>OY754970.1:20061051-21386051 GCA_963576475.1 Molanna angustata
AGGTAGTACATAATTATTCCAAAGAACTCCGATGTGTCCGTCTAGATAGTCTAGATCAATGTATAACTTGCTTTTAAATTATAGGTAGTACATAATTATTCCAAAGAACTCCGATGTGTCCATCTAGATAGTCTAGATCAATGTATAACTTGCTTTTAAATTATAGGTAGTACATAATGATGTGTCCGTCTAGATAGTCTAGATCAATGTATAACTTGCTTTTAAATTATAGGTAGTACATAATGATGTGTCCGTCTAGATAGTCTAGATCAATGTATAACTTGCTTTTAAATTATAGGTAGTACATAATGATGTGTCCGTCTAGATAGTCTAGATCAATGTATAACTTGCTTTTAAATTATAGGTAGTACATAATGATGTGTCCGTCTAGATAGTCTAGATCAATGTATAACTTGCTTTTAAATTATAGGTAGTACATAATGATGTGTCCGTCTAGATAGTCTAGATCAATGTATAACTTGCTTTTAAATTATAGGTAGTACATAATGATGTGTCCGTCTAGATAGTCTAGATCAATGTATAACTTGCTTTTAAATTATAGGTAGTACATAATGATGTGTCCGTCTAGATAGTCTAGATCAATGTATAACTTGCTTTTAAATTATAGGTAGTACATAATGATGTGTCCGTCTAGATAGTCTAGATCAATGTATAACTTGCTTTTAAATTATAGGTAGTACATAATGATGTGTCCGTCTAGATAGTCTAGATCAATGTATAACTTGCTTTTAAATTATAGGTAGTACATAATGATGTGTCCGTCTAGATAGTCTAGATCAATGTATAACTTGCTTTTAAATTATAGGTAGTACATAATGATGTGTCCGTCTAGATAGTCTAGATCAATGTATAACTTGCTTTTAACAAAAATGTAAATTGTATATTTCTTCTCGGGCAACTAACAGATATTATGTCAGACATTAATTTAGCACGCGTCCATCAACAAGTTGCCACATTCTGGAGACTTACGATATTAATCGTCTTACAGATCTAGACTGAAAGAACAATTAAAAACTGTGTCTCCACCGGTAATCGAACCCGGAACTTTTGGATCAGCAGTCAGATACCTAATCAACTGAACCACGAAGGCCGACAATACGCAATGAATACGCAAAAAAACTTAATGATTATTATGAGATAAAATATTTATTATCTGATGTCAGCCCGGCATATGGATTTATTGTAAATCTTATATCTATTATTGTATAACTACCTACTATCACAATAAATATTTTATTTAATTATTTATTATCAACTCTACTGAATACAAAATATAAATCATTATAATATCATTCTACATTATTTGTCGGCCTTCATTGTTCAGTGGGTTAGGTATCTGACTCCTGAGCGAAAGGTCTCGGGTTCGATTTCCAAGTCTCCAGAATGTGGCAACTTGTTTTTGTGTGCAAGTTAAATTAATATTTGACATAGTACCTGTTAGTTGCCCGAGAAGCAATATTAAATAAATAACAAAAAATAATAAAAGATGCTGAATTCCTTGTGAGGTTGTGGATGATCTGTTTTAAAATATCAATTAAATATTAAGATGTTGAATATAAATAAATAAATAATATTTACAGATTACTGGTTGGGGTTTGGATGATTATAATAAACAAACAACTGAATTATTAACTGCTCCAATTCTTATCAGGAAAAATAATTATTTAGTGATTACTGGTAGGGGTTTGGATGATGATAATAAACAAACAACTGAATTAACAACTGCTCCAATTCTTATCAGGAAAAATAATTACTTAGTGACTGGTAGGGGTTTGGATGATGATAATAAACAAACAACTGAATTAACAACTGCTCCAATTCTTATCAGGAAAAATAATTACTTAGTGATTACTGGTAGGGGTTTGGATGATGATAATAAACAAACAACTGAATTAACAACTGCTCCAATTCTTATCAGGAAAAATAATTATTTACTGATTACTGGTAGGGGTTTGTATGATGATAATAAACAAACAACTGAATTAACAACTCCAATTCTTATCAGGAAAAATAATTATTTACTGATTACTGGTAGGGGTTTGTATGATGATAATAAACAAACAACTGAATTAACAACTCCAATTCTTATCAGGAAAAATAATTATTTACTGATTACTGGTAGGGGTTTGTATGATGATAATAAACAAACAAATGAATTAACAACTCCAATTCTTATCAGGAAAAATAATTATTTACTGATTACTGGTAGGGGTTTGTATGATGATAATAAACAAACAACTGAATTAACAACTCCAATTCTTATCAGGATAAAAAATTAATAACAGATTACTGGTAGGGGTTTGTATGATGATAATAAACAAACAACTGAATTAACAACTCCAATTCTTATCAGGAAAAATAATTATTTACTGATTACTGGTAGGGGTTTGTATGATGATAATAAACAAACAACTGAATTAACAACTCCAATTCTTATCAGGATAAAAAATTAATAACAGATTACTGGTAGGGGTTTGGATGATGATAATAAACAAACAAAATGAATAAACAACTGTTCCAATTCTTATCAGAAAATCTTTTGATTGCATAATGGAAAAGCCTGAATTCTTTTCTAAATACTTTACAAAAAATACATTTTGCGAAGGAAACAGAAACGGTGAGTTTTTCTGATATGTCCTCATTGTACCATATGATTATTTTACCCTCCACACTTTGGATTAGTGGAGAGTTATGATTTTTTTTACATCAATTTGAAAGCAGAGTGAGAGACTAAAAGTGCACACTATGAGTTTCGTCGTGTGTATGTATGGCGTACGGCGTATGGCGTACGGCGAACGGATCATCCTTTTTGTGTTCACTCTACAGCCCAAACTATGAGTCCGATCGATTCCATATTTAAATCATTTGTGTTAATTGCATTGACCTAGGGCTGATTAGTCCGATTGACTTCATATTGATATTCATAAAAATGCATTTAGAAGAAAAGATTCATGAAGAAAAATAAACACTTATTATAATGTGTGGAGAGTTTAGTGTTGGCTACAACCCACTCGTTTTATAAACTGTCATAACCTAGCCTACATCCAGTACTCAGCTTATCGTTGAACACTTATTATAGTGTGGAGAGTTTAGTGTTGGCTACAACCCACTCGTTTTATAAACTATCATAACCTAGCCTACATCCAGTACTCAGCTTATCGTTGAACACTTATTATAGTGTGGAGAGTTTAGTGTTGGCTACAACCCACTCGTTTAATAAACTGTCATAACCTAGCCTACATCCAGTACTCAGCTTATCGTTGAACACTTATTATAGTGTGGAGAGTTTAGTGTTGGCTGCAACCCACTCGTTTTATAAACTGTCATAACCTAGCCTACATCTAGTACTCAGCTTATCGTTGAACACTTATTATAATGTGTGGAGAGTTTAGTGTTGGTTACAACCCACTCGTTTTATAAACTTTCATAACCTAGCCTACATCTAGTACTCAGCTTATCGTTGAACACTTATTATAATGTGTGGAGAGTTTAGTGTTGGCTACAACCCACTCGTTTTATAAACTGTCATAACCTAGCCTACATCCAGTACTCAGCTTATCGTTGACTTTTGGCACATCCTGTATATGCCAACCTATTTTAATTTCGATCGACGATATAAATTATTTCTTCTTTCTCTCTTTTTATGCCTGTTGGCTTCCGTTGGTTAAATAAGTTTACCACAAAAGATAATTAAATAAAGATTTTTTATTATTTATTCACCGCATATCCTCAATTTAATCAATACCTATATTGTGTTTTTAATCATTTTAACAAACAAAAATTATTTATTTATACATACATATATCTATAAGTGACAATTAATATTCGTAACTGCAATTCCCCACTAGGCACAAAATCTTGTGCCGGGGCTAAAGCATTTTGTAATAATTATACTTTTAACAAAAAAAACAAAAAAATAGCATGACAAATAAGAGATAATAAATCACAAAATTAGATATACAAGTTGCATGTAACACATGAGATCCTACTGTCAATAGCGATAGTACGTATAGTTGAAGAATAAGTACCAAACTATATACCCATAAATACAAATTATTTAATATTTTAAGATATTTGATTTTCTATACAACACATGTACCTAGGTATGTATGTCAAGATAGGATAGTATGGAGGTCAGTCCTTTTTTCTACCCAGAATATGAAAACAGCATGACGGTATGTATGTATGATTGGAGATTTAAGTATCAAACTATTAAGTCTTCTTACATATTGTGTATAGGCGACTACCATACAAATTGTATGAAGGGATGTCGTCACTAAATTCAATTTTTATAAAAATTATTAAAAAAAAATTAGATTTACTTGTACAATATTGATTTTTTTTACTTGTTGTGATATACGCCAGGAGATTGATGAAGTTAATTATCTGGCGACCAAGGTTCCACACCGTTACACTTTATGCCTATTTTGAGCCACACTGCACCCCATGACTTGCGAAGACAGTCTGCAGTGGTCCGTGAATATGAAAAGCTTATCCGGAACTTGGAATTGCCATCCCATCCCGATCTTGAGTATCTGGAGTCTCACAGTAGGCTTAAATCACGAAAACCTCCACTGATTACGGCGAAGACCTTGCACGATAGCAATTTCTGTGTTGTCGAGTCCTGGAGGTCTAGATGGGAGGCGGCATCGGACCCAGTGTTCAGCCATCTACCTTGCATTACGAGCAAACCACCTGGTTTCAACAAACCCCGAAGACTCTGGACAGCACTTAACCGAGTGCGGACTGGACACGGCAGATGCGCCGACTTATCCTTCAAGTGTGGATGGCGGGACTCTCCTGAGTGTGACTGCGGTGCGGAGAGGCAGACTGTGAGCCATGTGGTGTCTGAGTGTGCTTTAAGAGCTTTTGGGGGGACCCCTCGGAATTTATGGTCCTGAGTGAAGCAGCGGCCAATTATCTAGAAAACTTAGATTTTATTTTTTAACTTTTGACGGGCACTACAGTGCGACATATTGTTGTGATATACTAACTTTTGTGACCATAAGATAAATAAATAAATAAATATTTTTTAAAGAAAATTAAATTATCTAGTTGGGGTGTTACGTCTTTTTTCGATATTTTTAAAATATTTGGAAATATAGGTAGTTAAACTCATAAATTTATAATGATAAAAATATTTTTCATGGGTATGGAAGAGGCCTATGTATATCCAGCAGTGGAGGACAGAGGGCTGAACAAGAAGAAGATAATTTATCAAATATAGGTTTAGGTACCTACATTTTTGTTTTCTTGATAAAATTAATAATCATTCCGACTTGCAGAACGTACGAAGCTACCAACCCAACCAATAACACAGAATTTCTATGCTCGTCGTTCGAAATAAATTCAGCAATACTACTATTAATAGCGTCGTCTAACTTAATTTTTATTTTGAAAAAAGGAATAAATAATAAATTTAATATGGTTCCGTAAATACCTGATCCTAATTTCCTCTTTTTTTTATTTGTTCTTAGCGCGATGTTTTTTTAATTTTCTTTATTTTTTCGTTTTCACTATCAATCTTTTTGCAGTTGTACATTCTTAATATGTCTGTTGTCTTATTTTGTTATCTGGGGGGCAAGTCTGGTTCGGCCGGCGAAATCAAAACCACAGTGATAACCCATATCATGGATATAATTATAGTATGGAGTTCTATGACATCTAAAGATATTGTAGAACTCCATATAATAATTATATCCATGATATGGGTAGTCACGGTGGTTTTGGTTTCGCCGATTGAACCAGACTTGTCCTCCTGTTGATTTGAATAATTTGCATGATGGCAATAAGCCCGCCAGTGTACATTTATTTATATAATGTACAAAAGATAAATTAATATCACTTAAAATCTAGCGTCATCTATTGGATATGATGAAAAAGAGCCACAGATGACATCTATTGAATAAATATCTCTTCGATTTTATAATATTATTATACGAAAGTATATTGTTTTTTAGTCATTCATTATGTTTATAGTATTATTACGATGATTTTAGATAGATGGCATTAATGTCTTTTTTATTACATTTATCATGTAGGTATTTACCCTTTGCAAATTAGGCATTATTACTCTCCGTTACTATACATAGTGCTTCAAAATAATTTCACAATTTATTTTTAAGCGTATTTTTTACACCAATTTCTCAACGGCTCAACTTTAATATAATTTCTCAACTAGCAGAGGTAGGGATTCCTGGAGGGAGAAGATACATGGTGCGATTGCGGAGAGGAGCAGGATGACGCCCATCTACTAATATGCCCACGAATGAAAATGACATGCAGCACAAGTGACCTAAAAACAGTGAACGACAAGGCGATATCTGGAGTAGCAAAGCGGAGTGGTCCGGTCCCGCAAAGTAAAGTAAGTAAGTACTACAATGTAGGCGCAACAAGAAAATCATAATAAATTGTTAACAGATGTACACAAAAGAGTAGAAAAAAAGTAGAAACAACATTAAGAGATTGATTTTTTTTAATATTTCTAAGCTGAGTACTCGACGAAAAGTGGCGGACGTGGCATGTTTATTTAATATAATAAATAATGTGATGGACACACAGCTGGTCAATGACTTAAAATATAACGTCAATATTAAATCACTAAGAAACCCAATTATTTTTCACATAGGGTTCTGTATATCTAACATATCATTTTATAATCCATTGTATCGCATGTGCCGTATTTACAATAGTCATAGCAACTCCAACATAGTTGATATCTTCTGCAACACAAGAGAGGTATTTAAAAAAAGAATGCTATTGATTCTGAGTGGAGAGGAGAATTTCTGTTGATGTTTTCATCCCTTTTTTTTGTTATATGCACAATTTTCATTACTTTTCATTGTTTTATATATGCTTCTCTATATTTACTTTGTAATTTTTATTGTTGCTTTTTTATGCTTTTATAGGTTTTGTATAATTATGTCTTATTTTTAAAGTTATTTATTACTGCTTTTATCTTGGATATTTTAATATGTTTGTGTAAATAATTTATGAACTTCGCATGTTGTGTTCACTTCCAATTGGATATTGACATTATGTAAAATTATTATGATATACTTTCTTGTATTCGATTGTCAATGTCTGTAAGTGTCCCAAATAAAATAAAATAAAATAAAATAAAATAAAATTATTTTTATAAAGCCAATATAAAAAGAATAAGCAAGTAAACAGACACAACTAGAAACATAATAAGCAAATAAACAGACACAACTAGAAGAATAATAAGTAAGTAAACAGACACAACTAGAAGAATAATAAGTAAGTAAATAGACACAACTAGAAGAATAATAAGTAAGTAAACAGACACAACTAGAAGAATAATAAGCAAGTAAACAGACACAACTAGAAAAATAATAAGCAAATAAACAGACACAACTAGAAGAATAATAAGTAAGTAAACAGACACAACTAGAAGAATAATAAGTAAGTAAACAGACACAACTAGAAGAATAATAAGTAAGTAAACAGACACAACTAGAAGAATAATAAGCAAGTAAACAGACACAACTAGAAAAATAATAAGCAAATAAACAGACACAACTAGAAGAATAATAAGTAAGTAAACAGACACAACTAGAAGAATAATAAGTAAGTAAACAGACACAACTAGAAGAATAATAAGTAAGTAAACAGACACAACTAGAAGAATAATAAGCAAGTAAACAGACACAACTAGAAGAATAATAAATTGTAAAAAAAAACATTAAAGCAGTTGAATTGAGAATAATATTAAATTGGACGATGTAAGAAATAAGGAAAAACTGGGTAATTTATTTTGATATTACGAAATTATCAAAGAAAATAATGATCTGACGGATTAGTCAGAATGAAAGTATGAATGAAGAACTATACAAGTGCTCAGGAAATATACAAGTGCACAGGAAAAGAACGAGACACCGGGATAGTCCAAGAAAACAATGATTATACTAAATATTTTTTGCAATTATTTTTAAATATTTATATAGGGCTTTTTTCTTGAATATCCTATCCTAAGAAAATTGTTAAGTTGTATAATTTATTTGCAAAAAAGTTACAATTGAAATCTTTTCTAAAGGATGTCAAAAACATATGACTGATATAGTGAAAGAAGGAAACGTAAGAGGCTTGAATAATATATCGACTTGTATGAAACGATACAAGAATAATACATGAAATCCTCATAACTCAAGTTATCCATCTATCATCTATCTTATGTCTATTTATACAGTTTAAGTTGCTTATGTACATATGCAGAAAGGTTTTTTTAATAATAAGAAATAAATTAAAATAAATTTCTCCTCTGCTGGGGATCGAACCCAAAAAGCCCGCACAGAAACCAAACTGCTGACCAGCTGTGCCACGGCGGTTGGCTTCGAAACAGAATAATGACTCAATATGTATAGTACATACATATAATATTCAATGAACATATAACAGTTAAAATCAAACCAGTTTCCAGTGTTGTTTAGTCTGTTAAACTATCAAGTCGCTTTAGCTTGTTCAAAATATACGCAGTAAAACTACAAGATGTATTTCTTAAATGGATACAGACTTGTCCAACTCCTATCAATCATATCGACAATTTTCATACAAATTGCCATCACTCAGTGTCCCTCTAAGGAAGTTTCTGTTGATGAAGAAATAAAGGAATCATTGGCAAACTTGGTTAATTTATTGGTTCGTAAGTCTCTCGCTGATTTGAAGATACCTTCATTTAGTGGTTCTGGTACGGCAATACCACCAATGACTGACAATCAGAGTCAATGTGGCAGAAGGAAAGTACAAAATCCAGAAGTGACATATGGACTGGCTTCACCTGGTGACTGGCCATGGCACGTTGGAATATTGCGTGTATATAAAGATTCTGATTTGCGATTCTTGTGTGGTGGAACTTTGTTAACTAAAAATCGAATTTTGACAGGTAGGTATATAATTATTTTAATTTTTATCATTTTTTGCATGTATTTTTTTCGGTTTTATGTGTATGTATATAATTAGATAGCATTTTTTTCAAATTAACGTAGGTACTATCATTATTCATCATCAATCTTACTGCACGGAGAATCGTTTCGTTCACGGGAATATTTGTTGAAGAAGATTCACGTTTAAAATTTTACTGCAGCGGCACATTGCTGACTGATAATCGAATTTTGACAGGTTGGTATTGTATTCTTGACAATGTTTTGAATTGTTTCAGAAAATAACGTTGCTATTTATTCTATTTTTTTTTCTTTCGTGGCGCTGGCCGATTTACTAATGATATTAATAACAATTAAGCACTACAAATAATAACACTCAATTATTATTATTACCATTATACACTTCCTCAAAAGAATTAGCAGATCAATGCGTAAATTGTAAATTATTTAAAAGAGCAAAATAAAATGCAACAAACGCATCATCAAGCTTTCAATTGGGAATAGTTCACCCATCCAGATACTTAACATATCAAAGGATTAGGCTCTGAGGAGGTCTCTATACTACCTAACAACCCTACTTGTTGACGCTGCTATGAAATTAAAGATAAAGTGGACTGTATTTTTTGGTGCGGGTGATTAGTTGCAACCACCGCAAGGCAAAGGAAGGATATATATGGAAACTCACCAGATCCTTAGTCCTCTCCCTGGTTGGATGATAGCACTTTATTCACACGCGCGCGGCAATTTTATAGCGAGTTTGAAAAAAAAAAACAACGGTAAAAAGGTGGAAGAGATGCGGGACAGTCTTTATAAGACGCGGTTTGAAAGGATACTGAATTATGGATGTGGGGCGGGCAATGATTGCAACAATTTTGTGTCACTTTATATAGGTAATAAAAATAAAAATGTGACAATTATCCCAATGACATATTGGCGCCAACACTACTGATTCCCAAATATTAACGTTTAAAAAATCTTTAACGCCACGATTAAAGCCACGAGCGCGTATAGGTGTATAATTTATAGGTCCTGCGTAGTCACATCCTGTATGAATAAAGGCTTTTACTGATGGGGTTACACGTTGAACGGGAAGGTCTGACATCAATGAAAATTGTGAACGTGGCTTTAACTTAAAACATATATTGCATTTATTTATTCTGGTGCGTATAACACGCCTAGCTGCTAATATCCAGAACCTTTGTCTTAATATTGACATAAGAAGTTCAGGGCCAGCATGTAAATATTTCTTATGGTAATAGTCTACTATTGATTCGACTATTGAATCGTGGCGGGGAAGTATAATTGGATGTTTATGTGCGTATTTCTCGGCTGAGTTGCATAAACGACCACCGACGCGGATAATGTCATCACTTAAAAAAAAGCCTTAAGTCTCAAGAAAGCGGAAGAGCAATTTTTCTCAGCTCGTAAATGTTTAATCTCTATTAAAAAATGCCTACGTTGTATATCACGGACTATCATTTGCTCAGATATCTCCAAATCGGTTGCGGTAATTGAAAATAATGGTCTACGCGGAATTCTTTTGATAAACTTGCCTACGTATGCTACGACTCGAAGAAGCTTACTCCAGGAGGATACGCGAGAGGCGAGGTCCTGAATAACAGATCTTACTTCAGAATCTGTAGTGACAGGGTAAGCGGTTATCTTTTCTTCCGGCAAGTTTTCCACTTCAATGTTCTAGCCCTTGTTCACAGGCCACTGCGAAGGATCTAACACAAGCCAAGGCGGACCCTGAGACCAGAGTGGATGATGGGATAGCTTTCCAGGCAACAAGCCACGTGACAAACAATCTGCAGGATTGTCACTTCCGGCAACATGGAAAAAATGCTTTGCGGGAAAATTATCAAGTGTCTTAATGACACGATTGGCAACAAATATTTGCCAGCGGTGCGGTGAGGAGTTAAGCCAACATAGCGTTACTTGAGAATCAGTAAACGCATATACTTCAGAAATTGGAAAGCGTTGATTATAAGTATCATATACACGTCTTAGTAGTTTTGATAACAATTCAACCGCGCAGAGTTCAAGCCGTGCAATAGATAATGTCTTAACTGGCGAAACCTTTGACTTGGCACAAACGAGCTGAATGCACACTGGCTGATTAATATTTGTAGTGTGTGTATACACTACTGCCCTGAATGCGCTCTTGCTTGCGTCTGAGAAGCCTATCAAACGAACGATGCTACTTTCAAATATTCCTAAATGACGTGGTATCTTTATTTCATTAAGTAATGGGAGTTCTGAGCAGAATTTTCCCCACGTATTAATGATATGGCCGGGCGGTTTTTCGTCCCAATCTACCTTTGAGAGCCATAATTCTTTAATCAGTAATTTTGCAAATAAGACCACGGGTGCTACGAAACCCATTATATCCCATATCCTTTCCACAGTAGTTAATATAACGCGTTTAGTACATGTTTTATTAGGAGCGGTAATTTTGAATTCAAAATTATCATTTACTTTTGACCAATTCAAACCTAAAATCTTTTGTTGCATGACCTTATCAAATTCGACAGGTTCGCTAGCTCTATGTGTCACGGGAATGCTATTAATAACATTAGCAGAATTACTGCTCCACTTTATTAAATCAAACTGGCCACGTTTAAACAATTCAATTAACTGACTAGATGCGGACACTCCCTGTTCTTCGGTCATAACACTAAAAACGACATCGTCCATATAGATATAATTGTTAGCTATTTCTTTTGCGAGAGGAAACAAGTCACCGTCATCTTTGACGAGTTGCTGAATGACGCGAAGCTCGTGGTATGGACTAGACTTGAGACCAAAACAAACTCTATTAAACTAGTATGTAGTAAGCTGATCCTGAGGTTTAAAACGATAAATAATCCGTTGGAAACGACGATCCCGAGCATTCATTATGATTTGTAAAAACATTTGCTTGCAATCTGCAGAGAGTGCTATGTGAAATAACCAAAAATTTGATTTAAATAACATAAACCCAACTCTAAACTGTTTGAATCACAATCTAAGCCAAATTTTTACATGGACAACAGCTAATGGTATTATCATAAATCCCTCTAAGTCACAGGCAATCTTAATAGGCAGCTGCAAACTTTTAGCCAAAATTGATTGGCCATCCTTAATCCCTTTATCTATCAAAAATAACATTATACCACTTTGTAAGAAAGTAAAAGACCTGGGGATAATAATAGACCAAAACCTATCTTGGCGGGAACAGGTTGCTGAGGTGAGCAGGAAATTTCATTATACCCTTCACTCATTAAAAAGATTGCAAAATTTCTTGCCTTTCTCCGTCAAAATATCGTTATGCCAATCAATATTACTCCCTTTCCTTGATTACGCTGATGTATGTTATTTAGACGCTAATCAGGAACTCTTAGATAAATTGGAGCGATTACAAAATACATGCATTCGATATATTTTTAAATTGAAAAAAATTGACCACATATCGGAATACCGATCTCTTTTAAGGTGGTTGCCCATCAGGCAGCGTAGGAACCTACATACCCTCACACTTCTATACAAGGTCTTAAACAACTCCAATGCTCCAGTTTATCTACGAAATCAATTTCACTTCCTCTCTGAACACGGGTTGCCTCTTCGATCAAATACTGAAAGAACGCTCAGTATCCCAGTACACAATACTTCTTTTTTCACCACCTCTTTCTCCGTACAGGCAGCTCGTCTTTGGAATCACATCCCATCGCAACTTCGAGTTTCATTAACACTTCCCACTTTCAAAAGAAATCTGAGAAATCATTTCCTTTCACATAACACCTAAATTTGTCTCCTTATCCTATCCTTGTCCCCCCCCCCCCCCTCTCCAGTCACCTCCGTTTCTTTATTGTTTTTGCTTATATGTTTTTTTTTTCATTTTGTTTGTTTTATTTTCTTTATAGCTCTTGCTTGTATTGTATAAAAATTTTGCTACATACCATAATTGTAATAGTTTTTCACTAAATGTATATGGTTGGTTGGAAGATATTGCCATTTGGCAATAAGCCCGCCATTGTGCACTTGTGCTCAGAAAGTTTTAAAATAAATAAATAAATAAATAAAAAAAAAATTAAAATAATGGTAAACAGATCACCTTGTAATTCTGGCCGCAGTGGAGGACATCATTGAGTGATAATCCCGAACTAGTTTTACAGCTTGCGTCGAGAACCATACGTAGTTTGGTTGTGGACTTATCTTCGCGTACTACGCTGTGGTGTGGTATAATATATAAGGGATAGTTAAAATTATCTTCAGCCGGCGCGGGTGATAAATATCCTTTGTCCAGATATTCACGAATAACTGCATCATACGCAGATCGGAACACATGAGAACTTTCGAGTTTCTTCTCAAGACTCAAGAAACGCTTCTTTGCGGTATCAAAAGAATCTCCGAGCGAGAAAACGTCACCACGAAAGGGTAGCGCTACTATGTATCTGCCATCGCTATCCCGCTTGGTAGTTTTTTGAAAGAAATATTCGCACTCAATCTCCTCTGGAGAATGAGTGGGCGGCGTGGCGGTAGGCAATTCATCAATCTGCCAGAAGCGTTTGATTAAAGTATTTATTTCTAATTCATTATCATCAAATAATGTGCTACAGCAAGCTACGGTCATGTTATCGCGTTTTAATAAAGCGGGAGCTCTTCCCATGACAACATAGCCGAGAGTGGTTTGTATAGCTCTAAGGATTGTGTCTGAATGACCCTTTACTATATTAGGTAACAGAAGTTGTGAAAACAGCGAGGCACCGATCAAGACATCAATCTGTGCCGGATTGTGAAACGCATCATCTGCAAGCGGGAGCCCATTAAGAAAAGGTAACGCGGAGATGTCGATAGGTATGGAAGGAAAATTGTCCGTAATTTTATCCACAACAAGAGAAGAAATATTGTATTTCACCTCTTTATCGTATTTTGATGCAAATTGAAAATTAACAATTCCCTTAGTACTTTTTTCAGAGCCTCCGATGCCTTTCACTGCTATATTCTTCATGTTTATTTTTAATTTAAGCATATTACAACATTCTAACGTCACGAAGTTACTTTGAGATGCGCTGTCCAGTAAGCAACGAATATTATGGTGGTTACCATTACAGATTTTACACTTAAATTTCGAATTACATTTTCCAGCTCTGTGCCGACCACTTAGGCAGTTTACGCAGCCAGAGCGCTCTTTTATTAACCTAAAACGAGCGTTCGGAGTCATGTCAATAAACTCTGGACACTTATAAAAATTGTCATGTGCGATATCCTTACATAAACATTTATATGCATCGGACACTGCGACATATGATTGCGGCTGTGAAAACTTTACTCGATTGTTATTATTTGTGTTTAATTTTGCGGACGAATTGGTACATCGATGTAATATTTTGGCTTGTTGCTTGACAAAATCAACCAAACTTAATAATGACGGAATTTTATCCTGGCGTGAATGTAATTCAAATGCCCGAACTGTTTCCGAATCTAATTTATTTTGTGATATGTGAAGGAAAATAAAATCAGTTAAATCTGGAAGTTCTAGGTTTTTTAAAGCGTTTATGGCGGTAATATGACGATCTAAAAATGTTTCTAAATTTTGAACAGAAGCGGAAGAAAATGATTTTCCATCCAATATTTGATTAAGATATGTACTGGCTAGCATGCGTTTATCTTGATACTTATCAATTAGTGATTTTAATATAAGTTCATAATTATTTGAAGACTGATTTATACCGGCAAAAGCGGATTGAGCCTTGATTGAAAGCTTTCCCAGTAAGTAATACAATTTATCAGTATCCGAAAGAGTTGGGTTATCGTGAACTATACTTTTAAAACTTTCATAAAATCTTGGCCACGATCTGATGTCGCCATTGAAAGACATTAATTCAATATGCGGCAATGTAGGTCTCGATCTCAATAACGGAGCGTTTTTTACTACGTCATTTTTTAAATTGGATTCTATTTTTGACAATACAGATTTCACACTCCAGTACATGTCCTCGAATGAATCCCACGTATCTAGTTCTGGTTCGCCATTGTTTACTTGGATGTTTAAAATATTATATTCATTGAGCGTTTTTTCGAACTCAACACGTAGCGTATCTATACAAATGGCGGCAGAAATTAAATCGATATTGTCTTGTTCATTCCGCACCTTTGTAGAGCGATCGTAAATCATCTGCAAGCGCGCAAAAATGGAATTCCGTTTTGATAATTTTAATTTCAATAACATGCTTTTATCATCATCTAATTCAAGAATTTCCGCTTGCTTCGATTGAGGTCTCTTAGCCATATCGAAATATAAAAGGTAAAGATAAAATAATATTTATTTAATAACTTAATAACAATTTCAATGTAATTTCGTATGTATAATGTTTAGTAGTCGGCGCAGATTCCGCTTGGTTCCGTCCGCCGAATTCTAAACTGCGTATGCAAGCAATGTAGGTACCTATTCGACTCAATGCATTCGAGAAATTTCGCTGATGGCGTTGTGACAAATAACTTACTATCGTATTGTAGGGAACTACAATACAATACTAGTTGCATGTAACACATGAGATCCAACTGTCGATAGCGATAGTATGTATAGTTGAAGAATATGTACCAAACTATAAACCCATAAATACAAATTATTGAATATTTTCAGATATTTTGTTTTCTATACAACATATATTATGTAGGTATGTATGTCAAGATAGGATAGTATGGAGGAAGTTCCTTTTTTCCTACCCAGAATATGAAAATAGCATGATGGTATGTATGTTTGGAGATGAAGTATCAAACTATTAAGTCTTCTTACATATTGTGTATAGGCGACTGCCATACAAAATGTATGAAGCGATGTCGTCACTAAATTCAATTTTTAAAAAAAATGTTAAAAAAAATTGAGATCTTCTACTACAATGTTAATATTTTTTTATAGAAAATTAAATTATCTAGTTGGGGTGTTTCGGCATTTTTCGATAATTGTAAAAGTTTTGGAAAAATAGGCAGTTAAACTCATAAATTTATGATAAAAAAAATATTTTTCTTAATAAAAAATGTTTGAGAAACCCTGGAATTTTTTTGAAAACATTAATTTGAGATTTTTATTGTTCTATGTTTGTACCAATTTTCAGCTTTCTAGCTTTTATGGTTTCTGAGATATATGGAAAAATAAAATAAAAATTCAAAAGTTGATAACCATTGACTGAAACAAAAATTCAAAATTCTGAGTATAAAAGTTTTGTAGGCCTATAACTGTTTATATATTCTGAAATTTTGGGCTCTGTAAATTGAGCGGATCAAAAGTTATAAGGGGGGACGGACACACACACAGACACACGAAATGTTCTACTCCGAATTCTGAGTAAATCCGTGTATGGAACATATATGCTGCGAAGCCTCTAAGTTGGTGTTTTTTGACTTCAAAGTTGGAAAAGCCGTGAAAAAAGTAGACCTCTCCATACAATTCTCGCGTATTCTGGCTTGATACATTGTCGATATGTTAAGAGAACAAAGTTCTCCTGAACAAATCGACAGTTGGATAAAAAAATTCGCAATCTTCACAATTTAATCTATAGACACCCGAATTACTTAATACCGTGTCTTTATCTTTATTATTTTTTAAACTAGTTGCATGTAACACATGAGATCCAACTGTCGACAGCGATAGTATGTATAGTTGAAGAATAAGTACCAAACCCATAAATACAAATTATTTATTTTTTAACAGATTTTTAATTATCTCAATAGAGACGAAGTTGGAATATTTATTGTAGGAGAACCGGGAAATCAAGGCACCTACAGGGCTTACGACCTGTCATCGGCTGGTTTACGTGTTCACGTAAGCCCTGTAGGTGCCTTGATTTCCCGGTTCTCCTACAATAAATATTCCAACTTCGTCTCTATTGAGATAATTAAAAATCTGTTAAAAAATATCTTTGACTCCCGACAGGGAAAAAAAAATCCAATGTTTGCGCATATGCAATAATAAAAATATTCAATTATTTATTATTTTATGATATTTAGTTTTCTATACAACACATGTACCTAGGTAGTCAAGATAGGATAGTATGGAGGTCAGTCTTTTTTTCCTACCCGGAATATAAAAACAGCATGATGGTATATGTATATTGTATGTTTAGAGATGAAGTATCAAACTATTAAGTCTTCTTTGATATTGTGTATAGGTCACTACCATACAAATTGTATGAAGCGATGTCGTCACTAAATTCAATTTTTATAAAAATTGTTAAAAAAAATTTGAGATGTACTGCTACAATGTTAATATTTTTTATATAAAATTAAATTTTCTAGTTGGGGTGTTTCGGCTTTTTTCGATATTTTAAAAAAAAAATGGAAATATAGGCAGTTAAACTCATAAATTTATCATAAAAAAAATACTTTTCTTAATAAAAAATGTTTGAGAAACCCTGGAATTTTTTTGAAAAAACTTATTTGAGATTTTGTATTTGTCTATGTTTATACCAATTTTCAGCGTTCTAGCTTTTATGGTTTCTGAGATATAGGGAAAAATAAAATAAAAATTCAAAAGTTGATAACCCCTGACTGAAACAAAAATTCAAAATTCCGAGTATAAAAGTTTTGTAAGCCTGTAACTGTTTATATATTCTGAAATTTTAGGCTCTGTAAATTGAGCGGATCAAAAGTTATAAGGGGACACACACACACACACACACAGACATACACACACACACACAGACACACACACACACACACACAGACACACGAAATGTTCTACTCCGAATTCTGAGTAAATCCGTGTATGGAACATATATGCTGCGAAGCCTCTAAGTTGGTGTTTTTTGACTTCAAAGTTGGAAAAGCCGTGAAAAAAGTAGACCTCTCCATACAATTCTCGCGTATTCTGGCTTGATACATTGTCGATATGTTAAGAGAACAAAGTTCTCCTGAACAAATCGACAGTTGGAAAAGTTCCTTGGTTATTACCAGTATAAAAGGCTGGTTTTAAATCTGGTGGTAAGTCTTTTATTAGCACTGATTTTATTTTATCATTTATAAAAAGCATTCTCCGCCATTTTTGATCATTTGTGTTTATACATTCTTTACCGCTGTACAAGTAATTGATTATATTTTGTCTCTTTTGTATTTTATTTTTTATATTACTTATTATATTTAAGTCATAACCATTATTAATCGCGATGTTTTTAATTGTATTTAATTCTATATTGTAATTTTCTACTGTCATTGGAACATTTTGTAGCCGATGTAACATTGCATAGAAGGCAGACAACTTATGTGATAGAGGATGATTTGATGAATTATGTATAACTGTGTCTGCGTATGTAGGTTTACGATAAATACTGAAGTCGATTGCGTTATTTTTTAAAGAAAGAGTTAAATCTAATAAGTTCAAAGTGGAGTTATTGTCTATTTCAAGAGTAAATTGAATATTTTGGTGAAACGAATTAATAAATTTTAAAAACATATTTAACTGGCGAATACTACCCGTCCAAATACAAAAAATATCATCCACATATCGCTTCCACAGTTCTACATACTTCAACAAAGGTGACTTACTATTAAAAATCTTATTTTCTAAATGGTTTACAAAAATATTTGCTATTAATGGGCTAGCAGGTCCTCCCATCGGGAGACCTTCCTTCTGTTTATATAAAACGTTATTAAATTGGAAATAATTCTGATCAAGACACAAATTGAACAAGCGTATTAAATCATTACTCAAATCACCCGGTAAGTTTGCATTTACCAATATATCATTAATCAGGGATTTGCTTTCTGCTACTGGAACGTTAGTAAACAAGCTAACAATGTCAAATGACACTAAACGGGCATTATGAGGAAATTTCTTATCTCTAAGGTGATTTACCAGTTGTAAGGAATTATTAATACTATAAGTAGGTTGAAAAATATTAGCATTATTAACAATAGATATTATGGTCGAAGCTAGTTTAAATGTTGGGGCATTGTAATACGATACAACAGGTCTAATTGGTTTTATTATCCTTATGTAGTTTCAATACGCCATAAAGTTTTGGGGGTTTTGGATTCATCAACACTAATTGGGATTTACCATTATTTTTTATGGCATCACTTTTACACGATTTCAATTCACTTTTTAATTTTTCTTGGTAATTGTTTGTGGGGTCCTTGTGTAACACTTCAAAGTTATTATCTTGTAAAAAATCTTGAATTTTAATCTCATAATCACTTTTGTTCATAATAACAGTTGTATTTCCCTTATCTGCTTTTGTCAGCGTCAAGTTCTTTTCTTTTAAATTATTACGAATATTTTTCATTAATAGGAACTCTTTTTTATTTTTATATGAATTATTATTGTTGTTTGGTGTATAATTGTTTTTTAATGTTTTTGCACACTTGTAATGATATTCTTTTGGTTGATATTTAAATGCTGTTTCTAAATCAACTGCTAAATTTTCAATTGCATTATGTGTATTATTATTTGCAGTGGCGTGCGAGGGGTCCGTCAGCTGGTTCTGCCCAAAAAAAAACTACATCCTCTGTTTAGTCAACCTCCATATCTTTTCACCTTATATTTTTTCTTTGACTCCTGTTTTGTACTATGCACATAGCACCAATGACACGCATTGCGTGAAGATAGGAGCAAATAATCAAAATTGCATAATATTATAAATATTTCAATTCTATTGATAAATATTTTAAATGCAGCCCTTTAATAACTAAAAGTTTTTAATAACTAACTGTAAATAAATATCATGAATGTTGGTTAAAATATTCAGAGACATCTATGAAGTATCTATCCAACCATTATAACAACAAATTTACTAGCAGCAGTAAATGTTTTCATCCATTATTTTATTTTTCATCTATTAGTTTTCATTCATAGATGTCGTGATATATTAATTGATATATTACTCATAGTTACGCAAAGGTTATTTTTCTTATATTTGAATAATATTTATGAATTCCTAACAAATTGTACATACATTATTTTATGAAATTTCTTACATATTTTACAAAACGTTTATTTAAAATATTATCTATATTTGCTTTTTTACAACGAAATTAAATTTTTAAGCTGCTTTGAATTACGCGGCAAATGCATAATACTAATAATATTTTAAATTATTTTTGAAATTTAATTAGAAACAATTATTATCACTCTCCCTTTAATTTCCAGTCATTTTAAAGATAAACGATCTATTCGGTATGATTCGAATCAAAACAATTCAATATATTTATATTAGCGCCAAAATCTTGGCGTAACGTAACCTATCTAATCTAATCTGACAGTAATATAATCTAACGGTCGTTGTTGTAAAAATGTACCATGTTGAACCAAAAGCCAACCAAACCATCTGAATATTCTTACACCTATACATACTATGGCCCGAGATTTCAGTTGGCCCTTAAATTGTTGGATTTGGTAATCCAAGTTAAAAGTTTAGGGAAGATTAAATTTCATTCGCGTATTTCAGTGCAAAATGAAACGTCAGTTACGTAATCTTCAACTATAGATATATTTTACGTTTTTCTATGGTTATTGTCTATAACGCATCTGTCAAAATTGTAATAACCTTAAATGATACGTGACGCGAAGCTGTGACTAAATATTATTTTATTATTATAACAACACATTATTTTATTTGTTTCATTACACAGCATGTTACTTTTTCAATTGAAAAAATGTCATTGAATATGTACTACGTACGTAGTTCTTCAATGCAAAATGTATGTACATTTTACAGATGGATATGGAACTAAGTGATAATGGTAAAATAGTGTCTTATGTAGAAAATTTAAGAATACACATTATATATATAGAAACAGGATGGATCAATTTAAAAAGTGGGATGAAAAAACATCGCAAAAATAAAGTTGCGTGCCTGACGTTTCATTATGGCTGACAGTTTATTTCGTTTGTTGTCAGGCAATACATCAAAATTATGTAAAAAAGAAAACATTAAATACATGAACCAATTCTATATCAAGTCTTTTATTTTAACAACAAAAATAAATCATGATTATAATTATTATGCATAGTTATTTGTAGTATAAAATGAAATAAAACATTAAAGCGTGCGGCGATTAGTACGCCACCTGGCGAAAAAGACTAGAAACAATACTTAACTCAAGATTAAGACACGCGATCCGCCAGAATCGTTGAGTTAAATATTTGTCGTTTAGTGACGTATTTAAGGGAAGATTAGGTACTGAAATACGCAATATTTTTGTTAAACTTGAGTTAAACTCCTAAGGGCCGACTGAAATACTGGGCCATACTATGCCCAGCATAAAACTTACCTTAAAAAATACACAGATACACTAACACGAACAAACAAACTTTGTTCATTTGGTCATTATATTGTATGCTCAAATGTATCGGGCATACTGCAATGAATATTAACGACAAAAGTAAAAAGAGATTTTATTATTTGTAGGGAAATAAATCGTGAACGATACATGTGTTATGACATTTTAGCTACTGTTACCAAAGCTGTCAATGTTTCTCCTTGGAAGCAATGTTGCATACGTTTTAGATTCAGTGTTGCAACAGACGAAAATAATTACAGGCAAATGGAACCTACAAAGGACAATTATTATTCAAATTTTAAGAAATTCATATCTCCGTTAATATTTGCGCTAGAAAAATAATAAAAACTGTTTTATGATTCTTTATACGCCCTACAACTCGTTGATATATTAAAAAAAATCGTACAAGATTTTCAATTTTTTTATTTTATTTTTTTTATTATTTTTTTTTTTAAATTTTTTTTTTTTTTTTTGATTTTGATAGTCATGCCAGGCATATAGGCATGTATGGCTTGCACGCCACTGATTATTTGTATAATGAAGGTTATATTTTAGACCTTTTGAAAGCAACTCTAATTCATCTGATTCAAACTTATGAGTGGATAGATTAACGACACGGTCATAGAATTTAAAGTCACTTTTTGACGACGTAGTATTCTCTTCAGTGCTGTTTTTTAATTGTTTCTTATTGTTTTTGCTATCAATTAATTTTTGTAGTTTTTTGCGTATCACAGTTTTCTTCTTAAATGCATCCACGCTTGCAAAATGGCGAACTTTATCATCTAGTAAGTCCCATTCAACTGGATGTAATTCATGCGTTAATTCACAATGTAAAATTTTTAGACGAAGTTTTATGTTGTTCCGATTTTTAAATGCGTTTTTCAAATCCTCTTTTAACCATGCTTTTTCCGCTTTACTTTGGGCACTTTTACTGAACACTTCACTTGCTTTTCTGAATCTACATTTGATGTATTTTGGAATAACGTTCGATTTCAAACACATTTGATAAAAATAAATGTTCAAACACACGATTCTGTACATAATATACTGTTTTTTGTACATTTTAGCTTTTTTAGCCGTACTCGCTGATATAATATCTTTATACTTTGCTGCTATTGCTTTGTGGCACATTTTAACTAATATAATTAAATAAAATCTCTTAGTTTTTAACCACGTTGAGTATATTTATATGTCAACTAGTTTCGGAGACGTAACCGCTCCTTCGTCCGGACAAACTTATACTAAACTTAGATACTATGTACATAATGTGACCCGTGTGCCTAAATTATGTATCGGTAAGTTGATGGGCGGAGCTTACATTATTGAAAGCAGAGGTTGTCAACGGAAAAATATTAAATAATGGAGTATTGTTTAAATGTACTTGATTATTAATTATTTTTTGTTTTGTATTTAAGGCTTTTTTTATCTCTAATGCCTCCAAGTTATCCAATCTTAAGCCCTCTTTATTTATATGCAAGATTTTATATCCCGTTTGATTATTGAAAGCATGATTATTTTCAATCAAGTGATTTGCAAACTCTGAGAAATTGTTACTTTTTAAACATCTTAAATGCTCCTTAATTCTAATGTCAAAATTTCTACCTGTTTTACCTATATAAAAAGGGTTTTACCTATATAAGAAGGAGCGGTTACGTCTCCGAAACTAGTTGACATATAAATATACTCAACGTGGTTAAAAACTAAGAGATTTTATTTAATTATATACGAAATATTATTATTTTCTAAAAATGAAATCGGATCATATTCATAATATGGTTTTATGTTTATCGCGTCAATTAATTTATATTTAATAGCTAAATTTTGATGTATTATTTTTGCTACTTGGTTATGTCTTAATGTATATTCTGATTGCGCGAGAAAAGAACAGCCCGATATTATATGCTCGATTGTTTCCGGAAAAGCCAAACATTTCCTACAACTATCATCTACTACATTTATGTCTTTTATTATGTATTTTTGATAATTTTTAGTTTTTATTACTCTATCCTGAATCGCTATTATAAAACCTTCTAAATCCGCGTCCAAATCACCAATACTCAACCATTTGTTTGACCAAATTTTGTCAACATAAGATTGGTTGAGAAATTTTGGATGTACAGAATGAATTATTTTATTTAGCCACGAATTTAGAAGGTCGTCATTTATATTTATAATATTGTTATTGGCATTCTCGTCATTTAAATTTAATGTTGTTAAATTTTTGTCCGCCTCACAGATAACTTTATGCATTAAAGAACTCTCAGATTTTTTGTGAAAGAAAGATTTTAGCGATTCGATTTGATTATTATGTAACGATGTTATTTTTATTATACCCCTACCTCCTAAATTCCTAGGCAAATTGATTCGTTCAATCGCGGAATTAGGATGATGACAACGAAATTTAGTAAAACGCGTTCTAATTGTTCTTTCTAAACTAACTAAATCTGTTTTTGACCATTTAATAATTCCAAAAGAATATGTCAATATCGGTATTGCCCAAGTATTAATAGCTTTAGTTAAGTTTTTAGCTGACAGATTGCATTTTAATATTTTCGTTATCCTATCTTTAAATTTTATATCAATATCTTTTTTTTTATTTTAGTGTGGTCTAATTTGTAAGACTGCGGATAACCTAGATATTTATAAACCTCCAACCCTTTTAAACTATCTATTTGAAAAATTCTCTGTATATCACCACCCATTTCTAGTATTTTACCCTTTTCAACATGTAACGTTTTACATTTATCTAAACCGAAAGACATTCTAATATCATCTGAAAATGCTTTTATTATCTTAATCATTTTTTTCTAATTCTGAATCAGATTTAGCACATACTTTTATATCATCCATATATATTAAGTGCGAAATTTTAAAATTAGACCGTGGATGACCGTTAATTTTTATTTATTTATTTATTTTCTTTGGGAAGCTACAGCTCATTTACAGTTTAATGATACAAAATAATTTTTACATTGTTAGAGCCAAAAAAAGCATTCCATCAACATAATATAAAAACAAATAACAGTTTACAAGCCAAAAATAATTCATGCACACACATTCATACACACCCTCACACACACCCTCATACACACCATCACACACACATACATACATAAGTACACATATATACACACATATACAACAACTTGGGAAGGAAAGAGAAATGAGAGAAGAGAGACTAGGAGGACAGGACAGAGGGATTTTATTCCATACTCAGATTCATTTAACATTTTAGAAAGCGGATTAAGAGCTTAACAAAACCAAAGTGGACTCAATGAATCTCCCTGAAAAATTCCGCGTTTAATTTTAATTCCTGGAATATAAATTTTATTAGAATTTAAATTTATTTTTAAATCTGTATTCCAGCCTAACATAATACATTTTAAAAAGTTTATTTAAATTGGGCTAATTTTGTATATTTCTAATATTTTTATAAGCCACGAGTGCGGTACACTATCAAAAGCTTTTTTATAATCAATATATCCTACATGTAAATTACGATTTTTAGTTTGTATTTGTTTAAGAATTACTGAATCAATTATTAGTTGTTCTTTACATCCTAAATATTTTCTACGACATCCTTTTTGTTCTTCCGATAAAATATTTTTTTCATCTACGTGTTTATAAATTAAATCCGTCATACAGGAAGTTAAAATTTTATAAAAATTTGGAATATTTTGAGGATGTCGTATTAATTTTGATAAATTTTTAGCCAAAAGTGGATGTAAAGAAGTGAAACGTTTATACCAAAAGTTATTTATTCCGTCGCAACCCGTGGCTTTCCAGTTATGAGATTTTTTAATATTTTTTGTTAATAAATCTAAAGTTATTTCAGAGAAATTCATTTCCTCCACATCAGCAAAATTCAGCTCTTCATCTTTTATCCACGGGCCCGAATTGTTATGTTTTATATCGTTACTCCAAATTTTGGACCAAAAATCGCGAATATCTGATTCAGAGGTTAATGTTATATTATTATTAGTACTACTATTTTGACTATCTAATTTGGAATAAAATAATTTTTCATTTTTTTTAAATAATTTATTATTATTATTTTTATTATATATATAATTATATCTTTTAAGTCTACTAGATTTGACTGCTAATTTTTGCTTTAAAAGATCTAATAAATCATTTATTATATGTATGTTATTTGAGCTAAGTACATTATTATACCCAAAATTTACCCCAATTTTGTCTACATGTCTTAATATATTTCTACTTCTATTCCCATTTTTGAATTCTATAACCCTAGCAATACTACTTCTCAATAACGTTACACCCCTTTCTAATCTAATTTGCCAATCAGGTTTTTTATATCTATGACTATTTTCATTATTTAAATTTATTTTAATGCCTAGAGCTTCATAAACCGTTATAGCGCTAGCATATATTAATGTGTGCAAATCTAAAAAAATAATATTGTCATGTATTATTTTTGGTAAAATTATATCATTTATGTCAGATATTAATTTCGATAATTTTTTGGACGTATTTAATTTAAATAATTTTGGTCTATTTATAGGATCTACATCTATATATCTATTTATATTATTAAATAATAAATTTGCTAGCGCTATAATATTTTCGTCAACGAAATTAATGTTTGATACATTTAATTCCCTAATATTTAGAAATATATTTTGATTGGATAATTCTAATGATATATTTAAATTTTCTTCTAATATAACATTATCCGCAGTCATATTTTGTAAACTATTATCATCTAAATTATTTTCATTAATATTTTGAAAATCTAAATTTTCACGTTGCAATCTGTCACCTACTTCTAATTTTTAATTTTTATTATTTATTTTATTTTATTTATTGTCAACATCTTTGTACATACATATTACAATAGAGATTACAATTAAAATGAGCCAATTATAGACAAACATAATTTTAAATTATAATAACGCTGAAAGGGTCCATAAATCGTTTGAAACCGACTCGCCAATGCAGATCCCGTGCAATACGTGAATCAACCTACACAAATATACGCAAATAATTTCAGTATTTCGATAAGTACCTGAACCCACGAAATAATCACGCGGATACCGTAGGTAGGTTTATAAGTAAATACACAGTCAAATTCATATTAACTAACGCTACGTCCTACGTAGGCGATTCAAAGCGAACGCGATTGCGAAGCGATGCGGTGCGGATACAAGCGAATTCAATGCGATGCGGTGCGACGCGGCGGCTCTGTCCTACGTGTGCGCGAATCGTTCCCTCTGCCGCCAGCTACTGTCATGGATGTACGTATATAAAATACTCAAGAAGTATGTACGGCAGAGAAGTGAAACTATTATTGTGTACTTAGAGAGGCATATTTATGGGGGATATCACGATTTGTATGAAGAATAACGTGATCTTGAATTGATAAATGAGACTGAATTTACATCTTTCCGGGAAACATATCAAAATTTGACATTCGTGCAAGAGAGAGAAAACTTTTTGTGTTTTGAACAACATCCTATACTTGTAGTCCCATTTATTTTTGCCAAATGCTAAAATTCGCGGTTCGATAATAATTTGTCCCATAATATGGGACGTTCATGGACAGAAATTAATATTTCTGTTTCTGACATGTCAAAAAACAATGGCGCCGCTATCAATTCGCGCGAAAATATCAAACCAACTGATCACGTTTGCTTCGCATCGCGCCGCGCCGCATCGAAACCAACTCGCGGTCGGTAAAGTAGGACACTACCATAGTTACCGACTGTTTGTTATTTTCGCGCCGCGCCGCGCCGCTTCGCATTCGCTTTGAATCGCCTACGTAGGACGTCGCGTAAGCAGTGCGATTATTCTATCTCCATTGGCAAGCGGCCTCAAACAAGAACAAAAAAATCTATATGTATATAATATTATGTATGGATAAAACTGAATATTAGAAAAAGTAAGATTGCGCGTGTGTGTGAGTGTAAGAATTTATAGTGTATTTAAATTAATGGAGAGACGGAGCTGGAGAGATGATTGTACTAGTAGGGTGATTAAATTGAAATGGAGGTTGTAACATGGCACCTACCAATTATATAAAAATAATAGTAGTAGGTGTGTGTATGTGTAGTGAGGGGAAGGTTGTGTGTGTGAATGTGTCTATATATATATATATATATGAGGGTCTGTAAGAATATGTTTGCGGGGAAGTAAGTTAGAGTTGTTACGTATCGTTGAGGATAGCAGTCACTTGCTTTTTGTAGGAGTTGATATTAACACAAAAGGGATCAATTGTTAAGTAACTCTGGTTGTAAGAATTGCAGCTACGATTGATAAAAGAGTTTTTATATGTATTAGTATTACATCTGCTTAGATTGAAAAGTTCATGTTGTCGGGTGGATCTTGGTGGTATTCTATAGTTGATTGTTTGTATTAGTTCGGGACAGTTTAATTTATTGTTGATTATTTTGTACAAGAAAAGAGAATCAGCTAAGTTTCGTCTCTTATCTAGGCTCATAATATTATAGTGACGAAGACACGTGAAGTAATCAACAGAAACGCTATGGTAAAATCTGTAATTTAGCTGATTAATAAATAGTTTTTGGATTCTTTCGATTTTATTTATATGGATATAATATTGTGGGTTCCATATCATCGATGAAGACTCCAGGTGGCTTCGTATATGAGCAAAATACAAGATTTTTAATGTGTTAAAATCCCGGAAATGCTTAGTATTTCTCATAATGAATCCTAACAGTTTGTATGCTTTATTCGTTATGTAGTCATAGTGGTTATCATATAGCAGTTTACTGTGTAAATATATACCCAAATCCTTTATGACAGTTTTATTCTCAATTAAGTTGTTGGTGATATGGTAATTGAAATTAAATGTGTTTTTATTTCTAGAGAAGGAAATGGCATTACATTTTGATGCATTTAGAGTTAGTTTGTTAATTCGACAGTACTCTAATATTGAAGATATATCTTCCTGAAGCTTCAGGCAGTCGTCAATACTTTTCATACATGAATACAGTTTCATATCGTCGGCGTATATAATGAATTTAGAATATTTTATGGATTTGTATATATCGTTTATGAAGACATTGAACAAAAGGGGTCCAAGGTGGGGCCTTGTACGACTCCAGAGGTGATTAATTTATTTTTAGATTTAAAACCATTGATTACTACCGTTTGAGTTCTGTGTCGAATGTATGACGTAATCCATCGCAATAATGTACCGTGGATTCCTATTTTTTTACTTTTTTTAGCAGGATATAATGATTGACTCTGTCGAAGGCTTTAGAATAGTCGGTGTAGATAGCATCGACTTGTATTCTATTGTCCATGTTTTTAAGGATATACTCAGTATATAAAATAAGGTTTGTATTTACGGATTTTTTTGATAGGAACCCGTGTCGTTCAGGAATATTTTTTTGTGTAATAAAGTTAATTAGCTGGTCGTATACAATTTTCTCAAGTAATTTTCCGAAGAGAGCTAATTTAGATATCGGTCGATAATTTTCTACACTATTCTTTGATCCACTTTTGTGAATTGGCGATATGTAGCTCGTCTTCCAAAGTGTGGGAAAGCAACCGCTCGAGATTGATTTTCGATATATAATTACTAGTGGAATTCAAAGGTTTTCCGCACATTTTTTTTATGAATACAGCTGGGATATTATCACTACCTCGTCCTTTATCTAAGTTATCTAAGTACATGTATACAGTTTTTATGTTGATATTTACAGTATGACAGGTGTCAGAATTTATATGATCGTCGGTTTGGTCAATTTCAATGTCGAGTTTGTCGTTAATGTCTTCTATAGAGAGGTTGTGTAGATCGTCGTCAAGAAAAGTTGAGCTAAAGTAAGTCGAAAATAGTTCGCAGATATCCGTCGCTGTATTTTTCGTAATGTTATTATACGTCATTGTATTTGGGAAATTGGAAGAGCCTTTTTTGGGTTTAATAAAGGACCAAATTTTTTTGGGGTCAGATTTAATGGATGATTCTACCGAGTCCAGATATTTATAATAACATATCCTTGCTTGTTGTTTTTGGCGGGCCCGGAGAATACTGAAAGATAGGTAATCGGATGCTAGGTTGGATTTTTTCCATTTCTTAAAATATTTGCTTTTTTCTTTAGTAATGTGTAAAAGAGCAGCATTGTACCAGATTGGATAGTTTTTCCTACGATTAATGGGGGTTTGCAGGACATTATTATCTATAATTGTGTTAATTTGGAGGTAAAAATCTTCTACACATTTATTGGTGTCTTCTGATAAGAGAAGGGAGTTCCAATGGATACTAGAGAGTTGAGCATTGATGGCCGAGTAGTTAGCCTTGTGAAATGAGTATTTGCGAGAATCGGAGTAGGGCATAGAGTGGCTAATATCAAGTTTGAGACTTATATTTTAATGATGGGTGGTGGTTGTCTTCTGGGACAAATGGTGTATCAGATTTAGAAACGACTAGTTGTGTATTAGATATTCGGTTCAATATTCGGTTATTTGTATTGCACGTTGAATTGTATTGTTGTAGATAGCAAAACGCTAGATGCTCGATAAATATTTGAGATATGTCTTATGTAATTGAGTGGGACTGTGAAGTTATTATTTACGGATTTCCATTTGATATTCGGTAAGTTAAAGTCTCCTATAATAATGAATTTATCTAGATTATTCGTCACAGTCAGGTTTGAAAGGTTGTCGAGAAACTTATTTATATTGCTGTTGAAATTATGGTTACGGGGGGGAGATATACAGTACATATATTAATATGATTTGAATTATCTGTAGTGTCGATGGTTTTGATTTTTATCCAGAGGTCTTCGGAATCTGTAGACCATTGTTCGCATGGTATGTATGGCATTTAGCGTTTTTTTTCGCTGCAATAAGTATTCCGCCACCTAAGAATTGTCTAGTGTTGAGATAGTCACGGTTGCGCCTAAAAATGTCATAGCGTTCGTCAAAGAATTCTGCATTATAAAAGCCGTCTGTAAGCCAAGATTCAGTTATAAGGATTAAGTCATAATTATTATTTAGCACATTGTTGTAAAAAATATCAGCTTTTGTTCTCAATCCGCGGACGTTTTGATAGTAAATGGATATTGTCATTGTGAGGAGGATAATTATAGGTTAGTTATTTGATTTATTCGTGATTGACATGAAGTCCTCAATGCCAAGCAGATATGATATTTTTTTGCGATTGATCGTTTTTAAAGGTAACTGTTGGGCGTTTTTGAGAAGTGACTGCTTGTTTATATATGGTTGTGCAGGGTGGGTGGTGTGAAGGTAATGTCGTATAGGTTGTGATTGTATTAGTATATACATAATATAGAGGTTGTGGTAATATATGTGTGGTTTTGGTGTTGTGTGTGTTTTGATGTGTAAAAATTTTGTGATATGTGCAAGCTATTTGGATGTTGTGTGCGTTTTGATAAGTATTTACAATGATTTGCCTACTAATGAGTTTTGGTGAGGTCTTCTTCGCTTTCGATACGAAAAGATGGGAATGTTTCAGATTTACGTGCGAATATTTTTCCATTCTTGAACCAGACAAAGCGAAATCCATTGTCTTTGGCACGATTTCGGACACTTTTGAGGAGAGCTTTGTTATACCTTGTTAGGTGTTCATTTATGCAAACAAGAGATTTTTTACCGGAAAAGTTGAGATCTGTGGTATGAAGACCTTTTCGTTGTTTAGCAGCGGTGATGATTGCGTCCTTGGTGTGTCTGCTGAAGAGTTTCACGATGACAGATTTAGGTCCGATGGAGGATTTATTCATTGGAGCTATTCTTGTTATAAAATCGATATCTGCCGCTTTTATCGGAGCTTGTAGAGTGATACAAATGTTCATAAATGACTGCCGCAAGTCTTCGTGGTTGCTTTCAGGCAGTCCTGCGAGAACATGCGAGATTGCATTTATGACAGGTACTATGGCGGACATAGAATGTTGAGATTGTGTGTATTTTTAGTGTGGAATGGGAACAATCACATGGTTCATAATTACATATAATTGTCATTTAAAATTGTAAAATGATAGCCCTAGAACATGATTTCAAAATTGGGCAGCAGTCATTTACTTATTGTTGTCATTTTAAATATGTTGTGATTAAAATGAAATAAAAAAATTCTAACTTAAGTATATAATCTAAGATACATTCAAAAGTATGAATAAAAATTGTTGAAAATTATAAATCAAAATTATAAATCGACTGGAGAGAGTCCAAAACCGATTTCTCAAATTCTTAAACTTTAAGTCATATAATTTATATAGTTCATATGATGAAATTGAGAAATATTTCCGAAAAACAAAAATCGTACACAGAAGAGAAATCGCAGATAAGATGCTTTTTTCTAAAAGTATTAACTCGAAAATCTATTGTCCAGATTTATTAAATAAAATTAATTTCCATGCGCTTTTGCGAAATAGCAGGTCGAACAACTTGTTTTACGTTCCTCGAAACAACACCAATTAAAATCAAAACGAATTTATCAAAAGGGCATGTCATTGCTATAATGTCGACATATCGGGCAATATACCACATTCTGATATATTCACTGCTAGCAATAACTGCTACAAAAACTATTTATATAGGTAGATGCATAGCGGCGTGAACTTTGTAATTTTTGTAGGTACCTATTTTTTTAATTTGTTTTTATTCTTATATCATAGGGCCGGTATTTCAGTCGGCCCTTAGGAGTTTAACTCAAGTTTAACAAAAATATTGCGTATTTCAGTACCTAATCTTCCCTTAATTACGTCACTTAACGACAATAGTTTGAATAATAATTAATTATTTTACCATTATCACTTAGTTCCATATCCATCTGCAAAATATACATACATTTTGCATTGAATCAAATGTACTACGTACGTAGTACATATTCAATGACATTTTGTCACTACAATGATTGATTTTAATTAAAAAAAACATCGATCGGTATAAAAAATTGAAAAAGTAACATGCTGTTTAATGAAACAAATAAAATAATGTGTTGTTATAATAATAAAATAATATTTAGTCACAGCTTCGCGTCACGTATCATTTAAGGTTTTTGACAATTTGACAGATGCGCTATAGACAATAACCATAGAAAACGTAAAATATATCTATAGTTGAAGATTACGTAACTGACGTTTCATTTTGCACTGAAATACGCGAATGAAATTTAATCTTCCCTAAACTTTTAACTTGGATTACCAAATCCAACGATTTAAGGGCCAACTGATATCTCGGGCCATAGTAGCACATTTAATCCTTCTCCCATCCTTTTTCCTATTTATTTTCCTTATATCCCGTCATCGGCAAACATGCAATAATTTTTTAATAATATATTAATTTATACTAATAATATATTTATTTATTTTGATTATAATATAATCTTACTTATTTAACGTTATAATGTGTGTGTGCTTGTATATTATGATTGTTATCTGTGGACAAATGTAATTTGTCTGTTTTTTATTTATTATATTATTGTATTCCTTTTGTATATTTTATAACACTGTATTTGTCCCTTAGATAAATAAATAAATATATATTATACATTTCAGTTGCACACTGCGTTGTGAAAAAAACAGCTGATAAAATACGGGCTTTACTCGGAACGAATAAATTATTGTCGACGGAAACCCTGAAAAAATCCTCCAATTGGCATATGGTTAGTATAAATAAATAATTCATTCATTCATTCATTCATTCATACGATCACGGTCTATACCATAATGTGGAATGATCAGCGAGTAGTATTGGGATGCGCATTATCTTATTAAATGAAGCACGACACGTGCGTATTTCCCCACACACCAGGAACTGTCTCACCCTACATTCAGAATGGGTGTTGAACCTCATTGCTGAAGTATGTTAGATTTTATTGTTGCCCGTTGCATTTTCAATTACCAGGCTTTACCGGACACTCTAAAGGGATGATAGAAAACAGTGGAAGCACTATTCTAAGCCGGTTCCTCACAGCTACTTCACAGATGAATAAATAATAATATAGAAATGACTTAGTGACTTAGTATAACCGCAACATCTGTACAGGAAGATATAACTGTCCAGGCCGGGAAGCCTTTATAATATCCCCATATCAACCCGCAATTGGACAGGAATGGAGTTCGCGATATCAGTTCATGCTATGGAACCACAAATTTTGGTCGTCCAAATAACCCCACAATGATAAATAAGACACAAAAAGGAAAACCTCCTTCCGGTCGCCAACCAGAAATCAATCACTGCAGCGACCGACAAAGGAAGGCGACGATTCGGACACGGATGAATAATAAAGGCTGCAAATAAAAACCGACCATAGCAGGAAATAAAGAAAAATAACAAGCTGATCAACCACAAAGACTGTTTCTGACTACATTCAATTCCAGAACACAAAGAATAGATGATAAACTCCTTGAAGAAGAACTCAGTAAGATAAAATTGAGTATTCTGGGATTAGCAGAGGTTAAACATAGAGGAAAAGAATACATTTCATTAAAATCAGGACATGCATTATACTTCAGAGGCAAAACAGACGAAAAAAATGGCGGAGTAGGATTCCTAATCAACAATAATATTGAAAGAAGAGTAACTTGTGTTAAATCTCTCTCAGACCGAGTTATATATCTGAAAATCAAACTAAATGTAAAATACTCTATCAAAATCATTCAAGTACACGCCCCAACCTCATCGTGTACAGAAGAAGAGATTGAAGAATTGTATGATGATATTGATAAAGGTTTTGCTATTTACAAAACGCATTTTTGCTGCTTAATTGGAGACTTTAACGCTAATCTGGGTACCAAGGAATCAACTTCGGAAGATAATATATCACAATATGGACTGATAATCTAAAGTAATAAAGCAATCAAAATGTTAGTGTATGTGTGTGTGTATGTGTGTGTGTGTGTGTGTGTTTGTCTCACGCCTTCTGAAAAACCAAGAGCATCTAAAAATCTAATTTAAGTGCGAACATGTACCAGTATACCTGATGCAGTGTCACGCTAAAAAGAATGCGATAAAAATGCTGAATTTTAAAAATATTTAAATAATTATTTTTTTCATACAAAATTTTCCAAGTCATATCTGTCAAAAAAGTGTACATTTTGCACGCAAATATCTGTTAGTTTAAAAGTTAGAAGTAGGTATTTACACAAAAAAAATATATTTTGAAGTATAACTTAGCGTTTAAGTGAAAAACATGGTGAATATTTGGTATAATTATAATGTTTAACTTATTTTTAAAGTAAGCCTTTTGTACATAAACGCCGCCATTTTAATATCTTTTCATACAATATTTCATTTTCCCACCGAATGAATATGTTCTTGAAAATAATAAACCTTTGAAATAAATGTAATAATGAAATAATAAAATGAAACACAAGACATTACGGCAAGTTTTAAGACATATATTGTAAAAATGTGTTATTTATTAGTAAAGATATAGGCATAATAAAATTGCATAATTTGTATATAATATTTGATATTTCGGACAATTTTCATTTTTATGGCATCGAACAAACCAATGTAGGTACCTACATATTCAAAAAATGTATCCGAACCATTCGATATTACTTACGTGTTCGAATCGTTTCCATGGCTACAGAAAGAATGTGATATTCAAATAAAATTTGTTAGGAATCGAATTTATTTAGAAGGTTGTTGTAGGTAGGTACCTACCTAATACTATTTACTTACAAATCAACAATAATATACCTATACTGATTTCCTATAGGAAAATAATTTTATTTATTTATTTATCAACCGTTTGTCCGATTATAATGAAACTTTGGTGAATTGTCGAGCGTATGCCCAGGATGGTTTTTGGATTTAAACTTTTTTCTTATTCTTCTTCTTCTTCGTGTATTTGGTCGTTTTACCTATGAAGGGGGAGTATCCTGGGAAAAGAAGGTCCGACTGTCCCTCCATCTCTTCACAGGTCTTCCAGGACGGGTTCTGCATATAAACTTTTTTCTTCTTTTTCTTCAACGTGTACTTGGTCATCTTACCTATGAAGATGAACTATCCTGGGAGATGAAGGTCCAATTTTCCTTCCATCTCTTCGCAGGTTTCTGGATTTAAACTTTTTTCTTCTTCTTCTTCATCGTCTATTTGGTCATTTTACCTTTGAAGGTGGACTAACCTGGGAGAAGAATGTCCAATTTTCCTTCCATCTCTTCGCAGGTATCTGGATTTAAACTTATTTCTTCTTCTTCTTCTTCTTCTTCATCGTGTATTTTTGCTCATTTTACCTATGAAGTTGGAGAATCCTGGGAGAAGAAGGTCCAACTGTTCTTCCAACTCTTCGCAAGTCTTCCAAGACGGTTTTTGGATATAAACTTTTTTCTTCTTCATCGTGCATTTGGTCATTTTACCTATGAAGGTGGACTATCCTGGGAGAAGAAGGTCCAATTTTCCTTCCATATCTTCGCAGGTATCTGGATTTAAACTTTTTTCTTCTTCTTCTTCGTGTATTTAGTCATTTTACCTTTGAAGGTGGAGTATCCTGGGAAAAGAAGGTCCTTTCATCTCTTCGCGGTTCTTCCAGGATGGTTTCTGGATTTAAACTTTTCTTAAGCGGCTGAAGGGACGGGATGTAATGAAGGGAAGGGATGCACTAAAGGGCCTGAAGGGATGGGAGGTATAAAAGGGCCTGAAGGGACGGGAGGTACTGAAGGGCCTGGTTGAAAGGGACGTAATGAAGGATTGAAGGGACGGGAGGTACTGAAGGGTCTGAAGCGACGGTTCATGGAGTCTAATTCTTTTTCTTCTTAATTTTATGTAGACTTTACAGTTTTTACACAAACTATTTCCTTTAGTCTTTTTCTTCGTTTTCTTATTTTATGTAGAACTTTGGTGAATTTTATACAAAACTATTTCCTATGGATTAATCTTCTTCTTCTTTTATGTAGACCTTTTAGTCAGTTTTTATACAATCTATTTCCAATAGTCTAATTCTTCTATTTTATGTATTTTTTCTTATTTTATGTAGACCATTGAAATAGTTTTTTATACAAACTATTTCTTTTAGTCTTATACTTATTCTTCTCTTTTTTATTTAGACTTTTGGGTTAGTTTTAAGTCTAATAGTCTATTGTGCAGAAATATTACTAACGATATGCACACTTGATGAAAATACATATTATGTACGAATGGGATGTGGGATGTGACGATGTAATCTGCACTAAAATCTTTTCAATACTTTTGTTTAATCAAATTTAAACCATTTATATCATCCTATTTTGAATAATTTTCAACACCTTCATATTTGATTTCGTTGACGATATTTAAATAATGGGGGTTGTGGCCATTACTGAACTCTTCACAACGTTTATATTCAAATTAAAAACTATTTACTATAGTTTAAGTCTTTTTCTTATTCGTTAATGTAGACTTTTATGTCTATTTTAAGTCTATCAGTCTAATTGTGCAAAAATATAATGCACACTTGATGAAAAAATATAAAAACGAATGGGATGTGACCAACACTAGATCTTTTCAGTACATTATTTAATCAAATTTTAACCACATTCCAACATCCAAAATTACTAAATTTTCAATAGGTATATATTACAATTTGTTTTCGATGATAATATTTAAAAATGGGGGTTGTGGCCAAACCAATCTCTTTACAACGTTGATAAACATTCATATTTAAAACCATTTCGCGTAGTCCATGCGTGCAGAAATTGTATATTATACTTCATTCACACTTTATAGCAATATATAAAAAAGAATGGGTTGTGGCCATCACTTGAACATTTTACAATGCTTATACTCAATCAAATTTCAAACCACTTTTCATAGTCCGATATTGCAAAATAATTGGGTGACAATATTATAAAAACGATTGCTTATTCCTTCACAGTTTTACATTCTTGGCCAACGGCGGGACATAAAGGCTAGTCTAAAGTAATAAAGCAATCAAAATGTTAGTGTCTGTGTGTGTGTGTGTGTTTGTCTCACGCCTTCTAAAAAACCAAGAGCATCTAAAAATCTAATTTATGTGCGAACATGTACCAGTATACCTGATGCAGTGTCACGCTAAAAATTATGCGATAAAAATGCTGAATTTTAAAAATATTTCAATAATTATTTTTCTCATACAAAATTTTCCAAGTCATATCTGTCAAAAAAGTGTACATTTTGCACGCAAATATCTGTTAGTTTAAAAGTTAGAAGTACGTATTTACACGAAAAAAATATATTTTCAAGTATAACTTAGCGTTTAAGTGAAAAACATGGTGAATATTTTGTATAATTATAATGTTAAACTTATTTTTAAAGTAAGCGTTTTATAATGCCGCCATTTTAATATCTTTTCATACAATATTTCATTTTTCTACCGAATGAATATGTTCTTGAAAATAATAAACCTTTGAAATAAATGTAATTATGAAATAATGAAATGAAACACAAGACATTACAGCAAGTTTTAAGACGTATATTGTAAAAGTCTGTTAATTATTAGTAAAGATATAGGCATAATAAAATTGCATAATTTGTATATAATATTTGATATTTCGGACAATTTTCATTTTTATGGCATCGAACAAACCAATGTAGGTACCTACATATTATTCAAAAAATGTCTACAAACCATTTGATATTTTTTAGATGTTCTATGGTTACTATGGTAACGGACACATTCTGATATTCAAATAAAATTTGTTATAAATCGAATTCGAATTAATTTAGAACATCATTGTAGGTAGGTACCTACATACCTAATACTACTTAAAAACCAACAATATACTAATTTCGTATAGGAAAATTATTAAACTATCTTAGGTTAACTACAATACACATGTCATTCAATCTACAAACTGAAATATGGCACAAAAATTTCCTATAGTGAAATTCTTCTTTTATTTAAGTAGACCTTTGGGTGATTTTTTATACAAACTATTTCTTGGAGTTTAATTCTTCATCCTCTTCTTTTGTGAAGTCATTTGGGACAGTTCATAAATAAACTATTTCCTTTAGTCTAATTTTTCTTTTTCTTAATTTATGTAGACCTTGGGTGAGTTTTTATACAAACTATTTCCTATAGTCTAATTCATCTTCTTCCTCTTCTTTTATGTATCCCTTTGGGTGAGTTTTTATACAAACTTATTCCTATAATCTAATTCTTCTTCTTCTTATTTTATGTAGACCTCTGGGCCAGTTTTGATACCAACTATTTCTTTTAACGTATTTCTTCTTTTTCTAATTTTATGTAGACCTTTGTTGAATTTTGTATAAACTAACTTCCTATAGTCTAATTTTTCCTCTTTTATGTAGACCAAGGGAGAGTTTTCATGCAAACTTTTCCTTTAGTCTAATTCTTCTTCGTCTTCTTTTATGTTGACCTTTGCGTTAGTTTTTATACAATCTATTTCCTGACGTATAATTATTCTTCTAATATGTAGACCTTTGGGTCAGTTTTTATATTAACTACTTTCTGTAGTCTAATTTTTCTTTTTCTTATTTTTTGTAGATCTTTTGGTTAGTTTTTATACAAACTATTTCCTTTAGTCTAATTCTTCGTTTTCTTATTTAATGTAGACGTTGGGTGAATTTTATATAAAATATTTCCTATATTTCAATTCATCTTCTTCTTCTTTTATGAAGACCATTTGGTCAGTTTTTTATATAATACATTTACTATTGTGTAATTCTTCTATTGCATCTTTTATGTAGACCATTGGGTCAGTTTTTATTACAAACTATTTGTTATAGTCTTATACTTATACTTTTTTTTCATTTAGTCTTTTGGGTTAGTTTTAAGTCTTATAGTCTATTGTATAGAAATATTATAAACAACATGCACACTTGACGAAAATACATAAAACGAATGGGATGTGACCATCACTAGAATCTTCACAATACTTTTTTTCAATCGAAATTTACACCATTTATTATATCATCATATATTGCTTAATTTTCAATAACTACATATTTGATTTTGATGACAATATAATAAAAAATCGGGGTTGTGGCCATTACTGGACTCTTCACAACGTTTATATTCAAATTAAAAACTATTTAAGTCTTCTTCTGTAATGTAGATCAATTTTATTGTGCAAAAATATAATAATCTATAGGTATGCAAACTTGACGAAAAATATAAAAACGAATAGGATGTGACCAACACTAGAATCTTTTCAGTACTTTTGTTTATTTAATTTTTAAGCCATTTCCCATCATCCAAAATTACTAAATATTTAAAACACATTTGCGTTCGATGACAATATATAAAAATAGGGGTTGTGGCCAAATCCAAACTCTTTACAACGTTGTCTCTTTATAATCAGTCATATTTAAAACCATTTACCATAGTCCATGCGTGCAGAAATTGTATGTACCTACTTATATATAAAAACAAATGGGTTGTGGCCATCACTTGAACATTTTACATCGCTTAAACTCAATTAAATTTCAAACTACTTTTCATACTACGAATTAGTAAATATTTTTTGTGACAATATTATATAAACGATTGCTTATTCCTTCACTAATTTACATTCTTGGCCAACGGCGGGACATAAAAGCTAGTAAGAAATAAAAGAGGAAAGTCTAGGTACTTACTCACGGACTTCCTAAAGGAAAACAACCTCTTTGCTATGAATACCTTTTTTAGAAAATAAATGGACATGGAGGAGCCCAGACAATAGAACTAAAAATAAAATTGACTAAATCCGTTGTACACATAAATATATAGTGAAAGATGTTACAATGTTACAGTTTTATAGATTTGCGATAGATAGTGATCCAAGATTGGTTAGAGCTACTATAATTGTTAACACCAAACTGGAGAGGCTAAAACTCATAAAAAAACCCAAAACATAAAATTCCAGAATACCAATCAGCAATATCATCGGAACTCACGAGAAAACCATTACCAAACACTTGTACCTCTGCAGAGATAAACAAGTTTATTCAAGACAACGTCAATAATGCTTTTTTATCTCCTCTGACTTTATTATTATAAGATAAACTTACCATCAACACCAAAGACCTAATAAATAATAGAACTCAAATGAGAGAGAAGAAAAAATGGAACACTTCAGAGTATAAGGCACTAAACAAACTGGTTCGCAAAAGACAATGCAAAAAGAAACAATAGTCAACCAAATTTTTTAATTTAAATATTAGATAAAGAAAAAAATCAGAATCATTGTATAACTTACAAGCAAAACCTACACATGATAAAACCATAGAAAATAACCGCAGAATAATTAATATTCGCTCTGAGGGCATTCTATAGAATAAATGAAAGAAACAGCATAAAATTTATCAACAGATAACATGTAGAAAGTACATACTATGAATTTCGTGACTATGTTTTTGTGTGTATGGTGTATTGTGAAATGTTTTGTTCTCTGGTAATCTTATATTTGTTAAAGAATCTAATAGAAATGTACTTCATGAAAATGCATTTATAGAATTAGAGATTGTCAACCTTTCAAGAAGAAAAAATGAACACTTACTATGGTGTGGAGAGTTTAGTGTTGGCTACAACCCACTCGTTTTTAAGATGACGTGAATTAATGATTTCTGAACTGTTATTGTGTCAAAGGTAAAAATGCAAATTTATTTGCTCCACCTCAACCAATTAAACCATAGCTCAGAATAGAGTCAAAAGGCGCATATTAATTTCAGGTCACTTGTGGAAAAGATGTTTAGAGCATGTTTGAACATACGTTAATTTTATCATTTTTTTTGTAAATTATCTCTATGTGCTTATCCCATTTTAAAAGCTTCTCTAAATAACTATAACTATTCCTAAATATCTTATATCATTATCCTCTTCTAGCTAAAGACACAGATACTTAAGTTACTATTACTTCAAAATTTATAAATTGAAATTGATGCAGTAAGACTGTCGGCTCACCCATTGCAGTACATTACCATGTTCTTTTTGTAAAAAAATAATTAAAAAAACATAGCAATGTTTTTTTTTTACTTTTATGTCTGAACAATAAATGGACAATATTTGAATATTATATAAAATCTGTGTTGTTTTCAGATATCAGAAATAATAATCAACCCATTATTTGATATGGAATCGATGCGCTTCAACATGGCAACTCTTAAATTATCATCTCCAGTGGTTTATACTAATTACATTCAACCTATTTGTCTCTGGACAAAGTCTACAAATATTGAAGATGTTGCTGGGAGGCATGGATATGTAAGTTTTTGTATGATTCATATTTGTAGATATGTAATAAAATATTATTTTGCGGTCGAACCACGATCTTCAATGGATGACCTAATATATTACAAAAATACGTCAGTCAAAATTTGGAGTATCTCAAGGATCTGTTCTCAGAGCCATTTTGTTTATTATGTACCTGCTTTTCCCTAGCATTGTTCCAACTTATTATTATATTAGCCTATATTAGCTATTGGGGTTGACTCTTTTCATCGCTGCATACTCTGCGGTTCTGGGTATCACTTTCATGGAAGACGTTTTTTTTTTAGAATCTTTATTCAGGTCACGGTTAATCCAGGTGTACTATGGTCTGCCCCTGGATGATAGATGAGGAAGAGTAATATTTATTCCCTTATTTACGTTATGTTTTACATGCCCATACCATCTTAGGGCATCTCATACGCTCTTATAGATTACTGTTTATATCCATGACTCCCAGGCAGTGGCGGCTGGTGACCTTAAATCTTAGAAGGGCTCAAAATTATAATTTTACCTATTAGAGATATTAACTTTCAACAAGAATCAGAAAGCTGATATGTGGCACAATATTATTTTCATACATTAAAATTATCAGTGTTTTTCATGATTCTTTTGTATGTCGGAAATTAAAATGTGAACCTGATCATTTATGCTGTATTTGGGTTTGGCATTGGATGGGTTTATAATTAATTTATTTATATACCTAATATATTTTAAATAATTATTTGAAATCACAAGAGTATTGTATTATTCTTAGGTACTGCCTCCCTGACCAGCCGGCAGGTTAAAAATTATTTGACCAACACCAATTTAGTTATTTTATTTTTAAACTTTAGTTACTTTTTTTAATATATAATGCAACTAGCTCACGCCAGTCGCAATTATAACTACAAACAAACCTAACCAACCTATTTTTACCGAACTTTTGTAGGTTAGGTTTAAAAAATCGGTGTACATCCTATGCCAGGGATGGCCAACCGGTCGATCGCGACTCTTAGTCCAGTCGATCAAAAAATATAAACATACATAAATACGTAGAACAGACTGCGCAACGTAATCATAAACTGCTGCACGCATCACGTTACGTTCACGTTATCACGTTACTTTATGATTCTAGATTTCTGGGCATTAGTTTTCAACGAGAAATATCCATGTTTGAAGAAATGTGTTGAATTGCATTCATGTTTTAGTTCAACATATTTATGAGAGTCAGCATTTTCCTACTTAAAACAAACAAAAAATAAACACCTTTCTCGTTTGACAGACGTCCATACACTGGATTCTTTAAGGTTGGCAATTTCCAACTACAAACCTGATTTTGCTAATCTAGCGGGAGATGCTCAGACGCAGTGCTCACACTTATATACATAGGTAGTTACTAAGAATAATTTTCAGTTTTATGTTTTCCCTCTTAATAAAATAAAAAATACTACATAATTGTGTACTGAACTATGCTGTTTCATTTAAAATTTCAAGAAGTATGTAATTGGTAGATCGCACAGGGCTTCCTCAGTAAACAGTATTAGATCTTGGATCTAATCAAGTTGGCCACCCCTGTCCTATGCTATCCTGGCTGGTCAGGGAGGCAGTTCCTTATTCTTAACTACTTTATTATATGTCTTTTTTTATAATCTGGTGTTGCCAAGAGCAGGGTTTCTAGTAAGAGCAACAGTGTTGCCATTACTGATATTAATTAATTAAGTACTTTCTTAACTTACATATAACACAATCATAAAGTTTATAATAAAATGCATCGATAAATTGTAAAATAATTTGTGACATCTAATAAATTTTGGTCATACAAAATTGAAAAATAACCTCTGGCAACAGCCGCAAGACTGCTTCCTGATAATACAATTTTTTGTGTAATATCAATTTTGTTTGTTTTTTTGCAATATTATGATATCAATTAATTAAATTATAATACTAATATATTTCGGATGATTTATAGTTTAAACTATGTAATGTGAGCCACGAGGAATTTCAAGTGCTAACCTAGCGTTCGACCATCGCAATGAACAACAAAATATGAATGAATGAAAATGTAGTGTAGGTAATCCTTCGTGGGCACTTCCCCGTTTTGCTCGAAATCGGCATAATGTCCCGTGAATTGTATTGATTCTCCGGGCACAAATCGACTGTGCCCTAGGAATTAAATATTTAAAAGGTAGGTTTAAATACTTTCACTAGATATTATACTACAGGCGGGGCACGCACTTCTGGATTTCCAAAAAAAATCTATGTGCGGATTTATATCACTAGCTATGTGTAGCCATGATCCAATTTGTCTGGTTTCCCTTTCTAAGGTTTACAAAGGGGAGATGGCAGTCGCTTCAATGTAATAATCAGACTCGCCAATTCCAGGATCATGGTCAAAGCGTACCCCGATAGAAACGGGACAAAAGCGCTTAGGGGAAAGACTAGATATATTACAGGCGTAATATGGCAAACATTAATTAGAAAAATAATGTGTTCCAAAGTTTCAACTGAGAAACTGTACCATAGCTTGGTGCCATCCATCATTTACACTGCAATTATATGAGAGAAAATAACTCAGAGATCACCTTATGTTATTCTGATAGTTTTTCTTTTCTGTTTATGTTTAATTATTTTGCATTCAAAAACATGTAACCTTAGACCAAATTAAAATAGTACTGCCTCAGAACAGACTTGTCTAGTGAGGCAGTAAATTTCCAAATAGGTACAATTGGACATAGTATGTTTATAATAAGTCTTTTTAAAATAGAGTTATTTTTTAGTTATTGTTAATAATGGAAATAAATAATTTCATTTCATTTCATTTCGATTTCATACATTTTTTGGAATCTAAAGTGTTTAGGAGGCCTGAGGCCGAGAGCCCTTTAGAAAGAGCCGCCACACTGCTCCCAGGCTATCAGGAATACGTGAACTGTTTATTTTATCTTTCAAAGATACTCCTACCGACCACCGTGTTTCGCATTTCCGTGGTCTCAAGATGCCTTGCGTAGTTATTATACATTGTCCTGCATTCGAATCTATGAACGATTTTGCGTCAGACAAAAGTTTGGTAATTTTTGGGTCACACAGAATTCCAGACACTGATCTGAATTTCATTTGGTCAATATCTGCTGTTCTATGATCAATATCTGCTGTTCTATGATCAATATCTGCCCTTTCTATGATCGATATCTGCTGCATATGTCCCGTATTTGAGTACTTGAATGAATGACATATTGTCAGTGATTATCCATCTAGATGCAATGAAGGAGATGCAGTGTTTGGGTTTTCGAATAGAAGATACAGATATTCCGTCCTTTTTCTGCTAATTTTGAAACCAGATGGCGTTACAAAAGAGGTCTCATCGTTACTTCATATATGGCGATGGTGTTTTCCAGCTTATTTTCGAACGATCAGTTTCTCATTATTAAAATATTTATTTATTTATGTTGCTTCTCGGGCAACTAACAGGTAGTATGTCAAAAAATTATTTAACAAGCACCCAATAACACACACACATTCTGGAGACTTATCTAGAGATTAATTGTCTCACAGATCCAGACTGAAAACACAATTAAAACAGTGTGTCAACCGGGTATCGAACCTGGGACCCTTGGATCAGCAGTCAGATACCTAACCAACTGAACCACGAAGGCCGATAAATATATAGAACATTTAAAAATTGCATTGATAAGGGAACTCAATAAGAAGGCATAATTTGTGAACGTTGCGCAAGCGCATAAAGTACTCAAGTAAACCAGCAGATGACAGGTCGTAAGCCCTGTAAGTGCCTTAAGTTTCTGGTTCTCCTATGATATTTCAACTTCGTTTCTATTAAGATGTTAAAAATTTGTCAAAAAAGTAGGGTAGACTGGGTACGGTTGAAACAATTTAGCTTATATCGTCCATTGCATTGTCATTAATGAACCGACAGATGATGGAAATATGCTAAATACAAGAGTGTATATCTGTCCTCTATTAGGCAGTTCCATTTTAGTACCTGATGTATTATTTGTACCTGATGTCTCCATACTGGGGGCGGTTGAAACAGTGATTGGGGTCAGTTGAAACACATACAAATAATACAAAATAATATTATAACATGTTATATTTATTATTTATTTCAATTCTAATACTAATTATGGCACCGTTTAACAATATGAATCAGTTATGAATGTTTAGACTTAATATGTACCTACCTACCAACAACTTAACAATATTTTTAATCAGCCTTAAATATTTTTGGTACACAACATAAAACAGATACGTCTATGAAAATACGACTACTTAAAAATTATACACTATTTACGTACTTATTAAAAGAATAAAAATCAACAGAATTATTTTTAAACAAAACAAACAAAATTTAGTAAAAAAAAATCTGAAAAAATTAAAATAAAATATTTCTGAAAACAATTGAATTGTCATAAGTCAATTGAAAACATTAAAAATTGGCATTGGCATTAGCAAATGCCTGAAAACAATTGAATTGGCATTGGCATTAGCAAAAATATTTACAAAGATAGTTATAAATTTTAGTTTTGGAATCACTCAGACTCACAATTATTGTGGCAAACATACATAGCTAAGGCCATCGCCGCTTTTCGTAAAGAATCTCCTGCTTTTACCTCCTCATAGGTGTTTTTGTACCTCAATAAATCGTCTTGTCTCCTTGAAGTCTTTCTTACGCGTACCCTAGGCATCTAGAAAACATGAATATCAAATAAATATATTGTTTCAACCGTACCCACAAAAAATGTTTCAACCGTCCCCAACCTCCCATTACGTACAAATCTATTTATTGTAAACTATGACAATCATGTTAGATTAAAATTAATCAAGCTACCATATCCTACAAGCTTTACTTCAAACATTGAAAAACATTCAATACTTTCACTTTAATATAAACCACAATAATTGCAAAAATCTTGGAACAAAAATACTTACTTTTGCTTCTCCTATAAACAACTGCAGCGCGCGGGGATCAAATCAACACTGAGCACTGAGTGGCACTGAGTTTTATGTTCGAACTTGTTGTCCGCTTCGTACGTCCCTTGACCCCCTCACCTTACCACGCACGGTTCGAGAGATTGAGAGGGGGTTTGGTATTGGTAAAGCTTTTAACATGATCGCGACCTTTATAAATGGTTTAACGCATTTATTCAGGTCATAATACCTGCTCCAACACCTCCCTTCACCAACAGCCAGCGATAGAGACGAAGAGACTCATGGAAATTTAACCTCAGGGTCATACCCAAATCATGAATTTGTATGAAGACAAATGAAATTAAATAAATTAAATTAGATCAGATAAAATACAATATGAACATGAGAGATTTGATGTACTGTATTGGGAAAATAGAGAGACAACGCACTTTGAGATATTTACATTTTATTGAACAGATAAAAGTATAATTCAATGATTCTAAAAATGCTCAAAATTTGTTTGTATAATAGTTAATATTTCCTATAAGAGGAAAATAAAATTGAATGCGAAAATGAACTTTAAATATTTGATGTGACAAAAAAAAATTGTTAAGGATCGAAATTTTCATCCACAATGAAACGACATCACAATCAAACCAAAAACAATCCCTTTCACACCACAATCAAAATCATGATTCCAAATTATACGAGGTTCAAACACAATGGATTCACAATCATATGGCTCCAGACATTAAATCATAAAAATAAAACTCATCACACAGCTATGTAGTAAACATTTTTAAATATCGACTCGCAGATGAATGAGAAGTTCCCTTCGTTGACCAATATCTTCCAGATGAATCCGGGTGTAGAAAATGTATTTAAATTTCGAAGTTCTCGTTGTCTATTTGGGTCTTAATCCCTTTGTATTAAAATAAAATCCAAGTGAAGAAATTTGATTGTGTCCTCGTTAGTTTTAAATTACGTAGAAGATTGTCACTGACAATTCCTTATCCATAACTCCTTCAATATCACATGTTATAAAATTTCAGGTCAGGTAGAAATAATTGTCGTAAATTTATCGTTAAGTTCATCTAGGCATTGTATTTGCAAAATAATATCCATAAATAGGCTTCTTATCGTAAATTAAATGAAGGTAAATTCGAGTATTCTAATTAAAAAACTTGCAAATAATGTTCTCGTCAGAGTGGATGGTGAAATATTATGGAAATTTGAATTTGGGATGTCTGACAATTTTATCAGCATCTGGATTATGAAAAAGAAATACAGGATTATTGATTTGAAATATGATCTCTCGCAAAACTATCACGTCACACGAACACACAATATAAACTTACCCCAAATTCAGTAAATTTAAGATATATCGGCCGACATTTTTCCACTCATGCCGTGCGGCTTGGCTTCGTAAAGGAAAAAGAAAAAAATTGACATAACTACCGATCATTAAAGAAAAATATTGCCACTCGACAAAATCAATTAAGTGTGTTCGCGTTAAAACTAAAAATTCCCAATAATTAACTTTTCCCTATAAATAATTTTTATAACATCACAAGATATTAACTCTGTTTCAACCGTCCTTTGTTTCAACCGTATCCAGTTAACCCTATCATTGACTCCCGACAGGGAAAAAATCCAATATTTGCAACTAAGTCCTGATATTACGTCGTCTATCTCACTTAACATCTTCAAGAAATGGCTAAAGCAAAAATATTTATGTGACAATACCTGATAACATCTTCCTCTCCTCTTCCTTTCCTTATCCTTTAGTTTTCCTATCATTGCTATGAATTGTTCTTATAGGCTATCTTCTTTGTTTTTTTTACATCTCTTCTGCTGTCTTTGTTTATTTTTGTGATTTACTTATTGCCATAGTACCTACACACTTTTTTGTATATTTAACATTAACTCTTTGGTTGGAAGTTTGAAGAAATGGAAGAAGTTGGTTTGGTTGGTTGGAAGAAATTGCCATTAGGCAATAAGACCGCCAGTGTACTAATGATATGTACAGAAAGATTCAAATAAATAAATTAATAAAATAAAAATATTCGATTTACAGGAATAGCTTTATCTAAAAAACAGATCTACGATCTAAAATAAGAAGGCGATATACAATAAATTAAAATTAACCTATATAAATTTTGATAAATATCAGTACCATCCATTTCTTCCCTTCGGTCTCAAATAATGGACTCACTCATTGTAATAAAGCGTCATCGGATGCAATTTGATATACATACAATACCATTGCCGTTCAATACAATACCGTTCCTGTCAGCTTTGTATATATTTTCGTCAGACGTTTTTCATTCATTCTTCCCAAGTGGCCAAACCATCTCAATGTGTAACTTAATTCTGTTAATTACACCACCTTGCTTCATATTACATCATTCCCTAGTGTCTTCATTTCTTCACTTCTATCATACATCGTTCTGTTACAAATTCTTCTAAGGGATCTTATTTCAACTGAATTTATTCTGCTTTCTTGCGACTTCTGTCCAGGTTTCACTTGCATACGTCAATTGCGTTATGAATGACATTTTTGGCATCCTTTGATATGTTGCGATCATTCATAACTGGTCTTATTGCTCAGCACCTTCTTTCGATATACTTATCAGGCCATTCATTCCGTTCTTTCTTAAATTATTTCGTTATATTCTTTAAAATATAAGTTAATTAATAATTATTTACAGATTACTGGCTGGGGTTTAGATGATGATAATATACAAACAACTGAATTAACAACTGCTCCAGTTCTTATCAGAAAATCTATTGATTGCATTAAGGAAAATCATAATTCTTTTCTAAATTATTGACAGAATATTCATTTTGCGCAGGAAACAGAAACGGTGAGACTTTATGATATTAATTAGGTATGGGCTATTATATTCGCTTTATTTTTATTCAAAATATAAAAAAAAATGTGCATATTACCGCTGATCACACCTGAGTCATCAAATTAGAGTTAAAACTAGTTGCATGTAACACATGAGATACAACTGTCGATAGCGATAGTATGTATAGTTGAAGAATATATACTAAACTATAAACTCATCAATACAAATTATTGAATATTTTAAGATATTTTGTTTTCTATACAACACTTTTAGGTCAAGATAGGATAGTATGGAGGTAAGTCCTTTTTTCCTACCCAGAATATGAAAACAGCATAATGGTATGTATGTATGTTTGGAGATGAAGTATCAATCTATTAAATCTTCTTAGATATTGTGTATAGGCGACTGCCATACAAATTTTATGAAGCGATGTCGTCACTAAATTCAATTTTAAAAAAAAATGTTATAAAAATTTAAGATGTACCTACTACCTACTAAAATGTTAATATTTTTTGTATCCATTTTTTTAATTACTTTCCCTAGATTCATTATTCATGTAAGGTATACTGGGTCCGTGAATGATTTTTTGGAGCGCTCTAGAGGCGAAACGGTTTGTCCAGTACTTATCAACCTTTTTTTTGTCGTAGCACATTTTAAGGATTTCAAAATTTGGAGGCACACAAAGAAAAAGATAAGATTAAAAGTTGTTTACTTACCTATAATACACTGTAAAATACTTAATGATAGTAATTTTGAATATAAAATAAAATAAAATGTTCCACAAAAACAACATTATAAGGGATTAATTACAAGAAAACAATTATAAGAATATTTGAAATAATAAATTTGAGATTGATTTTTATACATTTCTAAAATTTCGCGGTACACAAAAATGCCGCGGCACAGTGGTTGAGAATCACTGGGTTAATCCTCCAAAGAAAAACGTTATTTATGTCAAATGTAATGTTTTATAATATAAATGGTATAATGTAATAAGTTATTACAACAGTTAAGTATCACAGCAAGGGCGATTTCCGCGTTACCGGTGAATTTCACTAGATGTGGAAATATGGCCCCTTTTATGTGCACTCTAGCGACGAAACGGTTACCCTTACAAGAAAAACATTTGTACAATAAATGTAGTCAATTTTGTATACTTTAACTCTGTCTAGAATAGTGTGTCTAAAAAACGTTTCCTTTTTGCGATATAGGCCGAAAACTGAAAAAAGTGCCAAAATTTGGCCAAAAAGTGCCCAAAAAACAAAGTTCCAAACTTCAAATTCGTGTTCAGCAACCCAAAAAACATAAAGGGTGAGAAAATAAAAACTATAGCAAAATTTGCTTCTGAAAATCCTAATATGTCTGGCCTATCAACTATACATACATACTATACGATCGGAAAATAATTAAATAATTACTTTTCATAATTATTCAAATAGAAATATATCTACAACCTTGAAATTTTTCCTTTAAATGAAGTAGGTGTTTATATCACAAAAATATTATAAACTTTCATAGATAATAATAAACCCATTTGGTGTCATGATCGATATTTGACATGTTATATAATAGCTTTGTATCTTTTTACACGTGCACCGCGGATAATATCTGATTTTCACCGTCTCCATGTGTAATGGCATGTTAATTGATTTTCAAAAAAAAAATAAGAATAGGTTTTCTCTATAGGCACTTGAATTAATAATTTGTTTTATATTATATACTTATAGGTACTGGACCTTGCAATGGTGACAGTGGAGGTGGTTTGTATCTTTCTGAACAAGATGTGGATGGACAAGTTACTTGGTACATCAGGGGAATATTATCTGTGGGACCTGCCAATATTGATAAAGATGGCGCTGTGTCATGTGACCCATTCCAGGATGTAGTCTTCACTGATGTTTCATCTATTCTTGCAATGTAATAATTAATTGATGGAAGAAGACATTGTACTCTCTCATTTTGTAGGTTCAAACGAAATTACAACCTAATTATTTTTTTCAATAGAAAACATTATATAAAAAAATAATATTTTATGTGCTAATCTAAATCAAATCTGTTAAAAAAGTGTACTTTTTGCACGCAAACATCTAAAAATCAATTTAAAAGTTAGAATTACGTACTTATTTACATGAATAAATTATATTTTCAAGTATAACTTGGTGATTATTTTGTCTAATTATAATGTTTTTAAACTTATTTTAAAGTAAGCGTTTTGAACATACAATGTCGCCATATTAATCTCAAAATGAAAATCTTCTTTATAATAATAAACTTTTTAAATAAATGTGATTATGAAGTTATAAAATGAAACATAAGACATTATAGCAATGTTAAGACATATATTGTAAAAATCTGTTAATTATTAGTAAAAACATAAAGCCTAGTAAAATTGCATAATTTGTAAATAATAATTGATATTTCTGACAATTGTTGATTTTCGTTTTAATGTGTTCGAAAAAAACCAATGTAGGTACTGTGGTAGGTACCTAAATAATCTAAAAATGTATTCAAAACATGGAGAAAAGAATATAAGGAGAGCTCATTTCGTACAAAATTCTACGGTACTAGTGAAGCAGCTCGAGGGGGGGGAGTAGGACACGAAAGTGGCGCGGGCGGGTGACACTTCGACAGAGCCGTATTATCACTTTTTAAAATCAATTATTATTTTTAACATAATTAGGACGAATTAAATTAAATTATTTAGTTAGCAACCGTTGTTTGTGCATTCCTATGTTGGAAAGTCTTTGGACTTTCAAGAATCTGAAACAAAAAATGGCCAGCAGTAATATTGTTTATATTAAAATGTGAAAAATGATGTTTTTTTTTTTTTTTTTTTTTTTTTTTTTTTTTTTTTTTTTTTTTTTTTTTATTTATTATAAACAATACAATACAATACAATGTTGATTACATACTAGAGTTAGAAGTTACATATGTTTGTGTGTGTGTGTGTGTGTGTGTGTGTGTGTGAGGGTGTGTGTGTGTGTGTGTGAGGGTGTGTGTGAGGGTGTGTTTGTATGTGTGTTTGTGTGTGTGAGGGTGTGTGCGTGCGTGTGTGTGAGTGTGTGTGTGTGTATGTATTATTTAATGATAAGTGTTGTAAATGATAGAATACGATGAACACCTCACTAGGAAGTCCTGTGCCGAGGTGTTCATTACAACAGTTGTGTGACAGATAATACATTGTGTATATAGTTTTCGAATCAAATTATGCATTAAATTGTTATTGAGAAAAAAAATTGTGAAGCTTAATTATATTTGATTGGGTGTGATTATATTATTGATTTGTTCTGAACCGGTGCTGTTTATCCATGCTGTTATGTGTTTTTTGTATTTTTGTGACGATGTGTTATGTGGTAGCAGTTTTAATGAGGTTGGTAGGCTATTGTGTAGTTTGATGGCATAGTATTTAAAGTGTCTTTGTCCATGGGTAGTTTGCAACTTTGGGATATTTATTGTGTTGGTGATGGAAGATCTTGTTGTTCTTGGAGGTTGTGTATTGTGTATAGTGGGTATGTTATGTTTAAAATGGTACAGAAGTGCAGATCTTGCATATAGTTGACGAAGTGTCATAACTTCCAGAGTCTTGAAAATTTCTGTGGAGCTTGTTCTGTATGGCACATTCAATATGCTTTTTATTATTGATTTTTGTGCCTTGCTAACTGAGTCTATTGCAATATTTGTTGAACCTCCCCAGGCCAGCAATCCATAGGAAATGATTGATTGGCATATTGCAAAGTAAATTGATCGCAATATCTGACGTGGGAAGATGTTTTTTATGTGGTTTATTAGATACAGCACTTTTTTAAGTTTGTTTGTAATGTATTCAGTGTGTGTTGACCATCGTAGATTTTTGTCAATTAAAATACCCAAATATTTGATATCATTTACTCTTTCAATACACTCACATTGACAAATGTTCAAGTTTTGTATACAAGTGTGTGATTTAATAGTAATTGGTGCATGGGGTTGTCCTCTTTCCGTTATACTATGTGTAATGTATTTAGTTTTAGATGTGTTAAGTGTTAGGGTGTTTTCATTTAACCATTTATTAACGACGCTTAGCCCTTTATCTGCTTTTTTATACACCATGTGCCAGGTATCAGCATGAAAAAGTAATGCTGTATCATCAGCAAAAGTCACAATTTCACCATCAATATCCAACTTGCACAGATCATTTACGTAGATAAGGAATAGGAGTGGTCCGAGAATACTACCTTGAGGAACGCCGTATTTAATGGGAAGTTGATTACTCAACCTCCCACCGATCCTTACCTGCTGAAGTCTTTCTGACATAAAACTTTTTAACAAATCGAGCTCTTTACCTTTAACACCAATTCTATCTAGTTTTGCAAAGAGTTTATCGTGTGAAATTGTATCAAAAGCCTTACTTAGGTCTAAAAACACAGAGATCACTTTTTGTTTTTTGTCCAAATTGTTCATTATATAGTCTGTGACAGTGCAAATGGCTTGTTCAGTGTTCTTGTTTTTACGAAAACCAAATTGATTGTTTGAGAGTAGATTATTTGTTTCTAGGTAATCTTGTAGTTGTTGTTTAATAGTTTTTTCCAAGATTTTTGAAAACGTGTTTAGAAGTGTAATGGGTCTATAATTATTAACATCGTTTTTTTTACCTGATTTGTAGATAGGTACAATAAGACCTTCTTTTAATTTACGTGGGAAGGTTCCGGATGTAATGCTGAGATTTATCAAATATGTAAGTGGAGAGACGATTTGGTCCTGAAGTAGTTTAATTGTTTTGGCATCTATACCGTCGGTCCCTGTCGTGTTGCTATCTTTTAGTGTAAGTATTATTTTTATTATGTCAGATTCTGAAATTGTTTTTAATTTGAAGTTTGTGTTGCATAATTGAGTTGGAATATTATAAGGTGTATAGTACGATGCATCAGATGAGTTGTTCGGACATTTTTGAGCTAAGTTGGCACCAATATCAGAATAGTGTTTGTTTATGAAATTGAGTATTGTATTCGGATTCTTTTGAAAGAATATATCTTCATTATTGATAAGTAAATTTTTAATTTCATAATCTTTATCATGACTTGTATGAGTGCTATCCCTGAGAATTGACCAAACACATTTTGGATCGTAATTAGCATCCTTAAGTTTATTTCTATAGTACAATTCTTTAGATTTTCTTATAATTTGGCTACATGTATTTCTGTATCTTTTATAATAGGTCTGTAATTCTATGTCATTTGTATGTCTTTTGATTTGCTGATGTAATTTGTCGCGTTTCTTTATGCAGTTTATGATGTTTTGAGTGATCCATTTTTTAATTTTTATGTTACGATGTGATAGCGTTTTAACAGTTTTATTTGTATGAAGTTCGATATGCGTATGGAGATATGAAATAAAGTGATTCCAGGCCTCCTCAGTGGATGATGTGTTTTTTATATGTTCCCAGGTTTGGTTTTGTAATGATGAAATAAGGCTGTCATAATCAATTTTTTTTATACAAATTTCTTTAAATGTTTTGTTTTGTTTTAAGAGTGACTTTAATCCAATTATTGTTGTATAGTGGTCTGTGATAGTATTTTTGTATACGAAGCTACTTAATTCTTGTTTTGTTTTAACCATTATATGGTCAATACAGGATATTGAGTTAGGGGTGACCCTGGTTGGAGTATTTATAGTACTTATAATTCCGTGTTGAAGTAACATAAGTTGATAATCAAGGTTTTGAGGATGGCCTTGCGGTAGGATGTTAATATTTAAATCTCCCGCTATGATTATATTTTTGTAGGATGAAAGTTTTTTGAGATGACTATCTAAAGAGTATATAAAAGGTAAAATGTTTTGAGAGGAGGGAGATCTATAAATTGCAAGAATACAGGTATCGCCATCAATAATTATTTGCATGCAAGTTGAATCTACCAAGAATATTTCTGATACTGAAAAATTTAGATCATTATATAAATAGACCACAACTCCGTCATTTTGTGTAATGTTATTTGATGTATGATAAGAGGTATAGTGGAATTTTGTGTTTTTTTGTATAAGCCTTTGATATCCAGCACTCTGTGAGTATTATTATATGAAATAAAGTATTAAAGTCATTCAATAGGATATCAAGTTCATCGTAATTTTTATTAATTGATCGAATGTTTTGATTGAGTATAGAGAGAGTATGTGTGTTATCAAGAATCGCGTCACATAAGTGTGTGTCTGTTATAGTGTAATGATTATTTTCACTGTTTGAATCAATTAACGATAGTAGTTCAGCCATTCTATATTATTTTTTTTGTAAAGTATAACGGTGTGTAAATGAAGAAGTTGAGTAGTATATAGATACAAAACATAATATATGTCGTAATATCTCAATACATATATATAACATAATCAATAAAAAATAAAGGTATATACTCCAATTACAACATCTTTTAGCATAAATAGTGAAACAATAAAATACATAAAATGGTAAAGTAATGTTGATCAAATGAAAAATAATATAGAAGTATGATATAGAGTGAATATACACAAACAAAAGTGGTAAAAACTCAGTACATATATAATATAACACAATCAATGTAAAATAATAAGATATACTCCAATAAGAATGTCTTTTAACACTAATAGTGAAACAATAAAATACATAAAATGGTAAAGTAATGATGATCAAATGAAAAATAATATAGAAGTATGATAAAGAGTGAATATACACAAAGAAAAGTGGTAAAAAATCAAGACATATATAATATAACACAATCAATGTAAAATAATAAGATATACTCCAATAAGAATGTCTTTTAACACTAATAGTGAAACAATAAAATACATAAAATGGTAAAGTAATGATGATCAAATGAAAAATAATATAGAAGTATGATAAAGAGTGAATATACACAAAGAAAAGTGGTAAAAAATCAAGACATATATAATATAACACAATCAATGTAAAATAATAAGATATACTCCAATAAGAATGTCTTTTAACACTAATAGTGAAACAATAAAATACATAAAATGATAAAGTAATGATGATCAGATGAAAAATAATATAAAAGTATGATATTGAGTGAATATTCACAGACAAAAGTGATAAAATCTCAATAGAAATATAATATAACACAATCAATGTAAAATAAAGGGTTGTTCTCCAATAAGAACATCCTTTCACATAAAAAGTGAAACAATAAATTACATAAAATGATAAAGTAATGTTGATCAGTTGAAAAATAATAATATAAAAGTATATATGAGAGAAAAGTCACAACTTGTTCATATCTGATTCGTCATTAATAATTATTGGAGCAGAACCCTCTTCCTTTCGGACAAATATGTTGCCGTGTTTAATCCAAATATATTTGTATTTTTTTGCCGCACTTATACTTTTAACTTTGGCAAGAATAAATTTCTTTCTTGGAGTTATATGTTCGGATATAAAAATGGGCTGGGGAGCATCCTTGTTTTCAATAATAATTGAAGTATTCAAATTGTCTTTTTTATTCCGAGCCTTGTATTGCCGGACGTGCGATAGAAATTCGTCTCGGTCAGGTACGCTCGCGAATTCAACAATAATTGATTTCTGTGGTTTGTGACTGGTAACATTTAGACGGCGATCTCTGTATAGCTTCAGGTTGTTGAGTTTTGAACTGTCATATCCGATCATTGATGAAATTTTTTGAACGTACTGATACAAAATGTCAGTGTTTTCGTTATGTAATACGGGGCAATTTCTGATTTCGATATTCCGTTTAAGTTGTTCGTACTGCAGTGAATCAAACCTAGATTCTAGAAAACGTATACGTTTGTTCATATTGTCGTATTCCTTTAGCTTCGTATCGATACTATCTATTCTGCACTGCAAAACCTCATTCTTCTCATTCATATTTTTGATAGATTCCTTTATGCTCTCGTTTTGAATCAGTATTTCTTTACATATATTTAGATGTTGTTCTAATTTTTCTTCAATATATTTAAATAACGAGCTACGTAGATTTTCAAATTGCTGTGAAAATAGTTCAGATATGTTCGAATCAATTGTAATCAGTGAAGTTAAGTTATTGCTTGGTAAATTACTCATTGTGGGTTGTTTAAGTGCAGGTGAAGCATGTCTGTCCTTACAATCTTTACATAGCCAAGCATCAAGTTGTTTTGAAGTCATCTTCTTTAAAATTGAATTTGAGATTCCTACACATTCATGATGGTATGTAAAAGTACACTGTTTACACACCAAAAGTTTCTTTTTCGCATCATTTTCAAACTCATTGCACACTTTACATATTTTTGCCATTCTGTTGAATGTGTATATAAATTTATGTGAAGTTTTCTGACCGTATAACAGTGTCCAATACACTCGAAGTAGGTAAGTTGGCAAATGAAAAATAGATTATACAACAAGAACTCACTTTTTGCTGCGATCTGATGTATTTACGGTAAAAAGTACACTTTCAGAAAATACAAATTAATCACTTTAGACTATATACACAAATATTGAACTCTTATTTTGTTTTTTTTCGGTAGCTACAAAAAAGTATGACAGTACGCCTTGATAGTGACAATTGAACCTTGATTGTGACAATTGAAATTGATTGATAGTGACAATTGAACCTTGTGTAATGTTATGTTATCCGACAGCCTGAATTAACCCGACGACGTCTTTTAATATATGTTGTCATGGAGTTTCACCATATTATATTGCCCGTGAACAAATAAAAAATAATAATTTAAATAATATTTTGTGGTTCAAAGTAAAATAAGAATGATTATATAATATATGTATTTATATTATTGCCCTTGAAATAATACCATTCTATTAAAAAGTAAACGTTTGCTTTCAATGAAATTATTATTAAATCATTATTAAATAATTTCTCGGTAGAGATAAAGCTGTCGATACATTCCGTATATCTATGTTTTTTTGTGACACTCGTTACTACATACCCAGCAATATACGTAGCTATTTGGTTATTTAATTCTGAAAGTTCTAGAGATTAAAAGTAGTTTACATAGATCATTATTAGGTGCAACAACCGGCCTTTTCAGTATATTGTCTTTGTGTATTTTGGAAAGTCCATACAGCTGTAGCGGCCTGGCGTTTCTTTGTGTAATGTTATTATTGGAATTTCCGCATATTATGTTATTATAATAATTGTTCCGTGATAAGCAGTGATAGCCCAGCGGTAAGGTCGTCGGCTCACATGCGTGAGGTCGACGGTTCGAATCCGGGCGGGGCACGCACCTCTGGATTTTTAAAAAATCTATGTGCGGATTTATATCACTAGCTATGTGTAGCCATGCTCCAATTTGTCTGGTTCCCCTTTCTATGGGTTACGAAGGTCAGATGGCAGTCGCTTCAATGTAATAACCAGACTCGCCAATTCCAGGATCATGGTCAAAGCGTACCCCGATAGAAACGGGACAAAAAGCGCTTAGGGAAAGAAAGAATAATTGTTCCGTGATTCAAAACATTTGATGTTTCTTACAAATCGATTGGTTACTATGGTTACAGAAAGAATGTGATATTCAAATAAAATTTGTTATGAATCGAATTCGAAATTATTTAGAACATTGTTGTAGGTAGGCATTGTACCATGGGGGAAAAAAAGGGGGTTTGTTACTATTTCTATGATGATATTATACAATGTTAAACCTTAAAAAAACTATTATCTTCACATCCTTTCTTTTGATCCAATCCTGGCGCTTAGTAAATAAATATCCAGGTGTCCTTTCAGGGCTAGCAGTCGGCAAGAACATTACTCTATAATATCAACAAGGTATGGTATGTGGGTAAAATTAAATGGAAAAGCAGTGCTGAGTTGTGACAGTTCGGTCATACGAAGTTTATTCGAATATTGGTTACAAACAATACAGGCAAATGAAAAATGTTTAATTATTGTATGAATAACAATACAAAGGAGATTATGAAAATTATAAAATCATTATCGTTAGTGACACTTGAATTACATAATTCGCTGAGAAAGAGTGTCGTGACATCAAGAGGCAGTCGTTTGAAGTGATATGAAATAATACAAAATTAACATACCCAAAGTCAGATATTCACGACCAAACAATAGACTTGCCTCAAGATGATCACGATCCTCTCCGCGAACTTAAGGTATATACAAGATTAAAAGGTATTATTTAAATTGAAACTGTTTACAAGAATTCTGGTACAAGGTGTATACATGAAATATTGAATTTAATGTTATGGCCAAGTTGCGCAATATGTACATATAAACAGATAAAGTTACTGTTGTTGCATTGGAATCTTGTCTTTAGTGTCATAAAAATATCATAAAATTGTACCTTAAATTACCGAGACATATCACACAGCGCATGTCCTTAGTCACGTTGACAGGGATTTAAAGAAGTCAAAGTCAACAAAATGCACAATCTCGCTGGGTTTATTAGGTCCACGGAGTTCCTAAGGAAACGCGTTTCACCGTAGAAGAAGAAGATCGAGTGAGTATTCAAATTTCACAGAAAAACATTGGCAGTCTCGATTTTATATTAAATTACTTGAATCACTTTGAGCTTGATATAAGAGAGTTCCTTGAAGTCAAGATAGGCAGAAACTTATGTCACGAGCTAACGAGAAGTTTGGGTTATGAGGAATATTCAGTGCAGAAGAATTAAAGTCATTTTACGATACAAGAAACAACATTTGACGAGCACTTCACTAACATTTTTGACCGAACTATTTTGGCTAGAAAGTTACATTTTGACTTGAAGTTTTAGTCACAACTCACATACACTACGGTTAAACATGATGCAAAGATATTGACCGTGAAGTTCACTTATTTACTAAAGAAGAAGCAATATTTCACTGTGTGAACACTTGCCTTTAGGTTATTTAAGTTTCATTTAGTTAAAATTAATCTTTGTCACTTTAATAAATTAAAGCAAGTGTTTACGTCGGAAAATCCTAATAAATGAAATTATTTCACAATCACCTCATTTTGCAGTAATAAAGCAATTTCGATTTTTTTATTGTAAAACACAGTAATTGTCATATCATTTTGGAAATAACAATAATTGCGCCAACTTTTGCAACAACAATTTTCCAGGTTGGCATCGTACATTTTTTTTTTCAGTGTGAACAATCAAAGTTGGGTAATATTTTTTTTAAATTCATAACCCGGACCATAATTATGTTTTTTCCGCCCAAAAAAAAACAATTATTATTATTTTGGATTGTGATCATCAGCTGAGTTATTCAAGATTGTGGAACATTAATTAGAATTCCAAAATATTGAAATTTGTAAATATGGCACTCGAAAAACCAATCTAAGGCGGAGATTTTCGGGCACATTGTAAAAGTGGCAATATCTCCAAAATTAAGGCACTTTTACTAAGGTCATATTTGCATATTCTGGCGAGTCATGACTGTCATGAGTTGGTATAACAGCCCTTTAAAGGAATACGTTGTCTTATGGGACACCCTGTATATAGAATGTGTAGGTAGGTACTTAATTCATTTTATATGTATATATAATTATAATATAAAATGAATTAAGTACCTACCTACATTATAACTAGGATCTTCTCTTATGGTAGGCGCGCATGGAAGCTAATTTCATCGGCCGATTAATTATCGATGAGCTACAACATACGAATTACATGTAAGAGCGCGCATGAAAGCTAACAGAATCGGCCGATTTAATAATCTGTGACGAGACACAAAAAAATCGGCCGATTTTTTGTAACCAATCCTGTTGTATGAAAGGGCGCGCATGACGCAAGCTCACCGATAATTTAATCGTCCGAGCCATAGAACATAGAACACACTAACTATAGAACGCAAGCCACCATACATTGAAATTGTACCAACTTGAAGTTGGCAACATAACAATACTGCTTACTGCCATCTATTAAACCCTACAAAAGCTCATTAAGAGGCGGGGCATAGGCGGGGCTAGGCCTATAGGGAGGGGGGGGGGGCTAAGTTGGACTTTATTTATTTATTTATTCGAATATTGCCTCCTTGCAGTTATTTCTTATAATGGTTGAAATTGTATAATATGCTTAATTATTCAACCATTATGAGAAACACTGCAAGAAGGAAGTAAAATTCACATACAAAAATTCTTAGGTTAAAAAGAAAAGACAATTGTAATGAACAATGGTGTTTATTATAACGAATTACTCGACATTTATAAAATAATATATATTAAATATAAATGCCAAATCATACCACAATATCATATTGTCTTATTTAAATGAAATTTGCTAAAATCTTTGCTGAGAAGATGAATATTTCCACGCGCGGAAATCCACTTTATCAATCTACAACGATCTCGTATTGACGGAAAACAAAATTGCCGTTGTATTGATTTGATTGATTCCTTCGAACCACATGAAGTGACACAACATCGACGTGGCATTTTAAAATATTCAAGTCGTTTACAAAACTTTTAAATATGAAATGCGAAATAAGAAATAATAGTTTTGGACCGCGTTTCACGGAAAACACAATGACAGATGACAGAACACATCACCAACACGTGAAGAATATATTATTGCCAGAATAAAACAAATTTCCAACATCATTTTCAGTTATTTCAGTAAATAAATTCATCTCAATATTTTTAGCAAACGCGACATATACTAAAAATAAGAAATAACAATTATATTAATAAATTAAGTAGTTAAAATGAATTCGCTCATGAAAAATTTAAAATATACTTGAAAGATTACCAAATCGATGTTTTTTTTTTACTTATGGCAAAATTTTCTGATTTCTAAACAGAGACATCTTTTAAACCGTACCTACAAAAGCTTTCTGATATTATAATACACACATACATACACACACACATACCATCACCACAGAATTGGGCCGATTTCAATGTATGGTGGCTGGTAGGACCGTCCGAGCGCAGTAGATCGAGAAGTACATTGTCAGTGTTGCCAAACGAAATGTCAGAAAACATGGATGAAATAAATATTGATTCTGAAGCACGTCCTTCATTGTATGATAAAAAATTAAGCGAAATATTAATAACTGGTTGGGAACAGCTAAATCATCCAACTGTCGATTTGTTCAGGAGAACTTTGTTCTCTTAACATATCGACAATGTATCAAGCCAGAATACGCGAGAATTGTATGGAGAGGTCTACTTTTTTCACGGCTTTTCCAACTTTGAAGTCAAAAAACACCAACTTAGAGGCTTCGCAGCATATATGTTCCATACACGGATTTACTCAGAATTCGGAGTAGAACATTTTGTGTGTCTGTGTGTCTGTGTGTGTGTCTGTGTGTCTGTGTGTGTGTGTGTCCGTCCCCCCCTTATAACTTTTGATCCGCTCAATTTACAGAGCCTAAAATTTCAGAATATATAAACAGTTACAGGCCTACAAAACTTTTATACTCGGAATTTTGAATTTTTGTTTCAGTCAGGGGTTATCAACTTTTGAATTTTTATTTTATTTTTCCATATATCTCAGAAACCATAAACGCTAGAACGCTGAAAATTGGTACAAACATAGACAAATACAAAATCTCAAATTAGTTTTTTCAAAAAAATTCCAGGGTTTCTCAAACATTTTTTATTAAGAAAAATATTTTTTTTATGATAAATTTATGAGTTTAACTGCCTATATTTCCAAAACTTTTACAATTATCGAAAAAAGCCGAAACACCCCAACTAGATAATTTAATTTTCTATAAAAAATATTAACATTGTAGTAGAAGATCTCAATTTTTTTTTAACAATTTTTTTAAAAATTGAATTTAGTGACGACATCGCTTCATACATTTTGTATGGCAGTCGCCTATACACAATATGTAAGAAGACTTAATAGTTTGTTACTTCATCTCCAAACATACATACATACCATCATGCAATTTGCATATTCTGGGTAGGAAAAAGGATCTTCTTCCATACTATCCTATCTTGACATACATACCTACATATGTTGTATAGAAAACAAAATATCTGAAAATATTCAATAATTTGTATTTATGGGTTTATAGTTTGGTACATATTCTTCAACTATACATACTATCGCTATCGACAGTTGGATCTCATGTGTTACATGCAACTAGTAATAAAATAACTGAATTGGGTAAGTTATTACTTAAGTAATTGATTAATAGTTACATAGGTAATTTAATAAATATTCCACTTTATGAATTAAAAAATCCATATTTCTAATCATATCTACATTAAAACTTGTGAATATACATTGTATTTTAAATATGTGAATGTTGATCGCCGTGTTATTTCCAATCGTACGATTCTATAAGCTTCCATGCGCGTTAGAACCGATCGGCCGATTATTATCGGCCGATAAATTCATCGGCCGATGAATTTTAGCTTCCATGCGCGCCTTACCTTATACTATTGGTTAATTTGTTCTAGAGCCGGGCTGCGTGAATTGTAAACGAGTAAGTGTAGGAGGATATGTGGTTAAATTGAGAGCTTACTAGTTGTATGATTTTGATACCAGAAAGTATGAAAGGAAAGATAGGTGTGAGAAGGTTCTTAAGTGTCGGATCAAGTAAGGAAAGAAAATAGGAATAGATATGTAGTCTTACTAATAGAAACAGCCGCCAGTGAACTATATATATATATTACTTTTATATTATTATGTATCACTTTAGCAACATCTATTGACGATGTTGAAAAGGAGCCGCTGATGACATCTATTGAATATATGACAACATCTATAGTCGATGTTGTAATATTATTATTAAATACTTATTACATTTTATTTCATTCATTCAATATAGTTACGGTTATCTTCGATAGATGGCATTAGTGTCTTATTCATTGCACAGATTATAATATGGTAATTTCATTTTACGAACGAGACAGTTTGAAATTTAGTTACTGTAATATTACTACCATAATTATAATCTGTGACTGTTGTAATATCAATACGAATTGACGACTGAGGTAATAAAACTAATCCGAATTATTTAATTTGTTTACGGTAAATGCATAAAGGCGGGTTAATTGCTATAAAAGCAAAATTGATATTTTGCATTTTAAATGTTTCTTTTTGCATACATTATTATTTAAAAAAAATTCTCAATGTATTTTCCATTCTAAATGCATTTTCACAACATTTTTAATGTCACAATTTTATCCTTTTTCCAACATTCCAAGACATGTAAATAAATTAAATAATTTAATATAATAATATAATTCTATGATAATAATATTATCGGGCTGTTCTTCTCTCTCGCAATCATAATACATCAAAATTTAGCTTATAACTAGTTGCATGTAACACATGAGATCCAACTGTCGATGGCGATGGCGAAACTACATATAAACACTTACCACAAATTAATAAATATTTTTATTTATTTTCTATATAAAACATGTAGGTATGTATGTAAGGATAGGATTTCATGGAGATCAGTCTGTTTTTCCTACCCAGAATATAAAAACTGCACGAAATGTTCAACTACGAATTCCGAGTAAATCCGTATATGGAACATATTTGCTGCGAAACCTCTAAGTTGGTGTTTTTTGGCTTCAACTTTGGAAAAACCGTATAAAATATAGACCCTACATACAAATCTCGCGTATTCTGGCTTGAAACATTGTCGATATGTTAAGAGAACAAAGTTCTCTTGAACAAATCGACAGTTGGAATATAAATTTATTGACGTGCTTAAGATAAAACCATATTATGCATATGAAACGATTTAATTTTGAGAAAATAGTAATATTTCGATTTATTACGATAAAATAATATTAACTGACCGGTCAATTCAACATAACAGACCCGATTTAATAATACACGATAAAATTAAAAAAAATAACATACATTTGTGACGTAGAGCTATTCCAAATTCTAGTAATATTATAAAATCATTCGGTGAAAAAATTAGTAAATACACCGCATTAGGTAACGAGATAATAAGGCTTTGGCATTCTCGTAAAATTATAATATTAAGTACCGTTCATTATTTCAGCCACTGGCATTATTCCTTATTTTGTACAACAGTTATTTAAAAAAATTTGATTAATCGAAAAACTTAATACCTACTTAATTAAAATGCAAAAAACGGTAATAAGGAATACATGTTGTTACTAAAAAAGGCATATATTGTTCCAATATTTAAGGATGGTGATCCTATGGATCCAAGAAATTATCGACCTATAGCACTCTTAAATATGTACATTGTCAAAAGTATATGAAAAAGCAATAAAAATACAATAAAAAAATATAATTCTTAAATCACCACAAATTACTGACTTCGCAACAATTTTGATTTCGGCCTGGATTAGGGGTCAACGAAGCTATTTTAAATGTTACAGAATTTATAACGAAGTCACTGGATGCAAAAAATAAATTTATTTGAGTTTATATAGACCTTGCCAAAGCATTTGATTCTGTCGCACATAAAATATTAATCTAAAAAATTAGACAAATAACCGGAAATGGTTTCAGTCATATTTAAGAAATATAATACAGGCGGTCAGATTGGGTGATGTAATTAGTTCATTCTCATACATACCATCACGCCATATCACTTACGGGGTAAGCAGATAGAACCGAGCGCCATACTCCTATATTTTTGCACACATTCCTAGCTTCCTTTACATCCATGCATCGTCTCATACATGCTCATCGATTATTCAAGCTTCTTATATTTCTTTCTTTCAAAATATCATTCACATGGTCATGCCATCCCTTTTTGGGGCGGCCCCTGCTATTCACTCCATCTCTAGTTCATTCTCTCTAATTAAATATGGGGTACCCCAAGGTAGTGTATTGGGACCAACATTGTTTATTCTTTTTATAAATTATATGAATAAATTGGATACTGGTGGTTCCATAATTTCTTTTGCTGATGACACGGTGTTATTGTTTAGTTCTCACAATTGGGCTCAAGTGCATTTGACGCTGAGCAGGGAATGAACATTGTAAAAAAATGGCTGGACAAAAATTTACTGATACTAAATATTGGAAAAACCAAATATATGACATTAAGCATAGATAATCGACAGCAACCAAAAGATTCTTCTTCGTCTATTACTATCCATAATCACTGTGATTTGTCTTCAATCTGCCCTTGCCCTAAACTACAAAGAGTCAGTAGTTACAAACATCTTGGAATAGTAATTGATAGAAACTTCGATCGTATATTTATAAATATACGAGAAATAATTGGCATGAGTACGTTGAAAGTATTAGATTATGCCCTTGGACAAACGTTAGTCTCTTATGGGATTGTGGGTTGGGGTGGTTTAGCCAAGACCAATCTTATTCCCATTTCAACAGCGCAAAAATCACTACTCCGGGTCATCTGTCGAAAACCTTACAGATATCCATCAAGCCAGCTGTTTTCGGAATTCAAGGTCCTGGATGTTAGACAACTCTATATTAGAACAATTTTCATACAACTACATAAAAACCCAGCAAAATATATACCACAATATACCCTGACTTTCAATACACGAAATAGACCTAGTCCAGAAAAATATGAAGTTGCACAAAAACAAGAATGAAATAACAAAAAAATAAATAAATCAGTACAATTGTTTAACTCCCTTTGAGTCTAAGACTCAAAGGGAGTTCATTAAACCACTTAGTACCTTTATACTTATAGAAATATTCTGAGGCAGTTGTACGTAAAAGAGGAATGCTAATACATCCTTGTGAATTTATTCTGCTGCTTATAGAAAATGACAATTGGTTTGAATTTGTAAGAATATCTTTGTAAGAAGATTTTTTTGTAGATATTTTCATCAGTTGAACCTTTAAATTCTTGAAACACATTAATAATCAAATCTCTTTTTTAATATAATTTTAATAATGCACTAAAGTGGTTATAAAAGCTGAGCTGAATGTTGTGTCTGATGTAAAGGATTTGGGTATCATTATTGATGATAGAATGACATTCCGTGGTCATTACGAACAAATAGTTATTAAGACATCACGAATGCTTGGTTTCATATCCAGAATAACGAGGCCTTTGAGGAGTCCTGAGGTATTGAAAGCTTTATATCTGTCATATGTAAGGAGTGTCCTTGAGTATTGTTCGTCTGTTTGGAATCCACATTTTGGACTTCATATAGATAGGATAGAGAATTCAACACAGAGCCTTGAAAACGCTTAATTTCTGGAGTTTTCAAAGATTTGAAACATATGCGGAAGCCGAAAGGTACCACGGTCTGCTTCCTCTTTCAAGTAGACGCAAAATTGCAGACCAGGTACTGTTGTATAATACAGTAAATTCTATAGTCAATTGCCCGGATCTCGTTGAATTGGTACAATTTCATGTGCCTAGGAGTGCTTCTAGACATCCTCAGACATTTCACATTGCTCGGTTTGACACGATCTATGCCAGGAATAAGTTTATCCGTCACTCGTGTGAAAACTATAACTCTTTGTTTCAGAGAGTGGACATTCTTAGCTCTACTCTTCCACAGTTCAGAAGACATATCGCAGCGTTGGCGATGAGTATGTAGTTGAAATTGGATGCGTTTCTTTGTTTCCCTTTCCTTTTATATTCCTTTTTCCCGTTTACCACCATAATGCTTCAATTCTTGTTTTCTTACATTTTATTATTGTTACATGTTATAGATTTTCAAGGATTTCAATCTCAGCCTAACTTTAATTTACTACTTTTTTCTGTTGTTTTTTACTGTTGTTTTTTTCGAAACCGCACACTTTCTTTTCTACCCTGTGTGTGCATACTTTCTGTTTTTGTTTACTTCTTCTTATTTTTTCTCGTAATTTTTTTTTTGTTATGTCCTGACTTGTGTTTTTTTTTAATCACAATATTTTGCATTATTTAATTTGTATGTGCTATCTATAAATGGACTAATGTTTTTACTATATTTGTAATAAAAGTTTGTTTATGGTCTGTAATTTAAATAAAATAAAAAAATAAAAATAAATAAAAGCTCCCCCCCCCATCGGCCCCAACATATAATGCCATATTGTAAGATGGATTGAAATAGTGAAAAATATATTGTTTTAAGCAAAGTCTCAGAAAAATAAAAATTTGCTTTTTAAGGCATTCAACAGTAGTAGTTATATGCAATTTCCATTTCATACTGCTTTCAATAATAATGCCTAGGTATCTGATGTTATTTTTAGTTGATAATTTAATACATGCTGAGTTACAAGATATGGAGTTGTTGAAACAGAAATTGTCAATATGAATGGTCTTCTGGGATGTATTTATCATTTAGTGCAAATGGGATAATACACCTTTTATCTGTATTTAATGAAAGTACATTACAATCGAACCAAGACTTTAACACTTATATCTGATTCAGCTGAGGCAATTAATTCCTTCCAGGTGTTATCTTTCAGTATAATGGCAGTGTCATCAGCATAAGAAATTATTTTACCAGTTATTGGCAGATTGAATATATCATTCACATAAATTATAAATAAAAGTGTACCAAGTGCAGTACCTTGAGTTATACCAAAGTTTGCGTTTTTGGAATTGTATTGTTGAGTTTGACATATTGTTTGCTTTTTAATAAATGATTTTGTACCCAGCTTTTCACTTTTCCCGTTATTCCAATTTTATTTAATTTATTTATTAATTTCGTATGTGATACACTATCAAACGCTTTTTGGAGGTCAATAAATATTCCCAAACACTTTTTCCCTTGATCTACATAGTGCATTATATATAGTAGAGGTCAATTTAACAAAAGCATCTTGTCTAGCATTCATATCCCCACATTGTCCTCTTAGGTCTGTTATGTCAGACCCGATATGTTATGTTTGTTATTTTATCATGTATTATTGTTAAACTTTATTATTATTATATATAGCTCACAAATTGTATGAAACGATGTCGTCACTAAATTCAATTTTTATAAAAATTGTTAAGAAAAGTTTGAGATGTACCTATTCTTATAATGTGGGAGTTTTTTTATAGAAAATTAAATTAACTATTTGAGGTCTTATGAGGCCTCAGATTATCTATCGTCGTTTTTCATTATTTCTTTCCGTACTTCTTCTTGTGCCTTTCCTAACAGAGGTTGGCGACCATCACACCAAACTCATCCCGATCTTGAGCCAACCTAATTAGTGACGCCGCATCCGGAATCCCAAACCATTTTTAAGCTACGATTCTCTTTCTACGAGCCCCGTACTCCAACTTTCCTCTATCTTTCCCTCCACAAGTTGTAGAAGGGCATATTTATAACCACGGTATATCATTTTTATAATACTTCTCGGGCATCTAACAGGTATTTTGTCAAATATTCATTTAACTCGCGCCCAATATTATCACTGTAGTGTTTTTGATCACTTTTTTAAAATGAATCACAATCCGCAATTGAGGGGCCATCACTTAAAGTTGAATAAAACATCCTTTTCCCTGAATCCAAGGAAGCACTTCCTGACCAACAGGGTGGTGGATACCTGGAACAGTTTACCGGATAAAGTTGTGAGTACTGGAACACTCAATCAATTTAAAAACAGATTGGATGCACATTACACAAAGAAGCACATCATGATACAGGTCCATCAGCAATAGCTGACTGCCTGTTAAATAATAATAATAATCCAAGAGTCCCGGGTTCTATTCCCGGTGGAGACACAGTTTTTAATTGTGTTTTCAGTATGGATATGTGAGACGATTAATATCCCAAGTCTCCAGAATGTGGCAACTTGCTATTGGATGCGTGTTAAATAATAATTATTTGACATACCTACTACCTGTTAGTTGCCCGAGAAAAATTAAATTAAATTAAAATAAAATAAAATATAGATAAAGCTAAATTGGAAAAACTTGGTTGGTTAGGAGAAATTGCCTAACGGCAATAAGCCCGCCAGTGTGCATTATACTTGTTTTATTATGTACAAAAACATAAATAAATAGGAATATTATAAGTAAGAATATTAAAAGCTGTTTTTGAGATACCCCCAAATGTTTTTAAAGTGGATTTTGAATTTATTTATAAAAGCAAATTATCCGTTAATTTACAGAGTAGCTAATATTTAAAATGTTAGCCACTCCTTAGAACTAAATTGGCCAAATTGTCAACTATGTAAGGTTACCAACATAAAAACATGAAAGGAGTTTTATAGTGAATGCACAATAGATATATACTCTTTAGCCAAATCATGACATATCATTTCTTAAAAATAATGCGAAAATCCAACTGTCGATTCGTTCAAGATAATTTATTTTTATAATGTATCGACAGCATCAAGCCAAGATACGCGAGATTTGTTTGTCAGCCAGGTCTATATTGTTCATGTTTTTTTCAAATTTGAAGTCAAAAGCACCTAAGCTACATGGATTTACTCAGAATTGGAAGTAGAACATTTAGTGTGTCTGTGTGTGTCTCTTTATAACTTTTGATCCGCACAGTGCACTCAAAAATTTCAGAATATATATAGTCATAAGCTTTACTGCTGTTTCACTGTCTATAATATCGATTTTTTAATATCGATTAACAACGTTTATTCAATGTGTGTTTGGATCAAAACTACAATATAACAATATCTTATATAAACAAAATGAAGGACTCCCTATGGGTGGTCCAGCAAGTCCATTAGTTGCAAATATTTTTGTAAATCATTTAGAAAATAGGATATTCGAATATAACTCACCATTATTAAAGTATGTATCACTGTAGAAACGCTATGTAGATGACGTCTTGTGTATTTGGACAGGAACTATTAGACAATTAAAAATGATTCTCAATTTAATTAATTCTTTTCATAATAAAATTCAATTTACACTCGAAATAGACACTAATTCTACTTTAATTTTTTTAGACTTAAATTTAACTTTAAAAAATACGGTGCCACTATTTTTACGACCGGAATTGGCGAGAAAAGCGTTTTCCCGCCAAAAAGTGTCTATTTACACGACAAATTTTTTGACGTCGTCTATGTTTTTAGGTCATTTATAACCATAGAAAGCGCAGATAAATCAAAATACAAAAATATTTACCTTAATGGCCATAAAAATACATCATGGAAACCAACTTGAAGAAAAAATAAATAATATTGGCATCTTATTGCATTTACTTAATTTTATAAATCATTTTTTCATCGAGATCTACAATTATAACAAAGTATAAACAAAGGTAAATATTTTTATAACTTGATTTATCTGCGTTTTCTGTGGTTATTTTTGGTTTTCGTCTATGGTTGAGTCGTGTAAATAGTCGTAGCCTAAAAAATAACGTAATAGAATTTGACATATACCGTAAACCTACATATACGGACACAGTGATACATAATTTGTCAAACCACCCCATATCGCATAAGTGTTCTGCGTTCTTTTCTATGATACATCGTCTATGTAACACCCCCCTATGTCTTAAAAAGTATAATTTAGAATAAAAAACAATAAAATGTATCGCTTTTAATAATGGTTGTAGTATAGAATTTATAGAGAATATTTTAAATAAAGTACAGAAAGTAAACACCCGCAAAAAATATTTGTATAGTGGAGCAGGTACTACAACACCAGAAAAACAATGGCGTCGTATATTATTTATCGATGACAAATTTAACAAACAATTATCAAGAGATTTGCCAATAACAATCAAACCCGCTTTATATACTTACGTAATAATGTAGATAAAACGTCGTTATTTAGTAACTCTGGTGTATATAGGCTTAACTGCGGGGATTGTCCTTCACATTATATTGGTAAAACAGCTCGAAAGTTCGATATAAGAATAAAAGAGCACATACGTTGTTTATCAAATAACAATTTTTCAGAATTTGCTAACCATCTTATAAACACTAATCACTCCTTTAATAAAGACATTAATGTTAAAATCTTACATATTCACAAGGAGGGTTTGAACTTAGAAGCATTAGAAATTAAAAAAGGTACTTAATAGAAAATATAACATCATAAATAATCAGGTCCTTTTAAATAATTCACCATTGCTTAACATTTTTCCACTCTCTCGCCATAACAATAAACTTTAGCCCCACCCCTCAACCCTGTGATACCATTCCCTACATTCCGTGTTACTACCCCAACATTCCGTAATAACGCACGCGATTAATTTAGTAAAAGTCTGCCCTGAAGAGGGAGCGGTCAGCTCTGAAAACTACTTAGACTATAAGTTACTCAAAGTGGTTAAAACAAAATTAATTTGTACCAAAAGTTTTTTATAAAGAAATCTTTTAAAATGTGCCACAAAGTCATAGCTACGTATGAAGATAATTGTTAGATCTCTTACACCTAAATTAAAGGTTATTTACTGAGTTTTCAGTATGAATTTATTTGACGAAAATAATTATAAATAATTAAAAAGCATGCCTCGTATTGTATGTGTTTGAAACAATATAAAATAAAATAAAATCAAAATATGTAGATGATCCTACAACAACAAAATCTCCGCCTAACGATTAAGACAAATAATATTTATTAGGTAGGTACATTAATAGTTTCACTCTTATCAAAAAAATAATCAAATCACCTTTCACTTTGTCACACTCGTCTTAATGTAATGCGTTTCATAATGTGTTTGATAAAACAAATCCGCTAATAAAAATTCTTCCCTCAAAATGATGTAACATTTCAATAGTCGTAATCTGATCTGGTTTCTGGTCTTCTTTAGTATATCAACTGCACATGCGCACGTATCCGCATTTTTGAGGCCATCTTTAGATTATGCCGCGATGAGAACTGCTTTATCACGCCACGTGGCCAATTCTTAGCACTATTCGTAGGTAATCAAGTTCTTAGATACACATTATTATGCGATTAACTTAATTTTAATGAGACATTCGTGTAAATGTATTTATCACAACCCATTATTCTCAACCGAGGTAGACATGCAAAATATGATAGGTTTCGTAGCGAAATACTGTAAGGTGATGATAACGCTTTTAGTCTTCCTCGCTCTTAACCGCTAATGTTTTGCTCTCTTATTATAATCATGCCTGAAATGTTATATCAATATGTAAATGAGCTGTTGGCTAAATGTAATAAAACATAAACGGTAGGTATATCCCAATATGTGAGGTAACCAACGACAATTTTGCGGGTGTGCATTACCTTACAGAACGGATACAACATTCAGAATGGGCGATGCACCTCGGGGGCAAGTCTGGTCCAAACGACGAAATTAAAACCATCGTGATTACCCATATCATGGATATAATATACCCATAGATGGGTGGATGGCAGAGCGTTTAGCGCGCTGGGCTAGTAATCCATGGTCGCGAGTTCGAATCCTGCCTCGACCGATTTCGTTCACTTATAGCACAAGCATTTGTGCTTATTTTAGGAAACGTAGGAAGATGTATATGTATGTACTTTTTTAACAAGGTTATATTCATTTTCCATATAATAATTTATAAAAAAAAATATTATATGGAGTCCTATGACATCTATCATATAGATTATCAGCTTACCAAGCTAGTGGAATGTTTCCTACACAACTGAAGATTCTACGTCACTCTTCAGTCCAAAAGAAGCCGCTGGAGAACCCAGAAAAATGGCCTTCCGCAGGGTAGTGTGCTTGCACCAATCCTTTATAATATATACACTAACGACCAACCCATAAACCCCCAAACAAGGCAATTCATATATGCAGATGATACTGCTGTAGCAGCACAAGCAAAAACGTTTGACGAAGTGGAAGGAAAACTGTCAACAACTCTCCAAGATTTGGCTATATATTACAAGGATAATCACCAAAATGAAGCCAAATCCAGCGAAGACTCAAGTCTTAGCCTTCCACCTCAGAAATAGGGATGCGGGAAGAAAGCTAGGAATATGGTGGCAGGGTCAGGAACTGGAACACAGTGACGCACCAAAATATTTGGGTGTTCGACTGGACCGATCCTTGACTTTTAGGAGGCATTGTGAAGAGGTCGAGAAGAAGGTATGTGCCAGAAATAACATCATAAGAAAGCTTACCAGCACAAAGTGGGGAGCCCAACCCCATGTCCTAAGAACCTCGGCTCTGGCACTGTGTTTCTCCGCTGCTGAATATGCTGCACCAGTATGGTACACCTCATCACACGCAAAAAGGGTAGATGTGGCAATTAACGAAACAGCCAGATTAATATCTGGTTGCCTAAAACCGACCCCCACTAAAGAACTCTATCCAATTGTGGGTATTGCCCCCCCTACGATCAGACGGCGTGTTGCAGCAGAAGTCGAACGGAGCAAGCAGAAAACTGACCCTAGACATCCAATGTATGGCTCACAGCCGCATCAGTGCAGACTCAAGTCCAGAAGAGGCTTCCTGGAGATGACCGCCCCTATAGTTGGCCTCCCCGAGGCCCGAAGGCTGTCACTGTGGCGTGATAGTGTCGAACGCACGCAGCTACCACCCGCGGAGGACGTGTCAGTGGGACACAACCTGCCTTATCCAACATGGAGAGCGCTCAATAGGCTCAGAACGGGTGTCTCCTGCTGTTACAGTGACCTCAAGAAATGGGGTTACAGAGAGGAAGACATCTGCGAGTGTGGCGCCAGACAGGACAACGTGCACCTACTGTCATGTCCCATGATAGGAGCGACATGCACGCACCAAGACACAGTACATAGATAGCAAACACTAGTGGAATCCGAGTGTGGCGCCAGACAGGACAACGTGCACCTACTGTCATGTCCCATGATAGGAGCGACATGCACGCACCAAGACACAGTACATAGATAGCAAACACTAGTGGAATCCGAGTGTGGCGCCAGACAGGACAACGTGCACCTACTGTCATGTCCCATGATAGGAGCGACATGCACGCACCAAGACACAGTACATAGATAGCAAACACTAGTGGAATCCGAGTGTGGCGCCAGACAGGACAACGTGCACCTACTGTCATGTCCCATGATAGGAGCGACATGCACGCACCAAGACACAGTACATAGATAGCAAACACTAGTGGAATCCGAGTGTGGCGCCAGACAGGACAACGTGCACCTACTGTCATGTCCCATGATAGGAGCGACATGCACGCACCAAGACACAGTACATAGATAGCAAACACTAGTGGAATCCGAGTGTGGCGCCAGACAGGACAACGTGCACCTACTGTCATGTCCCATGATAGGAGCGACATGCACGCACCAAGACACAGTACATAGATAGCAAACACTAGTGGAATCCGAGTGTGGCGCCAGATAGGACAACGTGCACCTACTGTCATGTCCCATGATAGGAGCGACATGCACGCACCAAGACACAGTACATAGATAGCAAACACTAGTGGAATCCGAGTGGCTGAATATTGGGGGCTACGAATATGATGGTGTTCCGGACACGGAAAGTAAGTAAGTAAAGATATTATAGAACACCATATTATAATAATCATATCCATGATATGGGTAATCGTGAGGGTTTTGATTTCGCCGGTCGGACCAGACTTGCCCCCCTCATTGCTGAATTATGTGAGATATTATTTATCTGTTGTATTTTTGATTACCCGGTTTTAAGTACACTTGAAAAACCGATAGTTGAAAAGAGTGGAAACAGGTGTCTTACGGTATATTCTATTCAGAAAGCATACAATATTGATTGCGTGTATATTTAAGGTGGAGCAGGAACAATCACCTGGGTTCATAATTGCTTATATTGTCAATTTTAATATAAAATTACTTGAAAATAAGTAAAAACACAAATTTTTAACTTTTTTCTACTAATTTAAAAATATTGACCACTGACGCATTTCACTCAAAAGAGCATCTACTCATTATATTGTCACTAAAAATTGTAAACTGCTAGCCCTAGAACAGGAGTTCCTAGTTGGCCAGCAGTAATCTACTTGTTGTTGTCATTATAAATATGGTGTGATAAAAATAAACAAATATAAGATACACAAATATTGTGTTCTATATTTTTGATGCGCGGATACCGAAACTCTACTATTTCAAACTATGCATGAAGACCAATTGGGTAGATTCGGAGATTAATAGATTTGTAGCTTTAATTTATTTCCAGCATCATCACAATATTTCTATAGATTTGTCATGATACGAAATATTGATTTCAGATACTAATACTGAAAATACTTCGCAAAATATTTGGCCCTACCAGTGAAGGAGGATCTTGGAGGATTCGGTTAAACCATAAGCTAGAAATAATGTATGGCGAAACGAACGTTGTCCATTAGGTACATCAAAATAAAACGTCTACGTTGGCTCGGACACCTTTGTAGAATGGAGGATAGCCGGGTCCCAAAGAAAGTATTGGACACCTGTCCTGAAGGAAGAAGAAGCAGAGGGAGACCTAGGATGAGATGGCTGGACGACATCGAGGGCGATATAAGAGCGATCGGACAGACAAATTGGAGGAGACTAATGAAGGTAATTTCTTGAGGAGGCCAAGACCCACACCGGGCTGTAGCGCCATTGCTGATGATGATGATGATATACTTACCAACAAAATAAATAATCGTCTTTAGAGGGTATTACATGTATCATGATGCGGGTTATCCCCAAAATACTTTACTTATGTATATAATATCTCAGAACAGAGAGGAATTCGCTAGAGTGACTGCCAACGTCGGTTCCTGACTGGGCACCAGATGAAGAAGAAAATGTAAAATTGCGTGGCCCGTAAATAATTGAATTTATTATTATCAGTAGTATTATCCCAACATTGTATAAGTCATAAAATTACGTAGACTGCAGTGGTTGGGACAAGTCAGCCGGATATATGATTATCGTATCCCCAAAAAGGTTCTAAATACCAATCCAGAGGGCAGAAGAAGTAAAGGCAGACACGTGCTAAGATGGTTGGATGACACAGAAGACGATATAAGGGCGATCAGAATAGCAAACTGGAGGAGAGCGGTGGAGGACAGGGACGGCTGGAGAAGGATTCTGGAGGAGGCCAGGGCCCACACAGGGCTGTTGCGCCAATGATGATGATATTATTATAAAAAGTTTTATCCAGTTTTCCTGTTTCCTTATAACTTATTTTATTTGTCACTATTTGGTGTCGTTTCTGCAATGATCCAGGAGTATTTTGCGTGTTTTTACTACAGCCATTTTGTCCCATGATAGGACAAAATGGTATGACACAGTACCCCGTACCTACTCAGTAACTATTGTAACTAAAATATGAACATACTTAAATTGTAGATTTTAGATATACGGTCTTATATCAGCGTTATAAAATATCAACTTGGATTAAATGGAATAGGATCGTACCTACATTGGCCGAAACGTTCTTAAAAAGTTACGGAATTGGACGTATTTTGAATAATTATGAAAATGATGAAATTTTCATAATTTTTCATAATACGTCTGATTCAGTAACTTTCTAAGAACGTTTCAGCCAAAATAGGTACGTTACTATTCCAATAAGTATATATTATTTTATAACGCTGAAATAAGACAGTAAAACTAAAATCTACAATTTTAGAAGCTTCCTAATTTAGTTCCAATAGTTACAGAATACGAGATACTGATAGCAAACACTAGTGGAATCCGAGTGGCCGAATATTGGGGGCTACGAATATGATGGTGTTCCGGACACGGAAATTAAGTAAGTATTACAGCATCAACAATATTAGTTCCTAAAATGAAATGGAGAATCAACAAAGGAAAAATATACCATTATTGTTATTCCAGTAAAATACCCAAATTAATTCCTTAAGTTACATAACCATACCTACACATTTATGCCTAAATAGCTTAGTGATTTTGCGAAATGATAGTAAGTAACGAGATGATAATATGAAAGACATCTTAGTTGTTGCCTTGAAGTTCAACTATAAATCGAGAGAGTTAATTACCTTACAACAAGAGCCTTTTTGAGAGGAATTTCTAACAGTCGATGATTGCTGAGAATGCGTGTACGTGATTACATACATACATATAGGTACACTTGTCATGATTTTTTAAAATGGTGTATTTCTAAATCATCAATCAAAATTAACCCATCATAAAAAAACATCACGTGGATCAAATTAAAAATAAACGAGTGGGTTGTGGACAACGCTATACTCCTCAAGTATTCAAATTTTGTATGGAGAAATTTCAACATTTATATGAAATAAGTATATTTTATTAGGAAGACTTGATATTTCTTCAATGCCATTTTATGAAAGTTATGTGCCTTTTTACCAATTTGAAATTAAAAATTTCGTATTTTATTTTCCTGAGTTTGGGTTCACTCGAAAATATTTTACGTTTAAAAAAATTGAGAAGCACTATTCAGATATCCTTCAAAATCTAATGGGGTCTAAGCGAGTATTAGATATACATATTTGCAAAATTTGAAAAGAATCGAATGAGTACTTTAGTTTACAATTGATAAAGTAAAATAAACACGCAGCACATAGCACACAGCACATAGCACACACACACAGATATATTGTGATGAAACTTTCAGAATACAATCTCAGCATACTTACTTTTCGTGTGGCTCTGGTACTTGTATCTTCTTCACCCATATGGGCAGCGTCTGAGTTTTACAGCCTTGGATCAAGTTCTGTCAACCATTCCACCGCCTCCGGTATCGCCTCTTGGATCCTGGAGGGTGCCGCTAAATTAGCATGATACTAGTTGACAATCTGCAATAAAAAAATAGCCTCGATATCCCCTTGGGTTAGTGAGGAGTAAAAAAGCAATATATTAATAAGTATCCCCTTAGCGGCCAAGCTAAGGGGATACTTATTATTAATATTAATAAGTATCCCCTTACAGTTTAATGATACAATATTATTTTTACAATGTTAGAGCCAAAAAAAGCATTCCATCAACATAATATAAAAACAAATAACAGTTTACAAGCCAATAATAATTCATACACACACCTTCATACACACCCTCACACACACACACACACTCATACACACATATACCTACAATAACTAGGGAAGGTAAGAGAAAGGAGAGAAGAGAGACTAGGAGGACAGGACAGAGGGATATTGGTTGCGCATCACCTTCAGAACATCATGTCTAAATCTGTAATATTTCGCGTTGAATATGTCTATCTCAGCTGAGAATGTACCTATTGTTATATTTATTTATTTGGGAAACATACAGCTTATAAACTTAAACAAAAGGAAATTATTTTACACTTATGCCAAGATTGTTCCCTCGAATTAACAAACCTAATTAACAAACGAGTATAAAACCTAATTAACAAACATTGCCTAATTATTAAAAAAAAATGTACACACAAAAAAAACAAGATAAAGAATGTTTTGAGAAAGAAAAAATAAAAATATTACACAATAAGATAGTTATAAAAATACAGCATTAAGCGTTAAATTTAATCATTAGGAAAAAAAAAACAAAATTCAGCATTAAATAAGAAAAAAAATTACAAAATAAAGCTGTAACAAAAGACAAACACAATATAAAGCGTGAAGGAAAGAAATTAAATTAGGGAGAAAGGAAAAGGATAAAAAAAAATGTGGATTGTAATAAGGAGTTTGTCACAGAGTTCGCCTACCCGTATATTGGCTGCATATGCGTGTAATTGTTGAATTTTTCCTGATATTCGTTCTATTTGTTGGAACATGAAGTAATTGAGGTCTGCGAACCATTCTACCTGGAACATGGATACCTACTAGGTTAAATAAACAAATTATTATTATTGTATATATTTATTTTATTTAACTTTTTGTACATAATATAAACAAATATATGTACCTAATGCACACTAGCGGGCTTGTTGCCATTAGGCAACCAACCAACCATATTACAGAGTGACAGAATTATACATGTAGGTACTTCAAACTAACACCAAGATAAATAAAAAAAAAACATCATAGCAAGAAAAAAAAGGATTGGGAAGGAACAAGATGAGTAAATAGAGATCGGGTGTTAAGGGATAAATATTACGTAGCAAAGCGAAGGATGGAAAAGGAGAGGGATCAGGTATTTTCAGAGAGATATCTCTGCTTTAGTCTTTTCTTGAAAATGGAAAGCGAGTTTGACGAAGTTATATCAGGACTCAAATAATTCCAGAGTCTTGCCGAACGCACTTCAAAGAAAGAGCTGAAAAATTCAGTGTTGTGAATGGGGATAGTTAATGTAGTACGTTAGGATTAAAGAGCGTATTATATAGAAGTGACAAAATATGAATATTTCCCGTTGTCGTATCTTAGGCCAATGGAGAAAATTACGATTATTAACAAACAAAAACAAAATCTCTTTCATTTGGCATTTCGTCAGTTGTATAAAATGATTTATTGACGAGATACTTCTTCGTCTCTCTCTCAAAACTACTTGTCTTTTAAACTGCCTTTTTTTTTAAAAATACTGATAATCCCCGAAACACCTCAACTAGATAATTTAACTTTCTATAAAAATCTTAATCTATATAGCAGTGTTTCTCAAATTTTTGTGAACAATTTTTGTAAAAATTTAATTTAGTGACGACATCGTTTTTTTATAAATTGTATGACAGTATACACTACACAATATATACGGGGACTCTCAATAGTTTGATACTTAATCTCCAAACCATCATGATATTTTCATATTCTGGGTAGGAAAAGAAGACTGACCTCCATATTATCCTATTCTGACATAGATACCTACCTACATGTTTTTGTAAAGAAAAAATAATATCTTATAATATTCAATAATTTGTATTTATGGGTTCATAGTTTGGTACGTATTCTTCAACTATACATACTATCGCCATCTCATGTGTTACATATAGCTAGCTAGTAATAATCAATCGTACAAAAGATAATTATTGTATGGCAACAAAAGGTTCTCTCTTCTAAGCATTGGTGAAGTGCACTGTTAATTACATGAAGAAATGTAAGAGCTGGCCACAAATTTAATAATAATGATGTTATGTAACTCGGTGCCGGAATATGAAGCTGTGCATATTATGGGAAATTGTAAACCCTCGGTTGCTTTTAATTTAACATTATAAAAAATATACACATATGTATAAAACTATGTTTAGATATGTGAAATTATACTCTACATTCTACGAAAAGATGTATCAACTCAATAAAGTGTTTTATTTATAGAAATTTATATAGGAATTTTACCAAATAAATAATAAAATTTAGGTGACATTTTTATGCTGTCCAAACATACATATAAACAGACAACATACCCATTTTTTTATGAAAGAAGCAACTTGTGATATTTTCAGTGCAGATTTGTATATTTTCGATTGTAAAATGTTTATTTTTTGTATATCTTCTTTTTGTTTATTTATAACGAGGTCTACTTTATTTATATGCAGATTTACATGACACTGTTTCTGTTATTTTTTGTATTTATAATTCTTTATTATTTAATATTTTGGTTTATTTTGAGTCCATTTGTATATATTTTTTTTATGTTTGATAATAGGTGTCTATTATATTTTATTCCTGAATTTATTGTTTAACTGTTAAGAAACATATTTTTTTTTCTTTTTGCACGTTTAGTGTATAACTAATTGTTTTTACTTATTCTATATATATTTTTTATCATCAATATGTGTTTTATATAATATGTACGTATGTATGTAAAAGGCAATTTATGCCGTTTATAAATAAATAAATTAAATAACTTTTTATATAGAAAGTAATATTATGTATTATGTAAATAAATTAAATAACTTTTTATATAGAAAGTAATATTATGTATTAAATTTAATTTATTAAAAACAACAAAGACTTAGCCTAAGCACATTTGCTAAACACAGTTAGCAAAAACTAGGAATATTTTGAAAAAGTATAATAGAAATTACTCATTCCTGTTAGAAAAAAAAATAATTGTAAATAAAAAATAAAAAAAACAAGTAAATAAAAAAAAATTGAGGAATGACATCCAAAGTTTTATTCACGTTGAAATGAAGAATGCCGACCGCCGTGGCACAGCTGGTAAGAGGTTTGGTTTCTGTTCGAGCGTCCTGGGTTCGATTCCCAGCAGAGGAGAAATTTATTTAAATTCATTTCTCACGCAAATATTGCTTCTCTGGGCTGGAAACACTGATTAGTTGGAAGAAATTGCCAAACGGCAATAAACTCGCCACTTGCGCAGCTAGGGTGCAAGGAAATGTTCATTATTATTATTAAGAATAAAAATATTTCACGTCAGTACGTAGATTTTTTACACTCATATTGCCAATGGCAAACGCAGATGTTACGTACAGCAAACAAATTCAAATACATAACATGCATAATCAATTGTAAATCTATTATAAATGGTCTTTAAACATACACCAATTTGCATGACATACAAAATTGTTATCAGTTTAACATGCATTGTCATCGGTAATACACAACTTCTTTAAGATTCAGAATCAATCATCATTCAAAATCAATTGCTAAATTCCAGTACGGACAGACAGATGACAGATTATGTAAGTCTAGTTCCAAGCACAGCCTCACGTTCACAAATACACATGATTTTTTGTCTCACAGATCCAGACTGAAAACACAATTAAAAACTGTGTCTCCACCGGGAATCGAACCCGGGACTTTTGAGTCAGGTGTCAGGTATCTAGCCAACTGAGCCACGAATGTCGACAAAGGCCGCAAGTTAAATAAACGGGTGTAATAACAGTGTTTACAAATGTGAGCAATTCGCAATCACCAAGTAGTAGGTATATCAGCAGATGGGTGTCTGATGTTGTCGATCAAAAGCAAAAATTCATTCGTTATATCATCTTCATCAGTGGCTCCACAGCCCAGAACCTTCATTCATTCGTATATAGTCATTAGAATATAGAGTTAATAAATACAGTCCAGGATGGGCCTTCTTTCATTCGTATGTATAATCATTAGTAGGTATATATAATTAGTACCTATATATAATAATATTAGTATATTAATATATATCATATGTATAATCTTTAGAATACAGCCCAGGATGGGCCTTCATTAATTCGTATATTGTCATTAGAATATAGAGTTAAAAAATACAGTCCAGGATGGGCCCTCTTTCATTCGTATGTATAATCATTAGAATATAGAGTTAATAAATACAGTCCAAGATGGAACTTCATGTATACTCATTCGTGTATAAAGTTTATGAATACAGGCCATGATGAGCCTTCATTCATTCGTGTAATATATACCTATACCTAGTCATTCGCATATGTGTACATTTTTCGAATATTCCCAACGATGGGCCTACATTAATTCGTATATGTCATTCGTATAAAGAGTATGTAGGTATATAAATACGCCCTCAGCATATTTTTTTATTGTCTAAGTGCAATCACACGAGAAGGTGCACCGTACAACATAAGTATGTACCTACATACTATAGGTACCTACATCTGCTAAGACTAATATAATAACAGACACGCAATATAAATAATACATAATGAATTTCTTCGACATCGGCATGCGGACGATACTGATAAGATAATAGATAGGTAGGTACATGCGGCTACTCAAAGTCAAAGATTCTGCCTGGTAATGGCTCGCATCCATATCAGAACATAACGAGTGGATTACGACCAACACCTAACTCTACTACAAGCATACATTAGTATTCTAAAATACTATTATTATTATTATTATCGACGTGTCAAGCAGGTGCTTGAATGAGTCCACAGTATCACTGTAATCCATCTAGTCCATTCTTAAAGGAGTTGACACTCTCAGCAACAACCAGATCCTGAGGCAGCCTGTTCCAACCATCCACCACTCTATTACCTAGGAAGTGTTTATGTGGATTCTGAGCAAACACACTTCTTTTCAACTTCAGGCTATGACCACGCAAGTGCTCATTTTGATTGTGAGTGTATATATGGGGCAGTTCAGAACAGTCATAATGATTGTTCAACACTTTATTGAAAAAAAAATGAATGAGAACTTTGGGTAGGAAGGGATTTTAACTGTGTATTCTTATTTATTATTTATCTACCTTCGAGGCTCAGTTGGTTAGACATCTGACTGCTGAGCTAAAGGTCACGGATTCGATTACCGATGAAAACACATTCTATTTGGATCTGTGAGGCGATAATGAGTATCGTAAATCTCTAGAATGTGCATACTTGTTATTGGATGTTGGTCAAATTAATTTTTGACTTAGTACCTATTAAACTAGAGAATCAATAAAAGCATTCTCTTAAGCGTTTTTTTTTTATCACAGAAACATTTCATTCTCAAGATGTGTAGGTATATTATGGCACATGAAAGCATTTCTTTAAAATGGAGATCAGGCTAACGAAGAGTTTTACTCTCGTTAAGATCACGTTTGTAGTTGTTAATTTATTTAAAATCGTAAGCCAGTTCCATCCACCATATCTTCTGATACCGGTCACTTTCCATTTCGTTGTCTTCAAGGTTTACCGGCGTATCATGTTACGTAACCACCAAGTACCTACCTATATCTATAGTCAATGCACAGCAGACGCATTGCGCGTGAAGATTCTACTTTACTTATCGCAAGCATAAAAGCAGAATATTCCATCATTTCATTGTTGGACTTTGTGATTGATTAATTGGGCGTACGGATTTGTATATGCCTTATTAAATGTTTCATGTTATAAAAATAAAAATAAGTTATTAAATAAATACATAAATAAAAAAAATTAAAAAATAAAAATAATAATAATAAAAAAAACAAACGTTAATATTCGGGAATCAGTAGGGTTGTTAGGTAGTATAGAGACCTCCTCAGAGCCTAATCCTTTGATATGTTAAGTATCTGGATGGGTGAACTATTCCCAATTGAAAGCTTGATGATGCGTTTGTTGCATTTTATTTTGCTCTTTTAAATAATTTACAATTTACGCATTGATCTGCTAATTCTTTTGAGGAAGTGTATAATGGTAATAATAATAATTGAGTGTTATTATTTGTAGTGCTTAATTGTTATTAATATTATTAGTTAATCGGCCAGCGCCGTAAATAAAAATAAATAAATATGTAAATAAATAAATAAATAAATAAATAAATATGTAAATAAATAAATACATAAATAAATTAACAAATAAATAAATAAGTTAATTAATTAATTAAATAATTTTTAATTAAGTAATTGAAAAATAAAATAATAAATAAATAAAATAAAATAATTATTAATTTATAAATAAAAATTAAATAATGAATTTAAAAAAAATATATTATGTATATATTTTTTTTTATTAATAATTAATTAATTAATATTATTGACAGATTAAAGATAAGTTTTCAAGCCAATAGATATAAAAACTAAATAGATAGGATTAAAAATCGATGAAAACAAAACCAAATTAATGAAACTATCCAGTATCCTCGAACAATAATCCTCTACACCGCATTCAGTTTGGAGATTTTTAAAAATTGAGGTAGTTGATGATTTTTTCTTATCTGGGTTCCATCATAACTAAGGAAAACGAAGAACACATAGATATTGAATGATGGCGACTAGAAACAAAACATTCGTGACTCTTTTCCCTATGTTTAATCAAAAAGTGTCCACAGAAAAGCAAAAATCATCCTTTAGTGATTTAGGACAGTGGTGACATATTAGGGAACATAGCGTAATATAGACGATGACAGCAAGATACGCAGAGATGCTGGACACACGCTATCAAACCAAACCAAGCAAAAATCCCAAGTTGTCTTTTTTTCTTTCTCGCACAACAGCTTTAAGCCACCAGATAGGGCAAGGAAAGATCTTTGGCAAGCACAATACGCTGGAGATCAGGTCGACCTGTCGGAAAGTTTGGGACCGGGACACCAACTACCCTACCTGACATGGAAGACACTTAATAGATTACGCGTCGGTGTGACAAGATGCAAAGAGAACATGCTAAGGTGGGGTATTAGGGTGGAAGAGGATGTTTCCTGCAATTGCGGCGAGATACAAACTGACGAACACCTCCTCATCTGTCAAGATATGCCAATGACATGCGACGCAGAGGACTTGAAGATGGTTAATGACAATGCCGTTGCGGTTGCTGTATTCTGGAGTGGGAAGGCCTAGTGAGAAGTACTCGGACTCGTTAAGTAAGTATTACGATATTTGATCAATTATATTTTTTGAAAAGCTGATCGCCCCAAATGAAGATGTCAAACTATTTATTAATAGAATTATTCTTACCAGGGTGCTGTATAGGTACAATAAATAAATTATGTCTTCTATCTCTCATGTAGTTCTGTGGAGCATAAAGGCCCAAATTCTCAAGAAAGATTGGGCATCGTGCACCAAAAGAAACGAACTTTGATAGGTACAAGCATGAATGAGATCTTCTGAGTACCCACTTTATTTTTCTGGATGTTTGACTATAACTACACAAGTGTCGTACAATCTAAATTTTATAATTCAATATTTTTTTACCTTGTGTTTGTAGCGTCACTATTGCAATATACTTCTTATGAATAACATAATATATGTTAGGTATAATATATCAGCAATTTTCATTTAGAGTCATCTCCATTATATGATATTCATTCTTCCAAGCGGTAGAGGCTATGGGTATATTTTGTTTCGATGCTTCCCAAGATGACTCCATCACACTTCTGGGTTGATGCTGATGATCTGATCAGCCGTGCGTGCCCTCGGTCTGTCAGACCGCATCTCCCCAGCACACTCCTCTCCGTCTCTTCATCCATTCCCTGGACCATGGACCATCATCTGTCTCGCTGATTTGAAGATGTTATTTCAAATGTTCAAATCATTCTTCGTGACGAAATCATCAAATTTATTGAAGGAACCACTTTCATTGCGTCTACCTACCTCGTTTATAGATACGTGAGAATTCCAAGGCGTCTTTGTTACATTATAATAATTGATGCTGTTTTTAGTTTATTGTCTTTTTAGCTTCCGTTAAGTAATAAAATAAAAAAATGATTACCTATCTGAAATTAATTCTTCGCATATTTTTGTATAGCTCCTTTTAATTTTGATTTTGCCGACCGCCGTGGCACAGTTGGTAAGGCGTTTGGTTTCTGTGCGAGCGTCCTGGGTTCGATCCCCAGTAGAGGATAAATTAATTTTAATTAATTTCTCACGCTAACAGTTGGAATACAATTTCCCATAAAGTTAGAGTATTTTGACATATTTGACATATATGAAAACACAGAGAAGAAAATTGTGTGCACGGAAAATTAAGAAACCTTATACAGCTTACACAATTGATTATGATATGAAATTGGGTTGTCGACCTCCATTACTCAGTTGGTCAGGTATCTGACTTCTGAACCAGAGATCTTGGGGTCTATTCCCGGTGGAGACACAGTCTTTAATAATTTTGTTTTCAGTCTGGATAATTTTAATTATTTTGTTTTCAGTCTTCAGAATGTGGCAACTAGTTATTGGGTGTGTTTTAAATTAAAGTTTGACAAAGTACGTGTTCGATGTCCGAGAGACAATGATAGTACAATGTCATCAAAAACAAAACACGCTCCACGGCGAAATTCAAAGAATGCGAAAAATTTATGTAAAAAATATGCTTTAAAATTGTTAAATCAACTCAACATTGATGTTGGGTGAACGAGTAGTGTCGAGGCAGGATACGAACCGGCGTATATCTACATGATTTTTAATCCAGCTCACTAGTAGCTCTGCTACCGACCCATCTGTCTTCATAACTGTAAACTTCAATTATATTTATATTTAAACCCCTTTTTTTAGTCTTCTTCCTCGTCACTCTACTGCTGTATGTAACTAGCGTCTGGCTATAGAAAAATTTAGGGACGGAAATACGCATGCGCACAAAAATTATACGGGATGCAATAAAATACGACAGCGAAATGATAATATGATGTGTATATAAATCCCATTCCCCTCAATTTTTTGGTTAGGTTCAGTTAGTCTTTAACAACTATAGCGACTCGCGTGAGCGAGTTGCTTTATAAATTAAATGGAAATTGGTCGCAGTAAAAATGCTATCAACATCTTTGCCATTTGAGGTTAGGATTTTTTTATTTATTCAGTTAAATATTTGTGCGCACGCGTATTTCTGACATCCGTTCCTTGACCTGTCTGACGGCAGACGCTTGTCTGTATGTAGGCCTTTTTCATGTACTTCAACAGCTCTCTGTCCTATCCCCTCTGCACCGAGGCTTTACAGGCCACTTGGAGAATGTCGTCAGACCATCTTTTAGGGGGTCTTCCAACACTCCTATTATTTGTCCAAGGTCTCCAAGGTAATGTTCTGTTATTTTTAGTCACTGAGTTGAAATTATTACTTCTGAAAAACTATAGTTTAACTCGAGGCTAGTAATCTTTATATGGCTTGCTATCAACTAAGTCGATTTCAACTAAATGTATATTAACTTTCTATCCAAGAAAAAACGTAAATTGATTGTTTTGTATGTAGTACATGATTTCATTTGAGTTCGCTAAACGTGTTCCATGAATTAGCATTGCACAAAGACGGAGAGTGTTAGCCCACATCACAATATTATATACCTATTAAATGAAAATATTTTGAAGAATTATTTTTACAGACGATAATACAGATAAAGAGAAATTTATGGTTGGTAAAAAATAAATTTTGAATTAATTTTTTTCATGTAAGGGACTTTTATAACTAATAAAACATATAAAAAAACTACCTTAAATAATACAAAATAATATAATATGGGAAAAACACAAACATAATTACTCAAATTAATAATAATAATTTATTTTATTTTTAGGTAATTATTTAACACGCACTCAATAACGAGTTGCCTCATTCTGGAGACTTGCGATATTGATCGTCTCACAGATCCAGACTGAAAACACAATTAAAAACTGTGTCTCCACCGGGAATCGATCCGGGACCCTTGGATCAGCAGTCAGATACCTAACCAACTGAGCCACGAAGGCCGACTATAATACCTAAATTTTTATTCCAGTCCGTGAGCAGGGGGTGCATTGCTACACAAACCATATTTTATACACATCTTGCATGCCTACAATAAAAAAAACTTACGTGGCGAAACGATCTTCCTAATAATATGAATGAAATTCGCAGAACTATATTTTACCTGTATGCATAAGTGTATATTTCTTGAAAAAAAATCAAAAGTTCAGATTAATGCTCCTTTTAATTTTATTAGAGCTTTTACAATTATGGAACCTTAACGTAAACTATTTATATATTAATTTAAAACTAGTACATTACATCAAAATAGTAGTAGTAGGTTCTTGTAATAGTAGTAGTAATACTTGTAGGAACATCAAAAGTCGATCATTATTAAAAAAAAAACAAAAGAGAATCGCGCAACTCTAATTTACGTTTCTTGGTCCAAAAATGTTTAATATGTAACCTAAATCATGGTAGGATATGTAATTGGTTTCGCTGAATAAGACTATAAATGACTGGCTTATCTCCAATGGAATTAAGAGATTAATTTTGTACTTACTTTCTTACTTAACGAGTCCGAGTACTTCACCACTAGGCCTTCCCACTCCAGAATACAGCAACCGCAAGTTCAAGTCCTCTGCGTCGCATCTCACTGGCATATCTTGACAGATGAGGAGGTGTTCGTCAGTTTGTATCTCGCCGCAATTGCAGGAAACATCCTCTTCCACCCTTATACCCCACCTTAGTATGTTGACACCGACGCGTAATCTATTAAGTGTCTTCCATGTCAGGTAGGGTAGTTGGTGTCCCGGTCCCAAACTATCCGACAGGTCGACCTGGATTTCCACCGTATTGTGCTTGCCAAAGATCTTTCCTTGCCCTATCTGGTAATTCTAAGAAAGCTACAAATGATAATTGTATAAAAAACCCAACTGGATCTAACTAAGGTTTGTTTATATGTTTTATAGAGCACTCTCTCTAGGGTGAATTGCCAAATACCTACAAAAAAATTTTCCATAATTTTCAAAACAGAACAGTCATAGTGAGGTACATAATTATATTTTTATATAAAGATATAATTTTGAAAAGGCAAGGCAAGAAACATTGGATTGAACAGTACAGTGTAGGTCGAAACAAGCTGTCGGAGACTTTGGGACTGGAACACCATCTATACCCTACACCACATGGAAGACACTGAATAGACTCCGTGTAGATGTCACAAGGTGTAAAAAGAACTTGTACAGGTGGGGTATAGGACGAGAGGAAGATGTATTTTGCGATTGCGGAAAGGTCCAAGATGATAAGCATCTTCTTGTCTGACGAAACATGGTACAGGGATGTAACGAGGAAGATTGCTGTTGCAACGTATTGGAGTGAAAAGGCCTTATATGTACATATATCCGGACACGTTAAGTAAGTAGGTATATATTTGTATGTTGGTATTTCCTTTTTTTTAAAGAATGAATATGTCCTTGTATCATGTACATATTCATCCTCAGACATTCCCTAAACTGTGCATAAATACTTGTGACCACTGGATTACTAGCACATCGCGCTAACCGCTCTGTCACCAACCATCTAAAAAAATTCTCATCATCATCATCAATGGCTCCACAGCCCATTGCGGGCCTTGGCCTCCTCCAGCAATTCTCGCCATCTCCCTCTATCATGACATGCTTCCCTCCAGTTCCTCACACCAACAGCCTCCACATCCCGTTGCACGCCATCCAGTCATCGGAGCTTGGGTCTACCAACTTTTCGTCTACCTTGTTGCTTTGTGTGCAGGATCCTTTTAGGCACTCTTTCACCGCCCATTCTTTCCAAAAAAAAAAATCTGAAGCTACTAAATTAAATAAAAATAAAACATAAGAATAAATAAATAAATATACCAATTTCACTCTCCACTTCTATGGACCAGCTGAGAAATATGGTTTCACAATATTCGAGCATATTTGTTTACCAGAAAATCCAACGAAGAGATGGAGAGACAGTATTTCGGCCTCATAATCTCAGGAGACACAGCTTCTGTCGTCGTCATAATCATCATCAGCCCGTGTTTGCACACTGCAGGCGATAGACTTCCCCTCTCGGCTTCTTCTAATCCACTCCTCCTGTTCTTTTGCAATCCCCTTCAACTGGGGTACAACGAATCTCTCAATGTCGATCATCCACCTGGCGGTCTCCATTGTAGTCTTATATATCAGGGTTTCCAGTTCAGAAGACTTTCCGTCCATCTATTATTATCTATCATTCAAGTCCATCAAAAGATAAAGAAGAACTTTATACATAACATGGCAGCATTCAGAATGGGCGGAGAACATCATTGCTTAACTATGTAAGATATTATTAATTTTGATTTTGTATTTTCGAAATCGATGATAATAAAAAAGAGTGCAAGTAGTATTCTAAGGCTGTGTTTCTCGAACAAAGATTAATAAAGTCAAAGTATAGTTAAAATACTTTGATTTCATAAAATTGTTCAACACTTTTAGTGTTTCATTGAAATCTAATACCGTCAAACGACGCATTTTTGAACAATTTCATAAAATCAAAGTATTTTAACTATACTATTGCCGTTACTTTGCCTAAGGTTGGGTTGTTTCAACAAAAGTATCAGTAATATTATAGTTAAAATACTTTGATTTTCAAAAATTGTTCAAAATTGTGTCGTTTGACGGCATTACATTTCAACGAAACAACCAAAAGTATTGAACAATATTTTATGAAATCAAAGTATTTTAACTATACTAATACTGATACTTTTGTTCGAAAAACACATCATATAAAATAAATCATCTACATGAGTAAAAAATAGAAAATTTTATATTTTAATGAATCCTTTAATTAACTTGTTACATAATCAAAATTAAAAAAACACGGCACGTTTCTTATAGACAAGCGTAACGTTTGTGAGCACCAGTGGATAATTTATGCATAATTATTTAATCAAATATGTAAGTTGATATCGATATTGGATATTCCACACATCATTGTACATCATCATAGCCTTGGAGAAATTATAGCAAACACTCAAAGACCTCATAAACATGCAGAGTAGCACCTTAAGTAAAGGTAGGTACTTAGCCATGTAATTCGTATTATGTTGTAGGATTACATACATTAGTGGTGTTTGAAGAGGACATTGGTGACAATAATTTCGACCTTGTAACTTCCGCATTGAAAGTGGACCATCAAAAACGACGAAAAAATCAAAGCACATAAGTTTTGTAAATTAAAAAAAGATATTCGATTATTATTATTATTAACTAGGTATTAATAATTGATTCAATTCTCTCTCTCTCTCTCTCCTTCCACATCTCTATCTCCTTCCTTTCTTTGTTGTTGTGATTTTACATTTGTGTTTTATGTTTGTCTTTCAGTTTTTATTTTTTTGTTGAAAAATTACCTAATCTACCTACTTACCACTACACTATTTATTGGCTCACGTTGCTTTGATTGATAGTAATAAATTGCCTCATGGCAATAAACACGCCATTGTACTCATTATTTTACATGAATTGAATAAATAAATATATTCGTAGTTATTATATATTATTCTGAAGAGTATATAACAGAACGGCGTCTCGCAGGGATTCTATTCTATCTAGAACAGGTATGCGAGGAAATCAAGTGTACCTCCTGCACAGAGTTGAAGAGAGTTGCTGAAGATGGAGTGGAGAGGAGGAAGAGATGCATCGCTTTGTTGACAACCAATCACCAAGATTGAAACCAAAGAAGAAGATAACAGAATATGTAAGAAATGAAAAGATAATGCAAGGAAAAAGACAAAAAAAAATAAAGTGGATGCCCTTTGGTAGCTTGTACTTATGGAAAAATCTAGAATCTTTCGTTTAATAGACCCGAATGGTCTGTGAGACAGCAGTTGTGCCTCTTGATAAAATGAGATCCAGTTGTCCTTCCATCTCTATGATGGTCTTTCTGGTAGACGGCGTCCACATGGGACTTAATCGACTGCTGCACAAGCAAGCCTGTACTTTTTGAAAGCGAAAATACTTGTAGATAAGTCAACGAAATCGATCGAGGCGAGATTTGAATCCGGGTCCTCTGAATTACCAATCCAGATACAATATACAATAACTTTGATGATTTAATTTTTCACCCATCTACATTAATAAGGATGTAATAACTCTTGGCGTGTTTCTATGGACATAGTACACACATTATTTCATAATACGATTCGTGCAAATTACTTTTCATATTATTAACTGATTTTTTTTCGAAACGGACGTTTTATAATAATAATGCAAGTGTATAAAAAATGCCTGTTTCTAAAAATTGACGTCCCGATTACAAAAGAGACCATTTCAGTATGGTCTCAGTAATGATTTAATTAGAATTTTCGTAATAGCTGTGTTTCGTACGGTAACTTGTAGACCTCATTACAGTTATTAACTATGACCGATGACGGTAGGTACATACTTAGTAACCTGAGAGGTCATCGTATTGCCAAATTTTGTCCAATTACCTATCGATACATTTATGATGACTGGAGATGTTGAGAACTGAGATCCAGTTTCACTGCAGTTATTTAATTAAATCGGTTCTCATTTTATTAAATTTAATATATTTCGTCAGTGAGTGGGTTGGTTTATAATATGTAAGTGTCTACTTAAAAAAAACATTGGTTTTATTTATTTTTCTATCAAAAGAAACGCTCGATTGTGTGCCTGATAAGGTTTACTTCAATAAAATCATTCTCAAATATTTTCTTTTTTGTGTTGACCCTCTTACATTTTTTATAGAATATACGACCAAAAACATATTGCTATGCAGCAGTGTAAATTGATTGTGCTAAGTGTGTTTTGAAGTTCAGCCACACATCTAAAAATGCTGATGAATGGTGTAAAAGTTATTAATATTAATATCAACATTTTGAAGACCATCATCAGAGTACAAAGCGATGCCGATTATTGCCATTTATAAATAAACAGTTAAACGAAAACTTCAATGTTTGTTGTTCTACATAATTCATAATAGAGTTTCACCAATAATTATTGTCCATCGACATAAACGTCAAAAATGATACAAGTATTTTTGGTAAAAACGGTTTAAAAACAAATTTGAAGTTCCTTTTAAATAAAAAGTTCAAATCATGAATAGTATTTAGATAATACTATCAGCTGTTAACTACATACTTGAAGTTATCTGCAAAGGTTCTTACCAGATGAGCAACTTTCAAAATGGACTGCCTTTAGAACTTCATTGCAACAGCTGATGTCTTAGCAATGCCTATAATATTACCAATGCATCATCAATATTGTGAAAGTAATCATCTTAAACGAGTAATGAATATACATTCATGTGTCCTGAAAAAGGTGTGACTTTTCATATATTATAACAGATAATTGCTATTTTCCAACATTTAACAAACATTCTCTTAGCACAAGGATTAAGAAAGACATCAATAAAAAGGCATTGCAAAAATCACTGTTTGGACCGATTCATAATATATTCTATATGTTTGGACCGATTCATAATATACCTAATCTATTTGCATAAGTCATAATATTTCGTTCACAAATAATTGAATTATTTTATTCTTTTTTAAGTTAATAATTTATTAAAAGTGTTTTCCATTAATTTTCTTTCTTATTTTTTAATTTCCCTTTTTCAGATTTTTAAACAATATCCAGTGATTGGGTTTAATTCATATCATTTCAGAATTTATTGTTGTTATTATGTTGGACATCCAAAAGCACTTATTTCAGGATTCTCTTCAACACACTCTAAGCGGATCCTAATAATGAGCAGGAACAACTTTAGGATTCTTACTAGAATCTTAACAGGTCACTGTAGACTCAATAAACATCTTTGCACGATGAATTTATCGGAAATGTACCTATACAGGTTCTGCATGGATGAACATGAAACACCGATGCATCTACTTACAGAATGTAGCCCACTAATGCAAACAAGAGTAAAGAAAATAATAATATTGCATATTGCTGATCAAAAGCAAATCAGAGACACCGATCCACAAAGGATTTTACGGTTCTTCCAGGAGATAGGACTGTGGAATGACATCTAGGAGGCAAATTACCACAATGGACTACTATTGAGTCGACGTGGGAAGGTCTCTAGATGGGTTTAAAAAAATGTTTTTTGAATTCATAATTGTTTTTTTTTGTATTTGTAGATAATCGATTCTTGCAATTTACTTTTTTAAAATACTGTTATATCTACTGTATATATTGTTTTTTTAAGGCTTTTAGCAGTATAGTCAAATAACTAAATAAATCACTTAGGTGTATACTCACAACAATATATTATATTATAAATTGATGAAGAACAAAAATTCATACTTATAGTCACTTCTTATATGAACTAAATTAACAAAAAAAAAATTATGAAGACCCAGATTTTTACCACAAGTTCTCACAGCCGACCACCGTGGCACAATTGGTAAGCCGTTCGGTGTCTGTGCGTGAGTCCTGAGTTCGATTCCCAGCAGAGGAGAAATTTATTTAAATTCATTTCTCACGCAAATATTGCTTCTCTGGGCTGGAAACACTAGTTAGTTGGAAGAAATTGACATACGGCAATAAAGTCGCCACTTGCGCAGGGTGCAAGGAAGTGTTCATTATTTATTATTTATTAAGTTCTTCTTGCTTTTTTTGTGTCATGTCAGGTTCCACCAACATCGGCTATCACTTTATTCAATGCCTCCCTGTCCCTCGCCAACTCGAAAAGTTGCTAGACCATCCTAATATGCGGATGTTCCTCAACCACAATAGTTTATGCCTCTTCTTCCCTCAATCTTTGCTTTGAGACTGCACTAACTAATCCACATACAATGCATGGATTCATTAAAATAATATTGAATGTGATATATCAGATAAAGTCAGTTAAATTCAAATAGTGTGAATAAGTCGAACTTAAAACGAACATAAACATCAGCAGGAATCCAGAATCCATAATGAATTTTAAAGTTTAAGATTTTGATGAGGCAGATATACATACGATAACTTGCATGCTGTATGAACTTGACCTAGAATATGTTAAATGACGAATTTTACCGTCACTTTCATAGCCGTTGTTGTGTGTATGTCGAGGCTGTCGGAAGCTATGAACTATGCAATTGTGTAATATTGATTAGTTACTTCCTCGGCTATAAACATTATTATTATGGATAAATCCTCTTAAAGTGTATTAAGTGTATTTGACTTGAAATTCAACATAGATGGCGTATTGATAGGTACCTACAGCCAATCTTATCTAACCTAACTTAATATAACCTAACCCAACCAAAGAAAACCTAACCCTGATTCAATTCTTGCTTCTCTGGATTGGAAATATTTGGGGGGCTTGTCTGGTCCAACAGGCGAAATCAAAACCCTAACGATTACCCATATCATGAATATAATTATTATATGGAGTTCTATAATATCTTTAGATGTCATAGAACTCCATATTGATACCCTCCTCCCAAGACGCTGGGAAGTAGTGCTCACTTTTTTAAAGTCAATATCAAGTCGAAGCACAGGTTCATGTCACAATTTAGGTTAAAATATTAATTAATGCAATCGTGGTCTGACTAAAAATCGCACACAGCCGAAATATTGTCACTACGGAAATAAAACAAAATGTCACAAATATTGTCGTTTTGGGGCACACATAATTTTCTCATCTCGGCCATGGGCGTGCTGATGCACCGCCAATGCCGGAATGGACCGTCGTCGATGGGCGAAGGGGCAAGGCTATCGGCGAAAGCAGCCTCGGGTCCCAGACGGGTGACTGGCGGGAGCGAACGACGGCGGGGCGAGTCTCAGGGAGATGCAGACCGTTGGGTCGTCCAGCACGACCCAACAGCGTTTGGAACACTTTCCAAACTCAGCACCCGCTTCGGTCCAGGAAAGCGGTTCTCTCGCCGAATGGTGGTGCGCCGATCCATTTCGGCACTCCAGGTGTCACGTCCACGGCCACGGCTGCCGATGTAGAGCGAGCCTAACCGACTCCCCTTGGTGCGGTTTGCAGCTGCCCTGGCCACGAGGGATGCAGACGTTCATCCCTCGGCCGCGGTGAGCACGGTCCGTGCTGACACGACGCGTGTATAATTTCGACTGCCTATCACTCGTAATGTCACATTTTGGAGGTTATGTGTTATTGTCAAAAATTTTCACAAACTATTTTATCATAAATATTTGTTTGTGGTCTGATTTGGCGCCGAATTCAAATAAAAAAGGTAACGCGAACAGGAGAGGTCGCGTCAATATGATAATTATATCCATGATATGGGTCCGGCAAGCGGCGAGATCATCACGAGGGTTTTGATTTCGCCGGTTGAACCTACCAGACTTGCCCCCCTGATCAAGTTTGTTTCAAACGTGTTAATTATGGTAAACTATGATTGATGCAATCACATCCAGTTGTAAAGCTAAATTTAATTTGTAATATTACGTTATTGGCAGCTTCTGTGAATTAAGCGAGATGGATCATTACTTTTTCTAGGAAACGAAAATTTTCTTTGAAGAATATGAGAGGGCACTTCACTTTATGTACAGGCAAAGAAATTTAGTGGCCTAAAGCACTCGGGAGCACATTATCCAATTATTTAACTCATTGATTTCGACATGTTTGGCCCACCGGCCATTTTTAGGAAGATGTTGAGGCATTCGTAATAGTGATTTTCCTTTCCAAATTTTTCCCATTCCTATTCATAGTACTGTCCTTATTTCCTAGCTTGTCCATTGTTTAACTAATTTTGACTAATCTTATTTTAATTGTTTCTTTATCTTTTTTGTTTTTCTTTTTCGTAAGATCGTTATTTAGTAATTGGTGTTACTATTTTGGTTTTTATGTTTAATAATTAAATTTGAATTTATAACTGTTTGTAACCTTAAATAAATAAATAAATTGTTAAAAAAGGTTGACGTCTTGGAAAGTTTATTTACTGTTTCTGATAATACTGATATTTCCAAGTAGGTGCCTAATACAGATTAGACAAAAATAAAATTAATTAAATTGGCTACATACAATTTTACATCTAGGCATACAAAATATATTTTTAAATTTCCTTTTAAAGAATTATCAAAAGTTTTTTTTGTCAATTTCCAGTTACAGATTTTATTTTGTGTATTTTCAAAAATGAAATAACTACCTTTCGTTAATCCATTTTCGTAATTTCTAGATTTGTTCTATGTTGGAACAATACAGAAATTATTATTAAGTCCTTTCACCAAGACGGGACTCGTCCCGGGGTATTATTTTATAGCTTTGTTTAAATCACAATTTCGGAACTGCGATCACTCTATCATTAGGATAATCTTGAATTGATAATTTGGCTGATGAGGGAGCTGCCAAATCCGAATCCAGTAACAATTTATTAAGATATGTATGTATGTGAGTATTTAGTTGTGTCATTCCAGAATCAATCATAATATGATTATATAAACTTTAAAGCTTAAATATTCTGCATTTCGCATTCTTTACGACCTGTGTGTCAATAAGACGGATAAAAAATCAACTTATTAAGTCGCCATTTTTTCATACAAAAATGTTCCGTACATTTGACATTTTGTTAATTTTCGTTGCCATGGTTACGATAAAACCCTCTTACTAAGGCTGGGTTTTTTCAACAAAAGTATCAGTAAAAGTATAGTTAAAATACTTTGATTTCATAAAATTGGTCAAAATTGTGCCGTTTGTCGGCATTAGATTTCAATGAAACAACCAAAATATTGCACAATTTTATGAAATCAAAGTATTTCAACTATACTTTTACTTTAATCTTTGTTCCAGAAACACAACCTTAAGGCTATGTTTCTCGAACAAAGTTTAAAGTAAAAGTACCTTTAGTTAAAATACTTTGATTTCATAAAATTGTTCAAAACTTTTGGTTGTTTCAAAACAACCAAAAGTTTTGGTTGTTTTGTTGTTTTAGTGGTTTAGATGGGTCGATAGCAGAGCGGTTAGCGCGCTGGGCTAGTAATCCAGTGTACGCGAGTTCGAATCCTGCCTCGACCGATTTCGTTCACCTATAGCACAAGCATAAATGCTTATTTTAGGGAACGTAGGAAGATGTATATGTACTTGTTTAACAAGGACATATTCATTTTTATAAAAAATATATTTTGACTATACTCTTACTGATTACTGAAACTGAAAAATATATTTTGACTTTTGTCAGCCTAAGTGTAGTCTAAGTAATTTGTATGTAGCTATGTAGGTAAGTATGTATATGGATATGTATTTTATCTTTATTCGACTTACATGGGAGGTTAATGTTTTCAATTTATTTATTTATTGATTATCTAGATTTTCATTTTTTTATCTCCACTCAAACCACCTTGCTACGTCCATTATTTGAGACTGAAGGGGCAGGAAGGACTGAAGGGAAGGGACGGAGAGGACTGATTTTTTAAAAACTTACTTGTGTTTGTAATTTTTTATTTATTGTCTTGGTTATTTTTTAATATATTTTTTTTATGGATAACGTAATTATCAGTTTAAAAATTACAAATGATAAGTTTTTATTGATGAGTTAGCTTATTGCTTCACATTTATTTGCCTATCCGAGCGGCGCCGGGTATAAATAGCCAGCAACTAAATAATATATAAAGATTTTTTGTCATTCCGACCAAATTTTAAAAATAAAAGACTAATATTAATTGTAAGCGTGTCATATCCTAGTAGCAAAAATCATAAAAAATTAAGTTTAATAGCAGTTTTGCATTCATGTTTAGGTGTGAAATAAACATTTATTACGCAAACGGGTGGGTAATCATAATAAAATGAATATTGTTGCATAAAATGAAATATTCTTCATTTTGATAAAATGAAACGTAATACTCAATAAAGTGTCGGTTATTACCAATTAGGTTCACTCGGTACTGACGCAATATTCCATCTTAATTCTGACGATGCATTATGACGGAATTATATTAGAACTATTTGCTGAAATTGATTAAATTTTGTCTCTACACTTTCTAACGTGAAGTTATGTACGACGCTACTACACTAGACCTTAGAATACACCACAGCTAAGATCGGATGAGCTGTCAAATTATATGTATATGACAATAAACGCGAAAATTTTCAACACATAAAAAATAATTAGTATTAAAAATCATACAGATGTGATCAAATTCGAATACATTATAAACTGATTCCTAACCTCAAATGACAAAGGTTTTCATTACGTTCTTCCTGCAGCTAATTCCCATACAATAACTAAATAAATAAATAAAATAAAATTTATAAAGCAACTCGCTCACGCGAGTCTAACCTCACCAAAAATTAAGAGGAATGGAGATTTACGTACACATCATACTATTTCACTGTCGTATTTTATTACATTCCATATAGTTAGTCTTAGTAATATGTAGGTGTTATTTATTTATTTATTGGTAAAATAACTAGGCCCCTATGGCCGCAACCTATCCCCACCAGATATGTCAAAATAATGGAACAGACCGATTGGAGAAGAATGATGGTCTATAAGCATGGACCGAGACGATTTCAAGAGGAGGCCAGTCTCCCTAGACAACGTGACTGGCAACTGTCACTTCCATACATTGAGTTATCTTTTCTTGTTTCTTTTCTTGAGCTAAATGACACGTTGTCTAGGGGGGCAGAGTTCACAGCGGACTGTAGGGCCAATCATGAATGGATTTATTATACCAAATTTACTAAAAATTTCTCGTTGCTTGAAGAGTTTGAAGAAAAGCATACTTTATTATCATAAAGCACACCCACAAATACACACCCACACACACACCCACTCCCACACACACATACCTGATTTTCACTGTTTTTTTTTCTCTTGCACTACATTAAATATGACATGGTAACAGTTTATACATATCAATGTTGCTGGACGTGATTTTTTTTTGTATCACCTATATTATTTTCTCCAGGTATGGTTTGTATACTGACGACATTGACACATAACCTCATCTCTATGGTTTTGAAGTGTCAAATCGCGTCGAGATTTGATTTATTGACAGATATTATGACGGGCATTTCGGCCTGATTGATCTGTTTTATGTGAGCTACGTGTCTGTTTTTATGTTTATTGAAGTAGGTACTGGTTAATTAATTATTAGTACAAAGTATTTCGTTTGTGTGCGTAGGTACCTACATAATTTAGAGCGGAAACTATCATCACCCAGTTTTCAAGTACATTATCAATTGTCACGGTAAAATTGTAAAATGCTGGCCTTAGAACATGGTTTCCTAGTTGGGCAGCACAATAATCTACTTGTTTGTATCATTGTAAAATATGGTGTTATAAATAAATAAATGAATAAAAACATCAAATAAAATAAAATACAACTTACCATTGCCCACCTGTCTGTGAATCCATTTAAATATATTAATGGATAAATAGCTTTTAGTGTTACTTTTGTATGTAATTAAAAAAATGTTATTAAAATTATTAAAAATAATGGTTCCACGACAAGGGCATGGACAAACGAGACTTGTCAAATATATGTCGCATTAAACTAGGACAATGCCTTATTAACAGTCACCTCTACAAGATACATGTAAGGGATATATTGAAGAGGAAGTCGAGACCCTGGACCATGTGTTTTTTGAATGCCCAATACACACTGTCGGGCTATTTCACCATCTCAGGATAAAGTTCTAGATAACTAAATGAAGCGAGCGTTTCACCACCTACAAATTTCTTATAGATTGTTTTCCGACGGATAAAGGGTAGTAACGTTGCACTATTTCAATTTCCAATGGTCTTGTCTATGGTTTGACAAAGCTGTCAAATTGTAAATCGTAAAAAGTCACAGTAAACAACGGTAAATAAACACGCGGTCAAAACGAACAGGTGAACACGAAACAAGATATTTCAAATATTTTGAGAATGTAAAAAAGAGAGAACTACGAATTTCCGAGTGAATGAGATCAACGTATTGGTGGATTTAGTTTGTCAGCATAAAAATGTTATAAAAATCATTTCTTTTATGAGTCCTAAAACGTTATGTGCAGACGTTTTCGTCAATCTAAACCTAGCCTTGAAATCAATATCGTCGAACTCCGAAAAATAATCTTTTCGCAAGGAATATTCTCTGACGCCGATTTTGTTTCGTATTATGTAAAAATATCATCATCAATTTGGTCATAAATTTCGTTAAGCATTTAAAAAATAATTGACTACACGCACCTATCTTCAAACTTTGACAGCTCTCAGTGTTTATCAGTTATCGCGAACTTATTTATCAGTTATCGCGAACCTATTCCGCTGGACAACATATTTAGAACTTTATCTATGGGATTATGGGTTAGAGCTGTCAGAGAGTCGTGAAACCAGCGTTGCCAATTTGTGGGGAATTCCCCAAATTGCGGGGAATCACAACTCGATCGGGGATTTTGTGGGGATTGGCTTTTTGTGGGGAAAATGTGGGGAATCTAGCATTTTACCATTTATCGATAGGTGATACATCGAAAGTTTGATGGTTAGTGACTAAAACGTCTATAAATTTGCAAAATGATGAAAATGTAGGAACACTGTTCTATTACAGATTTCTTTAAAAAGTGCCAAGATATTTATAATGAATTAACATCGAACATTGTAAAGAAATTTGATTTTATAAATCCTTTTTATTTCTATTATATCTTTTGTGAATCCTTCAAAAGCTCAACAAATCTAAGTTAAATCATTGAAGCCTGTGCTGAAAGGATTTTCAGTGTTTGAAAACTCTGTGCAAATACAAAAATTAATAACGAATGGCGAGTTCACGCTATGCTACATTTAAATCTACATGGTCTTGATGGATATGTTTAAAGTGTATATATTATTGTTTTTTTATGAAACCTAGAATTTTAATTGAGATTATAATTATGTGGGGAATTTGTGGGGAATCGGGACTTTGATCTTCCTCAATTCGGGGAATTTCGGGGAACAATCCATGTTTCACATCTTCTATCATTAAATTCCTTACACATTTATTTACACATAGCAAAATTTCTTCGCCTTAATGGATTCAATTTATAATGCAATAACCTCAAGTCTCGAAACAATTTAATAACATTTTTATACTGGCAGAAATCATTGGGTGTAATGCCATATAAGCTAATAAAAAAAATAATTGATTGTTAAAATTTCAATTAATATGCATTGAAGTGATCTAAATTGCGGTATTCAATGTTCGTACATAAATAAGAGATGTTGTATTGCAAACAAACTTAGTAACACTAGATTTGCATAAGTCAGTTCATCTCTCGTTAATGGAAGTAAGAGTCATTAATACTATGTATTTTAGTTGCAAAATCGTTGCAATTGTTGTAAGTAAAATGTAGAACAGGTAAATGAATGATGTGTTGTGTCGCAAATGAAGTATAAAATCTTTATGTTTCGTGGAAAAAAAACGTTCTGTTTCAAAGAGAAAATAATACATTATCAATTGTGTTGCGATCTAAATAAAAAGAGTAATAAATCATTTTACAGTTAATTATATATCGATTGATATTTTGATGTTTTCATTTTGTCTATGTATGTTGGTGTTGATATTGCATTACCTTCGTAGCTCTGTTGGTTAGGTATATGACTGCTGATCAAAGGGTCCCGGGTTCGATTCCCGGTGGAGACACGGTTTTTAAATGTGTTTCATTCTGGATCTGTTTAAACGTTGACGATTAATATCATAAGTTTACACCCTTTTCAAAGTTTTCTTCACGTATTAAATTTGTAATCGATTTTTCACAAACATAATTAATTTCAATTCAGTTGACAGCTAAATCATGTTTATAACGATTTTAACTGTTTTTACTCCTCACTAACCCAAGGGGTTATGATTTCGCAATTTTCAAGGCTAATTTTTATTGCAAATTATCAACTAGTATCATGCTGAGATTGTATTTTGAAAATTTCATCACAATGTATATGTGCGTGTGTGCTGTGTACATGTGCTATGTGCTGTGTGCTATGTGCTATGTACGGCGTGTTTATTTTACTTAATCGATTATAGACTAAAGTACTCATTCGATTATTTTCAAATTTTGTAAATTTATATATCCAATACTCACTTAGACACCATTAGAAGGATATCTGAATAGTGCTTCTCGTTTTTTTAACTGTCAAATATTTCAAAATGACCCCAAGCTCAGGAAACTTGATATTTGAAATTTTTATTTTCAAATTGGTAAAAAGGCACATCACTTTCATTAAATGGTCTTGAAGAAATAAGTTAAAATAATTAAATAAAAAATTATTGAACAAACTCATTTCTTAAAAATATTGAGAATCTCCATACAAAGTCTGAATACTTTGTGGAGTGACTTGTTAGTGAGGAGTTTAGCGTTGGCCACAACCCACTCGTTTACACTGAAAATATTTAAAAGCCGTAAAATATAATTTTTGCATCAAACCGAATAAAATTCAAATTTTAATAACGCTCACCCGGAAGCACAAAGCTTTGTTTACTTTGTATGAAATACAAAATTGTTCAATTTTATCAAAATATCAAATGAATCAAGTTGTTAGGTTAAACATGCATTATCATCGGGAATACACAAATTCTGAAAGTATCAGAGCTCACACTAGTCGGGAAGTTACACTTCTTTGTACCCTGGGCAAGTGGCGAGTTTATTGCCATATGGCATTTTCTTCCAACCAACCAATGTTTCTAGCACAGAGAAGCAATATTTGCGTGAGAAATTATGTTAAATAAATTAATTCTACTGGGGATCGAACCCAGGATGCCCGCATAGAAACCAAACGGCTTATACCAACTGCGTCACGGTGGTCGGCAAATCGAAAAAATCGATTGCAAAAACTCTATTCTGAATTCCTGCTAAGAATGACCAACTAAGAACCGTTTATAGACCCCCTTTGCGTAGGTACCGCCCACCGCAATAAACGGTCGACTAATCACATGTTAATCAATCAACATTGTCGGCCTTCGTGGCTCAGTTGGTTAGTTATCGGACTACTGATCCAAGGGTACAATACACAGTTTTAATTGTGTCTGTGACCCTTTTTCTAGACACAGTTTTTAATTGTGTTTTCAGTCTGGATCTTTGAGACGATAAATATCGTAAGTCTCCATAATGCGGAAACTTGTTATTGGGTGCAAGTTTAATAACTATTTGGCATAGCACCTGTTAGTTGCCCGAGAAGCTACATAAAATAAATAAATAAAATAAAACATCCCCAGTATGGTTATTAACAAAATAGTAGCAACATGGAAAATATTACCCCAAGTTCGTCACTTTTGCCAGTTAAGAGAAATAAAAATGAACAGGTATAATATTCAACTTTTTATATTTATTTTTGTAATTTAATACTGTGCGATAATATTCTTATAGCATTAAAAAGAAATCGAGTTTATATTTTCATATTTTAAATAGGCTTGAGCTGTGCGAACTAAATGTAGTTAAGATACCTACTCTTATTGGAAACACTGGTTAGTTGGAAGAAATCGTCGTATGTCAATAAACTCGCCGCTTGTGCGGGGTGCAAGAAAGTGTTTATTATTTTTATTATTTATTTACTATTTTAAACTGTTTTTATGAATTCAATACAAATGCGACTGGTATAGGTGATGTTTGAATTATTGTGTGGATACTTTTTCTATGTAAATATTTTTTTCTCCCTCCAGAAATTACTTTTTATTTAAACTAATTTATTGTACTTACCGACTAATTTATTGTACTTACCGACTAATTTATTGTACTTACCGACTAAAAAGAGCTTCAAAAAGATTTATAAAATAATTTGTAATTTGATATACCTTCGTTAAACTGTTAAAATAAACTTTTGGTTCTATATTTCAATAAAATAAATTGTTTTATATAAAATATTGTGCCTGCTATTTGTTATTCAAATAAAAGAAATATTATTGATGAAGTCGCGCCTGCGATAATTTTGGATATATCAAATAAAAAGAAAAAAATTTTAAAAATAAAAAGACTTCACAAAATTGACGTGGGTATTTTTTACCCCATTTATTTACGCCGTTGCTTGAAGGTTTCATAGAAATGTTTGTAAAGCGGGGATATGTACACCTAATGGGCGGAGACATGCGCAAATGCCTGGTCATTCATAGGAGAAATAGACAGCAAGCTGTCGTCGAAACATCAATAATGCATCTTTATGAATGATAAATCATTGAAAATAAATGAACGGATAAAAGACTCTTGATTCATATGATATTAACACGAAGTCAATTAAACTTATAGTTTGATCAGGGGGCTAATCTTGACAAGTTCTTAATACGTTTTTAGCTTGCCTTAATATTTATTTATTTATTTATTTATTTATTTATTTATTTATTTATTTAAATCCACAATAACCATACAAAAAAAATTACAACAATACGACAGTGAAACATAGAACAAAAAAAATTTTTAAAAATTGACAATTTAGTATAACATGTTGGCACTGACAAAATGAATACAATCTATCAGTACCAACATCCAGTGGATAAGAACTATTCCACTAAGCAGTGCTTGTGTCGGAATAGCTTTACAATTCATTTTAACTGACACAGTCTTTACTTATGTAACCCATTTATGTCTAATATATAATTATAACATATCAAAAAAAATCAAAAATACAAATTATAATATAAGCTATAACATCACGGTTTTATAATCATTTCATAATTTTAAAAAATATATCTTCAATGTTCATTCTACCTTTGTTGAGAATCCAAGAAGATAGTTTATTTTTCATAGCACTTAGTGATTTTATATTATATATCTCAGAACCAATCAATTCTTTTGTAAATATGTTTAAAATACGAGGCAAAATAAAATCAAAATGTTTTTGAGCAAACGTGGTATGAGCTCTGGGGATGGGTAAAAGTCTGTGTCTAATATTGTAGGAATTTTCAACTCGAGTATATTGTGTTATATTGAGCTTATGTGAGTAAATGATTAATTTCTTGAGGTATAGCTGACGAATATCTAAAACTTCAAATTCAGAAAATAATGAATTAGACGGATATCTAAAAGGTTTTTTTTTGACAGATTTTTAATTATCTCAATAGAGACGAAGTTGGAATATTTATTGTAGGAGAACCGGGAAATCAAGGCACCTACAGGGCTTACGACCTGTCATCGGCTGGTTTACGTGATCACTTTATGCGCTTGCGCAACGTTCACCAATTATGCCTTTAAATGAGATCCCTATCAATTCAATTTTGAAAGTTCTATATATTGTAATACTGAAATTCTTTTCGCTTGAAAATAAGGAATTTTTACTACAGCCATCTATGGGTGAAATTATGAACAACAATCTTATTATTTTTTATTTATTTTGTTGGAACGCCATCTATTGAGAGAATTGTTTTTTTTTGTAAATAATGAAAGCTACAATTCTTATATCTGAGGTGACAATGCATTTTTCGCATAGAAGTCACCCCTGAATTGCGCCAGACTTATAAGGTCATTTTTGTCTTATTTACCTACTTGTACCAATGTGTAAGTAATCGAATATTTTTATTATTGCATATGCGCAAACATTGGGTTTTTTTCCCTGTCGGGAGTCAAAGATATTTTTTGACAGATTTTTAATTATCTCAATAGAGACGAAGTTGGAATATTTATTGTAGGAGAACCGGGAAATCAAGGCACCTACAGGGCTTACGACCTGTCATCGGCTGGTTTACGTGATCACTTTATGCGCTTGCGCAACGTTCACCAATTATGCCTTTTAATGAGATCCCTATCAATTCAATTTTGAAAGTTCTATATATTGTAATACTGAAATTCTTTTCGCTTGAAAATAAGGAATTTTTACTACAGCCATCTATGGGTGAAATTATGAACAACAATCTTATTATTTTTTATTTATTTTGTTGGAACGCCATCTATTGAGAGAATTGTTTTTTTTGTAAATAATGAAAGCTACAATTCTTATATCTGAGGTGACAATGCATTTTTCGCATAGAAGTCACCCCTGAATTGCGCCAGACTTATAAGGTCATTTTTGTCTTATTTACCTACTTGTACCAATGTGTAAGTAATCGAATATTTTTATTATTGCATATGCGCAAACATTGGGTTTTGTCAACATGCGCAAACATTGGGTTTTTGGGCATATGCGCAAAAATCTGTCAAAAAATATCTTTGACTCCCGACAGGGAAAAAAACCCAATGTTTGCGCATATGCAATAATAAAAATATTCGATTACTTACACATTGGTACAAGTAGGTAAATAAGACAAAAATGACCTTATAAGTCTGGCGCAATTCAGGGGTGACTTCTATGCGAAAAATGCATTGTCACCTCAGATATAAGAATTGTAGCTTTCATTATTTACAAAAAAAACAATTCTCTCAATAGATGGCGTTCCAACAAAATAAATAAAAAATAATAAGATTGTTGTTCATAATTTCACCCATAGATGGCTGTAGTAAAAATTCCTTATTTTCAAGCGAAAAGAATTTCAGTATTACAATATATAGAACTTTCAAAATTGAATTGATAGGGATCTCATTAAAAGGCATAATTGGTGAACGTTGCGCAAGCGCATAAAGTGATCACGTAAACCAGCCGATGACAGGTCGTAAGCCCTGTAGGTGCCTTGATTTCCCGGTTCTCCTACAATAAATATTCCAACTTCGTCTCTATTGAGATAATTAAAAATCTGTCAAAAAATATCTTTGACTCCCGACAGGGAAAAAAACCCAATGTTTGCGCATATGCAATAATAAAAATATTCGATTACTTACACATTGGTACAAGTAGGTAAATAAGACAAAAATGACCTTATAAGTCTGGCGCAATTCAGGGGTGACTTCTATGCGAAAAATGCATTGTCACCTCAGATATAAGAATTGTAGCTTTCATTATTTACAAAAAAAACAATTCTCTCAATAGATGGCGTTCCAACAAAATAAATAAAAAATAATAAGATTGTTGTTCATAATTTCACCCATAGATGGCTGTAGTAAAAATTCCTTATTTTCAAGCGAAAAGAATTTCAGTATTACAATATATAGAACTTTCAAAATTGAATTGATAGGGATCTCATTAAAAGGCATAATTGGTGAACGTTGCGCAAGCGCATAAAGTGATCACGTAAACCAGCCGATGACAGGTCGTAAGCCCTGTAGGTGCCTTGATTTCCCGGTTCTCCTACAATAAATATTCCAACTTCGTCTCTATTGAGATAATTAAAAATCTGTCAAAAAATATCTTTGACTCCCGACAGGGAAAAAAACCCAATGTTTGCGCATATGCAATAATAAAAATATTCGATTCTAAAAGGTTTTTTATTAATAACTCGAATGATACTCTTCTGGGCTATTTCAATGGGACTTAGTGCGGTTTTATACGTTCCTCCCCAAACTATGATGCCATAACATAGTATAGATTGAGCAACTGCATAATAGATGAACTTAAGGTCATCTATTTTAAAAACATTGCGAATACGTAAAAATAGATAGATTAGTTTTCGAATTTTTATGGAACATTCCTCAATATGCTTTTTCCAATTTAAGTTATTGTCAACAACAACTCCTAGATACTTGATCTCGTTACATTTTTTCAGGGGGGTACATTGACAGAAATTTTTGTAGCAATTGTGAACTGTAATAGAATGTTGATCCAAAGGTTGTCCTCGTGTGTCAATAAATTTAGTTTTTTTTATATTAAGAGATAAGACACTGTTATCTAGCCATGATTTTACTATATTGACTCCCTTTTCTGCCAATACGTACGCTTTTTCCCATGTGTCACTATTGAAAAGTAGTGCAGTGTCATCTGCAAAAGTAATAATTTTTCCTCCAATTTTAAGAAAACAGAGATCATTTATGTAAATTTAAAATAAAAGTGGTCCAAGGGTACTACCTTGAGGAACGCCATAATTTATTTGCTTTATGTCACTGGTTGTGGTTCCAATTTGTACAAACTGGGATCGTTTTTCAATATATTCTTTGAAGAATTTTAATTCTGTTCCATGAATTCCCACGTTTTCTAACTTTTTTAATAAAAATTTATGAGAAACCGTGTCAAAAGCTTTGGCTAAGTCTAAAAATATTGCTATGGTTTTTCTATTTCTATCAATGTTACTAGCAATATCTTTGATTATTGACAGAAGAGCTTCGTCCGTACCCTTATTTTTTCTAAAACCATATTGATTTTCTGCAAGAATATTGAGCGTTTCTAGATGTTTTGTAAGTTGAAGGCTGACACATTTTTCAAATATTTTTGATAAAACACTCAAAATGGATATTGGCCTATAGTTGTTGGGATTTTTATGATCACCTCCTTTATAAAGTGGGATTAACCTAGCACATTTGAACGCCTCAGGAAACTCACCATGTGATAAACTACAATTTAGAATATGAGTTAATGGTTCAGCGATTTGATTTTTTACTGATTTTATTATTTTGGCTTGTATTTTATCGTATCCCTTAGAATTATCTGTACGAATATCTTCAATATACTTAATGGTGTCATCTTTGGTTATGTTCATTAATTTAAACTTTGCGTGCGTATATTTTTTCCGTTCATAATTTTTAAGAATCTCTTGTTCAGTTTTATGTGATTTAGAGAATAATTCAGTAGCTAGTTTATTACCTATACCTGCAAAATGTTCATTCATACAGTCAGCAATTGGTTTATCTCCATGAATCAGAGAATCGCTTATAGCAATTGATTTAATAGTTGTTTTGTTTGAGTCATTTACATTATTTAGTTCTTTCACTATCTTCCAGGCAGTTTTTGAAGAATGATCTTTTTGTAAAATTGATTTGTAATATTTTTCTTTATGGTGTTTTATGATTTTATTACATATATTTCTGTATTTAATATAATATTGATAGAAAGATTTATTATGAGGATATTTTTTAACCTCTAGATGTAATATATCTCTTTTTCTGACACAACTTAGAATAGATTCATTCATCCATGGTTTAATAGGTAATAACTTGGGCTTTTTAGCTTTAATTTCTGTACTTTCTAACAAATGTTTTTCTAAGATCAACATAAAAATTTTCAGTGCAGAGTTTGTGCATGTTTCATTTAATACGTCTGACCAATCTGTTTTTGTAAGAGCATCCATTAGTTTATTGACATTTGTAAATTTTATTGATTTACTTGGAGTTTTGTCGTTAGCGTGTGTGTTTCCTTTCTTAACAAGGCCACAGATAGTGCTATAGTGATCTGTTATGGTAGATTTCACCACTGCTGCAACAACTGCTAAGTTGGATTTAACATAAATGTGATCAAGACACGAGTGAGAGATGTTGGTTTCTCTCGTCGGTAGATTTATAGCAGACAATAGTCCTAGTTCAGCCAATGCACATTCGTACTCAAGTGACTGATAGTGTTTCGATCCAATTGTGTTTATATTTATATTACCGGCTAAAACTATATGTTGATACTTAGAATTTTGTTTGATTAAGTCAGAAAGTGATGTTATGAAAGGTTTAGTATTCACAATATGAGGCGACCTATAGACACCAAAGATTGAAAAAGAATTATCGATTATTATTTGCACACAGTTTGCATCAGTCACTTCACATTCAATTAATCTAGGATTTAAGTATTCTTTAACATACACGACCACACCATCTGCCTTATTGAAGGATATATTAGATCTGAACATTTGGAACCCACTGATAGCTCTTGGAATAATATATTGATTTGTCCATGCTTCAGTAGCTATGATAACGTCAAATTTTACATGTGAGTCTTCAAGAAAAAGTAACAGTTCATCATGATTTTTCTCAATACTGCGTATATTGAGATTTAATATTTTTAACGCGTAGTTGCTTGTGAAAAAATCTTTGCAGTCATTAACATGGTTGATGAGTTTAGTATCAATCGATACCAAATCTATATCGATATTTTGAATCATTTTTCTATTATTTATAAATAAATATGTACTTTAGTGTAATGAATAGTGATTAGCCCAATATATTCAACAGTTGGTTATGCTCATTCAAAGTATTATAATACAATAGAATATTGATCAGTGATATTTTCGATAATAAATTATATCTAATATATACATGAACTATCTCACGATTTTGTTTTATGGTATAATATATAAGTGCATTACCCAAAAAATATAATACTATACATTTCAAAGATATAAATTTATACATGAACACTAATAATAAATAAGTACATTCTGATATTGAGTACTGAACAGTGATATAATGACGGCGAAAATTTTTCACAGAATATATTACAATGTTCTTTCCCTTAAAATGCTTAGAAATAAAAATCGTGACTAATGCTTTATGTAGTAGGCCAAACTCAACAAAGTTTCCACTCAACATGGTGTTTAAGTGTATACAATAATACAATATAATAATAATAAGGTAGTTTGTACAGTAACACAATATACCACAGTACATCATATTATTATGGTAATTTGCACAGTAACATGCATAATTTATTATTGACTCTATACAAACAAATATTGTTATAAAATCAAACCCCACACACATTGATATTAAATCAAATCCCATACATAGTGTATAATATACTTGAACCATTTTAAGAATTCTATTTTTTAAGATAAAAAAATATATATATGTGTTAATATAGCTTTAGTAAATTTTACCTTAAAATACACTTTTAAACATATTCTTACTGAAATATAATATATCAAAATAGTGACATCTGTGAATAACAATATTAAAAATATATAAATCAGTCCTCGATTATAATCCAATCGTAATCAACGTTTAGCTTGAAATTGTCATTAGGTAATTGTTATAAAAATTAATGTTATTATACAATTAATTCAACCTCAAAGATTGCTAAAGTCTGAAGCTGATCTTAATTTTACTTTAATCAACTTCATGAGTAGCCCTGATTTACAGAGTACACAAAAATTCTTAGTACGCTATGCGCACAAAATTACCAACATTTTGTAATATGTACCTAATGTGTACTTTCTACACTACATCTATTAAGAAATTGATAAAATATGCATTGATATCAAGTCTTAACTTTCCGCTTGTCAAAAGTAGAAAATGGAATTTAAAAAGTTGTGAATCTCTGATTTGTACATGCATAATGCCCATCGAATTATATGTACATAGATACATATACCTAAGTTTTATTTTATATGTGCTTATTTAAAAACATTATTAACAAATTGAACTCCGTATCAACTTTCTATAAGTACCTACAAATAATTTACTTTACACCAAAATGAAAATATTTTCATAATATTGAATTTCGTAACATTTATCTTGATAAAATTTACATGCCAAGTCCCAAATTGACCCAAAATACCAAACACCTAATTAATTTATGAAATTATTTAGGTTTTCTTGTGCTATTAAAATTTTTCTTGTATTATTTAACACGATCGTTATATGTACCTATTATGGATATCTTCAATGACACAAATTAATGTTGAAATATATAATTTATAATGGCGATGTTAAAAAAGTACATATTTCGACAAAAACCTGTAATATAATATAAAAGATGTGCAAATAAAAACCGTTGTAATGAATTTAATGCAAAATATTAACCTTCAGCAAGTAATGTTGTTACCTCTATACACCTCTATATTGAGACTCCAACATTTTCTTTTTAATCTTTTGATTATTTATGATACCCAATATGAAATTATGGGTCATAGTACTCGCTATATAGAAAAATACCAATCTGATGTATAATTTATTTCAGTATGATAGTAGAATACTTATTCTTCTTTTCTTTTAGACTCAAGAGTCTGTTGTTTCAGGGTTGTCTTCTTGTGAAGCTAAACTCCACCTCTATCTCATTCGTTTTGGAGGTTTCTATGGTCGATTTTATCCATGCGGAGTCGCGTATAGCATCATTGAGGAACTCTTAAGGGGGGGGACTGCTGCCAACGTACCTATTTTTCAATTTGATATACCATCATTATTTGTTATCAAATCGTTTTGAAAAAAATTATTTAGATAGTTTGGGTATTAATAAACAAAAATGTACCTTAACTTTTTGATAATGTTCTGTATAAATTATTGTAGAAAAATAATGGCATACCCCGATTTTCAACGTTTATCTTATATTTTTAATAAAATATAAGGCGTAGTTCAACATATTTTTTTTTATATTAAAGAAGACAAAAATATCTAGAAAAATACGATGTGACGTTGCATTAATGCTTCAGGTTTAGAAAATAAACCTAAAAAACATTTATTTTCCATTCAGCGCCATTGCGAAATATAAGTTTTTTTGGTTTATCAACTTAACCTGATGCATTAATGCAACGTTACATCGTATTTTTCCAGATATTTTGATCTTCTTTAATTTAGAAAAAAATATAATGCTCTATACCTTATAGTTTTTTAGAAATTTAAGATAAATGTCAAAAATTGGGTTATGCTTATTATTTTCCTACAAGAATATATACAGAACATAATTAAAAAATTAAGGTATATGTTTATTTATTAATATCCAAACTAACTAGCTTATTTTTTTTTAAATTATTCGTTTTGTAGTGATGACGCAAATTCAAATTGAAAAAATAGGTACGTTGGCAGCAGCAGCCCCCCTTAATGCATAATCCATTTATAAAAAAATGAAAAATTTTAATCAGGAGAAATGAATAGTTTAAATTTATTTATAATTTAAAAAATACTTACACTCCAGCACATGCCTATGGGCTAATGCAGTGGATACACTAGCCCATGGGCATGTGTAATTTATTGTACTTTACCAATACTTTTATACTTTACTTTTCAGTTTGATACTTCTTCATGTTCTTCCTTCTGGTTTTAGGCCAAGGGCCTGTTTTTCAGTCGGAGACTGCCTCTTGTGATCTGGATGTCCAGCTGTCATCTTTTTGCTGGTCTCCATCTTGCTCTTCGACCCTCCGGGAATTCCTTAGAGACAATTTTGGGTAGTCGCGTTTCTCCCATTCTCTCGACGTGGTCTCTCCATTGACGCCTTCGCCCTCTACCCCAGCAGATGATGTCGTCTTCATAGGATCTCCTTCTTATATCGTCGTTCCGGACTCTATCCATGAGTGTTACGCCCACTATAGAGCGAAGTTTCTTCATTTCAGTAGTCCGGAGGAAATTTTTTGTTTTGACGGTATCGGCTCTGGCTTCGATGGCATAAGTCATTATGGATCTTAGTTTGATACTAGTATTTTATCAAAATGAAGTCACTAGGTACGCATATTGAAATATTTCAACGTAATTATACACAACAGATCCAAAATAGCTAACTGCCCAAAAAAATAACGGCCAAGGATATATTTTGTATGTTTAATTTTTTGTTTGTCGGCTGTTGGTATCGATCAATACTAATTACGTATTAGGTACTGGTTGCAAATATCGATTCTTTGTGTCGAAATAACTTTTGGCACGTTACAACCATCGAAAAAGGTATTTGTATTGTATAACAATGGTAAATTGAAGCAAGACAATTTTGATTCAAAAACCAATTTTAGGAACATCATTAAGTACCGCGTACATCAATTTTGGTTAGTGACGTAATCTTAGATAAACCAAAATGTACCTAACTTTGAAAATAAAAATATGGACCGTAATGTGCATCGTGTATCGTGTGACGATTATGATGTAACTCAATGAACTGATCATGAGTATTTCCTTCTCTGCATTATATTCGCTAACCAAGAGTTCGCAAACTTCTTGTTCTAGATCACAGTCCTTAGATTGGTTTTCACCAAGCACTCATATCTCTGTAGGTACTTGCCAAGTATTGTTGCTGTCGACTGCTGTTATAATTAATATTTGGTAGAACCGCTCGCTGTCGACTGCTGTTATAATTAATATTTGGTAGGACCACTGTCGGTCTGCTGTTATAATTAATATTTGGTAGGACCACTGTCGACTGCTGTTATAATTAATATTTGGTAGGACCACTGCTGTTATAATTAATATTTGGTAGGACCACTGCTGTTATAATTAATATTTGGTAGGACCACTGCTGTTATAATTAATATTTGGTAGGACCACTGCTGTTATAATTAATATTTGGTAGGACCACTGCTGTTATAATTAATATTTGGTATGACCACTGCTGTTATAATTAATATTTGGTATGACCACTGCTGTTATAATTAATATTTGGTAGGACCACTGCTGTTATAATTAATATTTGGTATGACCACTGCTGTTATAATTAATATTTGGTATGACCACTGCTGTTATAATTAATATTTGGTAGGACCACTGCTGTTATAATTAATATTTGGTAGGACCACTGCTGTTATAATTAATATTTGGTAGGACCACTGCTGTTATAATTAATATTTGGTAGGACCACTGCTGTTATAATTAATATTTGGTAGGACCACTGCTGTTATAATTAATATTTGGTATGACCACTGCTGTTATAATTAATATTTGGTAGGACCACTGCTGTTATAATTAATATTTGGTAGGACCACTGCTGTTATAATTAATATTTGGTAGGACCACTGCTGTTATAATTAATATTTGGTAGGACCACTGCTGTTATAATTAATATTTGGTAGGACCACTGTCGGTCTGCTGTATTGTATTTACCTACCTATTGATTTATGTTTTTATATCAATAAGTTATTTTCTTCATATTCTTTATATTTTTGTACTTATATGTCTTCCACTTTGATATATTTTCATTTTATATTGTTATCTAATGTTTTAAAAAATATTTTTGTGTATATTTTAATTGGTATACCCACAGACAGGCTTTGGCTAGTGGGATTTTTGTGTGTACGGTTTCTTTGTTTTGTTTATGTAAATGTGTATTGTATATTAACCGTCTACCAAATCTTAAATAAATAAATCCGTATTTTTTGCACCTACTATATGTAATCACTTAGTAAATTCGCACAACGTTCAAAAATATTATTGGTACTATTTTGAATGTTGAATTTATTTCCTTCATTCGAAATAACAACTATTTATGCTAGGCTAGTTCATATTTATTCTACCCGCAAAATTATAAAATCTGAGTAGCTCAATTGGTTATACATCTAATTCCTAAGCGAAAGGTCCCGGATTCAATTCCCGGTGAAGACGCAGTTTTTAATTTTGTTTTCAGTCTGGATCTGTGTGACTATAAATATCACAAGTTAAATTAATATTTGACATAGTACCTGTTAGTCGCCCGAGAAGATATACAAAAAATGAAATATGTTGTAGCGATATTGATGATTGATTTTCAAAAGAAGGGGTTTTAAATTTAATGCGGTAGACGTTGAAATAAGTAGAATCGCGCGATCCTATGTCTATACTTACATACTTACTAACTTACTCAGCCTCTTCTTGAGTCCAGTATTGGACAAAGGCCTCCCGCTTGGACTTCCACTGGTCTCTATCCTGTGCCATTCTTCGTCATTCAAGACCTACCACTTTTTTAATGTCATCAGACCATCTGATCCATATTAGATAATTTTTTCTGTAAAAACAACGATTGGCTACTATGAACTCTAAATAGTGATGGTTTTGGCCGATAACAGGCTTGAAATTATGGACAATTGCTATTTTAACATATCAATCATAGTACTTATAAAGCGCCATAAATTATTATTTATATTTTCTACGGAAGATTATTGGCGTGAAAATGTTTGAGAAACTCAGTTGTTGTCTGTATTGTTTGTTATGTACTCAGTTGTATGTTATAATAAAGACATCTAAAGTTACATCAGTCTTTGTGTCGTTTGCTCAGTTAAGTATCCACTGATAGAGAATTGCACGGAATAGAACGGCTTGACCAACAGATCGTGACTGTAAAAATATGTAAACTTTACAATGCGGACGGAAGCATCCGATTGACTAACTTACCCAAAATAATGTATGCCCGATGCTCATTAATCCAATTCCTTTGCAAATAAATTATACTACAATAAACATTTTAACAATTTTACCTGTTATTTCATATTTAAAATACTAGTTGCATTGTCACACATGAGATCTTAATGTATGCCCGATACTCATTAATCCAATTCCTTTGCAATCAATTATCTACAATAAACATTTTCACAATTTTAGCTGTTATTTCATATTAAAATACTAGTCACATTGTAACACATGAGATCCTAATGTATGCCCGATACTCATTAATGCAATTCCTTTGTAATCAATAAATATTTTAAAAAGTTTACCTGTTATTCCATATTTAAAATACTAGTCACATTGTAACACATAAGATCCTAATGTATGCCCGATACTCATTAATCCAATTCCTTTGCAATCAATTAAAGGTACCACAATAAACATTTTCACAATTTTACCTGTTATTTCATATTAAAATACTAGTCACATTGTAACACATAAGATCCAAATATATGCCCGATACTCATTAATCCAATTCCTTTGCAATCAATTATACTACAATAAATATTTTCACAATTTTACCTGTTATTTCATATTTAAAATACTAGTCACATTGTAACACATGAGATCCTAATGTATGCCCGATGCTCATTTATCCAATTCCCTTGTTATCAATTTTACTACAGTATATATATTTTATAAAGTTTACCTGATATTTCATATTTAAAATACTAGTTGCATTGTAACACATAAGATCCTAATGTATGCCCGATGCTCATTAATCCAATTCCCTTGTTATCAATTTTACTACAGTATATATATTTTATAAAGTTTACCTGATATTTCATATTTAAAATACTAGTTGCATTGTAACACATAAGATCCTAATGTATGCCCGATGCTCATTAATCCAATTCCCTTGTTATCAATTTTACTACAGTATATATATTTTATAAAGTTTACCTGATATTTCATATTTAAAATACTAGTTGCATTGTAACACATAAGATCCTAATGTATGCCCGATGCTCATTAATCCAATTCCCTTGTTATCAATTTTACTACAGTATATATATTTTATAAAGTTTACCTGATATTTCATATTTAAAATACTAGTTGCATTGTAACACATAAGATCCTAATGTATGCCCGATGCTCATTAATCCAATTCCCTTGTTATCAATTTTACTACAGTATATATATTTTATAAAGTTTACCTGATATTTCATATTTAAAATACTAGTTGCATTGTAACACATAAGATCCTAATGTATGCCCGATGCTCATTAATCCAATTCCCTTGTTATCAATTTTACTACAGTATATATATTTTATAAAGTTTACCTGATATTTCATATTTAAAATACTAGTTGCATTGTAACACATAAGATCCTAATGTATGCCCGATGCTCATTAATCCAATTCCCTTGTTATCAATTTTACTACAGTATATATATTTTATAAAGTTTACCTGATATTTCATATTTAAAATACTAGTTGCATTGTAACACATAAGATCCTAATGTATGCCCGATGCTCATTAATCCAATTCCCTTGTTATCAATTTTACTACAGTATATATATTTTATAAAGTTTACCTGATATTTCATATTTAAAATACTAGTTGCATTGTAACACATAAGATCCTAATGTATGCCCGATGCTCATTAATCCAATTCCCTTGTTATCAATTTTACTACAGTATATATATTTTATAAAGTTTACCTGATATTTCATATTTAAAATACTAGTTGCATTGTAACACATAAGATCCTAATGTATGCCCGATGCTCATTAATCCAATTCCCTTGTTATCAATTTTACTACAGTATATATATTTTATAAAGTTTACCTGATATTTCATATTTAAAATACTAGTTGCATTGTAACACATAAGATCCTAATGTATGCCCGATGCTCATTAATCCAATTCCCTTGTTATCAATTTTACTACAGTATATATATTTTATAAAGTTTACCTGATATTTCATATTTAAAATACTAGTTGCATTGTAACACATAAGATCCTAATGTATGCCCGATGCTCATTAATCCAATTCCCTTGTTATCAATTTTACTACAGTATATATATTTTATAAAGTTTACCTGATATTTCATATTTAAAATACTAGTTGCATTGTAACACATAAGATCCTAATGTATGCCCGATGCTCATTAATCCAATTCCCTTGTTATCAATTTTACTACAGTATATATATTTTATAAAGTTTACCTGATATTTCATATTTAAAATACTAGTTGCATTGTAACACATAAGATCCTAATGTATGCCCGATGCTCATTAATCCAATTCCCTTGTTATCAATTTTACTACAGTATATATATTTTATAAAGTTTACCTGATATTTCATATTTAAAATACTAGTTGCATTGTAACACATAAGATCCTAATGTATGCCCGATGCTCATTAATCCAATTCCCTTGTTATCAATTTTACTACAGTATATATATTTTATAAAGTTTACCTGATATTTCATATTTAAAATACTAGTTGCATTGTAACACATAAGATCCTAATGTATGCCCGATGCTCATTAATCCAATTCCCTTGTTATCAATTTTACTACAGTATATATATTTTATAAAGTTTACCTGATATTTCATATTTAAAATACTAGTTGCATTGTAACACATAAGATCCTAATGTATGCCCGATGCTCATTAATCCAATTCCCTTGTTATCAATTTTACTACAGTATATATATTTTATAAAGTTTACCTGATATTTCATATTTAAAATACTAGTTGCATTGTAACACATAAGATCCTAATGTATGCCCGATGCTCATTAATCCAATTCCCTTGTTATCAATTTTACTACAGTATATATATTTTATAAAGTTTACCTGATATTTCATATTTAAAATACTAGTTGCATTGTAACACATAAGATCCTAATGTATGCCCGATGCTCATTAATCCAATTCCCTTGTTATCAATTTTACTACAGTATATATATTTTATAAAGTTTACCTGATATTTCATATTTAAAATACTAGTTGCATTGTAACACATAAGATCCTAATGTATGCCCGATGCTCATTAATCCAATTCCCTTGTTATCAATTTTACTACAGTATATATATTTTATAAAGTTTACCTGATATTTCATATTTAAAATACTAGTTGCATTGTAACACATAAGATCCTAATGTATGCCCGATGCTCATTAATCCAATTCCTTTGCAATCAATATTATACTACAATTAACATTTAAACCATTTTACCTGTTATTTCGTATTTAAAATACTACTTCCATGTAACACATGAGATCTAAATGTTGATGCCGATAATGTGTATAGTTAAAGAATACGTATCAAACTATAAACCCTTATATCCAATATATTGAATATTTTAAGATATTTTCTTTTTTACAAAACATGTATGTCTTTTTTACAAAACAAGGATAGAAGATTTTGGAGGTTAGTCCTTTTTCCTACCCAAAATATGTTAACAGCTTGATGGTATGTTTGTATGGAGATAAACTATTCATCAAATATCAAAATATATATAATATAGTCCACATAGATATTGTGTATTCTGCCATAGTCCACATAGATATTGTGTATTCTGCCATAGTCCACATAGATATTGTATATTCTGCCATACAAATTATATGAAACGATGTCGTCATTAAATTCGATAATTACAAAAATTTCTATAAATTAAAATTTCTACTATAATTTATATTTTTACAAGTATTTTTTATAGAAAATTAAATTATTCAGTTGGGTTGGGACCTATCTTGGGCAGAACCCTCAGAGACAGAATCCCCAACGAGGAGATCCATAGAACCTGCAATGTGGAGGATATTGTAAGGTGGAGCAGGCAAAGAAGACGATTCTGGAGGGATCATGTTAAGAGGATGAATCCAGAAAGGCTGCCAAAGATTGTAATGCGTGAGATACTAGAGGGACGCAGACCACCGGGAAGACCATCAAAGAGTTGGAGGGAGAGCTGGACATCCTTGTCCCAGGACCTGTAAAAACAGATCATAGATCTAAAAAAAAGAAGATACTTACTTAACGAGTCCGAGTACTTCACCACTAGGCCTTCCCACTCCACAATACAGCAACCGCAACGGCATTGTCATAACAATCTTCAAGTCCTCTGCGTCGCATCTCACTGGCATATCTTGATAGATGAGGAGGTGTTCGACAGTTTGTATCTCGCCGCAATTGCAGGAAACATCCTCTTCCACCCTTATACCCCACCTTAGCATCTTCTCTTTGCATCTGGTGACACCGACGCGTAATCGATTAAGTGTCTTCCGTGTCAGGTAGGGTAGTTGGTGTCCCGGTCCCAAACTTTCCGACAGGTCGACCTGATCTCCACCGTATTGTGCTTGCCAAGGATCTTTCCTTGCCCTATCTGGTGGTAGTTTTAGGGGGGATGTAATTCTAAGAAAGCTTTTCCTTGATTTTAGTCTTGCTACCGGCCGCGGTGCGGTGGTTTGTGACCAAACAAAGGAGTCAATGATATTTTATCACAAATTTTGAATATCTCAAGTTCCTGGGGCCTTATTCACATTAACCTGTAATATTTTTAAGAGGACCATTAAAATACAATAATACACTATTTTAAATTAATTCCAAAACTATTTTAAATTTAACCTGATCTATCAATTGTCTACCTAATACATGTAGGCAGGTCATTGAAAAATAAAATTTCTTTACATAATTAAATTAAACTTTGCAGTAATTTCTGTTGTGCAGGTAATTTACTTACTTATGCAGCCGTCTCTGTCCACTGCTGGACATATCTCTCTGTGTGGTCCTGAGCCTTCTGCATCCAGTCACCATCGAACCTCTTTATGCCATCTTCTAATGTGAATTAATATTGTCTAATGTGAATTAATTAATAAATAAATTATGAAAAATAAATCAAATTACTGTATGCGTTACATTTCATTTGCTGACACAATATTTAAATATTGTATAAAATATTTAAATATAAAATATAGGCGTGACATATCGAATTTTAAAAGTAAACAACATTAACGTTTAAAATGTATTATATATTATCGTGTGTACATAATATAATGTATATGGATATAAAAATGCTCAACCCAAATTATAATAATGTATAGGTAATTGACCATGATTATAGAGATTCATGGCTGTGGTAAAGTAAAATATATGATATACATATATACATATTCATATGTTAATTATGAAATTAAATTCAATATATCTTCTGATTGTGTACTTATAGGTAAATTAAGGGGTCTTTTATGAATTATCATAAAAAAATTGTGATATCTACCATATAACTTGTCTCAAGAAGAATTATAGAACTTAACATTTTACGCTTATACTGACTCAAAAGTACTAACAAAAAGATTATAACTGATTGAAGAGGGAAAAATTAGTGAACCTATCCGGTCTCATATAATATATATTCTAACTTCGTCTCTATTGAGATATAAAGTTTGTCAAGTACCTAATTGTGTAAATTTGTAATTTGATTTGATGTAAATTTTTTTTTTTTGTAAAAAAACATGTTTTTATTTAAATCTATTTAATTAACCGCTGTAGATATAATAATAACTTAGTTGGGTGGAGCCATAATGGTTAGCGCGGTGCATTAGTAAACGCAAATCCTTCCACGACCGATTTAATTCACCTATAGCACAAGCATATGCTTAATTCAAGGTACCGATGTATGAGAATGTATATGTACTTGTTAAAAATACGTCATATTCATTCTTTAAAAAAAATCTTCGAGAACGATAATCGAAAAACTACGTGGTTAAACCCAGTATTTTAGTTACTTTTAATATATATATTGAACTATTTTTACTAAATAAATATATTATACCCCAACCTTTAATTTCTGATTGAATTCCTTATTTTTAAAGCCTGTTTTAATGAAGAAAATAAATTGGTACTTGGATAATGACAGCTGATACGATAGTGGAAGTGACACTTCTAAATTTCGTAATGGGTTACTGACATCGGATATAAAAAAACTCGTTACAGGGGTAATGAATTGTGTTATATCTTATTTCTTTGGTTTATTTGTGTTTTGTGTTATTTTTATATTATTTACTTGATTCCGTCGATTAGCAGTCAAAGTAATTTGTTATTTTTATTTTACCCTTCACCAGTTGAGATCCGGTAGTCTACTGACTTAGAATAAATTGAGTTAATTCTTTGATATTATTATTTTAAGCCTGACTAACAAGGACTCTGAATATCCCATCAAAAAATATGATTCACATGATATTTTCATCACCAAAAATATAATTCTCACAGTATGTTGATCGGTATTAATATGATCATACAATATATTCATCGTAAAAATAATTTAATATACATACTCTGTAATCATATTCACACAATAATAATGTTCATCGCTAATAACGTGATCACACAATATATTCATCGCAATAATAATTCAATATACTGTGTGATCATGTAGGTATATCATTCAAACAATATATTCATCGCTAATAATATGATCACACAATTATACATTCATCGCGAAAATAATTGAATATACTGCGTGATCATATAATATATCTTAGGCATATCATTCACACAATAATAATGTTCATCGCTAATAATGTGATCACACAAAATATTCATCGCGATAAGAATTCAATATACTGTGTCATCATATAAGTATATCACTCAAACAATGTGTTCATCGCTAATGATATGACCACACAATATATTATTCATCGCGATAATAGTTCAATATACTGTGAGATCATATATATCTTAGGTAGGTATATCATTCAAACAATATGTACATCGCCAAAAACACGATTCACACAATATTAGGCATATTCTTCGCCAAAATTACTCAAAATGTTTATCGCCAAAATTATGAGTCACACAGAGGTATGTTCATTCATTCATAACATCACAGCATATCCCAAAATGTGACGTAACCAGAGAAAGATGTGCGGGTGTGAATTAAATATTGAAAAGTAATCACGATACATGCGTGTATCTCCACACACCAGTCTCATCTCATATAAAAGGGAATTACATTCAGAATTGGTGGTGAACCTAACTACTAAACAATGTGAGATATTTTTTTTGCCTGCATTTTCGAATACCCGGCTCTTACAGGACACGCACAAGGATATGAGATAAAAAAGGAAGCACTATTATAGGCGGTGTATCACAACAAATATGTATTGTTTCATCGTCAAAATTGTATGAAAAAATATAAACAACGAAAACATTCAACTTTTTTGAATTTTTTTTCTTAAAATTTTTAATAAACATATAGTACATTTTCACTAGGTACCTACTTGAAAATGTGCTTAGCACGAAACCGGTTGTAGGTTGTAGTCTAGATAAACAGTGGAATTAAGTTATAAACGTTTTCTTTTATTTTTAATGTTTATTAAAATTTTTCAGAAATTTTATTGGAATTCCATCAAGAATTTTGGTTCAAAAAATAAAATCTAAAAAATAAATTATTTGTTTGTGTTTTTTATTGATTTGTTCTGTTTTATTTGCTTTACTCTCTAGATTTTACTGTATAAAACGGTTATATTTGTATTACACATACATGTATAAAAACATGTTGGCCTTATAAAAATTAAAACTTGTATATCTGCACAATTAAGTATATATGCCAGTGGGTACGTTAAAGTAATCTAGTGTACCCGGGATCGAATCTTGCCTCGACCCATTTTATTCACCTTTTAATGCAACCGTTTTATCTCAATAAAGAGAATGTCTGAAGATGAATATTCACTTATGTACTTTTAACTCAAGGGCGTATTCGCATCGGAATAAAGAGTTTCTTGAATTATTTAAATGACTCAATTGTCAATGACTAAATATTCAAACTAAACGTATATCAATTATGATAAATTAACAACTTGATTATTTTCACCAATTTATTCAGCTAATTAATCAGTAGCACGGTGTAGGTACGTTGATCCTATCATCAGATATACATAACATATCTCATTGCGAATTCAACAATATATAAATTCGCAATCGATATTTCGCAACGACATATTAATACTTTCTCGTGCGTAAGTATTCAGCAGATTACTTGTTTTTGATTCCAATTACTTGTACATTTTTTTATTAAAAAAATATTAATTTAAACATAATAATCCGTAAACATTTGCACCCAATTCTCTTGTTCTTTCCCAACGTTTTTTTTTGCTATGGAGTATTACAAATCATTTTTCTACACTTTTTTGTTTTCGCTATCAATCTATTTGTTGTTTTGCTTTGTGATCTGGTTTGTTGCAAGAAATAGGCTAGTGGCAATTAGCCCGCCAGTGTCCAATATATTTGTGGTTTATATAATATTATGAGAATGCCAAATATACGAATTCCAAAGAGAATTATGACTGGTCATCCGGGAGGAAGAAGGAAGATAGGAAGACTGCGATGAGGTTGCGATGGGAGGACGAGGTGAGGAGGGATGCAGTACAGCTCTTAAGCGTTACACACTGGAGGACGGCAGCTGAGGACAGACGGGGTTGTAGGCAAAAGTTGAAGGAGGCCAAGGCTCGACTTGGGCTGTAGCGCCATCGAAGAAGAATAATATTATAATAATAAGTCATTTGTATAGCGCCGTTTAATGATTCGAGATCATACCAAGGGCGCTGATAGTTTAATGTTGTGTTGCTCTCTGAAACAAAGCTGTTTTTAATCCTTTAGTGAAAGTGCTCTTGCTTCGAGCACTGCGGACATCTAGAGGCAGTGAATTCCACTTAATATGACACATTCACATTGAAGCATCGGTCATAGTAAGCCGCTTTGTTGACTCTGTCCAACTCCTTTAAGGAATCGTTACTCTGTGATCCAGACGACCTGAGTGTGAGATGCCTCCCAGAGAGATCTCTTCTCTGACACAGCTCTTGTATATATTTTGGTGCCAGGTTGTTCAAAGAATTATATACATATTGTCAAACAAATTTTGTAATCAATTCGCTCTGGACACTTCAACCAGTGTAATTCGTTTAGTAGTGTAGTTATGTGACATCGTTTATGTGACAGTTGAGTTATGTGACATTATGTACAAAAAGATAAATAAATAATTGTTACTAACGCTGATTTAGCTGGGCTATTCATAAATTGTATAAGGAGTTGATGCCTCTGTTCTTTTGTATTCATTTTATGCTCATTTTATGTTTAGCCTGCGTATCATATTTGGCATGTTTTGATGTGCATGATATGTATATATCGAGTTTGTTTTCATGTCAAAGAAACAAGACATTTTGTGTCAAAATAGGTAGACACTGTGGTGTATATAATATATGGTATACAAAAGAGATAGTATACGATAGTATATGCAGGGCTTTTGAGGGTAAACTGATTCTTGGGGTGCGCATTCCTGGAGGCCGCCCTTGCGAGGGGATGCTGGTGGGGTGTTGACCTGCAGGCTGCCTGGGGGTAGCTGGTAGCTCGTAGGTCGCACTCCTCGCACCTATACGCATCTTTGCTGGCGTATTATCAGCGGACTCGAATTGGAGACTTCTTCTCCTGGAACGAGTCTGGGCGGATGGTGGGATCGCCTTCATGGGCTATTCATAAAGTTGATTAAGATTTTCAAACTTCGGATTTTTTTTTTTAAATATAATATAAAATTGATTTATTTAAAAAAAAATAACAATTTCATACTAAGACTTGCAGAAGAATGTAGATTAAATTAGATCGAGTACTGATTTTTTTACATTTTAAATATTAAGACAAGATTAGAAGAAGAGGATATGTTCATAATATACGTTTTTGTGATAACAGAATGGAAATCCATTAGTAATATAAATAAATAAAACAAGTCGAGTGATTTACACCATTTTATTACTCAAGAACGGATGGACCAACTGAAAATATCTATTATTTGTGGGATTCGTCTCCGCCCCAAATAGCAGAATAAATTTTAAAATATCGGAAAAATGAACGGAAAATCCACGTAAAAAAATTATAGAGAAATTCAATTTTTAAATAAATTAAAAAACACCACTACGTGAACGTGAAAGTGTAATTGAATTTATGTTTTCTTTGTATATATTGTTATTGTTATATCCTAATATACTTTTGAACTTAATATTTTTTTTCAATTCATTTTATTACGTAAAATAAATCCAAAATTAAGTTTAGCCAAAAGTTAACACGACATTCATTGACTTTAAGTCGGTACAAAGTTCGCTAGGCCAGCTAGTTAATGAATAAAATATGAATTCACTATAACCGAACGTTTTTTGTTGAAAAAAATCAGTTATAGTAAATTGAAAAAGATTCAATTTTGTGGAAAAATACTTAATTATATTATATTCATTAATTTTGAAAATAATATTCATTTATTTATTTATCGTATTATTTATTTTTATTTATGATATTTATTTATTTATTTATTTATTATGATATATATTTATTCATTTATTTATGATACTAGTGAATCAAATGTTAGTCAAAATGAACAAAACACAGCACTGACAGCAGGCAAACACAAAACAGCACGATATATCAATCACACATTCACGTCGAGGGCTCCGAGCCAATCCACAAATGCTGGTGTCAATTCGCAAATGTCCGACTTTGGGCCTTCATATGCATGGACGCTGCATTCTTCCAATATGTGTTGCATTGTTTGAAAGGGGTGGCCACAATCGCATTGTGCGGATGGAACAATGCCCCACTTTGCCATAAGGTAGTTGCAGCGTCCATGTCCAGTGCGGATCCTATTCAGGGAGGTCCACAGCCTTCTTGGCAGCTCGAAACCTGTATAGAATATGTATGTATGAATAAACTATTTTTTACCTGTTTTGATTTCGTATTTAAAAACCAAATTCAGTTTTAGTTCAGTGCGAGTATTTTGTACAATTACTACCTATAATATTTACCTGCAGGTCTTTCACTTTCATTCGACAGGTTTTGGCTACTGAGAGTGAATTACATACCGCATTAATTTGTATGTAGATTCCACAAGTGGCAAAAGAATGCTATCTACATGTTGCTACATGTACCACATCACACACTTGTGTGATACATCTTCAACCAACAATACTATTAAATGAGTTTACAATATTGTTTCCAACACCTTTCATCTTAAAACTAATATCTTCTCTCAACGAAAAAATCTGTTATGCAATAGTACTTTTTTCCAGGTCATAATAATTGATTATATTAATAATATGTGTGTATGAACGTTTATCATAGCAAACTATTTTAATTTATACTTAAATTATTTATTCATACCATCACGGCATATCCCACAATGTGAGGTGGCCAACAATAGGTCGACGGGTTTGCATAATATTATAAAAGTAGCCGCAACACATGCGTGTATACCCACACGACAGTCTCGCCTCACCTAAAAAGGCGCTACATTCAGAATAGGTGGTGGACATCATTGGTGAACTATTTTGAACTGTGTTACTGTTTTGGTTTTTGTATTTTCTATTATCCATTTTCCGGCTCTTACTATTGGCCATCCAAAACGATGATAACATAAAAGAATGAGAGCACTTTTCTAAGCCGGTACCTTACAGATATGTTATTATAAAAATATTTTTCTTACAGAATATTTTTCAAAATATACATTGGTACATAGAATTATTTTCAAAATCATTATTTTTTCAATCTCTCTTACCTATCCCGATATTTTTTTCATATTAGTTATTCAAATTCATACCATCACGGCATATCCCACAATGTGGCATAACCAGCGAAAGGTTTGCATTACCTTATAAAACGAAGTATGACACATGTGTGTATCCTCTTTGTGATACGGCATATTTTAATTGTTATTCTTATATTTATATTCTCCAAAAAAATTGCGAATATTCATATCGAGTTATTAAGAATATTCAATATTGTTATTTAAATTCTATAAAATGGTAATATTTTAAAATTATTTTCAAAAAAATACTTTAAATTCGACAAGGTCATTCAACAGATAATATTGGAATAAACCTATGTACTTGAACCTAACTGTAAATATGTAATGCTATGTTACTCGCTACGATACTCTGATCTGGCACTAACGCTTCATTATGCTCGGGCGTTGATATCTTTCCATAGTATATTTTTTGCGTTTACAATAATATATTATAATACTAGCTTTTATGTCCCGCCGTTGGCCAAGAATGTAAATTAGTGAAGGAATAAGCAATCGTTTATATACCTACATAATATTGTCACACATAATTTTTTTTAACCGTAGTATGAAAAGTAGTTTGAAATTTAATTGAGTTTAAGCGGTGTAAAATCTTAAAGTGATGGCCACAATCCATTTGCTTTTATATATAAGCACATACAATTTCTGCACGCATGGACTATGGGAAATGATTTTAAATATGACTTATTATAAAAAGACAACGTCGTAAAGAGTTTGGATTTGGCCACAACCCCTATTTTTATATATTGTCATCGAACGCAAAAAATGTGTTTTAAATATTTAGTAATTTTGGATGATGGGAAATGGTTTAAAAATTGATTAAACAAAAGTACTGAAAATATTCTAGTGTTGGTCCCATCCCATTCGTTTTTATATTTTTCGTCAAGTGTGCATATAGTTTATTATAGTTTTGCACAATAAAACTGATAGACTTAAAACTGACACATAAGTCTACATTACAGAAGAAGAAGACTTAAGCTATGTTAGATAGTTTTTAATATGAATATAAACGTTGTGAAGATCCAGCAATGGCCACAACCCCGATTTTTTATATATTGTCATCAAAATGAAATGTGTAGTTATTGAAAATAAAGCAATATATGATGATATAATAAATGGTGTAAATTTGATTGAACAAAAGTAATGAGAAGATTCTAGTGTTGGTCACATCCCATTCGTTTGTATGTATTTTCATCAAGTATGCATGTTGTTTATAATATTTCGTTACAATAGACTATTAGACATAAAACTAATCCAAAAGACTAAATAAAAAAAGAAGTAGAAGTATAAAACTATAACAAATAGTTTGTAATAAAAACTGACCCAATGGTCTACATAGAAGATGAAATAGAAGAATTACACATTAGGAAATGTATTATATAAAAAACTGACCAAAATGTCTTCATAAAAGAAGAAGAAGATGAATTGAACTATAATTTTTTTATCTTTGTAATTTTTTTTATATTTCTTACTCTTTTATGTTATTTTTTATCAATTTATTTCTCACATAATTAGTACTGTACCAATTTAACTAAGAGACTTCACGTTGCTCGGGTTGGTTGGAAGAAATTGCCTTATGGCAATAAACCTGCCTTTGTACACATGTACATAAATTATATTAATAAATAAATAAATAAATAACTATAGGAAATATTTTATATAAAACTCACCCAACATCTACATAAAATAAGAAAACGAAGAATTAGACTAAAGGATAGTTTGTTTAAAAACTAACCAAAAGGTCTACATAAAGGAAGAAGAAGACGAATTAGACTATAGGAAATAGTTTGTATAAAAACTCACCCAAGGTCTACATAAATTAAGAAAAAGAAAAATTAGACTATAGGAAATAGTTTATTTATGAACTGTCCCAAATGACTTCACAATAGAAGAGGAAGAAGATTTAAAACTCAAGAAATAGTTTGTAGAAAAAATCACCCAAAGGTCTACATAGAAAAAAGAAGTATTTCACTATAGGAAATAGTTTGTAGGTATATTGAATGTGTATTGTAGTTGACCTAAAATAGTTTAATAATTTTCCTATACAAAATCAGTATATTCTTGGTTTTTAAGTAGTAAGTATTATGTACTAGCTTTTATGTCCCGCCGTTGGCCAAGAATGTAAAATTGTGAAAGAAAAAGCAATCGTTTTTATAATATTGTCACCCAATTATTTTGCAATATCAGACTATGAAAAGTGGATTGAAATTTGATTGAGTTTAAGTATTGTAAAATGTTCAAGTGATGGCCACAACCCATTCTTTTTTATATATTGCTATAAAGTGTGAATGAAGTATAATATTTATACAATTTCTGCTCGCATGGACTATGCGTAATGGTTTTAAATATGACTGTTTATCAACGTTGTAAAGAGATTGGTTTGGCCACAACCCCATTTTTAAATATTATCATCGAAAACAAATTGTAATGTGTACCTATTGAAAATTTAGTAATTTTGGATGTTGGGATGTGGTTAAAATTTTATTAAACAAACGTAGGTACTGAAAAGATCTAGTATTGGTCACATCCCATTCGTTTTTATATTTTTTAATCAAGTGTGCATTATATTTTTGCTCAATTTGACTGAAATTCTTCATTAACGAAGAAGAAGAAGACTTGAACTATAGTAAATAGTTTTTAATTTGAATATAAATGTTGTGAAGAGTTCAGTAATGGCCACAACCCCCATTCTTTAAATATTAGGTGTTGAAAATTATTCAATATAGGATGATATAAATGGTTTAAATTTAATTAAACAAAGGTATTGAAAAGATTCTAGTGCAGGTTATATCGTCACATCCCATATCCCATTCATTTCATATGTATTTTCATCAAGTGTGCCATATCGTTAATAATATTTCTGCACAATAGACTATTAGACTTAAAACTAACCCAAAAGACTAAATAAAAAAGAGAAAAATAAGTATAAGACTATAAGAAATAGTTTGTATAAAAAACTATTCCAATGGTCTACATAAAATAAGTAAAAATACATATACCTAATAGAAGAATTAGACTATTGGAAATAGATTGTATAAAAGCTCACCCAAAGGTCTACAAAAAAGAAGAAGAAGAATATTTAGACTATTGGAAATAGTTTGTATAAATACTGACCAAAAGGTCTACATAAAAGAAAATGAATAAGACTTTTGGAAATAGTTTGTATTAAAACTCTCCCAAAAGTCTACGTACTTAAATGAAGAAGAATAATAATTAGACTAAAGGAAATAATTTTTATTAAAAAATGACCCAAATGTATACATAAAAGAAGAAGAAGATGAATTAGACAATAGGAAATAGTTTGTATAAAAACTGCCCTAAAGGTCTACATAAAATTAAGAAGAAAAAGAATTAGACTCCAGGACCCGCCGCTTCAGGCCCTTCAGTACCTCCCGTCCCTTTAATCTCTCATTACGTCCCTTCCCATCAGGCCCTTCAGTACCTTCCGTCCCTTCAGGCAGTTTTATACCTCCCGTCCCTTCAGGCCCTTTAGTGCCTCCCTTCCCTTCATTACATCCCGTCCCATCAGTCGGTTAAGAAAAGTTTAAATCCAGAAACCATCCTGGAAGAACCGCGAAGAGATGAAAGAACCTTCTTTTCCCAGGATGCTCTACTTAATAGGTAAAATGACTAAATACACGAAGAAGAAGAAAAAAGTTTAAACCCAGATACCTGCGAAGAGATGGAAGGACAGTTGGATCTTCTTCTCCCAGGATTCTCCAACTTCATAGGTAAAATGACCTAAAATACACGATGAAGAAGAAGAAGAAGAAATAAGTTTAAATCCAGAAACCTGCGAAGAGATGGAAGGAAAATTGGACCTTCATCTCCCAGGATAGTTCATCTTCATAGGTAAGATGACCAAGTACACGTTGAAGAAAAAGAAGAAAAAAGTTTATATGCAGAACCCGTCCTGGAAGACCTGTGAAGAGATGGAGGGACAGTCGGACCTTCTTTTCCCAGGAAACTCCCCCTTCATAGGTAAAACGACCAAATACACGAAGAAGAAGAAGAATAAGAAAAAAGTTTAAATCCAAAAACCATCCTGGGCATACGCTCGACAATTCACCAAAGTTTCATTATAATCGGACAAACGGTTGATAAATAAATAAATAAAATAATTTTCCTATAGGAAATCAGTATAGGTATATTATTGTTGATTTGTAAGTAAATAGTATTAGGTAGGTACCTACCTACAACAACCTTCTAAATAAATTCGATTCCTAACAAATTTTATTTGAATATCACATTCTTTCTGTAGCCATGGAAACGATTCGAACACGTAAGTAATATCGAATGGTTCGGATACATTTTTTGAATATGTAGGTACCTACATTGGTTTGTTCGATGCCATAAAAATGAAAATTGTCAGAAAAATCAAATATTATTTACAAATTATGCAATTTTATTATGCCTATATCTTTACTAATAAATAACTTATTTTTACAATATATGTCTTAAAACTTGCCGTAATGTCTTGTGTTTCATTTTATTATTTCATAATTACATTTATTTCAAAGGTTTATTATTTTCAAGAACATATTCATTCGGTGGGAAAATGAAATATTGTATGAAAAGATATTAAAATGGCGGCGTTTATGTACAAAAGGCTTACTTTAAAAATAAGTTAAACATTATAATTATACCAAATATTCACCATGTTTTTCACTTAAACGCTAAGTTATACTTCAAAATATATTTTTTTTGTGTAAATACCTACTTCTAACTTTTAAACTAACAGATATTTGCGTGCAAAATGTACACTTTTTTGACAGATATGACTTGGAAAATTTTGTATGAAAAAAATAATTATTGAAATATTTTTAAAATTCAGCATTTTTATCGCATTATTTTTAGCGTGACACTGCATCAGGTATACAGGTACACGTTCGCACATAAATTAGATTTTTAGATGCTCTTGGTTTTTCAGAAGGCGTGAGACAAACACACACACACACACATACACACACACAAACACTAACATTTTGATTGCTTTATTACTTTAGATGTAGGTACCAACCTACAATGATGTTCTAAATTAATTCGAATTCGATTTATAACAAATTTTATTTGAATATCAGAATGTCTCCGTTACCATAGTAACCATGTTCCAACATGTGAAAAATATCAAATGTTATGGAGACAATTTTTGAATATGTAGGTACCTACATTGGTTTGTTCGATGCCATAAAAATGAAAATTGTCAGAAAAATCAAATATTTTTAACAAATTATGCAATTTTATTACGCCTATACCTTTATTTATTTATTTATACATCTTTTTGTACATAATATAAACAAATATAATTGTACACTGGCGGGCTTATTGCCATTAGGCAATTTCTTCCAACCAACCAGATTACAAAGTATGACAACATTGTGTATGTACAACAGCAAATAAAAAAGAGTAAAAGAAATCAAAGAAAATACGTATAACACTTAAATACTATTAAAACTATATCTTTACTAATAATTAACAGACTTTTACAATATATGTCTTAAAACTTGCTGTAATGTCTTGTGTTTCATTTTATTATTTCATAATTACATTTATTTTAAAGGTTTATTATTTTCAAGAACATATTCATTCGGTGGGAAAATGAAATATTGTATGAAAAGATATTAAAATGGCGGCGTTTATGTACAAAAGGCTTACTTTAAAAATAAGTTGAACATTATAATTAGACAAAATATTCACCATGTTTTTCACTTAAAAGCTAAGTTATACTTGAAAATATATTTTTTTCGTGTAAATACGTACTTCTAACTTTTAAACTAACAGATATTTGCGTGAAAAATGTACACTTTTTTGACAGATATGACTTGGAAAATTTTGTATGAAAAAAATAATTATTGAAATATCTTTAAAATTCAGCATTTTAATCGCATTATTTTTAGCGTGACACTGCATCAGGTATACTGGTACACGTTCGCACATAAATTAGATTTTTAGATGCTCTTGGTTTTTCAAAAGGCGTGAGACAAACACACACACACACACACTAACATATTGATTGTTTTATTACTTTAGATTATATTATATTAATTTGTGTTATTTGCGTTTATATCTTTCTTCGGTTTATTTTTATTAGGTTGATTTCTTTATGTAGTTTATTTTTCGCGTTGATCTCTTTGACTAGTTTATTTTAGCGTTGACATCTTTCCTTAGATTATTTTGTTGTGTTGATATCCATCCATAAATAGTCTAGACGCGTTGATAACTCTTCTTATCATACCTTCGTGCTACATCATTTCGCTTGAATTGATTTATTTCATGTGCTTTCTCTATTTTTACTTTAGGTAACTTCGACATACATACAAGACTGTCACTTGTTTCTTGTGCATTTATTGTCGTCTTAGATTATTTTTTAGGAACTTTATTATGTCTCCGATACAATACATTCTATATTTTTATTATTCTTATATGGTTTTGTTTTTGTATCGTACTGAAATTTAAGCTTACTATTCAAATTGAAATGCTATTTTTTGTCTTCTTCTTAATCTGCACTTGTTTACAGTAAAGTAATACATTATATTAACCAGAGAATCTCTACCGTACCTTGGTGCCATCCTTCATTTCCACTACAATTATATGGGAGAAAACAACTGAGAGATCACGTTATATTATTCTGATTATTTTTCTTTTCTGTTCATATTTAATTATTATACATTCAAAAACATGTAACCTTAGGCCAAATTAAAAAAATACTTCCTCAGAACAGACTTATCTAGTGAGGCAGTTAATTTCCCAATAGGTATAATTGTATATAGTATGTAAGTCTTTTTAAAATATAGATATATTTTTTGTTATTGTTATATATACGTATATGTGTAAATAATGGAAATAAATAATTTTATTTCCTAAACAACACCTATTTCATAAACTTTGATTTAAAAACTAAAAAATAATATACTTCTAAAATATATGTAGAAAAATATATAATTCAATGTCAATGTTCACGCTTACCCTACAAGAGGATGTCAGGATTTTAGACTTCCAAAAACTAGATTAACATGTACCTACACAAAATAGTTTATATCAAAAGGTCTCAAAATGTATAATAGTTTACCACCAAACGTAAAAAAAACCTGACAAAAATCAGGTGACAAAAATCTTGTCACCTTTCGTAGGCTAGATGCTGAATACATAGTTAATTACTATTAATGTTCTCCATAGTTTTACATAATGTTTTTATAATTAATTGTAGTACTCTTACCATACTTATTTGTTCCAAAAAATATTATTTTTATACTTTTTTGTTTAAACTAGATGTATCAATTTTTATATATGTTTTTAAGTCTAAATAACGTTTACTATTATTATTATTACAAAGCGAACATTGAATGAAAAAAATAATGAATGAAAAAATCTATTATATTTTAAACAAAACCTCTAAATAATGATAAGACATTAATTTGCGAATTTGAGTATCTATATCTCGATTAAAAAAATATCCATAAAAATACCTAGGTGTCGTGAAAGAATTGCAAAAACGAAAGAAATTTTTCCTCCATTAGATGTACCTACTTGTTGAGTTGAATCTCTAAGATGGAGTAAGTCCTTCAGTAGCAGTGCCTGTCAACATTGTCAAAAAAATAAAATTCACTTATCAAAGGGTTTTTCATAATCAGTGACTGAATCGTCGATTTATGATATGTTTTATTGGACGCTAAACGAATGACAATGTGGGAATCAAGATTTGACGCCCATCCAACTCTGTACCACGATGGTATTACCCCCCACCGGATCGACAATATAAAAGAGACCATCTTCTGCATATTGTCATCATTTGTTACCTGTGATTTGTGCGGAGAGTTCGTTTACACCTTTATATCAAATACACACAATCGTGATGCAGTTTTCCGTGGTAGGTACCAATATACATTATTTCTTTACTATCAGTGAATACTTTTCTCTATCGAGTGAATTTGAATTCGAAATAAATATATGACAAGTGTACGCTGTGATAATTTAATTTTTTTTTATATATGTACTCCATTCTAAGTGATTTTTATTTGTATGTATATCCATATTAATGGTTGTGATAAATAATCTTTTACAATCGTATATTTGAAAATAATATTCATCTTAAAACGACTTTGATACTATTTTTTTTTCAAAGATTATCAAATACAAATACATTTGATTTATAAAAACTTTGAATAATATTCAAATATTAGAGGTACTTGGAGTCAATATTTTAATTATATCTTTATTCATTATATATCAGTATTTTAGCGGTCTTATTGCCATTTAAAAATTTCTTCTTATCAAGCAGAATTTTATGAAAATACATTTGCCGATATATATCATATATTTTTTACAATTTTTAATTTTATATTTATATATATTAAGTTTTTGTAAAAAAAATATATAATTTATATCCATTTGTAAAGATTTTTTTTAACACGATATGAATTTACGATTCATTGAACGTTTAATAATAATATCGTAAGTCTCCAGAATGTGGTAACTTGTTATTGGGTGCATGTTAAATAAATATTTGACATAGTACCTGTTAGTTGCCCGAGAAGCAATATTAAATAAATAAATAAATATGATAGTTCAAAATAAAACCGTGGGTTGTGGCCAATGCTAAACTCCTCACTAACAAGTCACACTATAAAGTATTCAAAGTTTGTATAGAAAATTATCAGTAATTTTATGAAATGAATTTGTTTAATTATATATTTTATTATGATTTTCAATGCCATTTTATGAATGTGAAAAAATCTAATGGGGTCTAAGTGAGTATTAGATATACAAATATGCAAAATTTTAATAAAATCTTACGAGTACTTTAGTCTATAATCGATAAAGTAAAATGAACACGCCGTACATAGCCACACAGCACGCAGCACACAGCACGTAACACACACACACAAACACACACACACACACACACAGATACATTTTTATGAAACTCTTAGAATACAATCTAAGCATGATATTAGTTGATAATCTGCAATAAAAAAATAGCCCTCTTCGGTTAGTGAGGAGTAAAAATAACTTATTCATTATATTTAAAGATCCATTTCATAATCAAAAACGTTTATAAAATAATAAATACTGAAGATTATGAATATTAAATTTTATATATGTATCAATTATATAACAATGCTGGTATTGTACAGTCCAAAAACAGTTAGAACTTTTTAAAAAAATAGCATTTATTGTTTCTTTTATGAAAATAATTTCAAGACATCATGATCTGTATATAATGGGTATATAATTCTTAAAAGTAAATAAAAACAAATTTAAATTGCCATTGATTCATATGAACGTACGTAGTACATAAAGTTCAATGGAAATACTTCTTCACAAATAAAATACTTTCCTTTCATTTAGATTTAATTCCAAGTACTTTCATTGTTTACTAATTTTTTCGTCTTGTTAAAACTATATACTCAAATGTATTATAGGGAATTAATAAAGATACTTACCATTTATTAAAGGACATATGGCTGGGTCGATGGCAGAGCGGGCACGAGTTCGAATCCTGCCTCGACCGATTTCGTTCACCTATAGCACAAGCATTTATGCTTAGTTAAGGAAACGCAGGAGATGTATATGTACTTGTTTAAAAAGGACATATTCATTTTTTAATTAAAAAAAAACATACAAGCAATAAAAAAAGCTAAAATTCAACAAAGAATTGAAAACTAAAAAAGTTGAATAAAGAGATAACAAGATATAAAATGGGTGGCGGCAGAGCGGTTACGAATCCTGCCACGACCGAAAAAAATAACGTATTTAGTTTTATTGGTCAATTAGAAGAAGACGCATTTTTTTCACTAAGCGAATCTATTATACTAATCGCAGAATGTAATATAATTTAGTGATATTTATTAATTTCAACAGCGTCGTAAAATGAGTCGATTATTCAGAAAAAAAAATATTTACTCGAAGGACCTTACATATTGATTGATTACATGAACAGCACTGAAAAAAATGCTGATTTTAAAACCAGAATTCCGTTACATAAATCTTTATTTTAGTTTAGAATATGTATGTTTAAAAATATGTATCATTTTCATTTTTTTTTGTCAGTACCTATGAGTTTGCGAAAAATGAACACTGAATGAATTTTCTCTAAAGAATATTCTAAATTATTTATATAATTTAATTATTTGTATTCAAAAAATAAACAAAACCAAATAATAGATTAGAATTAAAAAATAATTAACTGATTCCAAGCCCAAATCTATTTTTACTCTCCACACTATGGAATAGTGGAGAGTCATGATTTCACAATTTTTAAGCGTATTTTTTTTACATCAATTTCTCAACGGGTATCATGTAGAGAGTGCATACTGTGAGTTTCATCGTGATGTGTTTGTATGTATGGCGTACAGCGTGTCTCTATAGACAAGTGTATTTTTTACTCTCCACTTCTATCTTCCTCAAGGGGTAGGCAGCGAGAACCTAACACCGCATTCTTCTATCTTGACACATACATCGCCTCATCAACATTGATACACTGTCTCATACATGCTCAACTTGCTGGTAATGCAATTTTTCTTAAAATTTCTCAACAGGTATCATGTAGAAAATACATACAATGATTTCCGTGACAATGTTTTTGTGTGTATGGTGTATTGTGAAAACTTTTGTTCTCTGGGAATCTTATATTTGTTTAAGAATCTAATAGAAATGTAATTCATAAAAATGCATTTAGAGATTGCCAACATTTCAAGAAGAAAAAATGAAAATTTACTATGTTGTGGAGAGTTTAGTGTTGGCTACAATCCACTCGTTTGCTAATATTATATAATATATTATATTATGTTAAAGTCATTTACCTAAAATACATATTTGTATATGCATACAACATACAGGTATTTTGTACACGTGTGCAGTACAAAATATTTCGAATGACCTTGCTCCGGCTCGAGGTCATGTGTAATCCTCAAGAATAAGTCAATTTGTATGCGGATAAATCGAACACATTTAATTTTATTTTATCAAATTAATATAACGACTAAGCCATGTATTTTTTTTTTCATTTTAGATATAATATGCGTTCGTCGTTTATATATTTTTTTTTAATTTATAAAAAAACTCATATGAATGAGTCAAATTATACAATGATAAATATTTTTAATAATTGCCTATTGACTATTTAAAATCATAGATACAACACTCTTTTAGTGATGTAAAAAATCTTAGTATAAATTCGAATTGAAACTACGTAATCATTTTCATTTTATGAGAAATAAGTTAATCTATGATTACACAATTTGATGTTTTAATATTTTGTAATAAAGATTTTAATGAAATTCTTTTCATTCTAATATTTTTTACTACTTAGAACTAAAATTAATGTATATTTTCTATTTATATTATTTTTAAACTACAAATGACATATAATCTTATCTGTATTTTTTTTGAATATACAGTAAATTCATAACAATCAATAGACTTTTTAGTATTAAAGTTGACATCTCTTCATACAAATCGATATATTTTAATGTCAACAATTCGTAAAATAACAATCTTATAGAAAGCTGATTTTATAAAAATATTAATATTATTCAATATTCGAATTAAACACAATCGCGGTTCGTTCATTCAAAGTCACGCTTACTGAAATAAATAATGGAACTATATATATATATATAATAGTATGTTTATGTGTGTATACGGTATCTATTTACCAATACATTATGTATACATAGAAGCAGCGGTAAATAAAAAAATAACAAGCAGTCGGTCATTGTCAGTGAAGGCATTGTGTAGGTATATAAATGTACTTCACATGTATATAATATACATACACACACACATACATAGTCGGTATTAAAAAGTGAAATGATCAATTCAATAAATTGCTCCACTGCCTGGTTATTAAATGTGTATCATCTAAATTCACTACCGGTTCTCAAACTGTGTAAACAACATAATATTATTTTAAATTTAATGTCTCCTCTAAGTATTTTATTTGAAAAATTAATTTGTTCGTTCATCCACGGCATAATATCCCACAATGTTGGGTAACCAGCGACAGGTTTGCGGGTTACCTTATAAAAGTCAGCACGACGCATGCGTGTGTCCCCCTCACACAAGTCTCGACTCACATAAATTTTGTTTGTTGTATTTTCGTTTTCGATTTCGGCTTATTGCAATAAATACGGCAATTTCTTCCAACCAACCAAATTACAAACTATGACAATATTGATAAATAATAAATAATGATAATTTTATTATAGTTTCAAATCATTTCAATACTATTATTAATTTTAAAATGTCAATAGTTTAACTTATTGATTGGTTTAGTGACAATTCGTAATTAATTATTTTTTTAGCATTTCCTTAAATCCTATGTGAGTGGCAACTTTATAGCCATATGTAATTTTTTTCCAACTAATCAGTTTCCATCATTGCCAAAAAAAAAATTAAAAATGAGATTTTTTTAATAAATATCTCCTCTGTCAGAATCGAACCCAGGACGCCCGCACAGATGCCAAATATATGAAAAATTTGTTGTGCATTGGCGGACGTATTGCCATTAGACAATTTCTTCCAAACAACCATTTTAAAAAGTAAGACAACCAGTGTTCATATTATATACAATATCAAAAAGGTTGATAAGAAAACAAAAAACATTACTTACACTAAGTAAAAATTAGTCCATAGTAATATAAGGATTAGGAAAGGATAATGAGAGGAAATTGGTATCAAGTGTATAAGGATATTCCTTTCTATAGGGTATACCATTTCCTTCGTTAGCATTTTCTGAAATGTTGAAAGTAAGTCATTTAACACAAATCACTCTCTTGAGGGTGTGTTCCCTAATATTATAAAAAGTGAATCTTTTTTAAATGTTGAAAGTGAGTCTACCTTCTGTCATTTGGCAAAAATCACTCCTTAGGTGGGTTATCTAATAGTTACTTTAAAAAATGAGCCTTATTTTAAATGTTGAAAGTGAATCTTCCTTCATTAATTTGGCACAAATCACTCTCCTAAATGTGTGTTGCCTAATATTATAAAAAGTGAGTCTTATTTTAAATGTTGAAAGTGAGTCTTCCTTCTTTCATTTGGCACAAATCACTCTCTTAAATGTGTGTTGCCTAGTTTTATAAAAAGTGAGTCTTATTTTAAATGTTGAAAATGAGTCTTTCTTCTTTCATTTGACATAAATCACTCTCATAAAGTTCGGTTACCAAATATTTTAAAATAGATTCGTTTCTTAAAATGTTGAAAGTGAGTTACAATAATACATTATGCCACGGCGGTCGACATAGTGTTTCAGGATGAATACAATAAATAAAGTCGGGAAACAAAATGAGTATGTAATAAACAAAGTGATTTAATGTGCTTAGAAAATATTTTTATAAAACCATTATGTAAGCGAAATGAACGTAAGATCGTTTAGATGCGAGACTGATTACGTCTATAGTTGTTTAGGAATGTCGGTAATAGAGGTACCTGCATTAATTAGTATAATAAAAATGATGACATGTTACGACGTCTTATAACGCATTCTCAGTGCATCACTTTCAAAACGAACTAGGAACAGAAAAACAACTCATTAAATTAGTTTAATCTCAGTAGGTATTTCGAAATATACCCGTACTTTATACGGATATCGTGATTTTTTCATTAGATAAAAACATGTATGTGGCTATATCACTAGATATCGGGTGGAACGCCAGAAAAAAATATTCGAAACAAGAACATATACGGAAATACTGGTTAGTTGTAAGGAGTTAAGTTTCTTATTATAGGTATAGCAGTTAACACAACAGTTGTTTTGTTTTTACAAATCTATTCTATGTATTTATGTGGTGTATTTTATTATATGATCATTTTTTCAACATGATTTGAATAGATTTCAACAAATCCATTCAATAAATCAAAATAAATCAATTTTCAATAAATCCATTTCATTGATCCAATAATAATTTTAAAAAATAGTATAAAAATAGTAAGGTTGATAGGTAGTATAGCAACCTCCTCAGAGCATATTTTGATATGTTAAGTACCTATCAGTTAAGGTGAATTATTCCCAATTGAAAATTTGGTGTTTCATGATTGATGAGGATCCATATCCATATATAACAAAATTTAACATAATTTTTATCTACTTCCATCGTAAAAATCTTATAAAAATACGTTTTTAGGTAAATGAAACAATTTTTAATATATTTTTTTGAACACTGACGTGAAGATTGTCAAATACATAGTATCCAAAATAAAAACAAAAAACTGCTTTTTTTAATAACGAACATTTTTGAAAATAACGATCACAATAAATTTAAAGTACCTAAGTAAAAAAATGTTGTTTTTCGTTTCAATTTACATAACATGTGGGCGTGTCTGATGAAGCTGTCACGTCGAGACGCACACAAATACGAATATATTAATATTGTTTCGACAGTAATTACGTATGACGGTTGGTTGGTAATCTACACATCATGTAGGTACATATGTACATATGTATCGATGCCGTAACTTAAAACTAAACTTGTCGAGTCCTTATATTATTATTATATTTGTTGCCACTCGGCTACAACTAGATTGACTACTTTCGATTTTTGAAAGTAGGTATATAATACGTATATGTATATAATAATATGTATATAATAATATGTAGGTACCTACCCACCAATTGGGCTGATATCGACAACTTTCAAACGAATTATAACATGACAAGATCAATATATTGATGACACAAGGCAAGTACACAAGAAATAGGCGCCTAATAATACTGGAACAAGTTCAAGTATTCGGATCTGCATAAATTTATCATTTTGACTGCATAATACTTCAACCGAGTGACTTTCAATTTGCATAAATATAAGTATTTACAAACGATGTCATTTGCTTCCGATGGCAGAGCGGTTAGCGCGCTGGACTAGTAATCCAGTGGTCGCGAGTTCGAATCCTGCCTCGACCGATTTCGTTCACCTAATAGCATTTATTCTTAATTTAGGGAATGTAGGAAGATTTATATGTACTTGTAATCAAGGACATATTAATTTTAAAAAATGTCTAATATTTTTAAATACATATATAAAAAGTTTTACTTTAACAATGTAAAAGAACTCTTTACCAGGCAAAACGGTCTTCCTATTAAAAAAAATATTAAAACGGTGAAAATATTAAATCTCGTTTTATTTAACCAATTAATGTAGTTTTTATATTACAACATTGATATCCCTATTTTTATTTAAAAAAGTACATATACATCCTCATACATTCCATAAACTAAGCGTAAAAGCATAAAACTATAAGGTGAACGAAATCGGTCGTGGCAGGCTTCGAACTCGCGACCACTGGATTACTAACCACCATCCATCCCTAATCTACTTTCTCGAAATATGTTCATAAATATAATCCATCTCTGACAGAGCCTATGTATATAATTCGGTTCATCATTTTAATTCATTTTTCAAGATACCTCACAACCATTTAATAACGATTCCGTGTTTTCTGTAGCTGAATTTAAGTACACATTAAGAATTCACAATCAGTATATTTTGATTATTTTGGTAAAGTAAAATCGAAAGCTAAATAATTAAACAGTGAATCGGTATGTCCCATAAATTTGTTTAGTCTAACGTGATTAGACTTATTTTCATTGCAATTCTTGGAAAATTAGCATTGCATCGATAATTTAATTCATTCAACACATTCTACTTTCCTTAAAATTGATGTTTGTTTTTACATCATCAAACTTTGCTTTTCCATACACTGCTACTTTTGCCAAAAATCATTTACTCTCGATTCTGCCCATCACATAGATAGGTATATGTATATATAAACTCAAGTAGTATTATTATTTATTTTCATGATTTTTTTTATAAATTGCAAATAGATAATAAATACAGGAGACCTCGTATATAATATTATCCAACTGTCGATTTGTTCATGAGAATTTATTTCTCTTGACATATTGACAAAGTATCAAGCCAAGATACGAGAGATTTGAAAAACCATAAAAGCCAGAACGCCGAAAATTGGTATAAATATAGACAAACACAAAATCTTATTTTTTTTTAAATTCCAGAGTATCTATAGCATTTTTTAATTAGGAAAAAAAATATTTTTTATTATAAATTTATGTGTTTAAATGCCTATATTTCCAAAGTTTATAAAAATATCGAAAAAAGCCGAAACACCCCAACTAGATAATTTAATTTTCTATAAAAATATAACTTTGTAGTAGTAAATATCAAACTTTTTTTTAAAAAAAATCTAAAAATTGAATTTAGTGACGACATCGTTTCATACAATTTGTAAGGCAGTATAGTATACACTACACAACTAACTAACTAAACATTCATACATACCATCTAGCTGTTTTCATATTTCGTGTAGGAAAAAAAGACTGACTTCCATACTATTCTATTCTGACATACATACCTACATGTTTTATATAGAATACAAAATATCTTAAAAATTTTAGAAATTTGCTTTTGAGTGTTTATAGTTTGTTATGTATTCTTCAATTATACCTACATACTATCACTATCGACAGTTGGATCTCATGTGTTACATGCAACTAGTATACATTATTAGATATACATACATACATACCATTACGCCATGTCCCTTGCGGGGTATGTTTTCTTCGTCAGGCGTTCCTCATTCATTCTCCCCAAGTAGTCAAACCATCTCAATGCATTCACTTTCATTCTATTTATGACATATTTCTTCATCATACATTTGTACTTGTGTCCTCATTTCTTACCTTTTCAAACATCATCGTTCTAATAAATATTCTTCTTAACGATCTCATTTAAACCGCATTTATTCTGCTTTCGTGCGACTTCTGTCATGTCCAGGTTTCACTTACATTACGTCAAGGTTGGCTCAAAGATAGCGTTATGAATGTCATATTTGGCTTCCTTTGATATGTCGCGATCATTCCTAACTGGTCTAAGTGCACCATTCACTGTGTTTCCTGCCACTACTCTTCTTTCGATATCCTTATCATTCCGTCCATTGCGTTGCTACATTATTATATACATTACTATGGATTTTTGGGTTAACCCCAAGAAAATATTTGGAACTTGGCTAAAAAAAAATTTTGTGTGTGACACAAAATAACTGACCAGTAATTTTCGCGGGAAATCATTTCTCTCACATCATAAGGATATGGAAATATATATCAGGAATGTAAACTAAATAGAAATCTATCTTAACAATAATACACATAAACTTAAAACATTTCAAGTGTGATAGTTAAAAGTAAACACATTATTTCATTATTTGATTAAATAAATATTTAAAAATTTTCACTACTTCAGTATTTTAATTTCTATTCTTGCTTTTTTAAACAAAATTTCTAAATTTTATCTTCACTTCACGAAAAAATATTGTACCTACATTATTTTTTCGTGTTTCATACATTATAAGGTAATTTAGTGTGCATATTTGTGTACATCCGTATGTCCAAGGTATACAAAGGTCTTATGTAAACCAAATACCTATATATTATTGATATATTGATTGATGATGAATACTTATATACCTACTAATAATAAGAAATACCTATCGGCGTATACATAAATTAAGTAGCTAATAGTATTTAAAATTTAGAATTTAAACAAAGTGTTTTACATACATCAAATACATAAATAATCACGCTTTTATTTTACCTACTTATGGTGTAAAATAATAGCATGATTATAAAATAAAATAAATGTAAATGTGTATATAAAATAAATATGTCTTACAAAAATAAACGTATATGTGTAAATCAAATAAATATGTCAAAAAAATGTAAATGTGTAAATAAAATAAATATGTCTAAAAAAAATAAAAGTAAATGTGTAAATAAAATAAATATGTCTTAATAAAATAAATGTAATATTTAACTTCCTTGCAACATTTTCAACGTCACTTGTCCACATTCACGGAACATGCGTGTATCAATAATTAATGTTAATTAATGTATGTTCTTAAACAAATCAATTACGAGTCTAGCTCACAAAATAACCAGTGATGTATGAAAGCATGTAAACAATCAAACATTTATACGGAACGATACATACATACATACACGTAATATTGTTATCATTTTACAGTCATCAAAATAATCACTGAAGCAGAAAATTGCTGATAACTATCATATTTATACACTTGGTACGTTGTTTTATTTTGAGAACATTAATACGATATAAATACATAATAAACAATTACAATTAAAAACATGGTATTTAATTTTAATGGTTTATTATATTATTATAATGGCATAGCTATGTAGAATTAAAATTATTAATTGAAGCATTTGTTGCCCATATAACGAAAATGCAATATTAAAATTTTAACGAGTACCTATTGATGATACTTGTTAGAAAGTTTCTCGTTTTAAGTAAAAAAAACATACAACGGATTTGACAACACCCAAAAACTAAGTACCAACTTACTGTGAGATTGCAATAGAATATAGGTTTGATGCAATAGAATTTCTATCGCTTTTTTATACGAAATAGTAACATAAAAAATATACCATACATAAAAAAAATGTGTGTAGATCATCATTATCATTTCCTGCCCTTCTATCTCAGTTCATCTGTGGTCAGGTCTCCTCGTTAACAGTCTCCATAATCTGCGACTCTGAGTTGTTTCCTGTGGGACACCTTGTCCCTCTCAATACTCGGCCACCATGAAAATGTATACGAATATGTATAAAAATGTGTATAAATATTAATAACAAATTCTTTTTGTCAAATTAAGCCAAAACAACCAGCAATGATGAGAAAGAACTTAATTATCATCATAATTTTATTATCCATGACATAATAAATATATTTATCAAGCTCCCAGACTCTGTCCACATAAGACACCAAAGATTGAGATGGGCCGGAGATGTGCACAGAATGCCAAGCACACAAGTACTAGCAGGACATCCAGGGAGTAAAGTGTTAAGTTGACCCAGGCTGGGATGAGAGGATAGTGTCAGAAAGGACGCAAGGAGAAGGCAGTGGAGGCTGAAGTTAAAGGTGGCCAAGGCTCAATATGAGCTTTAGCGTCATTGAAAGAAAAAGAATGATATAAATATATGTAGGTGGAAGCGATGTTATGTTCGAAGAAAATCCAAGCAGAAAAATACCCGTGTGTAACTGTTTCTGTTAAAGTTGAAATGTCGTCACTTATTTTTTACTCAAAACATGAGTAAAGGAATTCTGGTCTAGAGAATAACATATCACACTATGCTGTACCTATGTTTGTACATTTGCAGGAAATGCTTATTAGAAGAATTACTCTTCCTGAACTTTCGCTACCTTGATGAGTACATCACGAACAATTATAATATGCATTTGCGAATAGTTGCGGGCTAATAGAGAGTAGTCACTCACCTACCTGCAAATCTCACTCTCTGCGTGAAGCACGATGTGCAAAATTTAATAAACAAATATTCACCTCGGGGGGAATCACCTTTCTTCAATGATTACATCTTGCTATTGGTGTATGTATCTGTACTCTGTACCTACAACAAAAATATCTCTTCATGGTTTAATACAAAAGCAACAAAAAGAAAATTCTTCAAAGACAAATATGCACTTACCTACATATTAACTGCTAGCCATAGAAAAGGGTTTCCTAGTAGGACAACAATAATCTACTTGTTTTTATCATAGTATAAAATATGGTGTGATAATAAATAAAAAATATTTATATTCAATTCTGATTAATGTTTACCCACATTTTGAAACATATTTACAAACTAAAAGTTCTAATAGGTACCTACATACAACTAAGAGTATCAATAATAAACAAAACAGAATTTTAAATAATAACGAACAATTTGAAATAGAAACAAGTACATAAATAAATAAAAATGAGGACACACTTTTCAATTTTTTTTTTCACGTTGAAGTCAGAGTATACATAATAATACCTACGAATAGATTAAATGAAGAATAAAAAAATATTCAGTCAGTCCGTAGATTGTTTACATTCATACTTCAATGTAAAAAATAATGTCAAACGCAGTTGTTTTTTACAGCAAACAAATTCAAATACAAAACAATTATAATATATTGTTAAACGACATAAATGGTACCTACTTAAACAATTACACTGAGTTTGTATGAAATACAAAATAATTCAATTTGATCAAAATATCAAATGAATCAAGCTGATTATGGGCTAGTTTTAACGTGCATCGTCATCGGGAATACACAAATACTGAAATATTGGGAAGTTAGTTAAATATCAATTGCAAAATTCCAGTACGGACAGACAGGTGAAGTAAAATATAAGCGTGTAAAAAAGAATAATAAACAATGTGAAAATCTTAGATTATACCTTATATTTCTATAGGGTAAATAGATCAAAGATCGTAAAACGAAATGAAGTAACGAAAGAAGAAAACTCCAACAGGAACTGTTTCAGGATCTTTAAGTTTGGTTTTGGTATTGACAAAACTGACGAGGTTTTCCGAGTTCATGAAACAATCAAATATAGGTATATTCATTGAAAAAGCTATCATGATCTATAACAACCATCATCGACAGAGTGAAAACTGGTTTCTGTATTGAAAGTAATGAAAATCCAAAATAATTTCGTGTTGTTATAGAATATTTTTCAAAATCCTTTAGACAGATCTGGTTACAAACTCAGAAATCTTAAGTCGAGCCAGAACAACCAGGCAACTCCTGTCTACAATAAATGTCCGCACGAACGCATATCTCGGTCTCATAATGAAGGGAATAAATACCATTTGCTTCAATTAATACTGGAGAGCTAGATGCAGGGGGACTGGGAGGAGACAAATGTCCTGGCTGAGTAATATTAGGGAATCGAGACGGGCTTCAGAACTTTGGAGCAGATATTCCGGGCAGCACATGACAGAGAGGGTTTCGCCAGAGAGATCGCCAACGTCGGGGGTTCTTGACAAGGCACCAGAAGAAGACGATAGAATATTTTCATTTAAAAAAATCACAATTTATTATTAATAATCTTTGTTCATTTAAATTAATATGATACATTAGAAAACAATCTTCCAACCGTGTTTATACAATATACAGGTCATTTAGCTTTAATTAAATATAAAAGAAAGAATTGTTTCTCTATGTTTTTAACTTATATTACTTTATATGTTATGTAAATTTATTCTGCTGTTATAAATTATGACGCAATGATTAAATTTATTCACATTATGTGTATGCGGTTTTTTGTCACCATATTTCTCGGTATTTAAGTCTAGAGAAAGGGCCTCCACCATTGTATTCCATTCAAATTCACATATTATTATTCGCGACCAGAATCGTCATTAGTTATATTCTCTTTGGGACATTATTTCTTTTCTCTCGCATATTTTACGTTATAAAATGAATTCGTCGTTTCTCTGTTATTCCATTTCGTCAACAAAGACCTTTCTAGCTAACCTTTCGTCGCCATGATGTCAGGAAACCGGGAAGAGGCTCTATAATGCCTACAAGTATCTTAATTTGTCATCACATTCTCGATACCCACTTTGTTGATGGTTCACGATGTTGACATTTAACAAGTTGTAGACATGGCTTTGAACAGTTTCTGTGTTGACTTCCTGAACAGCTAGGCTATCGACAGAACATCTTCGTTTCGGGATAGTTCAACTATTGTTTGGCTGATATTGTTATTTACATATTATATAATTAAGTATTACATATATAGAAACGTACATAACAAAATATTTTTTATACTTGGTATTTTTAAATCAAACAAAATTGATTATTTTTATAGATATATTTTTTCTTGTACCAGGCCAACCGTTTCGGCTGATTAGGCCTTTATCAAATTATCAACAATATTATTTCTTCATACAAACGTATTATGTATGAACACTAAAGCAATATTATATTCAGTACCTGATCTCGATTTCCTCTTCTTCTTCTTTCCAAATCCTTTTTTTTCTTATGGTTTTTTTTTGTTTTTATTATTTATCTTGGTGTTATGAATATTTTCTTTGTTCTTTTTTAGCTTTCATTTTTTGTTAGTGTACATATATAATTATGTCACTCTGTGTACTGGTTGATTGGAAGAAATTGCCTAGTGGCAATAAACCAATGTACACTATATTCCATCAATTATTGTATGAATTTTTTCTCAGATTCTTTGTATCCTGAGTAGTTATCGAATTTATTGCCAGATAGAAAGAATAACGTTCACCATCCATTCTGAATATTGCCTTTTAAGGCTAGACGAGACTGATGTGTGGGCATACGCGCATGTGTTGTTCTTCCTTAATGTCCTTTATGTTCGTCCTTAATTTAACGCACACCCGCACACCTGTCGCTGGTTACTCCACATTGTGTGATATGCCGTGATGGTATGAATGAATTAATGAATAGACGATCGTTTTTAATTCCTTTTGAATGAATTAGATGAAATATATCTATTGAATTTCTTCAGGTGTAGGTATTTATTTAATCGACGTCCGTAAAAGAGTGCTACGTCCTTCAGTACCTGCGTCCTATATAGGTTCGATTCCTTACAAAGTTTTAGAATTCTCGGGCTTTTCGCTTCGTTGGACATTACGAAATTGTAAGATTGACATTTTATTACAAAGTCACCAATCAAATAATGCAATAATTGTTAATCACATTTATTATTATTTATTTCTCAAAGAATGATAAATACTATGTAACATGTATATATTATATAAATTTTTGACAGAAAGTACTTGATATAATTTCATTTATACGTTGTATTAAAAATATGGAATAAAACACTTTCGTAATTCCACTACATTATTCGCGACTATGACTAGGGGGGCTACTCATGACACGTTCTTAAGAGGCTATAGTAGGCTATACATTATATTTTGAAAATAATTTCCCTAATACCCTCAAAAGATACGTCTTTGAAATAAGGAACAGTCTGTATGTACATCTTTAATCTATTGCATGATTTTTTTAAATTTTGAATTTGTTTAATACTTTACTTGTAAATTTAGTTTTAGGTTAACCCTTTTTTATTTTTTTATGTAAGTAACTAAAAAACTACAAAGCCTAAGAAGTATATTTTTACTTTATTCGATAGAGAATATGAAAATCTACCGGCTGATTTTTTTTATTATTATAATATTTCAATAACTCTTCTTGCTATTTAAAAAAAAACCTCTAAATTTTACCATTTTTGCACGATAAAATGGTGTAGGTATATCACATATCAGGTGATATACAATATTTTCTCGTGTTTCATACATTAGAAGCTAATTTAGTGTGCATTTTTGCGTACATTCGTATATCCAGGGTACACTAGGGCCTTTATACGTTCTTAGCTTGCCTTAATCTTAGATATGTATAAATCAGTACTCGATTATAATCCAAAGTTAATCTTTCTCTATATTTAATCACGAAAATCTGTTAATATCAACGTTAAGTATGAAATTGTCATTAATTTTTGTATAAATTAATGTTATTATTCAATTAATTTAACCTCAAAGATTGCTAAATTCTGAAGCTGATCTTAATTTCACTGCCATCAACTTCTTGAGTAGCCCTGCAGTTTTGTGCAATTCATATTTTCAAGTATAGTTAATCAATTATATTATTTGTTTTCTTTTCAATCTGATTTATCGTTAGTGTCTTTCACACAAAAGGTAATGATATATTTGATGAATTAGAGAACTTATTATTAATATGCAAGTAATAAATAATTTGTATCACCTTCACTTTTAAAAGTCTGACCCATATTGTAATGGCGAAAATTCAGCTTCTTGTTTTATTTTCAGCGACCTTAATTATCGTCGCTCTCGGTTCAGAAATAAACGTATAGGTAATTGATAATCATATTTAGAAATCAGCAGTCATTTATTTCAGAAGCTATTAGAAATTATATTCCAACATCAACATATTATGTGCGCAAGATAAATTAAAGACTATTACAATGCTGATAGCGAGATATCTAAATCAACTTTGTGTAGTTTAACTATTTTTTTTCTTTAATTGGCTGCAAGATATCAACTGCTGTAATTCAAATCTTCCTAACTTCATCGGAGAATATATTTTTTTACAAAACTGAAGATTACGGGAAAGTTTATATTATAAAATAAGTCTTATTGAATTAAAATTCCTTAAGAGCCAAAATGTGAAAATAAATTTTTGATGGTAAATAAGTTAATCATGGTATCAATTTAATTATTTTCTTCTTCTTTCGTTTGACCGATGATATATCTGACAAGAATATAGACTTGGTCATGGGGTTAAGATGTCTAACTCTCCCTCCATTTCTTTAGAGATTTTCCCAATGGCAACCGACACTCTGGAATTCCACACGTCGAAGTTTTCTGGAGCCTTTTGGGTATTCATCCTCTCCGTGTCTTCCCTCTCATAACACTTTCTCTATCTGCTTTGCGACACGATGTCCTCTACATCGCAAGCTCTGTGGATCTCCTCATTGAGGATTCTGTCTCTAATCATTATACCTATGACAGGTCTCATTTTTTCCATTTCTGTAGTTGAAGAGTGATATTATAATGTGTATTATTTGTTTGTTCTTAGGCAATATTTGCTGCTTTAGTAGCTGTGACATTGGCCCGTCCAGAACCTCCAGTGAGATATGGACCCCCTGCTCCAGTCTACGGACCACCAATTCAAGCTCCCGTCATACACAAACACGTCTATGTTCACGTGCCACCACCAGAACCGGAATATCATGCTCCAAGGTAAGATCTTGAATTTTCTTATTCTTGCATTGCTTCTCGAGCAACTAATTGGTAGGTACTATGTCGAATATTCATTAAACACGCACCCAATAACAAATTGACAAATTCTGGGGACTGATTATATTGATCGTCTTGCAGGCACATACTGGATACAGAATTTAAAACTGTATTTCTACCGAGAATCGAACCCGATCTTTCGCTCAGGAGTCAGATAACTAACTAACTAAGCCACGAAATTCAATGCTGATAGTCCATGTTTCGCTGCCATACAGCAGCACTCTCCAAACGAGAGTTTTAATCAAGTTCTTCCTATTATTGATACCAATGTTAAGAGATTCAAATGTCATAGATTTTTTGTTGAAGGCAGCTCTTGGCTGTTGGACTCTACTTATTATTTCTGCCTTTGATCTCTGCTTATTTACTTACATAATATAAATAATTGAACTCCATATAGTTGTAGCACTTTCTTTGAAAAGTATCAAATAAATTATTAGTAATGTTTTCGATGCATTAAACAATTTGTCTTATTCATCTACAACTCTTGAACAACCATGGGTTTTATGTTTTATTGCATAAGTAGTTCTCGAATATTCATCAATATTCTATATTGGTGACGATTCACGTAACAATTGTGTATAATTATTCGCAAGACCAATTATTACGCCATATTGGTTGGCTTTCGCTGCGTTCAGTCCTAATGTATTCACAAGAGGGCAAGAGTGTGTGGATAGGTAATGATGACCGACTCACCTAATGAGGTCGAAGAAGACACAATAAATTAAACCAATCTATTACAACCAACACAAGGACGTGTTTGCAATAAACGACACGTAGGTATGTTGCAAAAAGAAATCGCGCAATCTACTTGGGTTTCCTAGATACCAATAATTTAATCATTTACAAAATCTATTACATAGCTTCTTAAGATCATCGGTGTCTATCGATAAACTTGTATTCGTGTATGACTATCACAAACCTCGATTAAAAAAAGATTTACGAAAGTATCCAGATCTATTTGACTTCATGATATGGTGTCTGATTTCAAACGTGAACTATGTCACATTAATTATCATCATCATCAATGGCTCCACAGCCCATTGCGGGCCTTGGCCTCCTCCAGCATTCCTCGCCATCTCCCTCTGTCCTGACATGCTTCCCTCCAGTTCCTTACACCAACCGTATCCACATCCCGCTGCACGCCATCCAGCCATCGGAGCTTGGGTCTACCAACGTTTCGTCTACCTTGTAGCTTTATGTGGCACTCTTTTATCGCTCATTCTTTCCAAGTGTCCTTCCCATCGTAGCCTCCCTATTTTTATCATCTTTATAATGTTGGGTTCATTATAAATATTGTAGATCTCATCATTGTGTCGTATTCTCCAAGCTCCGTTTACCTGCACATCAGGTCCGAATATCCTTCTAAGTATTTTTCTCTCGAACACCAGTAGTCACATTAATACAATTTTTAAATACTTAGAATCTTTACTTGAATAATCGAGTTTCTTTATTGAGTCATTCTATTCAAATGGTGGGTTTCAAATAATGCAAAGCCAATTACTGTATTTTTGGGTTGATTTATTGTGAATACAGGAAGTTTGAATGTGACACCAATCGCAAACTGAAGGAAATTGTGACTGCTTCCGCGTCTTGTTTTGACGAGAAATTTGAACAGGGAGTAGTCTGTCGATGTTTTGGTGGTCATGTTTTGTGGTCTATCGAAGGTCAAATATACCTAATCACCTTTTTAACGGTCGCATCAAGAAACCAAAAAATGAGACAAGAGAGTATTTTGTTCAATAATTAGCCAGTATTTCCAGAACTGATTACTGCGAGGTAATATCAATTCCTTTATACAAATCGATCCTAGAATACAAATGAAAATACACATTTAAAAATGATCAATCTGTTCCAAATTTTGACTTGAAAATGTTCCACGTTATAAAGGCATTAACGAAACCGAATTTTGTACAGTTAATTATCATGAAATATATTATTAAGTCATTATAGCTGTTGCATAAACCTCAAAAGACTAATGTTCAACTTGAGAAACCGTGTAATGATCATTTTATTTTTAAATGAAGATTGATATTATAACAGTATAAAATGATATTGTACGCTATTTTTGTGATGGATCATTTTCGGTTACATATTTAGTCACGAAACTGCATGCGTTTCTAAATTAATATAATATATTAAGTATTACTTTCATTTTTATGTCTCTCATAACAATTATGGTCACATGAGCATTGCGCTTTATTTGTTAAACCAAATTCATTTTATGTCCTATCAGATAATAATAGTTAAACGTTCGCTATACTCGAAGAATAAATTAAAATAATTGACAAAGTGCTTCGATCGTTATTGTATTTCACAATTATCGAGAAAATTGCGCAATCAATTCATTGTTTGATGTAATATGTTATTTTTAGCAATAACATGCGTGAATGGATGGTCATTTTAATTCTATGTTATGGAAATAATAAATAATGGGTTGTTGCGAGGTTTTGTGGAAACAAAAATATTTTTTTATCATTTGTTTGATTACAAACGAGATATAGCAGATGTTATGCATCGTCCGTTCCGAGATACGAAATTAACATTTCGAAAGATTTGTTCTGAGTAAATCTTATGATATATATCTCGGTAGGTACTCACATACATAGATATCAATAAACTATTATGATTGCATTCACTTGAACATAATATACTTACAGTACCTATTTCCTTTACGGTGCGTTCACTCAAACAATGCAAGGAAAAGCGAAAATAATTTATTACAGAATGTATTATTATTTATATTATATTGGATCCACATAGATAAAGAGATAAAATATGTGAATGTAAATATGTGGATATATTACGTAACATATTTGTTTTTAATTCATATTTAAATTAATTTTCTCAGTGATTATTTTACTCGTGGATCTTACCTACCTACTTACATAATATTACCTAATTTACATGATTGAAATTGGAAGTATATCAAAAATAAAAATTATGAATAACTACCTAAATTGCAAAAAATCAGTTGGAAATTATACTGAAAAATAGTGATTAATATTTTCAGATTTTTACTGATAAATCTAGACTTCATAAAAATGTGAATATCATTAAAAAGAAAAGAGTGGTATAAAATAAGGACTATAGACCGTATTTTGTGTGTTTTGATAAATAAATATAAAAACAATAAAAATATATAAAAAATTATTTATTTATTATTAAGGACCACTTACAGCTAACAAGTTATTATACATCAATAGTTTCAAAAAATAATAAAAAGCTAATATAAAACTGGTCAGCCAATTACAAGTGGCCACATCCTGCATTAAAAATTGGTATACAAATCTATAGGAAAATAAAAATATCTTAAATGGAAATTATATAAAAACAAAACAGATACAACAAGGATTAAGATCACTTCAAAGAAAAATAGCGAAAGATGTTAACAAAACAAAAAGATAAACATTACTATAAAATATACAATTAAGCACAAACAGATTAAAAAGAGAAACATTAAAGCTAGAAAGAGAAAAAAAAATGAAAACAAAAAGCTAGTTTAATATGTTAATTTACAAGTGAGGAAAATTTTCTTCTGAATGTCACCAGACTGTCACCAAAAATATCTATGTCTTTATTAGTATGAAAGGTATTATAAAATCTACACATCCAAGTAATGGGATTAAAAAAACTTGTGTTAATGTTGAAAAACTGTAATCTAAATAGTTCTGGGTTCCTTATACGAGAATTTGTGTGAAGTTTTATTTCAGATAGAAATTCGGTGTCAATTTGATTGTTGATAATTTTATACAAATAGATCCAACAGTGTAGGTATTTATTGTCATTAATTATTTCTGTATTAAAGATGGATGAGTTGAGCCACGTCTCGGTCAAACAAATGATATCATAGTCGGTATTGAGAATTTCAAGAGATATTTCAGATGTTTTGGTTAGTAGTCCACGAACATTCTGATAAAATATATTTAGTGGCATAGTGAGTTGTAAAACTAGATAACATGTCTTCTGTCGAGTTCATTTTGTTGAGCGGTTTAAATGTTCAACAGTTTCTCTTTACTAGATATGAGGATGGCAGGAGAAGTGTCAGACTTTCGTAGATACACTCTACCATTCTTGACCCAGACGAATCCATAAACTGGCGAATAAAAAAAATGGCGAATCTCAACGAATCCATAAACTATTAGACACGGATCACATATTTTTTTTTTATTTTCCACAGAAAACCAATCGAAGTAGCCCCTCCACAGAAGCACTACAAGATTGTGTTCATCAAGGCTCCCACGCCACCGACCCCGACCGCTCCAATCATTCCTCTTCAGCCACAGGATGAACAGAAGACACTCATCTATGTGTTGGTCAAGAAACCAGAAGAGCAGCCAGACATCGTCATTCCAAGTGCGGCGCCGACACAGCCATCGAAACCAGAAGTCTACTTCATCAGATACAAGACACAGGTACCTAGCTTATATTAGATTATTTTATCAAACAGTTAAAAACATTAACTCCACTAAATATATATGACTATATTTAGTCATCTAGGGTATTTAGGGATATGTATTCGACTATGGACCAAAAATTTACGTTTGATTGAAAATAAAATTAATTAAAATTAATTATAGTATCCCAATTGAGACGACAATGGGTTTAATAAAGTGAAGATAGCTCTGATGGTCGCCAACCTTCGTAGAGGAGACGGCACGTTAAAAAGTAGACATTTTTGCCAAAAAGAAGACGAAAAATGTACTAATGTCATTTTGTGTAATAAGGATAAGCAATAAACTTGGTTTTAGTTTATAATTATTTAAAAAAAACGTGATTTCGGTAATCATTTTTATTTTTTGACATACATTGTTTAGAATTTCTATCAAATCCTATTAAATTTCAACCGAATCATATTTAAACTAATAAAATAGTTTTTTTTATTATTTTTATTTTTTATCCACCATAAATCATACAACGTGATAATATGTTCAATCCAAAATTCAATCACTAGGTAACAAACTTTTTAACATCTCTATAGAGACGAAGTTGAAATATTATAGAAGAACCAGGAACTCATGGCACCTACAGGACTGTCATCTGTCTACCTGTCATCGGCTGGTTTACGAGATCACTTTATGCGCATGCGCAACGTTCACTAATTATGCCTTCTTATTGAGTTCCCTTATCAATGCAAATTCTGAAAGTTCTATATATTTGAATAATGAGTAACTTGTCACCTGAAAATAAGACGTTATTACTATTGCCATCTACGAAGTAACGAAGAAACCTTTTTGTGACGCCATCTATTGAGAGATTGGTTTCTTTGTAAACAACGAAAGCAACAGTCCTTATAAATGAGGTGACGGTGTTCTCGCATAGATGTCACCCCTTAACTGCGCCAGAAATATTATTTCATTTTTGGCTTGTTTACGTACTTGTACCAATGTGTATGTAAATCGAATATTTAAAAAAAAATGAAAAAATATATACGATTTAAATAAATGTTTTTTTTTAATTATTTCAGAAACAAGAAGGATACCCAGCGGCAGCTCCTGTCCCAGAGTATGGACCACCACCGAGCAACGAATATGGACCACCTGCATCAGGAAATGACGGACCCTATTAAATACAATCATTACACCATTCATCTGTCCCATTTTATCATCAATATGTGCATTTTCATTCATTCACGCCGCTATTTTATGACATGAAAAAATATTTTAAACAATAACAACAAATAAATAAAACGAAAAACAAATGAAATAAATTTTAAAAAGAGTATCTACAGTGTGAAAGATATCTTAGTGCCACATCGCACCGCGATAACAATTCTCAAAGATACATAAGCTGAGATAAATTAAACTTGAGGAACTTGGTAAAATGCGTACATATATTGAAAACGATGTAGTTTTCCAAAGTGAAAAAAAATATATCGAAAATATTTTTTTGCATTCGGTTGAATCATGTTATTTAAATCCAGTATTTAATTCATTTTACTGCTTCTGCTAGCTGTTATTTACAGCTCGTGTATGATTGTATGTAAAACTAATTGATCAACATTGATAGTATATATGTAAGTATATTATTGCAATCATACGAAGAAAATAAGTTCGTCCATCTTGATTTTGGTATTGCCCATCATAAAAACATGCGGATAGCCTAGTCTTCACACCATTTTTTTAAACATACCGATTGAGTTATTTTTTTTAATATTTTAGTTACTTGTTTTAATATATATAATGCAACTGGCTCACGCCAGTCGCAATTATAACTACAAACAAACCTAACCAACCTATTTTTACCAAACTTTTGTAGGTTAGGTTTAACAAAATGGTGTGAAGACTAGGCTATCCAAAACATGCGACACATTTTCATATTTTTATAACATATTTATTTTACATGTAAGACATGTCACGTTATTAACATATAACACATTTTTGTGATGAATCATACCAAAGTCAAGCGTGGACTGTCTATAACTCATATCATAATTTGTGGCATATTTTTCATCCAAATCGTTTTAAAATCATACCATTATATAATTCACAGTACAAATTTACGATAAATTTATTGATGGCACATTTCATAATACATTTGTATTAGAATATCATTCTTTAATCTAATTCTATAGACAAATGACGATGCAAATGTAATTATATTATTTATTTCTTGTGTACATACTATATTATATATTGTTTAGGTATATTTGCCTAATTATTTTTATTGAATATATTTTGTTCATGACTGCATCAAATTGATATGGTCTTTTTTTATTTTTGTAATAAATGCTCTTACAAAAAATAATTGGTCGTTTTATTATAGATATCGTTTTATTATAGATATGTTTTATTACATGGTAGTGAAAGGGTTTTAAAAAAATCGGTGCATTTGTTAACAATTTCATTTTATTGAATTTTCATTTTTAAATAATATACTTATAATAAATTTCCACTTTCATATTTTTGACGAATATAATATTATGAATACATTTTTATTACCCACATTTAATAAATTAAAAGTAAAATATTATATGAAATAAATAAGGGAAGATTGGGCACCTACTAAATTACAACAACAGGTATTGTGGAAAATCTTTTAATATAGATATAAGTTTCATAGGAAAACAAGTTGTTATTTTCCTATACCTACTGTTTTTGTATTATTATCTTCTTCACTAAAAGGACAAAGCATTAAGCATAAGATAAAGTTTTACAAAATATGGAAACAGTCACAACCTGCGCCATCCGAGGGGTCAGTCAGTTGGTGTGGTAGGTTGTGACGAACAATGTAAGTATTTAGCAAACAAATTTGACAAAAATGAAGAAAGTATTTCAAACATTAATATTTTCATGAAAAATATGATTCACAATCATCAAATCAATAAACTAAAAATGTATTCAATTTTGGTAATGAAAATATTTTCAATTAAAATCATTCTGCGCTGGAGAAACTAGTCACAAATAAAATATGGGAGGCAAGACCGGTCAAACGGCAGAATGAAAATCCATCATTTAGATACAGTCAGCTCTGTATATTTCTTAATCTGTGAGTATTACCTATATTATTTTTTATGTAATAAAATTACTACTTTCAAGTATAAAAACAAAATCGAAAAAAATATTCCAATGAATAATAAATTGTCACAAAATCCATGCGGAAAATAAAAGTATATACTTTTAGAAACATAATGCAGACTTTTTATATGGATAGTTATGAAATGATGTCCTATTCTGATTCGTCTAAATGTATCCGTCTGAATTTTAGTATATGAGAAATGTCAAAAAGTTGACTGCATTTATTACTTATATATTACTTCTCGGGCAACTAACAGGTACTATGTCAAATATTAATTAAACACGCACCCAAAAACAAGTTGCCACATTCTGGAGACTTACGATGTTAATCGTCTCACATATTGTGAGACGAAAACTGTTTCTCCACCGGGAATCGAACCCGGGACCGTTGGCTCGGCAGTCAGATACCTATCCAACTGAGCTACACAAAGGTCGACTTTCTACGGGATATAATTTATTTATTTATTTAATATATCTTTACACTTTTATGACATAATGTTATATAATAATCAACCTCACTAGGACTAGCCTGTATCGAGGTCGAAAATTTTACAAAATCAAATGGTAAAGACAATAATATAAAATGATATAAAAATAGTATGTAATACAAAAGAAACATAAAAGTATAGCAAAAAAAAATTTAAAACTATAAGAAAAGATATGTACATAAAATAACAGAATACAAATAAACACAAAAATGAACCCAGAGCTATAAAATATACTATGTTGCAGCTAAATACAGTTGGGTACCTGCGTCCATAACTGCAACAATAATTATATACATCACAGCTCTGGACTCACTATATACCTAAATACATACTAATAAAATTCTACACAAAAACTAGTGTGACCACACGTTTGGAATAAAATATAAATTAAATGACAATATGAATATAAATTATAAGAATAAAAATTACATGACAATGCGAACACTATTGAATATATTTAGCATATTTATACAATTTGAAATAACATAGGATTTTACCAGTTTTTTGAAAATTACAATTGTTTTTGCTGATTTAATTAAAGTTGGAAGATCGTTAAATATAATAGGTGCTACATAAAAGTAGTTTCTCTGACCAAATAAAGTATTCATTCTATCTGGCCGGAAATTGAGAGAGACACTGCCTCTAGTCAATCTATTTTGTTGTGATCTAGTAGCTGTATCCAAATTAAAAAAAAACTTGCACAACGCTTGTATGATAAATAATTGTCTAGGGCTAAGTACACCTGTCTCTTCATAAAGTTTGTCAGTGGGATAGCGAAAATCTTTTTTATAAATAATTTTCAAAAAAGTTTTTTGCACTATGCAAAGCGGAGCAAGAGCAGTTTTAGAACACGCTCCCCAACAGCATATGTTATAAGAAATTATTGACTGAATTAATGCATAATACACAGATTGAAGTTCATTAATACCAATTACATTTCTTAATTCTCTGAAAATATATGTTAGTTTCCGTAACTTTTTTGATAAATTATTGATATGTACATCCCACCTTAGAAATCTATCTAACGTAACACCCAAATAACGTATAGAATCCACATTTTCAATTATATCACATTTCGGTCGGAAGATTTTACGGGACTCGTCACACCTCGCGGATATATTATGTAATTCTTTTATCCACAGTCGCCCGTTGATTTCGTTTTCGTACTCTGAAAGGAATCAGAATAGGACATAGATAATGTTGTTAAATCGTTAAACAAGCGCTTTTTGAAGAATTTTAACATTTTTTTTTTAATATTCAAATTCCTCGCTTTATTACGACTTTCTTGTGTTGCCATAGTTTATATTGTTTATCATTTAGTATAATATATTCAAATTTCATGCGACGTTGCCTTTTTTATATTGTCTGAGCTTTTTATGTTTTCTCTATGGTAAACTCATATCGTGAGAAACGTCAAAATTTGTTATAAAAAGGAATACTTTGAGAAAAGTACAAACATTGGATTTACGTTACTATTAAATAAGCAGTTTTACTCGTTAAATTTTGTTGTTGGTTATTGTATTCTACTAACAATGTCTATCAATATATCATCTACCGTATCTGATAGTGAAAAACACTCAAACGACGTTACGGCGTTAGTATATTATGCCGGAAAATTGTATAGTGGAGCAGATGACGGAAAAATAAAAGTGAGAAACTTACTTATTTATATTCAATATCATTATCTGTACGTACTCCTAATATATAAACAAATGTGTTTGCTTATATTTCACTAGCCTGAAAAATAATTTTCATTTAGTAGGAGTAAGTAATTTATTTTTAATTTATCCGCAATTCGACTCTCCATATTATATGTTCATGTAGAATAAATTGAATTGAGGTTATAAATACATCTCTTGACAAATATAAATATGTACATACAAATAACAGCTGATAGTTTTTGCTAGCAGTGTCTATTTTTAGTATTTCTAGTTTTTTTTATATTTATACCCATATTCATATGCACATATATTTCCTTATACACTCTAGTTATTTATTTTGTGTCAATCTAAATATGAATGACTCATGGTGATGGTTTTTATATTATTGAGTACTTTTTTGTTGTTTTTAGATATGGAGTAATGATTTAAAATTAATAAAAGTAATTGATGCTCATCCTGTAAATGTGTACAGTTTAGCCATCGCCCCTCCATCTACTGATGATGGTAAAGCCACGCTCTATTCATCGTCTAACGATGGCACAATCAAGGCATGGTGTGCTGAAACGGGTGATTTTAAAAAGGATTTAATTAACTATGAGAATGAAGTACAAGTACTGTATGTTTATAAAAGAACTCTGTATGCAGGGGACGATAAAGGAAGTGTAAGTGTCTTTTTTTTATTTAATTATATGGGCAACGTACAAAAATAACAATATAATGAATAAGAATATATATAATTATTCATTATTCAGACCATGTGCCTTGCACAAAACGCATCGATAATCAAATAAATTTCAATAGAACTAATACTAAGTATTTTCTTTATATAGGTATATTTGTAATATGTATATCTACATACAAATATGTTCTTAATTTTATTTGAAAATATTCAGTGCCCCTGGAATGATCCAGAAAAATTTGTTTTTTTTTACAATTGCACTGTCAGGCGTTTTCAGTATATTTTATAAATTAACTGATTGTTTGTGTGACATTTGACATAATATGCGTAATAGAAAAGGTAAAATATGTTTATAATCTTAGATTTAGTAACTAACATAAGAATTGTTCTGTACATATGCAAACAGAATCAAATGTCCCCATAGTATTTTACTATGATTGAGTACAATTGTAATAAGTCGATAGCCATATGATTCTTGTCCATGTAGTAAGGTGATCATTATAAACCGCATTTTTGACTATCTGATTTGCTTAACCTCTAAGTGAGTATGGCCGTACCCATATGGCTGGAAATGCCATTGCAAATTGGAGTATGACCGTACCGGTACGGCTAGAGAAATAAACTGAAGATTTTTTTACTAGAGTACGAATATTTTTGACACCGCAACCAATAGTTAAAGAAATCTGAAATAATCAGACGATATTTCAATTTAAACTTTGAAAAATGGAAAGTTGTAATTTTTTTTTTTCACCCGATTATTGTGTCAGAAGTCGTCAAATATAATACTTTTTAAAATAACTCACTCCGTATAGGCATGTACATCATACCAAAACTCACTCTCATAGAGGTTAAAGAATTGATACTCTGATCCAAACATTCTTAATATTAGATGTTGTTTCGACAACACATTATTTTAACATAGCTTTTGAATTTCGTGCAAAAAAAAGTCAAGTAAAATCTCGAAGACCATCATATCGCATTCTTTCAGTTATTCCAATTTATATAATTCCCATCTTCAACTTTATTAAAGCTAACATTCTACAACACTGGTCAGGCTTTCATTCATTGACCAACATGTAAACATGATTAAACAATACCCCATATATTCAGTAACTATTGTAACTAAAATAGGAACATACTAAAATTGTAGATTTTAGATTTACGGTCTTATTTCAGCGTTATATGGACAAAATGGAATAGGAACGTACCTATTTTGGCCGGAACGTTCTTAAAAAGTTACTGAGTTAGACATATTTTGAATAATTATGAAAATTATGAAATTTTTATCATTTTCATAATTATTCAAAATACGTCTAATTCAGTAACTTTTTAAGAACATTCCGGCCAATATAGGTACGCTCCTATTCCATTAGTCCAAGTTGATATTTTATAACGCTGAAATAAGACCTTAAATCTACAATTTTAGTACGTTCCTATTTTAGTTATAATAGTTACTGAATAGAGAGGGTACTGGTTAGTTGGAAGAAATTGCCGTACGGCAATAAACTCGTCACTTCATTTTTAACTCGTCGTCAAGGAAGTGTTTATTATTATTATTTATTAAAAGCAAATTAAGCACTTTCATTTCATTCAATTTTGCTATCAGTATATAAATATTTTCAGGTTGGAGTGTTTGTAGATGACAAACTGAAATTAATATTTAATCTATTAGAAGAAATTAAGGATCTTGTCGTTCAAGAAAGTTTAATGTACACTGTAAGAGATTTGGATCTTGTAGTTACTGAATTTATGTCAGGTAAATATGGTGCTCCTTGTTTTTATTATGCTTTTAAAAAGACAAAAAATATGAATTTATTTCATATTTTTTAAGTCTTGTTATATTTACCTATATTTATTTTGGTAAATATTATATTTAAGTTGTAATATTAACCTATATTTTTACTCCTCACTAACCCAAGGGGATATAGTTGGGAGTTATGATTTCGCAATTTTTAAGGCTATTTTTTATTGCAGATTATCGACTAGTATCATGCTGAGATTGTATTCTGAAAGTTTCATCACAATGTATCTGTGTGTGTGCGCTATGTGCTGTGTGCTATGTACGGCATGTTCATTTTACTTTATCAATTACAGACTAAAGTACTCATTCGATTCTATTCAAATTTTGCAAATTTGTGTATCTAATACTCACTTAGATCCCATTAGATTTTGAAGGATATCTGAATAGTGTTTCTCAATTTTTTTATCTGTCAAATATTTCAAAGTGACCCCAAGCTCAGGAAATTTAAAATTTGAATTTTTTATTTTCAGATTGATAAAAAGACACATCATTTTTATAAAATGGCATTGAAGAGTTATCAAGTTTTCTTAATAAAATATTTAAATAAAAAGCAATTCATCAAACTCATTTCATGAAGATGAAAATAGATATATTTTCCATACAAAATTTGAATAATTTATAGAATGACTTGTTAGTGAGGAGTTTAGCGATGGCCACAACCCACTCGTTTTGTTTTATAAACAGTACATAAAAATATGAGTAACGCAGAAGAGTCCTTCCCCGTCATAATAGATGGAGTGCAAATTGAACGAGTAAACTTATATCTAGGCCAAAGATGTTTGATAAGTTGTTTGTTGACTGCCTTCTAAAATATTTTTGATAAGTTATTCAATAAAGCAATTGGTCTGTAGTTTTTAGGGTTTTGTTTATCTCCCTCCTTAAAAATTGAAATTATATGGGCCTTTTTTAAATGATTTGGGAACAAACTTTTACTGATGTATAACATGCTCCTTAAACAGCTATTTTTCTCTCAATAAATATTCTATTATTATTAATCCTTTAAATATTGTTTTATTTTAGAGGAGAGCACAAGATATATGACAAGACAAACACTCGTTGGAAAATCTCCAATAGCCTTAGCAGGAGACAAACTCTGTTTCGCAAGTAGATGTGGCAAAAATATCTTATGCCATCATAATTGCAAAGAAGATAAATTCAAATTGTTATGTCAGGTGGAGGTAAGTTCTGATATTATATAAATAATGTATCTACAGTAAAATAAACATTTTACATAATGTGGTTGACTTATTTCCCATAAGTAGTTCTTATTTCCCATAACAGTTGATTTATTAAATATTGCAAAGTACTTAATAGTTACATACTTGGGACTCTGTCCTTACTGCTCTATTACTAATGAAATGAAATACATATGTGTAAAAAAAAAACTATCTTAAATAATAATAATACCAATAAAATTACAACATTGATTGGTGATTGAAAGAACTATTTACTAGCTTATACCAACGTTCCCTCTTATTTTTTAATTGTGTGTGTGGATCTTAGACGCATCTGTGCAGTGGCGCTGGCAGTGCGATAAATTTACACCCCCCCCCCTCCCCCCATAAACACACATAAAATTTTTCATTAAAATGTATATTTTAGGGTATTTATTAATCACGGTGATTTTATATAATAACAACACTAACAAAGATATTTTTTGAAATAAATAAAAAAGATAACTAAAATTTGGCAATGGAAACTTTCATATATAATATACTTTCATATATATGACAACAATGGGTGGGCATATTATGGTAGAAATAATATTAGAATAATAACATATCAAAATTTAATGTATCAGTTTATACTTTTGTGTTTAAGATATTGGTAACTATGTAATATTGTAATTTACTGTGTTGTGATGTCTGGTGTCCGCTCTATGTAACTATGTATAACCAAAATGTCAAATATTTGGCTTGGTAAAATTGTAAACTGCTAGCCCTAGAACAGGGTTACCTAGTTGGGCAGCAGTAATCTTCATAATAGTCTTTGTGATAAAGGTGTGAAAAATAAATAAATAAAAAATAAAAATAAAATGATATTAACTGTGCGGAGGGTAAAACATGTGTGCAGAGACATTTTAGTAGGTGTGCGCGCACACACGCGCACATCTTACAGGGAACATTGGCTTATACATATAAATATTTTTAGGTTTTAATTTATTGTCATTCTCATAATTTCAAATATGTTTCATTATTTTGTTTTTGCAGGCGCATGATATGATTATTAACACAATGACTTCCCAAAACAACTGCAATGGATCAGTCACCTTGGTCAGCGGAGGTTGGGACAAGATCATCAAAGTATGGAATATTGACGAGTCTGGAAAAGTAGAACTTAAAGGATCCGTCGACTTTGGCCAGTGTATTAATAAAATTTGTTTAGGACAAGAAGGTCAAGCTTTCGTTGGGGGAAGTGAAGGGACCCTTTGCAGAATTGACATATAAATTGTTTGTTTTTTTTTTTTTTCATTTTTATGATTCGACTCAGGCAATGCATTGATCCTAGATTTAACTACATGATCACATCAAAATATTATCTATGTCCTTTGTTGATATCTGATCTCAGAGGAATGATTTTCTTAACTAGTAGACATTTATATCAAAATTAGGCATGTAACAATACCAATTATTTATCAACCAATATCAAACAGTTTTTTATTTTATTTTTACACTTCTCCAAGGTTGCATTTCTGTAAAAAAATATGATTATTGAATATAGTAAACAGTATTGTATAGGCAAAATTATATATTGTTGCATCCCTAATTAAAATATACCATTTTTTCTTTAATATGTTTGTGATGAACAACTAAAGAATGAACCAATCTTTTTTGAAAATGATAATAATTTAATCTAATTTGATATTTACATATTATAGTAAATTTTGTATAGCATGTGCCACATTAACACATTGCTACTAATAAAAATCTACTGCACACCCGTTGACTATTGTTTTAGTTACACACCGTGTAGCAATTTTCTAATAAACGCTGTATAATTGGTTATTCGCAACAGGTTTACAAAAAAAATTAGTTCCGACAACGTCGCAATTTCGCACCCAACCAAAATAATATAATCATAAGAACACCATTGTAGATAATATTTTACAATTTTCACTCATAAAATACACAACTATCGAGAATAAAATAATTTATAAAGATTTTTAAATATATAAACATATTATACCTACCTGTTTATTTATTTAAACTGTTGTATTATTCCAAGATATGACAATATAAACATGCGGATCAAAATCAAATTTGATTCGAGATAGATGACAGATATCTTAAAACACCGCTAAATTACCTTGGACATACGTGCAAGCGTTGTGTAAAATTTGTATGAGAGATACACAGTCGTTAACCATCTGATCAGCGTATATTAGTAACGTTTATGCCTACACTGTTTATTAGTAAGACTGTTCATTTATACTCTTATTTGAAAAAATGTAAAAATCACATTTGGCTGATAATAAACATATACATATAATCGTGAATTTAGATTATGTTCAATCTCTTCTAAAAAAAAATAAATGTCTTACAAAAAGTTCATACTTTATATATGAAATCCTATTATTTTTTCGGTCATACCTATGGTTAATTTTTATATTTATTATTATGAAAAACTGCTAAATTGGCGGTGTGTAGTGTAATATACTTACTCCAAATAAGTACCAAAGTAATATGACTCTTCAATTTCAACAACATTTCTGCACAATATATATTTTTCAATGCAGTGTGTAAAATATGTTTTGAAACTTTTTACAACATAATTGTCAAGAACAATGTTTATTTTTATTTTTGAATATATCTGTTGTTTAAAATTTAATAAGTTTTGTCTGCATTATATGCACAATATATCAGAAAAACAGATTGTAAATTAAGTCATATTGTATAAATATTATTATTGTCTGAGTACATTGTGCCTTTTATAGTTTATTTTAAAACTGGCACGCTTATTAAAAAATGAGCTTTTTAATCTTCAACTATACTATCTTTGATAATTTTTATATTATATATACCTACCTACTTAAGGAAATCAATGTTTGATTTATGAGTTTATTGATTAATAATTTTTGCCGTGTTATCAAAGAAAGTTCTGGCTACTAAGCATAGTAAATGAAAGTATCAACAATTTTTAGAACAAAACAATAAAATTTTATATGCTTGGTATATTAATTAATCATTGTTATAGTTATCTAAAAACAACTTGAGCCAGTCACAAGGGTGCGCAGAGCGTACATTTGTGTATTTTTGATTGGTTGGTATATGTACAAACCTCCCCCCTCCACTGCGAAAAGACTCAAGAAATTTGACAGAAACATATTTAAACAAGTATGTATGTATTTAATATATTGTACTTGTGTTTATATTCTACGTAGTATTTATGAATCTCATCATTTAAATATTGAAATATTACTATCCTACGAAAAAATTTTTAACTTTTTTTATTCATTATTATTCTTTTTGAAACACAATGAGAATTATGTGAAATAGAGGTTGACAATTTGAATGCAGAAAAAAATACAGGGTGTAAATAATTTTTATTTTTAGGTTTAACATTCAAAACTAGAAAACAAAATAATTTTATCTAAGATCCATTAGAATTTATCTCTTTTAATCAATTTCGCAAATCACCAACGAGGTAGGTACCTTTATTTCTTTTTTTTTTAAAAAGAATGAATATGTTCTTGTAACAAGTACTTGTATATTCCCTAAACTAAGTAGCAATGCTTCTGCTATATGTGAACAAAATCGGTCATGGTGGGATTCGAACTCGCGACTACTAGAACCCAGCGCGCTACACGCTCTTCGACCACCCATCTAAATTTACTACTTAAATTTTATTGGTACTCGTATAATTATTTGAGAATGTATATAGCTTATTATATATGCTATACTATACATATTGTAGATGGAAGAATAAAGTTATATGTACATAAATAATGTATGAAACAAATTTATTGTAAATTTTAAAATCATGTTTTGCCTATTAATAATAATGAGATATGTACATAGATATTCAAGTGCACTTGTATGTTATATTTTCTCTTTTGGTAAGCCTGCTGTTAGTTTTAAGTAAGCTGAATATTGACCAAATAATGGTGTATTAGAAAATATTTGAAAATTTATTTGATAAAATATATTTCTTTTATTTGTGCCATATCGTATGTCCAACAATTATCATTTTTGACTATTCATATTTTTTAAAGATATTTTTTGTTAAGTCGTAAGTATATTTTTATTCTCAAGTTGTTAACAACTTTTTGTAATTAAACTCTTTGTGAAACTGAAGAATGCAAGTACAACATGTAATATATTAAATAAAATAAAAATAAATTTATTTCAATAAATGGAAAAATTTGAAATACAGTCATGTCACCAACTAACACTGTTCACTCTTTTTTTCTTCAACAAATATTAATTTGTATAAAACTATAGTTACATCAAATATGACTTGCCTCTATTTATTTAACCAACACATCTATATTTCAAAATTCAAAACATATTAAAAATCTCAAATGTCAACAGGCTGACATGTTGAGACAATAACACTGAAGAAGCACAATATATATTCATAAATGGTCAAATTGCTTGGGCACTTAATAGTACTAGTTGCATGTAACACATGAGATCCAACTGTCGATAGCGATAGTATGTATAGTTGAAGAATAAGAATCAAACTATAAATCCAAATTATTGAAAATTTTAACACATGTTGGTATGTATGTCAAGATAGGACAGTATGGAAGTCAGTCCTCTTTTCCTACCCGGAATATGAAAACAGAATGAAGGTTCTGTATGTATGTTTGGATATTAAGTACCTATCAAACTATTAAGTCTTCTTACATATTGTGTATAAGCGACTGCCATACAAATTGTATGATGCAATGTTGTCACTAAATTCAATTTTTATAAAAAATGTTAAAAAAAAATTGGGATTTGCTAATACAATGTTAATATTTTTTATAGAAAATTAAATTATCTAGTTGGGGTGTTCCGGCTTTTTTCAATATTTTTAAAAAAATTGGAAATATAGGCAGTTAAACTCATAAATTTATCATAAAAAAAAATATTTTTCTTAATAAAAAATGTTTGTGAAACTCTGAATTTTTTTGAAAAAACTAATTTGAGATTTTGTATTTGTCTATGTTTATATAGGCTGGCCAATCTTGACTTTGGTATGACTCATCGCAAAAATATGTCGATCGAACAAAAATACTTCTGCTTTTAATGTATCTATTTCTTATTCTCTGTATATAAAAAAACAAAGACGGAAGATGAAAGTAAGTCGCAGTGAAAAAACCAAACTCCCATATAAAATGTTGAAACGTACGTCTTTTATAAATCATACACTTATTTCGAAGATACCACGTGACGTTTGTGAATGTGAATGACGTTTTAAAGAAATATTTCAAATCTTCGTCTATAGGGTGACAATTTGTCCTAGTGCGTATTTTTAAACAACAAAAACATTATTTTAACAAATAGAATGTATGAAATTTGTTTCATACACACCACAACCATTTATTTGTCATTGATATTTTATTATTTATTAAATATGATGTGTTTAACATGACCTGTTTTACTTTTGAAAAATTGTTTATATTGTGTAAAGTCCTCAGTTGCAACATCAAATCACAGTAAACCTTCAACATACTCGAACCAGTTGCTTCTCGGACTCCTCCATTAACACAGCAGCCCTACTATAGAACAATCTTGACCGAATTCTGTGTTTCACCTTCTCTTATTATAAGATCGAAAAAATATATTATTAATTTATCAGATTGCAAACCTTCCCAAAGGCTACGTAGTGCACTACTTCGGAAGCGTAGAATGGACCTAATTCCTTATAGCTGCCCTTACGCAGACATGTTAAGTAAGGTAAGAATTAATAATTACATTCTTTATTGTCTTAAATGATGTAATAAGTGAAAATGGAAAGATGATCAAAGTTAAATAAAAAAATTGGGTCCATTGTAAACAAAATGATGGTCACCGTATTGGCATCCAAATTACATGTAAAAACATACGACTTACGACGGGTCGCATAGTTTTTTGATGACGTCATACTAAAGTCAAGCGTGGCCGGCCTATACCAATTTTCAGCATTCTAGCTTTTATGGTTTCTGAGATATATGGAAAAATAAACCAAAATTTCAAAAGTTGATAACCCCTGACTGAAACAAAAATTCACAATTCTGAGTATAAAAGTTTTGTAGACCTATAACTATTTATATATTCTGAAAAATTGGGCTCTGTAAATTGAGCGGATCAAAAGTTATAAGGGACGGACGGACAGACACACACACACACAAAACTCACATAAAATGTTCTACTCCGAATTCTGAGTAAATCCATGTATGGGAACATATATGCTGCGAGGCCTCTAGTTGGTGTTATTAGCATGCAAAAAGTCCACTACTCCATACAAAATGTTCCTTCGTACACGCATCTTGGCTTAATAATGTCAATTCATTCAGAGAATTGAATTCTCATGAACGAATCGACAGTTGGAATATTTATTGAACCGGAAATTCTTCATGGATACCTATGAAGGAAAATTGCATACTTCAATACATTTTTTTTTCTAACGACGATAACAAATATTTTATGTGCTGCCTATCGCCATCTACGATTATACTTTTTTAATAAAAAAGATCAATGTCTTTTGTGACTTCCCCTTTTCATATTATGTCCTATTCTTATTTGTCTGAATTTTAGCATACTAGAAATGTCAAAATGTTGACTACATTTATACGGGACTCATTACATGGATAAAATCCTTTGATCCACGGTCGCCCGTTGGTTATAGGCGTTTTCGTACTCTGAAACAAATCCGAATAGGACATTTTGTATTTCCTACTTACCCTGTTTTGTATTTTCCATTTAAACATATAAAAATGAGTAATGTTGTCGCCAAATAACGAACTTTTAGCCGAGAAGGGGGACGATTTGCACGTAAACCAACGAAGTAAAAAGACACAAATTTGCGCACTGCGCAACCGGAAACTCGTTCAAGATGTTTGGTGATAATTATACATATTTTTCTATGCCATTATTCAGAGTTTTTTTCACTTATCAGGATATTATTGAATTTATTATAAACTGGGGGGGGCAAGTCCCATCAAACGGTGAAATCAAAACCCTCACGATTACCCATATCATGAATATAATTTTAATATGGAGTTCTATATTATCTTAAGATATTATAGAACTACATATGATAATATTATATCCATGATATGGGTAAACAAATTCTTTGTTCCTTATTAAATTTCAGTATGGGATGAACGAAGACAAATTAAAACTGGTTAATTTAATATTACAAATTGATCAGTTCTAATTGATCAAAAAAAAAACAGATTTGTAACTTTGAATCTCATTATTTTTTGTTTTAGTACTCATTGCCATAAGAAAAATATAAATAAATCCATAAGTTATTATTTATTAAATTAGTGTTGTATAAATTATAATTTCATTGCAACAAATAAATTTCAGATATAAAATTTTGTGTTTAATTATTATTAGTGCGTTAAAATTGCAGTCTATCAAGAATCAATGCTAGTTGTAAACATAATATATTGTACCTAAATATCGCCTTCTCGCTTAAAATATGTGTAGTCCTTAATATTTTTACTAATGAATGTGTAATTTTTTATAACAAAAGTGTGCTTCAAATAATGTGTGCATACAATAATTTGCCTCACTAAAACTTTTTAAGAAGTAATAATCATTTATACTGTATTTTTAATTTATATTATTCAATAAAAAAATATTTTAAATGTGAAAATTCTTTAATACATATTTTTGATACTCTCCTTGATTCGTATTGCTATTTTTTTTTTTTTGAAATTTGTAAATATTTATATTATTTTGTGCATCTTTCATAATGTCACATATTTGTCATATGTAGATCAATTTCGTCTTCCTATGCATTAGAAGAAATAGCAAAAACAATTCATTTTTGATGCTTGAAAAAAATTATAGTACAGGTAATATACCGCGAGGGTTACATTCGGGACAACGCCCCGATATGCGAAGTTCTGTGATAAACGGGAGATTTAAAAAAAACGTTAATCAACACTTAAAAAATGCAAAAATGAATTTAGATTTACTTGTTTGGATTTTCTGCATTTATTTCTTAAATTTTTTACTCCTAAATATGTGGAAACCGAAAAACTGTTAATAAAATAACATTTTTTTTTAAATACTGCCTTATAGTGAATCAGGGGTCGCCATGCACGGGTTTACCTGTATTTGTTATTTATCACATGTATGAGCATTTCTTATTCACTGCACTTATTGATAAAAGTTTAAGCACTCCAAAATGAATATTGATGCTCAGAAATATTTGTGCTAGGTAACAAAATTATCTTGCTCTTTTGACATATTTTTCCATTCAATGTATATATAAATTATCTAGATTATGAAAATAATTAAATTTCTTTTTCATGGAATCAATTGTTATTAAGTGATCTTTTATTTTTTCATTTGAATTATACCTAATATTATTTCAAACTATTTTTTCATGTATAATAGAATAAACTGTTAAAATGTTTAGTGTTTGTTATAATTTTATACCAAAGAGATGCAAATAATAAACCTTTGTTTCTGATTTATTTTTTTAATTTTATACCATGGCAATGTATATGTGCACTCGTAGCATTTTTGGCGCATTAACAACCCTGCCCTCTTAGACAACGTGTCATTTAGCTCAAGAAAAGATAACTCAATGTATGGAAGTGACAGTTGCCAGTCACGTAACAACTGTCACTTCCATACATTGAGTTATCTTTTCTTGAGCTAAATGACACATTGTCTACGGGGGCAGAAAAGAACAAGCATATCTTGTGCTGCAAATCTGGGAGTAAATTATAATATGTTGATTTTGTAAGAAAAATAACTTATAAAGCGTGGTTTAGCGATAGGTATTATAACTTCAAGGACGCTAATTATATGAAACAATCTAATGTATGTTTATTAAACTAAAAAAAATCAATACTAACATAACTTTCATTTTTTTAATGATCATTCGATGTATTCCCTACTGACTGTTTCATTCATTTGCCACTGATTGCTAATGTACATAATATTCAATTCATAAGTATGCGGCCTGCAGTGTCCTATGTGGGCCTTGACCAGAAAAGTGTGACCACAGCTGCTATAGGAAATCGGTTGAGGAAATATTTGAACCCGCCTCTCAATAAAAAGTAATAAATATTTTAAATCTAAAAAGGAACCTTATGTAGGTATCAGACATTTCAAAGAAAATTGCAGATTTTTAACTATACTATTACTGATACTTAAGCTAAAACAACCAAGCAGTATGTGAGTATTTGAATAATTTGACAATACTTAGATTATGGAATTCCATGTACTCTGATCAGAAATAACAATAATTCTGCGCTCGCAGTCACTTCCACAAATGAACCCTCCGTTGCGGTCAAAGCTGCTTCCGCGACCGCAGTTACATTTGATCTCACAACTGCAATGGGTATACCGGTTGGTTCAGTTCTCACTGCTCCAGCACTCCCTAAGATAAGATCCTAAGTATGGCCACATCCAGTGCAGTTTTTTGATGAAGCCCTATCTACCAGAATGATAAGCCTCCAGAATTTTGTCTCAGGCTCTTTCTGTAAATCAACCACCTTCCACAGACTAGTGTCCAGCCTATTTAAGTTGGCAAAGTCCAGGGAGGTGAAAAACACCACTCCCCCCCCGCAAGGCTTGTGCCCTGGAACATGGGGAAGAAATCACCATCTGATATCGCATCCACAACTCAATCCTAAATAATACAGTAAGACCGTCTCCAATACAAAATCGTCACTAAGTGCTCAAGACTTTGCAGATTCCTTTTGTAAAAAAGTTGAAGATATCCGTAAGTCACTAAGTGCTCAAGATATCCGTAAGTCAGTAAACACTTCTGACGTGATTCAAATCCCACAAGGACCACAAAGTGTAAAACCGGTATTAGACAAAATTAAATCAATCGATGAGTGTGAAGTGGCAAAAATGATCAAATCATGTCCTAATAAGCAATGTAAACTGAATCCGATTCCAACTTGGCTCTTGAAAGTCTGTGTAAATCAGTTGACCCCTGTAATAACTAGAATAATCAATCTCTCGACAGTTGACAGACAATACTTAAAGTCTTCTATCATAACACCCATCATTAAGAAGGAAAACCTAAACCCGGAAGACGCTGGAAATTACAGGCCAATCTCGAACTTACCAGTACTTTCAAAATTACTTGAACGAGTAGTTGTGAATCAGATGACGCAATACCTAAAAGAACATGATTTGTTTCCTAAAAAGCAATCAGCGTACAGACAACATCATTCGACTGAAACTGTACTTATGCGAATTCTTTCCGATCTAAATACAGAAATCGAATCTGGTAAAATTGCATTAATATCTGTTTTAGACATGAGTGCTGCTTTTGACACCGTTGATCATGAAACTTTACTTCTTATCCTGGAACACGAATATGGGATCTGTGGGAACTTTTTGAATTGGATGAAATCATACCTATCAGAAAGGCGCCAATCAGTCTGGGTAGAAAATGAATCATCTTTATCAGATAATATTAAATTTGGGGTGCCACAAGGATCAGTGCTGGGTCCCATTCTTTTCATCCTGTACATCAAAATGCTTGACGATATAATTGACAAGGAAGGGTTTGATTCTTACGCATATGCTGACGATCGCCTTATTCTTAAATTTTGCACTGCTGAAAGCAGGGATAGTCTTAAGGAAGATACTGTTAGATGCATTGAAAAAGTTGCCGCATGGATGTCGCTCTATAAACTTTAACTGAACCCAACAAAAACAGAATTTATGTGGGTAGCTTCATCACGGCGACAACACCTAATTTAAAATGCTCCTATCAACATCAACGGAGAAGCACTTGCACCATCAAAAAATGTTAAATTCCTGGGCGTACACTTGGACAATAAACTATCACTCGACCTGCATATTTCTAAAACTGTTAGCTCATGTTTCTTCCATCTGAGGCAGCTTAAAGGTATCCGCCGAAGCTTGCCCAAAAATGAGGCAAAGACACTAATTAACGCATTTGTTGTGTCTAGGTTGGATTACTGTAACGCTATATATGCTGGTCTGCCCAAGTGTCAACTTAACAGATTACAACTGGTGTTTAACGCAGCTGCGAGGCTTATCTATGGGGCTGACAAAAGATGCCACATAACGCCTCTCCTTAACGAGCTGCACTGGTTGAGATGCCCAGAGCGAATAGACTATAAAGTGTGCTTGATGGTCTTCAAAGCTCTGCATGACTTGGCTCCGCACTACATTCAAGAACTATGTCAAAGGAATACACCACCACAAAGACGTTTAACATTGAGATCATCAGAATCACAAAGTATAAATTATTTAAGGGAATTGGATAGAGCCAATAAAGCGGCCTACTATGATCGTGGTTTTAGTGTAAACGGACCCATTAAGTGGAATAAATTGCCTTCTGACGTACGTGGAGCGCAGAGTCTTGGGATCTTCAGTAAATTACTTAAGACTTCTTTGTTTCGCAGAGCCTTGGAATGGTCTTGATATCATAAAACGGCGCTATATAAATTTGATTATTATTATTATTCCTCATCCATCATTAGGTAGGACTCCCTCATGACGGCACATTTATATGACGACAGTATATGGGTGAAGATGCCAGGTAATAGGTTCGTCCTCTTTCTTGGATGATTTGGAGAGGGGATTTCGGTTTCGGCTCTTGGTCTCTTAGAGGCTTTCGGTCCTTCCCCACTTTCCTCAGTAGCCCCCGTTGTCCAGTTATCCCAGACGTTGGTTCACTACCAGTTTTTTCTATTATTTAAGCTTGCGCTTAGCACAGTCACTTAGCTTTTTTTTTGGGCCTTGTGCAATAACACTGGTAAACGGTCCCACCAGCTCCCGGGGCAAACTGGAAGATCCAGCTACCCCAGAAGCAGATGGTCTCGCTTAAATGCGGTTTTAGAGCTCTGTTGAGTTCATCTTGGTTTGAGTTTTTTATGATCTCCTACGATATACCACTCTGCAGCAACGAACTAAAACAGAAAGGCTGCAGAGACAAACTGTCAAAGATACAAAGAATGGCCTTCCTGCTCACCACATACAACTCCCATAGCTTTCTTAGAAACTGATCTTAATCTTCCACCACTCTACCTACATAATATAAAGAAGGTAGCGAAGGAAAGTATTATAAAATGTATTTGGTGGATTTGAAGGCATAATTGATCAAATCAAAAAATATCTTTACATACAAATCTAACCAAATAAAGGAACTCAATGAAGATAATTTAATAAGCTTCATCATCATCAGTGGCTTCACAGCCTGCTTGCGAACCTTGGCCTCCTCCAGCATTCCTCGCCATCTCCCTCTATCCTGGCAAGTGTAACTTAATAAGCTTACCCAAAGACAAAATCAAGACTGTCTACAATTTCGAAAAACCTTAACAAAATCAAAATATCAAACCAGAAATGAACTATCTGATACCTGCAGCCTCACTCTAATCATAATAGATCATTTAAAATCGTAATAGATAATTTGAATATACGCAGGTGACAGGTGGGTAAGTTCTAAATGAAAATTAATAATTGGATTGAAATCAAATGGTGCTTTTATCTGGTACACTCATGAGAGCACTATTAGATTCTTGAACAGGGAGTGGGTAGGGGTGTACGGACTTTAACCCAAACTGAAAAAATACAAAAACCTGTGACACACTACAACAATTTTCAAGTCCAAGAATTACAAAGCATAACAATATATGCCTTAATTTCATAAAGAATAACAGACACAAACAAAAACAGTCGAGCAGCACTAAAAGCTCTAGGGTAAAACTCATGGTGGGGGGCAAAGGGGGTGCACGGTCGGCGGGTCTGTTGTCTGCTCACAAAACGGGGCGGGGAATGGTGGTCGTTGATCGTGCATCCTTATCCGATCCTCACCTCCTCGCGGTGCCCCCTGGTAATTTGACGGTCATATGGGACGTCACGTGTATCCTCATGCCTACGAGTGTGGACGCTTGGGGCGGCCCATGGGCCGTTAAAGCTAACGAGGACGGATGAAAAACCCAAGCTAAGGTCTGTCGTGCCGAGAGCTGAATGGCACTTGGGTTACATAGTGTCAGAAGCGACTCCTGGGGAAACCGGGCGAAATCCCCTTGTAATGCAGCCTTCTGCGTCTAAGAGGCTCTGGGCGCAGTGACGTATATTTCCTCAATACTCGTGGGAACTAAATGGATAAATTTAAAAAAAATTCTTACGATAGTGAAGGAGAGAGCGAAGAAGACAGTATCACTGCAGGGTTGTTCAGAGGCCCTCAGCAGAACAGTGATAGATCAGTCGGAGGGGTGTGACTCCCCAATGACTGTAAACTCCGATGTGGAAACAGGGACTGAACTGGCCCAATCCAGTAGGAATAATTCTCCATTATCTGATATAATGGAATATGTGGATATCCCACAGATCCCATCAGTGGCGAGTACGTCTCAAACCCTGACGGAGGACTGTGAGGAATCCAATATTGGACAACACAGTGTAAAACGCTGTGGAGCATCCAGAAGAAGGCTTAAGAAGGCTCTGATAAGGGGTGGGATGTCTACAGACCCTGCTGACAAGCCCGCTACCGACACTCATCCTTCAGCTGTTAAAAGGCCAAGGCAGGATGACTCTATTGAGCATCCCAGTAAGAAGGACAAAGCTGAAGCAATGTCCTACCGAAAAGCCATCAGCCACAAAGTCGGAATCTGCTCTAAGACCGACTCAAAACTTACCGACAAGGAACTGACCACCCTTGAGGTAAGGCTAAACAAGGCCGTGTTTCAGGCAATGGATGCAAGGCAGTATGTTCCAAGATTCGAATCTTGTGTTCCCAAGATGGGCATACTAGCCATTACATGCATAGACCGAAGATCCAAGGAATGGATCGAGAAATTAGTTCCTATTTTACCCTGGAAGGGGGCGGAACTAAAGGTGATCCAAGGGCATGAACTGCCTAGGAACCACATAGCTGTGGCAACCATCCCAGGTAAAGCCTACCTAAAACCTCATATGGTATTAAGATTGCTAGAGAGCAATGAGGGAATCAACACCAGACACTGGAAGGTGTTAAACATCAATAAACTCGACTGGTGTTACAAAATGGCATTCTCAATTGACGAGGCATCAGCCAAAGCAATTGAGAGGGCTGGATACAGGCCTTATATGGGCATGACCAGGATATCCTTTATGATAAAGGAGCTGGGATCAAACAAGGAAAAGGGCCTTGCGACAAATGATGGATTAGCTGGGGCTGGACCTAGTTCAACTAATGCCGTCATTAAGGAAATTGGGCTGAATGCTGGAGACGTAGGCCCTGGCGAGGGGTCACGAAATCCTCATGTGGCAGCCTCTGAGATCGTGGTTGAGGCTGAGTCAACACTCTGCTCTGGGTGGCTCTGGGGGTTTCGTGCCTGTCGCCGGGGCGTCAGTCGGAGTGAATCCTGCCAGTGGAAAGTCCATCGGTGTCACCAATGCTGGGACAACATCTGGCCCGACAGAGGTGATGCCGAGGACTGTGTCTGCCGGTGCTTCCAATGCTGGGACATCAACTGGCCCGTCAAAGGTGGCACCGAGGGCAGTGTCCATTGATGGCGTCAATGCTGGGACATCGTCTGGCCCGGCAGGGGAGGCACCGGGGACGACCGCTGGAGGGATTTTAGGGCCGGCACACTCGGCTCAAGTAGTAAGAGGTGCTAGAAGTGGCAAAAAGCTACCTAGAAAAACCTCATATCCCGCCGGAGGGTATACCTATGACGAAAACGGTAACCCAAAAGCGGTGAATAAATATCCATTGAAGAGCAGGTGCTCCCAATGGAAAGGGCCTAGAAGGCATTGAGGACCATGTTGATGGACACTCAATACCCATTAAATATAATAAAGGCAAATATAGTTACTGACAATACCAAAAAACGGAACTACAACAGTGGTGAAGGATACATAAACCCTAACACTGGAAAAAATATCAATAATAAGATAGGTATACTTCAAATAAACCTTCACCAGGCTCGAGCTGCTTCGGCTATTGCCAATAGAAGGTTGCAGAAAGAAAACCTAACAGCACTACTGGTACAGGAACCATGGACCATTAATAACAGAGTATGTGGTCTGGGCTCCATGGGAACAGTTATATCCTGTGACCATGAATCTAGACCCAGAGCATGTATAGTGATAAACAATAATACCAAATATATTGGCATTCCAGAATTTTGCAAAAGGGATCTCGTGGCTATAATGATCCCACAAAAAGCAGACAACAGAAAACTAATACTCTGTTCAGCATACTTTGCAGGTGATGAAGCATTACCGCTTACAATCCTTGAAGAAGTAATAAACTTCTCAAAGCAGAATGATGCGAGACTCATTGTTGGGTGTGATGCAAACGCTCATCATACAATATGGGGCAGCACAGACTGTAATCAAAGAGGGGAAAATCTTTTAGATTTCATCATCACACATAATCTAAACATTGTGAACAAAGGTAATGAACCTACATTCACTACCAAAGCAAGGTCTGAGGTTTAAGATCTCACCCTCTGCTCACAAAATATCAGTAATGAAGTAATGGACTGGCACGTATCGTCAGAAGAATCAGCTTCTGACCATAGACATTTAATGTTCCACATTAAAAGCCTGACAAAAACAACAATTCAATATAGAAATAAAAAATCTACTGATTGGATTGGGTTCAAAGACGACCTTAAGGGTGGTAGTAGCCCAATAGAGTCGACAAGAAATCTAAGAAGAATAGATTTAATTACGGATGAACTTACGGAAAACCTAATTATGGCCTATGAACAGAATTGCCCAATTAAAACAAAAACTGAAAAAAGGGAAGTTCCCTGGTGGAACTCAAACCTATCCACCCTTAGGGCAAAAACTAGGAAACTGTTCAATAGGGCTAAACACTATAGCCTGTGGGAAGAGTATAGAAAATCTCTAACAGAATACCATAAGGCTATAAGGAAAGCCAAAACGGAATCTTGGAAAAAGTTCTGCAGTACCATAAATGGTACTAAAGAAACAGCAAGGATTAATAAAATCCTTGCCAGGAGGAAGGAACCTGATATAGGTCTCCTAACAAAAGAAGATGGTAATTATACTGCAACATGCAAGGAAACACTTGAGCTATTAGCTAAAACACATTTTCCTGGATGCGAAACGGTGAAGGAAACCATCACTAAGATTAGCATCAAAAATCTTCAGGCCTAATCAAATCAAATGGGCTATCAACTCTTTTGAGCCTTATAAAAGCAGTGGAAATGATAACATATTCCCTGCTCTTCTACAGAACGGTATAGAAAAAATCATGCCGACACTGCTGAAAATATTCAGATCCAGTCTTGCATGGGGCTATGTTCCACAAAGCTGGAGAACAGTCAAAGTAACCTATATACCAAAACCAGGTAAAGAAAGTTATAAGACTCCAAAAGCTTATAGACCAATTAGTCTATCTTCATTCATGCTAAAAACTATGGAAAAGATTTTACATAGATACATAGTGAGCAATATAATAACATTGCATCCTATTCATCCAAAGCAACATGCTTACCAAGAGGGCAAATCTACTGAAACAGCTCTTATTGAAATCGTAGGAAATATAAGAAAATCCCTAGATAGCGGAGAAATTACTCTGTGTGTGTTCCTAGACATAGAAGGAGCATTTGATGCAGTACCAATAAGCGTACTAATTAGTGGACTAAGACAGAAACATGTAGACAACACTATAATAAAATGTATTGACAACATGTTATCCAATAGATACATCATAACTAATCTGGTGGATGAGACTACTAAGGCTAAAACAAACAGGGGGTGTCCACAGGGTGGAGTCTTATCACCACTCCTGTGGACGCTGGCTGTGGATGGCCTAGTATGCACACTGAATGAATGTGAATATAATACACAAAGCTATGCAGATGATATAGTCATTACAATCAGAGGGAAAGAATGTGAAACAATCTCTGATCTGCTACAAAATGCACTAAAAATAGTTGAAAAATGGTGCAAAGATAATGGACTAACAGTTAATGCAAATAAAACAACTGTTGTACCTTTCACTAGGAAAAGAAAGCTGAATAAACTCTCACCTCCAATATTCTTTGGAAAAAAACTGGACTTTTCCAATGAAGTGTTCCTTATGCTGTAACAGTTTGGAATGACAAACTACAACAAAGAGGCTGTGTAGATAAACTTAAACGTTTACAAAGATTAGCCTGCTTGCTCATTACAGGAGCCTTACACACAACTCCCACCGCTTCTCTAGAGGCCATGATTAGTCTACCACCTCTCCATTTATACCTTGAAAAAATGGCAAAGGAAGGTATTATAAGACTAACAAGTGGAAATAAACTAAACACAAATTTAGAAATCCAAGCAAATCTAAACAAAATAGAATCTCAAGACAAATTACTTGCATTCCCAACAGATAAAATATTAACTGTTTTCAACTTTGAAAAACCATACAAAGTAGAAATACAAACTAAAACTACAATAGCAGATGTTTGGTATCAGGAATCCAATGGTGCACTTATATGGTACACTGACGGATCCAAGAAAAAGAATGGTATAGGATCGGGCATATATGGGCAAGTGCCTAGGGTGAAGATCCACAAGCACTTGGGACAGTATGCAACGATCTTCCAGGCAGAAATATGTGCCATAACACTCTGTGCCTATGAAATCCTAAGAAGGAATTATAAGAACCACAGAATATACATTTACTCTGATAGTCAAGCTGCTCTTAAAGCTCTTGATTCCTACACAGTAACTTCATCAACAGTACTAGACTGCATTGAAGCGCTGAAGACTTTATCAGTAAACTATGGTAACAAAATCATACTAAGATGGGTACCTGGACATTCCAATTATAAAGGTAACGAGGAGGCTGATGCTCTGGCAAATAGGGGAGCGGACATAGCTACCTATGGGCCGGAGCCTCACTGTCTCCTAGCTAATAGTATTGTTAAATCAACACTTTACCAAAGAATGCTTAACAATGCCACTGAACTCTGGTTATCTACCCCAGGACAAAGACATTCAAAAGCACTCATTTCAGGATTCTCTTCAACACACTCTAAGCGGATCCTAACAATGAGCAGGAATAACCTTAGGATTCTTACTAGAATCTTAACTGGTCACTGTAGACTCAATAAACATCTATGCACGATGAATTTATCGGAAATGTACCTATGCAGGTTCTGCATGGATGAACATGAAACACCGATGCATCTACTTACAGAATGTGGCCCACTAATGCAAACAAGAGTAAAGAAAATAGGTTTGCATATTGCTGATCAAAAGCAAATCAGAGACACCGATCCACAAAGGATTTTACAGTTCTTCCAGGAGATAGGACTATGGAATGACATCTAGCAGGCAAAGTATCACAATGGACTACTATTGAGTCGACGTGAGAAGGTCTCTAGATGGGTTATAAAAAAAAAAAAAACTCATGGTAAATAAATTCATCTGTCCAAGAATTATGTGCCATAACAATAAGTGCCTTAATTTCATAAAGAACAACAGACACAAACAAAAACAGTCGAGCAGCACTATAAGCTCTAGGGTAAAACTCATGGTAAATAAATTCATCTGTCCAAGAATTATGTGCCATAACAATAAGTGCCTTAATTTCATAAAGAATAACAGACACAAACAAAAACAGTCGAGCAGCACTATAAGCTCTAGGGTAAAACTCATGGTAAATAAATTCATCTGTCCAAGAATTATGTGCCATAACAATAAGTGCCTTAATTTCATAAAGAACAACAGACACAAAACAATTTATATTAAATCTTGACACTCGAGCAGCACTCAAAGAGTTAGATTTGTGTAAAAAACAAATTCATCTGTCCGAGAATTGTGCCATTGTGCCTATGAAAATTTCATAAAGAACAACAGACAAAAAACAATTCATATTTAAACAGTCTTATTCTTGTTAAAAAATATATCAATAAATATACACAGAAAAAAACACACCTTAATATTTACAATGTTTTTAATGATTAAAATTATATTAAAATATGAAGTCATGTATAAGTTTCTAAAACATTTTTATCAAATTTTAAATCATTTTTGGTTTATTAGGTCATATTGTAGAAACTTATTTCACATTTTCCTGTAAGTTGTGGAATTCTACAAATTAAAGGGTGTCTCAATCAATAGATTGAAGACTGCAGGAAATATCACTTGTATTATATTTAGACAACAAATTTTCCATTTGTGACCACCTACTTAATTTTAAATCCTTTTTAAGGAGCCACTTTAAATCACTCGGTGAAAGTTCAATGTCTTTAATAAAAACTTTAATTCTAAGATCCATATAAATCACTATTGAAGCTGAAATTCTCACACCACAACGTTCAGCTTCTTTGAAATCAAACAAATAGAAAAAACAATTTTCATTGCAAATTTTATAATTCCACTCACACAGTTTCACATTAGTTTGAAAATGTTGAATAAAATCTTCATAGTCTTTAATTTTGTCTATTTCTAAAAATTCTATAACGTCTTCTTCTTCCCGTTTCATAATTTTCCTTTTCTTTGTTGCTGGATCTGTTTTTTTCATTTCCTTGCACTTTGATACAATGGATGACACATCTGGGAAAATGCTGGGCACAGCATTATCATGGAGGCGAGGATACTTAAGAGGGACTGATTGAACTTTTCCATTGTCATCTTTTTCGAAAGATGTTAATATAACATCCGATGGATTAAAATGTTTAACACAAACAGCTGAATTGGCACTGGGATTCCAATCTTTTCGTGGAATTGCTGAAATCCATTTTTCTTTCCGTGAAACATCGTGGAGTGGCACTTTGAAAATTGAAATAGTGCCTTCCTTCTTCAGAGAGCTCTGATAATTGGATTTACAGCCAGGTACACAGCACTTCAAAACCATCTGTAAATTTAACATGAAAGTATGAAATTTAATAACTTATCATAACTTCAAAAAGAAAATCTAATTTTTGAAATAATAAGTAGATTTTTGTTATTTTTTTTTGTTCATATAAATTTTAATTAATGCTCTACATCCCTAACAATAAAATAAAAAGAATTTTGAACATCTGTTATAAGCTAAAATTCATTAACAATTTATTCAATAATTCTTGTGGATGTATGTATATATTATTTTTATTTTATTTAAAGTACACAAACAATTTCTGGACAAATAAACTGGTGATATACAATATTAAAACGAGTGGGTTGTGGCCAACGCTAAACTCCTCACTAACAAGTCATTTTATAAAGTATTCAAATTTTGTATGGAAAATTTTCAGCAATTTTATGAAATGAATTTGTTTAATTATTTTTTTATTTAAATATTTTATTATGAAAAGTTGATATTTCTTTAATGCAATTTTATGAAAGTGATGAGCCTTTTTACCTATTTGAAAATAAAAATTTCAAATTTAAATTTTCCTGAGCTTGGGGTCACTTTGAAATATTTGACAGTTAAAAAAAATGAGAAGCACTATTCATATATCCTTCAAAATCTAATGGGGTCTAAGTGAGCATTAGATATACAAATTTGCAAAATTTGAATAGAATTAAATGAGTACTTTAGTCTATAATCGATAAAGTAAAATGAACACGCCATATATAGCACACTGCACACAGCACATAGCACACACACACAGATACATTGTAATGAAACTTTCAGAATACAATCTCAGCATGATACTAGTTGATAATCTGCAAAAAAAAAAATACCCTTAAAAATTGCGAAATCATAACTCCCCACTATATCACCTTGTGTTAGTGAGGAGTAAAAATAGTCACGCCCAGCATCAATTAAATGTATACATTATTACCTTATTAATTAATTTAGTAGTATAAGAAAAAAAAACAAAGAATATTAAGTAAGACTAAAGTTGAAACTACAATATAGTATGCTACCATGTGTGTGTGTGTGAGGGTGTGTGTGTGTATGTGAGGAGGGTGTGTGTATGTGCATGAACTTTTATGCGATGCACCCAATTCATCAGTGTGGAAAGTTAAGATTATAGTAGAACGCTTAATAATTTATTCTTTATTTGTAATTAAAAGGGAGTTAAAAAGATCTTTATCATTAATCTTGTAGTTATAAAAATGAGAAGTGCGGTATATGAATGAGTTCTGTCTGGCATTAGTGTTGCAAATGGGGAGGTAAAATAAGACAGTCAGTCTAGTCGGTCTTGTTGGCACTCTCAGAGTCAAGCGTTCTAACAGATCAGGGCAGTCAAACGTTGAGTTAGCAATTTTGAATTTTTATTTTTTTTTAAATGAATATGTCCTTGTTAAACAAGTACATATACATCTTCCTACGTTCCCTAAAATAAGCATAAATGCTTGTGCTATTGGTGAACGAAACCGGTTGAGACAGGATTCGAACTCGCAACCACTGGATTACTAGCCCAGCGCGCTAACCGCTCTGCCATCGACTCATCTAATCTGCTATAATAGACGCATAATATCTGCTATAGTTCTACGGCTTTTAAGTGAAGTCATTTTGTAGTGCTTCAATGAGTCAGAATAACTGATGTGGTCTCTATGTGTACGAAAGTCAAGATATCTAATGTTTTTTGTTGTAACGTTTCAACTCTGATTTTATATGTGGGAGACCATATTTGGGATGCATATTCAACAATACTGCAAACACATGCGCAATAAAGAGTTTTAAAGGTAGAAGCATTATTAAACTGTCTGCACAAATGGAGAACATATCCATGTGTATGCAACTGTATGTGAATATAAATATGTAAAATCTACGTAATTTACTCCTGTCCCAAACACAAGTTTTTTACTTTATTGGGACAGTACTTATTTGAAAAAAAATGTTATAATTTTAATTTTTATACTTAAAAATGTTTATGCTATAAACTTACAAAATACAGTGGTACCTCGACATACGAGTGCCCCAACATACGAGTTTTTCGAGATACGAGCCGGCGAGCGAGTGATTTTTTGCTTTGAGTTACGAGCGAAATTCGAGATACGAGTTCGATTTAGCAGGTCGGCCGGTAGATACAAGAGTTACAGTCACAGCAGCATACGGAGGTTATGCAAGAAATTGGTTTCGAGGAGTCAGAGGAGGAGGAGGTTATTTCTACAAGTGAGATAACGGAGATCTTAGGAATGTGGGAGAGAGTTTCACAGTTCGTGGAAAAGAAACACACAGAAAAAGTTGCAACAGGTCGGGCATCTGATATTTTTAATGACACTCGCCTAACTCATTTCCGGAACATTCTGAGAGGGAGGAAGAAACAAACCTCCTTGGACATGTTTTTTTCTAAATGGCCTACAGGTGAAAATGAAAAAAATGTAGCGAAAAAGGCAAAGACCAGTGAGGATATCTAATTAATTTCTTTACATTCCCGTTTTTGTACAATAAATATTTGTCATTTATAAATACGTTTTTATTATTCAAAACCACGTAATAAAAAAACTGGGTTGACATTTTGGGGGTTGGAACGGATTAATGGTAGTTCAATTGTTTTGTATGGGGAAATTTGCTTCGAGATACGAGTAATTCAAGATGCGAGCAAGGTTGCGGAACCAATTAAACTCGTATGTCGAGGTACCACTGTAATTAAATAAAAAAAAAAGTAAAGTATCATGATCTAGTCTAGACAAATTGTGTGGGTACACAATAGACAAATTTGGATTGTTTGGTCACGAGTGTGCGAAAACCACCCCACCCCGCTCTAGCGGAATATGCGGAAGTTGCTTGGAAATAACTTTACTAATTGTTGTCTCAGATTATAAAATATAATTATGAGCATTAAATGAGATTAGATATTCTTTGTTTTAACAAATGTCAAACAAATTATGCCGATTTTGTTTCAAATAATAATCCACACCCAAACGTTCAAAATTATTACATTTTATGAATTACTATTTATTTTAATAATTGAAAATATAATTTGTCATGACACCAAGAGCCATGTATGTAGGTTGTGTGCACTTCATGGAAAGAATATATATATATATATATATATATATATATAATACCTATCGGTAGGTAGTAGGTATTATAAACTCTTTGATAATACATACATACCATCACGGCATATCCCACAAAGTGGGGTAACCAGCGAAAGGTGTGCGGGTGTGATTACCTTATAAAACGGAGCACAACACATCTGTGTATACCCACACACCAGTCTCGTCTCACCTAAAAGGCACTACATTCAGAATGGGTGGTGAACCTCATTGCTGAACTATGTGAGATGTTATTGTTACCTGTTGTATTTTCGATTACCCGGCTCTTACGGGACACTCGAAAACAATAATAGAAAAGAGTGGAAGCACTATTCTAAGCCGGTACCTCACAGCTAAATTTTGTTTCAAATAATAATCCACACCCAAACGTTCAAAATCATTACATTTTATGAATTACCATTTATTTTAACAATTGAAAATATAATTTGTCATGACACCAAGAGCCATGTATGTAGGTTGTGTGCACTTCATGCAAAGAATATATATATATATATATATATATATAATACCTATCGGTAGGTAGTAGGTATTATAAACTCTGATAATACATACAGATAACTTCATTATTAATATAATGTGATATTTACATAAGGGGCCTGAGCCAAGTTGAAAACGCTTAACTATATCGCCAAACGCTATTTTTTTTGTATGGGATTTGACGTTTGTTGTAGAATTTTTTTCTACAATAACAAAACGTCAAATCCCATACAAAAAAAAATAGGGTTTGGCGATATCGTTAAGCATTTTCGATTTGACTCTGGGGCAAGTATTGTGATTGATATAATAATAATAATAATGAACACTTCCTTGCACCCTGCGCAAGTGGCAAGTTTATTGCCGGCAATTTCTTCCGAGTAACCAGTGTTTCCAGCCCAGATAAGCAATATTTGCGTGAGAAATGAATTTAAATAAATTTCTCATTTTCTGGGAATCGAACCCAGGACGCCCGCACAGAACCCGAACGGCTTACCAACTGTGCCACAGCGGTCTTGTATTGAAAATAAATGTAAAATGTATTTAACATAGGTTCATACATACATACCATCACCCCATGTCCCTCTCGGGGTAGGCAGAGAGAACCGAACACCACTTATTTCTATCTTGACATACATTCATCGCCTCGTCAACATTCATACGTTGTATTTAACAATTCCTATAATAGTGGTTTTTCTACCCAGAGATAGTGTGGATGGCGCAAGTTTGTCCCCCCCTCTTTGTTCTGCTAGCCCAGTCGCCCCGCTGATCTTTTCTGACAGGTTTTAGTTGCCTTTGAGGTTCCAGCTATAGCGCACGTGAATTATACCTGTTGAGTCTAACGCGAGTAGAATTGTTTTATTGTTTGTTAATAATGTAAAAGTAACCAGCTGGAGTCTTTTGGCGACTCAGCATTTTATTTTTATTTTATTTTTATTCAAATTGAAGCTAGCAATGTATGAAGTAAAAAATAAATACAGAATATATAATAACACTTCTAACAAGTGTAGTGTAAACACGTATTTTTTTTGATCCATAATAAATTTAAAGTTTGTGCTAGTTTTACAGTTCTTCAACCACTGTTTAATTTGTAAAAGTTAACTAAGTTATTAATACCCCCACATTTTGAATGAAAAACTAAGGTATAATATAAATATTATTCAGTTTTAATATTCAAATTCATCACTCATAGAATCAAAAATTATTGTTACAATGGACGTCAACTGTAATTCATGTTGTAAGACGTTAAAAGTAAGTGAATGCATTAAGTGCACATCGTGCAATTTTGCATTTCACTATTTATGCGTCAACATTTCGGATAATAATTTTAAAAAAATGCCTTATGACAGGAAAAATACCTGGAAATGTGATAAATGTAAAATGAATGAAAAAACAAAGCGCTCCATTCAGTCTGCCGACGACGATTCTTCATCCCACCAATCCAAAACTGACAAATTAACAGATATCAATATCACCGAATTAATGTCGGAAATAAAAAAGTTAACAGCGCAACTAAAGTCTACAAATACGAGGCTCGATGATTTCGAAAAAACTATTGAATTTAATAATAATATTGTCGACAGCTTAAAACAAAAAATTGAAAACTTGGAAGAAAAAGTTACCAAAATGGATTCCTTAGAGTTGGAAATTACTGAACTTAGAAGTGTCGTGGGAAAAATGGAAATGGAAACATTACAGAATGAACAACGCCTACTCACGAATAACATTGAAATTCACGGCCTGCCTGAAGATCCAAAAGAGAACGCTGTTCAATTACTAGTGAAAATAGGTAGCAGCGTGGGTTGCAAGATCAATCAAGATGACATCGAATCGGTAACCCGAATCGATCCCAAGAAGGTTACCGGTAATAATCGTCCCAGGAATATAATTGCTAAATTTAGATTAAAAGTCAAAAAAGACGAGCTGATCTCGGCCATCAAGAAAAAGAAAGGGATCAACACTAGTATGGTCGATATCCCTGGAAAGGCGGTAAACTTCTTTGTAAACGACCACCTAACATGGAGAAGCAAAACTATTTTACGAGCTGCGAAAGAATTTAAAAAGAATCAAAACTATGATTTTTTATGGATTCGGGACTCGAAAATCTACCTTCGCAAGAACGAGTTATCAAAGAAAATCTGCATCTCCAGTGTCAACCAACTAAACTACCTAACTTAAAATTGTTTATATTTTTTCTCGTGTATGTATACTTTACTTGTATCTATTCATTTTCAAAATTGTTACGATACTCCGTTTATTCACATAGCTCTCCGCTTCTATCAAATAACATACTTATACACTTATATACATTAACACAATCCACACTCTACACTAAATTAAACACAGTGGACTTTTTAGTGATGAACCAACAAAACATACGTCTCTCATACAGTAAAATAACTAATAATAACAATTCACATATATAGGTATAATATTTTTTCTATGTTTTATTTATAGGTTGGTACATATATTACAAACACAAAATTAGCGAAGTTATGAAAATGTATTTACATACGATTTACACCAAATATATCTATACACCTAAGTACTTTACTAAACATTATGTCTGAATCATTAGTCTGTTTTTATCAAAATGTTCGCGGTCTCAAATCAAAAACTCAAGAATTTTACCAAAATGTATTGTGTAACGACTATGACGTCATATTCCTAGTTGAAACATGGTTAAATGACGGCGTCAGTAGCAGTGAAATTTTTGACATTAGGTACGATGTATTTAGAAGGGATAGAGATACCGCGTTAACGGGTAAATCAATAGGTGGCGGTGTAGCCATTGCAATAAAAAATATCTACAATGCTAAGATACAAACGACTTGGAATTCCAATGCTGAAGATATTTGGATTACCTTTTGTACCCCCGATAAAAATACCAAAAATAATTTAATACACATGTGCTGCTCTTATATCCCAGGAATCGGACCCAAGCTGTCATCCTCAGATAGAATGGTATTAATATCTGAACACACAGAAAAAATTAATAATTTATCTACCCAATATCCGGAAGATACCTTCCTGATTGTTGGTGACTATAACATGCCAGGCATTCAATGGGATTCCTTTAACTCACATGAACACCAAAATTACAACAATGACCCATGTATATCAACCTTTCTTAATAATATCGCATTTTCTGATCTCCTACAATATAATAATATTCCCAACAGCCATGAACGAATTCTTGATCTCGTACTTTCTAATATCCCAATCAATGTGAGTAGTTCTGACGATCATCTAGTGACGGAAGATGCGCACCATAAATCTCTACTAATTGAATTAAACTTTTCTTCTCTGCAACGCATCAAACACAGAGAACATATAATAAAGTTATTTGACCAAGCGAATTACGATGTTATAAATGACACTTTAAGCAATACTGATTGGTCATCAATTCTTAATACATTAGATGTAAACCTTGCCCTACAAAATTTTTACTCAACCGTAGAATCGATCATAGAAGATTACGTTCCTAAGGTATTATAAGACTAACAAGTGGAAATAAACTAAACACAAATTTAGAAATCCAAGCAAATCTAAACAAAATAGAATCTCAAGACAAAATACTTGCATTCCCAACAGATAAAATATTAACTGTTTACAACTTTGAAAAACCATACAAAGTAGAAATGCAAACTAAAACTACAATAGCAGATGTTTGGTATCAGGAATCCAATGGTGCACTTATATGGTACACTGACGGATCCAAGAAAAAGAATGGTATAGGATCGGGCATATATGGGCAAGTGCCTAGGGTGAAGATCCACAAGCACTTGGGACAGTATGCAACGATCTTCCAGGCAGAAATATGTGCCATAACACTCTGTGCCTATGAAATCCTAAGAAGGAATTATAAGAACCACAGAATATACATTTACTCTGATAGTCAAGCTGCTCTTAAAGCTCTTGATTCCTACACAGTAACTTCATCAACAGTACTAGACTGCATTGAAGCGCTGAAGACTCTATCAGTAAACTATGGTAACAAAATCACATTAAGATGGGTACCTGGACACTCCAATTATAAAGGTAACGAGGAGGCTGATGCTCTGGCAAATAGGGGAGCGGACATAGCTACCTATGGGCCGGAGCCTCACTGTCTCCTAGCTAATAGTATTGTCAAATCAACACTTTACCAAAGAATGCTTAACAATGCCACTGAACTCTGGTTATCTACCCCAGGACAGAGACATTCAAAAGCACTCATTTCAGGATTCTCTTCAACACACTCTAAGCGGATCCTAACAATGAGCAGGAATAACCTTAGGATTCTTACTAGAATCTTAACTGGTCACTGTAGACTCAACAAACATCTATGCACGATGAATCTATCGGAAATGTACCTATGCAGGTTCTGCATGGATGAACATGAAACACCGATGCATCTACTTACAGAATGTGGCCCACTAATGCAAACAAGAGTAAAGAAAATAGGTTTGCATATTGCTGATCAAAAGCAAATCAGAGACACCGATCCACAAAGGATTTTACAGTTCTTCCAGGAGATAGGACTATGGAATGACATCTAGCAGGCAAAGTATCACAATGGACTACTGTTGAGTCGACGTGAGAGGGTCTCTGGATGGGTTATAAAAAAAAAAAAAAAAAGGTAGAAAAACGAGTAAAGAAATTTCCAATCTGGTACACACGTGCCCTAATTAAGGTTACAAAAGAAAAACTTAAATACTTCAAACTATGGAAGCAGTTAAAAAATCCACTAGACTATCACACGTTCTCATTGCTACGCAGGAGACAAAAAAAACTCTCTAATATAGCATTCAAAAACTATATTGTTTTTATAGAGAATGGAATACAAAGCAACATAAAAAAACTTTGGTCTTATGTAAAAGCTAATAAACAAACTCCAAATATACCAGACTCTGTAACTCTAGACTCTGAGTCTACAAATGAACCTCAAGGTGTCGCAAATCTTTTTTCAAAATTTTTTGCATCAGTTTTTGTACCGGATACAACAATCAATGCGGATTACCCCAATTCAACGACTCATCAACTTGACACCCCACTGATCCATACAGTTAACATTAACGAAGAAGTAACATATAAATATATTTCCCAAACTGACATTAACAAAGGGCCAGGATGCGACAACATACCGGGTATCTTCCTAAAAAAATGCGCTAAAACCCTAGCACTCCCAATATCAAACATATTTTCCAAATCTATAGATCAGGGAATATTTCCAGTTAAATGGAAAACTGCTCTAGTAACACCTATACATAAATCAGGAGACAAACATGACGTGACAAACTACCGGCCTATCTCTAAACTTCCAATACTCAGTAAAATCTATGAGAAAATCGTATACGACCAATTATATCCTACCATAGCACCCTTCATTTCAAATAAACAACACGGTTTCATGAAAAAAAGATCCACTATCTCGAATTTAACCGTCTTCATACAATTCCTACACGAAACGATGGATAAAAATATTCAAACTGATTGTGTATATACTGACTACTCCAAGGCGTTCGACCGTGTGAATCATAATACTCTATTTAAAAAACTACTTCATATGGGCATTTGCGGAAACCTATTTAATCTACTCCATTCTTACTTAAGCCAACGATACCAAACAACTGTTGTTAAAGGGTTTTCCTCATTGCCAGTTAATGTTACATCAGGTGTACCCCAGGGCTCTCATCTCGGTCCATTGCTTTTCCTTGTGTACATAAATGACATTGGGAAATGCTTCAAACATTGCAAATTCTCTGTGTTTGCAGATGATATGAAAATATACAAAGAAATTAAGTCGGGTGCCGATTGTTGCGCTCTTCAATCAGATCTAGACAGACTTATGATTTACTGTAAAAATAACTACCTCTCTCTAAATGCTTCTAAATGTTTTGTCATATCGTACACAAGAAAAAGGAATAAAATTTGCCACAATTACAATCTAGATAATGTGAACATAAAACATAAAAATGAATGTAAAGACCTTGGAGTGCACCTTGATGCAAAACTTACCTTTACTCAACATATAAACACTGTTATTACAAAATCATACAAACTACTTGGATTCATATTTAGAATAGGTAAATCTTTTAAAAATCCGCAAACCTTAAAAATATTATATTTCTCACTTGTCAGAAGTACACTGGAGTTTGCATCATTTATTTGGAACCCGCTGTATAAAATCCATATAAAAAATATTGAAAACATCCAACGCAAATTTTTGAAACGACTCAACTATAAATACAACAATAATACAACGGTTAATAATATTCAAAGTTTAGCGAACCGACGAACAATGACTGATTTATCTTTTATTTATAATGTTTTAAATAACCATATAGACTCCGCCGATATACTCACACTTATTGACTTTAATATACCTATAAGACGTACAAGACATACACCATTATTTAAATGCAAATATTATAAAACAAATGCTGCAATAAATTCACCAATCAATAGGGCCATGGATGCTTACTCAAGGTATGTGGATATTTTAAACTTGGACATTTTTTACGACTCCCCAAACGAATATCGACGGAAAATATCCCAAATAGATAAATTAGAAAACAATAGCTAACCATGGCCCATCACTCTTAAGTCCACATACTCTCTTTTACACACACACACACACCCTCACACACCCTCACACACCCTCACACACACACACACACACACACACACACACACACACACACACACACACACACACACACACACACACACACACACACACACACACACACACACACACACACACACACACACACACACACACACACACACACACACACACACACACACACACACACACACACACACACACACACACACACACACACACACACACACACACACACACACACACACACACACACACACACACACACACACACACACACACACACACACACACACACACACACACACACACACACACACACACACACACACACACACACACACACACACACACACACACACACACACACACACACACACACACACACACACACACACACACACACACACACACACACACACACACACACACACACACACACACACACACACACACACACACACACACACACACACACACACACACACACACACACACACACACACACACACACACACACACACACACACACACACACACACACACACACACACACACACACACACACACACACACACACACACACACACACACACACACACACACACACACACACACACACACACACACACACACACACACACACACACACACACACACACACACACACACACACACACACACACACACACACACACACACACACACACACACACACACACACACACACACACACACACACACACACACACACACACACACACACACACACACACACACACACACACACACACACACACACACACACACACACACACACACACACACACACACACACACACACACACACACACACACACACACACACACACACACACACACACACACACACACACACACACACACACACACACACACACACACACACACACACACACACACACACACACACACACACACACACACACACACACACACACACACACACACACACACACACACACACACACACACACACACACACACACACACACACACACACACACACACACACACACACACACACACACACACACACACACACACACACACACACACACACACACACACACACACACACACACACACACACACACACACACACACACACACACACACACACACACACACACACACACACACACACACACACACACACACACACACACACACACACACACACACACACACACACACACACACACACACACACACACACACACACACACACACACACACACACACACACCCTCACACACACATACATATACACACCCTCTCTCTTACATAAGCGGAATAATAATTAAATAAATAAATAATAAAAATACTTTACTACTTACACTACACACACAAACCAAAATGTATTTGACACATGTAACTGACATTAGATTTAGATAATTGATGTATCACATGTATTAATCCATGTAATAAACTATCTAATGTTGTATGTGTTAATTAAAAAATAAAATAAAATAAAAAATAAAAATAAAATAACTTGCCTTAATACCCACTTCATACATCAATTATAAGCTTACAATACTATCAAAGTAACATAATATTATTTAGGTACCTACATATATTATATCCGTATCTCATAAATAAGTGTAGTGATAATTAATTTATTTTTCACTTAAGTTACATGGTAGTGACTAAGTGTGTTTCAGATCCATATAATCTTCGGGGGTGAATATAAGTCTTAAAAATAAAATTTGTTTCAGATACAATTGACTACTAGGGTGAATTAAAGTTATTTTTCATTCAAAAAATTAATTAAGTGATAGTATAAGGGCTTCATCAGCAGTCGGTTGGAGAACAGTTTGATAAGATCTTTCCAGTTATATATTATTTTTGCCATGCCTGTATATCAATGTATTGATCTTTTCAGACACATGACAACTGATTATGCTTTTATAAGATTATTCTTTTCAGTGACAGCGTTCCATGTTTATTGTTGTATTTCACTTTTCAGCAGAAGCTTGTGGCGTTCTTATAAATATTCCTTTAAACTTATTAATCTTAATCAATATAATAATTAAATAACCATCTCCCTATAAGCTATTAGCAATGACGATTATTTTTATTCTGTCTTCTATAACTTTTAACATTGTTCTATTTCTTCATCGCGGCACGTATCTTTCTTTCCCGCCATATTTAGTTATTGTATAGTCTAGCCGGCATTTAAAGATTTATCCACGATCTTCTTTGTCATAATATATGCGTTAGCAATTGTATTTAAATTTTAAACAATTTGGCTATCCCCCGGAAGGTCTTCAAAGCAGTAGGTTTTAACGTAAATAATTTTGGCAATAATTGTTAACGTTTTAACAAATTTATAAATTACATTGATAAATTATGAGAATTTCACTACAAATTTGGTGCTTACCTTAATCAATGATATTCCAAACGAAAACAATTAAAAAAAAAAAACATGTAAGCTTTAAGCACTTTGTAACTTAAACAAAATCCTATCAAAAGTTTCGATCTACCACAAAAGTAAATACCGTAAATATAAATACTAACATGAAATTGTTTTGATTTTGACATAAAAAAGAGAATTTCATTTTGACAGATTTTGATATCTCTTTTCTATGGTGTTCTGTGCATAGAAAATTTCTATGGACATGAATAAGTTTTAATGCGGGGTTTACATGTTTGTGTAGGTGTTAGGTTTGGCAAACTATCACAAACTCAATCTACACACGTGTAAATAAAAAAAATCTATGGTTTATTTATTCACCATATGCCGGATTTATACGTTAGTATAGGCACGGCAAACGTCTCAGCGAGCGTGTAAACGGCTTAAAAGTCGACAGCTCGGACACTATTTACATGCTCGCGAACCCGCAGTATGCTTTGAAGCGGCAAACACGATGGACGTTGAGGTTATGTCGGCCATAACTTTCGGCCTTACGTATTTTTATTATAATATAGGATTTTTTTCAATTATCTCTACATGTACGTGTTCTAAATCAAACAATAGAAATTTTTCAATAATTATTATTTAAAAATTCTAAAAGAAATGCATAACAAAATATAAAAAAATATTTTAATCATTATTTATTTATTTGGGTTGTTCTAATTGTATGCCAATACCTATACTAATTTGGCAAACCTATACATACATACATACATGTATACATGCATGCATGCATACATACATGCATGTATACATACATGCATGCATACATACATACATGCATTCATACATGCATACATATATACATACATATACTATTTTATTTAATTTTTCAATAAATCCACTATTTGATATTAATTTTATGCATATGATGTATTAATAAATAAATAAAATAACATGATTGAATAAATGTGTTTTATTATAAAACATATAAATAAATATAAAAATATTAAAATGAATGTTTTCACATCATAATATATTTAATCCTAAATAATTCATAATCAGATAAACTATAATCATAAATATAACTTTGAATATTCAAATTGCAGGTGTGAAATACGTATTATTATTATAATTTTGGATGTCAGACGTCTGCCGCAAACCCCCTTTGACTCGTGCCAAAATACCGACACTCAATCGGATCGGGCGCGAGCCCGGGCGAGACCACGCGAGCCTATCCGAACACCCTATATGCACCCTATTTACACATTGGAGCTCGGGATGTCTCGCCGAGCCAAGGCGAGCGTGGAAACGGCCTAATAAACATTTGTTACCTACGCATCTTTGATTTTTGTGATTTGACATTTCTAAAATTTCAACTAATTTGCTTTCGTGTTTGGTTAAGAATACCGGTGTTTTCCTACTTATTTGATTCTTCAAAGATATATTGTATTATTAAGTAACAAATCACTTTTAAAATGGTTGTTCGTCAATATAATGACGAGCTTAAGTATTTGGAGAAGATAAATCCTCATTGCTGGAGAATAAAGAAAGGTTTTCAACCAAATATGAACGTGGAAGGTGTTTTTTATGTGAATAGCACTTTAGAACGACTGATGCTGGATGAATTGCGCAATGCTTGTCGACCTGGAATGGTAGGAGGCTTCTTGCCAGGAGTAAAGCAGATTGCAAATGTTGCGGCCCTTCCAGGAATTGTTGGAAAGTCTGTTGGTTTGCCTGATGTACATTCTGGCTATGGGTTCGCTATTGGTAAGGTTTTTATTCATATTATCCTAAATTATAAATTTCTCGTGTGTTTTCATCATTGTTTAAGTGAATTGCGTAGTGCTTTCCTTACAACTTATAGTAGAGGGAAGACGGAATATATCGACGAAGATATCGTGGCTTAATAATTTCAGGCAGTGGTTCGGGATTCCGGATTCGGCGTCACTAGGTTGGTGCAAGATCGGGATGTGTTTTACATATTTACCAATATGAATTCGAACTGTCCCTGGCCGATCGCAATAATTTTTATATCAATAGATAGATAACGCGTATATATTACAGGAAAAATAAAAACTTTTGGCGGTAAGGCTTAAAATAAACATAAAAAAATAAGTATGATACCTTCCTCCCAAGAGGCTTCGAGGTAGAGCTCACTTTTTTAATGTCAATAATGGAATTAGATATTCCACACATAACCTCTCTGAACGAGATGAATAATAGCTAGACGATAACTGAAGCCGTGGTCTGACGATACATAAATGTCAAGTGTCAGCGCACAAACGTCAGACGGCACGGTCATGTCACAACATGAAATGATAAAAATTGTCTAATAAAATAAATAATTAGAATTTGCAATAAATTAGGACGTCACAAATTAAGATAAATAGATTCAATATTGGACGTCACAAATTTAAATAAATTTTCACTAAAAAAAATAAATTAAAAACAAACACAGCTGAATTATTGTCACCAGGGAAATAAATTTGTCACATATATAGTTGGTTTCTGGGGCACACATCATCTTTTCTTCACGGCCATGAAAGTGCTGATGCACCGTCAATGCCGGAATGGACCGTCGTCGATGGGCGAAGGGGCAAGGCTATCGGCGAAAGCAACCTCGGGTCCCAGACACCGGCAGATGCCGGTTGGGTGACTGTCGGGAGCGAACGGCGGCGGGGCGAATGTCAAGGAGATGCAGGCCGTTGCTCCAGGTTCCAGCGCGACCCAACAGCGGTTGGAACACTTTTCAAACTCAGCACCCGCTTCGGTCCAGGAAAGCGGTTCTCTCGCCGAATGGTGGCGCGCCGATCTATTTCGGCACTCGAGGTGTCACGTCAATGGCTGCCGATGTGGAGTGAGCCTAACCGACACCCTTTGGTGCAGTTTGCAGCTGCTCTGGCCACGAGGGATGCGGACATCCATCCTTCGGCCGTTCGGTGAGCGTGGTCCGTATTGACACGACGCGTGTCTAATTTCGACTGTCACTTGTAGTAGGTATTGTAATGTCACATATTTTCGAGGTTATGTGTTATTGTCAAAATATTTTTTTTTTTCACACTTAATTTATCATAAATATTTGTTTGTGGTCTGATTTAGCGCCAAATTCAAATAAAATATAACACGAACAGGAGAGGTCGCATCAAGTAAACTTACGAAAAATGTATGGAGGAACCCATTACAATTTGTTAGTTTTCTGACACAGTTTGAATTTCCGAAACTCACCACTAGGTGGCAATTCTGCCCCCAAACTACTAGCGTTTTGAAAGCAAATTCTAAACAATAATTCAATCGTAATTTGCCACATTCACACCCGTGGTATTTATATTATAATACAGTATATGATGCAATAATAACTACATACTACCTAACCAACCTACTCACACCAAACTTTTGGTAAGAATAGGTTGGTTTGGTTTGTATGTACTTAGTTACCATGGCGACTCGTGTGAGCGATTTGTTTTTATTATCAAAATGAGTCATAAATTTTTTAAGAAATGAAAATGTGAGTATAATTTTAATATTATTTATTTTTTATTTTTTTTTTTTTTAAGATATTTATTTTTTAATAAAAAGTAATACATTGTTTATTTATTTATTTTTTTTTTTTTTTTAAGATATTTATTTTTTAATAAAAAGTAATACATTGTTCTTTTCCCGCCAAACTGCAAAGCAGTTTTTTGGCAGAGCAGATTCTCTCTTTCACATAATATTATAAATTTCACATATAATTATTTCAATAAACTAATCTTATTTTATTTTATTTATTTAATTACTAGCTTTTATGTCCCGCCGTTGGCCAAGAATGTAAATTAGTGAAGGAATAAGCAATCGTTTATATACCTACATTATATTGTCACACATAATTTTTTTTAACCGTAGTATGAAAAGTAGTTTGAAATTTAATTGAGTTTAAGCGGTGTAAAATCTTAAAGTGATGGCCACAATCCATTTGCTTTTATATATAAGCACATACAATTTCTGCACGCATGGACTATGGGAAATGATTTTAAATATGACTTATTATAAAAAGACAACGTCGTAAAGAGTTTGGATTTGGCCACAACCCCTATTTTTATATATTGTCATCGAACGCAAATAATGTGTTTTAAATATTTAGTAATTTTGGATGATGGGAATGGTTTAAAAATTGATTAAACAAAAGTACTGAAAATATTCTAGTGTTGGTCCCATCCTATTCGTTTTTATATTTTTCGTCAAGTGTGCATATAGTTTATTATAGTTTTGCACAATAAAACTGATAGACTTAAAACTGACACATAAGTCTACATTACAGAAGAAGAAGACTTAAGCTATGTTAAATTGTTTTTAATATGAATATAAACGTTGTGAAGATCCAGCAATGGCCACAACCCCGATTTTTTATATATTGTCATCAAAATGAAATGTGTAGTTATTGAAAATTAAGCAATATATGATGATATAATAAATGGTGTAAATTTGATTGAACAAAAGTAATGAGAAGATTCTAGTGTTGGTCACATCCCATTCGTTTTTATGTATTTTCATCAAGTATGTATGTTGTTTATAATATTTCGTTACAATAGACTATTAGACATAAAACTAATCCAAAAGACTAAATAAAAAAAGAAGTAGAAGTATAAAACTATAACAAATAGTTTGTAATAAAAACTGACCCAATGGTCTACATAGAAGATGAAATAGAAGAATTACACATTAGGAAATGTATTATATAAAAAACTGACCAAAATGTCTTCATAAAAGAAGAAGAAGATGAATTGAACTATAGGAAATATTTTATATAAAATTCACCCAACATCTACATAAAATAAGAAAACGAAGAATTAGACTAAAGGTTAGTTTGTTTAAAAATAGTTTGTTTAAAAACTAACCAAAAGGTCTACATAAAGGAAGAAGAAGACGAATTAGACTATAGGAAATAGTTTGTATAAAAACTCACCCAAGGTCTACATAAATTAAGAAAAATTAGACTATAGGAAATAGTTTATTTATGAACTGTCCCAAATGACTTCACAAAAGAAGAGGAAGAAGATTTAAACCCCAAGAAATAGTTTGTAGAAAAAATCACCCAAAGGTCTACATAGAAAAAAGAAGAATTTCACTATAGGAAATAGTTTGTAGGTATATTGAATGTGTATTGTAGTTAACCTAAAATAGTTTAATAATTTTCCTATACAAAATCAGTATATTCTTGGTTTTTAAGTAGTAAGTATTAGGTATGTAGGTACCTACCTACAATGATGTTCTAAATCAATTCGAATTCGATTTATAACAAATTTTATTTGAATATCAGAATGTGTCCGTTACCATAGTAACCATGTTCCAACATGTGAAAAATATCAAATGTTATGGAGACATTTTTTGAATATGTAGGTACCTACATTGGTTTGTTCGATGCCATAAAAATGAAAATTGTCAGAAAAATCAAATATTTTTAACAAATTATGCAATTTTATTACGCCTATATCTTTACTAATAATTAACAGACTTTTACAATATATGTCTTAAAACTTGCTGTAATGTCTTGTGTTTCATTTTATTATTTCATAATCACATTTATTTCAAAGGTATATTATTTTAAAGAACATATTCATTCGGTAGGAAAATTAAATATCGTATGAAAAGATATTAAAATGGCGGGGTTATATGTACATTTGTACAAAACGCTTACTTTAAAAATAAGTTAAACATTATAATTAGACAAAATATTCACCATGTTTTTCACTTAAAAGCTAAGTTATACTTGAAAATATATTTTTTTCGTGTAAATACGTACTTCTAACTTTTAAACTAACAGATATTTGCGTGCAAAATGTACATTTTTTTGACAGATATGACTTGGAAAATTTTGTATGAAAAAAATAATTATTGAAATATCTTTAAAATTTAGCATTTTAATCGCATTATTTTTAGCGTGACACTGCATCAGGTATACTGGTACACGTTCGCACATAAATTAGATTTTTAGATGCTCTTGGTTATTCAAAAGGCGTGAGACAAACACACACACACACACACACTAACATATTGATTGCTTTATTACTTTAGACTAGCTTTTATGTCCCGCCGTTGGCCAAGAATGTAAAATTGTGAAAGAAAAAGCAATCGTTTTTATAATATTGTCACCCAATTATTTTGCAATATCAGACTATGAAAAGTGGTTTGAAATTTGATTGAGTTTAAGTATTGTAAAATGTTCAAGTGATGGCCACAACCCATTCTTTTTTATATATTGCTATAAAGTGTGAATGAAGTATAATATTTATACAATTTCTGCTCGCATGGACTTTGCGTAATGGTTTTAAATATGACTGTTTATCAACGTTGTAAAGAGATTGGTTTGGCCACAACCCCCATTTTTAAATATTATCATCGAAAACAAATTGTAATGTGTACCTATTGAAAATTTAGTAATTTTGGATGTTGGGATGTGGTTAAAATTTGATTAAACAAACGTAGGTACTGAAAAGATCTAGTATTGGTCACATCCCATTCGTTTTTATATTTTTTCATCAAGTGTGCATTATATTTTTGCTCAATTTGACTGAAAGTCTTCATTAACGAAGAAGAAGAAGACTTGAACTATAGTAAATAGTTTTTAATTTGAATATAAATGTTGTGAAGAGTTCAGTAATGGCCACAACCCCCATTCTTTATATATTAGGTGTTAATGATATAAATGGTTTAAATTTAATTAAACAAAAGTATTGAAAAGATTCTAGTGCAGGTTATATCGTCACATCCCATATCCCATTCATTTCATATGTATTTTCATCAAGTGTGCATATCGTTAATAATATTTCTGCACAATAGACTATTAGACTTAAAACTAACCCAAAAGACTAAATAAAAAAGAGAAAAATAAGTATAAGACTATAAGAAATAGTTTGTATAAAAAACTATTCCAATGGTCTACATAAAATAAGTAAAAATACATATACCTAATAGAAGAATTAGACTATTGGAAATAGATTGTATAAAAGCTCACCAAAAGGTCTACAAAAAAGAAGAAGAAGAATATTTAGACTATTGGAAATAGTTTGTATAAATACTGAATAGTTTGTATAAAAGAAAAAGAATAAGACTATTGGAAATAGTTTGTATTAAAACTCTCCCAAAAGTCTACGTACTTAAATGAAGAAGAATAATAATTAGACTAAAGGAAATAATTTTTATAAAAAAATGACCCAAATGTATACATAAAAGAAGAAGAAGATGAATTAGACAATAGGAAATAGTTAGTATAAAAACTGCCCTAAAGGTCTACATAAAATTAAGAAGAAAAAGAATTAGACTCCAGGACCCGCCGCTTCAGGCCCTTCAGTACCTCCCGTCCCTTTAATCCCTCATTACGTCCCTTCCCATCAGGCCCTTCAGTACCTTCCGTCCCTTCAGGCAGTTTTATACCTCCCGTCCCTTCAGGCCCTTTAGTGCCTCCCTTCCCTTCATTACATCCCGTCCCATCAGTCGGTTAAGAAAAGTTTAAATCCAGAAACCATCCTGGAAGAACCGCGAAGAGATGAAAGAACCTTCTTTTCCCAGGATGCTCTACTTAATAGGTAAAATGACTAAATACACGAATAAGAAGAAAAAAGTTTAAACCCAGATACCTGCGAAGAGATGGAAGGACAGTTGGACCTTCTTCTCCCAGGATTCTCCAACTTCATAGGTAAAATGACCAAAAATACACGATGTAGAAGAAGAAGAAGAAATAAGTTTAAATCCAGATACCTGCGAAGAGATGGAAGGAAAATTGGACATTCTTCTCCCAGGTTAGTCCACCTTCAAAGGTAAAATGACCAAATAGACGATGAAGAAGAAGAAGAAAAAAGTTTAAATCCAGAAACCTGCGAAGAGATGGAAGGAAAATTGGACCTTCATCTCCCAGGATAGTTCATCTACATAGGTAAGATGACCAAGTACACGTTGAAGAAAAAGAAGAAAAAAGTTTATATGCAGAACCCGTCCTGGAAGACCTGTGAAGAGATGGAGGGACAGTCGGACCTTCTTTTCCCAGGATACTCCCCCTTCATAGGTAAAACGACCAAATACACGAAGAAGAAGAAGAATAAGAAAAAAGTTTAAATCCAAAAACCATCCTGGGCATACGCTCGACAATTCACCAAAGTTTCATTATAATCGGACAAACGGTTGATAAATAAATAAATAAAATAATTTTCCTATAGGAAATCAGTATAGGTATATTATTGTTGATTTGTAAGTAAATAGTATTAGGTAGGTACCTACCTACAACAACCTTCTAAATAAATTCGATTCCTAACAAATTTTATTTGAATATCACATTCTTTCTGTAGCCATAGAAACGATTCGAACACGTAAGTAATATCGAATGGTTCGGATACATTTTTTGAATATGTAGGTACCTACATTGGTTTGTTCGATGCCATAAAAATGAAAATTGTCCGAAATATCAAATATTATATACAAATTATGCAATTTTATTATGCCTATATCTTTACTAATAATTAACAGACTTTTACAATATATGTCTTAAATCTTGCTGTAATGTCTTGTGTTTCATTTTATTATTTCATAATTACATTTATTTCAAAGGTTTATTATTTTCAAGAACATATTCATTCGGTAGGAAAATGAAATATTGTATGAAAAGATATTAAAATGGCGGCATTTATGTACAAAACGCTTACTTTAAAAATAAGTTAAACATTATAATTATACAAAATATTCACCATGTTTTTCACTTAAACGCTAAGTTATACTTGAAAGTAAATTTTTTTCGTGTAAATACGTACTTCTAACTTTTAAACTAACAGATATTTGCGTGCAAAATGTACACTTTTTTGACAGATACGACTTGGAAAATTTTGTATGAAAAAAATAATTATTGAAATATTTTTAAAATTCAGCATATTTATCGCATTATTTTTAGCGTGACACTGCATCAGGTATACAGGTACACGTTCGCACATAAATTAGATTTTTAGATGCTCTTAGTTTTTCAGAAGGCGTGAGACAAACACACACACACACACATACACTAACATTTTGATTGCTTTATTACTTTAGATATAGATATTTACGGCTTGAAAGCCTATTTACAGTACATAACACCATATTATTAACAGTACATAACACCAGTTATAAATACAACAATAACATAAGTACCTACAACACATTAAGTTCAGCAATACATTATATCAGTTAAGAAACATTAATAAAGATAACAATAACATATTGTAAATCAGAAAGAAATCAAATTTAAAATTCGGTGATACATAATATCTGTTATGAAATATAATGTTAAAAATTGAACAGTAGGTACACAACACAGTTATAAATACAATAATAACATAAGTATAACACATTAAGTTCAGCAATACATTATATCAGTTAAGAAACATCAATAAAGACAAAATACAAAAACAAAATAAAACAAAATAAAAACCCAAACATAACGATTACTATGATTTGAAAGTAGAAAAATTGTCGGCAAAAACATCGGAGTAACTCCCCACAATGTTACCAAGTCTGTGTAGCCTTGGTATTGGGGAGTGGTTGACATAATTATTCAGAGAATGGCTCTCACGAAACATAACACACTGTCTAGTGGTTTTAGCCGGAACATTTAAGTTTATGAGTTTAAGGAGTTCGGGACAGTCTATAGCATGGTTCAATATTTTGTGTAAGAAGGAAAGGTCAAAAACCTTTCTTCTAACGTCAAGATTTAAAAGTTTAAATTCTAGCATTAGATCTGTGTAATTGATGTGTTCTATTGGAATCCCCTTTTTATAATTTACAAATCGCAAAAATTTTCTCTGGACCCTTTCAATATGATTTATGTGGACATTGTAGTAGGGGGACCAGATTACAGAATTATATTCCAATAATGGTCTGACTAGAGAAACAAATAGTAACCTGTATGATTCAGTTTTATTAAGATCAGCTGCCAGTCTCGTGATGAAGCCCAACACCCTCATAGCTTTACCGACGATCTCCTCTATATGTAAATTAAAGGTCAGATCCTCAGATAATGTGACTCCCAAATCCCTCAAGTTTGTAACGCTGTCAAGAGTAACATTGTCAATTGTATAATTATAGGTAAATTGGGATCTTGTTCGATGAAAACGGATAACTTGACACTTTGAAGCATTTAAATTAAGTTTATTACGTTTACACCATTCGCTTAAAGATGACAGATTGTTTTGAATGGTTAAACAGTCTTCAATATTATTAATTGATTTGAAAATTTTCAAGTCATCCGCAAATAACACGACTTCAACACCTCTGAAGATCTGAACTATGTCATCCACAAATATATTGAACAATATTGGTCCCAAGTGCGATCCCTGCGGAACACCACTAGATGCTTGTATTGGCTGAGATATGCAATTCCCAATCCTAACTCTAAGAGTATGATCACTCAAGTAACTTTTAAGCCAATGTAGGAAGATACCATCTACTCCGTATCCACGTAACTTATATAGTAGTAAGGAATGTGACACCTTGTCAAAAGCTTTTGAGAAGTCCGTGTACACGGAATCGACTTGACCTCTCCTAGAAACTATATTGGCTATGTAGTTATGATATACTGCTAGGTTAGTTAGTGTAGATTTCTTGGGAATAAAGCCATGTTGGGAAGCAGTAATAATGTTGTTTATCGGTTGACTTATTTTTTTAGCAATTATCGATTCAAAGAGCTTAGGAATTGCAGACAATATGCATATCGGTCTATAATTAGTCACAAGATTAAGTTCTCCTTTTTTATGTATTGGGCTATATAACAATTGTATTACGCTAGTGTTCAAGTCTGGTGGTGAATTTAGGAAACCTGAGTAGAGTTAGGAAACCAACCATTTTTACTATGGATTCCTTCATTCTTTTCTCGCAATTTTATTATATTTTTTCAAAGCGTGACCGTCAAATAAAATTTATTTTCCTATAATATATTACCCGAAGTTTTGTTATATAAAACTACATATCTTGCAAATATATATTATTGAATGTAAAATATTTTTATTCCAGTTAACTAGCTTACAATAATTTTATACAAAACTAACTAAAATATACATCAATAATATAAGTAGTTATCAGCAAATATTTGTCATATTTCATTGTGGAAGCATAAAACCCAAATTTTTGTTTAACGCAGCCTCTGTGATTTTTCAGGATGTTTGATGATAACTATAATATGTGGAAATCTGCATATTATATTTATTTTGAATAAATAAACATTAGTACATATTGTATTCAGAATTGACTCTGAAATGTTGGTATAATAGTCAATAGACTTACTATTATGCCACAGCAATCGACTTTTTAGTTTTGTATCAGTATCACATTTTTTGTACTTTTTTAGTATTATTTTGGTTTAGATCTGCAAAATAACCTTAGGATATTTATTTTTTAACAATTTTTGGCACAAAATAATGATGTTATATTGGTTAGGTAGAGACACAGTTTTAAGTAAATTGTTTTTTCAGTCCAGAACTGTGAGATGATGTGTCATACACAAATGTGTCTCCAGAATGTGGTTACTTGTTGTCTGGTGTGTATTTAATTACTATTTGAACCTGTAGTTGCCCGAGAAGCTATATATAGAAATAAAAATTTTCATCAAAAGTAAACCCTAAGTTGCACTTTAGATAATAAGTTGCATTTAACTTTAGCTGCTTTTGTTCACTTAACTTCCTTAAATGTAGTATATTTAATCTAAAGGTATATTTATGTTTTTTAGGCAATATGGCAGCATTCGATATGGCTGATCCTAATTCTGTAGTGTCACCTGGAGGTGTGGGATTTGATATAAACTGTGGAGTTCGTTTGTTGCGCACTAATTTACACGCAAAGGATGTCATACCTATCAAGGTACACTATTAAATATTATGTTTTCAAAAACATGTCTATAAATGGGTCAGTCAGTGGCAGAATTGGTTTAGTATTCCAGTAGATGCAAGTATGATCGCCACCCTGCCTCGACTGATTACATTCGCTTATAACACAAGCATTAATTCATAATATGGGGAATGTATGAGGATGTATTTAAACATGTTACAAGGACGTTCATTCATCAAAAAAATTATGTTTATACAGTGTGTCCCCCAAAAATATTATATTTATACAGTGTGTCCCAAAAATCAATGTCACAATTATAGGATACAGCTCATAATTTATCAAAATGATTAGTAAAAATAACAATTTTTGAGATACTTATTTTACTTCTTGAGTCAGTGTTAGTAGTGCCACGATTGCAATTTTACTTCTTGAGTCGGTGTAAATAGTGCCACGACTACAATTTTACTTATTGAGTCAGTGTTAGTAGTGCCATGACTACAATTTTACTTATTGAGTCAGTGTTAGTAGTGCCACGACTACATTTTTTTTGTTATTCCCTCATTACTTACCCAATTTTATACATCATCTTGTAAAAATTCTCTTTTGCATTCTCATATCAACTACTCATATTCTGCTTTCATGGAGCTTCTGACATTTTCAAATCTCCATTGCATATGTTAAGGTTAATTCTTAAATTCAAATTGTTGCTGAAATATCAAAGTAAATCTAAAATTGAATACTGTGGATGTTAACATAAATTTGTTCTTCTTTATAGGAACAACTAGCCCAGAGTTTATTTGATCATATTCCAGTTGGTGTCGGTTCCAAAGGTATAATTCCTATGAATGCTCGAGATTTAGAAGAGGCTTTAGAGATGGGAATGGATTGGTCTTTGCGTGAAGGGTATATTTGGGCTGAAGATAAGGAACACTGTGAGGAATATGGCAGAATGTTGAATGCTGACCCATCAAAAGTCAGCATGAGAGCAAAAAAGAGAGGGCTACCCCAGGTATAAATTATTTTGTTTCATCTAGTTAAATATCCTGTATCTTATAAATTTAAACAAATTTTTTATCTATTTCTCAAAATTGAATTGATTTTGGACCACAAAATTTGTCTTTGACCACAGAAAAATTATGCTTTTCAGTGTTGTGGCCAGGATCATTATAAATTAAAGTTTTGAGTTAATTTTTTTCCATAACACGTTTCTTCATAATAAAAAGCAAAATGGCCATTGTAATTTTATGACACTTTTGTAGCTTTTAGTGAATAAATATATAGAGAAAATACCATATGCCAGAATTTACATGATTTATTTTCATTTTGATTTTAGCTTGGTACACTGGGTGCTGGTAACCATTATGCCGAAATTCAAGTTGTAGATGAAATTTATGACAAGTATGCAGCTAGTAAAATGGGTATTGAGACAAAAGGTCAAGTCTGTGTTATGATTCATTCTGGAAGCCGAGGTTTTGGACATCAAGTTGCCACCGATGCATTGGTTCAAATGGAAAAGGCAATGAAGAGAGACAAGATCGAAACAAACGACAGACAGCTGGCCTGTGCCAGAATTAACTCTCAAGAAGGACAAGATTACCTCAAGTCTATGGCGGCAGCTGCTAATTTTGCATGGGTCAATCGCAGCTCCATGACGTTTCTCACAAGACAAGCATTTGCCAAACAATTTCATATGACACCCGATGATCTGGATATGCATGTTATATATGATGTCTCTCATAACATTGCTAAAATTGAGGAGCATATGGTCGATGGAAAACAAAAAACACTTCTAGTACATAGAAAAGTGAGTTAGATCTACACTCTCATATTTTCTTTAATTAACTGTGAGATTGTAATTCTGAATCAAATAAAAATAAAATGTTTATCTAAACACATAAAAGTAAGAAGTATTTCTCAATAACTGTATTATTACTAATAGTATCATTTCAAGCTATTCAATCTGTTTTCTGTAGTTTTGAGATAAAAAAAATCCTTTTTAATTAAAACTTTACTGGTTTACTTGACAATGATGGTTTGTTTTGTTCAATGATTATAAAATTGATATATATATATATATATATATATATATATATATATATATATATATATATATATATATATATATATATATATATATATATATATATATATATATATATATATATATATATATATATATATATATATATATATATATATATATATATATATATATATATATATATATATATATATATATATATATATATATATTAAAATTTTCTATGAATCTTTAGGGTTCAACTCGTGCTTTTCCTCCTCATCATCCATTGATTCCAGTGGACTATCAACTGACTGGACAACCTGTCTTGATCGGAGGAACTATGGGAACCTGTAGCTATGTTCTCACTGGCACCCATCAAGGAATGACTGAAACATTTGGATCCACCTGCCATGGAGCGGTAAGTTATATATATGCATTGTTTTCAAGAAAATCTCTAATTATAATATGGACATAGATACATCTGTGGCACTACAACCCAGTTTTAATCCTGGCCTTCTCAAGATGGGCAGGGCACGTCCAAAGAATGAGTGATGAAAGAGTGCCAAAAAGGATCATTTATTTAAAGCCCCAAGGTAGACGTAGTGTCGGTAGACCCAAACTCCGATGGCTGGATGGTGTGCAGCGGGACGTAGAAGCAGTTGGAATAAGGGATTGGAGGAGTGCCTGTCAGGATAGAGGAAGATGGCGACGAATGCTGGAGGAGACCAAGGTCCACAACGGGCTGTAGAGCCAGTGATGATGATGATGATTGTTTTCAAGAAAATCTCTAATTATAATATGGACATAGATACATCTGTGGCACTACAACCCAGTTTTAATCCTGGCCTTCTCAAGCAATTGAACCCATCACACGTATAAGGGTGTATATAACATAAAAATTTATTGAGAAAAACACATTTTTTTGATAAAAAAGTTAATACATTTGTATGCCTAACCGCTACCTGTCATAGACAAAAAAAGCGTTTTGGGTTGCCATTATAAGGGATTAATAAAATAATTTTACGTTGTCCAGTGATATGGAACCTTTTTCTGTTAAAAAAGTTGTTTTTGACCAAATGTATGATATATACCCTTATACGTGTGATGGGTTCAATTGTTGCCACTACACCCTATTAGTCGCCAATTTGTCTCCTACAGAGATTGCAGGTCCTTCTCCACACAGTCGAGTCATCTTAATTTTTGGTCTCCCAATGCTCCTTCTTCCATTTGGTCTACTGCTAGAGATTTTCTTCAGCGTTCGATGTTCCATTCAGCGACTAATTGTTCTTTCTAATTGTCCAAACATTTTAATGAACCCTGTGACTTTTATGTCATGATATAAATGGTATAATTCATCGTTGAATCTTTTTCACCATCCTTCCCCTTCATTTATGGGCCCATAAATTTCTAATAATCACTAGACTAGAATCTTATTTAATAGTTTTCTTTTATTTTGAGGAATTTCATTTTTTTTAATAGGGTCGAGCGTTATCTCGAGCAAAGTCAAGAAGAAACTTGGATTATAAAGATGTGTTGGAAAAACTGGAGGATCTTGGAATTTCAATTCGAGTAGCCTCACCGAAACTAGTGATGGAGGAAGCCCCCGAATCTTACAAGAATGTAACAGATGTTGTCGATACGTGTCATGCGGCTGGAATCAGCAAAAAATGTATCAAACTTAAACCCATCGCCGTAATCAAAGGATGAATGAATTTTCAATGTTTTAATATGTACTGGTAGGTATTTATTGTAACGATTGTACTTTTATATAAATATTGCATGTACATTTTTTTTAAATTAATGACAATGAGTATTTATATAATCATGTTTGTACATACCAGTGAAGTTTCATCTATGGAAATACTTGATGCATTGCTTGCATATGACAAAAACTTAAAATATTGTCTAAAAATTTCAAGTCACTTGTTATTCGAAAATTTAAGATATGGTTTTCTGCTTCCTACTACTGAATTGACTATTTTCTAAATAACTTACATCATTTGTGCTGTGCCTGTCCCACAGTAAATCGGTAGAATGAATCTAGGTTTATTATCAATATATTTTATTTTATATTGTTTCTCAGCCAACTAACAAGTAACTCTGTCAATTATTAATTTAACACACACCCAATAACAAGTTGTCTCATTATGGAGACACAATATTAACCATATCCCACAGATCCACACTGAAAACACAATTAAAAATGTGTCTCCAACGGGAATCAAACCCTGGACCTTTAGCTCAGCAGTCAGGTATCTAACCAACTGTGCCACGAAGGCCAACAATATAAATTTATCAATGAATTATAAATTTGTTTCACTTTCAATTTCAAAATAATTATGTATTTTTCTTTGCTAAAAGTTACTATAAATCATAAAGGCGAACCATCATTATTTCGAAGAATGCATTTATATAAAAAAAGATCACCACAAGTCACTGGTATGTCATATCAAAAAATATTTTCTCTATTTGTCATAAATAAATACATATTACCCCGGATTATCCAATCAAATAAGACTGATTAACTTTTGCTTTCTGTAATCTTTTCTTTTTATGGTTCTTCTTTTCATTCCATACTTCTTAATTTTATTCTACTATTCACTCCGTACTGTCTAATTATCTTCAAATTAAAATTGTTCATCCAATTATTAGTTTTTTGATATTATAAAAAGTGTTTTTTGATAAACAAATAATAATATCTAAATATATATTTTTTCTAATATGATATTGGGTGCAATTCCGAAGACAAATTAATATTTGAATGAGCATTAAAGTCATTGAAAACAAAAATATGTTCACCAGAACTGTCACTTTAAACTATATCAATTTTATAATACACTCGTGATGTTTTTTTGCCATTTTATTCTTATTATTCTAACTTTATTTTATGCTATCTTCAGATTAGCAAAAAAATTATAAAATGAATAAATTTCACTTTTTATTTTAATTCGTTTCCAGAATTGAACTCATTGTGTAATAATACCTACTACTATTTATAAAATAAATACATTTAAACAGAACCAAGCTTTTTTATATTTTGAAAACAGTACAATTGTAGATTCTTTGGATATAAATAAAGGTCCTGGCGAAGATAAATTGCCGCCTGTATTCCTAGCAAGAACAGCGGATAGCATTTGCCTTCCACTTACTATAATTTTCAACAAAAGTCTACGAGACGGAGTATATGCTGAGATATGGAAACTGGCATATGTAACACCCGTATTGTAATCAGGAAATAATCAAGACATTAAAAACTACCGTCTGGTTTCAATCTTGTCTTCCATATCTAAAGTTTCCAAGAAAATTATACATGGATGCATCTTATCATCCATCAAACCATATTTAAATGACTATCAACATGGCTTCCTGCCCAGCAGATCAATGATTTCAAATCTTTTGATATATTTAGACTTTCTATTCAAATGTCTTGATGCAAAAATACAAGTAGACTGTATATATACTGATTTTCAAAAATGATTTGATAAAGTACATCACCTAACACTAGTAAAAAAACTCATAGTTTTTGGCATAAAAGGCGATCTATTACATTGGTTAATATCTTATATAATCAATCGGCAACAAGTAGTAGTAACTAATGGTTACCATTCTGATACTCAGTATGTTACACTGGGTGTACCTCAAGGTTCTATCCTGGGACCTCTTCTATTTATTATATTTATAAATGAAAATATGCCATAGTAAATTAGATTGCATTCAATTAAATAGTATGCTTCAAATTCAAATTCCATCTAGAATAACGAGACAGCGCCAACTTTTTTTCACTAATACTCCGAGAACTAATGCAGGATTCAGGATACCGCTTTATAGAATATGTAAAAACTTTAATGATCATATTGACATTTTTATTGTATCTGGATCTATATTCAAAAGGGAAATTTTATAAAAGATCACTGAGACAACCTCTTAGGACCTGGGTATGGCTGGAATGCAATGTTGAGGAAGTGATGTTATATGAATGATTTTTATTTTTAAAAAGAAAAATGTCATTCTTGTGCATTCCAAATTATACTTAATACTTCATGACATGTATTTATAGATTTTTTTATATTTTGTTACTTTTAGCTCAACCTTATGTATCTCTAAGCACGTCTATGTTTTCATTGTAACTCTATGAGAAATATTGTGATTCCACATATATATCAACTTTATTATTTATAAAACGAAAATGTGTATTTGTGATTGTTTTTTCTCTTAATAAATAAATAAATAAATTTAAAATTAACATTTATTAAAGAATTCAATAATGGGAATGGCTAATGTCCTATGTTCAGCAGATTATAGAGACAGACTATGATTTGACAAAAAAACAACTTTATATTTTTAAGTACTTTAAGGTTATTTAATATGATTAACTTCTTATACACATGTAGTAAACACCAGTTATTGGAGCATTGGAACTACTATGCTGAACTGTATATGTTTTATGTGTATTCCTATGTTCTGTTTGTGTTTCTTTTAATAAATAAATTATTTTGATTATGTTATGACGTTGACTACCAATGTGTGGCCACAGCAAGATACTTTTGTTCCGTTGTTTGTTAGCCATTCAGTATTCTTCCAGGCTAGTCTGTCAGTTCACCTTTTATCTGTCTCGCCTTTGGATGGTTATAAACTACATATTGGGGCTTCGGATACCTGAATTCAATCTTAATGCTCACTCAGCAATTTTGTTTCAATGAACAAAATGTTAAATATTTTTATTTATTTGAAAAAATAACAGTTTTATTGATAGCAAATAGACTTAATAATTAAGTAGCACTATAATTTATTACAACCGAATGTTAGTTGACTTTTTGTGTCCAGTGTGGCCAGGTGACAATTTCTTGGTATAATCTTGTACCCGGACTTAGAGTTGCAATCAATTGACGATGTCCAAACAGCTTGTATTGCTGGGACAGTTCTCCATTTTGAACTCCGCAATTTATGAGGCTTTTGGCTGCATCGAGGGATTTTTGTGAAGGGAGTTTTTCTGTCAAATAAGTCAATAATGAGTAGTTAGTATCATTTACGAAGAGTAATTATTGTACTTCTAGTAATTATTGTTCATCTTTTATTTATATATTCACTAACGAAATAATTAAATCTTATTCACAACTTGTATTTGCTTATTTTAGTTTTTTTTTGTAGGCATTACATTTTATAACTATGGTAATATTTAATATTACTCTAATTAACTTGTACAATAAATTAAAGTATTGTTTTAAACCACCATTTTGAACAAAATTTTATATTGATACATTACTGGTCATCTATATAGATATTTTTTACTGTAAGATAGATATATATTTATAAAAATCTATGAAAAAATCTGTTTTCAAAATCGCGACCACTGGATTACTAACCCATCACCGCTAACCACTCTGCTACCACTCTAAATAAATATTCTTACACAATTAAATATGAAAACTTATGAAACATGTCAAATAATGATTATATGATTTCTAGATTATGCCCCCAAGTCAAATTGAAAACGCTGTTCGTTTTCGCCAAGCGCTAATTTTTTTTGTATGGGATTTGACGTTTGTTGTTTGTTATTGTAGAAAAAATTTCTACAACAAACGTCAAATCCCATACAAAAAAAATTAGCGCTTGGCGAAAACGAACAGCGTTTTCAATTTGACTTGGGGGCATTGTTTCATTGCTTGTTTTATTTTCTACTATCAATTGGTATCAAATCATCAGAGTGCAAATCAAATGTTATTTGTCTTACCTGAAAAATTTCCAATAAATGCAATGGAGATAGATTTTGTATTCCATCCACGAGTATGTGCACCGACTTTATGCCATCCGACACCTTCGTATATATTTCCATCACCGCCAATTATGAAACTGAGAAATAAAATGATCTTGATTAATTTTAATTATATTGTATAACTACAATTATACAGGGTTACAGGTTTAGTCGTACAGAATATTAAAGGACGTTATTACTCAGGTCATTTCTGATGGATTTGATGCTAAATGTTAGGTCCGAAACTTAACCGTTATGGAGATATTGAATTTTAAAGATTTAAAAAAATAAAAAAAAATGTTGGCTATTTTATCAATTTTTTACGGATTAGAGGTCCTAGGGTCCGTTTTTTTTATGTATCTAGTTAGAGGGCATATCAATTAATAAAAATGATTTACAAAAACTGAACCTACTACTAACAGCTTAAAAATACAGCTCGACAACAGTTAGAATTAAAGAATTATCACAAAGTGTTTTTAACTTTGAAGCGCTTTGTTTGAAAAAAAAAATTATGGAACTTATTCTGCAAATAATTGTAAAAACTTCTACGTTTCTTTAGCTATTCAAAAAGCTATAACACTTGCTATTAAATAGTCAAACCATTGACCAAATAACAGTTAAGGTAGTAGAGGGGACATTTTAGTTTGAGGAAAAAGTAGCTAAAATACGTAAACAAAACAAAAAAAAAAAACAGCAGTATTTTTTTAATTCGTGTTTAATAGTAATTTAAGAAAAAGAATGACAATTTGTGTAAGAAATAGCGGCGGCCATGTCGAACATGAATTATAAAAATATTGGTGTGTTTTTTTTTTGTTTTGTTTACGTATTTTAGCTACTTTTTCCTCAAACTTAAATGTACCCTCTACTACCTTAACTGTTTTTTGGTCAATGGTTTGACTATTTAATAGCAAGTGTTATAGCTTTTTGAATAGCTTAAGAAACGTAGAAGTTTTTACAATTATTTGCAGAATAAGTTCCATAATTTTTTTTTCAAACAAAGCGCTTCAAAGTTAAAAACACTTTGTGATAATTCTTTAATTCTAACTGTTGTCGAGCTGTATTTTTAAGCTGTTAGTAGTAGGTTCAGTTTTTGTAAATCATTTTTATTAATTGATATGCCCTCTAACTAGATACATAAAAAAACGGACCCTAAGACCTCTTATCCGTAAAAAATTGATAAAATAGCCAAAATTTATTTTTTATTTTTTAAAATCTTTAAAATTCAATATCTCCATAACGGTTAAGTTTCGGACCTAACATTTAGCATCAAATCCATCAGAAATGACCTGAATAATAACGTCCTTTAATATTCTGTACGACTAAACCTGTAACCCTGTATATAGCAGTCACCATGACTGTTCATAGCAACCAGGACCCAACAAGAATCATCATAGGCACCCACACAATAGAATCTGTTGAAAGTTGGGATCGATTGTAAATGACACATCCACTGAAATTAAGTGTAAGATTATGGCAACCAGGTGCTTCTTTGATCTGAAAAGACATCTTGCATCTCGGATGATGTTTAGAAAACAAATGTTACAATTTACAAAACGTTGCTACGCCACGTATTAAAATATGCTTCCAAATGCTGCATATTGAGTAAAAAATATGAATTGCCTCTACTAGTATTCCATAGAAAGATATTTGGACTTGTGCAGGTAAACGGAGTCTGGAGAATAGGACACAATGATGAGATCCACAGTATTTATAATGAGCCCAGCTTTATAAAGGTAATATAATAGGGTGTCCACGATGGATAGGAAACATAGAAAGAATGTCAAAGAGGATCTTGTATACAAAGCTCCAAGGTAGACGCAACATGCGTTGGTAGACCCAAACTCCGATGGGTGGATGCCATGAAGCAGGATGTGGAGGCTATTGGTGTAAGGGACTGGAGGAATACATGACAGGATAGAGGGAGATGGAGAGGAATGCTGGAGGTCAAGGCAGTTAACGCGATGTGGAACCATCAATGATGAATAACTACAATTAGTTTTGACCAATTTCTTGTGTATGGTTAGTACATATTGCACATTAGTGAACTAGTTCTCATTTGAAAATCTCTTCCAACCATCAAGATATTTTTTATGATAATGAATTTTAAATAATTTGTAGGAATAAAAGGTAAAATGATGTCACATGTACTTACTTGTAACTAATGTCACATGTACTTACTTGTAACTAATGTCATGTACTTACTTGTAACTAATGTCATGTACTTACTTGTAACTAATGTCATGTACTTACTTGTAACTAATGTCATGGTAGCTATTTGTAGAGACGTGATAATTTTGTATATTAAGTACAGCTTCTGAGCAAGCAGTCAACGTGTTGCATTCTCGTGAAACAGTATGTGCAATGATCACATTTTGTACAGGAATTATTATAAAATCAACCTTACTGTTAAGTAATCCACCCCACATTACTTTTGTTATTATGTTTGGGCATTCTATAAAAAAATCAATCCATTTAAGCATATCATATTTGTTGTGAATGGAGAAAATAAAAGATTTCATTAAACAATCTTACAAGCGCAGCAGACAGATCGGACGCAGCCATAGACTTTTATTATAATATACTAGACATAGAACTCCATGCAAAAAGTGAGTCATGGAATATCCCTCGTTTGATGTTTTGGTTGGCAACATATTTCAGTTTTCCTTATATTTCAACACATCCTAGATAACTGTTTTTAAACCTTAATAATTAAAATGTTTTATTAGACAAATAAATTCGAAAACAATTCTCATTAGTCGTTATTCTCTGTAGAAAAACGATGTGGTCTGGAACCAAAACGTCCAAAATCCCCCGGCAAAATGACTCACTTCGATTCATAAAAAATTTGCTAACTACGACATCTAATATATTATAATAAAAATCTTGGATGCAGCGCATCAAATGGATTTTAGTATTCTTTGTTCATACAAGTGCATACACTGATCGATCAGCATGGTACAGAGCGTGCGCATTATTGCTATCATTGTTGCTAGGAGACAAAAATCCGATCCTTCCGCTGACTTTGTATGGACGCTAGCCTTTAAATGACATCTCATAATAATAATAATACATTTATTGAAACAAGAAGTTTGAAAATAGCAGTTCATTGATATAAATATTTATATATAAAACAACTTTTTATCTCAATAGGACCCATGTTGCAGGAGGACAAGCTAACAGATCATTATTTACTTGTATAGCACATACCAATAATGCACTGAAGACTCCTTTGTTTATGTTTCATATAAAACATTTTATTTTTGAATCGCTTATTAATTAATTTTTGAATAATTCACACAGATATTTATCCAGTCAGATATTTGGTCGATATAATACATGTGTTTATACTTTATTTACTTAAGAGGGTGACTGCTGTCAACAAAAGATAATTCTCAATATATTCTTGTAGGAAAATAATGACATACCCAAATTTTTGACATTTATCGTAATTTCTAAAAAACTATAAGCATTATATTTTTTTATAAATCAAAGAAGATCAAAATATCTGGAAAAATACGATTTAACGTTGCATTAATGCATTAGGTTTAGTTAATAAACAAAAAAAAAAAATCGCAATGGCGCTGAATGGAAAATAAATATTTTTTAGGTTTATTTACTAAACCTGAAGCATTAATGCAACGTCACATCATATTTTTCTAGATATTTTTGCCTTCTTTAATTTAAAAAAAAATATATGTTGAATTTGATTAAAAATATAAGATAAATGTTGAAAATTGGGGTATGCTTAAAAATGATTTTTCAACAAGAATTTATACAGAATATTATCAAAAAGTAACGATATATGTATTTTTCTTTATTAATACCCAAACTATTTAAATTATTTTTTTCAAAACGATTTGATAAGAAATAATGATGGTATATCAAATTGAAAAATAGGTACGTTGGCAGTAGTCCCCCCCCCTTAATGTACTTTAATATATTATGTCTTACAAATATAAAATGATAAAAAACAACAATATTTATTTTACCTGCGTTACTTTTTTCTATTACAATTAAAATGTTTATCAACAGAAACAAAAATTTTAACATTTTGTTTATTAATTTCTTTGCCGATTGTTCAACACTATGACATCACCAAGTAAAATAAACGTATTGAGGATAAAGATGCACTTAAATATGCTGGCAAATATCTACAGATTGTTTAGTAATTATTCTATTTTGGTAACCTACATTAAATATTTTTTATTTTATATTTTTTTTTCTGTAGTTTGGTTAAAAAAAGGAACTGTTTTTTTAAAGTAGTTAACAAACCAGCCTGCTTTCTATAATGAAGTAGACATTTGTTAACATTGACTACTTCACTTTATGATTGTGTGGCTACCTGAAATAACGAGGTATTCTAAAACTGAAAAATTTGTATAAAGTCAATGTCCAAAATAAATAAAATGCAATCATGTTAATGGAAATCATGTATTTTAATATTTTGCGGAATCTTCCTTCACCTGTAGGTAGTAATTACAGCCAGAAAATTTGATGCTTCCAGATTTTGTCAGAAATCTCGTCATACCAAAGTTCTTCTAAAAGTGTATTCATTTCTGGTCAATTTCTTGGGTTGCTACTTGCTGTAAATTATCTGTACCAAGAAAAATCATAAATTATTGATGTGTGATGCACTTTGCGTTAAATAATTGGCGAAATAATATCAAAACATAAAAGGTATATCTGTTGATCGGGCAGATCTGTTGTGTCTAACTTGCTATTATGCTTACATCGGTGGACCCTGAGCTTCGACCAACATGAACCTGTCGATGTTATATATTTGGATTTTCAGAAGGCATTTGATACTGTTCCGATAAAAAGATTGCTCTTGAAATTGGACCATCTTGGTATACATGGCAAGCTGCTTAGGTGGATTGAGGATTTTCTGATGGATAGACATTTCCAGGTGAGAATGGGAGATAAGCTATCTTCTGAGAGACCGGTTCTGAGCTCTGTTCCGCAGGGATCAGTGTTGGGACCTTTACTCTTCATTCTATACATATCAGATCTCACAATAGACACCCAGTGCCATTCGGAACTATTTGCGGACGACACCAAGTTCTTTGGAAATCCACTTACTCACTCACAACAGCTGCAGGAAGATCTCGAGAAAATGTTGTCCTGGACCAAGAAATGGTTGATAAAGCTCAATGCTGACAAATGTGTAACTCTCCATATTGGCCCAAAGAATCCCAAGCTGCAATACAGATTGGAGGGAACCATTCTCAGATCAGTGAATAGCCAAAGGGATCTGGGTATTACAGTGTCTAAAGATCTCAAATGGGACCAACATATTCTTGGTATAGTAAAGCGAGCTAACAGTATGACATATCTGATACGTAAAGCGTTTAATAATATTAGCCCAGAATTACTGGTGAAAATGTATAAGACTTATGTCCGGCCGCTATTAGAATATGGTTTCCAAATTTGCTCACCATATTTTGAGAAAGACATTGCACTGCTGGAGAGAGTGCAGCGAAGGTTCACCAAACTGGGAGCGGGGCTTAAGGATTGGACATATGAGGAGCGGCTCCAAGCCTTGGGACTAACAACGCTTAAAGAAAGAAGAACGAGGGGTGACCTCATTGAGACATATAAAGTGTTAAACAATCATTATGACTGTCCTGAACTCCCGCATATATACACTCAGAATCAAAACGAGCACTTGCGTGGCCATAGCCTAAAGTTAAATAGAAGTGCGTTTGGTCAGAGCCCGTATAAACACTTCCTGAGCAATAGAGTGGTGGATGCTTGGAACAGGCTGCCTCAGGATCTGGTTGTTGCTGAGAGTGTTAACTCGTTTAAGAACGGACTGGATGGATTGCAGTGACACTGGACTCATTCAAGCATATCAGCTTTTTGCTGCCTGCTTGTCATCTCGATAATAATAATAATAATACTATGACAGATCCATCCTAACTGATAGAACCATACATAACAATAGACCAGATATTACACTTGTAGATGAACAAAATAAACATACAATGTTAATTGACATCGCCGTACCAAATACACACAACATCGAAACAACTACAACCGAAAAAATTAGAAAATACACTGACTTGCAAGACGAAATCAAGCGAATCTGGGACATGCAATCTGTGATAATAGTACCAATAGTAATTTCCACCACAGGTATTATTCCATTAAACTTATTCAGCAGTTTAGAAACCATCAAATTACCTAAATACACATACGTCACCATGCAAAAAGCAGCCATATTAAACACATGCAGACTGGTGAGGAAATTCCTCCAAATCGACGACACTACTGACCTTACTAACACATAAATTCTACACATGGCACCAACACACAAAACACCACATATTATTTATACTCAGTAAGGATAGCACTTGGCAGCATTGCTCGTGCTACCCCAAATCCCACCAGGTGTCAAACCTGAGAAGGTGTTAAAGAGCCCGAAATAATAATAAAAAAAATAATAATATTTTAATCGACAAAATACATAAACACACATATCTAATAGAAATATCGATACCAAATTCAGCAAATCTACAAAAGAAACATTTAGAAAAAATAGATAAATACATACCTTTAGCAGAACAGATAAAATCACAGTGGAAACAAGAAAAAGTAACAATAGTCCCAATAATATTATCGTCTACAGGCATCACACCAAAAACTCTCCAAAAAAATATAGACATACTAAAGTTACCCCCATACGTAATCACCAACATACAAAAAACTACAATTATCAACACATGCACAATAGTCAGAAAATTTCTACAGGTACCACTTTAAACAACTACACACAACCACACAGACACACAAACACATAGCCTCACAACTTGAGTACGCTCCGTTGTGAAGGAAACTACCGAACCATAACCGAGATCAATCTCCCATAATAATAATAATAATATCATTTAGTATAATATTATTTATTATAAATAGCTTTAGGCAGTTTTTATACTAGATTTGATTTCAATTTCTACTTCAATCTATTTAATTTATCTATCCATATAATAAACATATAATCCAACTGTCGATTCGTTCGAGAGAATGAAATTCTATTGAAGGAAGAGGCAATTTAAATCCAAGACGCGTGTATGAAGGAACATTTTGTATAGCGTAGTGGACTTTTTTCATGCTAAAAACACCAACTTAGAGGCTTCGCAGCATATATGTTCCTATACATGGATTTACTCAGAATTCGGAGTAGAACATTTTATCTGAGTTTTGTGTGTCTTTCCCTTATAGCTTTTGATCCTCTCAATTTACAGAGCCCAAAATTTCAAAATATATAAATAGTTATAGGCCTACTAAACTTTTATACTCAGAATTTTGAATTTTTGTTTCAGGCAGGGGTTATCAACTTTTGAATTTTTACATATATCTCAGAAACCATTAAAGCTAGAACGCTGAAAATTGGTACCTATGAACATAGACAAATACAAAATCTCAAATTAATTAGTTCAAAAAAATTTCAGAGTTTCTCAAATATTTTTTACTAAGAAAAATATTTTTTTTTTTATGATAAATTTATGTGTTTAACTGCCTATATTTCTAAATTTTTTAAATATATCGAAAAAAACCTAAACACCCCAAATAGATAATTTAATTTTCTATAAAAAATATTAGCATTGTATTACATAGCACATCTCAATTTTTTTTTAACAATTTTTATAAAAATTGAATGTAGTGACGACATTGCTTCATACAGTTTGCAAGGCAGTCGCCTACACACAATATGTATCTAAGAAGACTTAATAGTTTGATACTAATCTCCAAACATACATACATACCATCATGCTGTTTTCATATTCTGGGTAGGATCAAAGGACTGACCTCCATACTGTCCTATCTTAACATACATACCTACATATGTTGTATAGAAAACAAAATATCTTGGTATACATGGCATACCAAGTATACAAGTATACATAAATCCAATAATTTGGATTTATGGGTTTATAGTTTGGTTTTTATTCTTCAACTATATATAAGTACTATCGCTATCGACAGTTGGATCTCATGTGTTACATGCAACTAGTTTATACTCATTTCAGATTCATTTAATCTTCTAAAAAGGTACACAGTCTGTGAACACACTGTATCTATGTAAATCCCAATGTACATATGGGACTAAAAAATTGTTAATAAATTTTCTGATGACGGTATTTCTTTAGAAAAACATAACGGATTATTTCGAGGTCAAGTGTCATTCAATATCCATAGATAGTGTTCAATGTATTATGACTTGTACAAAGAAAACTTGTTTTGTTTTAATTTTTATCGCAGTTGATAATTTTTGAGATCCACGTCCAGTCCATCTCATCATATTCACTACTTTTATTTGATTTTAATTTTTTTTTTTATGTATTCTTACCTTAATTTGGCTACATCGTCTACTTATTTAATATTATTGCTTCTCGGGCAACTATCTGTTACTATGTCAAACATTAATTTAACACACACCCAATAACAAGTTGCCACATTCTGGAGACTTACGATATTAATCGTCTCACATATCCAGACTGAAAACACAATTAAAAACTGTGTCTCCACCGGGAATCGAACCCAGGGCCTTAGGATCAGCAATCAGATATCTGAGCCACGAAGGCAGACATTATCTTTCATTACAATTTAAATTGTTTCTTATTAGTTTCATTCTCAATAATCAATAATTTAATATATTTTTCTATTGTATTGTTAACTACATACCTATTTGAATATTGGCGCCAATCAAATGAGTTACCCAGTTGACCACCAGAGCGATTGTGGCGCCTAGCCTCAACCAATCACACGTGCCTGCTTGCGCATGCGCGTTTCCCAAGCAGGATGGTAACATTACCGACTCAATGGTTGGCTACACTGAACAACCGTTGGGGACGGCCCACTTTTCCAGCACTGTTTGAATCGTAGAGATCTCTTTCGCGCGATATACATATCTGTATTCAGTGTGAATTAAATAACATTATTATAATTGCTAACAGTATTATAAGATGTGGGTTTCAGTGTCCAGTCTTTAGTTTTATATTTATTCGTAAGAATATACTAAAAATTAAAGTATTATTAAAAAACAAGATTTTTATTTATAAACCATAAAGATATCCACATTAAGATTAAGAATCATCTGTTGTAAATCCTTCAATATTTTAGACACATTGCCAGAAGGGTGCCTTATAACCTCGAGAAGCTTAGACAGTTTAGAGGTCATTCCATGAAGGTGGGTCATTCACTAACCTGATGGAGTGAACTTGTCAAGTCTGCTACAGGATATTCAATTCCATGAATCTGCCTAAGTCTATCCTACATGGAGATAGACCTTTCGTTAATTGTAGTCTGCATCCTCAATCGTAAGGCTAATGAGCAACAGCTTAACTATATTTTTGTAGAGAATCCTTTTATACAGTATTTTGAAATATACTGGTTTGTTTTTGTAGATTATTTTATACAAAATTAACACATTGTTTCCTAAAACGACCTCTAATTATCACGAACTCTATCATCTTCTTTATAGCTCACAAAATAGGTTAGAGACCCCCGATCCCTCTATGAATAAAATATTGATTTGATTTGGGAGACAAAAGGAAATAGGAAGGAAATCAACCAGAAATTTGAGCCCAAACATTTCAGTTCTTTTCTTTAAAATAGAAATTGTTATCAATTTAGTTATTTCAATATCTTGTTGATTGTAATAATTCTAAATAATTAAGATTTGTAAATATTTCATTTATTTACTAGTATGAATGGGAATCAGTAGAATGAAGTAAGGCCATGTTGTAACAATAAAACAGTTATATTTTTAAGATGTTTACAGTAACTATTACCTTTTTAGTGTCCACTTATTAATTAAAAAAAAGGAATTTAAATAAAAGAATTTATCAAACAATCAACATCTTTATTCTAAAATATTTTGTTCCTATGTATTAGCAAGAATTATGTTTGCAAGGGTCATTTCAGAGTAATTTAATACAATTGTATAATTATTTGTATATTTGTTATACAAATAAAATAACAATTTAATATGCTTCTTTGGATTCATATCTAGTTACAAGATTCAAATAAAGATATTTCATTTAAAGGTGTAATATATCCTTATTAAAAAAATATATGTAAATTCATTTGAGTATGTAATGTATCATTGAAAATTATGGAATGTAAATTTAATTAATATCATAATTTCAGAGATGGTAACACAAAATTATTACAATTGAGCATGATTCTTAATCCTTAGAATACTTAAAAATAACTGAACATAAATAATACATTTATATATTATAGTTAAATTAAATATATTTGTAATCTATTCAAACACTGGACTAGTAATGGAATGCTTCAAACTACATCATTTTTATTAAATTATTGCCTAAGAATATTAGCTTGATTTGAAACATTAAATAAATCCTTAATCCTCAATGATTGGGTTGATAGTAAGAATAAATCAGTGATTTAGCTTTTCAAAAATAAATTAAATTTGTTTTCTTATAATTAATATAAGTTTCAAAGTAACAATATATTTTATAAAGAAACACCTTGTAAACTTAAATATTGTAATATCGATTGATATTCATTACTTTTTTTATTATTTTTAAGTATATCACAATAGAACGAAACAAGTCCTTTTGTTTATGAGTATGTATTATTAATCTTTTTAAATAATTTTTACTGGATAGAACAGCCATTAAGTAATTTATATATATTTTTTTTCAATTTAACAATAGGTATATAATATAAGAAATACTGTCTTCTTTTTCATCATAAATATTACATTTTTTACTTAAAGAGTAATTTAGGTTGGAGTAAGAACTTTTATACAAAAATATTCTTATACATATAATATTTGCATCGTAATATCTCATAATCATAGATTCAAAAACATTGAACTAAATAAATACAGTAGAACTTCACTTTGTAGACAGAATTTCGGTTTAAGAACTGACAGACAAAAATAATGTGCTTCACAAACTGAAATACATAGACTACATATTTAAGATTGAGGGCTATGAGAAAATTTGCTGAGATTAATGATGATATTTTATATGTGAAGGCAATACAATTGTATTTGAAATTAATTTCAGATACAGAATTAAATATGTTCCGCTAATTTTTCATGTCAATGAATCATTTTCCCAAGAAAAGAACAAATGTTGAAAGACAGAAACCTGATGAACAAATGCTAAATGAAAGAGATTTAAATTAGCATGGATTATTTTACTTTATTTCATTATTTTTCTGTTCTTTGTATATTTGCATATATAATCTGTAGCGACTCTGAGTGCTGTTTTCGGGAGTCTTATGGAGGTTAAGCCAATACATACATTAAGTGTGTTTTTTTTTTCAATTATTCTCAAGCAGATAAATAATTTATGTATGTAAAACATTTCTGGTTTTATAACTAATTGTTATAACAACTAGTTGGTTTGTATAACAACTCTGTTTAAAACAGTTCTATAGAACAAATAATGTAAGTCAAAGTCCCACTGTACACCTCAAAAGACCTCTAAAAAATATAAACATATAACGTTTTCTAAAAGTCTCAATTGATTTTATCTTTATAAATCCTACAGCAGAGAAGTTCTAATCTGAGATACAAAACACATTAATGACTCTTGGGTGTAATAAGTGTATTTGGAGGATTTTGAGTCAGTGTCGGTGTACTTGATGACATTAATCCTAACATTGGAGACATCTCCCTCATCGGATCACCAGATAACGACACACTGTCATAGTGTTCACAATTATGTTCTCCACATATTTTACACTCAAATATGACTGGCTTTATCGAGTTCTTGAATTTCTGAAACAAAAATAAAATAAATATAACATTATATTGCTGTTATGATAGCCAAAAACATGCAACTTATTTAGAAATAAATAATTATTATAGTAAATCGAATTTTTTTTTAATTGCATATATTCAAACATTGATTTTTTTCTCTGTCGGAAGTCAAATGATATTTTTACTGACAAACTTTTTAACATCTCAATAGAGACAAAGTTAGGGTATTATAGAAGAACCAGGAACTCATGACACTTACAGGGCTTACGACCTGTCATCGGCTGGTTTACGTGATCACTTTATGCGCTTGCGCATAAAGTGAATAAAATGCAATAAAAAAATTATAGTTTCGGCCATAAAGGTATGAGACTAGTTTCAGCGGTAATTTTTTGATGGTTCATAATTAAATAACTCATTCAAATCTTGTTAGATGAAAGTAGCAATGCGGAAAGTTTATTAATAATTTATTCACTCAAATTATCATTACTTTCTTCCATCAACGATATACATATGTACATATACAACTAAAAATCTTATTCATTTTAACTAAATATTTTTAATATTGATATTCATCATCATCATTTCCTGTCCCTTTATCTCAGTTCATCCGGGTCGGGCCTCCTAGTCAACAGTCGCCATGATCTGCGACTCTGATTTGTCTCCTGTGGGACACCTTGTGCCGCCAGCTCCCTCTAAATACTATTCTACTATGTCGCCGGTGGTCTGCCTCTTCCTCACGGCTTGCTAGGCAATGCCGGGCACAATTTTGATATGACCATACCGTCATTGTCTGCCGTCTTCAAATTTTTCTTCAGTTAGGGCTGCCTTGAAGGATCCTCTGATATACTCTTTGTGAATTTTATCAAGGCGTGTTACACCATCTACCCAGTACATCTTCATTTCAGTTGTGTGCGGTTGTGCGTGCTTTTTTGATATTGTTCAGCACTCTGATCCATATAACATTGTTTAAATATGCATTCTTTTATTAATATTGATATTAATAAAAGGTAATATTTCCATTTTAATTATCATTGTATTATAGATTTTACTTATCACTTAAAAATGTTTGAGTAGTGAAAAATAATTTCTAAACTTCTTTTAAATAATTTCTAAAATTAAATAATTCTAATATAAAAATAAATAATTTTGCAAATTTAATTTTTACCTCTATAAATGTTTGTCCTTCGGCTCTTGTTAACATTACAATTGCATACCCAGGTATACAAATAAGTGAAATGGAAGCATAAATCCAGCCCAGAGCTTCGGCCCAACCAGGATACTGATATTGTCCATTGTGATATGTTGGAGGTTCATAGTCAATAAGACTAAATACCCAAACAGACTGAAAATTTTGAGATTGTAAAAATTATTATAAAAATGCTTATTTTTTCAATCTTTTCAATTGTCACATCATAACAAAGAAATATTAAGAGACAATTACAGGCAAATTGAAGAAACTCGTAACATAGATATCTCTCTCACACACACATATATGTAGATTGTTACTCTCTTTTACCCACACTATTATTCCTTATTCCTTTATTATGATATAGTTTTGTTATTTGGGTATATTATGTAAGAGGTACATGTTATATTAATATTTTTTTAATAATTGTCGTTTTTACAATAAAATAAATAAGATTTTTTTTCGTTCTATTAAATTTAGTCAGCAAACGTGACTCCCATTCACCGGTATTGCTCTGTGCCGAACATCGTCAGAATGGTTTAAACATTTTATTAATCAATTAAAAAGGCACGTTTAATGTTGAACGTAATAATAATTTTGGAAAAAAAAATCGTTTATATTCAAAAGGTAACTTTGTGGTGTCATTTTCAATATTATAAATAATTTCATTTTTATATTTTTGTAAAATATGTTAATATATTAATTATATATAAAAATTAAAAACAATGACATGTATAGCAGTGACATCTGTGGAGGTTGGGTTATAGCTTTATAGCTAGGTTCAGAAGCGTCCCACAGGTTCTTTCTTAAAGTGTAAAAACTTAAGAAAGTGATATATAGATGTCAGTAGATCATTACTGTTGCTATGATAATAATAATTAAATAAAATAATTGTTATTTAGTGAAAAACTTATTATTGTATTGAAAACTTATTTATTGCATGGGAACAATAAAAAGTTTAGGTTATGAATGAAAATATAACATAGTATCATTCTAGGAACATGAGGTATGTTAGACAGTATCAATTCTGGGTCAACTTATAAATTGTATTTAAATTATTGTAAATAATATATTGTAATTTAGTAAAATTACACGAGCAAGTCTTTTCAAATTGAAACTCCCAGATTTCCACGAAAGAAGAAAAAGAATTCTCTCTTGAGATCTATAGAGAGATTCCACAATTTTTGAATTAAAAAACTGAATAATAATACTCACAAATAGCAACAAAGGTGCTGCAACAAGCCAGCAAGTTCTAAAATATAACGAAGGAGATCTTCCAGTCATTTGTTTGACATTTTTCGATAACCTTTTTACTCCATAAAACCAGGTGATGGCGATTATTTCAAAAAATGCCAAATAGGTTATTGATATTGAAGCTGCGTAGTGATCAATCAATTGAAAATAGTATATTCCACCCTGAAAGAAAAAATGGTTTTAACTAGGGAATAATTTTATATTTGATTTGATATAAATTATGATTTTTTATGGTCATTTGTTATACAAAAAAAAGGACTCACTTGAACTATATTTGGCAAACCAAATAAAAAAGAAACAATGCAAATAATCAAAACAAGCAGTTCATGATAAACTAACTTCTTCCTAATCCATTTTGGAAAACCATCCTGGATTGATGTCACCACAACTTCAACTATAGCAAACTAAAATATAAAAGCAAAATAAAAATATATATTAATAAATTATTAATTTATAATACAGTGCTTATAATCATATAATAGGTGGGTAAAAATAACAATCATTTTATGAAAGTAGAAAGGTTTATCACATTTCACAGTCTCATAACAAGACTACTGTCCGTTTCACGTAATAATTTATTTTTATCCTTACATTGGTAACATTTCTTAGGCTGTATTTCTCGAACAAAGATTAAAAAGTAAAAGTATAGTTAAAATACTTTAATTTCATAAAATTATTCAATACTTCTGGTTCCAATGTTTTAACAATTTCATGAAATCAAGGAATTTTAACCATAAATGATAATAAGTTGGGATGATTTTTATAGCACCGTTTTTGTGATAACCTCACCTCAAGGGCGCTTTGACTATTACTATTTGATTATTACTTTGACTTTGATTTGATTGTTACTTACTTTGAATATTTGTTTATTACTGATACTTTTGACGAGGGCCTATATGGCCTCCCGTGCCTGTCACATTGCGCATGCGCCAATGTTGTGTATTCAAATACTAGCGTCTGGTGACAGATGAATCAAGGGGAAATTTTACGACAGTGAAATAATAGTATGATGTGTACGTAAATCCCATTTATTAATTTTTGGTTAGGTTCAGTTAGTCTCTAATAATAATAGCGACTTGCTTTATATATTGAATGTAAATTGATTGCAGGAAAATGTTATCAATACCTTTGTCATTTATAAGTTTATTGTATATTCGCATTTGATCACATTTTTCAAATAAATTATATTTTTTAACATATTATTTACGTAATTGTATGATTTTTAATATTACTAACTTATTATTTTTTATTTTGAAGTGGATTTTCATTTACCAACATATCAATTTAATAAAACTGCGCCAAAAATTGTACCGATAAAATCTCCGCGCATGCGCAATATGACAGGCACGGGGGGTCCGTATAGGCCCTCGTATACTTTTGTTGAAACAACCCATCCTTAGTGTTGTCAGAAGTAAGAAACTTAACTTGGCCAGATTTGACAACACTAGATCACGCTTAGTTAGATAAATTAATTCTGCAGTATTCGTCACAAAGTAAGAATAATAAAAGTTGTTTTTTGAACAATAAAAACAGTAAAATGACTATTGAATTTATTTATATAAGCAAAATCTCCATAAATTCACAAATTAGCGAAATATTTAAAATGATAGCAACTCTGTAGAACAATTCACCAGGGGGGGCAAGTCTGGTTCGACCGGCGAAATCAAAACCCCAGTGATTACCCATATCATGAATATAATTATTGTATGGAGTTCCATGACATCTAAAAATATTGTAGAACTCCATATACCTAATAAGTATATTCATGATATGGGTAATCACAGGAGTTTTGATTTTGCCAATTGAACCAGACTTGCCCCCCAGATTGTCAAATATGCAAGCTTACCAACACCAAAGGAGTTAGTTATTAAATGGAATGGACAATACCTACATATTTTTTTGTTAATGTAAATAAAAAATGATAACAAAGGAATGTCAAATGACTTAACATTGCTTTGATTCTTGTACCATTATTTCAACAAATTTTGTCATCATCCTTTTTCATTTTTATTTACCGACATCTCATTCAAAATATTAAACATTTATATATCCTGAATGATAGTTTGTTTTACAATATCAAAAATTACTTATTGTGGGATACGAGCTAATGAGGAGAGAGAGTTTAAAAATTATTTCCTAGTCTTATTTTACAAACATGAAAAATTTCTTATGTTTATGAGATTATGCAATATATATATAAATTGGAATAATTATTGTGCCTATTAAAATTATTATTTGGAAAATGAGGTATAAAGAAAGTTATTTGAAAATTTCATATTGTCAAATTTATTAATATTATTGAATGTTTAAATGAAAATTTAATCAAACCTTTCACACACCACCAATTTTAATATTTCATATGTTACCAATTTCCATTCCATGTAAATAATGCAGAAAAATTATCATGAAGGTATTACATTTTATGTATGAATAATATTAGGATTATTTGTTTACAAAAAAAACTGATCTTTTTTTATAATAAATAATATTTGAAGTACCTACTATTACCAATACAATATATACTACATGATAAAAATTTCCAAATAACTTGAATCAGGCTACCGAGTGCGCAGAGCGCAAATTTGGGTATTTTTGCCCGTTGGTATAAGTGAAAATCGCCCCCCTTCTTGGCAAAATGGCTCAAGATATTTGGCGACAATTATAATTTTTTATTTTTTGATAAATACTGAAGAGAAACATTATCTGGAGTGTTTATAGCATGTAATATAACAAAATGTAATATAACAAAATCATACGTACTCTAAAGTAAAATTTATTACCTGACTATTTAATCCCAAACATAACAGCATAAAGAAGAATAGCACAGCCCATAGCTGTGAAGCTGGCATCTTAGCTATAGCTTGAGGATATACTACAAATATTAATCCAGGACCTAGAAATAGATTTTTAATAAAAATGTAATGTTACTAACAGTCAAATTGATCTTGTATAATTTATAGTACAAAATGTGTGTATGTTTGTACTATATCATAGAATAATAATAGTATAGAATACTCTTTAGCCTGCAGTAAATGAGACTGCTTTATGTTGACTAATTTGATCAACATTTTGCTACGAGCATACAGTAATCATTTGGCCGTCTGCGTGATACGTTCCCCAAATAGGGAATTTTTTAACTGCTTGCAAAATTATTTACGCAGTCGTAACGAGTAGTACTCTCTTAGGCCTGACTTGACAATTTACTCTCTTACATTGAAAAGAGTTATTTATGTGGAACTGACTGTTTCACGGGACACAAATATTCCAAAAGACCACCAATACAAACTAAACAAGTACAAGGAACTGGTAGATAGAACAGTTCAAAATGGCTTTAGCACAAGTATATATGCTGTAGAGGTGGGGGTGAGAGGCCTGCCCGCAAAATCTTTATATTCCTACTTTAAAGACCTGGGTCTCCCAAGAGATAAAATAAAAGAACTTTTGGATAGGGTGGTAAAAGCAGCATTATCCGCATCCTATTGGATTTGGTTGCGCAGGGGAGTGGAGTATCAGTCGGAGATTGGTGGGTGAGTGGAGAGCGTGACTTGAGTCATAAAGGGGCCCCTTAATCCCGCATACATGGTCGCAAGCCCATGTTGTTCACCTGTTCTGGCTGGTACTCTGGTCGCCTGTGCTCGTGGGCCTGGATTCATGAATCCAGTGAAACCACGATTGCCTTTCTCTTTTGTATCTTATCGAACAATGTCTACCAGCAGAGTCACACATATATTGACACGAGCCGGCCAATAAATTGGCTTCACTTTTTCAGCGAAGTATTGAATGGGACTGAGTATTCTATAGTTTTATTATTATTCTATGTATAATATATAGTATTAAAAAATATGGTTAATTTGCATTGTTTTAACTCAAGTAATGCAATATTAAAAATTATAACATATCCATTATTATGAATAGTTAAAAAATAGTTACCATCACTAATGACATCTTCAACATTCATGTTTTGTTCCAGGGCTATATTTCCTATTGTTGCAAATGTGAATATACCGACGAGTAAACTCGTGATTGCATTAACAAAGGAAACAGCTAAAGTATCATGAAGAAAATTGTTATGAAATTTATTATAACTAGCAAAAGATATCATAGATCCAAATGCTATGCCGATGGAGTTGAAATTCTGCGCCACAGCATTAACCCACACCTGGAAATAAAGTCTAATTTAAAGTTTTACAAACGTTGCATAGTCAAATTTTTACTCATTCCATATTGAGGATTAGAAGCACACTTACTTTAGCGTCACCTAATAAGGCCCAATTTGGTTTGAAGAAAAATCTCAGTCCTTTGTCAGCTCCCTCCAAAGTTAATGATCTCCCCAAGAAAATGACGATTAGTAAGAATGGTAGAGTGGCAGTGAAATAGCGAACTTTTGCGGATGATTTAATACTTTTCCATATTGCAAAATAAACTAACATCCAGGCACATACAAGACAAGCCACAAGTTCCCACCTCAACTCCCCTGGATATTGTATTCCTTGACTTACTTTGAGTACTTTATGTCTGTAATCAAATTTAAAATAATTATATTCCAATCAACAATATTGATAAACTTATCAAATGCGGAGAAGTTCCTGATAAGACCACAGCCAAACATTTCACCCAATCCAAACCAGAAGATAGTCAGGACAGGTATTCCTTTTGGAGAACTAATAAACCTTGTTCATAACAAGTAAGGTAAATAAAAATGCCACTCCCATAAAAAAAAATTGATTAGTTAATAAAAATAAATGAAACACATGGATATTCAACATCATAAATTGTTAACTAAATAAAATCCCAATTTTTTATTTTATATACGTATATTTTTGTAAATAATATAAGCAAATATATTGCACATTGGCGGCCTTCTTGCCGTTAGGTAATTTCATCAAACCAACCGGATTTCATGATAGGTATGATAGGGAAAAACAAAGAAGTCAAGAAAAATACATTACACTAAGGCTGTGTCTCTCGAACAAGTATTATAACTACATATACTATTACCAATACTTTTGTTGAAATAACAGCCTAAAATATTTTAACAAAGTAGTGAGTGTTTAAAAGTTAATTTTAAAAATATTAATTATGAAAATAGTTATGTATACATTTAGACATAACCAAGTAGCAAAAATAATACATCAAAATTTAGCTATTAAATATAAATTAATTGATGCGATAAACATAAAATCATATTATGAATATGATCCGATCTCATTTTTAGAAATAATAATATTTCGCTTTATTACGATAAAACAATATTAACTGACCGGTCAATTCAACATAACAGACCCGATTTAATAATATATGATAAAATTAAAAAAATAACATATATTTGCGACGTGGCTATTCCAAATTCTATATAGTAATATTCTATAGTAATATTATAAAAACTTTTGATGAAATAATTAGAAAATACACCGCTTTAGGTAACGAGATTAAAAGACTTTGGCATTCTCGTAAAATAATAATATTACCGTTCATTATTTCAGCCACTGGCATTATTCCAAAATCGTTAATCCATAATTTAGAAATTATAGATTTATCCAAAAACTTAATAATAATAAAAATGCAAAAAACGGTAATTATGAATACATGTAGAATCGTTAAAGATTTTTTAAACGTTAATATTCGGGAATCAGTAGGGTTGTTAGGTAGTATAGAGACCTCCTCAGAGCCTTATCCTTTGATATGTTAAGTATCTATCTGGATGGGTGAACTATTCCCAATTGAAAGTTTGATGATGCGTTTGTTGCATTTTATATTGCTCTTTTAAATAATTTACAATTTACGCATTGATCTGCTAATTCTTTTGAGGAAGTGTATAATGGTAATAATAATAATTGAGTGTTATTATTTGTAGTGCTTAATTGTTATTAATATCATTAGTAAATTGGCCAGCACCGTTAAAAAAAATGTTATGGATTTATTTCATACTTATTTACTTAGTCTCTGCTCTTTAAGTGGAACTTATAATCACTACAAGACTTCTTTCACAAGAACTATGTTGTACTAACCTTAGCACCTACTCCCAGTTCAGACCTTAATATTTAGAAAAATAATCCATTGTTAAAAAATAAATATAAGTTTTGTAAATTTGCTATATAAGTATGTATAAACTTTTTTACTAAAATATTTTTCCCCTACTCTTCATGTGAAAGTATCTCCGCTCTATGTAAAGTAGAATGTAGAATGAGTATGAAATAATAATGAGTAATACCTACTCAAAGAATTCTTCTGAAGGTGTCTTTGACAATTCAGGCCTCGAGATGTTATGTTCGAGCCTCGCTGGCATCCAGCAATCGGGAGTGTTCCATCTGTTAGTGCAGTCTGACCATGGCATATCAGATTTGAAGGATGCAAAGAAGTAATAAATGGCATAAGCTATTATCACACAGTAATATGTTGACATTAGGAATGATATCACAATGCTGGCTAGTCCGGCACCTAGAAACACAAAATACCTAATTGAATTATTCAACTTACGTACGAAAATGGATAACAAATTATCACTTATCAAAGTGTATTGAATTTCAATAAAACATACATATAATTTATTAATAAACTTGTATGCATCACGTTCCATGTGCAACCTATCTTAATTTATAGAAATGATTCTTTAAGACAACACTAGAACATAGTAGGTTTAAAAAATACATTTAGTAACAGTTCATATGTATTTATTTATTTATTTATTTCTCACACCATTTAAATAATCTTCATTAAAAATAGATAACTGCTGCCCAACTAGGTATACCTGTTCTAGGGCTAGCAGTGTACATATTATTATATTTCACAGGAGTAACTATTTGCATTTTTAAAAAGAATCTAAACAATATAAACTTAACCATACAAAAATAATCTATAACAGTTATTTTTAACTTGCATAATGAATGTTTTATAAATTTTAATTACTTCAATAAATTTTCATTAATCAATCATAACAACATGACATATTTATCAATATTATTCCGTCCTTCTGTCTTTTTTATTTCAAAATTTATTATGTTTTGCTGTATTTTTTCTTAGGTAGGTACTATTGTATTGTTATTGTATAGGTGTATTGAATTTAATTTTGAGACTTCACGTTGCTTGAGTTGGATGGAAATAGTGTCCGACTAAAGGTCAGGTATTGGCTGAAGCCAAATGTTCAGCCCTAGCTGCAACCGTTGGCTGAAGCAAAAAGTTTGACTACTAAGAAATTTTATGAAAATACTGTTCATGAACCATAAAAATAATGATACAAGTGGTGGGATTATTACTATACCTAACACTACGACCACGCTTAACTGTTTTTACTTGAGCTTTGGCTAATCCTTTGGCTTAGTTTTAGCCGAAGCCAAAGGTTCAGCTAGACACTAGTTGGAAGAGATGGAAATCAACTCGCCTCTATGCACTTGGTGTATATACATAAATTCAATAAATAAATAACAATTATTATAATTATGATAAATATGAACACATATTATATTCTACAAACAATTTATTCGATTTCCGACGACCGTTTCGGCTTATAAGGCCATAATCAACTGGTGTTGAGTATACAGTTTACATTATTTTTATACAGAAATATACAATAGATAAAAACAAAATGCATTTATATTATGTTGCTAATAGTGAGAAAATCTGGATACCTAATGATGTATTAGGAAAGAGACAAGTAATGGGGTGCTTGTGTGAATGAGGGAGAAGGAGGATAAACAATTACATTTTTATAATAGGCTTGTATGTAGATAGGAACAGGGTTGTCTACTTAAATTTATCATTACAATTTATTTTTCTAATTAAGTCAATTATTATATTTTTTAATTACCAATAAAATATGGGTGATAACTTACAATAATTCTTATATGTAAAAAACAAGATTATACTTAGGACAACAGCAAAAACATATTAAAAATAAAAAACAAGATAAATAATACATAACTTATAAGTAGGTATAAATAATATGTGTTCATATTTATCATAATTATTATGGAATTCTACAGTTTGGAAGCCGCATCAATCGACAGATTGAAAACTGCTGAACAATTATTATATTGTACATCAAAATTTAGTTTAAAGCAGATATCTGAAAACTTGTCTGGTTATTTTTTTTTCTATAAAGGAAATTGTCAAACTCAGGAAAACTAAAATCATGTATTTACCTTTGAATAGGGGACAGATTTGTCCAAGTGCACCAATGGGGCCCCTGGCAGTGAACTGTCCAACAGCTAACTCCATAAACAACATGGGAATACCACACACAACCAAAATAATAAAATATGGTATTAGAAAGACACCTGTAAAAAAGTAATATTTATTGTTATAGAAATTTAATATTCTTAAAAAGAAATTATATTAATATAAACAATCAATATACCTACATAGGTAATGTGTAACAAGTAATTAAACATTTGAAGTATTATGAGAAAATTTCTTAAATTTCACATTTGTTTTCTGTATGGTATTAAATTTAATTAAATTGACTCATCATGGAGATATCAATGATTCACATAGTAAACATACAGCATAATAAAAGGTGTGACCTGAGATAAAATTTGAACCATAAAACAATAAAGTATATAATTGTGACTCTTTTTTATGACACTGATTAGTTTTTAAAATATTATAGGATAGGTATTTACTAAAGTTTGTTTTTTTCCAGATAAACTCTTTTGACAGTTAAATACAGTAAATACAGTTTAAGTTTCCAAGCAAAAGTAGTGATGTCATTTTTTTGACACATTTTTGGTAAGCAAGTAGGTACTTATGTATTTATTTTCAATTGGTAGCCAGACTACTCAATAAAAGAAATTATAGTCCTCCACATTGAAACAAAGTATACAAAAATTATATGTTTTCAATATTTAGTGCCGGCCGGATTTTTGTCTGTAAAAGAATTTTTCTCTATTTTTGTTTTCCACAAAAGGCAACAATGATTATATCATAAGAACCTTGAGTAGTGGTAGCTTTCTTTTTTTGTTGAAAATTGTTATTTTAACACGTCAGTTAAAATAAATTATGAAGCGTGTTTGTTTTCTATTTACTAAGGAAGACTATTAGAAATCACCTCAGGGGGGCAAGTATGGTTCAATCGGCGAAATCAAAACTCCCGTGATTACCCATATCATGGATATATGGAGTTCTACAATATCTTTAGATGTCATAGAACTCCATATGATAATTATATCCATGATATGGGTAATCACTAGGGTTTTGATTTGGCCGATCGAACCAGACTTGCCCCCTTGTTTAGTAAATTGTTGTCTCAAAGTTGTCTGTTGAGGGGTTTTCACCGACCAAATTTTCTGTAAATAGATGTGATTTCTAATAGTCTTCCATACTAAATTTTAAAAAATCACTCTTTATACTATAACTGACATGTGAAAGTAGCAATTTTCAACACTTTGAAGGTTGTTATCTCTGAAACCACCACTACTCAGGGTTCATATTATCCAATCGTTGTTACCTGGTGTGGTATCAGCTTTATACGAAGATGTTAGTCTGGTAGCCACTGGCTCTTGGTCTATCACTTAATATACGTACATTAACATAGGTACATTATTAATTATTTATTTACATGGCCATTTTGAAAACAAAGGTGAATTTTCAATTTATTTTTTTATAACTAAGTATTTATTTCCTAGTTTTATGCTAAATGTACCTATATTTCTTTTAAGGATAATAATAATAAACACTTCCTTGCACCCTGCGCAAGTGGCAAGTTTATTGCCGTGTGGCAATTTCTTCCAACTGACCAGTGTTTCCAGCCCAGAGAAGCAATATTTGCATGAGAAATGAATTTAAATAAATTTCTCTTCTGCTGGGAATCTAACCCAGGACGCCTGCACAGAAACCGAACGGCTTACCAACTGTGCCACGGCGGTCGGCTATACCTATAAACTTAAGTTAGTAATGTGAATAAATAATAAACATAAAAACTACCTCCACCGCTCTTATAACAGAGGTAAGGGAAGCGCCATACATTTCCTAACCCGACGGAATATCCAACGCAGGCAAGAACAAATTGCATTTTGTTTGCCCAATGTTGGCGACGTGGCTTTAAATTCCTTCCATCTCCATCATCCGAGCTACCTTCGTAACTGTCGCCATCCAAACTGCGTTCTTCTGCAGGTCTGGAATATATAAAAAAAAACATTCTTACTATATTTTTATACAGAGTGCCTACCCTTAAATTGTAACCTCAATAACAATAAGTTATTCTCAATATCAAGTTATAAGTGAGAGCATCTTTTGTAACAAACAGAATACTTAGACATAGGTATCAACAATTTTTTTATGGATGTAATTCCTATATATTATACATAGAATAATAATAGTATAGAATACTCTTTAGCCTGCAATAAACGCTACTGCTTTATGTTGACTAATTTGGTCAACATTTTGCTACAAGCATTTAGTAATCATTTGGCCGTCTGTGTGATACGTTCTCCAAATAGGGAATTTTTTAACTGCTTGCAAAATTATTTATGCAATCATAACGAGAGTACTATATGAACAATGTCTACCAGCAGAGTCATACATATATTGACACGATCCGGCCAATAAAACGGCTTCACTTTTTCAGCGAGGTATTTGTATGGGAACGAGTATTCTATAGTTTTATTATTATTCTATGATATTATAATATTTATAGTAAAATGTTGTATAGGGCAATAACTGCTGATGTTATTTTTAACTTTTCATTATTTCTTTTCTTTGATTTCAAAATATGTTGAAAGTCATTGATAGTCAATTTGTAGCTTTCGAAATAAGTCAAACTTTTACAATAAACTGATATGTACCTACATAGGATTTCTTTCCCTGAAAGTCTGCATCAACTATGTAATTTATATCATGTGTCATAAATACTAAAAAAATTAAACAATTTTTTGACAAACATGTCTGAATAGAGATGAAGTAAGAATATATAATAAATAATAGAAGAAATTGGAATATGTAGGAGAACCGGAAAATTAGGGATCATCCGATGGTTTATGTAATTTAAGCACATGCACAACATTCTTCAATATTTATACATAATTCCTTTTTTTATACAACTTTGTAGAAAAATTAGTAGTACAGAATGTTGAAGCTATAGTTGAAACCTGTTTTACTAAATATTATTTAAGAATTATTAAATATTATAATAAATCTCGGAAATAGAACTGAAACTGTTTTTATAAAAAAAAAATATAAACGAGTGGGTTGTGGCCAACGCTAAACTCCTCACTAACAAGTCACTCTATAAAGTATTCAAATTTTGTATGGAAAATATTCAGAATTTTTATGAAATTTTCGTGAAAATTGATCATTTTTCAATGCCATTTTATGAAAGTGATGTGCCTTTTTACCAATTTGAAAATAAAAATTTCAAATTCTAAGTTTCCTGATCTTGGGGTCACTTGGAAATATTTGACAGTTCAAAAAATTGAGAAGCACTATTTAGATATCCTTCAAAATCTAATGGGGTTTAAGTGAGTATTAGATATACAAATTTGAAAAGAATCGAATGAGTACCTACTTTTGTCTATAATCGATAAAGTAAATGAGCACATAGTACACAGCACACACACACAAAAACACACACAGATACATTGTGATGAAACTTTCAGAACACAATCTCAGCATGATACTATGTGATAATCTGCAATTAAAAAATAGCCTTAAAAATTGTGAAATTATAACTCTTCATTATATCCCCTTGGGTTAGTGAGCAGTAAACAATGGACGTGATCCACTTAATTTTTTGATCAAGAAATGTACTTCCCCTTTATCTATAGCATCTTTTATATAAATGTACATAAGTAAAGTTTTTGTGATAAGGAAATTAAACTTTCATTATTTGCCTGTAATCTATGTATTTTGTCACTTTTGCAATGTCCACAGTTTATTGCTTTTCTCATGAATTCCATCATTATATCTCTTGACTAAGTTCATATGAAACTATTCTAGAAGCAATACTTTTCTAATGAAAACAGAATCAACGAATACGGACGACGTGGTAAATAATTGAATATTTTTATTATTGCATATGCGCAAACATTGGATTTTTTTCCCTGTCGGGAGTCAAGGGTATTTTTTAACAGATTTTTAATTATCTCAATAGAGACGAAGTTGGAATATTTACTGTAGGAGAACCGGGAAATCAAGGCATTAAAAAGGCATAATTGGTGAACGTTGCGCAAGCGCATAAAGTGATCACGTAAATGCCTTGATTTCCCGGTTCTCCTACAGTAAATATTCCAACTTCGTCTCTATTGAGATAATTAAAAATCTGTTAAAAAATATATTTGACTCCCGACAGGGAAAAAAATCCAATGTTTGCGCATATGCAATAATAAAAATATTCGACTACTTACACATTGGTACAAGTAGGTAAATAAGACAAAAATGACCTTATAAGTCTGGCGCAATTCAGGGGTGACTTCTATGCGAAAAATGCATTGTCACCTCAGGTATAAGAATTGTTGCTCTCATTATTTACAAAAACCAATTATCTCAATAGATGGCGTTACAACAAAAATAAATAAAAAAAATAAGAATGTTGTTCATAATTTCACACATAGATGGCTGTAGTAAAAATCCTTATTTTCAAGCGAAAAGAATTTCAATATTGCAATATATAGAACTTTCAAAAATTGAATTGATAGGGATCTCATTAAAAAGGCATAATTGGTGAACGTTGCGCAAGCGCATAAAGTGATCACGTAAACCAGCCGATGACAGGTCGTAAGCCCTGTAGGTGCCTTGATTTCCCGGTTCTCCTACAGTAAATATTCCAACTTCGTCTCTATTGAGATAATTAAAAATCTGGTAAATAATTATCGCTGAACATGCAAATTTCAGATTTTGATTATTTCAAATTCAAATTCACGAGCTACTTCCTTTCTAATGAAAAATACAGCATCGAAATTGGTCAATGTGGTAAATAATTATCGCTGAGCGTATGTAGGTACCTACCTAAAAAAAATCACGTCATTATTGATGAATGGGTATGGTAGAACGGTTAGCGCGCTGGGTTAGTAATTCAGTGGTCGCGAGTTCGAATCCTGCCACGATCGATTTCGTTCACCTAAAGCACAAGCATTTATGCTTAGTTTAGGGAATGTACCTACTTGTTACAAGGGCATATTCATTCTTAACAAAATGATAACCCCCTTTTTTGAAGTATAGTAAAAAAGGGAGAGATAACTGAAAATAATATAAAACGTCTGAATATAAGGACTATAGTAAAATGTGAGATCAGTTGGTTACATTTTACTTAACGCATTTGAGAACTGAATAAAGAAAACTTATTATTATATATAATATTCAAGTTTTAATGAAACTTTTCAATTTATTCATAATATTTTAGTAATAATTTAATGTAGATTCGTGTATAAATGGTGATCCTTAGGCTGGGTTGTTTCAACAAAAGTATCAGTAATAGTATAGTTAAAATACTTTGATTTCATAAAATTGTTCAAAATTGAGTTGTTTAAGGGCATTAGATTTCAATGAAACAACCAAAGTATTGAACAAATTTATGAAATCAAAGAATTTTAACTATTATTTTACTTTAATTCGAGAAACACAGCCTTAGTTATTTTTATAATTTTTCACATGGGATAAACATAAATCATCCCTTGGCTAAATAAACATTATCGGTGACGCCCGATTGAATAAAATGCTCGTTTATCGTACAAATTGCATAACATCAGGAGATTTTTCAAAAATAAATGAAATCATTATGTTTCACCAGACAATAATCAATCATCTATCAACTAACGTACGTAGATACATTTTATAGTTATTATTGACTCTTGACATGATACACGTTGACAATTTAAATTAATGAATGTCATTTGGTAAATAATAACACTTATTGAGAGAAAAAAAACTATTTAATTTTAATTAGATTTAATTTTTTGGTCGAAAGCTCTTGACGGAATTCCATTAAAATTTCTTAAAATTTTTAATAAACTGTTTATTGATAAACAGTGGAATTAAGTTATAAACGTTTTTTATTTATTTTATTTATTCGAAAGAACAAATTTTGCGTATTATTTGAACTTGAGAATCGAACCCAATATACGAGAGAAATCTTAACTCTCACCTTGAAAGCCTTGTACGTATGTAGTATGTACCTATTATTCTTAACTACGCATTAAAAATAAAATATTTAGTTTGAAGATTGAAACAGAAATAATTGCTGTATTCACAAATATTAGGATTGAGGAGGCCTCATGCCTCAATTTTTCTCTTTATTTGAAATAATATTATCATAATCTTCAGCGTCACACCCATGGCGGTCCTAGCTGCCTTCAAGAATACTCTCCATACTGCTCTATCGCTGGCTGCCACCATCCAGTTTTGCTGCCCCATAGCCCGACAGTCAACCATCGTAGTTTAGGTCTCCCTACGTTTCTTCTACCGGTTGGGTTATTAGACAACACCCTTTTTGGAAGCTCCAGATCGTCATTACGGAGCAAATGTCCCAACCAGTGTACTCTGTTAATCTTAAGGCTGAACTTGACTACGCTGATGTCTTGGTAAAGATCAAGGAGTTTAGTGACATACACACGTACGGAAGAATATTATATAAAGATATTTACATTGTTAAATAAGCCAATAAAAATTGCATTAAAATAGGTTTGTATAATACATTATCATGTTTTGTCTACCGCTTATTTACATACATTAACATATTGAGCGGATATTCACGCAATAAATCTTACTCTAAATACTTTGTACCTACAGTTCAATTGAATCAGTTGTTACTGTACATGTGTACATATATATACCTAAAGCCCATTTTCCTACCAACAATCTTGCTTAGATTTTTTGAATGCTTTAAATGTAGAGTTGCTGTGACCGTCCCGTAAGAGCCGGTTAATCAAAATAACAATAGGCAAAATAATTACAGAGATTCACCACCCATTGGCTTTTTAGGTGAGACGAGACTGGTTTATGGTGATACACGCATGAGTCGTGCTTCCTTTTATAAGGTAATGCACACTGGCACACCTGTCGCTGGTTACCCCACATTGTGGAATGTGCCGTCATGGTATGTATGCATGTAAATGTAGAGACATTCGTTTATTTGTTTAAACTACGCATTCGTGGTTAAAAACATACACACAATCACGGCATAATAACCCACAATGCGGGGTAACCAGCGACAGGTGTGCGAGCGTGCACTACCGTATAAAAGGAAGCACGATTATAATAAAAGAGTATATTGAAAATATTCATAGTCAACTCTGAAGTTATTAATATCTAATATTCACTGATTAATATTAGGTCAGCGGCGTTTTCAATCCAACAGGATTATTGTGGATTTCCTTTTTTAATTTTCTGGATCCGCGCTGGATCCAGCAACTTTTGTTTTTTAATTAAAACTAATATATTCTCATAAATATAAGACAACTTAGTTGTATTCGAATTTATAATTATATTTTAGTCAATTGAAAATAGTAAATACTTAAGTCATATATTTTGTCGTGTAATATTATTATTTAGATTTTTTTTTGTACATAAAAAAAACTTCTCCATGACAATAACTTTTTTTCAATAATGTTATATCCAAATGTCTTACTAGGATATTTTTATTGACAACGTCTTACTAGGATACTCGTATTACAACTTTTCTTACTTAAAATGAAGATTCTATGTGAGAGTTGTTACAATTTTGCGTGGAATCTTAATGTTTTTTATAAAACAACGAAGGCTTATAGGCCTTTATTTGGAAAATGAATTAATTGCGGATCCAGCAAGCCTAAAAATGTGCGGGATCCAGCAATTGCAATTTCTGTTAGGTGTCTTATAATTTGTGACCCGCAAATTAAGAGGACATGTAACACTAAACTTAGTGACTGAAAACATGATATATATTAAAACCGCTTAATGCATTATGGAGTTACGCGTTAATAAGAGTAACTATCGTGTGCGTTAAAAATGGTTTATATTTGATTCAAAATATCGAAAAACCCAAATTTGTTGATTTTTTTTGCATTTTACGGACAAACCTAATTTTAATTGAAAAAAATAGCGGTCATTCACTTCGATTTTATGCACTTTTTAAGCATATAAATGATTTATTTCTCTGCGACACATACATAGTAATGGAGTAATTTTAAAAAAAATGTTAGTATCATGCTGAAAATCAGCTGCAGGGGGGCTTGTCTTCCTGCAACATAGCTGAGCATGGTCCTTTTGAGTCAGAAAGGTTGTTTGTCTTTTCATTTGTTGATATAATATGTCTATGTATTTGTATGTAAACTTCTTTTCGTCTCAATAAATGTTTATTTATATTATTTATTTAAAAAATGATATTTTAAATTATTGTCTTATGAGAATTTGTGCTGAATTTTAAAATTGTATGACGAACATTTACTAGAAAATCGTTGAAAATACTTATGGTATTTCTCTCAGAAACACAATGTTTAAAATATTTGAGATATTTGATTTGAAATTGGGGTGTTTAGGTTTATAATATGCCCCCTTAAAATCAATTCTACTTATATTTTTCCATTTAATTCCAAACAACAAAGGCTGCCCCGGTAATAATAAAGAGAGCTAATTTGCCCAATTTGGAAAGGTATTACCAATATTTTATTTAAATAATGACTTTTCCGACAGCCTCAAACCCTTTTATGTATTTAAACCCATTGTGCCCATTATACACAGCAATAAATGAAACGTGAACCCAGATTAAAATGGGTTTAAAATCATGCATTTTTTAATAAGAACCATAATTTATTATTTTTAATATAATATACTTCGTGGAGTTATCCCAATAAAAAGGATATGAGAATTTATGAACATGAGCCATACAGTCTATATTTAGATAATAATAATATTATATATTATGTGAATCTCAGTTGAGAATAACAAATAAGCATGGATCATGAGTCATGAACTCAGACACTGGATCAGACTTCAGGGGCCTTACTTACTATTTATAATACGAGTTTAATCCAATGCTAAGTCAGTTTTGGCCATACAAAAAAACGGGTAAGTATCAGCTTAAACCTAAATTAGAAATAGTAAGTAAGGCCCCAGATGTTTATGTATTGTGAACGAATTTTGATTTATGTTTTTAAAGGACAATGACTTGTAAGTTCATTGTTTGTATGGAATATTTTTCCCTAAATTAAATATCTTTTGTTGTCACATCACAATCATTCAAATCTCAACCGTTCATTAACCGTTTTTGTATCACGTAGGTATGTGAAATAACTACAATTTTCTGGTTGATTCGTTCAATTCTTCGTACATTTTCAATAGCTATCTAAGATTAATGAATCCATACACCAATCCGATCTCCTGGAATATAATACAAGTGACTCTCTGTAAAATCAGTGCATCGTCTTTAAAGCGAAGATTTTCTGTAAATAATAAAACGAGAGATATTTTTACTAGCCGTAGAACACACGTAGATATATAATTTTTAACTTTCATATATATATCTACGTGTGTTTACATTTTATTTGTACCTATATGGCACTTTTTTAAAGACTCATTTTGTCTATATAGGTATTTATCAATTATTTTTATGACACTTTTTTATGGACTCATTTTGTCTATAAGTATATTTATCAATTTATTTGTATACGACACTTGTTATAGACTCATTTTATCTATATATTTATCAATTTATTTGTATACGACACTTTTTATAGACTCATTTTGTCTATATCAAATAATTATATGACACTTTTTATAGACTCATTTTGTCCATATCAATTAATTATATGACAATTTTTATAGACTCATTTTGTCTATATCAATTAATTATATGACACTTTTTATAGACTCATTTTGTCTATATAAATTAATTATATGACACTTTTTATAGACTCATTTTGTCTATATCAATTAATTATATGACAATTTTTATAGACTCATTTTGTCTATATCAATTAATTATATGACAATTTTTATAGACTCATTTTGTCTATATCAATGAATTATATGACAATTTTTATAGACTCATTTTGTCTATATATTTATCAATTTATTTGAATATGGCACTTTTTTATAGACTCATTTTGTCGATATATTTATCAATTTATTTGTAAATGACACTTTTTTTACTCTTTTTGTTTATAGACACCCTTTTCAAAACAGATCTAATAACGATATAAATAACGCTTTGAATATTATGCAAAATGTACAGCAGTTACAAAATTGGAAATGAAATCAAAATATCTAATGAATCAAGCTGGAAACAGTATAAACATGAATTGCCATCGGGAATACACAAATTCTGAAAATGTCCGAGCTCAAACTGATTGGGAAGTAATTTAAAAATTTATTGCAAAATTCCAGTAACAGACAGACAAGTGAAGTTAAGAAAAGGGCGTAAAAAGACGCAAATTTTATAATATTGTTCATATGCCAATTGTATCTATAACATTTGATTCATTACACTCCAATAGAGTTGATTAGTTGTTTGTTTTGGGCATTTTTTCAAAATAACTCGAAACAATAGATTGATAATGTACGAACTTGTACATAAATACTACTCCGATTCATAAAATGATAAATACTGAATTCAAAAGCAGGCATATTCGGCGTGCTTCCAATCAATTTAGAATTTACAATTATTGCTGCAGAATTATACTAATTATACTCTACGACCTGAATTATACTAATTAACACGCGAGGACATAACAATACGAAATATTGGATCATAACTCATAACGTGGTTTCACCTACTGGCAAAATAATTTGTTCATGGAAGTACATTGATGACCGACCAAGTGTGCTGTTAATATATGTACATGGTATATCATCACGCCAAATCCATAACTGGATAGGCAGAGATAGCCGAGTGCCACATAGCTCTACCATTTGGTATTCATGACACAGATATTCAAAGATCTAACGAGACAGTACCGAGTAGGTAATTAGTTGCACTTTGAGTTCAGATTTCGACTCGATCATGGGGGCAAGTCCGGTCAAACGGCGCAATGAAAATCCTCGGTTCAGATATTTAATTTTTAAACATTTCTATATATAATATTCTTGCTACATAGGTTTACCGTGCAGCGCGACTTGAGACCGTGAAGATTTCAATCAATTGCATACATCAATTTTTTTTTTGTTTAATGGCAATTCACCCTACAGAGAGTGCTTCTTGCCTTGGTGGAAATATCATAATTTGGTTGAATTTGTTAAAATTAAATTAATTACCTAAAGTTGGATGTTATTTGACTTTAAGAAGCTAAGCAATATGTTTGTTAATTTAAAATTTTGAATCGACATTATATATTATGACATATTGATTGGGGATGTGCAAGTTATTTTAACCAGATTTAAATAAAATAAATTGTTAGAAGATATACGGTTGAAGCAATTAAAAAATAAATGGTCAAGAGTCTCCTCCTCCTGAACACATTCACAAAGTGGACTGTTAATTATATTGATTTTGAAAAGGTGGGAAGCAACAAGACAATGGCCAATTCTCATACCATTTTTGTCTTTGTTTAAAATGATCAGGCATTAATGAATTTTCCTACAACATATTAATCCAATCTTCCAATCTGTTGGAAAATACTACACAAGTACCTACCTACTCATGAACTAGTGAGAACCATTCATTCACTACTACAGTACCTACATAAGTACCTAGTTAGTTTATACTATTTAAATATAATTACAACGTACAATTGAAAATAGCGCTCATATTATTTACATACAAAACCAAATGGGCATTAATAGAGGGAACAAAACAATTATTTCATTAAAATGCGAACATAATACGCCAAGTGGGTAGGTACCATCAACCATCAATGTTTGCAATGAATGAATGAATGTGTGTGGTTTTGTCGAAGGTAATATTGTAGTTTGGTGTCAGCTGGTAGGTAATATGGAGTCGAAACACAGTCTGTTGACAAGCTAAACCTGGACTAAAGGTAGTACATAGTTCAGTTATTGAAACATAATAACCTATTATAAGTAAACGTACTGTGACAGATTAGGTACCTATCAATCCAGCATTGAACTAATAGGGAGAGATGATTATTTAATTATTATATTATTGAGATTAATTAAATTTAAAGAATATTTATAAGAATGATTATTGCGTGTTCAAAAGGTATTGTTAAAAACTCATCTAGATAATTGGTACTACAAATAATTGGGCGCAACTGATAATTCATAGGTATAAAAAAATATTGTACTCACTCTGATATATATTTATTTCGATTTAATCCTGTAACAGACGCATACGTCAAATGTATGTTATAACATTGTACTCACTCTGATATATATTTATTTCGATTTAATCCTGTAACAGACGCATACGTCAAATGTATGTTATAACATTGTCTGGATTTCGTTAAGTCCAGTAAGATGAATTTGCTATATCTATAATGATGAATAAAATTTATTTTCCTTGGTTCATGGGAAAATTGTAGGTACCTATCTATAGACGTATCTTACAACGATGTCAATTGTAATGTATAATGTACAATGTACATCCCACTCTGGTGCGGTTAATAAATAATTCAACAACGATTTTCTAGTTAGATCTCTTCATCAGATCTGATATCTTCTGACGTTTATTCAAAGTGGAAAATTACATTACGCCTAATTGTTATTTATGGAAGCGATAACAATAATAATGTTATTTAAGTGGACATGCCTTTGATATAATTTTCTTTATTTATATCATTATTTTATATATCTAAATCAAAATTCTTTAATTTGAGATTTAGATAGTAGGTATATTTGAGGAATGGGACAGCAACAGTTCTCTCTAATGCGGATCAGTTTTACTATGCCAGTTGTCAGTTCAAATTATTGACACTTTTATATTGATAACAATCAAATTGTATGTACCATGGTATGTACAATCAATCGATAACTATTTTCTGTTCGGATTCGAACCCAACTCAGTTAGTTGTCATTTGTTGATGTGAATAAAGCCAATGTCGTGAGGTTATCGTAATATATTACACAAAAATGCCACTTACGATCCTTGAAGACAATCATAATAATAATAAACACTTATTTGCACCCTGCGCAAGTGGCGAGCTATTGCCATATAGAAATTTCTTCTAATTAACCAGTTTTTCCAACCCATAGAAGTTTTTTTTCATGAGAAATGATTTTAAATAAATTTATCCTCTGCTGGCTTACCAATTGTACCAAGGCAGTCGGTTTCATAAACATTTGAATAAACTAATTGCATGTAAAACATGAGATCCAACTGTCAATGACGATAGTAGGTACCTATGTTATATTTGAGGAATACGTACCAAACTACAAACCCTTAAAACTAAATTATTGAATATTTTGAGACATGTATCAAACTATTGAGGCCCCGTAATATTGTATACTGTCATACAAATGGTATGAAATGATGTCGTCACTAAATTAAATATTTCAATAAAAAAAAGTTTGAGAAATCTTGGAACTTTTTCATAAAAAAAAATGAGATATTTATTGTATTTGTGTACATTTCAACAAATTTTCAGCGTAGCATATTTTATGGTTTTTGAGATATATGGAAAAATTACATAAAAATTCAAATGTTGATAACCACTGACTGGAAATTTTTTTTTAAATTCTTAGTACAAAATTTTTGTAGGCCTAAACCTTTCTATATTTTCTAAAATTTTGGGCTCTGTGCATTAAGCGGATCACATGTCATAAGGAACACAGACACACTAAATGTTCTACTCCGAATTCTGACTTCATCCATATATTAACATCATGTGTTGGAAAATTTCTAAGTTGGTGTTTTTTGACATCAATGTTGAAAAACAACGAAAAATTTAGACCTGGCCATATAAAATGTCGCGGATCTTGCCTTGAAACTATGACAATATGTTAAAAGAAATTTATTTATTTATTTTATTTTGGGAAACAATGCAGCCATTACATATTTTACATTAATAAAAAATAGTAATCAGGAAGCCAATTACATTGTTCCACAGGTAAATATAACAAAGACAATTCAATATAACAAAGACAAAAGTGTGGTGTAAGTGTACAATTGTGATGTGTGTGTATGTGTGTGTGTGTGTGTGTATTTTATGAAGCGAGGGTGGGACATGGAGAAGGGTAGGAGAGGAGGAAAGGGTGAGTTGTCATGTTAATATTGTATTGGACATACCAAAAATTTTGCGATTTGATACAGATTGTATTCATTATAATATTGATGATAGTTGTTTTTTTAATGATTGTAGGCTATTGTTAAAAATATCTGGCTTATGATTAAGGTTATTTTACATATTGTAAATAAATTGTCTTAAATAAATCGACAGTTGAATAACGAATTATTTAGTTGTTTTGTCTATTTAGTGGTTAGGTAGGTATAACTAATTTTAAATGTGTTTTCTTTTAATGTTTATATAGTGTTTTAACATTATCTACATTTCTACATACTTTGGCGGCAATAAAACTTTAAACATAACAAGTTTATAGTGTTTGATTACAGAGCCGTTAAATCAAAAGTAACAATGATAATAAATTGAAATATATACTCAATAATTTTGTTGGCGTCCCGTGCGTAACACTATTACCCAATAAATTACATTTTCTACCGCATTTCATCTCGCTAAATAAATAACATGTCTATTAAAGTTAATTTCGTAAATAAATTAAAGGAATCTTGCCAAGAACATAATAAACCATTGTCCTCTCGTCTGGTGTGATAATAATCTTCCAGATTTCAATATACAAATTCAAAATTAGCAATATCTTAGATAAGATTTGTATAAAGAAATATTAATAATACCTAATAATAAATATATTTGATTTAAATTCAACATGTACATTTCACTTAAAACAAGTAAATCAGTGAAAACTTGAGAACATCTTTTTCAAAATTGATTTAATAACGATATAAATAACGCCTGAATATTATGCAACATGTATAGCATTCACAATTAAAGTTCAGAAATACAAAATTGTTCAATTATACCAAAATATCAAACGAATCAAGCTCGACACAGTTTTAACATGATGCGTTTTTTTAGCAATTTGAAAATAAAAATACCAAATTTTAAGTTTTCTGAACTTGGGGTCACTTTGAAATATTTGACAGTTGAAAAAATCGAGAAGCACTGATCAGATATCCTTCAAAATCTAATGGGAAGGAAAAAAAAACTGACCTCCAAACTATCCTATCCTGGCATACTTGTTTATATAGAAAACAAAATATTTTAAATAGAAAATAAGATATAAATAAATATAAACTGTTTCAATTGTTTTTTTTTGTTTTAATTGTTTATAAATTAGTTTTTAAGTGTTTATAGTTTGGTACGTATTCTTCAAAATATACATACTATAGCCATCGACAGTTGGATCTCATGTGTTACATGCAACTTGTACATATAGTAAAAATGCTGATTTTTAATTTTCAGTTGATATGTTTAGGAAGTTGCCAAATTACCTATAAACATCTTTGCGTAATTTGGTAAGTATGTCTGTTTTCAGAAGATTTATTATACATTAACATTTCATTCGTAATGTCTATGTACATTGGAAATATTAAAAGCGAATCGGTTGACAATGGCTAGTTAGTGATTTCTACCGAAAAAAATGTCATTTACAAAATTTGTGCAGATGCTTATCTACTCTTTGTATACAATATTTTATTTGTTTTCGGGAAATTTGCAGTAAGTAAAATAACATTTCTTGTAGAGATGTATTACGTTAAACCAATTAAATCATCACAAACAGTACTTATACATTTTTTAAAACAATCGTCAGAATCAGTAATACATTTTTTAAAACAATCATCAGAATCAGTAATACATTTTTTAAAACAATCATCAGAATCAGTAATACATTTTTTAAAACAACTATTTTTTTATATTTATATTTACTTCCGGTCTAGGACACTTGTCTGTGGCCACTCGGGTGCGAGACACTTGGGTGTAGAACACTTGGGTGCGACGGACACTTGGTCGCGATTTATTAGGTATAGCTAATATTATATAGCGCTATAACATATTAATAGTGCAACTCGCTCAACTGAGTCGCAATAATGAATAACTAACCTATTTTAACAAAACTTTTGGTTAGATAAATAAGAATATGAATGTTATATTTGTAATGAGAAAGCAAATGTTGATATTAATAAAATTAACCACAAACAATATAGTTTAGTACCTATACTTTTTAAGCAAGTTTAACTATAAGTAGGTACTTATAACTAACTATAACTATATTTAATAACTATTTTTTTAACTATACATACTTATTATTATTATTATTGGAGAGGAGTGGAACCTTTCACCCTTGCACTGCTACCATGTTTGATCTATTGTGCACCTCCCTTTAAGGTTGTCATTTCAATAGCAGTTCAGTTTTTTGAATAAAGTCCCATATTTTGCAAATTGAGATGCCTCTCACGTCCTTGGGGTCTTAGTATAAAGGCTCCCAGGTGTCTGTGTCTGGATTCCATTAGAGCTGGACACACAGATCACATGTGAGGCTGTTTCTTTTGTTGACACTTTCTTCAGTTTGGTTCATCAGCGATCCCCATTATGTAATGGAGTCTTTTCAGATGACAGTGACCAGTGAATAAACCAGTCATTGTTCTCAATTGTTCTCTGTTGAGATTTAGCAGCTTCCTTGTCCTTTTTTTAGAGGGCCCTTCAATGAATTCTTTCGTCTGTCGTTGTCCACAGTTGGCTTTCCAGAATTATCTATGCTGAACTGTTTTCCAGTCTTTAATCGATTTTTTAATCATAGTTGCAGATAGGCCAACTGCAGGTTCAGGTCCTATGAAAGGTAGCCCTGATCCCTTTTTGGCTAGCTTATCTGCTCTCTCGTTTCCCTCTATACCTTTATGTCCAGGTACCCATACTAGATGTAGTTTGTTGTATTCCCCTAGTCTTTCAAGGTACTTTAGACAGTCCCATACCAGTTTTGATGTAACCTGGTATGATTCTAGCGCCTTAAGGGCTGCCTGGCTGTCTCATTTTAACTATATTTTAAAATTATCGTAAAAATATGTTAATAACAATAAAATAACTTTGTATTAACCACTTTTTATTAGAACCAAGTCTACATGTTTCGAGAGCAATGCTCTCTTCCTCAGGACACTTAGTGAACTAAGTGTCCTGAGGAAGAGAGCATTGCTCTCTAAACATGTAGACTTGGTTCTAATAAAAAGTGGTTAGTACAAAGTTATTTTATTGTTATAAATTAATGATGGAGCCACAATAATTTCGCATTTGATAAGATAAAGTAAAAATATGTGCCTATGAAATTAATAAGAATAACATATATGTAGTGTAATGAGAAAATAATTTATACTTTTAAACTGATACCTTTTTATATTTCAAATGTCTGTGTATCTAAATACTTGAATATCAACTACATACCTATAAAGACCAATACAAAAATCAGTACGAAACTTCTAAGTACGAAATTCCTAAGCAGAAAAAATATTTTTGAAGTTGTGACCAAGTGTCCGTCACACCCAAGTGGCCCTTTCCGTACTTCTACATGTAACGGGGAAACGATTTTCTCTTCCTCAGGAGGATAAGTATTAGGTACCTATCACACTACCTCCGGAGTGTAAATAAACCACAGTTTACTCGAAAAACAATAAAACACCGTTGCCGCGACATTATAATAAATAAAGTTTTATTGTTTAGTCTTAAATAAATATGTCACCACAAATTGATTCCTGATTCGTGTATTTAAGAAGCATCTATTATTTTATTTATTAAATATAAAGATATACTGAAATGGTAGGTAGGTACTTACTACTTAGTTTCAAAATGTGAATTGTGAACATATTTAATTCATGAACTAACAACAGAATTAGGTACGTCGATGTTATGTCGTTTTCTAAAGTGTTTGTTCAGTGATAATTGTTTGGACATCTCTCTCAATGTTGGTCGGTAAACGGTCCCGTGATTTCATGACGCTGCATGTCATTAAACAAATGGTCCAATCTTCACAGGTTATGATATTCAGTTTCTTCTCAGTCGATGTTTTACATTGTGTGATGTTATATTATAGTGAACCAGGTCTTCTTTGCAGAGCCAGATGGTGCTGTTTTCACGGTCAAACTATGACGTCATTTGTCGCTCGTTATGTAACAACAAACTATATTTTCACTTGACATGTGTTCTGTGACATTATACTAACTGTCTCGTGGCCGACGATAGATCTGCAATCTCGTTTGACAATAAACCAGTGATATTTTAACAATTTAATACCTACAATAAATATGCAATATAATAAGACAATCTTTCTAAATTAAAATACATGCATAATATTTTAATTTAAGAGTAAAAAAATGAACTACAGTTAGAACTCGTACGTAAAATTTTTAGGTAAGGTAGGGTACCTACGTATGAATGGTCACTTCGTACTATATTATGTCCTATTCTGAATCGTTTCAGAATACGAAAACGTCTAAATCAACGGGCAACCCTGGATAAAAGGATTTTATCCGAATGAGTCCCGTATGAATTTAGTCAACTTTTTGACATTTCTTATATACTAAAATTCAGACGGATAAATTTAGATGAATCAGAATAAGACAAATTATCACTTGAGATGTGTTCTGTGACATCACGCTGACAATATCCTTTGATAATAATATGGGTACTATTGATTGTCACAAACCATAGAAAATACAGTTTTCAATAAGGTAGGTACTGCCTCCCTGAACAGCCAGGATAGCTTAGGATGTACGCCGATTTATTAAACCTAACCTACAAAAGTTTGGTAAAAATAGGTTGGTTAGGTTTGTTTGTAGTTATAATTGCTACTGGCGTGAGCCAGCTGCATTATATATATTAAAAAAAGTAACTTAAATATTAAAATAAAATAACTAAATTGGTGTTGGTCAAATAATTTTTAACCAGCTGGCTGGTCAGGGAGGCAGTATCTTTCAATAATTAAAAGTAATGCCGCCCGCACATTATGATGTTCAAGAAGATTTTCTCACAGTAAAATACCGTTGTCTACCTTAGACCGTTTTTCGTATATATAATCATCTTACAGTGAGTTATCTCAACTTTTTCTTACGTTTTTCTCAAAATAACTCACGTGATACCAGCAAGAGCCTTCTCATACGTAAAAGGAATATGTGATTTTTTTCTACAGAGCCAGTATAATTGGTGATGTTTTGCTTCTTATATCAAATAACCCACTCAAATTTAGGGTGATTTGTGCCTGAAAATATAACTAACCATCAAAAACAATATAATATATAGTATATGATAAGATGAGTTTTCTTTAACAACATGCATGGATACATATATTTAAGAGGAAATAATGTAAATACCTACGGTTAATGGCCGACAACATCTTGAATAATGGCGACATCGCTGCGCGTAAAATAATTTTTGGGACTTTAGCTTTGTTGATAGATGCGTAAACCTTTTTTCCACTATGCCGAAAATTGTCAATATCTCTATACCATACCTACTTGGGTTATTAAAATACGTAGGGTATGAACCTTTGCACAAAACCTTCTTCTTTATCAGCCTTCTTCCCTCCACTGCTGGAGATAGTCCTCTTCCATTTCCTTCCATATTTGTCTGTTTGATGCCATCTGCATCCATTTTCTCCGCGACGCGCCGCGGCGCCGCCCTGATAATATCATCAGTCCATCTTTTTTGGGGACTGCCGGTGCCTCTTCTATTATCCCATGGTCTCCGTGTAAGGATGTTTGATGCCCAGCGCTCACCAACTTGTCTTACGACATGTCCTACCTACTGACATTTGAGCTTCTACTACTACTCGGGTCCGACACCTTATTTCTTCATTTCAGATTTTGTCTCTTAGACTTACTTCGAGTATGGACCTTTCCATGGATCGTTGCGTGCATTTAAATTTATCAGCGCTCTTTTTGGTGAGAGATTTTGCACAAAACCTACCATACTGTAATGTAAGGTTTTACATTACATATGTATGATCCAAAAGGTAGTTCGCTCATGATGATTTTATACTTGAAGCCTTATCGTGATAGGTATTCATAAATTATTGTATTTTCCGTTCAGATAGACATTCATAAATTGTGATGTATTATAATTTATTTATTTTATTGATGTATTTATTTTATTGTTATTGTGATATATTATAATTGTGATAGTTTTTTTTACAAATAGTGTGTGCTTTTTGTATTTTTTTGTTTGTCAGGGTAGCCATAAATTAATCCAAATTGTCAGGGTAAGCCAATATTAAACTTAAGTATGGACTATGTCATTTAAAATTAATGTGAAGCTATTCCGACACAAGCAGGAATAGTACCTACTGGTAAATTGTTTTCATGTTGTAAGAATTGATTCTGTCCATGTTATAATTAAGTGTCCACTCAGAGCATTTTGTCAGTGCCAACATATTCTAAACTGTCTATGTTGCATACTTAATTGTACTATTGTTGCACTGTTGTATTATTTATGTGGATTTAAAATAAATACATAAAAAAGGTTTGTTTAGACAAACATATTTTTTTTAAATGTTAAGTGATGAGTAAATAAACATTAAGCATGTATACCTACTCGATATAACTACGTTATATTTAAGTTGGCATGTCGAATCCCTCAATTCGATAATTATAGAATTAGCCACCTCTTGTCGGATTTCGTTAAAAGTGGAACATCAGTTGAGGTGTCAATTATTTTACGTAAATATGTGTCTACTGTCTATATGTAAACCTATGAAACTTTTGTTCTATCCTTGTATATACGTCCGTGTCTAAAAACGATTGTAGGTATATTTATTCAGGGATGTGAAGTAACCGGTGAAATAACTAAATAATTGCAAGTTGGTATCATTTAATATTTTTAGGCAGTGTTAAGCAATCTTGCTCGTTTTCATATACTATTTATGGATTTAAAAAAAAAAAACTACTTTTAAAACATATCTGTCAATTGACTACCTATATGTTTCTTAGGCGACAGTTACACGTAAAGTATTTAGTATTTACTGTGATCCATCAATTCAGTATTGATTGATGGACGTCAGTATTCATTGATGGATTAATAAATTAATAATTACATCCACCAATACGCTAGACTACACGTTCAGTAAATACCACGATACATCAGTATTTATTGGCGGATCTCAGTAAATACTTTACGTGTAACTGTCGCCTTATAGATATTTGTAATTTTAATAATAGGTACCGAATTTTTAATTTATACTTGTTACAATTATTCTATGGCCCTTAAGAGTATCGCATCTTGTATTATGGTTGAAATAAAACAATCAATAAATAATTAGGTCTTGAATTAGTAATAAATGAAATTATTCCTTTAAATGACAGTTTTTCTAGCCTGTGATTATACAATACATTCTATATGTATTTCTATACGTGTTATATTTTTAGGCAAGCCGAGGTTTTCGGCTTCTATAAGCTATTCCGCTACTGGTGCATGGAACGGATAGGTTAAGAATATTATTTGGTTATACACGTCATACCAAAGTGTATGAAAGAGAACATGATTGCTTAAGAGGCTATTGTAGGCTTTATAGTATATTTAGAAAATAATTTCCCTAATATCCTCAAAAGATACGTCTTTAAAATAAGGAACAATTTGTATCTACATCTTTATTCTATTCCACGAGTTTTTATAATTTTGAATTTGTTTGATACTTTTCTTGTAGAATTAGCTTTCGTAAAACCCGTTTTTCTTTTTTTATTGTAAGTAACTAAAAAACTGTAAGGCCTATTAAGTAGATTATTACTTCAATTGAAAGAGAATATAAAAATCTACCGGCTGAGTTTTTTATTATTATAATTCAATGGAATTTGCTATTTAAAAAAAACCTTTAAATTTTACCTTTTTAGCACAATAAAATGTTGTATATCACATATCAGGTGATATACAATATTTTTTCTTGTACATTAGAAGGTAATTTAGTGTGCATTTTTGCGTACATTCGTATACTCAGGGTAGGTACACAAAGGCCTTAACATTTTCTTGGAAACATTTTGTAACGCCAGCCTGTGTATTTTTTATTGCTTCTTATCAAAATTTAAAATAAATTGAACAGTAAAGTTGTTAAATGAATCAGGATCATGTGTATTGTGTGACAAGAATATGCCAATAAAAATAAAGGGTCAGGTGTAACTTTACGCGACCCCGAAACTACCTCGAACGTATTCATTGCTAACTCTATCGTCCCTTAATACAATGCATAGTAATAAATACTCGAAAAGGAACATATGTATTTATACCGAGAGCGACGTCAATCAAAATACATGAAAATTACAGATCAATAATAACAATCTATAGACATGAAAGCTAAGATGGCTGGACGATACAGAAGACGACATAAGGGCGATCGGAATAGCAACTGGAGGAGAGCGGTGGAGGACAGGGACAACTGGAGAAGGATTCTGGAGGAGGCCAGGATCCACACAGGGCTGTAGCGTCAATGATAATGATGAATGCTTAGTTTAGGGAATGTATGAAACATATATTTAAAAAAATATAGATAATTTTGGATATTCTTTGCAAGATAAGTAAGTACATCAATAAGATGTATAGTATTGTATGCAAACACTTTTTGTACATCAATTTTCATCGCCTCATTATTATGTAAATGTATAAAATGTTTACAAAATACTTTCATACATAGTGAATCGTTTGTTTAAAATTTAAAATTATTTATACCGATAGTAATAATTCCATAATACTTAATTTATGTTTTAGACTTGACATTTTATTATATTACTTTATAAATAATTATCCACTCATGTGTACATATTTAAAATGACACTATGAATAAAATTATCGTTTAACGTGTAATACGCGACGTTTATTTGAATCAAATTAAAATGTCCGAATGCATTTACATAAATAAAAATATAATAATAATAAGATTTGTCGCGATGAAATATATTAAAATGTGACGGACGGTTTGATGGTTATTATCGAGTGTTTTAAAAGATTTTGAGAGATTTGGCTACTAAATCATAACAAGTATACCATCACTTGGTCCAGTGCCAAGTTACACATTGTTTGTAATGTTTTTTTTATAAAGTTTCAAAGATAAAGAATTATGTGAAACTATTATCTGAACCATTGTATAAATACACTACCGATTTATTTTGTGTCTAATCACCCAGAACTTTAATAACAACTAGTTGCATGTAACACATGAGATCCAACTATCGATAGCGATAAGTATGTATAGTTGAAGAATAAGAATCAAACTATAAACCCATAAATACAAATTATTGAAAATTTTAACACAATGTTGATATGTATGTCAAGATAAGACAGTATGGAGGTCAGTTTTCTTTTCCTACCCGGAATATGAAAACAGCATGATGGTATGTATGTATGTTTGCAGATTAAGTATAAAACTATTAAGTCTTCTTACATATTGTGTAAATGTGACTGCCATACAAATTGTATGAAGCGATGTCGTCACTAAATTCAATTTTTATAAAAAATGTTAAAAAAAAAATTGAGATGTACTTCTTCAATATCGATATTTTTTATAGGAAATCAAATTATTTAGTTGGGGTGTTTCGGCTTTTTTTGGATATTTTTAAAAACTTTGGAAATATAGCAAGTTAAACTCATAAATTTATCATAAAAAAAATATTTTTCTTAATAAAAAATGTTTGAGAAACCCTGGAATTTTTTGAAAAATTGGATTTGTGATTTTGTATTTGTCTATGTTTATACCAATTTTCAGCGTTCTAGCTATTATGGTTTCTGAGATATATGGAAAAATAAACCAAAAATTCAAAAGTTGATAACCCCTGACATAAACAAATATTCACAATTAGCCCCTGAATGTAAAAATTCTAAATTCTGAATATGAAAGTTTTGCAGGCCCTAAATTGTCATTTTCAAATACATTGTGAAATTTTGGGCTTTGTGCATCTAGCGGATCAAAAGTTATTAAGGGAGGAGGATATATTATAATATGCACATACAGACGCACAAAAGTTTCTACTACGAATTCTGAGTTCATCCATTATATAACATAGATACTATGCTGCAATGCCTGTAAGATGTTTTTTTTTACTTTAAAGTTGGAAAAACCATGCATTAAATTTACAACTACATATAATTAATAATTATCTCACACTGGAATATGGTTAATACTGTCAATTTATTAAGATAAATAAATTCTCTATATCATAAACAATAGTATTTGTGGAACATCTGAAGAATGACAATATCAAAATTTTCAAATAAATTAATTGGCTCACCTTTTTGAAACAATTACCGGAGGTATAATTTTCAGATATAGCTTCTTCCTATCGTACGAATATTTCTCTTCTGTCGGTTTCGCCATAGATGTCATCGTCATATTTTAATCGAACAAAACACACATTATATTATATCTGTACCCGATGGATTTATTAATCTACAAATAATAATATGTTCATCACACCGATCGAAATAAATATTCTGTCTCCATTTTCCGTCCAGTGAGATAGATTCGAATCACTCGAAGAGAAAAAACATTATCGGCAACTGACCGACTGACAGAAAATCACTGCTACTTATAACATTTTAAAGTAAACAATGTCTAAAGTTTATTTACTAAAGGTAAATAACAATTCATTTCATCCATCGATGTAGCGCCACTTTGTTTATAATATCAATCAAATCAACCTTTAACTGTTACGGTCATATGTCCAGTTTTTCAAGCCTAAAAATGTTATGACATAATAAATTGTCCATTTTTTTGTGATATACGAATAGTCTCTTGTTGAATAGTCCTTTTAATATTGCTCACCTCCTTGCTTTCAAAAAATACGGTGTATCGTGAATTTATTATTAACATTTATTGTTAAAAATAATATTCTTCTATAATTTACCTATCTTTTGATATTCTATGTGTAATGAAACACGACAAAAACAAAGGTGATGGGCACAGTAGGATCTCAGATCATGGTGGATGGGATCTTGATTGAAAATGTCCAAGAGTAGGTATGTGTACTTGGGACATGGGACACACTATGAAAATTGGTCGAGAAAACCAAACGGCCGAAATAAAGACTAAGTTGGGCAGCTTTTAGGAAATTAGCCCACATCTTCAAAAATACTCAAATTCACACATCAACCTGAAACGGAAGGTATAAACCTGTGTACTGCCAGTAACTACTTATGGCTTGGAGATTATGATAATGACTCAAAAAAGTGCTGAAAAACTAAGAGTCACCCAAAGAGCCATGGAAAGAGCCATGTTAGGATTAAATCTGAGAGACAGGGTGCGAAACGACACCATCAGGGAAAGAACAAAAATGGTTGATGTCGTCCACCGCATTCTTATCCTGAAGTGGAGATGGGCGGGCCACGTAGCTAGATACTCCGAAGACAGATGGCCAAGAATAGTGTTGGCTTGGAGGCCGAGAATAACAGTCAGAGGTGTTGGAAGACCGGCAATGAGACGGAGAGATGACATCAGCCGTCATGCTGGTGTCAATTGGTTGCACAGAGCACAAGATAGAGTGGCATGAAAGGAGATGGAGGAAGCCTTCGTCCAAGAGTGGACGGGATTAGGCTGAGAAGAAGAAGAAGGAGAAGAAACATATTTATATATGTACTATTATATAGAGGTTCTTTTTAAAACATTTCTTTTTTTTCTCTCTATTTTAAGAGATGGAGGAGGAGATTGTGGATGAAAGCAAGAAAAATCACAAAGAAGTTCTTACAGGGCTTATGATCTGTCATTGGCTGGCCTAAGTGATCACTTTACCCAATTGCAACACTCACCAATATAAATACCTTTTTATTGTGAGTTTTTCCTTTATTCAATCAAGGTAAACCCATTCATGCAGATGTTTTGAGCTGGCCATCTATCGAATAGAGCACAAACATTTCTATTGAAACACTTGAAAATGTGCTTAGCACGAAACCGGTCGTAGGTTGTAGTCCTTAAATAAATAGTGGAATTAATTCTAAACAAGTGTTTTTATTTTGATTTATTTTTATTTTTTTTACGGCGCTGGCCGATTTACTAATGATATTAATAACAATTAAGCACTACAAATAATAACACTCAATTATTATTATTACCATTATACACTACCTCAAAAGAATTAGCAGATCAATGCGTAAATTGTAAATTATTTAAAAGAGCAAAATAAAATGCAACAAACGCATCATCAAGCTTTCAATTGGGAATGGTTCACCCATCCAGATACTTAACATATCAAAGGATTAGGTTCTGAGGAGGTCTCTATACTACCTAACAACCCTACTGATTCCCGAATATTAACGTTTAAAAAATCTTTAACGATTCTACATGTATTCATAATTACCGTTTTTTGCATTTTTATTATTAAATTTTTCGATAAATCTATAATTTATAAATTACGGATTAACGATTTTGGAATAATGCCAGTGGCTGAAATAATGAACGGTAATATTATTATTTTACGAGAATGCCAAAGCCTTTTAATCTCATTACCTAAAGCGGTGTATTTTCTAATTTTTTCATCAAAAGTTTTTATTATATTACTAGAATTTGGAATAGCCACGTCGCAAATATATGTTATTTTTTTAATTTTATCATGTATTATTAAATCGGGTCTGTTATATTGAATTGACCGGTCAGTTAATATTGTTTTATCGTAATAAAGCGAAATATTATTATTTTCTAAAAATGAAATCGGATCATATTCATAATATGGTTTTATGTTTATCGCGTCAATTAATTTATATTTAATAGCTAAATTTTGATGTATTATTGCTACTTGGTTCTGTCTAAATGTATATTCTGATTGCGCGAGAAAAGAACAGCCCGATATTATATGATCGATTGTTTCCGGAAAAGCCAAACATTTCCTACAACTATCATCAACTACATTTATGTCTTTTATTATATATTTTTGATAATTTTTAGTTTTTATTACTCTATCCTGAATTGCTACTATAAAACCTTCTAAATCCGCGTCCAAATCACCAATACTCAACCATTTGTTTGACCAAATTTTGTCAACATAAGGTTGGTTGAGAAATTTTGGATGTATAGAATGAATTATTTTATTTAGCCACGAATTTAGAAGGTCGTCATTTATATTTATAATATTGTTATTGGCATTCTCGTAATTTAAATTTAATGTTGTTAAATTTTTGTCCGCCTCACAGATTACTTTATGCATTAAAGAACTATCAGATTTTTTGTGAAATAAAGTTTTTAGCGATTCAATTTGATTATTATGTAACGATATAAATTATTATTATTTATTTTTTTATTATTTATTACTTCTGGGCAACTAACAGGTACTATGTCAAATATTAAATTTAACACGCACCCAATAACAAGTTGCCACATTCTGGAGACTTACGATATTAATCGTCTCACAGATCCAGACTGAAAACACAATTAAAAACTGTGTTTCCACCGGGAATCGAGCCCGGGACCTTTGGATCAGCAGTCAGATACCCAACCCACTGAGCCAAGAAGGTCGACAAAAAGTCGAAGGTCGAAATTAATTTAAATGGAATTCCATCAAGAACTGACGATCAAAAAGTTAAATCTAATTATGTAGAGCGCTCTTATGCTTTCAACTTCACAGCTTTCAAAAGGAAAAACTAACTGTAAAAAGGCATTCAAATTGGTGAATTTTTCAATTGCCTAACTAATAATAATAAAAAATAGTTACTTGTTTCTGTCGAATACGCATTTTAAACTTCTATTTTATTTCGACTTATGAATACATTAAGTTGCCTTTCACAAAATTGATAACCGTAGCCACAATTGACTGTAATTATTTTAAAAAGTGTTTTTTTAACGGAATTCCATCAAGTTAATCAAATAACTACATTCAATAATATTTTGTATCACAAACGCGTCCAGAAAATGAATAATTCAATTGTTTCGGAGCAAAACTTCTCATTCCTCTGGAGTTAATTTCAAAACGAAGTTTGAACGAAAAAAGTGCAGATTTTGAACTCCAGAAAAAGATATTTCTTTGGATCCGGTTGATTTCAGAGTGAGTGTGAAATTCATTGTTTTATATTGAATTTATTTCATAAAATAATTAAAAAATATATATATTTGAGTATACCTACACTATTCAATTCACAAATGAATTACTTTCTATCGGTGTCAAAGCGAACGCTTCCTCCTCGATAACGATAACAGCTTTTTGGATGGATGATATAGGACGGATGACAACAGTTGAAAGTAAGAAACTGTTGCTTAAACATAAATTGGCCGTATAAATAAAGAAAGTATAATATTATGATAAATAAAATTTTATATGTGACAACTTTTGTGATTTGGACGTAGGTCACTTATATACTTACTTAACCGACACCAAAGCATTTCACGTTTTAAAGTGTATATTTATACTCAGTGAGGCTTTATTTTTCATTTTGACTAGGGAGATAATTTGAAATTTCAACAAAACGTTAATGGTTTAACGTGCTCGTAAATAATACCTACATAATATGACAAACTCGTTTGAAGCAAATTTGATGAGAAAATTCGTGGTGTACCAATTAATTATTACGCAACTCGCAACATTAGTATTGTTTTAAAAGGACCAATCGTAGACACATATTAGTTTGTTTCCAAAATTAGTATGACTAAATATAATTAAAATAATAAACCAACTTTTAATCTATTCAAATGTTTCATGTAATTGATTTTTAACACACACTAATTTTCCGTTGACAAGTTAAGTTATTTTTCTTGCATTTAACCTCCAATTATTTGTACTGAAAAATCAGTTATAGAAGTCAATAAATCGTCACAAAACAACAAAATTCCGTCAGCAGATATTATAACTAGGCAAATTTCTTCTTAGCAATTACAATTTATTTATTTCACAAATCCAGCAAATTCCTTCAGTAAATATTATAACACGGCAAATTTCTTCTTAGCAATAACAATTTATTTATTTCACAAACCCACCAAAATTCTTTCAGTAAATATTATAACACGGCAAATTTCTTCTTAGCAATTACAATTTATTTATTTCACAAATCCAGCAAATTCCTTCAGTAAATTATTATAACACGGCAAATTTCTTCTTAGCAATTACAATTTATTTATTTCACAAATCCAGCAAATTCCTTCAGTAAATTATTATAACACGGCAAATTTCTTCTTAGCAATTACAATTTATTTATTTCACAAATCCAGCAAATTCCTTCAGTAAATATTATAACACGGCAAATTTCTTCTTAGCAATTACAATGTATTTATTTCACACATCCACCAAAATTCCATCAGTAAATATAATAGCTCGGCAAAACTTTGCTGTGAGGCACCGGCTTAGAATAGTGCTTGCACTATTTTCTATTATCATCGTTTTCGAGTGTCCCGTAAGAGCCGTGTAATCGAAAATACAACAGGCAACAATAACACTGAATGTATATAGCTGAGGCGAGACTGGTGTGTAAGTATACCTACATACATGTATTTGTAGTACTTACTTACTTTTATTAGGTTTTAATTTGGTAAACAAGTGATTACCAATTGCTGTAGTGTATACTGGTCTGTTAGTTAGATTCCGTTTAGACCATTAAGTATACAATACTCAATGCTGAATCCAGAAGGGATGTAGCTCTGAACTGTATATAGAGTAGCTTCTCGAAGTGACGTGCTAAGAGAAATTATATTTGATTTATTATTACTAGGGTCACCAACAAATATTTCTTAGCAGATCACGTAAAGAAGTCCAGTTATCACGGAAGTTGATTAACAAGGTACCTACTCTAGATAAAGAAACACAGAAACATGGAAAGAAAGAATGATTTTCAACTTACAATGAATATAATGATCACGAAATAATTAACAGTTTTAACACAGATAAATTTTACAATCAATAAATCACGTCCAATGGAACTTTCTCACGATGAGTAGGTATTTAAGATAAAAGTCGATACGGTATGATGAGCGAATTAGCGAGCGAGTAGAAGTGACCTTGTTTTCGTGCGGTGACGAAAAGATGGCGTGCTCGCGTAGAGAAGTGACCGGTGGTCGCGTAGTGAAGTGACATCGTGCTCGCGGGGTCGTAAAGTGACAGGTGGTCGCGTAATGGTGTGAAGTGACGTCGTGTACAGGCGCACACTCCCTTATATAGTGCTGGCGTTAAGGGTTGGTGAGTTCAATGTCCGCGAACTTTCTCGAACCTTTCGCTGTAGAAACATACCGCTGTCGCGGTTATTGTCGCACGCTCAACACCGAGGGCGATGAACTCGGCCTAGCGATAAACAAATATATTTGTATCATTTAATGATTCGGCGGATATTTTGTGGTAGTTAATATAAACCATTTTTGAATTATTAATTAGCTATAAACCACTTGTTTTTTGAGTCACTTCGCGACATGTTTCGGAAGCGCTGTCCTTCCATCGACCGGCGTGTCGAGACTAACATGTTGAATTTGTGTGTATCTGTCTGTGAAGCGAGGGGGGTGGCGGTTGAGGATTGGTTGGGTTAGTGGGGGGAGGGGAGAATTGTCGAGTGTTTTTGTTTTTGATTAAACACATAAATTCCGGTATAAAACTTATAAATAACCATACCTTTCATAACACCTCTCCAATACTTAATATATTTCCCATCAAAAACAAAAACACTCCACAATTCTCCCCTCCCCCCACTAACCCAACCAACCCTCAACCGCCACCCCCCTCGCTTCACAGACAGATACACACAAATTCAACATGTTAGTCTCGACACGCCGGTCGATGGAAGGACAGCGCTTCCGAAACATGTCGCGAAGTGACTCAAAAAACAAGTGGTTTATAGCTAATTAATAATTCAAAAATATATTTGTTGTCACTAGGCGCGCGCGCGTCAGAAATTTATCGAAGTGGTCTGCACACCCGCATACCTGTTGCTGGTTACCTCACATTGTACAGGTCGAGAGGTTGTTTAACGCTTGACTAACGCGTCATACCCAATATTTCGAAATGGCGGATCTTTCAAATATAGGTATTATGAATATTAATTATCCGACGTATATTTGAGATTGACAGAAAATTGAATCCTTATAACGTTTTTCATTGTTATACTTCATCATAATCGTGTTTAAATTAACTCAACATGGCACAACGTGGTGTTAGTTTGTTTTCATTTTTCGATGTCAGTTATTCAAAGATTACATGCATTCATCTATTTTTTGACGTCTATGAAGTCAATGCGAACATATGAAAAAACGATTCGGCGAACTACATAGTTAGTCACACCTTAGTATACGTTTACAAGTACAATTTTTAATACCGAATCAACTATTTTAGTTGTGATTATCTAGTTGCACATTTAATAAGCTTTTAACGAAGTAAGGCCGTAAAAGTTGGTCAATATCTATCAATATTTGTATTGTTTATAATCGCGAAATTATTTACCTACCATAATATTGTGTCTCAAGAAACAAACCAAGTGATAACGTATGCATTTGGTTGTCGTTTTGTACCACTTATCACAACACATGACCTCACACTTCCAATAAGATATCAATAATGATTAAGATAACACAATGGTTAAACTATTATATGTTTGAATTGAAATGTAGTCATTTTTACATACCGGAACATTATTTTACGACTTCCTTGTCTCAAGATTTCAGTTTAATCTAACACATACGTAGGGCAAGGTGGGGCATGATGGGGCCTTTAAGCTAAGGCGTCAATAAAACACATTTCTTTCTATAAATTCTTAAAAAAAAGTTTATTCACACAAACTCTAGCAAACATATCACACAAAAGCAAAAAGAAACGACGAAAAATATTAAATTTATCAATTTAGAAAAATCTTAATTATCCCGACTTGCACCACTGGTGGGGGGGGGAATGATGAGGTACCACCTATTGGGGTACCCCATCTTCATCACATTGGACTACGCATTTGTAACAATTATTAAAAAAAATATCATTTTAACAGCTAGACCAACGGTTACTAATATATTTGCTAAATTTACACAGTAAAACATACACTCACTTTACGTTAACTTTATTATCAATCTTTAATAAATTATACTGTTTTCTTATATTTTTTAACTCATAAAGAATTGAATATCGTCGATATTATTATGGCGAGACATAATTGCACTTAATTTTTATGTCTCTATATCTTTCGATGTTTGGGTTCAGAAAATTAGTATTCTTTTATCGGATATGTTGTGTCATATACTTTAATTAGACTTGGCGTGACTCAGAATCATTATTTTTTTTTGTAATATTTTGTTTTGTATTACTTTTCAATAAAAATACAATTTTCAAATGATTGCGTTTGTTTATGACGCAATATTTTATATTATTGTATTTTTATTTTAAACACATTTTTAGATGGTAGCGTTTATTTAGACACAATATTAACAGATTCTAGTGTATTTTTGATATCAATAGTTTATTTTGGACATATGTAATTTTCAGACGATAAGCTATACCAGAGGATCCCAAACTTTTTTCTCTCGTAGACCACTTGCCTTGTTTTTCGGTTTTGGGTAGACCCCCTGCTACTGTAAGATTTAAATTTCTAACTGTAGTGAAGTAAAGTGGGAAAAATTAAAAAAAAAACAAATGTTAAGTTTTATACATAACAGCATGGATAAACAGCACCGGTTCAGAACAAATCAATAATATAATCACACCCAATCAAATATAATTAAGATTCACAATTTTTTTTCTCAATAACAATTTAATGCATAATTTGATTCGAAAACTATATACACAATGTATTATCTGTCACACAACTGTTGTAATGAACACCTCGGCACAGGACTTCCTAGTGAGGTGTTCATCGTATTCTATCATTTACAACACTTATCGTTAAATAATACATATACACACACACACACACACACACACACACACACACACACTCATACACACGCACGCACAAACACACACACCCTCACACACACACACACACACACATACACACACACAAACATATGTAACTTCTAACTCTAGTATGTAATCAACATTGTGTTGTATTGTATTGTTTATAATAAATAAATAAATAAATAAATAAATAAATAAATAAATACAGAGGTGTATAATTAAATTCAAATTAAAATTAATGCAATTAAAATATAGTATCTGTTACATAAAATAACTAAGCAAAAAAATATATATTTAATGGGAGGGATGAACTTGGTGCTTTAATAATAAATTTTCTACATTTGACATCAATTTAGTAAGAATTTAATTACTAGGTAAATGGAATCTTCGCTACTTCGCTATTAAACCGCAGTAGTGTATTGTCGGTTTGTTTGTTACGTTTTCACGTAAAAACTAAGTAACAAATCTACGTGATCTAGCGCTAAGATTTTGGAGTTCTAGCTAGCTAAAAAGTTGACACAGGCTAAACGAGCTGCTTATATGACATCCCTTATCATTGACCCCCATTTTCATTTCATGGACCCCCAATTTTTTCCGGTGACATGGACCCCTTGCAGGTTTTCGTCGACCCCCGGGGGTCGATATAGACCACTTTGAGAATCACTGGGCTATACTAACATTTGGACATAATTTTCGGTAATAGAGATTATTTTGGTAGAGTTTTCAGATGAAAGCGTTTATTTTTGACACAATAAACAAGTTTCAGCGTTTATTTTTGACACAATTAATAGGTTTATTTTTGACATCATTATTAGGCAATATAATTTATTTCGGACATAATTTTCAGACAAAAGGCTATAATAACATTTGGACATTATTTTCAGACAAAAGGCTATAATAACATTTGGACATAATATTTGGGTAATATCGTTTATTTTGGACACAATTTTCTGATGACAGCGTTTATTTTAGGTAAAATTAACAGGTGATACCGTTTATTTTTGACGATAGGTAATAATAACATTTGGATATAATTTGATTTCGGATGGTTGCATTAATTTTCGACACAACTTTTCAAAGAGTTTGCACTCCGTATGAGTATATACCAAATATTTATGTATGAAAGTATATATTATGTAGGTATATGATGCATCTGAATAAACGTATTGTAGGTAGGTACCACTTGTGCTATGAAATTCATAACGGCAGCAGTGTAAATTGAGCCATCTTACATTGTTGTTAAACCGTTCCGGTAAAGGAATAGCATTTAGCAATAATTCTGTAATGAAGTCATCCGCAATTGTCTTATACTTGACGGTTTATATTAGTTATAATAGGTATGCTGTGAGACCGGATCTTACTATTACCCTACAAAGGTAATAATATCATGATGATATGGCGCTAAGATGATGGGTCTTTATCTTTGCTAACCGACAGTAGGTAGGTCCTCTCTTATATAGGCTCTAAGTGCCATGAATACATTATTAGAACAACAACATAGTCTAAAATGATGACTATCATTACAGTTATTGGAAATGTCAAAATAGGTTTACCGTTATGTTCGGATGATAATACTTACTAGTTGATTTATTAAGTGAATAATAAATAATATATTAGGCATCTTTATTTGGTCAAAATACAGTACCTACATTTCTTCCAAAAATATTGCAAATGTAAAAATAGATTAACTGACATGTTCGGATGATACTTACTAGTTGATTTATTAAGTGAATAGTAAATATATGAGGTAGGTATGTTTATTTAGTCAAAATACAGTATATTTCCCCCCAAAGATCCTAAAAATACGGTATTTCAATTAAAAAACAAACAGTATTTTTCTAGATGAGTCAACAATTCTCTCCAACGATTCACAATAATTTTTAGCTTTTGTTTTCGACATTTTTTATTCTTCTAAATAGAAAGCAAAATCAAAAACGTAAACAAAGAATGTTAAAAATGTGCTCAACATTTGTTATAGGTAGGTACCTAAACGGACATTTTACTAAGAATCGAGTAAACGCAATAAATGTTTTATTTATAACCAACTTCGTGTGAATGATTGTATGTAGGTAGGTACCTACTACATACGTTACTTTATATCACTCAATTTCTCAATTAACTTAGTTGCTATAATAATTTAATCAAAAGTATTATTTTTGTCCTTTTTAAAAATACAAACACTGATGTGTGTCTTGTAAGAAATGGCTGGTAAACATAACACTTGCCTGTGAATACAAAATATAGGTTCATATATTGAATGCATGTTTAATATTACATGTAATAACTCATGTATACAATTTAAATATAATAATTTACATTGCACGTACATAATAATATGTGCCATAGTTAATGTGGTTCCGTTGACATATACAATATTATACAATACACAAACACTTGTTTCATGTTTATTATTGTAACTAAAATTGTAGTAAAAATCAAGGGCATATAAGTTGAAAACGTAATGAAATCATGAATGATTTACAATAGCCATGTGACATTAGCGTATAAATATGTACCTACCTTCATATGTCTGGTAAGTAAGTATATAAATTAATTAAATATCTTTAATAAACAATGAACCTAAATCGTATATTTATTTATACACTATATGTACACATTAAAATCGATCTAGGACTCTTGTAAATCGAGCAGCCGCTTGGAACACTTGGGTGCGAGACACTTTCTTGGTCTCGACTTATTATATTCAATAACTGATCGATGGCGCTATAGCTGAATATGTACCTAAGTATATGAAATGAAATGTTTATTTCTATTATTTTTTTAACATATTACAGTAACCATATTAAAAAAAGACTTATAATAAACACACCATGTAGGTACAACAAACTGTTCCTATTTGGAAATTTACTTTACTACTAAATTTATTAAGAACAAAATAATAAACATCAATGTTAAAAAAATATACAGTGACTTCTCAGTTATTTCAACCCATAAAATTGTAATGGAAATGATAAATGGCACCAAGTTATGAAGACAGAGAGTAGTAAAATGTTCATTGTTAGGTACATTATATTATACACATTCATACAAACCAAACCAATCTATACTCTAACCATATATACTTTTGTTTAGAATAAATTGGTTTAATCAATATCAATATGTATATTAAAAGTATATTTATCATGTGGAAGTATTATAGTTTACTATAAACTATGTCGTTAAGTATTGTTTTTAAGTAATAGATTGTTTTTTAACCTTGTTTAAAATTGTATTAATATATGCCTATTAAATAAAATTTATCGTTTAAAAATGATATCTCTTTAAATTTTAAATATCTGTGTATCTAAACACTCTATAAAGAGCATTACAAAAATCACTACGAAACACTTATTCATTCCTAAGCAGATTTTTTTAGTAGAATAAGTCGCGACCAAGAGGGCTCGCACCCAAGTGGACTCGTCACCAAGTAGGCTCGCACCCAAGTGGACTCGTAAATAAGTAGGTTCGCACCCAAGTTTCCATTGCATCCAAGTATCCCGCACCAAAGTGGCCCCATCCAAGTAAATTGAACTATAACACTATTGAGTTTCTGCTATACAAATACAAAACTTGAACAACCCTTGACTTTTGGGCCAGGTTTGTCTTGAAAATGAAAATATTTAGGTACAAAAATATGAGTTTTTTTTTGTTCCAACTAAAAAATAGAACTTTAATGCTTTTCATTAAGTTATGTTCTTAGTTTTGAGTGTGATAATTGTTTTCTATAATGTGTAAGTATACCTAACTCCATGTAATTATCTTTGATAAAATAATTTATACCATTGAGTATACTTAGCTTGTATTTCGTTACAAGGTTTTAACTGATATTATAATAAGTTATAATTTGGAAATGTGTTAGTAATATTACATATTATTTACATATTCATATTAGTAAGTAAGTAAACACAGACAGTCTGTAGTTTAAGACAAAGTACATCATTTTACATAACTTTTCAACTGTACGAAAATAATTACCTACTTTTAAGAAACGTTCATCTTTTATTTTGTGATAATTTTCTTGTAGTACTAACTTAAAACAAAATATAATTAAATAAATATACCAAGCTAATATTTTATAAATCGGTTTGTTTCTTGAGGCAATTATCGTTGTGTACAGTTCAATTGTGTATTTTTTTATTACTAACTGATTGAATAATAACTATTAGGTATACTTAATATTCGAGAAAAAATGAGCTAGTCACAGCGGATGGAACCAGTAAATAATTTGTGTTTTTTTTATAAAAATCGAATTAGTAAAAAAAATACAAATTAATATTTGAATACATAGAAAATGAAATGCAGCTATAGGTATTACGAATTGTGACAAATAGTTTGAGATAGAGAATATTATGTTATCATGCAGAAAATCTTGCAAATTTTAATTTTCTTATGTGATATATAATTGTTTAATACATCGTTGCCAAAGTCGGCAAAACCCAGAAGAATGGCAACCCTTTGTTATTTAAAATACACAGTTGGTCATTTCTACTGTCTCATAATTATATAGTTGATAATGTTTATTTTATTTATTGTTTGTTGTACTTCAAGTTTTTCTATTAAGCTTTTACTTATTTTTGGCTGAAGGTATATATTTTTGCTCTTTTGTGTAAATAAATAATACACAATACAGCTGCAAGTAGATTAGCCACATACAGGATAAAATATTAAAGTCAGAATAAAAAATCAAGAATAAAGATTTTTTGAACAGAATTCCAGTTCTTAAATCGACAGTTTATTACTTCACAATTTTGCGAAAAAGACATAATTCTGTTTAAAATCTTTATTTTTGATTTTTAAGCGGAATTCTATTTTTCAAATCATTATTTATTTATTTATATCCCAATGTGGAATATTGATTTATTCTCGTAATATACACCTACAAATAGTTCTTAAATAAAATGTTAATAAATTGTACAAATAATGTAGCAAAATACAGACGGAGACTCCTAATGATAAAGATTAGAGGTATTTTTACTCTTCGATTTAAAACACCTCTAAATACATAGGTATCATGAAGTAGGTAGCTATGTAACTAATTAAGTATGATACAAACGACATAACCTAGATATAAAATAAATCATATAGGTATGAGTTACTACTGTAAATACTTATGTATAATACTTAGCACGTGATGATGTACACCAACCTATCTTTATAAAAAAATATTATTTACAATTGAAATCTACATCTGACGTAAACGTTAATATCTGGCTTTGACCGTATTTTTCCAAATTTTAAATAATTAAAAATATTACATATAATTCTCATATCATAAAATTTGGTCATCTTAAATATCCTATTTTTAGTTAGGTTTAGTTCGTTTTTACTTATTTTTTGAATATGTTAGATTAGATTATAATGATTCACTTAGAAGTTTTTTTATCCCATTATGAGATGGGAATATTTTTCTACTACATATATGGAGTTATGGTAAAGAACGAAGTAAAATCTATTATGAGGTCTTAAATGGTGTCCTGTAAACAAAAATGAATAGACGTAGAACTGGAATATAGGTTTAGAAAATGGTGCTATCTTCTTCCATGAAGTACCTATAATAATAATTATGGGGCCATACACCTCAATTTCAAATCAAATCTCTCAAATATGTTAAATAGTGTGTATCTAGAAAAAAATAGTAAATACAAGTCTTTTCAACATTTCTCTAGTGAATGTTCGTCACACAATTTTAAAATTTAGCCTTAGGTAATTCCCATAAAATGATTATTAAAAATAACCTTTTTTAGAGCATTTTTTTAATATTATTCCATAACTATGTGTCGTAGAGAAATAAATCTTTTGTATGCTTAAAGCATGCATAAAATGAAAGTGAATGACCGATATTTTTTTTTCATTTCAACTAAGGTTTGTTCTTAAAATGCAAAAAATCAACAAATTTGAGGTTTCCAATAATTTAAATCACCTATAAACCTTTTTTAACGCACGCGATAGTTACCCTTACTAACGCGTAACTTCATAATGCATTAGACAGTTTTAATATATCATGTTTTCAGTCACTAAGTTTAGCGTTATATGTCCTTTTAAAAATAAACGGTGAAATACAGGACATCGCAAGATGGAGTAGATCCAGAAGATATTGCAGAGACCATGTAGCCAAAAATGAACAGTGATTGGCGCCCTTATAGGCCTTTCTGGACCAAAAAAGGAAGAGAAAGAAACATAAACAAAACAACAAACTGAAATGATTATACTATAGATCAGATGGTATCTTAGCGTATCATGAGTGAAACCACAGCATTGTGTTGAAACAAGACTTTTTATTATACTCGCTGTCTACATTTGTATATACATAGATACCTTATTAATGTCGGAACACTGATAAAGATAAAATTTATACCACACTATTCACAAGTCAAGATTACTTCACTGTAGTTATCTACTCGAGACCGACATTCTTACTTTTATTGCCTACCTGAAGATTTTACTTAAAAAATGCATCGCAGATATAAAACAAAATAATAATATGTACTTATGCCAAATTACATCACCTAAAATTAATTACGTCCCTAATAAATTCGACCAAATCACATAATTTTTCATCTTCGTGCGTATCTCATTTAATTTTAAAATCTTTAATAAACGCTCGTCTTGTTGGAGCAAATGGACTGTATGAAGGATTTGAAATCGGGAAATACATAATATTTGGAAGGGAATACATAAATAATAGAGATAACAGTACCTACCTATGTGCTTATTATACTGCCAGCCACACCAATACATATATGAAATTATGTATATTTGTAGTCAAGTTACATGCATAGGACACAAAATACACAACATAATAAAATAAGAACTATATATACTTTTTAGTAAAACACTTATCGTAGTTTTAACTTAGAAAATCTTATAAGAATGGCCAACCGTATATGAAGTTAGTATGAAGGCACTATGTACCTACTATGTACGCGCAGGTCATTTTACCTGTGTTTGACAAGCTTTAAGTTCTCGAAGGTAACTGTACCTACTGTTCATAGTATGAGGCTTTTTTTCCAACACTATTTCGGGTAGATACATTGATTTTTATTATAATATACTAGATGTCGTAGTTAGCAAATTTTGTATGAATCGAAATGAGTCATTTTTCCGGGGGATTTTTGACGTTTTGGTTCCAGACAACATCGTTTTTTTTTATAGAGAATAACGACTAATGTGAATTGTTTTTGGATTTATTTGTCTTAAAAATATTTTAGTTATTAAGATTTAGAGAACGGTTATCTAGGATGTGTTGAAATGTAAGGAAACCTGAAATATATTGCCAACCAAAACGTCGAACGCTCGATATTCCATGACTCACTTTTTGCACGGAGTTCTACATCTAGTATATTATAATAAAAATCTATGGGTAGATATGCATAATTTATGCTCAGAATCAGAAACGAAATGAGATGAGTCAAAATGGATGTCCCTAACATGTCATTAACGATCTAATTTTGAATTCAACTTCCATGATATTCAATCATGGCTTATGGGTTAAAATCTATGTGACTTCGTTTTTGTTTGTAAGGCGTTGAATCGGAAAAGTCTCGTGACTTTATTTTGCTGCAAGTGAATAGACTCAACCACGAGATGATGTTATTGATGCGATATTTCATCTTAGAAAGAGCATATAATGGGTCAATTTGCATTTGTCTACATGTGCACATTATATTATGGCTATGGTAAAGTACGTGAGTTGATGTTCTTGTCGCGATTTAATTCGACTGCTTTGTCGTTCGATGCAGAGGTATATAATGGACGACATATTATAAATGAAGTAGTGTGATATTTCAGCCTGCATCTTCATGGAACGGCGACCGCAGCATAGTCTTATTGTGTCAGCATGATGGATGGGCTTCACATTACGGACGATGTGAAGGCATTATCAATGACTGATGTGTCGCAGGATGGTGACAAGGTGAGCATTATCATCGTCTGTCCTGGAACATCGTCGGATGCGATCGTTTTGTGACGATTTAGAGCCCGCCTAACCTTGGCCGAGGTTACTGTAGGATATATTAAATCATGGTCACCTCTCATTAACATCTCAGTTGAGGGTTATCGAATGACGTTTTCAGATAACGTGCATAGATGAATATTTAAGAGTAAAATCTGGGTTAACATTGACTCTGATCTTTTAACTGTAAATGGGTCATGTGGAAGACAATGAAACGTTGGTTTTAGTTTAAGAAGCTGTTTAACCTTCTAATGTCATGTGTTCTTATGTAATCATCAGGCAAATTCCATAGAATACTATTTTCTTTTCCATAGAATACCTACATACTCTTGTTAAGTTTTTCGACCTCCTTGAGAGTTCATCGTATGCTAATCGATGTACCTATTCAAGATCTGTAGGTAAATGGGCCCAACATGAGAAAATGGTATTCAATATGTTTTTACTCCTCACTGCCCCAAGGGGATATAGTGCGGAGTTATTAATTCACAATTTTAAGGTTATTTTTTATTGCAGATTATCAACTAGTATCATGCTGAGATTGTATTCTGAAAGTTTCATCACAATGTATCTGTGTGTGTACTGTGTACCATATGCTATGTACTACGTACGGCGTGTTTATTTTCCTTTATCGAATATAGACTTAAGTAGGTACCTACTCATTCGATTAATTTCAAATTTTGCAAATTTGTATATCTAATACTTGCTTAGACCCCATTAGATTTTGAAGGATATCTGAGCAGTGCTTATCGATCAATTTTTTTATTTGTCAAATATTTCAAAGTGACCCGAAGCTCAGAAAACTTTGATATTTTTATTTTCAAATTGCTAATAAGACGCATCACTTTCATAAAATGTCATTGAAGGATTATCAAGTTTTCATAATAAAATATTTAAATCAAAATAACATACTCATACCTCACGCACCCCTCATTTACTATGTAACATTTTGTTTTAATTTTGAATCAAGTTTAAATTTTGCCTCTGATGATTGTAGATTAAAACTGTGTTAAATTATTATAAATTTATTTTATAATTATGAACTTCCACTGTGTTAACAAAAAAACTTTAAAATTATTAAACAAAAATAATGTAACAAACTCATTTCATAAAAATGGTGAAATTTTCCATACAAAATTTGAATACTTGGTAGTGAGTAGTTTAGCGTTGGCCTCAACCCACTCGTTTTACTTTGTTTTTACCGTTTAAATTTGAAACACAACAGGAATGGATATAATCACAAGATATGTAAAGATTTTGCACAGGTTTGATGGTTGAATTCTGGAAAAAGACGTAATTTCTTGACGCATACTTTACCTACTTATTTTTTGAGTAGTTGGTACCTGTGAACTGTATAATTATATGTAGGTATTATAACATACTATCATTGAAAAGGATTTTATTATGTAAGTATCCTTGATGACCTTGATACATATGTAGCTTTGATAAAGTTGTCATTATCAATATTGTCGTGTGACAATGAACTCTCGACTCCTATGTAGGTAAGTAGGTACCTATGTATATTATGAACGTATTGTGTCGCATCTAATATGCCAATTTCATAACACCAATTCACCACATGACCGTCCATCAGGATTACTTCCACTGACATTCGACTGAGAGATGACGTCAATTTTTAATGCATGGAGATTAAACTGACAAAGTAGGTACCTATTTTACCTATTACTTATAAAGAGTCTAATTCGTCTACCTGCTTGAAAATATTTTTAAGTGCTGCGTGTCACAAATGAAACCGTACACCTCTGTCACATGATTTAAGATAGGTAATTTAGGAGTTTCATTGTTTGGTCACATTTTTACTCTCAACTGTATTAATGGAGATGTTATTCATCAAACATTTAAGCTTATAGTTGATATAATTTATACGTATTCAATTAAGAGTGTATGGTAGGCTAAATAGTAGATCTTTTTCAAGTAGGTACTCTCAAAATATTATGTTTACATCTTCATTCTGTGCGTGAGTTTTTTGAATTTCTGACTTCTGTTATACTTTACTTGTAAGTACTTAACTAAAAAACTACAAAGCCTATGAAAAATAAATATTGTATATTGTATCACAATTGGTGATATACAATATTTTTTCGTGTTTCATACATTATGAGGTAATTTAGTGTGCATATTTGTGTACATCCGTATGCCCAAGGAATACAAGGGCCTTAGGCACTCGCGCACTACAGATTTGCTTACTTGGAATATGCTTGCTAATTTGTATGTCAGATAGGCCGACTTCTTGGTTTGATTTCTTTATCATATTATCCTAAAACACTTTCTTATAAACCTTAATTTACTCCCTATAACTATACCATTATTTTTTTATCATTTTTAACCTAAATCTTTAAATATATACCATTTTCTTTCAAATAGAGTGGTGAATACTTGGAATAAACTGCCCCAACATGTTTTGGATGCTGAAAATGTTAATATTTTCAAGAATTGACTGGAATTTTTTTTGGGCAAAGCAAAATAATTACAACCAAATAATAAAATTCGACAGTGAATATAGGCACATCAGCCTTGGCTGCCTGCCTATAAATAAATAATAATAATAATTTACCTATTTATATACAAAGTAAAAAAATGTGAAATTATTTTATTATTATTAGGTATACCTTATTTTGGTTTTATTGTATGCTGGAATGTCTTTTATTATTATGTTTTAAACGTGATTTAATTTTGAATAATTATGTAATAAAATGATGATTATATAAGTAATATAATCAATTAATTTCATGTTAATTTTATGCTACAGGTCATTGCAAAAATATAATGCATCAATAAGATTTGCATACGAATTATACTCGTCCATGATATACTGCCTACGAATTTCGCTTCTGGTTTTATGAATATGCAATTAATTATTTACGATTAATAATGGATCAATGCTAATTACTTGACATGTTATTTTACATCAGCTAAATCATTACAGGTATTTATTATTTCATTTATTTATTACCTTTTAGTAGGAGTATGATAATTTTTCTTTAATCATCAATAATTTTATCTCATTGCCATCAACATTAGGTAGGAATTGTGGATTTCATTTTCATAGGTATCTCAAATTCTAACAAAAACTAAACATAAATTCAACGAGTGAAATGTCAAATAATTCACGTTTTCGGGAGCATTTGTTTATTAAATTTCGGAATTACGTATGCATTTGCACCAAAGACCTTATAATATACTATAGTATATAAGGTCTTTGATTTGCACGAATACGTATTACTTATAGCGTTTGAATGAAAAACACGGTGTTTATTGATCGTAATTATAATGTTTTTCCTAATTTTATAGTACTTAAGTAATTTATGTGTATATGTCGCCATTTTTACATACTAAAATGTCTCCATTTTTTCATACTTATAACTACTGTCAACGTACCTATTTTTCAATTTGATATACCATCTTTATTTCAAATCAAAACGTTTTGAAAAAAATATTTAGATAGTTTGGGTATTAATAACGAAAAATAAGCCTTAATTTTTTGATAATCTTCGGTGTGAATTCTTGTAGAAAAATTATGGCATACCACGATTTTCAACGTTTATCTTATATTCTTAATATACTTACTATAATAGTATAATTTCGTATTATTCAGGTGAAATGTTTACACATTATTCAAATATCAATGTAATTTTTGAAAGTTGAAAAACTTTTCAAAAATTACATTGATAAGGGAACTCAATAAAGGCATAATTGGTGAACGTTGCGCAAGCGCATAAAGTGATAACGTAAACCAGCCGATGACAGGTCGTAAACCCTGTAGGTGCCTGAGTTCCAGGTTCTTCTATAATATCCCAACTTCGTCTCTTTTGAGATGTTCTTGTCAATAATAATATCATTTGACTCCCGACAGGGAAAGAAATCCAATGTTTGCGTATATGCAATTAAAAATATATATTCGATTCATTATTTGAGACTGAAGTGAAAGGGACAGAGGGAGGGACTGAAGGGACGGGGAGGGGATTGATTTTTTTTTTAATATTTGTGTGTGAATTTTTATTTATTGTGTTGGATATTTTTTACTCAATCTGAATTTATATCATATCAAATAAAAAGTTAAATAATTGCGAAAACCGTTTTCTTGATTAGTTTCCGAGCAGCGCCGGGTATAAAGAACTAGTAATAAAACCTCACCTTTTCTCTCCACCACTATAAATAGTGGAGAGTCATGACTTCTCATTCTTTACAACAATTTCTAAACGGGTATCATGTAGAGGGTGCATACTTAATGTTGTCAATGCATTGTTTATGTGGCGTAATATTCTATGTCCACTATAGTTACCCAAACCATTATGCTCGATCGACTTCATATTGATATCATATCTAGAAATTGGTGTTCTTTATAAAAATGCATTCAGGGATGCCAACCTTTCAAAATGAAAAATTACTTGAAAATGTGCTTAGCACGAAAACGGTTGTAGGCTGTAGTCTTAATAAATAGTGGAATTGATATTAAACAATTTTTTTTATTTATATTTATTAAAAATTTTGAGAAATTTAAATGGAATTCTATCAAGAACTGACGATCAAAAAGTTAAATCTAAGTATAATATTAACATACCGATATTCATTAATCCCATGTTAGTTTATGGTTATCTCCTCGTGTTTATTTTGCGCAATTGGCATCCGTCATTGCGCAATTTCTTGAAAATACGTAAAATTTATTGAACACTATCAATTGTTTATTGTTAAAATTTTGGAAGTGAACAATTATTTATCATGAAATTATTTGTATCGCATAAATAGATATAAGACAATGTTTATGAAAAACAATAAACAATGAGAATAAGGATATAGGTACTGAGAAATATATTAGGTATATATCTACCTACATTCCTAACTTAATGATAATTTTCCTTATTAAAGAGGAAACTGATATGTGGGCCACACACAACATGTGTGATAACATTTCAATCACTTTTCACATTGTGAAATTTGTGCGACAAGGTGACGTTGGAAATATTTATTTTTCAGTGACTCGTGGAAATAACATTTTCAGAGATTCCGTACAAAATATATGTAAACATAAAAAAGGAATAGAATTGATGAGCTCACCAATGTCTGTTTTAGTCTGATTATAAAACAGCTGAACTACTAAATTTACATTCTGACGACATCATGTACCCTACCTATGTTTATTAGTTTCCTTGAAGCAAGCTCTGATAAAAATGGAGCTATTTACAGATAAGTATATTTTTTTTAATTTAATCCTTTGATGTTTTTTTATTTTTTTTGTTATGGTTTTTTATGGCTGTTATTTTTTTATTGTCACTTGTTTATTTGTATAATAATATGTAGATATGACGTGTAATATGTTGTATTTTTAAAATTCATCACTAAACAAACTTCACAGGTACATAATTGCTTCGAAACTGAGTGCAGTTATCTATAATATATTTTCTTTACTCATTATTCTAAAATCAAGTCGAATGCTATACCCTGCCCTAGGACAGGTGGAGGAATGATTAATAACGATATGCTGGCGTGTCCTGGATGAAAACTGCACATGACAGGGCGACATGGAGTCAAATGGTGTAGGCCTTCTTTTAGGAGTAGACGGAAATAGGCCGAAGAACAAGATTCTAGGATATCTTTTTTGATATACTCAAATGCCTCCAATTGTTTGATAGAATCTCTTTGATTACTTACCTAAATAACCCATCATTCTCATATTCCTCAGGAAAATTAATAATTATCTAATCATCTAAGTATTTAATATTTGCTATATCCGCCATTCCCGAATTATTCCATTTACCATGTCATGTTTCCTATGTTACAATTATTCTCGAATACTCGACGACCCAATGAAATTGCTATAACTACCTACATACATGATATAATAATTCACTAATAGAAAACTCATAGATTGAAGACTTTTTCATCTGTACTTTTTAGCTTATGTATAGGCTAGTACTTTTATACACTCCTTAAAATGACCCAAACTGGTAGTGTTAGAATAAAATAGGTCTAGGCAGGCATAAGACCACTAGATTGCCTTCTAATTGCTTAGCTACCGACCCATCTATATAGTACATACATAGTAATATAACGTTATATTATGTCTATGTGCTAAAAAACTTGACTATAATAATTATCTTCATGGTTTGTTGGTAATTTAATGAGTGACCATTAGCCATTTTTGCATTAAGCCTCACCTGTTTCAATATCTACATTAATAAATTTGACTTCAATGAATCTACTTTTTGGCGCTACTAATCCAACGAAATCGTCCATAAGTATATATCTACATGATTATGAGTCAGTAATGGAGATAGTTAATCTAATAGTCGGTATACAAATTAAATATGACATACTTTATACATATCACGTTACAGTTATGGACAGTTTTGTTAAAAGTTTAAAAAAAATATAATAAAATAATAATTCAAAATAAAAAAAATGTAACTAAAATTATATATTAAAATGGAATTTGTTACCCCACTAAGCGAAGCCTGTTCTGATGAATAATAACAATAATTACGCAATTAATTTTTGCTATATTAATTCTAAAAAAAACTTTAAAATGTATAAAAGACCAAAGTCATAAAAAAATCCATGTGTATTTGTGAGGGTGGGGTGCATTACGGATGTAGGAGGGAGTAGGAAAATATCTCCGAGTATATTATATTAGAACAAACGTCAATTCTCTCTCTGACTCTTTTCTCCCTCTCCGAATCAACCAATCAGTAACCAGCTTATTATTCCGAACTCAATAGACCAAATTAACGGAGTTTTAAAGCAAAATCTTAATTTATGTTTAATTTGCTCAAATCAGTAAATAAGTCATATGACAGCATATCACACAGATTTCTAGCTTCTGCATAAAAATAAGGAAACGTTCCAAAACGCAATAATTTTTTAAATTATATTTGGAGATATTTTTTGTGCTTATAAAAATAGATAATATCTATTTGTAAGCTTAATTTTACAAAACTGCATGTTAACTGTTGAAGCGATTAGCGATTATTCAACAGCAAAAATGTTTTAGAAAAGTTTATAAGATTTTTTACAGTAAATATTGTAAGTATCAAGGATTTTCTATAAAGGTTTTCAAACTTTAATCATACATTATTAGATGAAATCAGCTACAGTTATTGTATGGCTGCCTCTTGCAAGTCAAATAGTTATAGTAATAGTGGGTCAAATAGTAACATTTTAAAATCTTTTCCCCAGAACCCCCAAAAACTACGTAGGTAGGTATTTGAAATAAAAATGATACTTTATTTTTAGAACTTGATTCTATGGAATAGGTATTTCAAATTTTAATTTGTAAAAAAACTTTTCATGCAAAATTGGTTTTTACAAAATCCTTTTTTATTGTAAATGACTAAAAGACTATATAAGGCCTGCAATGCAATTTTTTCCTTCAAACGAAAGAGAGTATGAAAACCTATTAAGTAAGTTTTTACTTTTAGTTTTGAATTATTTTTTTGCTATAAAATACTCGAAATTATGCTTAATTTTTCACGAAAAAATATTGTAAGTATATCACAGATTTGGTGATGTACAATATTTGGTTGTGTTTCAAACATAATTGTGCATATTTTTGTACATCCCGTATGCCCAGGGTCATAGATATTAATAAGGGCCTTAATGAGACACTAATGTTCTTTCACACACATATTTTTAAGCTATATTACATACTATAACGCGTCAGGAATCTTATAAAATAAAATAAAAAAATAAACACAAGCCGATTTTTACAATTGCTCACCTCGCCAGTAAAACATGTACGAGCATGACATGTGATGTCATTGACTAGATACGACATGTTTACTAATCTGACTGATTATCAATGTTGACTGTGACATTATTACAGGGATATTAGGCACGTTGCAGCGGTTTAGTATGAAAATTAGGCAAATTTAAAATCCCACGTAGGAGATCATTTTTAGTCTCATCCAAGGCCGGCCGTTGCACGGGTAATTAGACCACGTCATTCAACGCGAGAAGACCACCCAACAGAGCATTGACTATACCACAAAGACTTGACGCAAAAAGAACTGTTGCGGTTGACTGTAACAAAAGTACAATACTTCTGTACAGACCGTGACCATCTTTTGTTTCAGTTCAAATGATTGTATATTTTTGGAAGGATCACGTTTGTGTTAAAAATAAAAAATACATTTTATACAACATAGAAATATTATTATCCTCGTATCTGTGTTCTGCAAACAAAAAAATACACAGAATTTTAATCCATTATCGCTTTTAATTATTGTTTTCATGATACATAAGACAGATAAATATGAGTACATATTTTTTATCAATCGTGTTGAGCTCAACAGCTGTTTAACAACTGACCTATTTACGTGGAAATTTATAATGAAAACTGTAGTTTTTTTTTAAATAAAAAGGTCGATTGATATTTCATACTTACATTAATCAAATATTCCATTTAAATGGGGCATTTTGACCTTGTTTCGTGATGTTATAAATATATTCATTTATATTCTTGTTCATTACTATGTACAATTTGTTACTCTATTTATTGAGTACCTACTGGCTTCAATATCCCGCCGTTGACCAAGAATGTAAAAATGTGAAGGAATAAGCAAACGTTTTTATAATAGTGTCACTCAAAATTTCAGTAAGATGAGAAAGAATTTAAAATTTGATTGATTATCATCTTAATTCACAAAACCTTAAATATAAAAAAAGGTATAGAAAGTGCAAGGCCTACAAAACTTTTATACTCAGAATTAATATTTATACAAATACTTATATACATACAAACCATCACGCCGTATCCCTACTTGGGGTAGGCAGAGAGGATCGAACGCCAGACACCTCAATCCTGATATACATTTTTTGCCTCATTAATATCCATGCATCGCGTCATACATGCTCTCCTATTATTCTGACTTCGTATATTACCATTTTTCGTTAATATTTATACTTCTTAAAAAAACCCGATTTGTAGGCAAATGGCATGTAATTTTGATGCAGTTGTTTTATTAAGAAAATAATTATGTTAATGGCGCCCGTTTATAATAGACGTGTTTAAAAAATAGGTATAGTTTAGACGTGAGCACGCATATTTGTATTTTTTGCTTGGTTCTAGTTAGACCACAGAGTAATACTCTGTGAGTTAGACGAAAAGGTTTAAGTTAGTATTTACTGTAAACTATACCTACAGAAAAAAGTGGCAGTAGATTTATCGTGATCTTTTTTTTATTTTAAAACCACTCCTATTAGGTACAGAATATTTTTACTATAACTGACGACACGCGTTTCTACTCACATAGTCACATATAATAAAATATTTGAATAGATGCTGATGGAGTTAAGCAGGAACAGTTACAAATTGATGGTTCGGCAAGAACATCAGCTTCTGTCTGGTCTTTGTTTGGTAATGGATGAAATATGTAGGGAGCTAGAGCGACCACAATACATCAAGAATAAAATCTAGTAGTTGATTGCGTGATTGCTTCTATTCACAAGACACTCAAATCAATCTAAATCTATTATAACAACTTAATTAAATGATTGCGACGATCCTTAGATCCCATGTGATCTTGCGGAGACGTTAGCTATTTGCAAGAGAATGCAGAATTTTATTTTGACAACTTATTTTATTTTACAATAATAAGTTTTAAAGTATCGTAAAATCTTTTATCATTCATCATAATGGAAGAATGATATTGATTTAACAATAGTTGAGTCATATTTGAAGAAACAGACGCATTTAATCGAAATACATTTTTTTACATACACAGCATCACACCATCCCTGTTATTGGAATAGGCAGAGAAAACCGAACTACAATACATTCTTGTTTGTTATTTACATTTCCTTCTTTCAGACTATTGTTCACATGGTCGGCTAATGTTTTCTTGTCCTGCCTAAATCTCTCTCGTTCCCTTTCAACTCTTTTTTTGTCAGTCGATCTTCATTCATTCTTTCGATGTGACCAAATCTCCGCAATGCGTTTATTTTCAAGAAATTTGTGCCTTTAAAATAATGAATGATAAAACATAAAACTTAAGGAAACAATACAATATCTAATCTTCAAATGAAATTTCATTTTGGCTAATCTAATTATCTTATGGAAAATCTGAAAATAAATACAATAAACGAAAAGAACGATATTCATTATTAATTTGTGTAATCTAATTTGTAATGATTATCAATCTAAAATATCTGTAAGATATTCGTGAATATCAACGTTTGTTTATATGTTCAATGTGACATCGTCATGTTTCGTCAGAAGTGTATCAGTTTCCACACATGTTTAGTTTCCCTACGATCTATATTAGTTTATCAAGTTCATCCGTTCATTGTTACAGATGAACAAAAACAGTCTTGGTTGAGACCTAGACTGCGTGCTTCATTGTCAGGCCAAGACCAAGGCAAAGACTTAATAGCAAGTCTTATAAAATGTCATATACATACGATTTTGAAATATCAAATAGTTAAATACCTCCTACCTATAATTGACATTCTGATATATTTTTTGTACCTATACAGTCCAACTGTCGATTTGTTCAGGAGAACTTTGTTCTCTTAACATATCGACAATGTATCAAGCCAGAATACGCGAGAATTGTATGGAGAGGTCTACTTTTTTCAAGGCTTTTCCAACTTTGAAGTCAAAAAACACCAACTTAGAGGCTTCGCAGCATATATGTTCCATACACGGATTTACTCAGAATTCGGAGTAGAACATTTCGTGTGTCTGTGTGTCTGTGTGTCTGTGTGTATTGTCTGTGTGTGTGTGTGTGTGTGTGTGTGTGTCCGTCCCCCCCTTATAACTTTTGATCCGCTCAATTTACAGAGCCCAAAATTTCAGAATATATAAAAAGTTATAGGCTTACAAAACTTTTATACTCAGAATTTCGAATTTTTCTTTTAGTCAGGGGTTATCAACTTTTGAATTTTTATTTTATTTTTCCATATATCTCAGAAACCATAAAAGCTAGAACGCTGAAAATTGGTACAAACATAGAAAAATACAAAATCTCAAATTAATTTTTTCAAAAAAATTCCAGGGTTTCTCAAACATTTTTTATTAAGAAAAATATTTTTTTTATGATAAATTTATGAGTTTAACTGCCTATATTTCCAAAACTTATACAATTATCGAAAAAAGCCGAAACACCCCAACTAGATAATTTAATTTTCTATAAAAAATATTAACATTGTAGTAGAAGATCTAAATTTTTTTTAACAATTTTTTTAAAAATTGAATTTAGTGACGACATCGCTTCATACATTTTGTATGGCAGTCGCCTATACACAATATGTAAGAAGACTTAATAGTTTGATACTTCATCTCCAAACATACATACTATCATGCTATTTTCATATTCTAGGTAGGAAAAAAGGAACTTCCTCCATACTATCCTATCTTGACATACATACCTACATATGTTGTATAGAAAACAAAATATCTGAAAATATTCAATAATTTGTATTTATGGGTTTATAGTTTGGTACATATTCTTCAACTATACATACTATCGCTATCGACAGTTGGATCTCATGTGTTACATGCAACTAGTATCTATATAAATAAAACAAAGTCGGGTTAGTTACATCATTTATAACTCAATAATGGATGGGCCAATTGGAAATACATATATCTTATTTGCTGGATTCGCCTCCGCCCCGAATAGAAGAATTATTATATATATTTCGAAAAACTGAAAAAAAATATATTTATTTATTAATTTATTTATATATATATATAGAAATAAAATATAACAATTTACAATACTTATAATAGCAAATACAAAAAATATTTTATTCATATTACCCCCCAAAAAGAGCTTATACTCGTGGTTTGGAGGGGATTCCTATATAAACTAAAAATTAATCTTCATTATCATAATTCATCAAAAACCAATAATGTACACAATATCAAAAGAAAAATAAAGAACAGAAAAAAACATGCAATTAAAATACATTAAATATTTAACAATTCCATTAAGAAGTTATAAAATAAATAGAGACTTAACAGCATTTTTATAGTTTTCAAAATCAGTTGTATTTAATTTATATTTATCGGTCAGCTCATTAAACCATTTAATACCTTAGTACCTATGTATAATGGAGCTGGCCGGTAGTCGTTTTTAATAATGGTATATCAAGGTTTGTCTTTCTTCTTGGATGTTTTCTTGAATTGGAGGTTGGATATAAATTTCTTTTGAAATTATCTTTAAATATCTGGTAAAGAGAGGCTCTTTTAAAAAGTGAATTTATGTTGAGAACATAAAAATCCTGATAAAGTTGGTTTGTTGGATAATCAAAAGGTTTCTTAAGGATATATATCCGAAAAATTCAGGTAAAAATTTATACAGAAATTTTATTTTTAAATACATAAATGAAAACACCCCGCAATGCGAGCGTGAAAGTGTTTTAAGTACTGAAATTTTATTTTCTTTATTTATATATATTTTTTATTAAACTATTGAACTTAGTATGTTTTTTGTTTTCATTTAATTACGTTATTAAAATCCTAAATCAGGTTTAACCAAAAGTCAACACGACATTCATTGATTGTATGGCAGTACGAAGTTCGCCGGGTCAGCTAGTGATTACATCAAATTTAACTTTTTACAGATCAAAATAATGGTTTTTTTTTTCAATGTGTTTCATATAAAATTTAAGACTCTAGTAGCAATATGACACATTGAACATACAAGATCTGAATGACGGACCAAGACTGGCAGTTCCAGACCAAGTGTGTGCTAACCACTACCCATAAGTGTCCATGACACAATTTTTCAAGGTTCACCAGCGTTTTAGTCCATTCGAAAGAAAATAAAAAATATTTTTACCCAAAGACAACGGAAAAAGATTCTAAACTTGAGAGTTATTCTCGGAAGAACATTTTTTGTGATGTCATATTTTGATGTTATTCGACAGTCAAATTAAAAACGGTTGTTCAAATGACAAATAAATCGAAAACAAAAATCAATATCGACATTATAATGGTGTGTCGAAAACATTTTATTCTATTTTTATTATTTTTTTAATTTTTTTATAGAATACAACAGCAATACAATAAAGATTTATACAAATATACAAAAATAATTTTTATGTTGCCAATTATAGTATTCTAAAATATATTACATACACATTTTTTAACAATTTTGAAAACAGGATGGGAAAGGAGAGAGGTAGGAAGGGGAGTGGTGGAAGAATCGACCACTCGAAACTCATATTATGATTTATAACTCACGTGTCTCAATGTATGAATAATAATAAATTAAAATTAAATTTTAATTAAATTAAAGGGCCACAATTAAAAAGTTAAAGATGTGCACAATAAAACAGAGCACAGATTAAGTATCCAACAAATTCACATTTTTTTTAAAATATATAAAAACTCGAAGCAAACATAATATCCAATTCCGAATCACTCATACAATTTCTATTGTACCCAGTACAAGCTCTATTAATATATGAATTTAGCATATAGTTAGTTTTAGAAGATTCTATGTAAAAGAGAGACTGGTTTCTATTTACAAGAAAGATCTATTAAAGAATTAAACTTAATAAATACGAATTTATCACATCATCGTTATAAGCACGACAGCCCTGAATTCAGCATTGATAGAGTCCATCCATCGCAGTTTGGGCCTGGTTTTCTTCGTTCTTGTGGTGTGAGACGTTTTACTTGGGTTGTTGTCGTTTATTCTGATTATGTGACCAAACCATTTCAGCGGAGCCCCACCTTGATGAAACTCATCACATCGGAAACATTTACGAATTTCAAGAACTTTTTTTTTTATTTTTATTTGTTTATTTCCATAATACATTACAATATATACCTAAATTAACAGGTTTCAGAACAAGCTTTCCTAGTGAGATGGGGAATGAAAAATTTGATTGTCATTTACGAATTTTTGACTAATTGACGTCGGGTTGCCGGCACTAAAAACTAAAAAAAAACTGACTAAACTCAAATGGAATTTACTACCTCACTAGACGAAACCTGTTCTGAGGTAATTCTAACAATAATTACACAATACATTTTTGCTACATACATAAATTTTCAATAAGGTATATATGCATAAAAAAGTACAAAAGAATAGAGGACTAAAATCATAAAAAAAACAAGTGTTTTGTTTTTGTAACAAAATCTGTTTTGATTTTTAGTAATAATTATGAAGTATGTTTCGTACAAACACTGTCTCAATAACTAAATTCAAAATTCCTATTAATTAATAATTTATTTACAGATATCGGGTTATTAGTTTTTATTACATAAAGATTGGGAGGGTTTTGTAAGAATATTTTCTACCAAGTATTGAATTCAATGACATTATGAAATCAGTAAGTTATCGAATACAAAATTATAATTAAAATCGATTTTTACGCAAACAAGCAGAATAAATTATGATAATTAAGAATTTACCCTATACTTACTATTTGGTATGGTAAATTGTGGTTTCTGATGGAAACTAATGTAAAAGATGTTTATTTCATAGCTACATATTATTATATTATTATTTGGTTTTCAGTTACCAATAATCTTATATGTGTGTAAATATTGCTAATTGTGGTAAACAAGGTTGCAATAAGTAACTCAGTTGATTGTTCTATAATTTGCTTCGTGTCAGTCGGTAAACACATAGACATTTTAATATCGTTTCAAATATTATTATGAGTACATACAGATGTTATAACAATACAAATTATATTATGATATTCGGTAATCAATTTCCCGTACAGGACGATTTATCATGTTTTAAAACGAATTTCTTTAACATAAAAACTAGTGATATCAGTAGTTTTCAATCTGTCAACTGAGACGGCATCTAATTTGTATAATTCCATAATTATTATAAAAAATATGAACACATATTATTCCACAGAGTATTTATTTTGTCGATCGTTTCGGATAAGTCGAAATAGGCGTCGGTGGTGGTTTTGGCAGATAACATGTAGAAAAGGTGCAGAAAATTGCAATCCAAACATGTCAGTTATATAGTGTAAATTAATATCAACCATTATTAGTTAATTGTTATTAGTATCGCTATATGAAAATTAATATTTATGCCTATGACATAGGTACCTAATATAAAAAAATATGCATATATATTATATAAACGATATTGTTTGTGGATATGCATATCAATTTATCTATTGGCCATGGCCTCCTGCCACTTCATTGGAAATAGATTATAAACTCAGTCAATATATACCTACTTAGTAAATACTTATTAAAATTATCTGTAAAAATTAGAGATTTACATACGATCTAGAACAGGGGGGGGAAAACATTTGGGCCTATTAAAATACTAACTTCCCTCATAATAAATATTTTTTTTATTATTTTACATTTTATAAGAACTCATAAAACAGAAAAATTGCCCCGCAACGAAATTTTTTAGTTATGTTTTGATTTTTTCTGATAAATTGATTCGAAAATTCTGCGTAGCGAGAAATTGTCATTTTTCTTTTGTTTATTTCGATAAACTAAATCATACAAAATCTGCGTAGCGAGAAAATATCAGTTTTAATTTGTTTTGTTTTTCGATACAAAATCCGCGCAGCGAAAAAATTTCTGTCTTCTCTTCTTTGTATTTATGTATGTATGTATGTGTGCTGTGTTCTATGTACTACGAGTAGGTATGTACAGCGTGTTTATTGTACCTACTTTATCGATTCTTTACAAATTTTGTATATTTGTATATTTAACTTAGACCCCATTAGATTTTGAAAGATGTTTGATCGTTGGTTCTCATTTTTTTAACTGTCAAATATTTAAAAGTGACCTCCAAGCTCAATAACTTAAAAATGTTTGACACCACTTTCATAAAATGGCATCGAAGAATTGTCAAGTTCTTATAATAAAATATTTAAAAAAAAAATCAAAAAAACTCATTTCATGAAAATACTGAAATTTTTTCACACAAAATTTGAATACTTTGTGAAGTGACTTGGTAGTGAAGAGTATAGCGTTGGCCAAAGCCCACTCGTTTTTTTATATAGGTACAGTTTGATAAGCCCTAAAATTATTTATAAAAAACTTTTTTAATTATTTAAATATGTTTTTGAATAAATAAATATATAAGAATACGTCTACGTAAGACAATGCTAAATATTTTTCGCAGTGATAATATTCACTAAAAAGTTAGAACTGATAGGTACAATTAATGCAATTAAATACCCATTTATGTTTTGCGATACTTCTACCTATAATATAATAATAATTACAATCAAATGTTTTGATACGGATCACTGTTAAGTCATAATTGAATGATATGCATCACATTGATAATTTGATAAAATTAATATGGTAGACATTGGGGTAATTACTGTATCATTATTAGATAAAAATATCTTTAATACCTAAGTACAGTAAGAACGTAATCTTAGTAAATTGATATCAGTAATCATTTTGATTATTGAATGACAAACACAGGGACAATCACTAAATAAATTGGATGTATTAATGTGTAGTATGCATAAATAATTTCATTTTATTTATTTACATAAAAGTTAATATAAATGTTTACATTCTTGGATTAAATTTTATAAACAGATAGCCGTAATCCATGCTATAAACATTAGTAGCTAATACCTACAGAAGTACTTTTAAAAAAAAAATTGTAATAAAATCTAATTATTTTTCGAATTATTTTCATATATAATTGGAAAAATGATAATAACAAAATTTGAATGAAACGATAGTTAGATTGTCAAAAACACTTGGTGTGAGGCACCGGCTTAGAATAGTACTTCGACCGGTTATCGAAAATCCAAGAGGCAAAATAACATCTCACATATTTCAGCAATGACGTTCACCACCCATTCTTTGGCTGAGGCGACTGATTTATGGGGATGCACACATGTGTCATGTGTTGGATTTCTTTCTATGAGGCACGCCCGCATACTTATTGCTGGTTACCCCACATTGGGGGCAAGTCTGGTCCAACCGGCGAAATCAAAACCCTCGTGTCTACCCATATCATGGATATAATTATCATATGGAGTTCTATGACATCTAAAGATATTATAGAACTCCATAATATAATAGTTAGGTATATCCGTGATATGGGTAATCGTGAGGATTTTGATTTCGCCAGTTGGACCAGACTTGCCCCCATTGTGGAGTATGTCATGATGGTATAAATGAATTAATATGGGCCCTTCAACACTTCGTGTTCTTGACGAAGGTTTTATGTATAAAAAAAAGAAACAAAAATTGTTTTATGCGACGTTTTTATATATAAAAAAGAAACCATGAAACTCATTTTTTGGCGACGTATATAAAAAAAAGAAACCAAACTGTTTTTTTTGCGATGTTTTTATGTATAAAAAGGAAATCTTAAAAAAAAATTTTTATGAAGTTTTTATGTATAAAAAAGAAACTATAAAAAATATTGTTTTTTGAAGTTCATAATGTAGGTATAAAAGAGAAACCATAAAAATTACTTTTTGGTGTAGTTTTTATGTAACTATAGGAACATAAATGATCAGTTTAGTAAAAATGAAGATAAAACTTACGTCGGAGGATTAACCATATTGAGCAGCTCGTTCGGTGAAGTCGGCACCCTCCTGATGACCATCTTGCGGCCGTCCGTGGATCCCATGCCGATGGAGGCGAGCGACCTCACGGAGAGGGCGTCTGGGAACTTGCGGGACAGCTGACTGTCGCAGTCTGAGAAGACAGCCGAGCCTGTCCTGGCCAGGCTGCCGTGGGCGTCCTCGTGCAGCCTCAGGGACCTGGTGCTCAAATACTGCTTGGACGCCGGCACCAGGTCCAGTCCCAGCTTGTTTCTGTTGCCATTGAACACCAGCGTGATGTTCTCACTCTCCTTCCTGGGCTCGCCGTCATCGCCGCCGTCGGGACGGACCTCGATTCGGGGAGCGGCGTTCAGTTTCTTGTTGTAAATATCTATCAGCTGTCTGTTTTCGTTCTTGAGGGAGTCGTTGGCTTTCGCCCTGTTGTTGATGGCGTTTCTGTGTAGCGGGGTAATTCCCCTGTATTGAGGACGATCCTCCGGGGAGGTCATGATGTATGTAGCACCCACTCGGAATGTTGTATTCTCGCGATAATGTTTTGATATCTGTCTAGGATCCTCTAAGTCATGTTCTGGCTATGATAGTTACCGGCACTTTATCTAATATCTCGACGGCATTATTTCGGCAAGATGAGACATGTTGATCACACGACATAACAATATTATTATTATAAACGACACGACGGTGTTATCATCTGATAGAAGCGCGACAAGACACGGCACACACCATACACCGTCACTCGACTGACTGACTGGCCGGCCTGCTGTGCTGCTGACTTAGCTACGTTATGTTGGATATATTATAATATTATGTTATGTATGTATGTACCTATGTAAGTATATAATATTATAATCTGTAATCACTCAAACGTTCCTCGCTACAGCGGCTGTTGCGAGTTGCGACTTATGTAGGTACGACTCAACTAGGTGATGATTGGATTTTGATAGGTCTAAAGGAAACTCAGCGTACGGACGCCCACTTTTCATTATCATTCTTAATCAGACGCCATCTGTGTGTACGTTTTTCTTATATTTTAGTACTTCGATTCAGCATTTTCTTGTCACACTCACACAAATATCAATAGTAAATATTTATTTATTTATTTATAGAGAAAAAACAATTACACATCACAAATACACATTTTTGATTTATAAATAATAATACAATGTAAACATAGACGTGCTTAGAGAATAAGGTAGAGATAAAAGTAATAAAAAATCAATACTTATTGAAAAAAACATATTATGAAGTATTAAGTATAGTTTGGAATAGACAAGAATGACATCACTCATATAACATCATTTGGAAAAAATATTCAATAATTTTGATCTACATTGATAATCACAAAAATGAAATGTTTTTTTTTTCAAGTAAAAGTGGTCCCAGAAGTGAAGAAATAACTTCCAATTTTGAGAGCAAATAAAGTGATCACATAAAAAAAACAATGCAGATCATACGCAAGTCATGCCTTATTTCCCGGATTCAATAGAAAATAAATTTTACTTCCTCTAAAAACAAAAATACTTACTTATGACCTAGTAGTTGAGTTTTAGAAAAAACATTTTTGACATTCTAAAAGGTGTATAGGGATTGTATGCCTATTTTACCAAATTGCATAATACATAGAATAAAAACTGCATAATACATAGAATAAAAAAATATAAAAACATTGTTTTAGATACATTGGTTGTATGGTTTTATGCTTGTCAATGACATTTGTAAATAAAATTGTTATTGAAACAATTAAACTGTGTTCAATCTTTTTAGAAATAAGTAATGCTAAATTATACATATCTAAAGAATACCTACATGTAATAACGGCTGCAACATACTTTTTGGGTGAAAAGCCTTAAAAGAAGAAAAAAACATATGTAATACCATCGTGCCATGTACCTATAGAGGTAGGCGGAGAGTTCCTATTTGTAAATTATATTTAATCATTTTATTTATTTCAAACATTAATAGCGGGCTTATTGCCACATGAGGAGAATGAATGAGGAGCGCCTGACGAAGAAAATATACAGAGCGGAAAGGAATGGAATGAGAGGTCGGGGACGCCCAAGAAAGGGATGGCACGACCACAATATTCTGAAAGACGGAAATGTTAGAAGTGTAAGCAGTAGACGAACATGTATGAGACAATGCATGAATGTGGACGAGGCGAGGGATGCGTGCCAGGATAGAAAAATGTGGTGTTCGGTTCTCTCTGCCTTCCTCGCAAGGGACATGGCGTGATGGTATGTATGTAATGTTATTAAACCAGTTTTCAAACCAAAGCCGTTGGTTGTAGATGGTTTAAAAATTATATATATAATTAAAATTATTATATATGAAACAGCATTATTTTTCTCCTACTTATTTGGTGGGAACATGTCTACAATATAAAATGAAAACCTACCAATTAAAAATCAAATATTTCTGTAAAAATAGTACTAGATTGATGATAAAGTAAATGTGATTATATAACAGTACAATGAAGTATAAAGAGGTTTTTTCCTCTCTTAATATTCATGTTGGCAAATTAACGGCGCGTTTTATAAGTGACTATCGAGTAAGACGTAAGGCGTCTTCCTGGCTCTTCCACAGGTAAGAATTGAAGAGGGCACCGACCTTTTGCCCAGAATCCTAGGATGGGTTAGATCCCCAGCAGAGGAGAAATTTATTTAAATTCATTTCTCACACTAATTTTGTTTGCTTGGTCTGGAAACACTAGTTAGTTGAAAGAAATTGCCACATGGCAATAAACTCGCCACTTGCGCAGGGTGCAAGGAAGTGTTTATTATTATTATACATACAGTACAGTTCTTTTGGTAAAATCCATTTTTCTTCTCAGCCACCCATCAATTTGTTATTGTAGATTAAGTTGTATGATTGATGTTGGCCACTATTCATTCTCAGGCCCTGTTAAAAATAACTAAATATGGGTGATTTGTTAAAACCACTTCTTGGGGGGTAAAACGGGTTATGGCCAAGAAACAGTCCATTGTCAGCCACTGTTCCCCTTTAGCCATTACTGGTTTTGCTTCAAAGGGCTTAGTATTACCTAATTATTATTTTGTTGATGGGGAAATATCGGAGTTCAAAAATAATAAAAACAAAATAATTTTAATATTTTCATTTAATGTTTTATTACAAAGCGATATCACATAGAATTAAAACAGAGTAGTAGTTTCCAAAAAAAAATTAATATTGTTAGATATTTTAAAGTACAAAATATTAGTACGAAAATTTTTGATTTACAAACTCTGTCGGCAGTAATAGTTACAAAAGGAACAGTTGAACAGTCATATTGACTATGACGATATATATATTTATATAAGTCACATAAATTGAAGAAGTTAAAATTTATTAGTAAATAAAAGAAATAAATTAACACACAATGTATAAAACCAATAAAAAAGCCAGTCTTATTTATAACCAAACATAGAAACATTTATGTTATTTTCAAACATTGTTATCTTTGTCAATATTCAACTTATTTTCGGCTTATGAACAAAATATATTTGGCGATGAATTGATTTTATCTCCTAGAGATTTACAACAGAACAAGTTACTATACTTTTCCTAGTTACAGTTGAGTTATGTGTCACATTATGAGGACAACTGGCTAATAGTTTTAATTCAACTTTTCGGAAAAAAATTCAAACAAATCAGTCCTCTTGAAGGCACCATGTGCATTCGAAAATAACTAATATTTCTAATATAAATATTACACATCTCTTTATACAGCTTTCGATATAAAATTATACAATATTATATTGATTATTAAATGATTAACTACAGTAAACAATGTCCTCCGAAGGCTCAATATATTAAAGCTAAAAACACTCACATAAGTTTGGAGCGTAATATATTCAGGCAGTGAGAAATCTATCAATTTAATTTTATACAAGTGAACGTTTGTCACAATGGCGAAGGAAGAAATCGAGAAGAAAGAAGTAGAGAGAAGAGATAATTAAAAGTTAGCTAAGAAACCCATCACCTATAGAGATTTTCCCTCGTCGTTTAAGTACATTATATTATATTTTCACAATATCATCTTGCATAAAAAATGAGCCAACGGAGGAGATGTCCAATATAAAGAAATATCCAGAACCTTTTCTATCTACAAACATGACTATCTTATGTAATATGATTGTGGATATTTTCTTTATAAATAATTTATTAACTAAATCGTTATCGATAATAATAGAAGCACCAATATTGCACACCAATATTGCTTTACATTTCAAATGTGCAATAGGAAGAATATAATAAAATCTCATATAGAAAAAGAAAGAATCCCCGTGTATTGATGACTATGTATGAAACACGGGGTTAGGCAGTGTCGATAAATATTCTATACAAGTCGTTGCCTTCGAAATAAAAGAACAGATAGGAATAAAACGTCTTCTGTTGTCTTAAAGTACTGGACGGATTTAGAAAATCACTAGGCAGTGACAGACAAGATACATCACTACATACTAATTTATTATGAGCAGTCAAATTTCCACACACATCTTCGTAACAATTGTCTTATAGTCAAATATCACTTCAACGGCACATAAACCGACATCAACGGTGAAATGAAGCACATATTGCTTAAACACGATATTTATTTGCACCAAGAGATCGGACCGGATCTCGGTTATGTAGCCGAATTATAAAAAGTCTCAAGATATAAATAAATAATGCGTTAGTGTTCCGGCCTAAGAGTGAGGTAGTCTTGCGGCTGCACAAAGAGTGGGTTGGGGAACTCTGGGGGATGTGGCAGTGGGCCAGGTGCTGGTGTGGTGCGCCTCCAGCCCAACAGCCAGCAGGACACGGCGGCGGCTACGGCCACTAGGGCCAGGAGGGCGGTTAGAGCCAGAGCCACCACCAGCCACACTAGGGACACACAAATGTCCTCGTTGCGCTCACTCGACGGGGCTGCAATGAAAAAACATGTTTTTTAAATCTACATACATCAAGATTCTTCTGAAAATCAATAAACTATCTATTTTTTTATAATAAAAGACACCATCTATTCAAAACACTTATAAACTATTTATAATTATGTATTATTTATTTATTGAATTATAACAATATACATTATAGAAATATAAGATAGCTGCTTCACTAGAGTGTATCTGTTCTGAAGATGTACATTTGTGAAGTTATTAAATAAAAAAAACCATCTATTTTATAATACTAATTTAATTTTTATTAAAAATCAAGACTATTGAAAAAATTCGTACATTTTTTTCTCGGTCTTTAAACGCATGATACAGAAAAAACTATCCTACACCATTTAAAAATAGGTACAAAAACAAAGAAGTTTGGTTTAAGAGAGTATCTTGCGACTGTCATGAAATTTTATCGAACACAATAATTGTAAAATACAAATTAACTAAATCACAGAAATCTAAACTACTTCTCAAGGCTACTTCCTTCAATAGATCAGCGATCTGTGTTACAGAAGTCAGTCACCATTTAATTGTTATAAAAATCACATACACGATTAACTCATAAAGTAATAAATAAGTATATAATGTATTAACAGATTTCTTCCTTAATTTATAATATCTTAAATCCAATATACAAAAATAATATCAAATGTAGAAGTACTCAGGAGAGCAAATACTGAGCGCGAGCTAGTCGATACAGTTTGCGATGAAAGATAGTATATTTAGGTCATGTTCTGTGAGGTAGACATGTGTAACGCTGCGTTGCGCCGCTCAATTGCGTCGATCCAGTTCACTGCGCGGGGTGGGTTAACCCACTCCTTCGAAACGTATTGGCTCACGGCGCAGTGAGTCGACTGAGTCGTGAGTGCTAGACCGGGAGAATGCGAACAGTGTTAGGATATTGAATTATTGCGTTGCCTGCTTTTTAACCGACATACTTACTTTCCCGATTCTACTTTTAAAAGTAGGATTGTGATATTTTTAAACATGTACATGAAATATAATGAATATAATAATAATCTTTACTTATATAAAATACAATACCTAATAATATGTATTTACTAATAATATGTATTTCAATCACTCATCATATTTTAAACGGAATAGATTTAGATAGAATATTAAAGACAAGACACCTAAGCTTTATTACGCATTTATTACAATATATAAATACGTCATTGATTTATTAAATGTCTTACGATAAGTCGGTAGGTACGCGTATACAATGTAGGTCTACGCAGTTCATTCATTCGCTGTATGTAGGTACTTAAGAGCCTGTGGGTTGTTGAGCCAGTGAGTTGTTGAATGTGTCATGTAGATGGTGCGCGGTACACATCTCACTCGGCGACCGGCGTCATTTTGATGCGTCATGACGCAATTATGGGTTAACTCAGTGAGCCGGTGCAGTGAGCTGGGCGGCTCACTACGGGTTGACGCAAGGAATTTTGTTGAGTTACACATGTCTACTGTGAGGCGAAACATAAAGGCTACTTCAACTGATTATGAAGGGTAAAATAGAGGAACTCTGTATAAGGTATAGGAAGACGTCAGATTTCGTGACTCCACAACACTCGTAAGAGACGTCGGCAAATTGTTCCGGACTGCCGCAGATAGACATGCTTTCTCGGTAGTGATCGCCATAGTAGGGACTTGATGTGGCACAAAGAAGAATAAGGAAAAAAAATTGTGTACTGTGTAACAAACCTTCAGTTGGATCAAACTGTCTGGCCGGATCTCTTCTCTCAAAAGTAAGTATGGCATTAGATTGTATTGTGATCTCCTCACGTAGCTGCCCATCTAGAACAGTGTCTGGTAGGGCCAGTTCTGTTGATACTGGTTCAGCAGCTCGTCGTCTTCTACCAAACGAATCGTATCCGCGGCAATTAACCTGTATGAAAAATTATTCAATAATAAAAATGGATTCTTTTGAAGATTTAAAGAGTGGACAGTACAAATTCTGGTGGGTATAAAATTGATGATTCAAATTAAGAGATAAACTTAAAAAAAAACTTTATTTTGTACACTACATAAAATATTCATAATGCAGATGCAGTTGCTTTCATCTGGTATATAACTGTCTCTTGATGGTAACATAACACTAGCGAGCTTTTATGCCTCATCAATAAATAAATATTATAAAATACACATTTTGTTGAGTTTTATTAAATTGCTCTCCAATAGTAGGTATACATTCTCAGGAACCATTTCAGGCACAAGAGTCAAGAATGGCTAATAACGAGTGGATTGTGGCCATTACCAAACTCTTCACTACATACTAAGTATACATTTTTTCTTCTTAAAAGGATGACAATCCTTAAATGCATTTTTATGAAGTACATTTCTATTAAATATGTGTTAAGATAGTAGAATGTGGTGTTCAGTTCTCTCTGTCTACCCTGTGAGGAAGATGGTGTGATAGTATGCAGTGAAACATATAAAACAGATTTTTTTTTAGATAATATAACAAGTAGGTATACACAATGAAATATTTCGAGACTTTGATTATTCACACAAAAAAAATAACAGAAATGCAGTGATGATAAATGAACAGAATGAATTTAAGAAATTAAAAATGTGTATAAGATGTATAAAGATTATAATATAAATTGTACATCAAGAAAGAAGAATGTTGGTTCAGTTTTCTCTGTTTATCCCCAATAGGAAAACAGCATATTTATTTTTATACAAATGTAATCTACTGTTTTCAAGAGTATTTGTTTCTGCTGGCAAGAGGCCACATTTGTTTTTAGAAAAAAAAGAAAATCAAATAAACACTTTAATGACAATGAACCCATCGTTGTATTATGTTGATGAAGCAAATAAATAAATACTCACCGGTTGACATTTTCCAAAGCAAACTCTGATGTTACATTGGAATCTGATGTTATCACTGCTGGGGAACTTGAAAGCGTTGAAGCTGGCCAGAAGAGATTGCATATCACTGCTTCTCTCCCATTCACCAAATATTGTTGGATCTGTTGCACATCCGTCATCGTCAGTTACAATATACTCATTCTCTACGTTGTCCTCCATTGTTTTAGCTACACAACTTCTGGCAAATCCACCGTAAATTGCTGTAATAAAAAAATATTTCATAAATATTAAAAATGTGCAACATGCAGATATCATATATTGTTGTAAGAGCATTGAATTATGTGATGACATCCTAGGTCCGAAAATAAATCATTTCTTTTACAATTCTTTCTTGCAATTTTGAAACTATCTCGTAATTTAAACAGGGTGATTAAAGTATTTACTTTACAATATAATAACTTTATCTTAATATTATAATTGTACAAAATCTCTTTGAATATTCCCTTATGATAAATTTTTTGTACCAGAGTTTCATATCAAATTTTCGGCAGAACTGTCACTGTTTCAGCATTTATTACTGTGGATATTATTATCTGTGATCCCAATTGAAAATGACACTGAGTGTTTATAATTATCTATAGCATCATTACTTGATGATATCAATGGATATTTCTTGGTAAAACTCCACGACAACATATAACAAAAATACGAAAAATATTACTTGTTTTGATCTATGCCAAGGGTTTTTATTGAATTTTCCATGGAGGTATTAAGATATTGTAATTTTCAGTTGACTTACTTGAAGGTTGTACGTCAACTTGTAGCATAAGATTGTCTCCAATCTCAGCCGAGTTGATCTCCTGTCCCGAATGAGTGACTATTCTCATTGAGCATGTAGGTGGAGGACCAGTGTTGGCGATAGTACCAGCCGTTGTGAGCATTGAAACATTGAAGCCGAGGGTCACATTCTGTTCTCCTATCTTATACACGCACTTTATATGGTATGCCTGAGCTTTGTATGTAACCAGTTTAGGATGTTTCTGTATCACTAATACAAAACTAGCTTGACCCTGTCAACAAAAATGGATTTTTAAATAAGTTGCTACTTCACATTGTAATAAAATATATTATACACATAAACATATTCAATTTCCATTCTGTAGATACTCTTTGATCATTTCCATTCTGTAGATGTTCTTAGAGCGAAACGCATTGGTGTTAAAGTGTATTTTTAAATGGAATAAAGTTAAAAATCAAGTTTTTTACTTATTTTAAATATCTAACAAATTATATTATTTATAATGGAATTACATCAAGAATTAACAGACGAGAAATTGGATATAAATATTCGATATATCTTGGTTTCTTTGTGGAGATTCTATACAGATAATCCAACTGTCGTTTTGTCCAAGAGAATTTATTTCTCTTAACATATTGACAAATTATCAAGTCAAGATACGCGAGATTTGTATGGAGGGTCTATATTTTTCACGGTGTTTCCAACTTTTAAGTCAAAAAACACCAACTTAGAGGCTTCGCAGCATATATGTTCTTTATATGGATTTACTCAGAATTCGGAGTAGAACATTTAGGGTGTGTCTGTGTACCCATCCCCCCCTTATAACCTTTGATTCGCTCAATTTATAGAGCCCAAAATTTCACAATATATAGATAGTTATAGGCCTACAAAACTTTCATACTCAGAATTTAGAATTTTTGTTTCAGTCAGGGGTTATCAACTTTTGAAACTTTACTTTATTTTTCCATAAATCCAAAAAACCATATACGCTAGATCCCTGAAAATTGGTATAAATATAGACCGCCGTGGCACAATTGGCAAGCTGTTTGGCTTCTGTGTAGAGAAGAAATTAATTTAAATTTATCGAAATACAAAAACTCAAATTTGTTTTTTTTTTAATTCGAGTTTCTCAAACGTTTTTTATTAAGAAAAATATTTTTTTATGAAAAATTTGTGTTTTCCAAAGTTTTTAAAAATATCTAAAAAAGCCAAAATACCCCAACTATATAATTTAAATTTCTATAAAAAATATAAAGATTGTAGTACATCTCAAACATTTTGTAACAATTTTTATAAAAATTGAAAGTGACAATATCGCTTCATACAATTTGTAAGGAAGGATACACTACACAATATCTACGGGGACTCAATAGTTTGATACTTAATCTCCAAACATACATACATACATACCATCATGCTGTTTTCATATTCTGGGTAGGAAAAAAAGACTGACCTCCATACTATCCTATCCTGACATACATACCTACATGTTTTATATAGAAAACAAAATATCTTAAAATGCTTATAAAAAGTGTTAATAGTTTGGTACGTATTCTTCAATTATACATACTTTGGTCATTGACAGTTGTATCTCATGTGTTACATGCAACTAGTATAAACAAATTCTAGGCTTATTAACCCTCATACCTGCTGTCTGCAGTCTCATTACATATGTGGTTATTATTATTATTGTTATTATTGTAAACATGTTATATTTTGTAAATGCCTATACATAATAATAAACTTATGAACCCTCATACCTGCTGTCTGCAGTCTCATTATGTGGTTATTATTATTATTGTTATTATTGTAAACATGTTATGTATATTTTGTAAATGCCTATACATAATAATAAACTTATGAACCCTCATACCTGCTGTCTGCAGTCTTTATGTGGTTATTATTATTATTGTTATTATTGTAAACATGTTATGTATATTTTGTAAATGCCTATACATAATAATAAACTTATGAACCCTCATACCTGCTGTCTGCAGTCTTTATGTGGTTATTATTATTATTGTTATTATTGTAAACATGTTATGTATATTTTGTAAATGCCTATACATAATAATAAACTTATGAACCCTCATACCTGCTGTCTGCAGTCTTTATGTGGTTATTATTATTATTGTTATTATTGTAAACATGTTATGTATATTTTGTAAATGCCTATACATAATAATAAACTTATGAACCCTCATACCTGCTGTCTGCAGTCTTTATGTGGTTATTATTATTATTGTTATTATTGTAAACATGTTATGTATATTTTGTAAATGCCTATACATAATAATAAACTTATGAACCCTCATACCTGCTGTCTGCAGTCTTTATGTGGTTATTATTATTATTGTTATTATTGTAAACATGTTATGTATATTTTGTAAATGCCTATACATAATAATAAACTTATGAACCCTCATACCTGCTGTCTGCAGTCTCATTATGTGGTTATTATTATTATTGTTATTATTGTAAACATGTTATATTTTGTAAATGCCTATACATAATAATAAACTTATTCAATAAAAAATATATATTTGCATCTGTTAATTGTTCATTACTTGAAGGAATTATAAACAACAAAAGTTTATAAATAAATACTTGTCATAATGTGATGGCCTTTTGCTTTGTAAATAGATGAAGAATCAGATTTCTAAATTGAATATCACATCCAAAACAAAAATTTGTATTAATTAATAAATTACCAATCTTTTCAGTCTCATAAAAAAAATTACAAATCGTAAAAATATAAACTTACATTGACATGTACCAAACCGCACTCTCCAAAGTGTACTTTGAATATCTCTGCACGAGGAGGTGAATTTGCTGGTAATGTAACAACTCTTCTACATCTTCCTTCCTTGCTGTGTCCCTTCACATATAACACTCCGTTGAAACCACTCTCTGCGATGTTGATGACAACACTGACTCCATCAGCTAAGCAGTCCACAATCATTTCTGGACGAGGGAAGTCAGTGCGGAATGGCGATGTATGATCTAGAATTAATTATATGAATCAACATAATGTTTTAAGATTTTCAATAAATTGACAAATTAGAAAATATTATTTTATTATATATATCCATCATAAAGGAACTGAAGATAGGACAGATTATCGGCCACATGTCTCAAGCACATCCTTCAGTTTTTTGGACATACATATCGCCAGATGTGATGAGAATAGCCTCAATTTGAAGGTAGAAGGTAAAAGGGAGATCCCCACAAGATGGACGGACCAGATTAGGCTGTAACTGGTACATCGGTGGTTGAAGCAATGACGATGGAGGTGTGTCGGGTAAAATGAAGGACTACAATAATCAACACAGTCGTTACCCTTAGCAATGAGGAAGACGACACTGATGATGATAATGAGTTTACGAGAGCAAAATATACATTCTAAATACTCAACAATTTTATTTATAGATTTGCTAGTCCACAAAGCACTCAACTATTTTTTCACAAAATCAAAATATTAAAAATGAACTTACTACAATATACTTCTGGATTTCCTGTATACCCTGCGATGCACTGACAAACAGCACGATGGTTAGTGGCATTACATAAAGCATTTCCTCCACATTGTTTGATGCCGCAAGGGTTATCGCAGATTTCTGTTTCTTTGTTGCAATATCTATTGTCGGGACAATCATCATCAGTCTGACATTCCGGTACAGAATCTGCGACACAGTTACCATTTAGGTCTATGTGGAAACCGTATATCGTAGGACAGCCGCAGTTTCCTCGTTCATCGATAATCATTCCTCTCTCTAAGTCACAGACACACTGTCCTCTGTCGTCAATCTTCAATCCTCTTTCGAAAGAGCACGGAGCGCAGTCACCGTTCTCATTGATAGCCGATCCGAGAGGACATACGCAATTTCCTTGTTCGTCTCTTGTAAATCCTTTGTCGACTCGGCAAAGTGACACTAGAAATAATGATTCATTTAAAATAACAAATAAATAAACATAGCGATTAATTAAAAAATAAAAATAAAAAAAGGTACATACTCTTATCGCACTGAACAGCAGCATTGCCCTGATATCCTGGGAAACATTCACAGACCATAGTGCGAACTGGAAGAGTGTCTAAAACTTTGCAAAGAGCATTGACTCCGCACGGAGTTGTTTCTTTACATGGATCTACACATTCTCCCGAGAAACATGCCGTTCCAGAGGGACAGTCATAATCACTTTTGCATCTCGGTTCTTCATCTTTACTACAGCCAATGGTTATATCTCCATTATAACCAGATGGACAGGAACATATTGGCTGATTATTGTATACTTTACATTCCATAGGTTCTTTGCAAGGGTTTCTCAAAACACATGGGTCTTCGCATTTATTATTGATACAAGCTCTATTTGTTGGACATTCACTATCAGATCTACACCCGACTAGTACGCAAGCAACGTTAGGGTTGCCCATCAGACCCGGAGGACATTCACATATGCCACGATGGTTAACACCGTAACATTTAGCCAAGTCTCCACAAGATGTGCCATCCGGTGCGCAAACTGGAAGACATTGTTTATTGACACAAGAGTGCTGTCCGGAACAATCCGAATCATGTCTACATCCTATTTGAATACATTCTATGTCTGGATTGCCTTCGTAACCCTGTTTGCATGTACATACTGGTTTATGATTTTTGATTCTACATTCTGCATTTGGACCACAATTGCAAGGATCTCTACAAATACTATTGACGCAAGCTGTATTTGGAGAACAATCGTCATCTGTAATACATCCACCGATGGAAAGAATTGGTGCCGTAGGTTTGCAGGTTCCACTTCCACTACTTATGTATCCACTGGGGCACACACATATCATGGTTCTTACTGGCAATGAAGGAACTACTTCACATTCCGATGGTCTCGTACAAGGTTCTAATATGGTACAAGGGTTTTGACATTTGTTATTGAAACATGCCATTCTTGATGGACAATCACCATCTACAATACATTCAGGTGGTGGTAATGCTCGACAATCAATATACGGGTTACCAATTAATCCTTCTGGACATTTACATATTGGAATATGGTTATTGACGTGACATTCCGCTCGCTGGGAGCAAGGATTGTCATAAATACAAGGACTGATACATTGACTGTTGATGCATTGTCGATCAGACGGGCAATCGCTGTTACTCTGGCAACCGACTACATAACATCTATCATGAGGATTTCCTCTGAATCCGCTTAAACATTTACATTCCGCTTTATTGCCAAAGGTGTAACATTCAGCGTTGACTCCGCAAGGATTTTTCACTAAGCAAGGGTTAACACAATTTCCATTTATACAAGCTTTTCCAGAATCGCATTCTGAATCTATTCTACATCCGACTGTTCGACAAGCTATGTTGGGGTTTCCTTCATATCCATCTTCACAAGAGCAGATCGGTCTATGGTTTTGTACAAAGCAGGAAGAATGTAATCCACAATTACAAGGGTTTTTACAAATACGATTTATACAAGCTTCATTAGAAGGACAGTCACTGTCGGCTGTACATCCTGGAGGTACGGATGTGATAACAGCTCTGCACTCGCCATTGTTATCAGGAACCCAACCTTCAGGGCAAGTACAAGTCATGGTTCTCATTGGAACGCTATCAATAACGTCGCATCGAGCACTCTTTGCGCATGGTGATAGTTCCCGACACGGATCCACACACTGGTTTTTGATACAAGCCAATTTACTTGGGCAGTCATAGTCCATTTTACATTCGGGTTCATCTTGTACGGGTGCACGTTCACAATATGACATGGGGTTTCCATTTGGTAGGTAATCTGGACATCTACATCCAACTGCGTGATTCTGAACGTAACAGAGTGCATTTTGAGCACACGGTATTCCCGATTGAAGACAAGGGTTTACGCATCTATGGTTGAAACAGGATCTATCATTTGGACAGTCACTATCGCTGCGACATTCTTCTCTTTCGCAGCGGTCATAAGGATTTCCAATGAAACCGGCTGGGCATCTGCAAGCTGATCGATGATTTTTGCCAAAGCACTCGGCTTGAATGGAGCATGGATTGTCCAACAAACAAGGGTTTATACATTCTCCATTGAAACACTGTTTTCCAGAGTCACATTCGTTGTCTGATTGACATCCAACTACAAATATAAAATTAAATCAGTCTTTGTTTTAAATCAGGAAAGTCTTTGTAAATTTTCTATTTTGAGATTTGTTCTGTTTTATCATAAAACCTTAATGTAAAAATAATTAAATATCATTGTTTTTGTCTGAAAAAAAATACTTACTCTTGGTGCATCCAATTTGAGGATTTCCATAGAAACCTTTTTTACAGAAACAAACTGGATAATGATTTTTGACTGTGCACTCTGAATTATGACCACAGTTACAAGGACTGGTACATAATCTGTTGATACAGTTGTCTGACAGAGCACAGTCAGAGTTGGACTTGCATTGTGTAGTATCAGCAGCAGCTACAAAATGAATGAACAGTCATTTAGTATGCAAATAAAATAAAATATAAATATTTCAAAGACATGTAAATAACCTAAATTGTGCTGCACTTACGTGGTATACATTCAATTCTAGGATTGCCCGTGTATCCTGATGGACATTTGCAAACTGGAGCATGGTTCTCTACATAACATAAAGCTCCCGTTGAACATGGATCTCCAACAATGCAAGGATTAATGCATAATGAGTTAGTGCACGATTTATCGTAAGAGCAATCGTCATCTTTGTAACATTCTACTTGAGGTGGTAAATATGGTATCTTGGGCACTGTAAGAATAAAAATGTATGAGTTATATTTCAAATATTGAGAAGAAATATGGGTCGATGGCAGAGCGGTTAGCGCGCTGGGTTAGTAATCCAGTGATAGCGAGTTCGAATCCTGCCTCGACCGATTTCGTTCACCTATAGCGCAAGCATTTATGCTTATTTTAGGGAACATAGGAAGATGTACATTATGTAGGTACTTGTTTAGCAAGGACATATTCATTTTTCTAAAAAAAAAAAAATATTTAACTTTGAATACACTGTAACGAATATTAAAAGTAAAGAATAAAACTTACTGTTTGTGCATTCGACATGAGGGTTTCCAACATATCCTGGAGCGCAGCTACACACACCACGATGTCCTTGTGGTGAGCATTGGGCGTTGACTCCGCAGATGTCTACCTTACACGCTTCAACACAGGAACCTCTCACACACTTGTCTGTCAGTGGACATTCAGAGTCTATTCTACACTGAGGCACTGCGTGAATTATCTGTTTGCATCTGCTGTTACCATCTATGATTGTGTCAATGGGACATTCGCAAATAACAGTCCTCAAAGGTAGGCTATCTAGCACTCTGCATTCTTGATCTGAACTGCATACGTTGGGTATGGTACAAGGGTTTTGACAACGAGCGTTGATGCAGGCGTACATGGAAGGGCAGTCAGCGTCTACGACGCATTCGGGTTGAGGTCCGGGTTGTTTTTCCACAATACATTCTACAAACGGATTTCCAGACCTTCCAGGTGGACAAATACATTTGGGTTGATGTTCTTTGGCGATGCAAGTGGCAGTGTCTGCGCAGGTGTCGTCGTCGCAGACCGGTCGACAAACTCTATTCAATCTGTCACAAGCTTCATGATCTGCACAATCTTCGTTGTATTGACATTTGACAGATATACAGGATATTGACGGGTTACCCTGGGTTCCAGTTGGACAGACACATTGAGCTCTGTGTAGTTGAATGATGCATTCGGCTCCACGCCCGCACTGTACTGTGCCACCGTTACGGCACGGATTCAAGCAATTTTCGTTGATACATGCTTTGTCAAATGGACATTCACTGTCAGATTTACACTCGGCTAAAAATTAAAGTATAAAAATTATCACAAAATAAGTAATAAAACTATAAAGGTGTGAAAAAAGATGAGGTGTTATAATTACGTTTATAGCACTGCACTTGAGGATTGCCAGCCCAGTCATGTGGACAATTACATATGGGTCTATGTTGAGATACTCGACATTCAGCGTTACTTCCGCATGGGTTGGCTGCAGCACACGGATCTTGGCAGCGATGGTTGATACATGCTTTGTCCGATGAACAGGATGCATCTGACTCACATTCTGGTAATGATTGAGGTACTGAAATTATTAAAATAAAGTTTAAAAGTGAATACACAAATGAACACTTCATTTATAATAAACATATTACAGATGAATCACAATTATTCTCGTTAGAATTAAACAACTTGCAAAATTGCACTAAAACATTCTAATATTAATAGCTTTATATGACAAATTATAGAGGAATATGAACTATAAAATATAACTTACTTGGATAACAGTTGATGAAGGGGTTACCAATGAGGCCAGAAGAACATTTGCACGAAGCTTTGTGATTTGCCGGTTGACAGTCTGCATTGGGGGCACACGGGTTGCCGATGACGCACGGATTCACGCATTGTCTATTGAGACAAGTCTCTGTTTGTTGACAATCGCTGTCACTCGAGCAACCTGGTAATTTTTGGGGTGCTGCAAATTCGTAAAAAAAAAACACAATTTAGCATCCATGTTTTAGATTTTAGTCAATTGTAAAACATCCGAGTTTTTACGAAAAAAATTAAAAGTGTGTTGCTGTTTCGATATTTTGTCGATGAATTTAAAACCAAACAGGAGATAGCTAAAACCTAAACAGGTCAAACATTTTCAGATAAAACAAAATGACAATATTATTGTATTTACAAAAGTATATTTATTTACATTGTGCAAATTTACGAAAAATCTAAAAATAATATTGAGTAATCCTATGTACACAAGAAAAACACTGTACGGTACATCTATTGACAAATTTATTTACAGAGTGGTGAAGAAAAATTTTGAAAAATAAACGTGGTGAATAAATAGAACATACCTAGCGCAGCAATCAAATCCCTCCATCAAATGATCAGCTTATAAAAACATGTTTTAATGACAACAATATAGTGATATAAATAAATATTTTTAGATTTAGTTTAACAATAATAAATTACTTCAATTTCTTCAATATTTTAATTAACATTATTGTTGGTTGTGTATATGTAAAACTTGCCGTGTTTTGTGATATCTTGTAATTTAAAAAAATAATAAGAAAAGTCAGAATACCATTGACAACAAGTAATTACTTAGATATGTTCTTGATGATTCAAAAACATAATTGCAATAAAAATGTTTTTTGAAACAAATAAAGGTTTAACTGCTCAGTCACTGACTTTAATTATTATTATAAATAATTACTAAGGGTATTTCATTTGATAGAGAAAAATAATTCAACCAATACCTAATTTGCATTCAACATCTGCATCTCCGACATATCCCGGAGGACACAGACAAGCCATTGTTCTGAGAGGCAAAGTATCCACCACGGAACATTCGGCATACTTTCCACACGGAGATGTTTCAACGCAAGGGTTTTTGCAAATACCGCTAAAGCAAGCCAATTTACTGGAACAATCTGCATCCATTCTACATTGAGGTTCATCTTCCACAACTGCAAATAATAAGTGATAAATTCAAATCAATATGTTTCACTGAAATGTGAGGATGAAAATATATGTTTAATAATAGAAAATAATTAGCATTAATTATTGCTTTTCAGGCATCTAATGACAAATCGTCACATACCTATTGAAGACTTTGTGACATTTATTTATTTATTTATTTAATATATCTTTACATTTACATGTCACAATGATAATATGTATATAATAATCGACCTCACTAGGGCTGGCCTGTATTGAGGTCGATAATTTTACATAAATAGTAAAGACAGTTAAAAATAGTATATAACATAACATAAAAGTATAGAAAAAATATAAAACTATAAGAAAATGAAACATAAATTAATAAAATACAAAAACAATATACACAATGAATCCAGAGCCATAATATATACTAACCTACAGTTAAGTACAGTTGGGTACCTGTGACGATAACTGCAACATCATAACTCTAGATATACATCATAACTCTAGACTCACTATATACCACATTTACAAGTATTTATACAAAGTATTAGTGTGACCATACATTCTGAATAAATTAGTGGGTAAATTACACAATTTGAGATAATAAGCATATTTACACAATTTGAGATAATATAGGATTTTACCTGTTTTTTGAAAATTATAATTGTTTTTATTGATTTAATTGAAATTGGAAGATCATTAAATATGATAGGTGCTACGTAAAAATAATTTCTCTGACCAAATAATGTATTCATTCTGTCTGGCCGGAAATTGAAAGAGACACTGCCTCTAGTCAATCTATTTTGTTGTGATCTCGCAGCTGTATCTTTATTTAGGAAAAACTTGCACAACGCTTGCATGATAAACAGTTGTCTAGGGCTGAATATACCTGTCTCTTTATACAGTTTTTCAGTGGGATAGCGAAAATTCTTTTTATACATAATTTTCAAAAAAGTTTTTTGGACTATACAAAGTGGAGCAAGAGCAGTTTTTGAACACGCTCCCCAACAGCATATGTTATAAGAAATTATTGATTGAATTAAGGAATAATACACAGATTGAAGCTCATTAATACCAATTATATGTCTTAATTCTCTAAAAATATATGTTAGTTTCCGTAACTTTTTTGATAAATTATTAATATGTACATCCCACCTTAGAAATCTATCTAACGTACATCCCAAATAACATATAGAATCCACATTTTCAATAATATCACATTTGCAGACAGAAAAATCTTTACAATTATGAATCTTAAGAGAATATTCTGCTGAAGGCACCCCTCTATTAGAAATACTGAAAGTTACAAATTTAGTTTTTTTTATGTTCAGAGTTAGTAGGTTTGAATCCAGCCATTTCTTCACCCTAAGCAAGTCTTTATTGCATGTGCTGAATGTCTGATCCCAAGTAGGGGCATGAAAAATCAGTATAGTGTCATCAGCAAAAGTGATTATTTCACCACTGATATTCAGACCACAAAAATCATTAATGTATACCAGGAATAATACAGGACCAAGCACACTTCCCTGGGGAACTCCATAATTTATCTCTTTAAAAGTGCTTCTGTAACCCTGGACCTCAACTAACTGTGTTCTATCTTTTAAATAACTTTCAAACCACAATAGTGGTTCTCTTTTGATCCCCAAAGCTTCAAGTTTCTTAAGAAGCAAACCGTGTGACACAGTGTCAAAAGCTTTGGCCAGATCTAAGAACACAGCCAGACATTTATTGCCAATATCAAGATTTTTAGTTATAGATTTGAGAACACCGAGCAATGCATCACAAGTACTTTTTCCCTCACGAAAGCCATATTGATTATCAGATAAAATATTATTTTTTTCTAAGTATGTCATAATCTGTGTTTTAACAAGTTTTTCAATAATTTTAGACACTATATTGAGTAATGCTATTGGTCTATAGTTGTTCACGTCATATTTATCACCTCCCTTGTATAATGGTATAACTTTAGCCTTTTTGCAATGTGAAGGGAATTTGCCAGATTCAAAACTGAGGTTGATTATATGTGTGAGGGGCACAGCCAAAGCTGTATAATTTTGCTTGAACAGAGATGAAGTTAAATGATCAACCCCACTGGAATATCCAGAACTTAATAGATTGATTGTCTTAGTAACATCAAGCACACTAACTTTTTCAAATGAAAATACAGAATTTACAACCTTAGATGGCCTGAACTCATGAGTCAAATCACTTTCACATTTACCAATTGATTTTATAAGGCTGTCAGCAAATTTAATCCCCACATTACTAAAAAAGTTATTAACATAGTTTGTGGCTATCTCATAGTTTTTAGACACTTCCACTAAGTCATTGTTTATTTTTAACGAGGTAAGAGGTTGCGATGTTGGCTTCAAATTGACAGCTTCTTTGATAATAGACCATTTTTGCTTAATATTATCTCCAACATTGTCAAATTTAGTTTTGTAATATGAATGTCGAGTGGTCCTGACAATCCTAACGCACCAGTTCCTGTAGCGCTTGTAATAGTTGAACAGTTGAATATCATTTGGAGATTTCTTACTTTTCAAATGCAGGCTGTCACGTTTTTTTAGGCAGTTGATAACACCTGCAGTTATCCAGGGAGTAAGTTTTTTTATTTTAGGTTTAGAAATATTAGTAATGGAACATTCCTTTAGGTGTTTCTGAAGCAAGTTTATGAAATTGTCTGTAGCCTCATTCACTTCATCAGTTACTAGGATTGGTAGCCACGTCTCAAGACTCAAACTATTAGTCAGTCTCGTTTCATCGATTTGTAAGGTCTGTTTATTTTTAATTGGTATATGTTTAGAAATTTTAGAAGATTCCAATTTCAGTATAACCGCATAATGGTCAGTGATGCTAGTCTGGTATATAAAGCCAGAATGATTATATCTAGATCTTAACATAATGTGGTCAATACATGATTCTGAGAGATTAGTAATCCTAGTTGCATCATTGATTATAACTTTCAGCTTATGCAAAGCGATTAGGGATAGATATTCTTGAGTATTGACATTGTCATGATCCAGAACATTGATATTTATATCACCAACTAGTGAACACCCGGCAAACTTCGTATTGCCTGTATAATTAAAAATCGTCCTCCATAACCACCCGTCGCTTCAGACTCTTCAATACCTCCCATCCCTTCAGTTACTCCCGTCCCTTCAGTTACTCCCGTCCCTTCAGTTACTCCCGTCCCTTCAGTTACTCCCGTCCCTTCAGTTACTCCCGTCCCTTCAGTTACTCCCGTCCCTTCAGTTACTCCCGTCCCTTCAGTTACTCCCGTCCCTTCAGTTACTCCCGTCCCTTCAGTTACTCCCGTCCCTTCAGTTACTCCCGTCCCTTCAGTTACTCCCGTCCCTTCAGTTACTCCCGTCCCTTCAGTTACTCCCGTCCCTTCAGTTACTCCCGTCCCTTCAGTTACTCCCGTCCCTTCAGTTACTCCCGTCCCTTCAGTTACTCCCGTCCCTTCAGTTACTCCCGTCCCTTCAGTTACTCCCGTCCCTTCAGTTACTCCCGTCCCTTCAGTTACTCCCGTCCCTTCAGTTACTCCCGTCCTTTCATTACCTCCCGTCCCTTCATTACCTCCCGTCCCTTCAGTAGGTCCCGGTCATACGCTCGACAATTCATCAAAGTTTCATTGAAATTGATTGAACGGTTCCAAGGATAGTCCACCTTCATCGGTAAAATGACCTGATACCCGATGAAGAAGAAGAAGAAGAATTTTTTTTAATCCAGAAACCATCCCGGGCATACACTCGACAATTCATCAAAGTTTCATTGAAATTGAATGAACGGTTCCCAGGATAGTCCACCTTCATAGGTAAAATGACCTGATACCTGATGAAGAAGAAGAAGAAGAAAAATTTTTTAATCCAGAAACTATCCCGGTCATACGCTCGACAATTCACCAAAGTTTCATTGCAATCGGATGAACGGTTCTCAGGTTAGTCCACCTTCATATGTAAAATGACCTGATACCCGATGAAGAAGAAGAAGAAGAAAATATTTTAAATTCAGAAATCATCCCGGGCATACGATCGACAATTCACCAAAGTTTAATTGCAATCGGATGAACGGTTTCCAGGATAGTCCACCTTCATAGGTAAAATGACCTAAAACTCGATGAAGAAGAAGAAGAAGTTAAAATTTTTTGATCCAGAAACCATCCCGGGCATACTCTCGACAACTCACCAAAGTTTCATCGCAATCGGATGAACGGTTTAGGAGCGCATTCAACACATACATGATACATACATAGATACAAACATTCAAATTTATAATATAGATTATTCCTAAATTTTGTTCTTTGGAACTAGTCTGTAGAAGACCATTTAAGGAACATAAGAATTCAAAAACTGAATGCTGTGATGGAGATCTGTAAATTGCAAAAAATCTTAAGTCATCTGGCAAATCTATCTGCAAGCAGTTTGCCCCATAAATAGTCACTTCTGATACTTCAGCTGCAATGCATTGTTTAATAAAGACAACTACTCCATCATTTTGTAATTTATTATTTACAGTCTGGTAGACTTTGTAGTTCGGGAGAGATGGTAAATTATTTCCATCTCGAAGCCAACACTCAGTCAGAATTATAACATCAAACAAATAGTCAACAGCACCCAAAAGAACACAAAATTGGTCAAAGTTTTTTTGAATAGAACGAATATTCAAACAAATTATTGAGATATTTGCATTTTTCAACATTTCAAAACAGGTATGAGGATTACTTATGGTAGATGACAATACATCATTATCCAGATCTGTTGTAATAAAGTCATTCATTTTTTCAATTTCTATTCCCTGTTATCACATTACTCTTGAGTTATATGAGTTTCTTTAGATCATTTAGACATTTTATCACACTGATCCTCGATTCATTTTCGGAGTTTTTACGAATGAAAATCTTGTTGCGCTTGAACCAAACATATTTGTAATTCATCTCTTTCGCCCATTGTTTAGTTTTCCACAGAAGCTCTTTATAGTAAGGTGTAATCACCTCCCCAATAAAAACTGAAGTATTGCTCTCTCTTGCCTTCTTACGAGCACTTAACAACTCTTGTTGAGCTTCATCCGTCTTGAATCGTAACATAATTTTTTTAACTTTCTTTTTTTCCTTTGATCTGTCTGGGTACACAAATACACTATCGACAGTATCAGGGTCGATTTCAATGTCAAGCACATCTAATGACCTAATAACCGTCTTCAAGGGGAGCTCCTCAGGCAGTGCATCGAGGCCAGATATTTCAACACACTTTTCACTAATTATACATTGTTCAAGATCAGCAAGTTGGATTTCTAGTCTATTTATTTTTAGATCTTTCATCAAGTTTTCGTTCTCCAGGTGATCTACATTTTTTTTTAAATCCACGATCTGAGTCATATTGTTAGTCATTTCATCATACTGTTTGCTAATAAATTCAATGTTTTTTATGACTTCACTCAGCTCAGTTTCAAGATTCTTTTTAATAGTAGAGATTTCAAACTCAATCTTCTCAAAGACTTGTTGTTTCATTTCATTCAATTTTTTATCCAAGTATTTCATAATTCGATCATACTGATCATCAGATTCCATAGCTTTAGCTCTAGTTTGCACAGGATTTTGAGGCATTTTGGGTAATGTTCACAAATTAAAAATTATTAAAAAAGAAAATAAGTTAAAAAATAAGTTATGGTCACCCCAATACACAAATTGTTTACACTTAAATGTTATTGTTGCAAATTAAAAAAAGCACTGCTCATAACATGTCTTCACCATACAAGATATTATTAACAACTGACTGACTGATTTGATGATATACAATTCTGGGACCTCACTAGAAACCAAATATGGGATTCGTAAATAAAAATTTAGATAGTTTACTGATTGGACCACAAAAATCAACAATATATTTAATGTACTTCAAATAACTAGTAAATATTGTAATAAATTGTTTCAATTATTGTATTCTTTCTGTACAATATTGCACGAAAATTTAAATATTCTTTTTATAAAATATTACAAATAAACAAAAAATTTTGTATTCTTTTCATAACGCCGACCACCGTGGCAAAGTTGGTAAGCTGTTTGGTTTCTGTGCGGGCGTCCTGGGTTCGATCCCCAGCAGAGGAGAAATGATTTAAACTGATTTCTCACACAAATATTGCTTCTCTGGGCTGGAAACACTGGTTAGTTGGAAGAAATTGCCATATGGCAATAAACTCGTCACTTGCGCAGGGTGCAAGGAAGTGTTTATTATTATTATTATATAATTGTACAAAATTTTAATATTATTTTCAAATACAAAAATTTTGAAACAAGCTGATAATTTGAGAGTACATTAAAGAATACAAATGAGTTGAAAAATTATCTTACTGCGTTGGCATGAGACGGTTGGATCTCCAGTATAACCTGGAGGACAGCGGCACGAGGCACGGTGGTTGTTGACTAGGCACTGAGCCGATGAAGCACAGGCGCAAGGGTCTGTACAGCGTTCGTTCCTGCACATCAGGGTCTGGGGACAGTCCTGGTCGGATATACACTCTGGACGGGTGCACCTCACCAGCGGATCTCCTCTGGTAGACTCCGGACAGATGCACTGAGCGTGGTGGTTTCCGTCTGTTCTGCACACGGCGTTCAGCCCGCATTGCGTTATACGGCAAGGGTCCACACATTCTTTATTGACGCAAGCCTGACTGCTCGGGCAGTCGTAGTGGCTGCGGCATCCAACTGAAAATAATTGCCTTTCATTTAGAAAATGATTACAGACTATTAAAGGATATTAGATAAATATATAATACAAGTATAACAACTAAGTACCTATACCTACATTTTAGAATGTACTTTGGGAAAAGTAGTTTTTTATTTTCATTTTTTGTATGTAACACTGTTTCTAATGAGAAATTGCATATTTTAATAACCCCATGTGGAAAAGACATAAATTTTGAAATGTATGTAGGTATAAGATACAATTTCAATACTTTTTAGTCATGATGTATAAATCATGATATATTACTACTTATACCTACGACATAACTTTCAAACATCACCTCCTTTTCATATGGGGTTATTGTAATACGCAATCATCCAACTGGTATCTCAGATATGAAATTATGGTAAATAAGTATTTTTGTTTTGATATAATTTTTTTGTTTTGAAACATTTTAATCTGTGCACCTGTTGTAGGTATATTGAAAATACATATATTTTTCTGATATAAACATTTTCTTTTTTGAGAACGATGATAAATATTTTTATCAAATTGACATACAGTAGAATCCTTTTATTACGACTTCGTTTATAACGGCCAACCGTTTTTAGTGACGTAAATAGCGTAACTAGGTAGGTTTCGTACAGACACACTATGAAAACATATCCGTATAATACGACTCCAGTTTATGCGACGCACATGCACGCACATGAACACACATTGTTTTGTTTACATTAACTACGCACAAATAATGCCTCACCGTCCTGCCTTCCGGCTTTCTCCTCTCTCCAACGCACGTGGATTGGCACACATAAATCACAGTATCACAGTCAGTTAGTATATTTCAACTATCGATAAGGTGGATACGTTACGTGCGCTAAAATGAGTTCCGCGAAGCAAAAGTGTTTCTCAATTGAAGAAAAATGTACAATAATACACCGTTTAGAAGCAGGTATAAAAAAATAAACATAAAATAGACCCCGGGCTGTTTAATGTCAATGTTTTGAAACCTAAATGTGTGAGGGCATCCACTCAAGAACAAGTAGATCAATTATCATTAAAGTTTAACATATGTAAGAATTTGTTTTATTTCCATAGAAATTGATCTATTGTACTTACACTATATTATTTTATAAGAATGACAGTAATATTAATACCTACGTATGTATGTAATCAAAAAACAAGCTAAATTATCCGGTCGTTTTATACGTCGTCCGGTTAGTACGACATAATTTCGCCAGTCCCTTGAAGGTCGTTTTATCCAAATTCTACTGTATTTAAAATTATAAAAAGTCAAAGTGAAATACAGAATAGTATTGTGACAGTAAATAAATCAAATTGTCCTCACTTTCATAACATATGGCATTAGCGTTTCCAGTATATCCATCGTGACATGTACAAGCTGGTCTGTGAAGTTGGACACGACACGCTGCATTCTGACCACAAGTAGTTGCACTGCAAGGATTCTTGCATTGTTGGTTGATGCAAGCCTTGTCGTTTGTGCATTCGCTGTCTTGGATACATTCCGGTTTGGGTTCTGAAAAACAACAACACATGGTAAGTTTATACAAATAACATTCATTCACACCATCGTGATATACACCAGTGTGAGGGGTAACCAGCGACAAGTGTGCGGGTGTGCAAAACCTTATAAAAGGAAGCATGACACATGCATTATCATTTATTTATTTATTTTACATTTACGGCTCGGAAGCCTATTTAAAAAAAAAACCAATGAGTATACAAAGATTTAACTTGAATTTTTTACAATAAAAGAAAATTTAAACAAACATAATAATATCAATTATAAAACACTATAAATAATTAAAAACAAAATACAATAAATACAAAAACCCAAACACAACGATTATACATAAAACAAAAAAAAATGAAATCATTATTTACAGGTCATGAGTTAAAAAGTTTAAAATTTTTGATTTGAAAATAAAGAAATGGTCAAGAAATATATCAGAGTGTCTCCCCACAGTAATACCAAGTTTATGTATCCTTGGAATAGGGGAGTGGTAGGTATTAAAACAGTAGTTAAATACCACATTACGTTATTTAAATTTTCAATAAACACTATTTTTATAAATTTGTTAATTAACAAGCAGATATTTTCTATACTATGGGTAACTAGCGACAAGTGTGCGGGTGTGCACAACATATTCATTATTATATTTAATAACGATACATTTTTGTCTTTCCATTTGTTTTTTAATATAAATTTTATATACCTATCACTTAACTATTTACAGCCTCACGTTTTTTTCAGTTGCTTTGGTTGGTTGGAAGAAATTGCCTTATGTCAATAAACCCACCATTGTACATGAAGTTAAATAAAATAAATACAAGAACAAAGCATGCAATAAATAAGTTGATACCAAATTATAAAACTATAGTCACCTGGTTCAGATAGAATAGGTTGACAGGCAATCTGAGGTGATCCAGTATATCCTGGTGGACACAGGCATACAGCATTGTGGTTCACAGCCTGAAAATTTAATATTAAACAAATTACACATTGGAATTTAAAGATAATACAAGTACCTACCCTATATACAATTTAATTAAATATTTGAAAATATTTGTAAGAAATAAGATTTTTAACAACAAACGGTGTTGCCCTTAGCTACATAAATGTCCATTCAAAATATAAAAACCTAAATTTTCGTATAATATACTAGGAGTACTCCGTGCAATAAGTGAATCATGTTATATCGCGCGTTTGACGTTTTGGTTGGCAACACTTTGCAGTTTTCCTTAAATATCAACACTTCCAATTTACATTATTATAGTCGTTATTCTCTATAGGAAAACAATGTGGTCTGCCAACCAATTTGTCAAAAATCTCGAGGAAAAAAGCCTCACTTCGATTCATACAAAATTTGCTAACTACGACATCTAGTATATTATGATGAAAATCTACGATATCTAACAAAATCTATGCTTTATGAGATTACCACTACAATGTACATTGCACTTCATGGTGGTGTTGGTATGATTGTATTTGGTGTTGTTACACAATTAAAACAGGATACTCCCTACATTTAGGGATTTTGTTTTATATTTTTTTTGAAAGTTTTTTCTGATAAATCTGCATGTGTGCTTATAAAAGTAAGTGTTTTTTGTTTAAAATAATTATAGAAGACATGTTTCATTCTATTATATAAATGTCAGATTGTTTCTTTTTACATTTTCTTATTATTTAGTTTTAAATATGAGATTTGGGGAATTTGATTTGGCGATATGACAACATTATTAACTTTATTTGACTGATTGACAGTCGTACCAACAATACCATAGGTGAACAATTTAGTGAAATGCAGTATACGTATGTTATATGTATGTTGGGTTCAATTCTGAAAATGCACAATTTTTTTTATGAAATGTCAAATTTATTCATTTAATGTACCTATTATTATCCTATTCTGAATATTGAATAAAATGAAAGAAATTAAAATGACAAAAGAAAATCACTCGAGTACCTATTATAAAATAGATATAGTGACATTTCTGGGGGACAAGTCTGGTCCAACCGGCAAAATCAAAACCCTCACGATTACCCATATCATGGATATAATTATTATATGGAGTTCTATAGTTATAGAACTCCATACGATAATTATATCCACGATATGGGTAATCACTAGGTTTTTGATTTTGCTGGTCGGACAAGACTTGCCCCCCTGTAAAATGACTTTTTATTTGTATTTAATGACTTTTGTTTAATGTTGATTAAAATTTTAATTCGTCTTCGGAATTGAACCCATTAAGTATTGAACAATATCTAAGGTTTATGAGATTGCCACTACAACGTATATAATAAGTATTAGATATGAGCAACGCGTCATGAGTTTATTAGAGATGCCACCGCTAATTGGAGCATGCGATGCGATGATTTTGTGACTACGCCACCGCAGTAGAATTGGCCATCAGCGCTCATATCTAATAAGTATCTAACAATATCTAAGCTTTATGAGATTGCCACTACAACGTATATAATAAGTATTAGATATGAGCAACGCGTCATGAGTTTATTAGAGATGCCACCGCTAATTGGAGCATGCGATGCGATGATTTTGTGACTACGCCACCGCAGTAGAATTGGCCATCAGCGCTCATATCTAATAAGTATCTAACAATATCTAAGCTTTATGAGATTGCCACTACAACGTATATAATAAGTATTAGATATGAGCAACGCGTCATGAGTTTATTAGAGATGCCACCGCTAATTGGAGCATGCGATGCGATGATTTTGTGACTACGCCACCGCAGTAGAATTGGCCATCAGCGCTCATATCTAATAAGTATCTAACAATATCTAAGCTTTATGAGATTGCCACTACAACGTATATAATAAGTATTAGATATGAGCAACGCGTCATGAGTTTATTAGAGATGCCACCGCTAATTGGAGCATGCGATGCGATGATTTTGTGACTACGCCACCGCAGTAGAATTGGCCATCAGCGCTCATATCTAATAAGTATCTAACAATATCTAAGCTTTATGAGATTGCCACTACAATGAGCATAAAAATGTTAATGTTGCCTATCTGTAAGTAGCCCGCACTGCCATCCAATGTACGTTGTCTATCGACAGAATGCAGTCTTCAACAGTCCGATACCGGTCAGTGCCTATTAAAATATAAGTGAAACTGAATACTATGTTATAATTGAGTTTCACCAAGAATTTCCCCTCGTCTAACTAAGTAAATTGATATTAATATGTCCATAAACATTTTTGATTTATGATCATGATGAACAAGTTTTATATTGTCTACATTTAAAAATTTAATAACTCTTTTTCTTGTCTTGGTAGTGCCTTTATAGTCTCATCACTTTGACTATTATGAATAATTTTCTTGTCTTCGTAGTACCTTTATTGTCTCATGAGTCTGTGTTATTATTGTGAATAATTTTTGAAGAACAAGGAAACACCAAAACGATTAATCAGAAAACTTCACTTATGAGTGTCTCCATCCAATTAATCACTCCAAGACATAACATACTTAACCCTTTGAACGCGTAAATCGACTAAAGTCGCCCAAATTTTTTTCCCCTTTCGACACGTAAATCTTGATAAAAACAATACCTTTGGATGCGAAAAAATAAATAAAAAAAATATATTTAAATTAAATTTTTTGTGCCTCCCTCCCCCCAAAATATAACGTGACAACTATTTTTTGGTGTATTAAATCAAGATATTCTTTGAAAAAAAATTAAAAGAAATTTCATAGAATACTTTATTTTTTATTGAAAATTTGCATTTTTCAGTTCAAATTTTATTTTTTGCTTAACGCGTTCAAAGGGTTAGTTAAAATATTTTTAAATCAGAATGGATATTTTTTGATTTTTACGTAGCCTCACCTGACAAAGAGCGTTGAGTCCGCAGGCAGAACGGCAAGGGTCGCCACACTTTTGTGAATAACAAGCTCTGTCTCTGGGGCAGTCCTGGTTGATGACACATTCGGGATACAGACAGTTAGGGGCGCCGTTAATAACGCGACACTGTCCGTTGGGACCACACGGTGATGGGTTGCAAGGGTCTGACTCAACTGAAAAACAAATTAAAAAGAAAATATTATTATACTGTAGTCAGCATAATATTATGTACAACACTCAAATATATAAATAATTCAAATAAAATAACAACTAGTCAAACACTCACAAAAATACATAAAAAAATGAAAGACATACATAGTTTTTGAGGTAAATACACAAAAATGGCGATATATAAATTATCCATTTATTACTAGTTGCATGTTGCATTTGATTAAGTCAAATAATACGTACCTTTGATCTCTTTGCATTCCACGAAAGGATTTCCTTGCAACGGAGCTGGACAAGAGCAGATGGGACTGTGGTTGAGAGTGACGCAAGACGCCCTGTATCCGCACACACCGGGACATGGATCCACGCACTTGGTGGAGACGCAGGCGCGGTCTCGGGGGCAGTCTGCGCTGATGGTGCACTCCGGTCGGCATCCCGATCCCGTGGGAGAGCCAAAGTAGCCGGGTTGGCATTCGCACAGAGCGTTGGGGCCGGAGCGACGACACACTGTGTTGGGGCCGCACGGCGAAGGGTCGCAAGGATCAACGGTCTCTTGGGGCTCAACTGAATATCAAAATAAAACAATAATTTCAAAATAAGAAGGAAAGAGTTTTTATTTTAAGTAATAACCTCCTAATGTAGTTTTACCAAGAATTAAGTTCTACATATTTTGAAAACAAAATTGACAGTATGTTTTTATTAAGAATGGGAGAGCATATCAAATGTAAATATTTGATATATTATGTGAATGATGTGACTAAACATACAGTAGTTGGCACTGTATGAAACATTAAAACTAATACACAAAATAAAAATAGAAGACCCTAAACTAAGACTTAGCAGAGAATACAAATCCATAACTACAACACACGTACAAAAAATAACTTGGTTTGTGAGAAAGTTAAAAAAATATTGGACACGAAAGAATAATATGACTGTGGACTCAGTGACAACAGAACAACTAATAACTATGAATGAAAAAACATTCCAACAGGAATTGAAAACCAGAATTAGCATCATGAACTGACGTAAAGTGTTGCTGTATATGAACGACTACTGAATTACAACTACAATATTAACTATATGTAAATTAGCATCATGAACTGAAGTAAAGTGTTGCTGTATATGAACGACTACTGAATTACAACTACAATATTAACTATATGTAAATTAGCATCATGAACTGAAGTAAAGTGTTGCTGTATATGAACGACTACTGAATTACAACTACAATATTAACTATATGTAAATTAGCATCATGAACTGAAGTAAAGTGTTGCTGTATATGAACGACTACTGAATTACAACTACAATATTAACTATATGTAAATTAGCATCATGAACTGAAGTAAAGTGTTGCTGTATATGAACGACTACTGAATTACAACTACAATATTAACTATATGTAAATTAGCATCATGAACTGACGTAAAGTGTTGCTGTATATGAACGACTACTGAATTACAACTACAATATTAACTATATGTAAATTAGCATCATGAACTGAAGTAAAGTGTTGCTGTATATGAACGACTACTGAATTACAACTACAATATTAACTATATGTAAATTAGCATCATGAACTGAAGTAAAGTGTTGCTGTATATGAACGACTACTGAATTACAACTACAATATTAACTATATGTAAATTAGCATCATGAACTGAAGTAAAGTGTTGCTGTATATGAACGACTACTGAATTACAACTACAATATTAACTATATGTAAATTAGCATCATGAACTGAAGTAAAGTGTTGCTGTATATGAACGACTACTGAATTACAACTACAATATTAACTATATGTAAATTAGCATCATGAACTGAAGTAAAGTGTTGCTGTATATGAACGACTACTGTATTACAACTACAATATTAACTATATGTAAATTAGCATCATGAACTGAAGTAAAGTGTTGCTGTATATGAACGACTACTGTATTATAACTACAATATTAACTATATGTAAATTAGCATCATGAACTGAAGTAAAGTGTTGCTGTATATGAACGACTACTGAATTACAACTACAATATTAACTATATGTAAATTAGCATCATGAACTGAAGTAAAGTGTTGCTGTATATGAACGACTACTGAATTACAACTACAATATTAACTATATGTAAATTAGCATCATGAACTGAAGTAAAGTGTTGCTGTATATGAACGACTACTGTATTACAACTACAATATTAACTATATGTAAATTAGCATCATGAACTGAAGTAAAGTGTTGCTGTATATGAACGACTACTGTATTATAACTACAATATTAACTATATGTAAATTAGCATCATGAACTGAAGTAAAGTGTTGCTGTATATGAACGACTACTGAATTACAACTACAATATTAACTATATGTATATTAGCATCATGAACTGAAGTAAAGTGTTGCTGTATATGAACGACTACTGTATTACAACTACAATATTAACTATATGTAAATTAGCATCATGAACTGACGTAAAGTGTTGCTGTATATGAACGACTACTGAATTACAACTACAATATTAACTATATGTAAATTAGCATCATGAACTGAAGTAAAGTGTTGCTGTATATGAACGACTACTGAATTACAACTACAATATTAACTATATGTAAATTAGCATCATGAACTGAAGTAAAGTGTTGCTGTATATGAACGACTACTGAATTACAACTACAATATTAACTATATGTAAATTAGCATCATGAACTGAAGTAAAGTGTTGCTGTATATGAACGACTACTGAATTACAACTACAATATTAACTATATGTAAATTAGCATCATGAACTGAAGTAAAGTGTTGCTGTATATGAACGACTACTGAATTACAACTACAATATTAACTATATGTAAATTAGCATCATGAACTGACGTAAAGTGTTGCTGTATATGAACGACTACTGAATTACAACTACAATATTAACTATATGTAAATTAGCATCATGAACTGAAGTAAAGTGTTGCTGTATATGAACGACTACTGAATTACAACTACAATATTAACTATATGTAAATTAGCATCATGAACTGAAGTAAAGTGTTGCTGTATATGAACGACTACTGAATTACAACTACAATATTAACTATATGTAAATTAGCATCATGAACTGAAGTAAAGTGTTGCTGTATATGAACGACTACTGAATTACAACTACAATATTAACTATATGTAAATTAGCATCATGAACTGAAGTAAAGTGTTGCTGTATATGAACGACTACTGAATTACAACTACAATATTAACTATATGTAAATTAGCATCATGAACTGAAGTAAAGTGTTGCTGTATATGAACGACTACTGTATTACAACTACAATATTAACTATATGTAAATTAGCATCATGAACTGAAGTAAAGTGTTGCTGTATATGAACGACTACTGTATTATAACTACAATATTAACTATATGTAAATTAGCATCATGAACTGAAGTAAAGTGTTGCTGTATATGAACGACTACTGAATTACAACTACAATATTAACTATATGTAAATTAGCATCATGAACTGAAGTAAAGTGTTGCTGTATATGAACGACTACTGTATTACAACTACAATATTAACTATATGTAAATTAGCATCATGAACTGAAGTAAAGTGTTGCTGTATATGAACGACTACTGTATTACAACTACAATATTAACTATATGTAAATTAGCATCATGAACTGAAGTAAAGTGTTGCTGTATATGAACGACTACTGTATTACAACTACAATATTAACTATATGTAAATTAGCATCATGAACTGAAGTAAAGTGTTGCTGTATATGAACGACTACTGTATTACAACTACAATATTAACTATATGTAAATTAGCATCATGAACTGAAGTAAAGTGTTGCTGTATATGAACGACTACTGTATTACAACTACAATATTAACTATATGTAAATTAGCATCATGAACTGAAGTAAAGTGTTGCTGTATATGAACGACTACTGTATTACAACTACAATATTAACTATATGTAAATTAGCATCATGAACTGAAGTAAAGTGTTGCTGTATATGAACGACTACTGAATTACAACTACAATATTAACTATATGTAAATTAGCATCATGAACTGAAGTAAAGTGTTGCTGTATATGAACGACTACTGTATTACAATTACAATATTAACACACACACACATGTATTACTCTTCTCTCATACGCGCACCCCACTAATTCACACTTTTTTGATGTATTATTTTGATATTAGGTATAGTACGTAAGAGGTACATGTTATTTCTGTATTTTTATTTATTTAATTTTAATAATTGTATGCATGTACTGTGTGCTGTCCTTTGTAAAATAAAATAAAATAAAATAAAATAAAATAAAATAAAATATGTAAATTAGCATCATGAACTGAAGTAAAGTGTTGCTGTATATGAACGACTACTGTATTACAACTACAATATTAACTATATGTAAATTAGCATCATGAACTGAAGTAAAGTGTTGCTGTATATGAACGACTACTGTATTACAACTACAATATTAACTATATGTAAATTAGCATCATGAACTGAAGTAAAGTGTTGCTGTATATGAACGACTACTGTATTACAACTACAATATTAACTATATGTAAATAATTGTTATAAGTCAATCAGCTTTTTTAATAATTATTTTAAAAAAACATAAATAAAAAAAACACAGATTAGCTGATGATCATTGAAAAGAAAATTTTCATTTTTTTTTCAAACAGCGACATAAAATTGTAAAAATATAAAAAATGTATAATAAGGTCGAAGAAATTGACTATTCGTAAAAATTCACACCTTCCGTTTTTTTATTACTAAAGAATGTCAGTCTTTCGAAACGCTGAATAAATTAAAAATGACCAAATTTTCTGCGAATGAAGATTGACATCGGTCTTTTTCACAGAAGGCTATCATTATTAGAAGGCATTTTGTGACAACATTCAAATCAGACACGAAAAAAAAAAAACAATAAAATAAAATGGTTGAATAAATTTACCCTTCAAAGGAATGATGAGGCAGTGGACGAAAGCGTTTCCTGTGGTACCTGGTGGACAGGTGCAAACTGGCACATGATTGGTGACAGTACATTGAGCGTCCACACCGCAAGTTCCAGGACATGGGTCCCGGCAGTGTGACCGCAAGCAGGCCAGGGATGCCAGACAATCAGCCGAGGATAGACACTCTGGGCGACAGCCAGAGTATGGGTTACCCTGGTAGTCAGATAAGCACTCGCATACGCCATATCCATTTTGCACCTATTTAAAAAACGCAAAATGAATTAATGTTTGTATGAATGTACGCATTTAAGTGAAATAGCTGATACAATCATCTCAAGATCAGCAAAGGTAAAACTATAAATATAGAATACATAATAATAATAATAATAAATAATAATAATGTTTACATACTAAGAAATCAGAACATGATAGAATAATTAATGCAGTGGAAATGATGAAAGTGCAGAAAAACAATTTATGATAGGAGAAGGTAGAATGATAATACAATTACTGTATCAATAAAATATGCAAATGAATTGTTTAATGTTTCTACAAGAGGCCATTGTTAGACTACTAATTAAATTTATTGTATTAACAATACCTATGTAAAAAAATAACTTACTTGACATCTTGCATTTGTACCACAGGGTGAAGGGTAGCATGGATTTGATGGCTTTGGTTGTGGTTCTGGTTCTAAAGAAAACAAATAAAATAATAATGAAAATAACAGTATTTAAAGACATAATAAAAAGCATGCAAGATTCTAAAGACATATTGATAAATCTTGGTACTATATTACAAGAAAATATGGATAGAGAAAACAACAAATTGAAAGATAAAATTATTGAACAACACAACATGCAATTTAAAACAAACTTGAAGTAATATGTACATGCAAAACAAATAATTAATTTCACAAACAAACGGTAAGTAAATGAAAATATATTCAACAGAACAATAAACATACAAAGTTCATGCCTGAATTTGTACGAAAATTGTTCTCGGATGGAGTAAATAAGAAATGGGAAAGAGAATTGTAAAAAGGTCTTACTAGGTTTAGGTGAACAATATCTAAATGGATCACCGACGAAATCTGGAGGACAAACACAATTGGGTACGTGAAGAATGACGGAACATTTAGCATTAGGGGCACAAGATCCGGGACAGGGATCGCTGCATTTCTGTTTTATGCAAGCCAAATGGGACGGGCACTCTGAATTAATGACACATTCTGGACGACAGTTGGGAGGGGCGCCCACGAATCCTACGAAACAAGAACATGCAGGGGATCCATCGGATGTGACGATGCATTTAGCATTGGGACCGCAAGGTGATGGAACACACGGATCACGAGGTGTCTCCACAGGTGTCTGAAGTGGCGCTGGAAAATAATTAATCAACAACAGTTAGCAACAATCCTGAAGGTTGTATATAAACATTATATCAATATGAATAATAATGTTCTTACGTATGGGGTAGCATCTGGTGAAAGGATCTCCGGTATACCTGGGTGGACAGTTACATATGGGATTGTGACTGACTACTCGACATAGAGCACTCAGACCGCATGTGCCTGGACAAGGATCCTGACATTTTTGATTAACACATGCTTTGTCACTGACACAATCCGAGTTAAGGACACATTCAGGTCTACAATTGGGCGGTGAATTTCCATAGCCAACAAGACATGAGCATACAGCTTGACCGTTTATTTCTCTACATTGACTATTTGGTCCGCATGGTGAAGGTTGACACGGGTGTATTTCTGGAGGAGCTGTTAAAGAAATTGGAATAAATAAGTTTATATAATACAATATTATAAACCATATACAAATTAATGTGGTGTATGTAATATAATAGATACTCACTCGGTACAGAATGACAATAAACAAATGGATCACCAGTTAACGGTGTCGGACACGAGCACATGGGAAGATGATTAACTACGTTGCATTCAGCTCCTTGACCGCATGTACCTGGGCAAGGATCTGCACACTTATTTCTTATGCAAGCCTTGTTCTTGGAGCAATCATAATTTTGAACACATTCTGGTTGACAACTGACATAGGGATTTCCGTGATATTCTGGTAAACAAGTGCAAACACCATCATCACACCTAGTATTAGGTCCACAAGGAGAAGGATAACACGGGTCAGTTTTCAGAGGAATTTCAGCTGCAAAATTCAATAACACATTAGTTTAATATAAATTTAAAATGTGATAAAATTATTTGCTTATTATATTTCAACATTACTACTCACGTTCTGGTTCTAGATAACAACTTGTAAATGGATCACCAGTATAACGTGCGTAACAGACACATATGGGTGTGTGATTAATGACATTACACAATGCATTAGCCCCGCAAGATCCCGGGCAGGGATCTCTACATTTCTCATTGATACAGGCTCTGTTACTTGGACATTCGGCGTTGATTGTACATTCTGGTTTACAATTAGGAGGAGAACCAACATAACCTGGTAAACATGAACATAACGATGCTCCGCTGACATCTTGACACTGTGAGTATAGTCCACATGGATTGGGACTACAAGGATTTCTTGGCAATTCAACTGGTTCTTTTACAGGAGCTGCAAATATAAAATGGAATTATGAAAAGATATATCGAGATATACCATCAATCAAATAACATCAATACAACAAATAATTATTCTTACATGGTATAGGGTAGCAGAGAGAAAGAGGATCACCAGTGTATCCTCCAATACAAGTACATACGGGACTATGATAGTATACTTTGCAATCTGTATTTCTTCCACAAGGCTGGGGACATGGATTAATACATTTTTGTTCCGAACAAGCTTTATCCGTTGGACACTCCGAGCTAGTAATACATTCGGGTCTACAATTTGGTGGACTGCCAATATATGAAGTTAAACAAGTACACACGGCTTGACCACTGATAACGTGGCAACGACTATTAGGTCCACAGGGTGACGGTTCACAAGGATTTGTTGGTGGTAGAGGTTCGTCTGAAAATATATAAAAATTGATTAATAAAATAAAAATACATCTAAAAATGATATATGTATTTCAAATAGTATATAAAATAAAATACCTTTGGGTTGTAAATTACAATATCTGAAGGGATCTCCTGTGTATCCTGGAAGGCACGTACACGATGGAACATGGTTAATCACGTTACATATTGCATTGGATCCACAAGTTCCGGGACACGGATCTACACATCTATTCTGTGAGCAGGCTTTGTTGGATGGACAGTCTGAGTTGAGTACACATTCGGGTCTACATCCTGTGTAAGGATTTCCAAAATAATTTGGTAGACACGTGCATGAACCGGCACCATTTTGTTCTCGACATACAGCGTTTGGTCCACATGGGTCAGGTAGACAAGGATATATTAGGTTTGCTGGTCTCGAAACGATAACTGAAAATAAATATAATATTAAAATATTTATAAATAAAAGTTTTACTATAAAACAGTTGGCGTAGCAAATATTACAAAGATAATGTGTTATTTCTAAAATATAATACCCTATTTACCTTCTGGAAGAGAACATTGTCTGAATGGATCTCCGGTATATCCATCGATGCATGCGCAGTTTGGAGAATGACTAATTGCTCTACATTCTGCGTTCCTGCCACAAACTCCAGGACATGGATCCTTGCATTTGTTATTGATACACGCCAATCGATCGGGGCATTCACTATTACTTATACATTCTGGTTTACAGTTTGGTGGTACACCAACATAGTTCTGTAGACAGCTACAAGAGGGTGAATCTCCAATGGTTTTGCATTCGGAATATGGTCCGCATGGAGATGGTCGACATGGATCTTGAATAACAACTGGATCTTCTTCTAGAAAGAAATGGTATTGTAAGAAAATGGTAAATGCAATTAAATGAAATTGTTTACAAATGTGAAGTTATAAACTTACGGTAAGGCAAACATCTGACAAATGGATCACCAGTATATCCTCTAATGCAAGAGCAAATAGGATTATGATTGATAACTTGGCAGTTGGTATTTAATCCGCAAGACCCCACACAAGGATCTACACACTTTTGATTGTGACAAGCCAGACTCAAACGACAATCTGTACTGACAATACATTCTGGACGACATAAAGGTGGTGAGCCAATATATCCCACAACACAGGAGCAAATCGCTTGTTTGTTTATTTCCCTACATACACTGTTGGGGCCACACGGAGTTGGTTGACAAGGATCTGATTCCACTATGATAGCTGAAAAATAAATTTATATATTAATATAATATATTGTATACCCAACAACATTTTGAATCATATCCCATGTTACTAAAATATACCTTTATGAGGAGAGCAGCTAACAAAAGCGTTTCCTGTTGTGTCAGGAGGACAAGAGCACATAGGTACATGGTTGATGACATCGCACAAGGCATTTTGTCCACAAGCATTTGTGCACGGATTCGTACATTTGTTTCTGGTGCAGGCCTTTGTCTTTGTGCAATCTTCGTTGACGGTGCATTCTGGATGGCATCCAGAATATGCGTCCCCGAAATATTCAGGGAGACAGGTACACTGACCGTTATCGCATCTTGAATTTGAGCCACACGGTGAAGGGTTGCACGGATCTTTCTCAACTGGTGGAGATGCTGTAAAAAAATATCTATTTATAGTCGCTGTGGAATAATAATATGAAAATACAAAATTTTAGTGAATTTAGTAACATACACAATTCATTAAATCACTAGTTTAAAACAAAATGTTATTAAATCATACCTGGAGGAATTGGATGACAGCGAGAGAATGGATCTCCCGTAAAACCTTCTTGACATATACAAACAGGAGTGTGATTGATAACGGAGCATCTGGTGTTAATTCCGCATGAACCAGGACAAGGGTCACGACACTTGTTGGATATACATGCAAGATGACTGCTACATTCTGGATTGATAGAACATTCTGGTCTACAGTTGGGAGGACTTCCAATGAACGATGAAAGACATGAGCATGATGGAGAATTATTAATCGTTTGACAAATAGAGTTGGGTCCGCATGGTGAAGGAACACACGGATTTGTATATGACACATCTTTAGGAGCTATAAAGAAACAAAAATAAAATGAGTTTGATTATAGTCAATTAATTTATTAAAATAACATTAGTATATCATTAGACAAATCTCTTACGTGGTGGAATAGGAGAACATCTAGAGAATGGATCTCCTGTGTAACCAGCGTCACATGTACAAATAGGACTATGGTTGATAACATGACATGTAGCTCCACTACCACAGGTACCTGGACAAGGATTGACACATTTTTGGTTGCTGCAACTCTTGTCGGAGGCACATTCCGAACTGACTACACATTCTGGCCGGCACTGCGGAGGACTACCCACAAATGTTGGCTGACATGAACATGATGCTTGATTACCATTCACTTTGCATACTGAGTTTGGTCCGCAAGGATTCGGTTCACAAGGTGACGTTGGTGGACTTTGTAATGCTAAAACCAAATAAAGTATCACATTAACATTATTTTCCACATTACTGCAACAAACAAATAAGATCATGCTGAAAATCAGCTGCTGGGGGCTTGCCTTCCTGCAACATAGCTGAGCATGGCCCTTTTGAGTCGGAAAAGTTGTTTTTCTTTTCATTTGTAGATATATTTCTTTGTATTTGTATGTAAACTTCTTTTCAAATCTCTCAATATTTTTTTTATTATTAAACTATGATGAAATAAATTACAAAAGCTACAATTAAATACCTAAATATTAAGTATGATAAAATAATTTACAAAAGCTACAATAAATACTTACGTTTTTCTACATATCTGTTGCAGTCCCTGAATGGATTGCCGGTATAACCGACGGGACATGTACACATAGGAACGTGAGATACAACATGACAGATTGCATTCAATGCGCACGTTCCAATGCAAGGATCTTTACACTTATTTCCTAAACAAGCCTTGTTTGCAGAACAGTCAGTATTCAGAATACATTCCGGCTTACATCCATCGTAGGGGTTTCCAAAATAATCTGGTAAACATTCGCAAGACCCAGCACTGTTTCTTACTTTGCAAATAGCATTAGCTCCGCACGGTGATGGATAACAAGGGTCCGTTCTGTCGATTACAGGTTCGTTCAATATGACCAAACATTGCACAAATGGATCACCGGTAAAGCCAGATATACAGGAACACGAAGGACTGTGGTTAATTACGTGGCATTTAGCATTTTGCCCACATGATCCCGGACAGGGATCCTTACACTTTTGCTTTATACAAGCCAAATTGCTAGCGCAGTCTCCATTGTATATACATTCTGGGCGACAACTGGGTGGAGAACCAATAAATGTCGGTAAACAAGAGCACGAAGGTGAATCACCACTGACTAAACATTGACTGTTAGGTCCACAAGGACTGGGATTACAAGGATCACTAGGTATATATTCTGGAGCTTTTTGGGCTAAAAAAAAAAATAAAACATTAATTACACCACGTTTTTTAAAAAATTAAATATTTATAAAATCACGCAACAAAAAAGATACTTACGTATTTCCATACATCTAATGAATGGGTCTCCCGTGAGCCTCGAAGGGCATGAACAAATGGGATTATGATTGACCACATGACATTTTGCATTGATACCGCATGTACCAGGACAAGGATCTTTACATTTTTGATTGCTACAGGCTTCGTTCAGTGGACATTCAGAGCTCACAACACATTCCGGTCGGCAAGATGGAGGACTTCCAATGAAACCGGTAACACAAGAACAAACAGCTTGTCCATTTATTTCCCTACATTGGCTGTTTGGACCGCACGGTGAAGGATAGCATGGGTTTGTTACTGATATTGGAGCTGAAAAAAATAAAATAAAATGATGAATGATAAAAATCCAGTACGAATGATTTAGTAACATTATACAATAATTGTAGAAAAAAATACCTTTAATAGGATAGCACTGAGCGAATGCATTTCCTGTGAAACCAGTAGGACAACTGCACATAGGAATATGATTTAAAACGTCGCATCGTGCTTCTTGACCACATGTATTTGGACATGGATCCAAACATTTGTTACGCATGCACGCTTTGTCTCTGGAACAATCAGCACTGACTGTACATTCTGGCCTGCAGCCAATATAAGGATCTCCGTGATACTCTGGACGACATGTACATTCACCGTTTCTGCACTGAGCGTTTGCACCACAAGGTGATGGAATACAAGGATCTACTTCCACGGGATCAGCAGCTACAAGAAACAAGTTTAATTTTAAAATATCAACAAAATTTTAATAAGAAAGTATTAATACAATATTGAAAAAATAAATATTTACGTAATGGTGCAGGATAGCAGTTGGAAAGTGGATCTCCCGTATATCTATCGGGGCAGGTACAAATTGGTGTATGATTTATTACAACGCAATTTGCACTCAATCCGCACGATCCTGGACATGGATCTCGACATTTTTCATTCATACATGCTTTGTTACTGGTACATTCGGGATTGATTGTGCATTCTGCTCTGCAATTTGGTGGACTTCCAATATAAGAAGGAAGGCACGAGCACGAAGGTGCGCCGCCAATGTCTCTACACTGAGAATTTAGACCGCAAGGGGATGGAACGCATGGATCTCTATATGGCTCCTGTTGTGGTGGAGGTGAAGGGGCTGAAATTAAATAAAATAGTTAAAGTATACCCGGTTAAAAATGAAAAAGTTTATAAACAATCATTGTTAGTTTCAAAATGTAACTCACAAGGTATGGGATAACACCTCGAAAATGGATCGCCTGTGTATCCTTGATTGCACGAGCAAATCGGACTGTGATTATTAACTTGGCATTGTGCGTTCTGCCCGCATGGTCCGGGACAGGGGTTTGAACATTTCTGGTTAAAGCACGCTTTGTCTTGTGGGCATTCCGAACTGACTACACACTCAGGTCTACATGAAGGAGGTGACCCGATATAGCTTGGTAAACAAGTACACACCCCTTGTCCATTTACTTCCCTACACTGACTGTTTGGTCCACAAGGTGAAGGGTTACATGGGTTGACTGGTTCGGGAATAATTGCTGAAAAATTAAATAAATTCTTAATGTCAGTGTGGTTTTTATTTCTAAAAAACCAATATAATTAAATTATTTATAGTAAATAAATTCACAAAAAGAGAAAAATGCAAAAAATCTGTCTAAAAATAGGTAAATTGAAATATTTCCTACTGTCAAATATATCATATAGGTAATATAGATAAAATGGCAATAATAATGAAATAAGTCTTACGATCTCGATAGACATTGCAAAAGCGGAATGGATCGCCAGTATATCCAGGTCTGCATGTACATGAAGGCAGATGGTTGACCACTTGACAGTCAGCATTTTGTCCGCATGTACCGGGGCAAGGGTCCTGACATTTGCTTCGAACGCATGCCCTATTAGATTGACAATCAGAATTAATGATGCACTCTGGTCTGCAGCCTTCGTATGGATTTCCAAAATAATCGGGCAAACAGGTACAAGCACCAGCACCGTTTTGTTCTCTGCAAACAGCATTCGATCCACAGGGCGAAGGAACACAAGGCGTAGGACGTTCTTCGGGAACATAATCGGCTTGTTTCATCAAACATTGTAAGAAAGGATTTCCAATGTATCCTTCTAAGCAAACACACATTGGACTATGGCTCACAACACGACATTCAGTATTTGTGCCACACACACCAGGACAAGGGTCTTTGCACTTATTATTTATACAAGCGAGACTGAAAGAACATTCATTATTACTGATACATTCTGGTCGGCAGTTCGGAGGAGATCCAATAAATTCCGGTAAACAAGAACAAGATGGTGAATCACCGACTTCTTTGCACTGTGAATTTGGACCACACGGTGAAGGATGACAAGGATTTACATGTTCTGGAGGAGTTTCCACTGTAAAAATAACACAATGTTAGAAAACATAAAGTAAATTATAGGATAATAAATAAAAATGTTTTCAAATTGAAGAAAATTCTTACATATGGGTTGACATCTGGTGAAGGGATCACCCGTGTATCTAGGAGGACATGTGCATATGGGATTGTGATTGATAACTTCACACCTGGCTCCGATTCCACAAGTACCAGGACAGGGATCTCGACATTTTTGACTGCTACATGCCTCGTTCTGAGGACATTCAGAGCTCACAACGCATTCGGGTCGACAAGAAGGAGGACTTCCAATGTATCCCAATACACAAGAACAAACAGCTTGTCTGTTAATTTCTCTACACTGGCTGTTTGGCCCACATGGGGATGGACTGCAAGGGTTCGTTGTAACAGGAGCTAAATAAAAACAATAGAAAATTTACAATTTGTTGCATAAATTACCTACAAGAAATGAAATTTTTGCATTAAAACACAAATAAAAAAAAAAACTGAGCCATAAACATACCCTGCATTGGTCTGCAGTCTATGAATGCATTTCCTGTAAGACCTGCCGGACATGTGCACATCGGTATGTGATTTAAAACATCACAACGAGCGTTTTGACCACAAGTACCAGGACAAGGATTAGAACATTTATTGCGCATACAGGCTTTGTCTCTGGGACATTCTGCACTGACAACACACTCAGGTCTGCATCCAATATATGGGTCTCCATGATATTCGGGTAAACATGAACATTCTCCATTTCTACACTGAGCGTTTGATCCACAAGGCGATGGATTACATGGATCTGTTTCAACAGGATCAGCAGCTAAAAAAATAAATTGAAAACATTGATCCAATGCAGATGATGTGAAATGAATTTTCTGCTAAAAAAATTGCTATGCAGTTTGGGGGGAAAATATTATTGTTACTCATTTATATGTACAAAATAGATGAAAAAAAATGTATTTATTAAAAGTGATTCTTACGTGGTGGTGGTTTAGGGAAGCAGTTTGAGAAGGGATCACCAGTGTAGCCATCAGGACAGGTACACACGGGAGTGTGGTTAATGACGGCGCATTGTGCTCCAAAACCGCACGATCCTGGACATGGGTCTCTGCATTTTTGGTTCATGCACGCTTTGTTGCTGGCACACTCGGGATTTATTGTGCATTCTGCTCTGCAGTTTGGTGGACTTCCAATATACGACGGGAGGCATGAGCAAGAAGGTGCACCGCCAATGTCTCTACATTGTGAATTCAATCCACAAGGAGTAGGTAAACAGGGATTACGGTATTCTTCTTTTAGTGGTTCTATTGGAGCTGGAGCTAAAAAAGGTCAGTAGTTATAAAGCAAATAACTATACATAACACGTATAAGAATTTAACATAAACTATGATGGTTTTCTTACTTGGATAACACGATGAAAACGGATCACCGGTAAAACCATCCCTGCATGAACATATTGGACTATGATTGACAACTTGACACTTGGTATTAGTTCCACACGACCCTGGACATGGGTCTTTGCATTTTCTATTGATACAAGCGAGGCTGAGAGGACATTCTGAACTAATGGTACATTCGGGTCTACATGCAGGTGGGGATCCGACATATTCGGGTAAACAAGAACAAACACCTTGTCCATTGATTTCTCTACATTGACTATTTGGCCCACACGGAGATGGATTACATGGATCTGAATATTGCGGTTCAGTTTCTGGAAAAATTTACATTTTAAGTACACATTTTCAAACAAATATATAAAAAAAACTAAAGTTTATACAAATTTATGCTAAAAGTCCTCCCTGTCAATAAAGAAATCTTTAATTTGAATAAAAATAGTTGCCAATGTGAATAAGGAATATGTTAAAGTCTGACGAAATGAAAATAGTAACTATAAATAATACTCTGAAATGTCTGTATTTGAAGTCAAGCGTTTGTTAGACTCTTAATTATTATTGTTGATAGATTCGGTTGAGTGATGGCAATTTGGTTATGTGTGTTATATATATTTAATTATTAACTCACCAATGCATAGATTGCACCGCCTTGGAAACCAATATAGTGCAGTTGATATATTTAATGTACACACTATAGATGGTTTCAAAAGGATGCTTAGAGCAAATTACATTTTTTTTTGGTTTGTTTATTTTCTGGTTTATAAATAGAATCTGTTATAATCTGTATTTATTATTTATTTTTTTCTTTTTGTGTCAAGTTTTTGTTTTTGCTTGCTTTTTTAATAATTTATTTCTATTTTCTTTTATCATATTTTTATTATCTGTGTTATTGATGTATTTGAACTTATCGTTGTTTCGTTGTGCCTACATTTTTATTATTTATCTTGTATTTTTTTTATTATTTATCTTGTATTTTTTTTATTATTTATCTTGTATTTTATAGTAAATGCCTTATTAAGGGCGTACATATACATATTTTTAATGAATGTTGAGAAATTCAGTAAATATGAAAATAAACAGAATTTTCATTCAGTTGAGGCAGACTTCAAATTCATGTAAACTGGATGAATAGTCCAGTGTATTAATTAAATTGACAATTTATAATGATAAGCAAGTTATAGAAAAATAATGGAAGAGATTCTTACGCGATGATACATCTACTAAACACATGTAAATATTAATGATTTTATTTGTTTATTTTATTTTATTTATTTTTGTACACCTAGTCAACGTCTTCTACTTAGTACATCTATTGATCATTTCCATTCTTTTATTTTAATATTTTTCGTTTCAATATTGTTTTTGATACTACAGTTGTAGGTATTGTTTCTCATATATAAAAAAAAACTAAAGAAAATTTATAATGATGTTTCTCTCTTTTCAGGAAAATTTAAATTATTACATAATTTGTGATTTGGTTAATTTTGATTGAAATATTTATAGTATTTTGTATATTAATTTTAAAATTTTAAAATATTTATTTGGGAAACATACAGCTTTATAATCTTAAACAAAAGGAAATTATTTTACACTTATGCCAAGATTGTTCCCAAAAAAATTGCAAAATAAATTCTCTCTTTTCGGAGCAAAACACTCTTTTATTTTCTAATATGAGAGCAACATTATACACATATCCCCACATCATTTTTTACACCCTCATCCTCACAAATACACTTGGTTTTTTTATGAATTTAGTATTTTGCACTTTTTATGCATTAGATAACATCGAAATTTATTAAGGATTTATGCAGCAAATAGGTACTGTTTAATTATTGCTAGTATTAATCGAATATTTTTATTATTGCATTTGCGCAAACATTGGATTTTTTTCCCTGTCGGGAGTCAAAGATGTTTTTTAACAGATTTTTAATTATCTCAATAGAGACGAAGTTGGAATATTTATTGTAGGAGAACCGGGAAATCAAGGCACCTACAGGGCTTACGACCTGTCATCGGCTGGTTTACGTGATCACTTTATGCGCTTGCGCAACGTTCACCAATTATGCCTTTTAATGAGATCCCTATCAATTCAATTTTGATAGGGATCTCATTAAAAGGCATAATTGGTGAACGTTGCGCAAGCGCATAAAGTGATCACGTAAACCAGCCGATGACAGGTCGTAAGCCCTGTAGGTGCCTTGATTTCCCGGTTCTCCTACAATAAATATTCCAACTTCGTCTCTATTGAGATAATTAAAAATCTGTTAGTATTTTTTTTTTTTTTTTTTTTTTTTTTTTTTTTTTTTTTTTTATTTTTTTTATTTTTTCAAATTGAAGCTAACAATGTACAAAGAATAGTATATATGTATAAAAATATCAAATATAACAATTATCATCTCCGTACATCAATTATTAGCTTACAATACTATCATGATTTATTACAAAATACAGTCATATATACAAGATACAAAATCATATGTGTGTGTGAGGGTGTATATGTGTGAAGGTGTGTGTGTGTATGTGTGTGTATGTGTAAGTGTACATATATGTGTATGTGCATGCGTGCTGTGCGTTAGTGATAATCTTATGAAATTCCTGTATTACATCAGAACAGTCTTCGCCTAGTGAGATTATGAATTATATTGTATTATTTTAGTTAAGTTATATTGCAATAATTTTTGTATTATTGAAAGTCCTTTTCATATAATCATAATACAACAATCCAACTGCTCATCAAACTTTTAATATTTACACCGCATAGCTAATTAATTAAAATTAAATAAATCTTACTTTGCGGTAATTGGGAGCAATATCTGAAGGGGTCACCAGTATAGCCTACAAGGCAAGTACAAGAAGGAAGATGATTTACAACTTGACATAATGCATTAGTAGCGCAGGTACCAGGGCATGGATCTATACATTTATTACGTAGACATGCCTTGTTGGATGGGCAATCAGTATTTAAAATGCATTCTGGTCTACAACCCTGATAAGGATTGCCTGTATAGTCGGGAATACAGACGCATGATCCAGCTCCATTCCTTTCTCGGCATTCGGCATTAGATCCACAGGGTGATGGAATACAGGGAGTAGGTTGTTCTTGTAAAACGGGCTCTAAAATGGATAAAAAAATATATGACAGAAGAACCATTAATTTGAATATGGAAAAACTAATGAAATAATTGTTTCAACAATCCTGTACCTGGAATTGGATCACATCGAGAGAAAGGATCACCCGTAAGAGAAGCAGGACATATGCAATTGGGAGAATGGCTGACTACTCGACATTCAGCACTCAAACCACATGTTCCTGGACAAGGATCTTTACATTTCTGATTAATGCAAGCAAGATGATTTGCACACTCCGAGTTACTAGCACATTCTGGCCTACAATTAGGAGGAGTTCCAATAAACTCGGGTAAACACGAGCATGATGGGGAATCACCAATCTCTCTACATATTGAATTTGGACCACATGGAGATGGTTGGCATGGATTAACAGGGATTGGTGGTGAATCAACTGAAAACAAATTAATGTAAAATAATAAATATACATAAAACATTTAAAACAAAGACGATGAATAAGATATAAAAAAAACAATACTAATATCAACATACCAATAGGATTGCATCTGACGAAGGGATCACCGGTGTATCTGGGCATACAAGAACAAATAGGATTGTGGTTGATAACTTCACATCTGGCACCAATACCACAAGTTCCAGGACAAGGATCTCTACATTTTTGATTGCTACAAGCCTCATTTTGAGGACATTCTGAGCTCACAATGCATTCGGGTCGACAAGAAGGAGGACTACCGATGTATCCCGGTACACAATAACAAACAGCCTGTCCGTTAATTTCTCTACATTGGCTATTTGGTCCGCATGGAGACGGATTGCAGGGGTTCGTTGCAACAGGAGCTGAATACAAACAATGAAAATCTGAAGATTCATTCATAAAAATATTATATTGAAAAAAAGCGATAAACTATTGCGTACACGATAACGTACGCAGAACAAAAGCAATCTGTGGTGAGGAAGAGACGTACCCGGCATAGGTCTGCATTCAATGAACGCGTTTCCTGTGAGACCAGAGGGACATGCGCACATCGGTATGTGATTAACAACGTCGCATCGCGCACTCTGTCCGCAAGTGCCTGGACAAGGATCAGAACATTTATTGCGCATGCAGGCTCTGTCTCTGGGACAGTCTGCGCTCACAACGCACTCGGGTCTGCACCCGAAATACGGGTCTCCTTGGTATTCGGGAAGGCAAGTGCATTCGCCGTCTCGACACTGTGCGTTCGGTCCGCAGGGTGAGGGATTGCATGGGTCTGTTTCAACGGGGTCAGCGGCTAAAAATTAACGGAATATAATGAGAGGTTGGCTCGATGGAAAAAAAAGTGTGAAATAAATATATTTCCATTCGAATAAGATGGTGCTTACGTGGCGGTGGTTTAGGGTAGCAGTTTGAGAATGGATCACCGGTGTAGCCATCGGGACAGGTACACACGGGAGTGTGGTTTATGACGGCGCATTGTGCTCCAAAGCCGCACGATCCCGGACATGGGTCTCGGCATTTTTCGTTCATGCACGCTTTGTTACTGGCGCACTCGGGATTTATTGTGCATTCTGCTCTGCAGTTCGGTGGACTTCCAATATAGGACGGGAGGCATGAGCACGAAGGTGCTCCGCCAATGTCTCTACACTGAGAATTAAGACCGCAGGGGGAAGGAACGCATGGATCTCTATATGGTTCCTGCAGTGGCGGAGGCGACACAGCTGAAATTAAATCGAGGTGTTAAGAAGAGATACGGTCACTCAATAACATATTCAAAGAACGAGCCATATCTTATTAAAACTCACGCGGTATCGGGTAACATCTCGAAAATGGATCGCCTGTGTATCCTTGATTGCACGAGCAAATAGGACTGTGGTTGTTAACTTGGCATCGTGAGTTCTGTCCGCATGGTCCGGGACAGGGGTTCGAACATTTCTGATTAAAGCACGCTTTGTCTTGTGGGCATTCAGAACTGACAACACATTCGGGCCTGCACGAGGGAGGAGACCCGACGTAAGTCGGTTGGCAAGAGCACACACCCTGACCGTTTATTTCTCTGCACTGACTGTTCGGACCGCACGGCGATGGATTGCATGGGTCGACGGGCTCCGCAAGTACGGCTGAGAGAAGAATCAATCAAATATAATTAGTCAATGTTATAAAAGTCACAAGAGTCCATTTAACAAAAATATGTACGGTTGAGAAAAATATGTACACATATGTAGATAACACTCGTAAAATCAAGTCATACGACAATTATTACAATGCATTCAAAACGATACGCCACACTACAATAATCTTCTTGCAGCCGACCTCAAACAAAACGTTCACAATTCAACGACAACATGCATTCGATCTGATCAATACCTAACACTACACAAATAGACCTCGTTATGATAGTAAAAAATCTTACGTTCTTGGTAAACGTTACAGTAGCGGAAAGGATCTCCGGTGAATCCTGGCCTGCAATTGCAAGTGGGACTGTGGTTGATCACTTGACAGTCTGCATTTTGACCGCAAGTACCCGGGCAAGGATCCTGACATTTGTTTCTAACGCACGCTCTGTTTGATTGGCAATCAGAATTTATAACGCATTCGGGTCTGCAGGCTTCGTATGGATTTCCGAAATGGTCCGGTAAACAGGTGCAAGCACCGGCGCCGTTCTGTTCTCTGCATACGGCGTTCGAGCCACACGGTGAAGGCACGCAGGGAGCGGGACGTTCCTCGGGCAAAGGATCAGATTGCTTCAGATGGCATTGCACGAATGGATCGCCAGTATATCCGACTGTGCATATACACATGGGAGTGTGACTGACGACTCGGCACTCGGCGTTTGCGCCGCACGAACCGGGACAGGGATCTTTGCATTTTTGATTTATGCACGCTAAACTGTATGAGCATTCGCTGTTGCTGGCGCACTCCGGCCTGCAGTTGGGCGGGGATCCGATAAACTCGGCTAGGCAAGAACAAGACGGGGAATCGCCGATTTCTCTGCATTGTGAATTCGGTCCGCAGGGTGACGGTTGACACGGGTTCACCGGCACAGGGGGAGTTGCCGCTGTGGAAAATTAAACAATTTTATTTGAACGAACTGAAGGGAACGAGAATGTAAATATTTCATCAAGTCGACATATCAATGATTCATGATTTCTTACGTATGGGTTGACATCTGACGAAGGGGTCGCCCGAGTATCTAGGAGGACATGTGCATATGGGATTGTGATTGATAACTTCACATCTGGCTCCGATTCCACAAGTACCGGGACAGGGATCTCTACATTTTTGACTGCTGCATGCCTCGTTCTGAGGACATTCAGAGCTCACAACGCATTCGGGTCGACAAGAAGGAGGACTTCCGATGTATCCCGGTACACAAGAACAAACAGCCTGTCCGTTAATTTCTCTACATTGGCTGTTTGGTCCGCATGGAGACGGATTGCAGGGGTTCGTTGCAACAGGAGCTGAATACAAACAATGAAAATCTGAAGATTCATTCATAAAAATATCATATTGAATAAAAAAGCGATAAACTATTGCGTACACGATAACGTGCGCAGAAAAAAAGCAATCTGGGATGAGGAAGAGACGTACCCGGCATAGGTCTGCATTCAACGAACGCGTTTCCTGTGAGACCAGGGGGACATGTGCACATCGGTATGTGATTAACAACTTCGCATCGCGCACTCTGTCCGCAAGTGCCTGGACAAGGATCAGAACATTTATTGCGCATGCAGGCTCTGTCTCTGGGACAGTCTGCGCTCACAACGCACTCGGGTCTGCACCCGAAATACGGGTCTCCTTGGTATTCGGGAAGGCAAGTGCATTCGCCGTCTCGACACTGTGCGTTCGGTCCGCAGGGTGAGGGATTGCATGGGTCTGTTTCAACGGGGTCAGCGGCTAAAAATTAACGGAATATAATGAGAGGTTGGCTCGATGGAAAAAAAAGTGTGAAATAAATATATTTCCATTCGAATAAGATGGTGCTTACGTGGCGGTGGTTTAGGGTAGCAGTTTGAGAATGGATCACCGGTGTAGCCATCGGGACAGGTACACACGGGAGTGTGGTTTATGACGGCGCATTGTGCTCCAAAGCCGCACGATCCCGGACATGGGTCTCGGCATTTTTCGTTCATGCACGCTTTGTTACTGGCGCACTCGGGATTTATTGTGCATTCTGCTCTGCAGTTCGGTGGACTTCCAATATAGGACGGGAGGCATGAGCACGAAGGTGCTCCGCCAATGTCTCTACACTGAGAATTAAGACCGCAGGGGGAAGGAACGCATGGATCTCTATATGGTTCCTGCAGTGGCGGAGGCGACACAGCTGAAATTAAATCGAGGTGTTAAGAAGAGATACGGTCACTCAATAACATATTCAAAGAACGAGCCATATCTTATTAAAACTCACGCGGTATCGGGTAACATCTCGAAAATGGATCGCCTGTGTATCCTTGATTGCACGAGCAAATAGGACTGTGGTTGTTAACTTGGCATCGTGAGTTCTGTCCGCATGGTCCGGGACAGGGGTTCGAACATTTCTGATTAATGCACGCTTTGTCTTGTGGGCATTCAGAACTGACAACACATTCGGGCCTGCACGAGGGAGGAGACCCGACGTAAGTTGGTTGGCAAGAGCACACACCCTGACCGTTTATTTCTCTGCACTGACTGTTCGGACCGCACGGCGAGGGATTGCATGGGTCGACGGGCTCCGCAAGTACGGCTGAGAGAAGAATCAATCAAATATAATTAGTCAATGTTATAAAAGTCACAAGAGTCCATTTAACAAAAATATGTACGGTTGAGAAAAATATGTACACATATGTAGATAACACTCGTAAAATCAAGTCATACGACAATTATTACAATGCATTCAAAACGATACGCCACACTACAATAATCTTCTTGCAGCCGACCTCAAACAAAACGTTCACAATTCAACGACAACATGCATTCGATCTGATCAATACCTAACACTACACAAATAGACCTCGTTATGATAGTAAAAAATCTTACGTTCTTGGTAAACGTTACAGTAGCGGAAAGGATCTCCGGTGAATCCTGGCCTGCAATTGCAAGTGGGACTGTGGTTGATCACTTGACAGTCTGCATTTTGACCGCAAGTACCCGGGCAAGGATCCTGACATTTGTTTCTAACGCACGCTCTGTTTGATTGGCAATCAGAATTTATAACGCATTCGGGTCTGCAGGCTTCGTATGGATTTCCGAAATGGTCCGGTAAACAGGTGCAAGCACCGGCGCCGTTCTGTTCTCTGCATACGGCGTTCGAGCCACACGGTGAAGGCACGCAGGGAGCGGGACGTTCCTCGGGCAAAGGATCAGATTGCTTCAGATGGCATTGCACGAATGGATCGCCAGTATATCCGACTGTGCATATACACATGGGAGTGTGACTGACGACTCGGCACTCGGCGTTTGCGCCGCACGAACCGGGACAGGGATCTTTGCATTTTTGATTTATGCACGCTAAACTGTATGAGCATTCGCTGTTGCTGGCGCACTCCGGCCTGCAGTTGGGCGGGGATCCGATAAACTCGGCTAGGCAAGAACAAGACGGGGAATCGCCGATTTCTCTGCATTGTGAATTCGGTCCGCAGGGTGACGGTTGACACGGGTTCACCGGCACAGGGGGAGTTGCCGCTGTGGAAAATTAAACAATTTTATTTGAACGAACTGAAGGGAACGAGAATGTAAATATTTCATCAAGTCGACATATCAATGATTCATGATTTCTTACGTATGGGTTGACATCTGACGAAGGGGTCGCCCGAGTATCTAGGAGGACATGTGCATATGGGATTGTGATTGATAACTTCACATCTGGCTCCGATTCCACAAGTACCGGGACAGGGATCTCTACATTTTTGACTGCTGCATGCCTCGTTCTGAGGACATTCAGAGCTCACAACGCATTCGGGTCGACAAGAAGGAGGACTTCCGATGTATCCCGGTACACAAGAACAAACAGCCTGTCCGTTAATTTCTCTACATTGGCTGTTTGGTCCGCATGGAGACGGATTGCAGGGGTTCGTTGCAACAGGAGCTGAATACAAACAATGAAAATCTGAAGATTCATTCATAAAAATATCATATTGAATAAAAAAGCGATAAACTATTGCGTACACGATAACGTGCGCAGAAAAAAAGCAATCTGGGATGAGGAAGAGACGTACCCGGCATAGGTCTGCATTCAACGAACGCGTTTCCTGTGAGACCAGGGGGACATGTGCACATCGGTATGTGATTAACAACTTCGCATCGCGCACTCTGTCCGCAAGTGCCTGGACAAGGATCAGAACATTTATTGCGCATGCAGGCTCTGTCTCTGGGACAGTCTGCGCTCACAACGCACTCGGGTCTGCACCCGAAATACGGGTCTCCTTGGTATTCGGGAAGGCAAGTGCATTCGCCGTCTCGACACTGTGCGTTCGGTCCGCAGGGTGAGGGATTGCATGGGTCTGTTTCAACGGGGTCAGCGGCTAAAAATTAACGGAATATAATGAGAGGTTGGCTCGATGGAAAAAAAAGTGTGAAATAAATATATTTCCATTCGAATAAGATGGTGCTTACGTGGCGGTGGTTTAGGGTAGCAGTTTGAGAATGGATCACCGGTGTAGCCATCGGGACAGGTACACACGGGAGTGTGGTTTATGACGGCGCATTGTGCTCCAAAGCCGCACGATCCCGGACATGGGTCTCGGCATTTTTCGTTCATGCACGCTTTGTTACTGGCGCACTCGGGATTTATTGTGCATTCTGCTCTGCAGTTCGGTGGACTTCCAATATAGGACGGGAGGCATGAGCACGAAGGTGCTCCGCCAATGTCTCTACACTGAGAATTAAGACCGCAGGGAGAAGGAACGCATGGATCTCTATATGGTTCCTGCAGTGGCGGAGGCGACACAGCTGAAATTAAATCGAGGTGTTAAGAAGAGATACGGTCACTCAATAACATATTCAAAGAACGAGCCATATCTTATTAAAACTCACGCGGTATCGGGTAACATCTCGAAAATGGATCGCCTGTGTATCCTTGATTGCACGAGCAAATAGGACTGTGGTTGTTAACTTGGCATCGTGAGTTCTGTCCGCATGGTCCGGGACAGGGGTTCGAACATTTCTGATTAAAGCACGCTTTGTCTTGTGGGCATTCAGAACTGACAACACATTCGGGCCTGCACGAGGGAGGAGACCCGACGTAAGTTGGTTGGCAAGAGCACACACCCTGACCGTTTATTTCTCTGCACTGACTGTTCGGACCGCACGGCGAGGGATTGCATGGGTCGACGGGCTCCGCAAGTACGGCTGAGAGAAGAATCAATCAAATATAATTAGTCAATGTTATAAAAGTCACAAGAGTCCATTTAACAAAAATATGTACGGTTGAGAAAAATATGTACACATATGTAGATAACACTCGTAAAATCAAGTCATACGACAATTATTACAATGCATTCAAAACGATACGCCACACTACAATAATCTTCTTGCAGCCGACCTCAAACAAAACGTTCACAATTCAACGACAACATGCATTCGATCTGATCAATACCTAACACTACACAAATAGACCTCGTTATGATAGTAAAAAATCTTACGTTCTTGGTAAACGTTACAGTAGCGGAAAGGATCTCCGGTGAATCCTGGCCTGCAATTGCAAGTGGGACTGTGGTTGATCACTTGACAGTCTGCATTTTGACCGCAAGTACCCGGGCAAGGATCCTGACATTTGTTTCTAACGCACGCTCTGTTTGATTGGCAATCAGAATTTATAACGCATTCGGGTCTGCAGGCTTCGTATGGATTTCCGAAATGGTCCGGTAAACAGGTGCAAGCACCGGCGCCGTTCTGTTCTCTGCATACGGCGTTCGAGCCACACGGTGAAGGCACGCAGGGAGCGGGACGTTCCTCGGGCAAAGGATCAGATTGCTTCAGATGGCATTGCACGAATGGATCGCCAGTATATCCGACTGTGCATATACACATGGGAGTGTGACTGACGACTCGGCACTCGGCGTTTGCGCCGCACGAACCGGGACAGGGATCTTTGCATTTTTGATTTATGCACGCTAAACTGTATGAGCATTCGCTGTTGCTGGCGCACTCCGGCCTGCAGTTGGGCGGGGATCCGATAAACTCGGCTAGGCAAGAACAAGACGGGGAATCGCCGATTTCTCTGCATTGTGAATTCGGTCCGCAGGGTGACGGTTGACACGGGTTCACCGGCACAGGGGGAGTTGCCGCTGTGGAAAATTAAACAATTTTATTTGAACGAACTGAAGGGAACGAGAATGTAAATATTTCATCAAGTCGACATATCAATGATTCATGATTTCTTACGTATGGGTTGACATCTGACGAAGGGGTCGCCCGAGTATCTAGGAGGACATGTGCATATGGGATTGTGATTGATAACTTCACATCTGGCTCCGATTCCACAAGTACCGGGACAGGGATCTCTACATTTTTGACTGCTGCATGCCTCGTTCTGAGGACATTCAGAGCTCACAACGCATTCGGGTCGACAAGAAGGAGGACTTCCGATGTATCCCGGTACACAAGAACAAACAGCCTGTCCGTTAATTTCTCTACATTGGCTGTTTGGTCCGCATGGAGACGGATTGCAGGGGTTCGTTGCAACAGGAGCTGAATACAAACAATGAAAATCTGAAGATTCATTCATAAAAATATCATATTGAATAAAAAAGCGATAAACTATTGCGTACACGATAACGTGCGCAGCAAAAAAGCAATCTGGGATGAGGAAGAGACGTACCCGGCATAGGTCTGCATTCAACGAACGCGTTTCCTGTGAGACCAGGGGGACATGTGCACATCGGTATGTGATTAACAACTTCGCATCGCGCACTCTGTCCGCAAGTACCTGGACAAGGATCAGAACATTTATTGCGCATGCAGGCTCTGTCTCTGGGACAGTCTGCGCTCACAACGCACTCGGGTCTGCACCCGAAATACGGGTCTCCTTGGTATTCGGGAAGGCAAGTGCATTCGCCGTCTCGACACTGTGCGTTCGGTCCGCAGGGTGAGGGATTGCATGGGTCTGTTTCAACGGGGTCAGCGGCTAAAAATTAACGGAATATAATGAGAGGTTGGCTCGATGGAAAAAAATAGTGTGAAATAAATATATTTCCATTCGAATAAGATGGTGCTTACGTGGCGGTGGTTTAGGGTAGCAGTTTGAGAATGGATCACCGGTGTAGCCATCGGGACAGGTACACACGGGAGTGTGGTTTATGACGGCGCATTGTGCTCCAAAGCCGCACGATCCCGGACATGGGTCTCGGCATTTTTCGTTCATGCACGCTTTGTTACTGGCGCACTCGGGATTTATTGTGCATTCTGCTCTGCAGTTCGGTGGACTTCCAATATAGGACGGGAGGCATGAGCACGAAGGTGCTCCGCCAATGTCTCTACACTGAGAATTAAGACCGCAGGGGGAAGGAACGCATGGATCTCTATATGGTTCCTGCAGTGGCGGAGGCGACACAGCTGAAATTAAATCGAGGTGTTAAGAAGAGATACGGTCACTCAATAACATATTCAAAGAACGAGCCATATCTTATTAAAACTCACGCGGTATCGGGTAACATCTCGAAAATGGATCGCCTGTGTATCCTTGATTGCACGAGCAAATAGGACTGTGGTTGTTAACTTGGCATCGTGAGTTCTGTCCGCATGGTCCGGGACAGGGGTTCGAACATTTCTGATTAAAGCACGCTTTGTCTTGTGGGCATTCAGAACTGACAACACATTCGGGTCTGCACGAGGGAGGAGACCCGACGTAAGTTGGTTGGCAAGAGCACACACCCTGACCGTTTATTTCTCTGCACTGACTGTTCGGACCGCACGGCGAGGGATTGCATGGGTCGACGGGCTCCGCAAGTACGGCTGAGAGAAGAATCAATCAAATATAATTAGTCAATGTTATAAAAGTCACAAGAGTCCATTTAACAAAAATATGTACGGTTGAGAAAAATATGTACACATATGTAGATAACACTCGTAAAATCAAGTCATACGACAATTATTAAAATGCATTCAAAACGATACGCCACACTACAATAATCTTCTTGCAGCCGACCTCAAACAAAACTTTCACAATTCAACGACAACATGCATTCGATCTGATCAATACCTAACACTACACAAATAGACCTCGTTATGATAGTAAAAAATCTTACGTTCTTGGTAAACGTTACAGTAGCGGAAAGGATCTCCGGTGAATCCTGGCCTGCAATTGCAAGTGGGACTGTGGTTGATCACTTGACAGTCTGCATTTTGACCGCAAGTACCCGGGCAAGGATCCTGACATTTGTTTCTAACGCACGCTCTGTTTGATTGGCAATCAGAATTTATAACGCATTCGGGTCTGCAGGCTTCGTATGGATTTCCGAAATGATCCGGTAAACAGGTGCAAGCACCGGCGCCGTTCTGTTCTCTGCATACGGCGTTCGAGCCACACGGTGAAGGCACGCAGGGAGCGGGACGTTCCTCGGGCAAAGGATCAGATTGCTTCAGATGGCATTGCACGAATGGATCGCCAGTATATCCGACTGTGCATATACACATGGGAGTGTGACTGACGACTCGGCACTCGGCGTTTGCGCCGCACGAACCGGGACAGGGATCTTTGCATTTTTGATTTATGCACGCTAAACTGTATGAGCATTCGCTGTTGCTGGCGCACTCCGGCCTGCAGTTGGGCGGGGATCCGATAAACTCGGCTAGGCAAGAACAAGACGGGGAATCGCCGATTTCTCTGCATTGTGAATTCGGTCCGCAGGGTGACGGTTGACACGGGTTCACCGGCACAGGGGGAGTTGCCGCTGTGGAAAATTAAACAATTTTATTTGAACGAACTGAAGGGAACGAGAATGTAAATATTTCATCAAGTCGACATATCAAGGATTCATGATTTCTTACGTATGGGTTGACATCTGACGAAGGGGTCGCCCGAGTATCTAGGAGGACATGTGCATATGGGATTGTGATTGATAACTTCACATCTGGCTCCGATTCCACAAGTACCGGGACAGGGATCTCTACATTTTTGACTGCTGCATGCCTCGTTCTGAGGACATTCAGAGCTCACAACGCATTCGGGTCGACAAGAAGGAGGACTTCCGATGTATCCCGGTACACAAGAACAAACAGCCTGTCCGTTAATTTCTCTACATTGGCTGTTTGGTCCGCATGGAGACGGATTGCAGGGGTTCGTTGCAACAGGAGCTGAATACAAACAATGAAAATCTGAAGATTCATTCATAAAAATATCATATTGAATAAAAAAGCGATAAACTATTGCGTACACGATAACGTGCGCAGAAAAAAAGCAATCTGGGATGAGGAAGAGACGTACCCGGCATAGGTCTGCATTCAACGAACGCGTTTCCTGTGAGACCAGGGGGACATGTGCACATCGGTATGTGATTAACAACTTCGCATCGCGCACTCTGTCCGCAAGTACCTGGACAAGGATCAGAACATTTATTGCGCATGCAGGCTCTGTCTCTGGGACAGTCTGCGCTCACAACGCACTCGGGTCTGCACCCGAAATACGGGTCTCCTTGGTATTCGGGAAGGCAAGTGCATTCGCCGTCTCGACACTGTGCGTTCGGTCCGCAGGGTGAGGGATTGCATGGGTCTGTTTCAACGGGGTCAGCGGCTAAAAATTAACGGAATAATGAGAGGTTGGCTCGATGGAAAAAAATAGTGTGAAATAAATATATTTCCATTCGAATAAGATGGTGCTTACGTGGCGGTGGTTTAGGGTAGCAGTTTGAGAATGGATCACCGGTGTAGCCATCGGGACAGGTACACACGGGAGTGTGGTTTATGACGGCGCATTGTGCTCCAAAGCCGCACGATCCCGGACATGGGTCTCGGCATTTTTCGTTCATGCACGCTTTGTTACTGGCGCACTCGGGATTTATTGTGCATTCTGCTCTGCAGTTCGGTGGACTTCCAATATAGGACGGGAGGCATGAGCACGAAGGTGCTCCGCCAATGTCTCTACACTGAGAATTAAGACCGCAGGGGGAAGGAACGCATGGATCTCTATATGGTTCCTGCAGTGGCGGAGGCGACACAGCTGAAATTAAATCGAGGTGTTAAGAAGAGATACGGTCACTCAATAACATATTCAAAGAACGAGCCATATCTTATTAAAACTCACGCGGTATCGGGTAACATCTCGAAAATGGATCGCCTGTGTATCCTTGATTGCACGAGCAAATAGGACTGTGGTTGTTAACTTGGCATCGTGAGTTCTGTCCGCATGGTCCGGGACAGGGGTTCGAACATTTCTGATTAAAGCACGCTTTGTCTTGTGGGCATTCAGAACTGACAACACATTCGGGCCTGCACGAGGGAGGAGACCCGACGTAAGTTGGTTGGCAAGAGCACACACCCTGACCGTTTATTTCTCTGCACTGACTGTTCGGACCGCACGGCGAGGGATTGCATGGGTCGACGGGCTCCGCAAGTACGGCTGAGAGAAGAATCAATCAAATATAATTAGTCAATGTAATAAAAGTCACAAGAGTCCATTTAACAAAAATATGTACGGTTGAGAAAAATATGTACACATATGTAGATAACACTCGTAAAATCAAGTCATACGACAATTATTAAAATGCATTCAAAACGATACGCCACACTACAATAATCTTCTTGCAGCCGACCTCAAACAAAACTTTCACAATTCAACGACAACATGCATTCGATCTGATCAATACCTAACACTACACAAATAGACCTCGTTATGATAGTAAAAAATCTTACGTTCTTGGTAAACGATACAGTAGCGGAAAGGATCTCCGGTGAATCCTGGCCTGCAATTGCAAGTGGGACTGTGGTTGATCACTTGACAGTCTGCATTTTGACCGCAAGTACCCGGGCAAGGATCCTGACATTTGTTTCTAACGCACGCTCTGTTTGATTGGCAATCAGAATTTATAACGCATTCGGGTCTGCAGGCTTCGTATGGATTTCCGAAATGATCCGGTAAACAGGTGCAAGCACCGGCGCCGTTCTGTTCTCTGCATACGGCGTTCGAGCCACACGGTGAAGGCACGCAGGGAGCGGGACGTTCCTCGGGCAAAGGATCAGATTGCTTCAGATGGCATTGCACGAATGGATCGCCAGTATATCCGACTGTGCATATACACATGGGAGTGTGACTGACGACTCGGCACTCGGCGTTTGCGCCGCACGAACCGGGACAGGGATCTTTGCATTTTTGATTTATGCACGCTAAACTGTATGAGCATTCGCTGTTGCTGGCGCACTCCGGCCTGCAGTTGGGCGGGGATCCGATAAACTCGGCTAGGCAAGAACAAGACGGGGAATCGCCGATTTCTCTGCATTGTGAATTCGGTCCGCAGGGTGACGGTTGACACGGGTTCACCGGCACAGGGGGAGTTGCCGCTGTGGAAAATTAAACAATTTTATTTGAACGAACTGAAGGGAACGAGAATGTAAATATTTCATCAAGTCGACATATCAATGATTCATGATTTCTTACGTATGGGTTGACATCTGACGAAGGGGTCGCCCGAGTATCTAGGAGGACATGTGCATATGGGATTGTGATTGATAACTTCACATCTGGCTCCGATTCCACAAGTACCGGGACAGGGATCTCTACATTTTTGACTGCTGCATGCCTCGTTCTGAGGACATTCAGAGCTCACAACGCATTCGGGTCGACAAGAAGGAGGACTTCCGATGTATCCCGGTACACAAGAACAAACAGCCTGTCCGTTAATTTCTCTACATTGGCTGTTTGGTCCGCATGGAGACGGATTGCAGGGGTTCGTTGCAACAGGAGCTGAATACAAACAATGAAAATCTGAAGATTCATTCATAAAAATATCATATTGAATAAAAAAGCGATAAACTATTGCGTACACGATAACGTGCGCAGCAAAAAAGCAATCTGGGATGAGGAAGAGACGTACCCGGCATAGGTCTGCATTCAACGAACGCGTTTCCTGTGAGACCAGGGGGACATGTGCACATCGGTATGTGATTAACAACTTCGCATCGCGCACTCTGTCCGCAAGTGCCTGGACAAGGATCAGAACATTTATTGCGCATGCAGGCTCTGTCTCTGGGACAGTCTGCGCTCACAACGCACTCGGGTCTGCACCCGAAATACGGGTCTCCTTGGTATTCGGGAAGGCAAGTGCATTCGCCGTCTCGACACTGTGCGTTCGGTCCGCAGGGTGAGGGATTGCATGGGTCTGTTTCAACGGGGTCAGCGGCTAAAAATTAACGGAATATAATGAGAGGTTGGCTCGATGGAAAAAAAAGTGTGAAATAAATATATTTCCATTCGAATAAGATGGTGCTTACGTGGCGGTGGTTTAGGGTAGCAGTTTGAGAATGGATCACCGGTGTAGCCATCGGGACAGGTACACACGGGAGTGTGGTTTATGACGGCGCATTGTGCTCCAAAGCCGCACGATCCCGGACATGGGTCTCGGCATTTTTCGTTCATGCACGCTTTGTTACTGGCGCACTCGGGATTTATTGTGCATTCTGCTCTGCAGTTCGGTGGACTTCCAATATAGGACGGGAGGCATGAGCACGAAGGTGCTCCGCCAATGTCTCTACACTGAGAATTAAGACCGCAGGGGGAAGGAACGCATGGATCTCTATATGGTTCCTGCAGTGGCGGAGGCGACACAGCTGAAATTAAATCGAGGTGTTAAGAAGAGATACGGTCACTCAATAACATATTCAAAGAACGAGCCATATCTTATTAAAACTCACGCGGTATCGGGTAACATCTCGAAAATGGATCGCCTGTGTATCCTTGATTGCACGAGCAAATAGGACTGTGGTTGTTAACTTGGCATCGTGAGTTCTGTCCGCATGGTCCGGGACAGGGGTTCGAACATTTCTGATTAAAGCACGCTTTGTCTTGTGGGCATTCAGAACTGACAACACATTCGGGCCTGCACGAGGGAGGAGACCCGACGTAAGTTGGTTGGCAAGAGCACACACCCTGACCGTTTATTTCTCTGCACTGACTGTTCGGACCGCACGGCGAGGGATTGCATGGGTCGACGGGCTCCGCAAGTACGGCTGAGAGAAGAATCAATCAAATATAATTAGTCAATGTTATAAAAGTCACAAGAGTCCATTTAACAAAAATATGTACGGTTGAGAAAAATATGTACACATATGTAGATAACACTCGTAAAATCAAGTCATACGACAATTATTACAATGCATTCAAAACGATACGCCACACTACAATAATCTTCTTGCAGCCGACCTCAAACAAAACGTTCACAATTCAACGACAACATGCATTCGATCTGATCAATACCTAACACTACACAAATAGACCTCGTTATGATAGTAAAAAATCTTACGTTCTTGGTAAACGTTACAGTAGCGGAAAGGATCTCCGGTGAATCCTGGCCTGCAATTGCAAGTGGGACTGTGGTTGATCACTTGACAGTCTGCATTTTGACCGCAAGTACCCGGGCAAGGATCCTGACATTTGTTTCTAACGCACGCTCTGTTTGATTGGCAATCAGAATTTATAACGCATTCGGGTCTGCAGGCTTCGTATGGATTTCCGAAATGGTCCGGTAAACAGGTGCAAGCACCGGCGCCGTTCTGTTCTCTGCATACGGCGTTCGAGCCACACGGTGAAGGCACGCAGGGAGCGGGACGTTCCTCGGGCAAAGGATCAGATTGCTTCAGATGGCATTGCACGAATGGATCGCCAGTATATCCGACTGTGCATATACACATGGGAGTGTGACTGACGACTCGGCACTCGGCGTTTGCGCCGCACGAACCGGGACAGGGATCTTTGCATTTTTGATTTATGCACGCTAAACTGTATGAGCATTCGCTGTTGCTGGCGCACTCCGGCCTGCAGTTGGGCGGGGATCCGATAAACTCGGCTAGGCAAGAACAAGACGGGGAATCGCCGATTTCTCTGCATTGTGAATTCGGTCCGCAGGGTGACGGTTGACACGGGTTCACCGGCACAGGGGGAGTTGCCGCTGTGGAAAATTAAACAATTTTATTTGAACGAACTGAAGGGAACGAGAATGTAAATATTTCATCAAGTCGACATATCAATGATTCATGATTTCTTACGTATGGGTTGACATCTGACGAAGGGGTCGCCCGAGTATCTAGGAGGACATGTGCATATGGGATTGTGATTGATAACTTCACATCTGGCTCCGATTCCACAAGTACCGGGACAGGGATCTCTACATTTTTGACTGCTGCATGCCTCGTTCTGAGGACATTCAGAGCTCACAACGCATTCGGGTCGACAAGAAGGAGGACTTCCGATGTATCCCGGTACACAAGAACAAACAGCCTGTCCGTTAATTTCTCTACATTGGCTGTTTGGTCCGCATGGAGACGGATTGCAGGGGTTCGTTGCAACAGGAGCTGAATACAAACAATGAAAATCTGAAGATTCATTCATAAAAATATCATATTGAATAAAAAAGCGATAAACTATTGCGTACACGATAACGTGCGCAGAAAAAAAGCAATCTGGGATGAGGAAGAGACGTACCCGGCATAGGTCTGCATTCAACGAACGCGTTTCCTGTGAGACCAGGGGGACATGTGCACATCGGTATGTGATTAACAACTTCGCATCGCGCACTCTGTCCGCAAGTGCCTGGACAAGGATCAGAACATTTATTGCGCATGCAGGCTCTGTCTCTGGGACAGTCTGCGCTCACAACGCACTCGGGTCTGCACCCGAAATACGGGTCTCCTTGGTATTCGGGAAGGCAAGTGCATTCGCCGTCTCGACACTGTGCGTTCGGTCCGCAGGGTGAGGGATTGCATGGGTCTGTTTCAACGGGGTCAGCGGCTAAAAATTAACGGAATATAATGAGAGGTTGGCTCGATGGAAAAAAAAGTGTGAAATAAATATATTTCCATTCGAATAAGATGGTGCTTACGTGGCGGTGGTTTAGGGTAGCAGTTTGAGAATGGATCACCGGTGTAGCCATCGGGACAGGTACACACGGGAGTGTGGTTTATGACGGCGCATTGTGCTCCAAAGCCGCACGATCCCGGACATGGGTCTCGGCATTTTTCGTTCATGCACGCTTTGTTACTGGCGCACTCGGGATTTATTGTGCATTCTGCTCTGCAGTTCGGTGGACTTCCAATATAGGACGGGAGGCATGAGCACGAAGGTGCTCCGCCAATGTCTCTACACTGAGAATTAAGACCGCAGGGGGAAGGAACGCATGGATCTCTATATGGTTCCTGCAGTGGCGGAGGCGACACAGCTGAAATTAAATCGAGGTGTTAAGAAGAGATACGGTCACTCAATAACATATTCAAAGAACGAGCCATATCTTATTAAAACTCACGCGGTATCGGGTAACATCTCGAAAATGGATCGCCTGTGTATCCTTGATTGCACGAGCAAATAGGACTGTGGTTGTTAACTTGGCATCGTGAGTTCTGTCCGCATGGTCCGGGACAGGGGTTCGAACATTTCTGATTAAAGCACGCTTTGTCTTGTGGGCATTCAGAACTGACAACACATTCGGGTCTGCACGAGGGAGGAGACCCGACGTAAGTTGGTTGGCAAGAGCACACACCCTGACCGTTTATTTCTCTGCACTGACTGTTCGGACCGCACGGCGAGGGATTGCATGGGTCGACGGGCTCCGCAAGTACGGCTGAGAGAAGAATCAATCAAATATAATTAGTCAATGTTATAAAAGTCACAAGAGTCCATTTAACAAAAATATGTACGGTTGAGAAAAATATGTACACATATGTAGATAACACTCGTAAAATCAAGTCATACGACAATTATTAAAATGCATTCAAAACGATACGCCACACTACAATAATCTTCTTGCAGCCGACCTCAAACAAAACTTTCACAATTCAACGACAACATGCATTCGATCTGATCAATACCTAACACTACACAAATAGACCTCGATATGATAGTAAAAAATCTTACGTTCTTGGTAAACGTTACAGTAGCGGAAAGGATCTCCGGTGAATCCTGGCCTGCAATTGCAAGTGGGACTGTGGTTGATCACTTGACAGTCTGCATTTTGACCGCAAGTACCCAGGCAAGGATCCAGACATTTGTTTCTAACGCACGCTCTGTTTGATTGGCAATCAGAATTTATAACGCATTCGGGTCTGCAGGCTTCGTATGGATTTCCGAAATGATCCGGTAAACAGGTGCAAGCACCGGCGCCGTTCTGTTCTCTGCATACGGCGTTCGAGCCACACGGTGAAGGCACGCAGGGAGCGGGACGTTCCTCGGGCAAAGGATCAGATTGCTTCAGATGGCATTGCACGAATGGATCGCCAGTATATCCGACTGTGCATATACACATGGGAGTGTGACTGACGACTCGGCACTCGGCGTTTGCGCCGCACGAACCGGGACAGGGATCTTTGCATTTTTGATTTATGCACGCTAAACTGTATGAGCATTCGCTGTTGCTGGCGCACTCCGGCCTGCAGTTGGGCGGGGATCCGATAAACTCGGCTAGGCAAGAACAAGATGGGGAATCGCCGATTTCTCTGCATTGTGAATTCGGTCCGCAGGGTGACGGTTGACACGGGTTCACCGGCACAGGGGGAGTTGCCGCTGTGGAAAATTAAACAATTTTATTTGAACGAACTGAAGGGAACGAGAATGTAAATATTTCATCAAGTCGACATATCAAGGATTCATGATTTCTTACGTATGGGTTGACATCTGACGAAGGGGTCGCCCGAGTATCTAGGAGGACATGTGCATATGGGATTGTGATTGATAACTTCACATCTGGCTCCGATTCCACAAGTACCGGGACAGGGATCTCTACATTTTTGACTGCTGCATGCCTCGTTCTGAGGACATTCAGAGCTCACAACGCATTCGGGTCGACAAGAAGGAGGACTTCCGATGTATCCCGGTACACAAGAACAAACAGCCTGTCCGTTAATTTCTCTACATTGGCTGTTTGGTCCGCATGGAGACGGATTGCAGGGGTTCGTTGCAACAGGAGCTGAATACAAACAATGAAAATCTGAAGATTCATTCATAAAAATATCATATTGAATAAAAAAGCGATAAACTATTGCGTACACGATAACGTGCGCAGAAAAAAAGCAATCTGGGATGAGGAAGAGACGTACCCGGCATAGGTCTGCATTCAACGAACGCGTTTCCTGTGAGACCAGGGGTACATGTGCACATCGGTATGTGATTAACAACTTCGCATCGCGCACTCTGTCCGCAAGTACCTGGACAAGGATCAGAACATTTATTGCGCATGCAGGCTCTGTCTCTGGGACAGTCTGCGCTCACAACGCACTCGGGTCTGCACCCGAAATACGGGTCTCCTTGGTATTCGGGAAGGCAAGTGCATTCGCCGTCTCGACACTGTGCGTTCGGTCCGCAGGGTGAGGGATTGCATGGGTCTGTTTCAACGGGGTCAGCGGCTAAAAATTAACGGAATATAATGAGAGGTTGGCTCGATGGAAAAAAATAGTGTGAAATAAATATATTTCCATTCGAATAAGATGGTGCTTACGTGGCGGTGGTTTAGGGTAGCAGTTTGAGAATGGATCACCGGTGTAGCCATCGGGACAGGTACACACGGGAGTGTGGTTTATGACGGCGCATTGTGCTCCAAAGCCGCACGATCCCGGACATGGGTCTCGGCATTTTTCGTTCATGCACGCTTTGTTACTGGCGCACTCGGGATTTATTGTGCATTCTGCTCTGCAGTTCGGTGGACTTCCAATATAGGACGGGAGGCATGAGCACGAAGGTGCTCCGCCAATGTCTCTACACTGAGAATTAAGACCGCAGGGGGAAGGAACGCATGGATCTCTATATGGTTCCTGCAGTGGCGGAGGCGACACAGCTGAAATTAAATCGAGGTGTTAAGAAGAGATACGGTCACTCAATAACATATTCAAAGAACGAGCCATATCTTATTAAAACTCACGCGGTATCGGGTAACATCTCGAAAATGGATCGCCTGTGTATCCTTGATTGCACGAGCAAATAGGACTGTGGTTGTTAACTTGGCATCGTGAGTTCTGTCCGCATGGTCCGGGACAGGGGTTCGAACATTTCTGATTAAAGCACGCTTTGTCTTGTGGGCATTCAGAACTGACAACACATTCGGGTCTGCACGAGGGAGGAGACCCGACGTAAGTTGGTTGGCAAGAGCACACACCCTGACCGTTTATTTCTCTGCACTGACTGTTCGGACCGCACGGCGAGGGATTGCATGGGTCGACGGGCTCCGCAAGTACGGCTGAGAGAAGAATCAATCAAATATAATTAGTCAATGTTATAAAAGTCACAAGAGTCCATTTAACAAAAATATGTACGGTTGAGAAAAATATGTACACATATGTAGATAACACTCGTAAAATCAAGTCATACGACAATTATTAAAATGCATTCAAAACGATACGCCACACTACAATAATCTTCTTGCAGCCGACCTCAAACAAAACTTTCACAATTCAACGACAACATGCATTCGATCTGATCAATACCTAACACTACACAAATAGACCTCGTTATGATAGTAAAAAATCTTACGTTCTTGGTAAACGTTACAGTAGCGGAAAGGATCTCCGGTGAATCCTGGCCTGCAATTGCAAGTGGGACTGTGGTTGATCACTTGACAGTCTGCATTTTGACCGCAAGTACCCGGGCAAGGATCCTGACATTTGTTTCTAACGCACGCTCTGTTTGATTGGCAATCAGAATTTATAACGCATTCGGGTCTGCAGGCTTCGTATGGATTTCCGAAATGATCCGGTAAACAGGTGCAAGCACCGGCGCCGTTCTGTTCTCTGCATACGGCGTTCGAGCCACACGGTGAAGGCACGCAGGGAGCGGGACGTTCCTCGGGCAAAGGATCAGATTGCTTCAGATGGCATTGCACGAATGGATCGCCAGTATATCCGACTGTGCATATACACATGGGAGTGTGACTGACGACTCGGCACTCGGCGTTTGCGCCGCACGAACCGGGACAGGGATCTTTGCATTTTTGATTTATGCACGCTAAACTGTATGAGCATTCGCTGTTGCTGGCGCACTCCGGCCTGCAGTTGGGCGGGGATCCGATAAACTCGGCTAGGCAAGAACAAGACGGGGAATCGCCGATTTCTCTGCATTGTGAATTCGGTCCGCAGGGTGACGGTTGACACGGGTTCACCGGCACAGGGGGAGTTGCCGCTGTGGAAAATTAAACAATTTTATTTGAACGAACTGAAGGGAACGAGAATGTAAATATTTCATCAAGTCGACATATCAAGGATTCATGATTTCTTACGTATGGGTTGACATCTGACGAAGGGGTCGCCCGAGTATCTAGGAGGACATGTGCATATGGGATTGTGATTGATAACTTCACATCTGGCTCCGATTCCACAAGTACCGGGACAGGGATCTCTACATTTTTGACTGCTGCATGCCTCGTTCTGAGGACATTCAGAGCTCACAACGCATTCGGGTCGACAAGAAGGAGGACTTCCGATGAATCCCGGTACACAAGAACAAACAGCCTGTCCGTTAATTTCTCTACATTGGCTGTTTGGTCCGCATGGAGACGGATTGCAGGGGTTCGTTGCAACAGGAGCTGAATACAAACAATGAAAATCTGAAGATTCATTCATAAAAATATCATATTGAATAAAAAAGCGATAAACTATTGCGTACACGATAACGTGCGCAGAAAAAAAGCAATCTGGGATGAGGAAGAGACGTACCCGGCATAGGTCTGCATTCAACGAACGCGTTTCCTGTGAGACCAGGGGGACATGTGCACATCGGTATGTGATTAACAACTTCGCATCGCGCACTCTGTCCGCAAGTACCTGGACAAGGATCAGAACATTTATTGCGCATGCAGGCTCTGTCTCTGGGACAGTCTGCGCTCACAACGCACTCGGGTCTGCACCCGAAATACGGGTCTCCTTGGTATTCGGGAAGGCAAGTGCATTCGCCGTCTCGACACTGTGCGTTCGGTCCGCAGGGTGAGGGATTGCATGGGTCTGTTTCAACGGGGTCAGCGGCTAAAAATTAACGGAATAATGAGAGGTTGGCTCGATGGAAAAAAATAGTGTGAAATAAATATATTTCCATTCGAATAAGATGGTGCTTACGTGGCGGTGGTTTAGGGTAGCAGTTTGAGAATGGATCACCGGTGTAGCCATCGGGACAGGTACACACGGGAGTGTGGTTTATGACGGCGCATTGTGCTCCAAAGCCGCACGATCCCGGACATGGGTCTCGGCATTTTTCGTTCATGCACGCTTTGTTACTGGCGCACTCGGGATTTATTGTGCATTCTGCTCTGCAGTTCGGTGGACTTCCAATATAGGACGGGAGGCATGAGCACGAAGGTGCTCCGCCAATGTCTCTACACTGAGAATTAAGACCGCAGGGGGAAGGAACGCATGGATCTCTATATGGTTCCTGCAGTGGCGGAGGCGACACAGCTGAAATTAAATCGAGGTGTTAAGAAGAGATACGGTCACTCAATAACATATTCAAAGAACGAGCCATATCTTATTAAAACTCACGCGGTATCGGGTAACATCTCGAAAATGGATCGCCTGTGTATCCTTGATTGCACGAGCAAATAGGACTGTGGTTGTTAACTTGGCATCGTGAGTTCTGTCCGCATGGTCCGGGACAGGGGTTCGAACATTTCTGATTAAAGCACGCTTTGTCTTGTGGGCATTCAGAACTGACAACACATTCGGGCCTGCACGAGGGAGGAGACCCGACGTAAGTTGGTTGGCAAGAGCACACACCCTGACCGTTTATTTCTCTGCACTGACTGTTCGGACCGCACGGCGAGGGATTGCATGGGTCGACGGGCTCCGCAAGTACGGCTGAGAGAAGAATCAATCAAATATAATTAGTCAATGTAATAAAAGTCACAAGAGTCCATTTAACAAAAATATGTACGGTTGAGAAAAATATGTACACATATGTAGATAACACTCGTAAAATCAAGTCATACGACAATTATTAAAATGCATTCAAAACGATACGCCACACTACAATAATCTTCTTGCAGCCGACCTCAAACAAAACTTTCACAATTCAACGACAACATGCATTCGATCTGATCAATACCTAACACTACACAAATAGACCTCGTTATGATAGTAAAAAATCTTACGTTCTTGGTAAACGATACAGTAGCGGAAAGGATCTCCGGTGAATCCTGGCCTGCAATTGCAAGTGGGACTGTGGTTGATCACTTGACAGTCTGCATTTTGACCGCAAGTACCCGGGCAAGGATCCTGACATTTGTTTCTAACGCACGCTCTGTTTGATTGGCAATCAGAATTTATAACGCATTCGGGTCTGCAGGCTTCGTATGGATTTCCGAAATGATCCGGTAAACAGGTGCAAGCACCGGCGCCGTTCTGTTCTCTGCATACGGCGTTCGAGCCACACGGTGAAGGCACGCAGGGAGCGGGACGTTCCTCGGGCAAAGGATCAGATTGCTTCAGATGGCATTGCACGAATGGATCGCCAGTATATCCGACTGTGCATATACACATGGGAGTGTGACTGACGACTCGGCACTCGGCGTTTGCGCCGCACGAACCGGGACAGGGATCTTTGCATTTTTGATTTATGCACGCTAAACTGTATGAGCATTCGCTGTTGCTGGCGCACTCCGGCCTGCAGTTGGGCGGGGATCCGATAAACTCGGCTAGGCAAGAACAAGACGGGGAATCGCCGATTTCTCTGCATTGTGAATTCGGTCCGCAGGGTGACGGTTGACACGGGTTCACCGGCACAGGGGGAGTTGCCGCTGTGGAAAATTAAACAATTTTATTTGAACGAACTGAAGGGAACGAGAATGTAAATATTTCATCAAGTCGACATATCAATGATTCATGATTTCTTACGTATGGGTTGACATCTGACGAAGGGGTCGCCCGAGTATCTAGGAGGACATGTGCATATGGGATTGTGATTGATAACTTCACATCTGGCTCCGATTCCACAAGTACCGGGACAGGGATCTCTACATTTTTGACTGCTGCATGCCTCGTTCTGAGGACATTCAGAGCTCACAACGCATTCGGGTCGACAAGAAGGAGGACTTCCGATGTATCCCGGTACACAAGAACAAACAGCCTGTCCGTTAATTTCTCTACATTGGCTGTTTGGTCCGCATGGAGACGGATTGCAGGGGTTCGTTGCAACAGGAGCTGAATACAAACAATGAAAATCTGAAGATTCATTCATAAAAATATCATATTGAATAAAAAAGCGATAAACTATTGCGTACACGATAACGTGCGCAGCAAAAAAGCAATCTGGGATGAGGAAGAGACGTACCCGGCATAGGTCTGCATTCAACGAACGCGTTTCCTGTGAGACCAGGGGGACATGTGCACATCGGTATGTGATTAACAACTTCGCATCGCGCACTCTGTCCGCAAGTGCCTGGACAAGGATCAGAACATTTATTGCGCATGCAGGCTCTGTCTCTGGGACAGTCTGCGCTCACAACGCACTCGGGTCTGCACCCGAAATACGGGTCTCCTTGGTATTCGGGAAGGCAAGTGCATTCGCCGTCTCGACACTGTGCGTTCGGTCCGCAGGGTGAGGGATTGCATGGGTCTGTTTCAACGGGGTCAGCGGCTAAAAATTAACGGAATATAATGAGAGGTTGGCTCGATGGAAAAAAAAGTGTGAAATAAATATATTTCCATTCGAATAAGATGGTGCTTACGTGGCGGTGGTTTAGGGTAGCAGTTTGAGAATGGATCACCGGTGTAGCCATCGGGACAGGTACACACGGGAGTGTGGTTTATGACGGCGCATTGTGCTCCAAAGCCGCACGATCCCGGACATGGGTCTCGGCATTTTTCGTTCATGCACGCTTTGTTACTGGCGCACTCGGGATTTATTGTGCATTCTGCTCTGCAGTTCGGTGGACTTCCAATATAGGACGGGAGGCATGAGCACGAAGGTGCTCCGCCAATGTCTCTACACTGAGAATTAAGACCGCAGGGGGAAGGAACGCATGGATCTCTATATGGTTCCTGCAGTGGCGGAGGCGACACAGCTGAAATTAAATCGAGGTGTTAAGAAGAGATACGGTCACTCAATAACATATTCAAAGAACGAGCCATATCTTATTAAAACTCACGCGGTATCGGGTAACATCTCGAAAATGGATCGCCTGTGTATCCTTGATTGCACGAGCAAATAGGACTGTGGTTGTTAACTTGGCATCGTGAGTTCTGTCCGCATGGTCCGGGACAGGGGTTCGAACATTTCTGATTAAAGCACGCTTTGTCTTGTGGGCATTCAGAACTGACAACACATTCGGGCCTGCACGAGGGAGGAGACCCGACGTAAGTTGGTTGGCAAGAGCACACACCCTGACCGTTTATTTCTCTGCACTGACTGTTCGGACCGCACGGCGAGGGATTGCATGGGTCGACGGGCTCCGCAAGTACGGCTGAGAGAAGAATCAATCAAATATAATTAGTCAATGTTATAAAAGTCACAAGAGTCCATTTAACAAAAATATGTACGGTTGAGAAAAATATGTACACATATGTAGATAACACTCGTAAAATCAAGTCATACGACAATTATTACAATGCATTCAAAACGATACGCCACACTACAATAATCTTCTTGCAGCCGACCTCAAACAAAACGTTCACAATTCAACGACAACATGCATTCGATCTGATCAATACCTAACACTACACAAATAGACCTCGTTATGATAGTAAAAAATCTTACGTTCTTGGTAAACGTTACAGTAGCGGAAAGGATCTCCGGTGAATCCTGGCCTGCAATTGCAAGTGGGACTGTGGTTGATCACTTGACAGTCTGCATTTTGACCGCAAGTACCCGGGCAAGGATCCTGACATTTGTTTCTAACGCACGCTCTGTTTGATTGGCAATCAGAATTTATAACGCATTCGGGTCTGCAGGCTTCGTATGGATTTCCGAAATGGTCCGGTAAACAGGTGCAAGCACCGGCGCCGTTCTGTTCTCTGCATACGGCGTTCGAGCCACACGGTGAAGGCACGCAGGGAGCGGGACGTTCCTCGGGCAAAGGATCAGATTGCTTCAGATGGCATTGCACGAATGGATCGCCAGTATATCCGACTGTGCATATACACATGGGAGTGTGACTGACGACTCGGCACTCGGCGTTTGCGCCGCACGAACCGGGACAGGGATCTTTGCATTTTTGATTTATGCACGCTAAACTGTATGAGCATTCGCTGTTGCTGGCGCACTCCGGCCTGCAGTTGGGCGGGGATCCGATAAACTCGGCTAGGCAAGAACAAGACGGGGAATCGCCGATTTCTCTGCATTGTGAATTCGGTCCGCAGGGTGACGGTTGACACGGGTTCACCGGCACAGGGGGAGTTGCCGCTGTGGAAAATTAAACAATTTTATTTGAACGAACTGAAGGGAACGAGAATGTAAATATTTCATCAAGTCGACATATCAATGATTCATGATTTCTTACGTATGGGTTGACATCTGACGAAGGGGTCGCCCGAGTATCTAGGAGGACATGTGCATATGGGATTGTGATTGATAACTTCACATCTGGCTCCGATTCCACAAGTACCGGGACAGGGATCTCTACATTTTTGACTGCTGCATGCCTCGTTCTGAGGACATTCAGAGCTCACAACGCATTCGGGTCGACAAGAAGGAGGACTTCCGATGTATCCCGGTACACAAGAACAAACAGCCTGTCCGTTAATTTCTCTACATTGGCTGTTTGGTCCGCATGGAGACGGATTGCAGGGGTTCGTTGCAACAGGAGCTGAATACAAACAATGAAAATCTGAAGATTCATTCATAAAAATATCATATTGAATAAAAAAGCGATAAACTATTGCGTACACGATAACGTGCGCAGCAAAAAAGCAATCTGGGATGAGGAAGAGACGTACCCGGCATAGGTCTGCATTCAACGAACGCGTTTCCTGTGAGACCAGGGGGACATGTGCACATCGGTATGTGATTAACAACTTCGCATCGCGCACTCTGTCCGCAAGTGCCTGGACAAGGATCAGAACATTTATTGCGCATGCAGGCTCTGTCTCTGGGACAGTCTGCGCTCACAACGCACTCGGGTCTGCACCCGAAATACGGGTCTCCTTGGTATTCGGGAAGGCAAGTGCATTCGCCGTCTCGACACTGTGCGTTCGGTCCGCAGGGTGAGGGATTGCATGGGTCTGTTTCAACGGGGTCAGCGGCTAAAAATTAACGGAATATAATGAGAGGTTGGCTCGATGGAAAAAAAAGTGTGAAATAAATATATTTCCATTCGAATAAGATGGTGCTTACGTGGCGGTGGTTTAGGGTAGCAGTTTGAGAATGGATCACCGGTGTAGCCATCGGGACAGGTACACACGGGAGTGTGGTTTATGACGGCGCATTGTGCTCCAAAGCCGCACGATCCCGGACATGGGTCTCGGCATTTTTCGTTCATGCACGCTTTGTTACTGGCGCACTCGGGATTTATTGTGCATTCTGCTCTGCAGTTCGGTGGACTTCCAATATAGGACGGGAGGCATGAGCACGAAGGTGCTCCGCCAATGTCTCTACACTGAGAATTAAGACCGCAGGGGGAAGGAACGCATGGATCTCTATATGGTTCCTGCAGTGGCGGAGGCGACACAGCTGAAATTAAATCGAGGTGTTAAGAAGAGATACGGTCACTCAATAACATATTCAAAGAACGAGCCATATCTTATTAAAACTCACGCGGTATCGGGTAACATCTCGAAAATGGATCGCCTGTGTATCCTTGATTGCACGAGCAAATAGGACTGTGGTTGTTAACTTGGCATCGTGAGTTCTGTCCGCATGGTCCGGGACAGGGGTTCGAACATTTCTGATTAAAGCACGCTTTGTCTTGTGGGCATTCAGAACTGACAACACATTCGGGCCTGCACGAGGGAGGAGACCCGACGTAAGTTGGTTGGCAAGAGCACACACCCTGACCGTTTATTTCTCTGCACTGACTGTTCGGACCGCACGGCGAGGGATTGCATGGGTCGACGGGCTCCGCAAGTACGGCTGAGAGAAGAATCAATCAAATATAATTAGTCAATGTTATAAAAGTCACAAGAGTCCATTTAACAAAAATATGTACGGTTGAGAAAAATATGTACACATATGTAGATAACACTCGTAAAATCAAGTCATACGACAATTATTACAATGCATTCAAAACGATACGCCACACTACAATAATCTTCTTGCAGCCGACCTCAAACAAAACGTTCACAATTCAACGACAACATGCATTCGATCTGATCAATACCTAACACTACACAAATAGACCTCGTTATGATAGTAAAAAATCTTACGTTCTTGGTAAACGTTACAGTAGCGGAAAGGATCTCCGGTGAATCCTGGCCTGCAATTGCAAGTGGGACTGTGGTTGATCACTTGACAGTCTGCATTTTGACCGCAAGTACCCGGGCAAGGATCCTGACATTTGTTTCTAACGCACGCTCTGTTTGATTGGCAATCAGAATTTATAACGCATTCGGGTCTGCAGGCTTCGTATGGATTTCCGAAATGGTCCGGTAAACAGGTGCAAGCACCGGCGCCGTTCTGTTCTCTGCATACGGCGTTCGAGCCACACGGTGAAGGCACGCAGGGAGCGGGACGTTCCTCGGGCAAAGGATCAGATTGCTTCAGATGGCATTGCACGAATGGATCGCCAGTATATCCGACTGTGCATATACACATGGGAGTGTGACTGACGACTCGGCACTCGGCGTTTGCGCCGCACGAACCGGGACAGGGATCTTTGCATTTTTGATTTATGCACGCTAAACTGTATGAGCATTCGCTGTTGCTGGCGCACTCCGGCCTGCAGTTGGGCGGGGATCCGATAAACTCGGCTAGGCAAGAACAAGACGGGGAATCGCCGATTTCTCTGCATTGTGAATTCGGTCCGCAGGGTGACGGTTGACACGGGTTCACCGGCACAGGGGGAGTTGCCGCTGTGGAAAATTAAACAATTTTATTTGAACGAACTGAAGGGAACGAGAATGTAAATATTTCATCAAGTCGACATATCAATGATTCATGATTTCTTACGTATGGGTTGACATCTGACGAAGGGGTCGCCCGAGTATCTAGGAGGACATGTGCATATGGGATTGTGATTGATAACTTCACATCTGGCTCCGATTCCACAAGTACCGGGACAGGGATCTCTACATTTTTGACTGCTGCATGCCTCGTTCTGAGGACATTCAGAGCTCACAACGCATTCGGGTCGACAAGAAGGAGGACTTCCGATGTATCCCGGTACACAAGAACAAACAGCCTGTCCGTTAATTTCTCTACATTGGCTGTTTGGTCCGCATGGAGACGGATTGCAGGGGTTCGTTGCAACAGGAGCTGAATACAAACAATGAAAATCTGAAGATTCATTCATAAAAATATCATATTGAATAAAAAAGCGATAAACTATTGCGTACACGATAACGTGCGCAGAAAAAAAGCAATCTGGGATGAGGAAGAGACGTACCCGGCATAGGTCTGCATTCAACGAACGCGTTTCCTGTGAGACCAGGGGGACATGTGCACATCGGTATGTGATTAACAACTTCGCATCGCGCACTCTGTCCGCAAGTGCCTGGACAAGGATCAGAACATTTATTGCGCATGCAGGCTCTGTCTCTGGGACAGTCTGCGCTCACAACGCACTCGGGTCTGCACCCGAAATACGGGTCTCCTTGGTATTCGGGAAGGCAAGTGCATTCGCCGTCTCGACACTGTGCGTTCGGTCCGCAGGGTGAGGGATTGCATGGGTCTGTTTCAACGGGGTCAGCGGCTAAAAATTAACGGAATATAATGAGAGGTTGGCTCGATGGAAAAAAAAGTGTGAAATAAATATATTTCCATTCGAATAAGATGGTGCTTACGTGGCGGTGGTTTAGGGTAGCAGTTTGAGAATGGATCACCGGTGTAGCCATCGGGACAGGTACACACGGGAGTGTGGTTTATGACGGCGCATTGTGCTCCAAAGCCGCACGATCCCGGACATGGGTCTCGGCATTTTTCGTTCATGCACGCTTTGTTACTGGCGCACTCGGGATTTATTGTGCATTCTGCTCTGCAGTTCGGTGGACTTCCAATATAGGACGGGAGGCATGAGCACGAAGGTGCTCCGCCAATGTCTCTACACTGAGAATTAAGACCGCAGGGGGAAGGAACGCATGGATCTCTATATGGTTCCTGCAGTGGCGGAGGCGACACAGCTGAAATTAAATCGAGGTGTTAAGAAGAGATACGGTCACTCAATAACATATTCAAAGAACGAGCCATATCTTATTAAAACTCACGCGGTATCGGGTAACATCTCGAAAATGGATCGCCTGTGTATCCTTGATTGCACGAGCAAATAGGACTGTGGTTGTTAACTTGGCATCGTGAGTTCTGTCCGCATGGTCCGGGACAGGGGTTCGAACATTTCTGATTAAAGCACGCTTTGTCTTGTGGGCATTCAGAACTGACAACACATTCGGGTCTGCACGAGGGAGGAGACCCGACGTAAGTTGGTTGGCAAGAGCACACACCCTGACCGTTTATTTCTCTGCACTGACTGTTCGGACCGCACGGCGAGGGATTGCATGGGTCGACGGGCTCCGCAAGTACGGCTGAGAGAAGAATCAATCAAATATAATTAGTCAATGTTATAAAAGTCACAAGAGTCCATTTAACAAAAATATGTACGGTTGAGAAAAATATGTACACATATGTAGATAACACTCGTAAAATCAAGTCATACGACAATTATTAAAATGCATTCAAAACGATACGCCACACTACAATAATCTTCTTGCAGCCGACCTCAAACAAAACTTTCACAATTCAACGACAACATGCATTCGATCTGATCAATACCTAACACTACACAAATAGACCTCGATATGATAGTAAAAAATCTTACGTTCTTGGTAAACGTTACAGTAGCGGAAAGGATCTCCGGTGAATCCTGGCCTGCAATTGCAAGTGGGACTGTGGTTGATCACTTGACAGTCTGCATTTTGACCGCAAGTACCCAGGCAAGGATCCAGACATTTGTTTCTAACGCACGCTCTGTTTGATTGGCAATCAGAATTTATAACGCATTCGGGTCTGCAGGCTTCGTATGGATTTCCGAAATGATCCGGTAAACAGGTGCAAGCACCGGCGCCGTTCTGTTCTCTGCATACGGCGTTCGAGCCACACGGTGAAGGCACGCAGGGAGCGGGACGTTCCTCGGGCAAAGGATCAGATTGCTTCAGATGGCATTGCACGAATGGATCGCCAGTATATCCGACTGTGCATATACACATGGGAGTGTGACTGACGACTCGGCACTCGGCGTTTGCGCCGCACGAACCGGGACAGGGATCTTTGCATTTTTGATTTATGCACGCTAAACTGTATGAGCATTCGCTGTTGCTGGCGCACTCCGGCCTGCAGTTGGGCGGGGATCCGATAAACTCGGCTAGGCAAGAACAAGATGGGGAATCGCCGATTTCTCTGCATTGTGAATTCGGTCCGCAGGGTGACGGTTGACACGGGTTCACCGGCACAGGGGGAGTTGCCGCTGTGGAAAATTAAACAATTTTATTTGAACGAACTGAAGGGAACGAGAATGTAAATATTTCATCAAGTCGACATATCAAGGATTCATGATTTCTTACGTATGGGTTGACATCTGACGAAGGGGTCGCCCGAGTATCTAGGAGGACATGTGCATATGGGATTGTGATTGATAACTTCACATCTGGCTCCGATTCCACAAGTACCGGGACAGGGATCTCTACATTTTTGACTGCTGCATGCCTCGTTCTGAGGACATTCAGAGCTCACAACGCATTCGGGTCGACAAGAAGGAGGACTTCCGATGTATCCCGGTACACAAGAACAAACAGCCTGTCCGTTAATTTCTCTACATTGGCTGTTTGGTCCGCATGGAGACGGATTGCAGGGGTTCGTTGCAACAGGAGCTGAATACAAACAATGAAAATCTGAAGATTCATTCATAAAAATATCATATTGAATAAAAAAGCGATAAACTATTGCGTACACGATAACGTGCGCAGAAAAAAAGCAATCTGGGATGAGGAAGAGACGTACCCGGCATAGGTCTGCATTCAACGAACGCGTTTCCTGTGAGACCAGGGGGACATGTGCACATCGGTATGTGATTAACAACTTCGCATCGCGCACTCTGTCCGCAAGTACCTGGACAAGGATCAGAACATTTATTGCGCATGCAGGCTCTGTCTCTGGGACAGTCTGCGCTAACAACGCACTCGGGTCTGCACCCGAAATACGGGTCTCCTTGGTATTCGGGAAGGCAAGTGCATTCGCCGTCTCGACACTGTGCGTTCGGTCCGCAGGGTGAGGGATTGCATGGGTCTGTTTCAACGGGGTCAGCGGCTAAAAATTAACGGAATAATGAGAGGTTGGCTCGATGGAAAAAAATAGTGTGAAATAAATATATTTCCATTCGAATAAGATGGTGCTTACGTGGCGGTGGTTTAGGGTAGCAGTTTGAGAATGGATCACCGGTGTAGCCATCGGGACAGGTACACACGGGAGTGTGGTTTATGACGGCGCATTGTGCTCCAAAGCCGCACGATCCCGGACATGGGTCTCGGCATTTTTCGTTCATGCACGCTTTGTTACTGGCGCACTCGGGATTTATTGTGCATTCTGCTCTGCAGTTCGGTGGACTTCCAATATAGGACGGGAGGCATGAGCACGAAGGTGCTCCGCCAATGTCTCTACACTGAGAATTAAGACCGCAGGGGGAAGGAACGCATGGATCTCTATATGGTTCCTGCAGTGGCGGAGGCGACACAGCTGAAATTAAATCGAGGTGTTAAGAAGAGATACGGTCACTCAATAACATATTCAAAGAACGAGCCATATCTTATTAAAACTCACGCGGTATCGGGTAACATCTCGAAAATGGATCGCCTGTGTATCCTTGATTGCACGAGCAAATAGGACTGTGGTTGTTAACTTGGCATCGTGAGTTCTGTCCGCATGGTCCGGGACAGGGGTTCGAACATTTCTGATTAAAGCACGCTTTGTCTTGTGGGCATTCAGAACTGACAACACATTCGGGTCTGCACGAGGGAGGAGACCCGACGTAAGTTGGTTGGCAAGAGCACACACCCTGACCGTTTATTTCTCTGCACTGACTGTTCGGACCGCACGGCGAGGGATTGCATGGGTCGACGGGCTCCGCAAGTACGGCTGAGAGAAGAATCAATCAAATATAATTAGTCAATGTTATAAAAGTCACAAGAGTCCATTTAACAAAAATATGTACGGTTGAGAAAAATATGTACACATATGTAGATAACACTCGTAAAATCAAGTCATACGACAATTATTAATATGCATTCAAAACGATACGCCACACTACAATAATCTTCTTGCAGCCGACCTCAAACAAAACTTTCACAATTCAACGACAACATGCATTCGATCTGATCAATACCTAACACTACACAAATAGACCTCGTTATGATAGTAAAAAATCTTACGTTCTTGGTAAACGTTACAGTAGCGGAAAGGATCTCCGGTGAATCCTGGCCTGCAATTGCAAGTGGGACTGTGGTTGATCACTTGACAGTCTGCATTTTGACCGCAAGTACCCGGGCAAGGATCCTGACATTTGTTTCTAACGCACGCTCTGTTTGATTGGCAATCAGAATTTATAACGCATTCGGGTCTGCAGGCTTCGTATGGATTTCCGAAATGATCCGGTAAACAGGTGCAAGCACCGGCGCCGTTCTGTTCTCTGCATACGGCGTTCGAGCCACACGGTGAAGGCACGCAGGGAGCGGGACGTTCCTCGGGCAAAGGATCAGATTGCTTCAGATGGCATTGCACGAATGGATCGCCAGTATATCCGACTGTGCATATACACATGGGAGTGTGACTGACGACTCGGCACTCGGCGTTTGCGCCGCACGAACCGGGACAGGGATCTTTGCATTTTTGATTTATGCACGCTAAACTGTATGAGCATTCGCTGTTGCTGGCGCACTCCGGCCTGCAGTTGGGCGGGGATCCGATAAACTCGGCTAGGCAAGAACAAGACGGGGAATCGCCGATTTCTCTGCATTGTGAATTCGGTCCGCAGGGTGACGGTTGACACGGGTTCACCGGCACAGGGGGAGTTGCCGCTGTGGAAAATTAAACAATTTTATTTGAACGAACTGAAGGGAACGAGAATGTAAATATTTCATCAAGTCGACATATCAAGGATTCATGATTTCTTACGTATGGGTTGACATCTGACGAAGGGGTCGCCCGAGTATCTAGGAGGACATGTGCATATGGGATTGTGATTGATAACTTCACATCTGGCTCCGATTCCACAAGTACCGGGACAGGGATCTCTACATTTTTGACTGCTGCATGCCTCGTTCTGAGGACATTCAGAGCTCACAACGCATTCGGGTCGACAAGAAGGAGGACTTCCGATGTATCCCGGTACACAAGAACAAACAGCCTGTCCGTTAATTTCTCTACATTGGCTGTTTGGTCCGCATGGAGACGGATTGCAGGGGTTCGTTGCAACAGGAGCTGAATACAAACAATGAAAATCTGAAGATTCATTCATAAAAATATCATATTGAATAAAAAAGCGATAAACTATTGCGTACACGATAACGTGCGCAGAAAAAAAGCAATCTGGGATGAGGAAGAGACGTACCCGGCATAGGTCTGCATTCAACGAACGCGTTTCCTGTGAGACCAGGGGGACATGTGCACATCGGTATGTGATTAACAACTTCGCATCGCGCACTCTGTCCGCAAGTACCTGGACAAGGATCAGAACATTTATTGCGCATGCAGGCTCTGTCTCTGGGACAGTCTGCGCTCACAACGCACTCGGGTCTGCACCCGAAATACGGGTCTCCTTGGTATTCGGGAAGGCAAGTGCATTCGCCGTCTCGACACTGTGCGTTCGGTCCGCAGGGTGAGGGATTGCATGGGTCTGTTTCAACGGGGTCAGCGGCTAAAAATTAACGGAATATAATGAGAGGTTGGCTCGATGGAAAAAAAAGTGTGAAATAAATATATTTCCATTCGAATAAGATGGTGCTTACGTGGCGGTGGTTTAGGGTAGCAGTTTGAGAATGGATCACCGGTGTAGCCATCGGGACAGGTACACACGGGAGTGTGGTTTATGACGGCGCATTGTGCTCCAAAGCCGCACGATCCCGGACATGGGTCTCGGCATTTTTCGTTCATGCACGCTTTGTTACTGGCGCACTCGGGATTTATTGTGCATTCTGCTCTGCAGTTCGGTGGACTTCCAATATAGGACGGGAGGCATGAGCACGAAGGTGCTCCGCCAATGTCTCTACACTGAGAATTAAGACCGCAGGGGGAAGGAACGCATGGATCTCTATATGGTTCCTGCAGTGGCGGAGGCGACACAGCTGAAATTAAATCGAGGTGTTAAGAAGAGATACGGTCACTCAATAACATATTCAAAGGACGAACCATATCTTATTAAAACTCACGCGGTATCGGGTAACATCTAGAAAATGGATCGCCTGTGTATCCTTGATTGCACGAGCAAATCGGACTGTGGTTGTTAACTTGGCATCGTGAGTTCTGTCCGCATGGTCCGGGACAGGGGTTCGAACATTTCTGATTAAAGCACGCTTTGTCAAGTGGGCATTCTGAACTGACAACACATTCGGGCCTGCACGAGGGAGGAGACCCGACGTATGTTGGTTGGCAAGAGCACACACCCTGACCGTTTATTTCTCTGCACTGACTGTTCGGACCGCACGGCGAGGGATTGCATGGGTCGACGGGCTCCGCAAGTACGGCTGAGAGAAGAATCAATCAAATATAATTAGTCAATGTTATAAAAGTCACAAGAGTCTATTTAACAAAAATATGTACGGTTGAGAAAAATATGTAGATAACACTCGTAAAATCAAGTCATACGACAATTATTAAAATGCATTCAAAACGATACGCCACACTACAATAATCTTCTTGCAGCCGACCTCAAACAAAACTTTCACAATTCAACGACAACATGCATTCGATCTGATCAATACCTAACACTACACAAATAGACCTCGTTATGATAGTAAAAAATCTTACGTTCTTGGTAAACGTTACAGTAGCGGAAAGGATCTCCGGTGAATCCTGGCCTGCAATTGCAAGTGGGACTGTGGTTGATCACTTGACAGTCTGCATTTTGACCGCAAGTACCCGGGCAAGGATCCTGACATTTGTTTCTAACGCACGCTCTGTTTGATTGGCAATCAGAATTTATAACGCATTCGGGTCTGCAGGCTTCGTATGGATTTCCGAAATGATCCGGTAAACAGGTGCAAGCACCGGCGCCGTTCTGTTCTCTGCATACGGCGTTCGAGCCACACGGTGAAGGCACGCAGGGAGCGGGACGTTCCTCGGGCAAAGGATCAGATTGCTTCAGATGGCATTGCACGAATGGATCGCCAGTATATCCGACTGTGCATATACACATGGGAGTGTGACTGACGACTCGGCACTCGGCGTTTGCGCCGCACGAACCGGGACAGGGATCTTTGCATTTTTGATTTATGCACGCTAAACTGTATGAGCATTCGCTGTTGCTGGCGCACTCCGGCCTGCAGTTGGGCGGGGATCCGATAAACTCGGCTAGGCAAGAACAAGACGGGGAATCGCCGATTTCTCTGCATTGTGAATTCGGTCCGCAGGGTGACGGTTGACACGGGTTCACCGGCACAGGGGGAGTTGCCGCTGTGGAAAATTAAACAATTTTATTTGAACGAACTGAAGGGAACGAGAATGTAAATATTTCATCAAGTCGACATATCAAGGATTCATGATTTCTTACGTATGGGTTGACATCTGACGAAGGGGTCGCCCGAGTATCTAGGAGGACATGTGCATATGGGATTGTGATTGATAACTTCACATCTGGCTCCGATTCCACAAGTACCGGGACAGGGATCTCTACATTTTTGACTGCTGCATGCCTCGTTCTGAGGACATTCAGAGCTCACAACGCATTCGGGTCGACAAGAAGGAGGACTTCCGATGTATCCCGGTACACAAGAACAAACAGCCTGTCCGTTAATTTCTCTACATTGGCTGTTTGGTCCGCATGGAGACGGATTGCAGGGGTTCGTTGCAACAGGAGCTGAATACAAACAATGAAAATCTGAAGATTCATTCATAAAAATATCATATTGAATAAAAAAGCGATAAACTATTGCGTACACGATAACGTGCGCAGAAAAAAAGCAATCTGGGATGAGGAAGAGACGTACCCGGCATAGGTCTGCATTCAACGAACGCGTTTCCTGTGAGACCAGGGGGACATGTGCACATCGGTATGTGATTAACAACTTCGCATCGCGCACTCTGTCCGCAAGTACCTGGACAAGGATCAGAACATTTATTGCGCATGCAGGCTCTGTCTCTGGGACAGTCTGCGCTCACAACGCACTCGGGTCTGCACCCGAAATACGGGTCTCCTTGGTATTCGGGAAGGCAAGTGCATTCGCCGTCTCGACACTGTGCGTTCGGTCCGCAGGGTGAGGGATTGCATGGGTCTGTTTCAACGGGGTCAGCGGCTAAAAATTAACGGAATATAATGAGAGGTTGGCTCGATGGAAAAAAATAGTGTGAAATAAATATATTTCCATTCGAATAAGATGGTGCTTACGTGGCGGTGGTTTAGGGTAGCAGTTTGAGAATGGATCACCGGTGTAGCCATCGGGACAGGTACACACGGGAGTGTGGTTTATGACGGCGCATTGTGCTCCAAAGCCGCACGATCCCGGACATGGGTCTCGGCATTTTTCGTTCATGCACGCTTTGTTACTGGCGCACTCGGGATTTATTGTGCATTCTGCTCTGCAGTTCGGTGGACTTCCAATATAGGACGGGAGGCATGAGCACGAAGGTGCTCCGCCAATGTCTCTACACTGAGAATTAAGACCGCAGGGGGAAGGAACGCATGGATCTCTATATGGTTCCTGCAGTGGCGGAGGCGACACAGCTGAAATTAAATCGAGGTGTTAAGAAGAGATACGGTCACTCAATAACATATTCAAAGGACGAACCATATCTTATTAAAACTCACGCGGTATCGGGTAACATCTAGAAAATGGATCGCCTGTGTATCCTTGATTGCACGAGCAAATCGGACTGTGGTTGTTAACTTGGCATCGTGAGTTCTGTCCGCATGGTCCGGGACAGGGGTTCGAACATTTCTGATTAAAGCACGCTTTGTCAAGTGGGCATTCTGAACTGACAACACATTCGGGCCTGCACGAGGGAGGAGACCCGACGTATGTTGGTTGGCAAGAGCACACACCCTGACCGTTTATTTCTCTGCACTGACTGTTCGGACCGCACGGCGAGGGATTGCATGGGTCGACGGGCTCCGCAAGTACGGCTGAGAGAAGAATCAATCAAATATAATTAGTCAATGTTATAAAAGTCACAAGAGTCTATTTAACAAAAATATGTACGGTTGAGAAAAATATGTAGATAACACTCGTAAAATCAAGTCATACGACAATTATTAAAATGCATTCAAAACGATACGCCACACTACAATAATCTTCTTGCAGCCGACCTCAAACAAAACTTTCACAATTCAACGACAACATGCATTCGATCTGATCAATACCTAACACTACACAAATAGACCTCGTTATGATAGTAAAAAATCTTACGTTCTTGGTAAACGTTACAGTAGCGGAAAGGATCTCCGGTGAATCCTGGCCTGCAATTGCAAGTGGGACTGTGGTTGATCACTTGACAGTCTGCATTTTGACCGCAAGTACCCGGGCAAGGATCCTGACATTTGTTTCTAACGCACGCTCTGTTTGATTGGCAATCAGAATTTATAACGCATTCGGGTCTGCAGGCTTCGTATGGATTTCCGAAATGATCCGGTAAACAGGTGCAAGCACCGGCGCCGTTCTGTTCTCTGCATACGGCGTTCGAGCCACACGGTGAAGGCACGCAGGGAGCGGGACGTTCCTCGGGCAAAGGATCAGATTGCTTCAGATGGCATTGCACGAATGGATCGCCAGTATATCCGACTGTGCATATACACATGGGAGTGTGACTGACGACTCGGCACTCGGCGTTTGCGCCGCACGAACCGGGACAGGGATCTTTGCATTTTTGATTTATGCACGCTAAACTGTATGAGCATTCGCTGTTGCTGGCGCACTCCGGCCTGCAGTTGGGCGGGGATCCGATAAACTCGGCTAGGCAAGAACAAGACGGGGAATCGCCGATTTCTCTGCATTGTGAATTCGGTCCGCAGGGTGACGGTTGACACGGGTTCACCGGCACAGGGGGAGTTGCCGCTGTGGAAAATTAAACAATTTTATTTGAACGAACTGAAGGGAACGAGAATGTAAATATTTCATCAAGTCGACATATCAAGGATTCATGATTTCTTACGTATGGGTTGACATCTGACGAAGGGGTCGCCCGAGTATCTAGGAGGACATGTGCATATGGGATTGTGATTGATAACTTCACATCTGGCTCCGATTCCACAAGTACCGGGACAGGGATCTCTACATTTTTGACTGCTGCATGCCTCGTTCTGAGGACATTCAGAGCTCACAACGCATTCGGGTCGACAAGAAGGAGGACTTCCGATGTATCCCGGTACACAAGAACAAACAGCCTGTCCGTTAATTTCTCTACATTGGCTGTTTGGTCCGCATGGAGACGGATTGCAGGGGTTCGTTGCAACAGGAGCTGAATACAAACAATGAAAATCTGAAGATTCATTCATAAAAATATCATATTGAATAAAAAAGCGATAAACTATTGCGTACACGATAACGTGCGCAGAAAAAAAGCAATCTGGGATGAGGAAGAGACGTACCCGGCATAGGTCTGCATTCAACGAACGCGTTTCCTGTGAGACCAGGGGGACATGTGCACATCGGTATGTGATTAACAACTTCGCATCGCGCACTCTGTCCGCAAGTACCTGGACAAGGATCAGAACATTTATTGCGCATGCAGGCTCTGTCTCTGGGACAGTCTGCGCTCACAACGCACTCGGGTCTGCACCCGAAATACGGGTCTCCTTGGTATTCGGGAAGGCAAGTGCATTCGCCGTCTCGACACTGTGCGTTCGGTCCGCAGGGTGAGGGATTGCATGGGTCTGTTTCAACGGGGTCAGCGGCTAAAAATTAACGGAATATAATGAGAGGTTGGCTCGATGGAAAAAAATAGTGTGAAATAAATATATTTCCATTCGAATAAGATGGTGCTTACGTGGCGGTGGTTTAGGGTAGCAGTTTGAGAATGGATCACCGGTGTAGCCATCGGGACAGGTACACACGGGAGTGTGGTTTATGACGGCGCATTGTGCTCCAAAGCCGCACGATCCCGGACATGGGTCTCGGCATTTTTCGTTCATGCACGCTTTGTTACTGGCGCACTCGGGATTTATTGTGCATTCTGCTCTGCAGTTCGGTGGACTTCCAATATAGGACGGGAGGCATGAGCACGAAGGTGCTCCGCCAATGTCTCTACACTGAGAATTAAGACCGCAGGGGGAAGGAACGCATGGATCTCTATATGGTTCCTGCAGTGGCGGAGGCGACACAGCTGAAATTAAATCGAGGTGTTAAGAAGAGATACGGTCACTCAATAACATATTCAAAGGACGAACCATATCTTATTAAAACTCACGCGGTATCGGGTAACATCTAGAAAATGGATCGCCTGTGTATCCTTGATTGCACGAGCAAATCGGACTGTGGTTGTTAACTTGGCATCGTGAGTTCTGTCCGCATGGTCCGGGACAGGGGTTCGAACATTTCTGATTAAAGCACGCTTTGTCAAGTGGGCATTCTGAACTGACAACACATTCGGGCCTGCACGATGGAGGAGACCCGACGTAAGTTGGTTGGCAAGAGCACACACCCTGACCGTTTATTTCTCTGCACTGACTGTTCGGACCGCACGGCGAGGGATTGCATGGGTCGACGGGCTCCGCAAGTACGGCTGAGAGAAAAATTACTATTTTATTCTCAAATTATTAGTATGTTCATTTTAATATTTTAGAGTTAAATGTGTATTTGGAAATCGCTGTCATGCGAAATTATCCGCCATGAGGAAACTATATACCACTAGATTAATTTAAGAAGTTAACATCTTTTCCAATCAAACATACAAAAAATGACAAACATTTATTATTCAAAGTATACATAAAAAATACTCATTTTTTTAAATATATACACATACCTTTCATTCAAATTTTACCGTAATTATATCTGAGTATAAATTAAAATACATAATATTAATCTGTACAGTTGATATATAATTACTAGTACAGTTTTATTATATTTAAATATGAATGTGATATTCAATTGTTGGGTATCCAATTCGAAATTTTGTATAAATTTATTATTTTTAGACAGTATCAAAAAGATTATTTTTATAGAATTTTTTTTTGTTTATTTAATGTCTTAACTAAACTGGTTTTGGTTTTGCAAACCATTTGTACCAAAGTTTTTTTTTCTGAGAACACATTGCATACTTTAAAAATGTGTGTAATGAAATGAAGGAAAATGAATATTGGCTTACCTTGTATTATTTGACAGTATCTATATGCATCTCCTTCATATCCAATGAAACATGTGCATCTTGGTATGTGGTTTACTACAGAGCACTCAGCATTTCTACCGCATGTTCCGGGACATGGATCAATACACTTATTTTGGGTGCACGCTTTATTAGATGGGCATTCAGAATTCATTATGCATTCTGGGCGACAGTTTTCATAGGGATTTCCAAAATAGCCCAGATTACATACGCAAGATCCTGCACCATTTTGTTCTTTACAAATGGCATTTACACCACACGGAGACGGTTCACAGGGATTGAGTGTTTCTTGAAGAACTGGGGCTGTTGGACATTTTTAAGGGCACACTTGAAAAACGAGTCAATAATGCCTTACCAAAATTATTTTATTAAAGCTGAAGCATTTAAATTTTGCGCACCATTGTAGTTAGCTGTAGTTGTCAGAATTTTTCAAAACCTACAAATTTCACCGAAAAGCAATGATGCCGTTTAGTTTCGCATTATTTTATGACGAGCGGGGCTGAGGGTGGGTTGGGGGAATCTGTTTCTTAGTGGGTCGATGGCAGCTTTTTAGGGGAGCATAAATATTTTGTTATAGGTCTTAAATTGAATAATCCATAACATATTCCTTTAATTACCATAAAGCGCGCAAGACCAGAAAATAACTAGCCGTTGGACAAGGTGGAAACCGTTGGGTATTTGGGATTCAATATAAGATGTGACATTCTTAAATATCTCGACTATCCATCAGTATGGGCATGATCATACATTTTGGATTACAACGTGATATTAAAGAGTGTGTAAATCTCTCAGGGGGAGGGAGTTAACAATGGTTAGTTGCCGGTTCGAGCTATATGAGTTATGGCTGAAGATGAATGTGCTCCATTCCACGTTAAGAAGCAGCTCAACTCCGAGGGCAGCAGATCGTTGGGAGACGGAAACTTACCTCGTTTGTCTCCTCAGCAACATTAAGCAAATCATGCAAGCTAATTTTACCATACACCAAATATGTTGTTATCCATCTTATGACATACTTGCATACAAATATTGATATTCACAATAAATATGTACCTAGTATTATTTATTTATAATAATTTGGTCTTAAAATTGAATTGTAAAATAAAAATCACTATATTTCAGTGGATTTTCAAAAATATTATTTTTATACGTAAAAAAATTGTATCATGCAAGTATCTCATGTTGGTACAGTATAATATATATTGTATAATGAATAACTTAACATGTAGAATCATATATTCAATAAAAAAAATTTAAATAAAACCCACAAAATTAAACCCATCATTAAAGATGATTCCATTTTAATGTTAGACGAGCATTCATTTTCTAATGTTTAGTATTTGACTTTTTTTTCACCATTATCTTTGAATTATATTGTGAAAATTTATTTTCATAAGAAAAAAACAAAATAGAAATGTATAAATATAAGTTTGATTTGCCTTTCCCGTTAATACAAAGTAAATATTATAATTTAAAAGCAAGAAAATAAAATAAAATATTCATTAAGACAAAATGTTGTTGCTGGTTAACATAAATTGGTGCTTATTATTTTGATATATATTCCAACAGGAATCCAAATAGATAATGTATATTTCCAAAAATTGATAATACATTTGCAAAAGCACTTCTATAATATTATAATACTATTTCAAACATTAACATGTACCAATAATGTATACAGTACCTATTACAAAATCAACAGTTTTATTAAGGAAATAATGGATAAAATGAAAATATGTATGAACAAGTCTCAAAATAAAGAATGCAGGTAATAATTTACTGTTACACATATTAAAAAGTCAGAACGTTAAAAAAGTATTTAAATTAAATATTCAAGTAAACAAGCAGTCTCAGAGTCTTAAGTAAATTGAGAACAAATTCTTGAAGGCTTTAGTAAATTGACAACAAATTTTTGAAGGCTTTAGTAAATTGACAACAAATTCTTATAGGCTTTAGTAAATTGACAGCAAATTCTTGTATAGCTTTAGTAAATTAACAACAAATTCTTGTAGGCTTTAGTAAAATGACAAAAAATTTTGTATGCAAAGTATCTTGGACTTATTATTTCATCCAAATTCTTTATTTTGAAGACTTTTATAAAACAAATTATGTGACAAAAAGATAATTGTATCGTGAAAAGATTGAAAGACAAAGTTTAATATACTGTACAACATTTGAAAAGTAAAAATCCTACCTTGCTGCAGCATACACCCTGAGAACGGATCTCCCGTGTAGCCGATTTCACATGAGCAGACCGCATTGTGATTGACGACGGTGCAACGAGCGTTGGGTCCGCACGATCCGGGACAAGGATCCTTACAACGTGATGAAATGCAAGCTAGTCCGGGCGAGCATTCGGAGCTGATTGTGCACTCTGGACGGCAGGTCGGAGGCTGCGAGACATAGCCCGAGAGACACGAGCACGCTGGACTGTCGCCTCGTACGACGCACATGGAGTTGGGACCGCAAGGAGATGGCACACAAGGGTTCTCCGGTGATTTGGGAGTTTCTACTGTAAAGATGAAAATAAAAAAAACATGTGATTTATAGAAAACTAGTGGGCCCGGGCAGACGTTCTGCCACAGATTGCATTTTATATAGACCTCACTGATGTATTTTATAATTTTTTTCATTCTCTAGATGCGTAATATAACTTCAATAGATTTGTTCACACCACCATCTTTTGAAAGATTACACAACTTAAAAATGAACCAAACATAAAGATTTAGAAAATTTTATTGAAATCGGTTGGTCGTTTTCAGAGATTTTGTGTCACAATGTACGAACATTGTGACACAAAATTTTTATATATTAAGATGAGTAAGTCCTTAAAACAAAAAATCGATATATTCTCTCAAAAAAATAATATAAGGACATTTTTAGTGGACGATATATTCTCTCAAAAAAATAATATAAGGACATTTTTAGTGGACGATATATTCTCTCAAAAAAATAATATAAGGACATTTTTAGTGGACGATATATTCTCTCAAAAAAATAATATAAGGACATTTTTAGTGGTCGATATATTCTCTCAAAAAAATAATATAAGGACATTTTTAGTGGACATCATCACCAGATAAGTCAACATATAATAATTATATATCTTTATTTTATTTCAAAAATTTGAGCATACTCAGCCTTACTAATGGGTATAATTTGTCAAGTATTAAAATAGTTATATAAAACATAACTACATATACATACTTTGATGGACCCTAGTTTTTTTAAACAGTTTTACTGTACATCACGCCATGTCCCTTACAGGATAGGCAGAGAGAGCTAAAAACCACATTTTTGTATTGTGGCACGCATTAATCGTGTCGTCAACATTCAAGCATCGTCTAATACATGATCGTCTGTTGTTCACGTTTCTAACATTTGCAGTACATTCTATGATATATAAAACATGCATAATATTGAATGAAGTATACATACCAACAACCAAATAACATCTAAGGAAGGGATCCCCAGAATATCCTTTGTCACAACTGCATATAGGGTTGTGGTTGATGACTTGACAGCGAGCATTCTGTCCGCATGTACCAGGACAGGGGTCCTTGCAGCGACCATTAAGGCAAGCCAACGTGAGGGGGCACTCAGCGCTGATGGTGCACTGTGGACGGCAAGATGGTGGAGACCCCTCCATATTGGGAAGACAGGAACAAGCTGCCGCACCGCCTACCACGCGACACTCGCTGTTTGCTCCACACGGAGACGGACTGCAGGGATTTGTTGGTTTGCCTGGAACCATAATAATAATTTATATTACCTTCACATTCGAGTGCCAAAATTTGTTAAAAGTAAATGAATGAAGACATAAATTGAATTTTGTCAACTCTTTGTCTGTGCCAATTGTTGAGGTCAGCTCTCCTTGTCCTTATATTATATGTAGGTCCTTCTGTCCTGTATTATTGAATTTTTCCTCAATAGAGTTGATGTTGAAATATATACTTGATTATATAGAGTCTTATGCAATGGATAATTATCATAGATGGTTACTGATAACCTCTAAAATTGCTAGATTAGCTATCAACACATCAAAAAAATATTCTTGTGATTTGATCAAGATGGTAACTGCACCAAAAATAAAATCTTTTAGAGTAGATCATCACCAATAGACAATGCTATACAGAATCATAACTTAATAAATGCAGCGCTAAAACTATTTCAAGAATAAATGCAAAATTTACACTTACTTATTGGTGTAACTTTTCGGCAGAATACAAAAGGATCGCCACTGGTACCCGACGGGCATTGACACATAGGAATATGGTTATACACATTGCAAATGGCTTCTTGTCCGCATGTACCCGGGCAAGGATCCACACATTTGTTGTTTATACAGGCCTTACTAGGCGAGCAGTCCGTATTCATGGTACACTCTGGTCGACAAGACGTGTATGGATCACCAAAGAATTGTGGCAAACAAGAGCATTCTCCATCGTTGCATTCTGCATTTGGTCCACATGGTGATGGATAGCATGGATCTGCTTTTGGAGGAGGAGGTTTTTCTAAAAAAAATTTATATATTAACACAAATTTTTGAATAAATATCTTGTCAATATTGACAATTCATTGAAGAGGATTTTGAATATTTGTCATTGATACAACTGTGAAAATACGCAAAATATTTGTTCTTACCAATGACTGGAGAACACTGGACAAACGGATTACCAGAGAATCCTGATGGGCAGAAGCAAATAGGGATATGGTTTTGAACTCTGCATTCCGCATTAAATCCACACGAACCCGGGCAGGGATCACGGCATTTCTCTGTGATACAGGCATTACTCGCTGAGCAATCCGTGTTGACCACACATTCGGGGCGACAGTTTGGCGGAGCCCCTATGTAGTTTTGCATGCACGAACAAGAAGGCTGACCGCCAATATCTCTACACTCTGAATAGAGACCGCAAGGTGAAGGATTGCAGGGGTCACGCGGTATATCTGCTGGACGAGGTTTTTCAACTAAAAAAAGGAAATTCAAATATTAATAAAACTTGCCTATTCACAATTATGTTCATGGTTAGATTGAATTGAAACAATATGAAGGGGTCCAGGTAGTGTAAACTGATTCAATTATGTGATTCTATTGATAAACTTACTTTGATTTAAAATATATTATCAGATAAAAATTAAACAGAAAATACAACGAAATTATATACCTGGTTGGGGGTAACATCTTGAGAAAGGATCTCCAGTATGACCCGGTGGACAACTACAAATTGGATTATGATTTGTGACTTCGCATCTGGCTCCGAGGCCGCAAGTTCCTCGACAAGGATTAGCACATTTAAATTTGTGACAAGCTTGATTGGAGGGACATTCGGCGTTTACTACACATTCGGGTCGACAGTTGGGTGGAGATCCTTGATACTCTGGTAAACATGAGCAGACAGCCAAACCGTTGACATTTCTACATTGACTGTTTGGTCCGCAAGCATTTGTTCCGCAAGGATCTACGATTGTAGCCTCTGTAACAATAACAACTGGCTCCAGTCTACATGCTGAAAATGGTTCACCAATATAACCTCTGAGGCATGTACACGTTGGTAGATGGTTAGTAACATAGCATTCCGCATTAGATCCACAAACTCCGGGACACGGATCTTGACATTTATTTCTTATGCATGCTTTGTCGGCTGGACAGTCAGAGCTAAGGACACATTCTGGTCTGCAACCTTCATAAGGATTGCCTTGATAATCATCTATGCAAGAACATGCACCGGCTCCATTCCTCTGAGTACAAATTGCATTTGGTCCACAGGGTGATGGCTCACAAGGATTTAAAACATCATCTATAAAAAAAATAGTAAATATAATAAATGTATTATGTAAGGAAAAAAATTGTATATCAAGAATCAAACAAAATACAAACTAAAAGCAACTAATAATATACCTGCTTTATGGACACACTGTACAAATGCATTTCCAGTATATCCAGGAAGACAAGTACAGGATGCAGTGTGTGTGATGACTGTACATTCAGCATTAGTGCCACACGATCCTGGACATGGATCTTGACATTTTCCATTCAAGCAAGCCTTGGTACTGGGACAATCCGGATTGATAACACATTCTGGTCTACAGTTGGGAGGCTGACCGATGTAATTTGGTGAACAGCTGCACAGTGGACTACTGTCGACATCGCGACAGATCGAATTGGGACCGCACGGAGACGGAACACAGGCAAGTTTCTTTTCTTCCACTGGCTCCACCTGTAGGGGAATATCGTAACATCCTCGGAACGGATCACCAGTTTGACCGCTGGGACAACTACATATAGGACTATGATTGATCACTTCACATCTGGCTGAATGTCCACACGACCCGATGCATGGATCTATGCATTTTTGATTTACGCACGCCCTATTTACAGAGCATCCAGAACTTACAACACACTCGGGTCGACAAGCAGGCGGAGTTCCTTGGAATCCAGATAAGCAAGAACATGTTGCGTGGTTGTTGATGCTTCTGCACTGACTGTTTGGTCCACACGGTGATGGAGAGCAAGGATCCGTTCTAGGTTCAGATGGAATTTCTATTTGCCTGCAATGAGAGAATGGATCTCCAGTGTAGCCTTGTTGACATGAACATACGGGAATGTGGTTTATAACATCACACACAGCATTTTGGCCACAAGTTCCCGGACAAGGATCTCGACACTTATTTCTTAAACAAGCTTTGTCTCGGCTACATTCCTGACTTCCAATACATTCGGGACGACATGACTCGTAAGGATTACCCTTGTACTCTGGTAAACAAGTGCATTCCCCGTTTAAACATTCTGCGTTAGGTCCACACGGAGAGGGGTTACAAGGGTCAACTTTTTCTGGTGGAGATGTAGCTAAAAAAAAATAATTGATAAGAATAACAAAATAAATCCTCTTATTAGTTAATAAAATTTTAAATGCTAAAGTATTAGTTAACTACAGGAAAAGTAAAAAACGGAAAATGAATTTTTGAAATTTAAAAATCTTATGTTGGTATTGTATGTTTTATAAATCTTATTGGTATGTTTTTACAATATTTTATATAGTAATATATAAAATATTGTAAAAACATACCAATTAAATTATTTTGATATGAAATAACCAAAGATGAACTTACTATGTGGAATGGGAGAGCACTGAACAAACGGATCTCCAGTATAACCCTCGTGACAGGTACAAACGGCTACGTGATTTAAGACGTGACATTTAGCCTCCACACCGCAAGAACCTGGACATGGATCTTGGCATCTCTGATTGATACAAGCCAACTGGCCGGCACACTCTGAACTGATGAAGCACTCTGGTCTGCAGTTTGGTGGGGTACCGATAAAGTCTGGCAAGCAAGAGCACGCCGGGTTGCCAGATATCATTTGACATTTTGAATTTGGTCCGCACGGAGAGGGTTCGCAAGATGGTGGTCTCTCTGTCACAGGTTCTATTGGAGCTAAAAAAATAATTCAATTTGAATCTTGGCTGTGGCTATTCTACACCATTATTATTGTTATTATTTTTTAAAATAATAATAATAATAATAATAAACTGATTTTTCTATGGATTTGGCCATAGTGAATTTTTCCTATAGATAATTGTAAAACCTTGTAAATCTTTATTTTGGCTAGTTACCGTATTCACACAAGAGCTATAAAATATACATGAAATGACGAAAACTCATACAAACGTCAAACGTGTAAGTTCTCAGCCTTTTTGATATTTTCTTGCTGAGATTTTAAAACTGAATTTTAACTTGAAAAATTGATTTGTAACTATCTTCTTTTGTTTCTGGATGTCATATAACTAATAAAATCCATATTGTTATCAGTTTGTGTCTGTATAATTTCAGGTTACGAATTATTTTGCGCTGCAATTTCATCAAATGTCTTCAACTTTCATTACTTTAATTTAAGTAGCACCACACGTTTTACTCCATTGAAGTGGCTTCCTGTTCTTGTAAACATACCTCAGCTAACAATGATGTCCCATCTAAAAGTCCGCACCGAATTTCTTCCAGGAACCCAGTTACAAAACTTGGACGTGGCACAATGACTGGAAGATCATCAACCTATATGTCAATAGGTACATGGGTACTTCAACGGTGGTACCTCTAGGTTTGGATCTGCCAAGAAGGCTGTGGACCTCTCTAAATAGGATCCACGCTGGACATGTACGTTGTAACTACCTCATGGAAAACTGGCATTGTTTCATCCGCACAATGCGATTGCGGCCGTCTCTTCCAAATTATACAGCATGTTATATTGCAAGAATGTAGCGTACGGCTCTCGACCTGAATATCTGATAATATTTTATTTTTAAAATGCTATTGTTAATATATTTTTTTGTGATTATTTTATTTCTTCCCACAGAAATTGCACTCATATTGTTTTTCGCCTGAATGAGTCTGTTTATGAGCGTTTAAAGATTGTCTTTGAGCAAATGTCTTCAAAGATCGTGGTCGAGAGAGTTTCTCCACCGATACTGCATTCATGTTGGTTTTCGTCTGAATGACTTGATGTAGTATTAATTCCATGACTTCCCACAAACTTTACATTCGTGTGGTTTTTTACCCGAATGAGTTTTTTTGTGTACTTTACGATTTGAGAGAATGTCTTTCCACAGATATTGCATTCAAATGGTTTTTCACATAAATGGTTAGTTTGTGTTTTATTAAATTTCTTTCTAGAGAGAATGTCTTTCCGCAAATATTGCATTCATTTGGTTTTCGTCTTGATGTGTTCAATTTGTTTTTTTTTATCAAAATGAGTTTGTTTTTTTCAAAGATCCTGTTCCACAGAAAGTTTTTATACAAACATTGCATTTATGTGATTTTTCACCCGAATGAGTTAGTAGAATATGTTTGTATGAACCTCTCATCTCGCCTTCCCATAGACATTGCACTCTTATGATTTTTCACCCAATTAAGTTTGTTTTCTCAGACAATGGAAGGAGTATATTTGTCTTTTATAAACCTTTCGTTTCATTTGACTCAAAAGAGAAATTAGCTGGTTAATTAACAGAATTTTATAAATAATGTTAATAAAATTACCAATTCTGGAAATAAGGAAGTTTTTACAATACGAATATTTAAAATAAGTATACCTACTATTTTATAAAAAAATATAAATTATACACACCACGACTTAACATGTATTTTTTATTTATTTCTAAATAAATTATGACTGTAATAATTTAATGTTTTTTTTTCTATGCACTCATAATTATGTAATAGGGTAGGTAGTTATTTGGTAAAGTAAAAAACAAGACATTATATAGGTAAATAGTATTTAGTTTTATTAAAAACATATCTATAAAATCCCGATACATAAAAATAGAAACAGGATTATACGGAATACTATTTGTGAAAAATTAAGCAAGACAATTCAATATATCGAAGAAGCTTTTAAGAGGTTTTTTTTACCACTGAATATCTATTGGGGTAGACAGATAATCGAACACCACACAATCCTATTTTGACTTGCATTATTTGAATTTTTTCAACTGAATGAGGAAGTATATGTTTAATTAAAGCTACTTTTCGTGAGAATGTCTTCCCACAGACATTGCAATTTTGGTTTTTCTCCCGAATGAGTTTGTTAATATGCTTTCAAATGTTCCGCTCGAGCTAGATTATGTACTTTCAAATGTTCCTCTCAAAAGAATTTCTTCCCACAGACATTGTATTCATATGGCTTTTCACCCTAATATTTTTATTTGTTCATTCGCATTACCTATTCGACAGTTTCTCTTCCCACAGACGTTGCATTTATATGGTTTTTCACCCAATGAGTTAGTGTATGTTCTTTCAAACTTTTCTTATGAGATAAATTCTTTCTACAGATACCTACTACATTTATGTGGTTTTTCACTCGAATGAGCCGGTATATGCTTGTAAAAATCTCGTTTTTGAGAGAATAACTTTCCACAGACATTGCATTCATGTGGCTTTTTAACCAATTTTTTTTAATGAATTTGTTCTTGTTAAACAAGTACATATACATCTTCCTACATTCCATAAACTAAGCATAAATGCTGCTTGTGCTATAGGTGAACGAAATCGGTCGAAGCAGGATTCGAACTCGCGACCACTGGAATGTACATTCAAATTTCCAATTCGAGAGAATGTCTTCCCACAGATATTGAAGTAATGTTTTTCCCACTAAATTAATTAGTTTTATTATGTTCATTTAAATTTCCTTTTAGAGAGAATGTCTTCCACAGACATTGCACTCATATGGTTTTTCACACAAATCTATGCTATCTTAAAAATTCTTTTTGAGATAATGTTTTCCCACAGACAGTGCATTCATGTGGTTTTTCGCCTAAATGAGTTACTCAATGTAGTGTTAAATTCCATGTGTGATAGAATATCTTCTCACAAACAATACATTCGTGTGTTTTTCATCCAAATGATTTTTTTTCAAAGATCCGGTTCCAGAGAAATTTTTCCCACAAACATTGCATTTATGTGTTTTTTTTCATCCGAATGTACTCTCCTTTGAGAGTATGATTTCCCACAGGCATTGCTCTCATACACTCAAATGACTTAATTTCGAAAGTTCAAACACTTATATAAAAAACACTATAAATCTTAATAATTTTAGGTATTTTATTTTGATAATCGATTCTTCTGATACATTGAGTAGCTTGTAAAATCCAGAATATAACCTCGAAGATATTGATAACTTTCAACCTTTTACATAACTTAAGTGAAATTTAAATGTAAATACTTATAAAACTTCACTATATTATTATAAAATTATATGTATTTATAAAAATATACTTCGTTTGTATACTTAAGAGGAAATGAAAGACGGTTTATCAATTGTTTACAAAAAATGGTTAGATTTAACCACATGGACTGTCATCTGACAGTATCTGTCTCTGTCTTAATCATCTGTCTCTGTCATATTTCAAAAACACATGATATTTGTTATTGTTTACAAACATAGGGTGTAAAATAGCCACTTAAACTGACATCTGTCAAAATCACGTGATATTTGTTATTGTTTACAAACATAGGGTGTAAAATAGCCACTTAAACTGACATCTGTCAAAATCACGTGATATTTGTTATTGTTTACAAGGTGAAGAATAGCAGCAGGGTTGAATCTTAAAAATAACGCGTAGATTCACCTGTCTCAGCTTATAAATTTTTAAATTACTAACTAATACAATTAACGACAGTGCTTTTGAAATGTATTTTGATATAAGAACAGTAGTTTATAAACAAAATAAAATCATTGCATCCTTGGATCCAAAAACAAAACATTCTTGTCAAATAATACATATACATCTTTATACATTCTTTAAACTAAGCATAAATGCTATATATAGTTTGTGCTATAGGTGAATGAAATCGTTCGAGGCAGCTAGGGTGAGGTTCAAGCTCGCCATAACTGGTTTACTATGCCAGCACGATGTCCATTCTGCCACCAATCCATCTAAACCATAACTATGATAATATATACTTGACAGTACAATCCATCTAAATTATAACTATGAAAATTACTTTACAGTACAATCCATCTAAATCATAACTATGATAATATACTTTACAGTACAATCCATCTAAATCATAACTATGATAATATACTTTACAGTAAAATCCATCTAAATCATAACTATGATAATATACTTTACAGTACAATCCATCTAAATCATAACTATGATAATATACTTTACAGTACAATCCATCTAAATCATGCCTATGATAATAAACTTGACAGTACTATAAATGTAAAATACTTACGAAGGGCGTAGCACTGTGTGAAAGGATCGCCAGTGAGTCCTGAAGGACAGGCACATATTGGTTTATGGTTTCTAACGTTGCACTGAGCTCTCAATCCACAGGTGTTTGGACAGGGGTCGTCGCACCTCTGGTTGATGCACGCCTTTGAAAAGTCACATTCTGAGTTGACGACACACTCTGGTCGACAGTTGGGAGGCATTCCAATGTAATTTTGGAGACAGGAACAGACAGCTTGACCGTTGATTTGTCTGCATTGACTGTTGGGACCGCATGGAGATGGATCACACGGGTTCACATTAGATCTCGGTGGCGGTTCTATAATATTATTTCAATATTATCAATTAATAATCTCCAAATATTATTTTGTTAACAAAAAAGAAATGTCTAGATGTCAAAATATGCACAGTATTATATCAGTATCAAAAGTCCTTATTAATTTTCTTCATGCAATGCCCAATAGATAATCTCTCATATTGTAGTGAGTTTTTTGGCCAATTTCTTCAACTGACCAATGATGCAAGATTTTAAAGAAATATCCCTTCTGCTTGTAACTATGCCACGGCGGTCTACAGAATTTTAGAATGAAACAAATTATTTTCTTACACCATAATAAATAGGAAAGAAACCTAAACAACCCAAGTACATTTCTGACATCATCATTATTCAGACAATTTCATTTATAAAATGAATGTAAAATTATTTACCTATAATAGGAATCTGTCTGCATTGGGAGAATGGATCTCCAGTAAAACCTTGAGGGCAGGAGCATGTAGGAACATGATCGTTGACAATGCATTCTGCATATGTACCACAGACACCCGGACAAGGATCAACACACTTTCCATTGGAGCAAGCCAAGATAGGAGAACAGTCAGAGCTGGTTTCACATTCCCTGCGACATCCCCTTGACTTTTCGTATGGATCTCCTTCATATCCCGGAATACAACGACAAGCACCGGCTCCATTTTGCTCTCGACACTCTGCGTTGGGACCACATGGAGAAGGTGTACATGGAGAAGATGGTGGTTGACGTTCTGTGCCTAAAATTAAGCCATAAATGGATTGAAAGAAATGAGCTTGCCACTTTTTATATATTTTTTATTTATTTTTAAATATACTTTTTCATATATAAAACATTGATTATATCTGAATGCATTTTGATGAAAAACATTTGTTTCATTTGTATATAATCTAAAATGATGCTCCTATCCAAAATAATACAACTAACTTAATTTTCCAGAAATCAATGGATGTTTATATTTTGTACTATACAGAAAACATAAAATTTCATATAAGGCCATATATGCCATACACACAAACCATTCATAGCATGAACTCTCTACATGATACCTGTTGAAAGATTGTTATTTAAAAGTATGTTTAAAAATACACAGACAAGAAAAATGTCTAATTACAACTGTCAGACTAATAGCTGGTTTCATAAAAAAGACACAAAGAAAAATTTAAATTCAAATAAGGTAAATTTGAATTTAAATTCATTTTAGAGGAATAAACTTTCTTAGACTTAGTTAAATATAATTATAAAATACTAACTCATAGGTATTAAGTGGCATTGTAAAGAAGCGTCTCCCGTATATCCTTGTTGGCAAGAACATATGGCATTGTGGTTGATGGTGGTGCAGATGGCATTCTGGCCGCAAGTTCCTGGACAGGGATCCTTGCAACGCTGTTGGACACACACTAAATTGCTAGAGCATTCAGAATTTGACGTGCATTCTGGTCGACAGTTTGGTACTCTGCCAATGTAATTTGGCAAGCATGAACACGCCGCTTGGGTTCCGATCACTTTGCACTCTGAGTTTGGACCACAAGGTGATGGGATACATGGATTACCGGCGTCTCTCGGTGGAAGTGGTACTAGAAACAATATTTCAATTTCAAAAAAGAGAACAAAACATATTTATTCACAAACATTAAATTGAGTAAAACAAAATCAATCTTAAAATATTATACTTTATAATAATCACTTCTGATATCGCAGACATATTTTGACTTGATTCCATAGTTTATTCCTATTACTTGCGTCTTACGGTTTTTTACAAACAGCCAGATAAATTTCTGGTTTTGATATTTGGTATGTTTTTGTAGCAAATTTTTTTCCGTCAATGTATTGTTTATGAGTAACTGACATTGTCAAAAGAGCGGCAAAGCTGAAGTGGTCATGGGCGGAACATGTCTCTAGACTAAAGGACCAAAGATGGACAAAGAAGATTTTGAAATGGAGACCATGTGAGGACAAGAGAAGTGGAGGAAGAACACTTACGCGATGGCCTGATGGTATATATAAAGAAATTCACTGGTGACTGGATGCAGAAGGCCTAGGACAGAGAAACCTGGAGAGATATATCCAGCAGTGGACTGAGACGGCTGCATAAGTATTGTTTTATGAATATCATTTTATATAAATCCAGTATCTATTTTTTATGTGATGTATTTTTGTAGCTGAGCATAGTTCTTTTAATTAAGGTTCAAATGGGTATATACATAATACTTACACTCTTCCTTATTGCATTTGATAAATGGATCTCCTGTGAACCCTGGAGAGCAACTGCATATGGGATTATGATTCACAACTTGACAACGAGCGTTCAACCCGCACGTACCGACGCACGGATCCAAACATTTTTGATTGACACAAGCCTTGTTTTGTGGGCACTCGGAACTGACGATGCATTCCGGTCTGCAAGTTGGAGGCATTCCGACATATCCAGATTGGCACGTACATACGCTATGGCCGTTCAAAGCTTTACATAGACTGTTAGAACCGCAAGGTGATGGTTGACAAGGATCCTCTTGTTTGTCTTCAACAACTGTTAAAGATAATATTTACTTAATATATTATATATTTACTATACAGATAGTAAAAGGAAAACAGTGCTAACATAAATTGAATGATGAGGAAGTGGTATGAAGGAAAAGATAAATAAGTATAATGCAATTGATTCAAAATGATAATTTTGGTATAATAAAAAAATAAGTTATTAAATCTTCTTTATTGCTGTGTGGCTTAGAATAGTTCTTCCACTCTTTTCTATTATCATTGTTTTTGGGTGTATCTACTGTAGGAAACGGTTAATCAAAATAAGTTATTTAATCTTCTTTATTGCTGTGTGGCTTAGAATAGTTCTTCCACTCTTTTCTATTATCATTGTTTTTGGGTGTATCTACTGTAGGAAACGGTTAATCAAAATAAGTTATTTAATCTTCTTTATTGCTGTGTGGCTTAGAATAGTTCTTCCACTCTTTTCTATTTTCATTGTTTTTGGGTGTATCTACTGTAGGAAACGGTTAATCAAAATAAGTTATTTAATCTTCTTTATTGCTGTGTGGCTTAGAATAGTTCTTCCACTCTTCTATTATCATCGTTTTTCGGTGTACCTACTTTAGGAAACGATTAATCAAAGAAACAACAGGCAAAATACCATCTTACATACTTAAGCAATGAGATTCACCATCCATTCTGAATGTTGCCTTTTTAGGTGAGACGCGACTGATGTGTGGTGTTACACATAAGTGTCGTGCTTATTTTTTATTAGGTAATGGACACCCGCATACCTGTCGCTGATAACCCCACATGGTGGGATATGCCGTGATGGTATAAATAAAAAGTTGTTGAACAAGTACATTATACATCTTTACAGATTCCCAAATTAAGCATAAATACTTGTGCTATAGGTGAATGAAATCGGTTGAGATAGAATGGGGTTCAAACTCGCCATCACTGGATTACTAAAGCCAGGGCACAAACCACTCTCCCACCGATACATCTAATCATAATATTTTAAATAAGAGTATGTACTTATATTATAATAACAATAATAAACACTCCCTTTCACCTTGGGTAAGTGGCAAATTAATTGCCAAATGGCAATTTCTTCCAACTAACCAGTGTTTCCAGACCAGAGAAGCAATATTATGACATGTAGGTATAGTTTGTTCAGATTAATATTAAGTAAAGAAAGAGTTTTTGTTTATTAAGTAACTATACATTTATCAAATTATTAATTAATAACAAACCTGGTTGTTGAACTGAACAGATCCTTAAAGCGTCTCCTGTGTAACCAGGTAAACAATAGCATGAAGGTGCATGATTCACGACACGACATTCAGCATTGAGTCCACAAGCTCCGGGGCAAGGATTCTTACACTTGTTATTGAAACAAGCTTTAGATCTGTCACAATCGGAGTTAGTGACGCATTCTGGTCTGCAACCGGTGTACGGATCACCAAAGTATTCAGGTAAGCAAGAGCAGGCACCGGCTCCATTACGTTCCTTACAAACCGCATTCGCACCACACGGAGACGGATTGCATGGATTACGAGGGGATTCTGTTGTTGGAGCAACTGAAATATAACACGACACAAATGAGTTCATAATGTGTACTATGTTACACAACAGCAATATCTGTACAAAAGAGTATTTAAAAAAATGTACATACTTGGTTCAATATACGTGCAACCTTTGAAAGGGTCTCCCATATAACCATCATGACAAGTACAAAGAGGTACATGATTTGCAACAGCGCAAGAAGCATGCGATCCGCAAGATCCCGGGCAAGGATCTACACATTTTTCATTTAAGCATGCAAGATTTCCAGGGCATTCAGCATTTATAACACATTCAGGTCTACAATTAGGCGAGCGCCCTACATAGTTTGGCAAGCAAGAACATGCAGGTGTGTTACCAATAACACGACACTGAGAATATGGGCCACACGGTGACGGTACACACGGGTTTCCACTGGGTGTATCCAATACTGGTTCTGTATAAAGTAGATAGGAAAGTAAGATGACAGTTCAAGTATAAATTAAGTATGAAAGAAAGAATTTGAAAATAGAAGATAAAAAGACATGCTCACTTTTCTCTTCGATGCATCTAACAAAAGGATCTCCAGTGTATCCAACGAGACAACTACAAATAGGATTATGATTGACAACTTGACAACGTGCATTAACTCCGCAAGTTCCCGGACATGGGTCTTGACATTTTTGATTGACGCAAGCTCTATTTTGAGGACATTCAGCGCTAATGACACATTCTGGACGGCAAGATGGCGGCGATCCAACATAAGTTTCTAAGCACGAACATACTGCATGTTCGTTTAATACTCGACACTGACTATATGGACCACAAGGTGAAGGTACACATGGATTTATAGGTTCATCTTTAGAAACTGGTAAAGAAAATACAATATATAAACATAAAAGCATAGAAAAAAGAGAAGACAATAAATGTATATTTCATGATAATATATACATATATTTATATTTTATGATAGTTTAGAAAGATAGCTTACTAGGTACAAGTCGACAAGAAAGTGTTGGGTTTCCTTCATATCCAGGTAAACAGATACAACTAGGAGCATGATTTACAACGTGACATTCGGCATTTATGCCACATGCACCTATACAGGGATCTTTGCATCTATTATTTATACAAGCTTTATCTTTTATACAGTCACTGTTGGTGACACATTCAGGGCGACAGCCCGTATAAGGATCTCCAAAGTATTCTGGTAGGCAAGTACATGACCCAGCATCATTTCTTTCTTTGCAAATTGCATTGGCTCCACACGGTGAAGGGATACATGGGTTCTGTTGTGTCTCTACCGGTTGAACGACTGAAATATGTCCAACAATCAATAATGGAATCTTTGTTAGTTGTTGTTATAATAAAAAAAATTATAGGTACGTTAATTTCGTTAATGATAATATAAACAATCATATATTTCAATTTAAAATGTAGTTTGATGTATTCTGTAATTTAAGAGTGAAATCTTACTCGGTATATGGACGCAACCAGAGAATGGATCACCAGTATATTGTTCTAAACAATGGCATACGGGTGAATGTTTGATGACTATACATCTTGCATTAGCTCCGCAGGAACCGGGACATGGATCTTGACATTTTTGTGACATACAAGCTAAATTACTGGGACACTCTTCGTTTCTCATACACTCTGGTCTACAGTTGGGAGCCCGGCCGATATATTGAGGCAGACACGAGCACGCCGGAGTACTTCCCACTACACGACATTGAGAATAAGGACCACAGGGTGACGGTATGCATGGATTACTGCTTGCTATTTCGGGAGTTTCTTTATAGGGAGATAAAAAGGAATTAAGATAATATAGTAATTACTTATTTCATAGAAGATATTCATATTTTAGATAAATATTTAGAGATCTATAGATAAGATATAAAATAAAGAATAGAAGAAAGTTTTACAGTACTTACTATGCTCTATGGAGCATCTGACAAAAGGATCACCAGTATACCCTGAGATGCAACTACAGATAGGATTATGATTGACGACGTGACATTTAGCGTTTATACCGCATGTTCCAGGACATGGATCTTTACATTTCTGACCAATGCACGCTTTATCCTGCATGCAATCAGCACTTACAATACATTCTGGTCGACAAGATGGAGGAGTGCCTATAAATTCTTCTTTGCACGAACATACAGCGTGATCATTTACAACACGACAATTACTGTATGGTCCACAAGGTGAAGGTACACAAGGATTTTGCAATGGTTCATCTTTTGCAACTGCCAAAAGAGAACACAATATATAATATAAACAATATAGACAAATGATATATAATAGAAGTAAAAAGAGAATATAATATAGATATAGGAAAAAAATAAACATACTTTGTATAGCGTGGCAAGATGAAAGAGGATTTCCTGTATAACCTGGTAAACAATAACAAGACGGTGCGTGGTTTGACACTGAACATTCTGCATTAATTCCACATACTCCGGGACAAGGATTTTTGCACTTATTTTGTAAACAAGCTTTATTTTTAGGGCAATCAGTGTTCAGTACGCATTCTGGTCTACATTCGACATAAGGATCTCCGTGATATTCGGGTATGCAAGTGCATGAACCGGCACCATCACGTTCTCTACAAACTGCATTTGCTCCACACGGAGATGGATCACATGGTGTTACATGCTCCACGGGGTGAGCAACTAGAATTTGTTTAAATTATTTATTATATTATCTGTTAGACGTTAATAAGATTATTTATTATGTTATTTTAATTGACTGAAATAATAGCTTACTAGGAATGACCGAACAGCCTGAAAATGGATCCCCAGTATATCCTGAATCGCATAAGCAAACTGGAATATGTTTTATTACAGAACAAGTAGCATGAGAACCGCACGATCCAGGGCAAGGATCCGTGCATTTTTCTCGAATGCAAGCTAAATTTCCTGGACATTCTGAATTGATCATACATTCGGGTCTACAGTATGGTGGCCTTCCGAGATAATTAGCGAGGCACGAACAAACAGGATGATTTTCAACAACTTGACACGTTGAGAACGGTCCACAAGGAGATGGAACACACGGGTTTGTGCTCGGTTTTTCTATTCGTTCTAAAAATATTAATAATCAATTAATGAAAACGTTTCGAATTTGTAAGTAATTAAAATGAAATTTGATAAGAATGTAATATTCTTACTTTCTTCTTGAATGCATTTATCGAAGGGGTCTCCGGTATAACCCGATAGACAACTACAGATGGGATTATGATTGACAACAAGACAACGTGCATTATAGCCGCATGTCCCTGGACACGGATCACTGCACCTTTGTTGGATGCACGCTTTGTCTTGTGGACATTCCGCACTGACAACACATTCTGGACGACAAGATGGCGGAGTGCCGATACAATATTCCAAACAAGAGCATACAGCGTGATCATTTACAACTCTACATTGACTGTATGGACCGCACGGTGACGGTTCGCACGGATTTCTCTTTGGTTCGTCTCTTATAACTGAGAAAAAGAAATAGAAATAAAGAAAAGGCAATAAACAAGAAAATAACAAAATATGTAAAATGAAATATAGAAAGAACAGAAAGAAATAAGATAAGTAGTTCTTACTAGTAGGAGGTTGATGACAAGCACGTAGAGCGTCTCCAATATATCCGGGGAAACATGAACATGAAGGAGCGTGATTGAATACAGTACATTCAGCATTAATACCACAGGTTCCAGGGCAAGGATTTACACATTTATTATTTATACACGCCTTATCCTTTGGACAGTCTACATTTAATGTACATTCTGGTCGGCATCCAGTATATGGGTCGCCGAAATATTCATCGAGACAGGTGCAAGACCCAGCACCGTTACGTTCTCGGCAAACTGCATTAGAACCGCAAGGTATTGGATTACATGGGTCTCTAGGTACATCCATAACTGAAATTTTTATTATTCAATTATTATTTTGTGAAAATAACACAAAATATTCAATTGTATTCTGTTGAATGAAGTTATAAAGGAATTTCAGTTAGTTTTTGTACAATTTTTGTTATTTGGGAATTTGAACACAATTATTTTTGTTATATATTAAAGTGATTTAAGTTATTAATTTATATGCGTGTATAATAATTATTTTCAAAATCAAGATGATAAATTGTAAATTAGTAATCACACAAAATTAAATGTGAATGTTAGTATCTCGTAATTAATAAAAATGTATAATATTTGAATAACTTTAAAGCTATGTTATTATATTAATTGTAATTATAATTTGTACAGATCTTACTATGGGAAACTTTTGTACAGCCAGAGAATGGATCTCCGGAATATCCGGTTAAACAAAAGCAATTTGGCGAGTGGGAAAACGTTTTGCATTCTGCGTTATATCCGCAAGTTCCTGGACACGGATCTATACATTTGCCGTTGACGCAGGTCTGATGAGGAGGACATTCCGATTTCATTACGCATTCTGGTCGACAGAACGGAGGACTGCCCGAATAGTACGGAAGGCAAGAGCAAGTTGGGTGGTTTCCTATATGTCTACATACTGAGTTAGGTCCACATGGAGAGGGAATGCAGGGATTAACGTTTACAACGGTCGGTTTTTCTAAAATAAAATATGTAATTGTCTCTATAAAGCAAGAATTCAAAGAAATATAAGATTCGAAGATAATAGAAATAAAGTAGGAATTCAAGTAAAAGAAAAAGAAAGAAATACATTAAATATAATCTTACTTTGAGCCTCGATACATCGATCAAACGGATTACCCACATAATTATTTAAGCATTGGCAGTTTGGTTTATGGTTTGTCACGTGACATACGGCGTTGACTCCACAAAGTTGTATACATGGATTGGAGCACCTTTCCGACAGACACGCTAAGTCTTGGGGACAGTCTGTATTGACGGTGCACTCGGGACGACAGTAGGGGGGAGCTCCCAAGTAGTTAACATTACAAGAACATACAGGATGATAGCTCACTACCTGACAATTACTATATGGCCCGCACGGTGATGGAATACATGGGTTTGAAGACACATTTATTACTGCTGAAATATCATGCAATTATTTTATTGTGATCACATGCATAAACTAATATTATGTATTGTAAACAGTAAAACCTCATTCACTTTATGATATATTGAAAAAACAAAACCCTACCCAAAGCAAATTAAATGCAATAGGTACTTTAAAATCAAGAAATATTTTCTAATAAATAAAATCTAATTTTACTTTTTACTGCACTAAAATAATCAAAGAAACAATTCAATAAATATCAACAAAACTAATTATATCAACCGCTAGTCAAGTCTAATCGACTCAAGCCCCATAATGTGAATTTTACAGAAGAGCCAAGTCTTTGCAATAATGTTTAGATAACGGACATATATTTTTTTTCTGGAAATGGGAATATAAATTCTCTAAAATTATCAGTTTAGCACACTCCAAGAATCAGTGTTTTGAATCAAATGAAAAATCATCTGATCACAACGAGATTTGGCTCATTTGATGCAGCTAAAAAAAACGAAAAAAGGATGACTCAAGGATGTTGCTTGAGTCAAATAGCCTCCTAACAGTCGATACAGTAAATATATAAAAAGAAAATAATTCAGGATTATGAAATGTAAAGGACATGAAAAGAAAATTACTAATAATTGTGAAGAGGTTTTACAATTAAATATATATGTACATAAAAAGCTTACTAGGGTCGTTGACTATTGTATAACATGCAACATGCGGGTTTCCAATCATATGTGATATACAATGACAAGATGGTGAATGGTTTATGACGCGACAGACGGCATTCTGTCCGCACATATCTGTACAGGGGTCATGACACACATTATTTCTACAAGCTTTGTCTTTGGGGCAGTCAGTGTTCAGTATGCACTCGGGTCTACACCCGACTGTGTATGGATTTCCCAGATAATTATGTACACACGAGCATGAACCGACACCGTTTCTTTCTACACAAACAGTATTAATTCCACACGGTGATGGATTACATACATCTACAGGCATAATATCAGCAGCTGTAAAATGAAGCCAAATATACAAAGTTAGCCAAGTTACGTAAGTACATACCTTTCATATTTGTCATGCAGGTACGGTGGAAACTTACCTTGGATAGGATGACAGCCGGCAAATGGATCTCCTTCGAATCTCTCCATACAGGTGCACATGGGTTGGTGATTTTGCACATAACACACTGCGTTGAAACCGCAAGAACCAGAACACGGATCTTTACACTTTCTATTCACACAAGCCAAGTTTGACGGACAGTCTTGGTTGATTAGACACTCCGGTCTGCAGTTGGGTGGAGCGCCCAGCATTCCGCTGATGCAAGAACACACGGGACGAGAGTCTATCACACGACACTCTGCATTGGCACCGCACGGAGATGGTAGACAAGGATTAACCACTACTGACTTTTCTTCATCTGTAATTAATTAGTATCCTACTATTACTGGTTTGTTTTTTGTTTTTAATTTAATATTTGTAGCTTTAATGGAGTGTTTAGATAATTTATCATAAGTAATTTTAAAAATCTTTTTCCAAACTAATTTGAGAAACCAATTTCTATAGACTGGAGTGCTGCTGAAAAAATGTGGAAATAAAAAATATATTGCTATTCTTTCAAATAAAGGTGTAATTATTACAAAAGTATCCTCAAACTTTCCTTAAAATTCAAACATTCTGAAATTTAAACCCGGGTCTCCTAATATGTTTGGTTTCCTAGTAAAATGTATACTCAAGGTTTTACTGTAGTTTGGTCATGTCCAATGAAAGGTAATTCAATACACAGCAACAATAATACCAAATAAATTAAATGATGAAATTGAATTAATAAAATAAAGAACTAAGCATAAATATTTATTGAACAAAGTTACCTTTTTCTATACACTGTTCAAATGGATCACCAATCATTCCTATGGGACAGCTGCAGACAGGATTATGGTTGTTAACTTGGCAGCGAGCGTTGAATCCGCAAGTTCCGGGACAGGGATCCTTGCACTTTTGGTTGATGCATGCCTTGCTTTGGCTGCATTCGGAGCTCACCACGCATTCTGGACGACACGAGGGAGGATTACCACTGAAACCGGGTATACATGAGCAGATGGCTCGACCGTCAGATATACGGCAAACACTGTTGGGTCCGCAAGGAGTCGGTTCGCAAGGGTTCTCAGCTGAAATATAGAAAACCAATATTTTGGTGACAAATAATTTTCAATAAATTTCTCCACTGCTGAGAATCAAACATAAATATTTTAAGAAAACCAATTACAAATAATCAACACAAAATCATTTCTATATAAAAATTATTATACACATCATACATCTCGTATGCACAACTTGTATAAGTAAATTAGTCCGATAAAAAGTTTGCTAATTTGTAACTCTAAAAAATCCTTTAATTAAAAAACTTACCGATAATAGGTGTTTGTCGACACGCTTTGAAAGGATCACCAGAATATCCGGAGAAGCAAGTACAAACTGGAATATGATTAGTTACACTGCACTCAGCATTCACTCCACACAATCCCTTGCATGGATCTCGACAGTGTTTTGAGAGACAAGCTAGATGACTTGCACAGTCTGAGCTGATGGTACATTCTGGTCGACATCCACCGGTATAAGGATTGCCAATATTGGGTGGTATACAATTACATCTGGCCACTCCGTTCACTTCAGTACACTGTGTGTTCTCACCGCACGGAGATGGATTGCATGGATCAGCTCTAGCGGGTGGGTATGGAGGTAAACTGGTACATCCGATGAACGCATCACCTTTGAATCCAGGTAAGCAGCTACAGAATGGAGTGTGATTGACCACATCGCATTTGGCATTTGGTCCGCAGCTGTTGGGACATGGATTTTGACACTTTTCTTCGATGCAAGCTTTATCTCGTGGACATTCTTGACTAATAACACATTCAGGTCTGCAATAAGGTGGTTTCCCTAGGAAGTTGGCCACACAAGAGCACACTGGGCGTCCAGCATCCACTTGACAAATAGAGTTAGGACCGCAGGGTGACGGAACGCAGGGATTTTGAGGAATTTTTCCTTGGTCGTCGCCTATCACTGGTGTATAACAACTGGTGAATGGATCTCCTTGTAATCCAGGGAGACAACTACATATGGGGTTGTGGTTGATAACGATACATTGGGCGCCATGGCCGCAACTTCCTGGACACGGATCTTGACATTTTTGATTGATACAAGATTTTGTTTGGTCACATTCTGAACTCACTATGCACTCTGGTTGACAAACAGGCGGTACTCCTTTGAAGCCTGGTAAACAGGAGCAGGTGGCAAATCCTTTAGAAGACACTAAACATCTGCTGAATGGACCGCACGGTGAGGGATCACAAGGGTTTCTCATATCGTTCAGAATAGGAGGTAATAAAGGTTTGAAAGCTTGACATGAAACAAATGGATCTCCAGAGTATCCAGGTGGACAATAACATACTGGATGATGATTAACAGTTTCACATTCAGCTCCAATTCCGCAAACTCCGCTACATGGATTGTCACATCTATTATTGATGCAAGCTGTTATTAAAGAACAATCACTGTTTATGACGCATTCAGGACGACATGCAATAAGAGGATCGCCAAAGAATTCATGTTTACAAACACAAGCTAGCACTCCATTTTGTTCTCTACATTCAGCATTGACCCCACAAGGAATATTATCACATGTTACTCGTTCTTCAACAGGATCTGGAAAATATATCAATTAGTAAAAAAAGTGTCAATCCCAAACAAAAAGAAACGATAAGAAAATATCTAAGCAATACAAAATTGGTTGTTTACCAAGTTGGGCATTGCAATTTGGACCTATATGTATGATACATTTACTTATTCAAATTTAGTCAATTCTAATACAGAAAAACATGGCAATTTGGCAAGAACCTCATTAAATTAATTTAAATAAAAATGAATATATTGATTCATTATAAGGAGACTTACACGATGTAGGAATGGAACAATGTTCAAATGGATTTCCAATCAATCCTTGTGGACAACTGCATATTGGATTATGGTTATAAACATGGCAATAAGCGTTTACTCCGCATGATCCTGGACACGGATCGACACATCTTTCTCTAATGCAGGCTTTATCAAATGGACAATCTGAATTGAGTAAGCATTCGGGATTACACTGCAAGTTGACAGTGTTTCCAGCGCAAACGTCACAAATAGCAATTTGATTGCCGTAAGGATTGCAGGTGGCGTCTGAACTGCAAGGTGATGGCGAACAGGGCCTTGAATCATTGGCTATCGGTGACACGATAGGTGCTGAAAAAGATTCAATATTAAAATTATAAAATTAAGATATTTCATATATTTTTTATTAGAACTATTAAAGATACAAAACACCGAGTTAAAATAAATGGTGAAAAATGTTAAATTCTTTGTGTCAAATGTTAATTTAACACACACCCAATAATAAGTCACCACATTTTGGAAATAAAAATTCATTAGATATTTTTTTAAAATAAAAATTAAAGAATACTTACGTGATTCAATGCACATGAAAAGAGGATCTCCAAAAAATCCTTCGGGACAAATGCAGGATGCTAAATGATCTTGTACTTGGCAAATTGCTTGAAGTCCACAAACTGATCCATCATAACAAGGATTTTCACAGTGCCTATTTATACAAGCCTTACTCGAAGGACAGTCAGAATTTGTGATACACTCCGGTCTACAGCCGCTTTCAGGTTTTCCAGTGAAGTCTTGCAAACACGAACAGATGGGCTGTCCGAATGAGACTTGGCATAATGTATTTGGACCGCACGGCGAAGGAGAACATGGTGTTCTCTCAATAGGTATAGGATAACATTTGATAATAGGATTTCCAGTATAATCATGAATACAAGAGCATACTGGATGATGTTTTTCCACTCTACACAAGGCATTCGAACCACAGGAACCGGGACATGGATCAAGACATTGGTAGCCAATACAAGCTTTGTCCAAAGAGCAGTCGTCGTCCACTCTACATTCGTAACTTTGACAACCTTCGGGTCCTATAGGATTACCAGAAGTACCTTCGGAACAAGCACACAGAGGAACTCCGGAAGAATCGACTTTGCAAATAGCATTTGGTCCACATGGATTTGGATAACACGGATTAGTCGGTTGTAGATGACAACCGGAGTAGGGGTCACCGATGAAACCATTCTTACAGAAACATTTCTCTCTATTTTCGGTGACGTAACAGTCAGCATTTTTACCGCATGGACCTGGTTGACATAATACATCAGCTTTGACTGGCTCAACACATTTCCTGAAAGGATTTCCGACAGTTGGTTCTCTGCAGAAACACACAGGGTTTCGTCCCGGATCACAGCTTGCTCCGATACCACACGGGTTAGGTTCGCAAGGATTCTTATGTTCGACGCATCCTCTGATTGTATTAGGACTTTCTAAATATCCAGGTAAACATGTACATTTGGCAAAACCGTTGCTTAGTATTGAACACTGAGTGTTAGGGCCGCAAGGTGAAGGTTCACAAGGGTTATCAGGTAAGGCGCAGCTTTTATGCGGTGGGTTTCCGTCATATTCCGGTAAACAGAAGCATGAAGCCTTCCCGTTAACGATACGACAACCAGAATTTGGACCACAAGGGTTTGGACTGCATTCATCACCTTCGGGTACTGAAATAGAAAATTATAAATGTTTTGACAAAAAGTATAATCGTATACATAATGATCATTTAATAATACATTTCTTGTTTCGATACTCACTGCAATTCTTAAATGGATTTCCCGTAAGTCCTTTAGGACAGAAACATATTGGATTTCCATTGTCTATTTCACACATGGCATTTATACCACAAGGGTTCGGCACGCACGGGTTCTCGGGACGTTTACATCCAATAGCTGGATTACCGGAGTAGCCTTGTAAGCACTTACAGAGGGCTCGGTGGTTGACCACATCACACACAGCATTGAAACCACATTGACACGGAGATCCACATTTGCCATTGACACATGCTTCAAATGTTGGACACTCATCGTCAGATCTACATCCTTGAACTAAAAAAGTTTATAAATGTACAAACTGAAAGTGATTGAGAAAACATATCAATTCAAGTAGATAAAACAAGCAGTTTATTAAAAATGTACCTTGAGAGCATTCCACATAAGGATTTCCACTAAATCCAGCAAAACATTTGCATTCGATTCCATGGTTGGCTGGAAGGCATTCGGCATTCTCTCCACACGAGTCTTCTTGGCAAGGATTGATACAGATACGATTGAGACGATCACACAATAATTCCGGAGGACAGTCTTCGTTGTATTGACATATCGGTTGGTAATTTATCACTATCGATAAGAATACAAATTAGTATTTATATGAAATTGAAACAATACAGTATACAGATCAATGTTGATAAGAAACAGTATTTACCTGGAACGCATCCGACATAGCCGTTTCCTTGATAGCCTTCAGCACAACTGCAGTCAGATCCATGATTTGTGTTTATACAAACAGCGTTTTGTGCACAAGGATTATGTATATCACATGGTCTCTGACACGCGTGGTTGATGCAAGCTTCAGTAAGTTGACATTCTTCGTTGGTATTGCAACTCACTATACAAAAGTCAAAATAACATATTGTATATACAATATTTTATATATTTACATTTGTAACATAAAAATCAAAATCTACTTTTATAAACAGTGGAAAAATATAATGTGTTTTTATATTTACAAATAATACATATAAATGCCTGTAGATTGTGTGTTAAGTGCATTAGGCATGTTGATTATTATTATACATATGTATTGTAATTAATGATAGTGAAAATATTGAATTATATTTTAGAGGTTAGAAAGAGAGATCTTACATTTCTTGGATGGAGAACACTTAATAGCAGGATTTCCATCGAAATCTTTGGGACATGTACAAATAGGACGATGCATCTTGGCGTGACATTTGGCGTTCACGCCACACACGTTAGCAAATTCACACGGGAAGTGACACAATCCCATGTAGCACGCCTCTGTCTCTATACAGTCCGAGTCTGACTCGCACGGCTCGGGGGCTTTAGAACTTCCAGGGGGGTCTATGTTACAAGAGTTAAATTTGTTACATGTTATTTGTTACAGAAAGCAATGAAACCTTTATTATTGATTAGATTTATATATATATAACACATATCCACGGTGACAGCCATCGGTAGTCCTGTTCAAAATGATATCTTACACTATACATTGTTTCAAAACAAAACAAAAGATAGATAGAACTGTTTGATTTGTGGGAATGGGATGGTAAACCTCTGAGGGATAAATGGTATGATTTACGTCTAAAATATTTTACAAGCACATTTTAAATATTTACAGTCAAAATGTGAATAAGTTAGATAATTACATAAATCAATTAGGTATATTATTATACTTTATATGTACATTTATGATTTGCAATTAATATTATTAATAAGTTGTTATACCTCGTCTGCATTCCTTGTTGACATTTTCCATATCACCATTAGGACACTTGCATATTAATGTGTGATTAGAGACCAAACATATGGAATGTCTCCCGCACTGGTTCATCTGATTCATACAGGGATTTTCACAAACCCCTGAAGAGCAGGCCTCAGATGCTGGACAGTCGGCGTCTTCCACACATTGGTTGTTAGTCGGTGAATTAGTAATATGTGTTTGTTGTGTACTGATTGTATTATATGACTGTGTCGTTACTAACGGTAATGTTGTTTTATTCCATTTCTGGTCTGATATAGTTGTTGCTACTGCAGATGTTGACGGTTCAGTTGTTACATTGCTGTCTAAATCTTCTATACTCGGATAGAAAGAGGAAAAATCATAATTCACTGTTGTCTCATCAAATGATATACTAAGTATGGAATTTGTTGTTTCATTACTTAATTTAGTAACATTTTCAATTGGGCTGGTAGTTTTGGATTCTATTTCAATTTGAAAATCTGAACTTGTTGTCGGTATGTTTTTAGTATACACTTTTGTGTTTACCTCAGAAATTATATCAGAGTCAAATTGTGTTGACTTACTATTCCCTACTGTAGAAGATTCATCATTATAATTATAAGATGTAGAAGCAGATTTTGTAGTTATTTTAGAAGTAGTAATATCAATAGTGTACTTTTCTTCAGGTATTTTTGTGGTAGTAGCAGAATCAAACTTTGTAGATGTTAATAATTTATCGTCATTAGTTTTAGTTTGTCCAACAGTAACAGAAGATTCTAAATTTGTGGTAACAGTACTTTGATCAAATTCATCATAGTTTATAGTTGTATCATATTTTGATTTGTCCGTTATATTTGAAATAGAGGTATTAATTTTCATTATCATTTCAATACTGATAGCATGTTGTCCATCTAAATTGACATCATACTGTGGTGTAGAAACATCTACCGATTCCTCATTAAAAAGTGTGGACACTGTGTCAATCTCATGTGAAACATCTGTAGTTGTTTTTAAATTTATACTAGTTGTATGCGATTCCACTGTTTCATTTTTATTTGCATATGCTGTTGTTTTTTCAGGCAAAGTAATTTTATTTTCCTCTATAATTTTGGTATAAATATCTTTTGATGTATCAGTTGAAACATCAAAAATAGTAGGCTTTTGTGTACTATCAGTCCTATTTTTACCTGGCGTAATAGTTGTCAAATCTACTTTTGTTGTAAATGTTTTATTTTTATGGTCTGCAGGAATGTCAGATTTTCCTATCTCTCCATTGATTCCAAGAACCCCATAGTAAAATTCATCTTCTGTAGTGGAGGTACTTGGTTCATTTTCATAAGTTGTAAATTCAGAGTGCGGTTTTAATTTAGTTGACTCAGTAACAGAACTAGTTGGAGGAGTACGCATAGGTTTTAAATAATTAAATGGTGTTGAAGGTATTTTTTTTGTAGTAATATAAGTATTTTTGGTTGCATCTATGGAACGACTAGTTGTTTCTTGCTGTTGGTTATAAATATTTGTTGATGAATCAAATTCTGATATTTTATTTGGTTCATATGTGGATTGTTCACTATATACACTTGTGGTTTCATGTGTTGATTTGAAATCAATAGGAGTAACTGTAAACACATTTTCAATTTTTTTTGTCATTTTCTTTTCTTCCAATATACTTGATACTGTAGTTTCTTCATATTCATTGGTTTGATGTGTCAGGTGAGTAGAAAATAATGTTTCATCAAATACAGGTGCGGGATTAGAAAAACTTCCAGCTACATCTTTCGTCAATGTTGTCGTAGATTCTACAGATTCATCAGAGGTTAAAATAAAATCATGTTTGGTAGTATACAAATTTGGTTTTTCAGTAGATAAGTTGTGTGAAATTGTAGTTTGCAGTTCATTTGACTCACTAACTTTTGTAACAGAAGTACTATCGTTTGTAATTAATAAAGTGCCTGTAGACATGAATACATTATGAGTCGTTGATTCAAGTTCTGAGACAGGTGTTTTAGATTTTGCATTCCAAAAAGGTATATTTTCAGTTGTAGGGAGAGAGATATTTGATATAATCAAAATAGAACTAGTAGATAAATCGACATCACTCTGAGTAGTAGTTTTTAATTCAGATAGAAATACATCCATTTTTAAAGTAGATTGTGTTTTTTCCGTTGTTGCAGGAGAATCTTTTGGTGAGAAAATATTAACATCACTGGATAAATTAACCCTACTTTGAGTTGTTGTTTCAATTTCAGAAGATTGTGTCCATTCAGTGTACAAAGGCGATGATGTATTTGGTTTGATTAACATGGTACTAGTATACGTCTGAATATTTTCAGTGGTAGTTTCTAATTCAGAAAGAGGAACATTAGTACCACTTTTAAATGTAGATTGAGTTCTTTCTGTTACAATTGGTGATGTTATATTTGATGTTATTAATATTGTACTAATCTGACCACCGAGTGAGGTAGTCTCAAATTCAGAAACAGACGAATCCGTATAAATAGTAGATTGTGTACTTCTAGATATAGAAGCAGAAGAAGTTGATAATGTTGTACCAGTAGATACTACTCCATCACTTCCAGTGGTAGTTTCTGATCCAGATGGAAGTACATTGATATCTAAGTTGAAAGTAGATTGTGTACTTTCAGTTGATGTAGGCAGAGAGGAATTTGATGTTGTTAATAAGACACTAGGAGATACCGTAGTATTTTTAGTGGTGGTTTCTAATTCATAAATAGTTACATTAGTACCATTTTTAAATGTAGGATGAATTCTTTCAGTTGGTGATGATATATTTGACGTAATTAATATTGTATTGATCTGACTACTTTGGGTAGTAGTATCCAATTCAAAAAGAGGTGAGTTTACATCTGTAGTAACAGTAGACTGTATATTTCCTGGTGTATTAGCAGAAGAAAAATTAGTTTTTGATAATACAGTTCCTGCAGATACTTGTCCATCTCTTTGAGTGGTAGTTTCAGATTGTGAGAGAGATACATTGATATTTGTGTTAAAAGTAGATAGTGCATTTTCAGTTGATGTAGGTAGAGAGGAGTTTGATGTAATGAATATAATACCAGGAGATATCTTATTATTCTGAGTGGTAGTTTCTATTTCAGAAAGAGTAATATTAGGACCACTCTTAAATGTAGAATGAGTTGGTTCAGTTACAGTTGGTGATGATATATTCGATGTAATGAATATTGTGTTAATCTGGTTACTATGAGTGGTAGTATCCATTTCAGGTGTATTTAAATCTATGGTAATAGTGGATTGTATACTTCCAGTGGTCTTTCCAGATTGTGTGTTTCCAGAAGAAAAATTATATGTGACTAATGTAGTACCAGTAAATACTTGTCCATCACTTTGAGTAGTAGTTTCAAATGTAGAGAGAGGTACGTTGATAACTGTGTTAAAAGTAGATTTTGCATTTTCAGTTGATGTAGGCAATGAGGTATTTGATGTAATGAATAATTTATCATTTTGAGTTGTAGTTTCTAATTCAGAATGAGAAACATTAGTATCACTTTTAAATGTTGATTGAGTTATTTCTGTTACAGATGGTGATGATATATTTGATATTATTGAAGAGGTACTAATCTGACTATTTTGAGTAGTGGTTTCTGATTCAGATAAATATATGTTTTCATCTGTTGTAAAAGTCGTTTCAGCTGTGTAGGAAGAAGTGACATCTGATGGAATTGATTTGGCACCAGTAGTTGTCTGAAAATCAGTAATGGTGGCAATTTCAATTTCAGAAGATGAATCTATGTTAAAAGTTGATTTTGTTCTTTCAGTTGAACTAGGTGAAGAGCCCATCGGTTTAATATAATTGGCGTAAGTAGAAGTATGAATATAATTTTCAGTGGAGGTTTTCAAATTGGATAAATTAACATTTGAATCAATAGTTGATTGCATGCTTTCAGTTGTAGCCTGAGAAGATAATATAGTACCAGGTGTTTTTTGAACACCACTCTGAGTTGTAGTTTCCCATTCAGAAAGGGAAATATTTTCATTAGGAACAAATGTAGATTGCATTCTTTCAGTTGTACTAGTAGAAGAAGATACATTTGATGTAATTAATAAAGTACCAGTTGATATCTGATCACTACCTAGAGTGGTCAATTTTGAATCAAAATCTGGTTCATTTTTTTCGTGACTAAAAATAGACTGCATTTTCTCTGTTGCACTTGAAGGATTGTTTGGAGTTCCTGTTGTAATTAAAACTGTTCCAGTAAACAAGTCAGAATGATCTGTTGTAGATGAATCATTTGATATGATCGAAAATGTTTCTGAAGATTCAGTAGTTGCAACACTTTCAGTAGTTGTTTTTGAATCATATAAAGTTTTATCAGTTGAGTCAGTAGATACAGATTCATGAATACTTCTAGGAGTTGTTTTATCTTCTATAGTAATATCAGTTTCTGTGGGTATTTTTGAGGAAGTCGACAAATTTATATCATCATAAATATTATGTGAAGAGGGGTAAACAGGTGTTACATAGTAAACATTTTCAGTATTTGTTGTAACTGTAAACTTAGATCCATTTTTAATTTCATTTGTGGGTTTGATTGTTGTTTTCAAATATTCATTATTAGCAATGTTTGTTACATGTTCTACAATTTCGCTTAAATTATCATATTTGGGAAATTCTGTCAAAGTAGATGGGAATATTAAATTGGTTTTATTTTTAGGTAATTCTGATTCAACAGTTGAGATAGTGGAAAATCCTTTTTCTATATCTTTGAGATCGTTGATCATATAAAAAGGTGTTGAAGATAAAGTAGTATGATCCAATTTTATTGAATATTGAGTACTTTCTGTGGATTTCTCGGTATTTATTGAAGGTTTAACTGTTATAGTTTTATCTGTATTTGTTGTTTCTTCATATTCAGATGAAGCATTTTTTAAAATTACATTGTTTGTTACCAAGTTTGGCAACTGTGTAGAAGTTTTTTCTTTCACTTGATTATAAGTAGGCATGATAGAAGAATCTCTTATAGGCATTGTCGTTGTTTCGTCATTACTTTTTGATGATACTGCAGATTGAACAAAATCTTTGTCAAACTTATTGTTTTCTTTATCAGTAGTTAAAACATATTCTATTTCTGATGTAGATGTTTTAGCACTTGGTGTTGTAGGAACATCTTCCAAATTAACCGTTGTATCACTATGAATCTTTGATTGAATAGTTGTTTCTAGGTCAATAATTATATCACTTGTGGTGGATTGTGTAAAGCTTTGTGTATCTATGTCAATTATGTCAGGTGATGTATTTGTTGTAAAATCTGTAAATGTGGGTTGGGTGGTTTGCTGATCTGTTAGAAGTGTCAAAGAATAATTACAAATGGGAGTTAATTAAATCTATATTTTTTTACAAAAATCTTAATTTACAAGAATTGTGTTAGTAAAACAAAACATAAATGATTGTTATTTTTAGTTAATTAACTACTGTACAATGCAGTTATTTGTGTTATGAGTTTTTACAATGACGATTATGTTAATTTATGTACAAGCAGTTAGTGAACTCTACATCGGGCATTTACATGTGTATTTTTATAAAAAAACAATATATACTTATAATTACGAGTGCACAATATTCTAAAATTTCATGCGCAATATCATGCACTAGATTGTGTTCTAATTTGCGACTACACGATACAAGATACAAGGATGATAAGAGGGAAAGGTAATACAATACATAACTAATATAGATTGGGAGAGCGGGAGAGCACACAGTTGTACGTGAAGTAAATGTTTGTACAATATGTTTATACAATATTCCGTCATACTGGATGATGAGCCTAAGCCACAAGTATTATATGGTTGGCGGCTATAAGCTACAAGGCTCGAGCATCGGAAGATCCCTATGGAAGTTGCTTAGCATCTCAGGTCACTGCTTCTTTGTACCAAGACAACTTTTGTTATATTATATTAGTTTTATTCATTTTGGAAAACAGCAACACACTTAGATTCTTAACTAAATACTACATCAATATGTATATTAATTTTTGTATGTGGATTTTTATATTTATCTTATGAGATGTATATTTGTCTACAATATATTAAATATAAATTTTAATAATGAGATCAGATAAACAGCTCTTAAATATTTTTTAATAGAATACTATTATAAATCACAGCCATAAAAAACTGACAATAAGAACTGAGCATGAAATCAGGAATATAAAAATAAAGGAGTGTTACAACTCATAAAATATATTAGGTATATAATGTGTTCACTATAAAGGAGTGTTACAACTCATAAAATATATTAGGTATATAATGTGTTCACTATAAAGGAGTGTTACAACTCATAAAATATATTAGGTATATAATGTGTTCACTATAAAGGAGTGTTACAACTCATAAAATATATTAGGTATATAATGTGTTCACTATAAAGGAGTGTTACAACTCATAAAATATATTAGGTATATAATGTGTTCACTATAAAGGAGTGTTACAACTCATAAAATATATTAGGTATATTATGTGTTCACTATAACTCTGTTGTATTAAGTATCTGATTATGAAAATTGTTTTGTAAACACCAATAAAAGATAAAATTCCACAAACAAAATACATAAATGGTTCAAAATAAATTCAAATAATAACATTAAAAACAAAGTTTGTAGGCCTGTTATATCTCAAACAATAATATTCTATAGAATAGTAGGAAAATATATAGCTCTCAAAAGTAACAAACGAATTAGAAAATTCGCCATTATATATGTATATATGTATATATATATATATATATATATATATATATATATATATATATATATATATATATATATATATATATATATATATATATATATATATATATATATATATATATATATATATATATATATATATATATATATATATATATATATATATATATATATATATATATATATATATATATATATATATATATTTTTTTTTTTAATAAGGCACAGCCACCAATAGAGGCCATTATATTTCAATTAAAAAATACATAAATAAATAATTATAAAATCAAAAAAAAAATAGTCAGTATATAATTTACAAGCATACAAAATATAATATGTAACAACATTTTTGAGAATATTCAAAATAATTTAATTTTAACATTAAAAAGGAAGATTTTTTTTTTCAAAATTGCCTTTCAAACAAGCACAATTTTTCAATTGAACCAAGATTTCAAGATTAGAACCAAGCATTTTTCAAATACTTATATCAGATACAACAGACCTACACTAATTATTGCTATTGATTTTATCAATAACAGAAGTAAAAAAAATAATCTTTAATTAAATCTAATAAATAATCAATTCAAAACGAAAATTTTTTTTTTTTATTAAAATAAGATTTTACTAATTTCATAAATGAATTTTAAATTGTCTTCAACAAAATTTACTGCATTTATTTTGTAAAACAAAAATAGTCAGTGATAGAATTTAGAATCAATTATCAAATTTAATGATGTATGTTTTAATAGTAAAATATAAAATTGAATTATAAAGACAAATATATGAATGTAAACATACCATGCATACAGGCTCCGGAGAATGGATCACATGGTATACCGGGTGGACAATGGCTACAACCATCAGATAAAACTGGTTGTTGATCTGTAATAGATATCAAAATATAATCAACAATTAACATTTAAATTTAGTGAAATGACTCAAACAAGTTAATCACAATACATACATACCATAACCTTTAAATACTTTTTTTCTATTTTTATTTTTTGATTATATTTACTTAATTATTTTCAAACTTTATTTACATAATGGTGTACAACTGCGGATATATTTCCTTATGGCAATATGTTCCAACCAACTATATCCATTTCAGCATGGATGGTATGTAACTAACATGTACATAAATATAAAAATGAATAGTACATATTTCCCTTATTCTGGTGATCCTCACTAGACCAAGGGGGCAAGTCTGATACGACCGGCGAAATCAAAACCCTCACGATTACCCATATCATGGATATAATTATCATATGGAGTTCTATGGGCCGGTATTACAGTCTCAGTTTAAGAGCTAAACTCAAGTTTTACAAAAATATAGCGTATTACAGTGTCCGTTTAGGCCTAATCTTCCCTCAAATACGTCACTAAAACGACAAATATTTAACTCAACGTTTCTAGCGGATTAAGTACTTAACGGTGAGTCAACTGTCATTTGCTAGGCAACGCGTGCAGTTTCAGTTTTTATCACTAGAGGCGTTAGGCAACGAGTGTAGTTTCAGTGTTCTATCACTAGATGTGTTAGTTGTATCGACGGTGGCGCCACACAACAAAACAAACTGACAGCCATATTGAAACGAACATGGGCATTTAAAAGCATTATTTTGGTAAAAAAAATTAAATTTACCATGTTGGATAGTAAAACAATAGTATTTCAAGTCGTAGCATCCCGTTTTGTAGTTCGTATTATTTGAGGTTATTTAAAATTTGACAGATAATAACCACAGAAAAAGTAAAATATGTCTATAATTGAAGATTTAGTAACTGACATGTCATATTGCACTGTAATACGGAAATGGATTAAATCTCCCCTTAACATTAATCTTGAGTTTAACAAACTCAATGAGTTGAGGGCCAACAGTAATACCGGCCCTATAAGTAAACTCATTATAAGTATTATGCACAAGGATCCTGTCATTTATTATTTCTAGTCCTACTTATTTTTATTAAATCAAGAATAAAAATAAGTAGGACTAGACACACAAGCTTAGTAATTAATTATTTCCAATGTTTGAGATCATTTTGAAATTAGTCAGTTAAAAATATAGAAAAGAAATGTAGGTATCAAAGTCTACAAAAAACTGATAAATTACAATTTCGTACAAAATATTATCACATATAAGTATACACACCTTGTACACAATGACAACCATCACACAGAAAACCAGATCGGCAATCAGCTGACGATTGACACTGACAGACTGTAATAATAAAATTAAAATTATCAATAGCCTATAGAAGCAATATTACAAATACTGTGGATACAAATTTAATGATATATTCATTCTGTCAATTGATTAAATCAAATCAATGATTTGGGTTCCACAAAGATTTGGGACCTAATCAGACAAAACTATCACATTGCATTTTGTGAAATACACATTTTGTCTAGAAACTAAATTATCACATTCCATTTTGTGAAATACACATTTTGTTTAAAAACTAAATTATCACATTGCATTTTGTGAAATACACATTTTGTCAGCGCCCTTGAGGTGAGATATTCACGAAAACGGCGCTATATAAATCATCCAAATTAATTATTATTTGTCTAGAAAATAAATTGAGTGTATGGATTTCTTGATATAACTTGCCATAAGTAAAACACTGTGATGACGTATGGTGGAATGATAGATGTATACCTTTAATGCAGACTGGTTGATGGTCTCTGACTTGGCAGTCCTGTTTGGTTGCGCAGGGGCTGGCCACTGTACATGGGTTCTGGCACCTTCCGTTGATACAAGCTTGTTGGCTGCTGCATTGATCGTGTGAAGCACAGTCTATTTCTGTACCACAAAAAATATTTCATATATATTATCTCTTCATATAAAATACATACAAATGTATACCAAAAAGTTATTGATTTCGTAATATTTTCCCTAACATGATTTATTTTATAAAAAAATATTTTGATGAAGTTAAATATTTAGATTTCATTTCAATTATATGTAAATAAAAGAAAAACACCTAACCTCACATCAAAACTGAAATTAAAATTGATTATACAAAATATCAATAGTAAATAAAATAAAGAAATAATGTTCAAAAAAGCAGCAATAAAGTCAAGCTACTATATAAAAAGTATTTATATAGTAAAGAGCGATAAATATTTTTATAAACATGTTGTTAATAGGTACTATAATATATACAAGTATCTGTAAATGAATTTTGATACATTAGACATACACGAATAATTTCAGAATAAAAAAATATATGTTAATCAAATGTATTTTATAAATAAAAGTAATTAAATATCACCATTGTTGACAAACAAATACTACTGTAAATTATTTTGTTAGTACTACTAAATCAAGCGTTATCTACAAAACAAGCAAATCCATCAAAAAATTATAACACGAGGCAGATAATACATTACATCAAATATATTATATAATAAAGTGAACAAAAATGATTGCTACTATTTAATAATGGTCCATAGAGTAACATCAAGCATTTGTCAACTTATTTTCCAGTAATATTTGGATTTTTCTTTTCATTTTAATATGAAAGCTTAAATAATATTTGAATTCAATCAAAATTCAATTTAATAATAAAATACATGTACTACAAGTTTCGAATTTGTCTTATAATTGGAATCATGCTAAAAAAATACATACAAAAGCAGATGTATGATATCTCAAAAGACAAAATATAATTAAAAAGATCGGTCACATGCAACTGCAAAGAGTAGTGGGTGCAGTAATGCTTGCTTGTAATCAGTTGTCATTTGTAATAAAGAGTAATTAAAAAGACCTCTGTGGACACTTTTACCTGAATAGTTATGACAATCGCTCATGTTCTCTTTATTATCTGCACTACACAAACACACAGGGATATGATCTATCACTCGACAATGTGAATCTTTGTCACAGGCATTGAGGGTAATACAGGGATCTATACAAATATGACCGTAACACTGTTCACTCGGTAAACAATGCGATGAATGAAAACAAAGACGATAAACATCATTCACTTTGCTCGTTTTCTTTATGCCGGGCTTTGAATGTGACAAGTTGCTTTTAAAAAACAAATAATTTAAAAGAGTACTGTTGTCTGTTAATTTATGGAATGATGTAGTGATTCCACTGGATCCCGACGCCAATATATCACTAAATATTTTGTCACGGTGAGAAACAATCTCAGGAGTTGAACCAGTGTAATATTTATCTAGTAAGGAAGTATTCTGGTGTTGACAGTGTACAAGTGGGTCCCCCGAATGAGAGGGAGGACAGGAACAGATAGACTTGTGTATGTGTGTAGTGCATATAGCAGAGATGCCACAAGTTGTAGTGGTGCAAGGATCGGTGCAAGTGCTTGCTATACAGGCCTCTTCCTCTTCACATTCTTCGTCCCCTGAGCATTGGCTCAGTGATGCTGCGAATATAACACACTTTTACTATTAATGCTTTAGCCACAAATATTTCCTAAAATTAAAATGTACATTATGTATTGAGCGAGATGAATCTACCACCGCTTGTGTTATCTACTTAAGAAAGATGCAATGTATACAAGCACAGATGAGAATGTGAAGAAAGAAAAGAAAATAGACAAAGAGGAAGTGGGGTAGATGTCTGAAATTCAATGCGGTTCCATTTGAAGACGTTATGCGTAGTTCTACGAGACATTATAAAAACCTGGAATGTGAAGATAATTAAATCATTAGATTTAACCAGCAATCGGAAAAGAAGGTAAAGATCTAATTACGGAGGATACAAATAATCGCACAAGCCACCAAATACGGATATCCATGTAGTAATTTTACCTTTGAGACATCCATATTTCGAATCGGGCAAAAACCCAGAAGGGCAGAATTTGCAGATTGGTTTATGTTCTTCGACGTAACAAGGGGCATCCGCAGAACAGCTGGCATTTACACAAGGATCCATACACTTGAAATTACGGCAAGCTAGATTTGTGGGACATCCACCGTCTCTTAAACATATTGACACGGATGGATGACAATCTTCTATGCAGATACATATTGGCTTGTGCTCTAACACTTCACACACTTTACCAGAGGGACAAGGTGATGCCTCGGGCATATCACATGGATTTCTACAGACTCCCTTGTTGCATGCCAAGTTGGATGCACATTGCTCATCTCTGAGACATTCTGCATTATCAGGTGCACATGTTAGTTCTCCCAATTCATTCAGTATGAATCCAGATTTACAGACACAGACAGGTCTGTGGTTGCGTACTTGGCATTTTTTATTGCCTTTGCACGTGGCAGCCATTTTCTTACAGGGATCTTGGCACTGCGCGGTGGGCGTATGACATTCTAGATGGGCGGGGCACTGTGCGTGTGTGCGGCAGGAGAGCGAAGGTCCAGCTGGTCGCGGCTGTGTGGCCAGGCAGTGCGGATCCGGGACGCAGCGAGTGTGCGGAGTTCCCGTATGGCACTGGGGACAGGAGCATCGGGCCCGATGAAGTGCAGCACGGCAGATAGCTCCTTCACCGCATGCTCCTCGAACCTTGCACGGGTCCAGGCACTCCAGATTAACGCAAGCCTTCTCTCGAGGGCAGTCAAAGTCGCTGGCACATTCGATATCTAGCGGCGTACAGGGAGCGAGGGAAGGACAGGAAAAAAGAAAAAGCATACTTAAGAACTGTGAAAGGAAACTTTCTCACGAAATATTGCATGCTTTTCGCGTTTGTCGATAGCCCGACCATAGCTTGCGAAGAGAATGAAGGCATTCGCGGTAATGTACAAGCAGAGATATTTACATGAAGCCTGATTTGCCATCCATAGACTTAAATATACTGTCTTATATTTCAAGCATGAAACAGGTGAGAATGCTTCCTGCACAGTCCTAATCTGGCTTATCATTCAAGATTATTCATATTATTTGATATGTATTCAATATTTCAGAAATCACGGGTATCCTATATAAGTATAAATAATTATAAAAGTTAAGTAATTGAATTTATGATGAATATCTGATAAGGCAGATTAGACTTTTTCAATTGATAATAATGAAATAAATTGAAAATATCTTAAATAGATGACTTTAACATACAAGAAAATGTGATTCTATATAACCGCATCCGGTATCTGAATGTAATAATATAACCTACAAATATCATAATATGTAACTAAATATGCACCACTATACAATATGTTACTCTATTGGCCCGTGTTATTTATCACAAATGTAATTATTGTACAAATTATTACAGAATTGTTCTCGTGCAAAATATACACGTGTAAGAAGATCACCAAGACTGAAAACTTACGAGAGTGACATTCCACATCCGGTCTGCCTTTAGTCCCAGGTGGACAGCGACACACAAATTGGGCTCCTTCTCTTAGACATTCTCCGTTCTTTCCACATCCCGTTGTTCGACAATCTATCGGTGTACGATCTATAGAACCTGATATAATATAATCAAATTAAAACATTATTAACCACACCAATTACTAATATTACTACATATGTACAGATCATTCATCAATTCTACTTACATTCAACGTACGGGTCACCTGAAGGATAATTATCTAGGCAATGACATTCGGCTTCATATTGACTGTTGATACGGCAAGCGGCATTTATTCCGCATCTTTTGGTTTTGCATAAGTTAACTCCTTTGGCATCGCACAAGCATCCCTTGTGGGGATCTCCAATACAGTTGGGAGAGCAACTGCACTCAAAGGAACCATCTGGAAAATCTCTACAGCGAGCATTTTCACCGCATGGATTCTTCAGACATGCCGCATCTCCGCTCTGTTTACATTCCACGGATGGATTTCCAAAATATCCAGGAACGCATAAACACTGCGCTTGTCTATCGACGACTCTGCATTGGGCATTGACACCGCAGGCACCTCGTTCAAGACATGGATTTTTACATGTTTTAGCTTGGCTGCAATATTTGTCGGAAGCGCAATCAGCATCAGAAAGACATTCGTAAGGTTGACACGACTTTGATGGTTCTCCACTGTATCCATCGGGGCACAAACAAACGGCTCTATGTTGAGAAACTCTACACAGAGCGTTGATTCCGCACGGTGATGCGCTCGCACTGCATGGATCCGTACATTGCGACTTGACACAGTTTCTATTATCTGGACAGTCAAGATCGGAGACACAACCCGCTCCGCACATTCCTCTCGAGCAGATCTGTCCTTTAAGGCATCTGTTGTTGGAGGAACATAATGTTTTACAGACACCACCGTTGCACTTTTCACCACAGGAGCAATGTGAGTCATCACCGCAAGCTACGACACAGTATCCAGCCGGATCACATTGACATCCATCGTAACACGGTGTCGGTGGTTTGCTGCATTCTGTGAGAGGGTTTCCCAAAAATAATGGAGGACAACTGCACTGAACACCGTGATTGATTACTTTACATTGAGAGCATTTTCCACATTGATTTTCTAATGAACATGGATCTAAAAAGAAAAAAAAATATTATTAGTAAAAAAAGAGATTACATCTCAATATTATTAGTAAAAAATTAGTTTATATTTAAATTTTATTCTTTTTAGGAGGAGTCACATGAAATAAATTTTATTATAAATCATCTAAGAAACTATTTTTCAAAGGTATAAATTTTAATATTTATTTATTTATAACATACATGGATTTTTACAAAAAGAAGTTTGACAGCAATAATAAATAGAGATCATAATAGACAAGGAGGCACACATATTGATAGTACAATTAAAAGCATATTTTAGTATAGGTTAAAAAGTCATACCTGTGCATTTTCCATCAATACATGCTTGGAATGTGTCACATGATGTGTCAATACGACACCCAACTTTACAGATACGATTTTCACAAATTTGTCCAATAGAACAGGCAGAATCTGTATTACAAACTCCTCTACATATACCACGTACACATTTCTCATCAGACAGACAGTTGTTATCACTGGAATATAAATAAATAAATGATTAGTGTGAGTTCATGCTAACAATTTTTAAAGAAAATTCATTAATAAGAATAATTATTTGGTAGTTAATACTCACTTCCTACATGAAACTTGGCAAAGTGAACCATAGCATGATAATCCTTTAGGACAGTCTTTATTAGTGCTGCAGCCGATGGGACTCCTTTTGCAAGCTATCAGTGGATCTCCCAAAAGTGGTGGAGGACAGGTGCAAACCTTATTGTGATTACTAACGGTACAGAGAGAATTTGTTCCACAAGCAGTAGGAGATGCGCATATGTCCGTGCACTGACTGTTGACACAAGCCTTGCTACTCGGACATCCACTGTCTGAGTGACAGCCGATCTGGCAGACCAAATTTTGGCAAACTTCTCCCGAAGGACAGTCTGAATGTTTACGACAGACTGGTTTACAAGTTCCAGAAGGCTTATCGCACCGTTCATTCAGAAGACATCCCGTGTCAGAGGAACAGACGGGTCGACATTGTCCCTGAATACAAGTCCATCCATTAGCGCAAGCTCTGTTCTCTTGGCAAGGATCTGCGGGAGCTCTGACGCAACCCACTTTAGCAGTGGGGTTAGGGACCATACCGTCCGGACAAGTGCAAGTTGCTCTCTGGTTAGCGACAGAACATAGAGCGTTTGGACCGCATGGGTTACCGTGTATACAAGGATTGGTGCATTTGTTGTTTCTACAAGATTCACTCGAACTGCAATCTTCATCAGAATGACAACCAAAAAGACACGTATTTTGTAGACAGATGTGACCCAAGAAGCAATCATTATCCACGCGGCATGTTACTAAAAAAAAATACGGTTAGTACAAGCAAATTATCTATGAATTATACATTAAACAAATTGAAATAATACAAATCAATTGTTTAACTTACATATGCAATTTCCTTTGAGGCACTTTTCATTAAGGGCACATTCATTATCGTTTTGACATGTAGGCAGGCACATGCTACTGCGACAAGTGTTACCTGCAGAACACTCGGAGCTGTGTTCACACGACACAGGTACTATAAGAAAAAAAGAATTGATAAATAAGTATTAGGAAACATACTGAAACTTTAAATAGAAAAGTAAAGTAAATTTATTGAAAGAGAGTAAAAAAGGATACACAAGATATCATGACAGTAAAATGTAAATAAGATATCACAATTAAATAAAAACAAAACTGTCATATTTGCTTACTGTTACAAAAACTAATCAAATCATTATTTTTTTTTTATTTAAATAGATCTATGTATTACATAACATAGCCTGATCTATAGCAACATATTTTCTTAAAAAGACCTAACTTTTTTCCTCTTTTATGTCCCTCGGCATACTTACATATAATTTAACCCCATTATACAATAGATAATTTTGCGTTGAAACATTATTTCATTTGTCTAATCTAATATCTTCTCTGTTTCTTGAGTCATATTCATGACTTTGGTATTGGGATTTATTTGTATCATGCCATGAAGAATTTTATGTATGAAAATTAAAACATGAGAGTGAATTTTTTGTTTGACAGACAAAGGGTTTAGATTATTTAACATTATATGAATCTTTTTTCTTCTATTACAATTTAAAACATAAATAATTTTCTGTTGCATACTACTCAGATCAGAAATGAATATTTAATGTAATAAAAACTACTAAACTAATCGTATTTTGAAATAGTGTTATGATGACTTACTTCGAACACATTCAACATCTTGATTGCCGGTAAAACTCTGTGGACAACTGCACTGGACAATGTGATTGACACAAGTGCAGTCAGCATTTAGACCACAAGATGAAGGTTGGTCGCACGGATTCAAACATTGACCTTGAATACATTTCTCAGAGAGGCTACATTCTTCGTCCATCAAGCAGGAAGCTACAAAAACACATTTTGTTTACAAATTTTTTTTTTTTTTTATTTAACAAAAACAATACAATGTTCACATATAAATCATAATTTAAAAAGGTATACAATTTCCATCATATAATTCATAATAACCCTCTTTAATTGAGATAAAATATCGTGTTAAAAGAGGGGAGTATCTATTTAATATTATTACATTTACCAAAACATTGTACATCTACTAAAAAATATGAAGCTACACAAAACAAGAATGAAATAACAAAAAATAAATAAATAAATCAGTACAATTTTTTAATTTTATTTTTAAATATACTATAATTTTTTTCGAGTCTAAGACTCAAAGGGAGTTCATTAAACCACTTAGTACCTTTATACTTATAGAAATGTTGTGAGGCAGTTGTACGTAAAAGAGGAATGGTAATACATCCTTGTGAATTTATTCTGCTGCTTAAAGAAAATGACAATTGGTTTGAATTTGTAAGAATATCTTTATGAATTTGGAACAATGAGATTTTTTTGTACATATTGTAGTTATATCCACTGAATACTTAATAAATGTTTAAAAGTAAAATAAACTTACATCTACAAATATCTCCGTAGCAATATGTGTCAGATGGACAATCCTCGGATGTGTGGCACGGTGTAGGTTTAGGATTACAACCAACATTAATATTTTTTGCATCTCCTTCATATCCCAGTCTACAAACGCATGAAGCAGTATGGTTGGAACTGACACAATTAGCGTTTCGTCCGCAAACTGTTTTTTCGCAAACATCTCTACACTTAGGTTCACCATTATCCAGAGTACATTCGGCAGCGATGGGACAATCTGTATGTTTTTTACACTCGACTGGAGGTTTACATCCGTCATGATAAGCGTCTCCAACTGTATTTTTCGGGCACGAACATCTATAGGAGCCTCGGGAATTTTGACAGAGAGCCTTAGGTCCACATGGGTTTTCAGCGCAGAAATCTAAGAGTTTGCATCCTTTCAGAGGATCTCCAGTGAAACCAGGTTGACAGTGGCAAATTTGTCTATGATTTTCTGCTGAGCACAATGAATTCCTTCCACAGGGGTTCTTGACAAGACAGGCTATTTTACACATATGATGGTCGCAGAATTTGTCATGAGAACATTGTTCATCCGACGTGCACTCAACTGGTTTACATCCCTGTCTGCCGTCTCCGAAAAATCCTTTTTTACAAACACAAACAGCTTTATGATTAGAAGCTTTACAATCTGCATTTCTTCCGCATGAAGATGTATCAGCGCAAATACTTTCGCATTGAGCTTGTCCCAAACTATTGATAACACACTGTTGAGAATCCAAACAGTCTTCATCTGACACACACTGGAGTTCTTTGGTGCATATGCTGTTGAGACAATACTGGAAATCGGGACAGCTTGAATTTGAGTGGCAGGTTTCTTGACAAACTCCTTGTATACATAATTGATTTCCAATACATTCTCGTGCATTAGTGCAAAATGCTGAAAGAAAATTAAACATTTCATTTTACAAAAAATACACTTTATTGATAATTTGATAAACTTTGTTTAAATAAGATGTATTTATGAACACTTACATGTACATAATCCATTGGAACATACTGTTCCAGCAGGACACTGACTGTCTGAAGAACAATATTGGAGAGACACGCATCCAAAGAAAGGATCACCGGTAGTACCAGCTTTGCAGGTACAGAGTGTAGAATGATTTTCAATATAACAATCTGCATTTTCACCACAAACTTTATCTAATGAGCAAGGATTTACACATTTGTTATTGACACAACCCAATTGTATTGGACAGTCGGAATTTTCCACACATTCCAATTTGATACATTCAATTTTGGCATCTCCTTGTGTACGTGAAGGACACTGACAAACTGCTTTATGATTTTGAGGTAAACATTGGGCATTTTTACCACAGGCTCTTGATATTTCGCAAGGATTTTTACATCGGCTATTGTGACATTTCGCCGATTCCGGACAATCGTTATCGATGAAACAGTCGCCGGGTTTCCTACATCCGGTGGTGAGAGGATCGCCAACAGTTCCTGGAGCACACTGGCAAGAGTATCCTCCTTCTGTATTTTTACACACAGCAGTAACATGACAAGGATTGGAAACACATTCATCTATATCGACACAATGGTTATCGATCAAAGTGTATCCAACTTCACATAGGCACGATGCTCGATGTTCTTGAATTTGACAAAGACCACGTCCACAAGCCATTCTTTCGCAAGGTTCTGAAAAAAATCATTCATTTATTGTCAAATCAAATTATTGTAAAAAAACAACTTTAAATAATCATTATTATAAATATCTCACCTGCACATTTATTTGAAAGCTCATTACAATATTTGTTGACAGGACAGTCATCATCATTAAGACATTCTACTTTGAAGCATCCAACTGTTAAATCATATGCATCTCCCAAGTGTCCAGGTATACAAGAACAAAATGCCTTGTGATTTTCAACATTACATACTGCATTTAAGGCACACTTTTCTTTTCCACAGGGGTCACTACATTTTTTATTCAAACATGACAAGTTTTCCGAGCAGTCATTATGGCTTCTGCATTGATCGGGTGATAAACAACCTTGGACAAATGGCTCCCCAACTGTGCCTTCTGGACAAACACATTGATACGATCCGAGTGTATTAGCACAAACGGCTGTGGGATGACAAGGATTATCGGAACATTCGTTGATGTCTTGGCATACGTTATTGACATTTTGGAAGCCATTTGCACATCTACATTGTGCCCCAACACAAATTTGATTAGGACCACAATCCGAGTCAGAATCGCATCCACTGATACAGATACCATCTTGACATATTTCTCCGGGAAGACAGTTGCTGTTTCCGTAACATACCTTCAAGCACATGCTATTAGCGCACCTTTCTCCAATAGCACAAGCGCCATTATCGGTGCAAGGAACGTTGCATCTATGTGCGATACACATATGACCAATCGGACACTGAGATGTGCTTGAACAACTTGATGGTACTCTGACACAACCTTGTTCTGGTATCGGATTGCCTTCAAACCCAGCTGGACATTTGCACACTGTCACGTGATTCACACAATCGCATAGTGAATTAGGGCCACAAGTAGTTTCACTCGTACATGGGTTCTGACATTTATTATTAATGCAAGCTTCGTTTGATAAGCAATTTTTATTACTACGACAACCAATGAGACAAACTCCATTGATGCAAGCTTGATCGTTTGTGCATTGTGAATGTGAAGCGCAAGTTCTTGTGCATATACTTTGAGCGCATTTTTCTCCATCCAAGCAATCATTGTTGCTTCTGCATACAGACTGGCACTGTCCATTATAACAAACATCTCCCGCACATTCTGAATCGCTCTTACAAAATGAAGATGTTCTGATACAAGCGCGATTGTTAGAATCTAAAATAAATTTGGCAGGACAAGTGCACACTGCTTTTCGATTTTGTACAGTGCAAATTGAATTTCCATAACATGCTCCGACACAAGGATTTATACAACGTCCCGATTGGCATATAGATTGTGAAGGACAATCGGAGTCACCATTTGGACAGTCGCCTTCTGGTCGGCAGCCTTCAGTCAAAGGATCTCCAACTTGATTAGCGGGACATTTACAAACGTGTCCCGTTGACACAGGTTCACATATGGCTGATGGGTGACATGGATTCGGATCACACACTTGAGTAACAGTACATTCTATTTCCGCAACTGGGTTAGGTTTAGTTCCAGGTGGACACTGACAGACAGCTCTGTGATCTTCAGCTATACAAACGGCATTATCACCGCAGGATTCTTCGTCGCATACATTGTAACATGTGTGTGTTAAACGATTGCAAAGTTGTGTAGGAGGACAATCAATATTATAAACACACGGCACAGATTTGCAGCCACTTCTCATGTCATTTGGATCTCCGGCATATGGTCCAGGAGGACACTGACATCTTGCCACATGATTGTTAGTGACGCATATGGCTTGAGGACCACAGGATACAGACGAACATGCAGGCTGGCAACTCAAAATGTTATTGTGCATTTTGCATATTTCTGACTCCGAACACTGAGCGTCATTAGAACATTGATTTTTAGATACTGGAGCACATCCATTTCTATCTTCCGGATTACCAGTAAAACCTGGAAGGCATTGACATTTTCCTTGATGGTTGGAAGTAACACACTGAGAATTATCGGGGCAAGTGTAGCCTAAACAAACTGGTGTACATTTCAATACTCCGAGTGGATCAGGTCGGCATGCGGATGACTGAAGACAATCATCATTTTTGGTGCAATCCGGTGTCGATGGTTTATCACAAATAGATGAAACTGGATTCCATACATATCCATCTTGGCATTCACATACTGGGTGTCCGGCTTTGTCTGTGTGACATACCTCATTCTGGCCACAAACAACTGTATGGCAAACACTTAAACATGTCTTCAATCCATCCTCGAGAGCAACACAAGCTAAACCTTCGGGACAATCATCGTCTTTTAAGCATGCACCCTTCGGTTGAGATATAATTTTTTCTTCCGGTTGACAGCCATTTAATAAATCGCTGGGATTTCCTACAAAATTATTCGCGCAGATACACAAAGATCTATGGTTGTTGCCAATGCATAAAGCATTAGGACCACACTGAATTTTGCTGCAAGCATCTACACATTTACGGAATCCTTTACTGAGTTGGAAACAAATTTCAGCATCATTACAATCGCCATCGTAATAACATTGCCCTTGTACAGTGCAGCCTTTAGTGAGATCAATTGGATTACCAATATAACCGGGAGGACAGGAGCATTGTCCACCATCACACATAGCTCGTGGACCACATTTAACATTTTCACATAAGTTTCTACATTTCCCTCTTTGGCAAGTAAATCCAGACGGACAAAGAATATCTTTGCTACATTTGCATGTTCCTGGATCTTCACATTGTCCTCTCTGTGCTTCTAAGCAAATAACAAAGGGATTTCCTGAGTATCCTCTTTTACACTGACAGTCATAACTGCCTAAAGTGTTAATACACACTGCATTTTGTCCACATGCATTTCCATTGCACTCATTAATATCCTGACACTCGACATATGGGTTACCGATGTACCCTGAAGGGCATGAACATTCAATATTATTAGGACCGTTATGACACTGAGCGCCTTTTCCACATGATGAAGGGGTGCATTTTATGTTCTTGCTATCTACACAGCCTTCATATGGATTTCCAATAGTACCGGCGCTGCAAACACATTGATTTGTCAAGCCATATTGACAGTGGGCATTGTCTCCACAAGATGGATCACACTCTGGGCCAGCAATTGCTGAAAAAAAAGATGAAAGATATTTAAAACAAATTTTGTTACAATAATGTGTGATGAGTTGAAAAACACATTTTATTCGATATTATGCATCAGATTTAAAACAATAATATTACAGTATTTACATGTTTTTTTTTTCTATTCATCAGAATAGGTACTTAAAATTTAGTTTATGAATTGTGATTGAAAAAAGAAGTGTTCTGTAAGAAATAAAAACAAAATGTCTACTTACGGGGCATACACAACAAGTCTGGGTTCCCAACGAAGAATGGATCACACACACACTTGTTGGTATTGAGATTGCATGTGGCTCCTATTCCACAAATAACTCCCTCGCAGCGTTCTTTACACCTCCCCCCTATGCAGACCTTGGGAGACTTGCATGGTACAGCCAAGGAACACACATCAGGTTCACAAGAACCACCCGGAAAGGGATTTCCAGAAAATCCATTCAAACATTTACATGTTGGTCCTTCGTTGGTCACGATACACGTAGCATCTTCCGCACAGATATAAGAATCACACACTGAAATAGAAAGTACACATTGAATACACAAAATCTAATAACAGAGAAATAATACACAATTCAAATAATAATTATCAAATCAGTTTCATCGGTTTGTCAATCTCTTGTGATAATTGACGACAGTTTTGTAAAACAATAAATAAAATAGTTTTTAATAAGAAAAATACATTTTTTAATAAGAGGGATTGAAATTATTCAGATACAAAAAGAACATTCCACCGTTTCTTGAAAAAAGAACATATAAATGAAATGAATGAAAAAAATGTACTATGAAAATTATTGAAAAAATATTGTTACAATATTAAAAATGATATCTATGTTCAATTTTATAAAATATTATTGAAATAATCTTTGTTTAATCTCTTTAAAATAATTTAAAAATAGCACTACACAAAAACCATAATTTTATAACAAGTTAAAAAAAAATAAACTTACTGGAAACACACTCTCCATTTGGTGCTTCGGTAAAACCAACTGCACATCGACACCATGCGGCATGTTTATCTGGTTCACAATATGCGTGTGGACCGCATGATAGACTACCACAAGGACTTATGCATGTTCCGTTCTTACATGACAGAGTACTTCCACAATCTGCGTTTGATAGGCACTCACTCTTTGCTCCGGGATATTCCAATATACCTACAATAATACAGTGTTCATGTTTAATTTACTTGGTAATTCAGAGTTTAAATGGTAATGGTTTTAAATTATTAGACAAAAATGTATCAGAAAACAAAGATTTCATATTCATTTAACGAAGTTGTTTCCAATTGAAATCCATATTTGTACAAAAGCATATCTCATTTGTAAGATATTTTATGATTAAACATGCTGTAATAGTGTATAGTCAAAAAATCAAAACTTACAGCCAGATTTATATGGATCTCCTGTCATTCCGTTGGGACACACGCATTGGTACCCTCCCTTCTGATTGATACAGCGAGCTCCATAAGCACACGGGGCATCGGAACACTCGTCTCTGTCCACACAACCTAACAGTGGATCTCCTTCATATCCCCCATCGCACAAACATCTCGGAGGGTCACTGGGAGTACACTTGGCGTTAATTCCACAAGGGAACCTTTCACAAGGACTCTTGCATCGCTGCCCATCTGAGACATCCAGGAAGAATGGAGGAGGACAGACACACTCTCCGGGCTGAACGCATTTTTCATTAGAGGTACAATCGTTGTCACTTGCGCATTTCTTTTGAGCAGGAGCACACAGTCCATTGTAAGCATCTCCACTATATCCTGGTGGACAATGGCACTCAAACGATCCCGGTTTGTTGATACACTCGGCCCCATAACCACACACTTGTTGTCCAGAAGTGCACTCGTTAATATCTAAAATCAAAATAACAAAAACAATTATATATAATTAAGAATAAATTGACATGATCATCATCATCATCATCATCATCATCATCATCACTGGCTCTACAGCCCGTTGTGGACCTTGGCCTCCTCCAGCATTCGTCGCCATCTTCCTCTATCCTGACAGGCACTCCTCCAATCCCTATGTCACCCTAATTTGTGATTGAATGCAACCAAATAAAATTTAAAAATAATACCTTGACAAGATCCATCTTGAAGAGTGTGATAGCCTTTGGGACAAGCACAATAGTTGACTCCCCCTGAAATCTGTATGCATTCGGCACCAGGTGGACATCTTTCACCGTTGGAACATCCAGAAAGTACACAGTTTCCTTCAACAATTTTGTACGGTGGTTGACATTGACATTCTATGCTGTTACACTCTTCACAAAACAAATAAGGATTGCCATTAAATCCGGGAGGACATTTGCATTCATAACTTCCAGGTAAATTTTTGCAAACTGAATTTACCCCACACGCTTGTTTATTCTTTGTTTCCATGCACTCATCAATGTCTCTGCATTTTCCAGTTTCTTGATTTCTGATATATCCTTGTAAACATATACAAACATTATTGCCGTTGTCGTTAACGCATTGTTCACCAACTGGACAAGGTATTTTGTCATTGCATGTTAAAACTTGCTCAGATTTTGCACATCCTTCCCTGTAAGGATCTCCCTTAATACCACCAGGACATTCGCAAGAATAGCTTCCAGGTAAATTGTTACATATTGCTCCTGGCGGACATGGGTTAGCGGCACATTCATCGAGATCAGTACATCCTCCAGTTATGCCGGGTGTTCCTGTGAAGCCACTGCTACATAAACAGTGGGCTTCTTGATTAATAAGCATGCAATGTGAGTTAGGTCCACAATGAACATTTTCACAAGGATCTGCAAAAATACAAAGTATTTATTAGTAACCTGCAAATTCCATTGAATAAACCAAAATCATCGAACTAAAATGATCATAATGAAATGTAATGCATTTTTCATTTTGATAACAATATAAATATAGAAGCAACTTACGTCTGCAATCATTTCCTACATTGGGTTCGGGGCATAAACAGCGCTTATACTGGTCACATATAGCATTTCCCGGACAATCTTTGTTCGTTTTACATGTAACTATTCCAACACATTTTATTGATGGATCGGGATCAGCCAAAAATCCTTCGGGGCACTGACATGAGTATGATCCAGGGGAATTAACACATTCAGCTCCAATGCCACAAACTCCAGGTTTCGAACACTCATTTATATCAATACATCCTTTGAATGGATTTCCCGAAAATCCTGGTGGACACTGACAAGAAAACTTTCCAGGAACATTTGTACAAATAGCATTGACACCGCATCTTCCAGATGGTCCATTCATTGGATCACATTCATTAATGTCTATACATCCAGCTGCAATATCATTAGGATTGAAAGTCCATCCGTCTTCACAAATACAATAAGCTTCTTGACCATCGGGTTTGCAGAATGCATGTTGGCCACATTTAACATCATCGCAAGGAGCTTTGCACATTACTCTTGGAGGAGCCCCTACATATCCAGATGAGCATTCACAGCGAAATCCTCCGGGGGTATTTGAGCACAGAGCATTGTCCCCACATATAGTTGGTTTATCCATACATTCATCAACATCGAGACAGATTGAGGCTTTTGGTGTAAAACCATCTTTGCAAAAACACTGATTCTCAATACATTCTGCATTGTTTGTACAATCGAAATTTGATTTACATAAAATGTTGACATCAACCTAAAATTGGCAATTTTCATTATAACCATAATTATTTAAAATACATATTATCAACATTTATTTTTTCAAAATTTCCACAAAGGCACCTAACAAAAATATATATAATTATTAAATCATAACAATATATTAAAAAAACTTAGCATATGTTATTTTATTTAGCATATGGCACACAAAAACAAAGAAGTTTACACTTACTTGTTCACAAGCAACTTGAGGATCAGGTTTACCAGCGTATCCTTGTGGGCAAATACAATTATATCCAGGTACAGCATTTTCACAAATAGCGTGTAAACCACAAGGTTTCTCTAAAGCCACACATTCATTTATATCAACACACCCTTTGAAAGGATCTCCGGTATATTCTTCTTTACAGTTGCACGAAAAGCTTCCCATTGTATCCGTACAAATAGCATTAGCGCCACATGGATTATCAGCACATTCATTAACATCTGAAATTTGATGACCAATGCCAAAATCTGTTCATTCAATGCTAGATAAATCTAACATTGATTATTTGTAATGTTATATATTTCACATTAAGCAGTCATTATAAATACATGTTTAATTGCATTATTCTTAAATGTTTTCTAAAATATTACTCAAGTTATTTCATTAATAATTAATGTTAAACATTAAGTTAAAATAATGAACTTAGTAATAAATTGAAATATTATAACAGATATGATTGTTATAAATTATTTTTTGTGATAGTAACTAACTACAAAAATGTATTTAAATAAATCATTGTAGAAGGTATAGATAAGAAAGAAACACACTTTGACAGAACTGGTCACCCTGTCCCGTGAATCCGTGAGGGCAGAGACATTTGAAGGAGCCGGGAACATTGATACACTTGGCATTGATTCCACAAACGTTGCTTCGGCCGCATTCGTTGACATCCACACACTCTTCATCCCCTCCCATGGAGTAACCGTCTGGACAACGGCATGTGAAGCTTCCCTCGCTGTTCACACACTCTGCTATTCCTTTACACGGACTTCTCAATGACGAGTTGCATTCGTTAATATCTAGCAAATTATTACTGCATTATGTATTATGGAAGCAAAAAAACCAAGCGGGTGCACTGTGATCATGTTAACGGGATAATCAATTAACTCTAGATAATGAGTCATTTTGGATGATATTATGATGGGGATGTTACTTCAACCTACACTCACACAAAGAATGACGCTATCATTAGAAAGAAATAACAAACTACACATAGAAACATTGTTTTCAAGAGACAGATGACAAATTAGCGTATTATTCGAAGCCTAATTGGTCAAATTCTCAGAATAAAATTAATCACTTTCTAATCATAGCTTCATTCGTTAATGACAAATAAACACTCAAAACATTTCACTTTTAAAACCAAATTCAAAAGCACAATTCCTCAGTTACGGTTAGCCAATTTTCCAAAATATAATTCTAAACAGTTTACCTGTTACAATAGCATACAGGATGGGATAGAGCTTACCGACACAGCCGACGGCGGGATCACCCTGGTAACCTTGGGGACATACGCAACGAAAGGTTCCTGGCATATTAGTGCAGAGCGCCCCTCTACCGCAAGAGTCGCGAGAGAGGCATTCATCTGTGTCCACACACCCAGTACTGTAGGCGTCACCTTCGAATCCCTGAGGACACTCGCATCGTCGCCCGCCTTCCTCGTTTGTGCAGATAGCTCCGGGTCCACATCCTCGTCCGCCGTCGCATTCATTTATATCTACGCACTTTACACAAACATACATTGTATCATAACCGATCGAATATTTTTTTGTTGAATATTGAAATAAGTTAAAAAAAACAAATTTGATTTAATTATAAATTAAATAATGTAGGTTGTAAATAATTCATATTGAAATGCTTAACAAAAATTTAAATTATAGTAAGTATAACTAAAAATTTATAGAAAACAACACAAATTCTACATCATGATACCTAAAAAATAATATTTATAATGAAAGGATTCAAAAACAATTCACGTTCCTTTTGTTGACAGATCTGTCAAAAGTCAATACAAAACAAATCAAAACATTGAATTCCAAATACCTAGCAATGAATATTCGAAAACTAATTTAAAATAAAAGGTCCACGTTTTTCAATGTTCACTGTTATTTATAATAAATACATATTATTATATTTTTGGAAATATCGTGTATTTCATATTAAAAAATATTTTTAATTTCAAGTAGGTACATAAATATTGTCTTAACTTACGCCATCATATGCATTCCCTGTAAATCCTTCTTTGCAATTACAAGTATAGTTTCCAGGCAAATTTGTGCAAACTGTATTAATACCGCAAGCGTCACCATGGGCACACTCATCAATATCTAAAAAATATTTAATTAAATAATGTTTATATTTGTATTTATTGTGGGAAAATAGTTTCCTATATAGAACAAACAAGTTTATTTTAGGTTAAATATGTAACTGTAAAATTAGATTTTTTTTATCATGAATATCGTGGAATATCGTCAATGAAACATATATTGTTTTACCAATTCGATACTAGTGGGAGAAGTTATCGTTATTTTTTGTGATATCGTTGACATTAATAAATAAATAAATAAACAATTAAATATGTGTAATGACCTTACAGATTTAAATGTTTAAATCTTTATGCTAATTTAAACTTTATTAGGTATTTATATACGTTACCTCTGCATTCTTCTTCGCCATCTCCTTCGTAACCTTGATTACATTTGCAAATGAAATGTGCCGGTAAATTGCAACACTCTGCATGCTCTACACATCTCGATGCAATATTTGGATCTTCACATTCATTAATATCTGAAAGAATGGAATATAATAAGTTTATATGTGTGTATACATCGTAACAAATAAAACGGATTTTGATTATAAAATTTATTTTAGTGCACATGTTATTCTACATATAAAAGTAAAATTGAGATTTCGTTTATAGAAAATATAAATTACCTTCACATCTATATCCATCTCCTATATATCCAGGAAAGCACGAACATTGAAAGCTTCCAACAGTATTCGTACAATGTGCAAAAACGTCACAAGGTCTAGTTTTGCATTCATTTACATCTGTAAATACATTTTTTAAAGTAAAAAAGTATTAATACAACATAATATTACTGTAATATATTTTATCATACAGTACCTAATATCGTTGTTATAATTTTGATATTTCATCGTGCTAAAAACAATATTCATAAATAATGCATTGCATTTATATTTTTACCAGAAAATGAATAATTAATTTAGTGAAGACATGTATTAAACAAATATTTAATGGTAATCAAAATTTTACAAGTTAATTTTTTATAGTTATTCCTATCATGGGGGTGAATTATAATAAGCACGGAACAAAATAATTATATAATTAGCCACAAGTAATTTCAACGCATGGTTTCTAAAAACACAACATTTTGTTATTTATATAAATAAATTAAATGCTTATAACTTATTCATTTTATTGATATTGATTTTTATTTTACTTGAATTTATTTGGGAATAACAACAGCTTCAATATAATATAATTATGATTGCAAAAAGAGTCGATGGTAAAGTAATTTTAATTGAATCTGCAATGCAATATAAAACTTGATAAAAATAAATGAAATATTTTCTACGAAGTAGTTTAAACTCAAGACATTAAAAACTTTGTAGGTTTTTGCATATATACCGTTTTAGTTCGATTCGTAAAAAATCGTTAAATAATTCAAATGTACAAACATAAATATCCCTGTCATTCAACGAATTCGTCGTTATGTAGTGCACACCTAATATATTAAAAATGCATATAATATTTAATTTCTTACCATGTTCTTGGCAGTTGCATCCACCAAAACCATCATTACAATGACATACTCCATTTAGACAGACACCGTTGGTGCATTCGGTTCCATCCTCTTTGGTACAATCATCTAAAATAAAATGTCGATTTTGGAAACAGAAATAATTGAAAAAGAATAAAACTATACAAATTAAGATAAAATAGAAAGTCGTTTACACATTATTTACAAAATAATTAGGCATTCTATCAGAAGAATACCCATGACTGAAACATTACATTCATAAAAATACAATTATGTCATAGGTAGGTACCTAAAAAAGGAGCAGAAATGATAAAAAAATCATACACTTACTTGTGCACTTGAGTTCTTTTCTAAGTTCATCTGAACCCTTGTAACAGTCTTGCACTCCATCGCATAGTTTGGACAGTTCGTAAAGTTGTAATACTTCTGTTGAGTCGTTGACTTGGCAGCCGAAATATCCGTCTTCTAAATTTAAAAAGAATACTTCTCGTTTTATTCCTAGTCCGATCCCATGTTGGGATTGGGTCGCTACCTGAAAACAAAAGAAACAATAATAATTAATAATTAATTTAGAAAATTATAATTGAATAAAAAATTAAATAATCGGAATTTTTATATGAAATCATCGCGTGTCAAGCATTTTGATAAAGTAAATGTTTAGTATTCACAAGACCTTGGTTGATGAAAGAAGATAGGTACTTCTTATTGGTAAAGTGAGTTAATGCTATAGGTATATCATTTAATGATTATGTATATTATAATGTATTTATTAAAACCTGATAAATAAGATATAATTTTGTTAAATGATGTTAACTAAGTTGAACTAGATATGTATTAGTTTAAAAATAATATTAATGTATCCTTGTTTATAAAACTTCGTACAAGTATGTAGGTAATTATTATAGAAGAAAAAGCGCAACAAAACTCCACTTCTCATTTACGGTTCTTATGTATATTAGCAGACACTGCAACACATTATAATATTGAATATTATGACATGTATTACCTAGTTCAGACTCGAGAAAGTATTCTCCCAGAAAATTGGATTATACGATGCGAGGAAGATAAATTATGCAAATTGCATCAGTCAAACATTTATGAACAGATATAAAAATAATGGCTATCTATGTAAGTTTATTGCCAATTAGTATGCATTTTTAATATTTTTTGGTTAGTAATACTAATTTATTATGAACCGTTTAGTGATACAAGATCATTCCGAGGGCGCATATTAATTACGGGCTAGTAGGATTTGTTTAAACTTTACTAAGAAATTCATCAAGTGGCCAATTTATTTATTTTTACTATATGGTAATATTTGACATATTTTATTTTTAAAATAACTCGCACTGTCTTTCCAGGATCAATTTACAAATCGAAAAGAAATACATAGAATCGTGTCAGTCAGAGATGGGATATTAACAGAGGCGGACTTCGTTTTGGGAATTAGTAACGACTCAACAACCCAATCGATGTCAAGATATTGTTATTTAATATATTTTAAAATTCGCCATAAACTTGCTATAAAACTGATTCTTTTTAATAAATACCTACATAATTTACCGTTTCATGGTTTCAAAACGTTAATATTTCTTGAAAAAAAAATACACAGTTAAAAAATATAAATCATCGTATTACCAACGTCATTCTAAACATGCCGTGAAACTCCGCAATTTAATTCGGAACATCAGATGGTTATTGGCAGTTCCTTACGTAACGGTATTGTCGCCTCGGGCACACAATGTTGTTTTGGATAGCAGTAACTGGATATTCGCGCCAACGGAATTTTATGAACATGCCCTATTGGTGGAAATGTTGGAAATAAAACATTCATTGCTCCTGATAAAATTTAAATCTTGTCAAAGAAATTAATAACAATGATTTCAACATAAAGGAAATTGATAAATTTATCAACAATTGTAATATTTACCACGGTTCATTACACAACACAAGTTTCTAATCCAAATTTGATTGATGTAGTGTATGTAGATTTTCATTGCAGAAAGAAAATTAAAAGGGGTCAGTAATAATTTAATATTCACAATACGTTTTTGCTCTATCATAATATATTATGCAATTGAGATGGCTCAAAAATAAATATCAACATCTCAAAACAAGTTTTATTAATTCTAATCACTATTATATAACAGCTTACAACGTTTACATACTAGATTGATATTAATAATCGAAACTAGTTTACTGCGAAGCGATACAATTAAATGTTGTATGACTAGGTAATAATATTTAATACTTTGAAATAATATCCTATTTCCAATTTAAATAATGAATAGTACCTACATAGATTATTTCAACCTTCACGATAAAAAACAAATAACGATATATTTATGAATAAATACACATTTGAACAAATGATGCATAGTAAAAATACTACAGAGGTAGATAAAAAGTAACTGGAGGAAGTTATTCGAGAAGGAGATAGTTATTTATATTTAAAAAATATAGACATTACGAAATAGTGCACAAATGACTCTATTTGAATCGATGAGCTCAAAAAGATCATGGTTGTCTATAAAGATACAATATTGAGCACTCAAAAATGTCAGAAAATTGTAACGATGTCAGTAAGGTTTTTTTATAAGACAATTGATTAATTTTATTTCCAAGTTTATTAAATCGACATTTAAAAAATGACCCCGTTTAATGATTCTTGGAATAACTAAATTATATAAATTATTTTTTAAAGTTGGCAATAATCCCGGCTAAATTTTAATAATACGTATTTATTTTAATACCTCATATAATAAAATGACTAAAAGGAAAAGTAAACGTTTTTGCTATCCGTAGGTATTTATATACCTACTCTGGGCTTGGCAATTTCTTTTTTTTTTGAAAATTTTTGAACAAATACTTTATTTTTGAAAACAATTATTTATACATTTATTTACTGATACATTCTTTTTAAATGATATTTTCAAAGGAAAATACTCAAGGAATATAATAAGATTACTTTTTACAAAAAGTAGTTTAAAAATACCTAAGTGGTAATGAAACACGATTTCAACATGAATTTTGAACGACATATTAATTATTTTTTATTGTCAACAAAGACAATGCCCCCAAGTCAAATTGAAAACGCTGTTCGTTATCGCCAAGCGCTATTTTTTTTTGTATGTGATTTGACGTTTGTTGTAGAAATTTTTTCTACAATAACAAACAACAAACGTCAAATCCCATACAAAAAAAAATTAGCGCTTGGCGATAACGAACAGCGTTTTCAATTTGACTTGGGGGCATTATCAAAATTTTATTTAAAACATAATCGAAAACTCAATGTAAAATCACTTCGTTAAAATATTGTGAAAATTTAGCCATCTGATAATAATGGCGCAAAATTATTAAACATCGCAAGCATAAAAATTTATATTATAAAAGTTTAAAAAAATATTTATTTATTATTATTGCTATCGGCTTTTGACTCTGCAGTTTGCAGTATTGAAGTGTCGCAGTGATAACATAAACTGAATTGAGAAAGAATTAATTATATCAAAAGTTGTTAAATTTTTGTTCGTGCCTAGTTTAAATGGAATGGGTATTAATTTAATTTACTTTAATTATAAAAAAAGATATATCAGTCAAATACATAATTACCAAATCATATTATACGAATTGTTTTGGTTCAATGGATCATTATTTTAGTCAATCATTTATTTTTTGATTCGGTCATAACGAAAGAGACGTTCAAAAATCTCAAACATTTTGAAATATGGTTACCATATTATTAGTTGTACGTGTGATAGGTACCTAACCTTATTATTGTGGGTATGTGCTAAGTGTAAATCAGTATAAATCCACACACCACAGTCCATTGTCTATAATTTAACAAAGAGTAATTATTAAACTGTTAGTAGCAAGTGCTTACTTAAACAAGGATTATTGTGTTTGTAATAGAAATGTATTAACAGTTCGCATTATTGGACCATTTCACCGGTTAATTAATGTTGTAAAAGATCTTCCTAGTATCTTTCTTTGTAAGTAGAGAACCTTGCTCTATAATTAAGTAAGTATTGTGAATATATGTACTTAATTGAATCTATAATATAAACTGTGGGTACATATTACTAGTAGAGTAGCCTAATCCACAAATTAAAAAATATATAGGTACACTTATGACAAACTTTAACTTAATTATATCTAGTATTACCTATAAATTTTGTTTACTCTGTATAAAGTTATATTGTACCTACTTCTATATTACTATACATGTAAAAAAAGGATTTTAATAAATAAATATTACCGTTAATCTCTAGTTAAGTAATCAATTAAACCCACCATATAAAATAATTTTACAATAATCGTCATGGATTGTTTTATTTTTACTACTCACTACCCCAAGGGGATATAGTGGGGGGCTACGAATTAGCAATTTTTTTTTGTTGCTGATTATCAATAAGTATCGTTCTGAGATTGTATTCTCAAAGTTTCATCACAATGTATCTGTGCATGTGCTGTGTAGGTACTATGTGTTATGTTCTATGTAGGGCGTGTTTATTCTACTTTTTCGATCATAGACTAAAGTACTCATTCGATATTTTTGCAAATTTGTATACCTAATACTCGCTTAGACCCCATTATGAAGGATTTCTGACCAGTGCTTCTCATTTTTTTAACTGTCAAAAATGTGTGTGTCGTGCATTCTTTTATAAGGTAATGCACACCTGTCGCCTGTCACTATACATTGTGATATATCGTAATGGTATGAACCACGTACCTTTATTTGTATTCTTGTATATTGAACTATTTAATCGAGTAATAGATTCTTATCCGAACATAAAAAATCTCGTGACGTCACAAATTGGTTTAATTTTTTAAATCTTCAAACAATATCGGCCTTGGAGCAACATTGGCCAATATCTATTTCTTGAAATTGAACATTAATAGGTAATTACAATTCATTTTGTTGCGTTACAGGTAAGACACGCTGCGACTATAAATTAAGTCTAAGATTCATTTATGTATTGATCGTGCCGCTCCCGACATTAACTTATTTACCATTACCATTATAATTATAATATAAATTAGAAAGGTTGGTACTCAGTCATCCAAATACCTATACGTAGGTTTCACCAAATAAAACTTATTTTTAGGTATTTCAATAGAATAAAAAAACTTCAGTAACAATTTTACATATCTACAGTTTATTGTGTCGTGGTACGAGAAAATTATAAAAACTACCAAGTTGTTTAAGCCAGTTGCAGACCAAAAGGTAAGCTAGGTTAGTTTAGCTTAGCTCGTATAGCTGAGGTCACTGTTCATACTAACTCACATACTTTGCGGTCTTCACAAATGTATGAAAAACGATCTCACCTATGCGAGCTAAGTTAATCTAACTTAGCTTTGCTTTTGGTCTACAACCGCCTTTATTATTTCAATATTTAATCGAATCTTACCAATTTAATGATTACTTGATATTTTCCGTTATATTTTAGTATTTTTCAATTTTTTTTAGATAAATGTTAATTTAAATCCGATAATGATATCGATGCCTACAACAATTTTTAAAAGTCTTCATATTTACCAACATACGTGTACTAATTATGTAAATATACTAACATACGTGTACTAATTATGTAAATATACTAACATACGTGTACTAATTATGTAAATATACTAACATACGTGTACTAATTATGTAAATATACTAACATACGTGTACTAATTATGTAAATATACTAACATACGTGTACTAATTATGTAAATATACTAACATACGTGTACTAATTATGTAAATATACTAACATACGTGTACTAATTATGTAAATATACTAACATACGTGTAATAATTATGTAAATATACTAACATACGTGTACTAATTATGTAAATATACTAACATACGTGTACTAATTATGTAAATATACTAACATACGTGTACTAATTATGTAAATATACTAACAGAAGGTGTATTAAATGCCTCTTTTGTATGTTTCACCCACACTATTAGATAAAATTGATATGCCTGATGCAATATCAGCTTACATCTCTCGCTAAATGTGTATAATTTTAATTGTACATTGAATATCTACATTGTGTACAATCTATGTAATTTTATTTTCGATTCGGATAATTTTTTCCGTCTTTGTAAAGTAAGTTAAAAATATTATGTTTTAAATGTAACGATGATGTTGCTTTGCGTGCTGAGCTCATTTCATTGTAACTTACCTACATACTAATTTTTGGACAGTGACACCTAAATAATTAGGTACACCTATAATTTATCATCATAAGAGAACGAAAATATTCAATGCAGATCATGTGGCAAAATGAAATATCTGTATATGTGCTTGGGAGACATACTGAGCCCACCTAGAGGACGTCATAAAAAGATTGTGACCTTCTGGGAGCAGATAGGAATTAAGTTGTGTGTTTATTGACATTGTAATGATTAGAAGGAATTATAATTACATAATGCAGATAAAGAAATGAAAATAATTGAATACTAGCATAATTCTGATTTCCCATTTCCTTCCATTCCTTTTCCTTCCTCATGAGCACATTTACATATTTTTTGTTATTTTTTCCATTATATTAATTTTGTTAAGCTGTAGATATTTGTTTAGCTGTACCAGATATTAATTTTGTTTAGCTGGAGTACTTATTCAAGACGAGTAAAATAAGTGCAAACTGTTTTGTTTTACAATTTAAGTAAAACTTATTTTTTGTAATGTACATTGTTTGACTGTTTGTTTGCTTAAAATAAATAAATAAATAAATATTAGGTAAGAAGATTCTTTAATATATATTAGCTGTACAAGATGCAGCAAACAGGCGTCAAATGCATAAGGCACCAGATAAAACAAAGATATATGTAGGTAGATTTAATAGTTGACCATTTTGTGTATTTATTACTAAGTATCTGTTGCTATTCTACTTTATAACGTGGAATGACAATAAATAACTAAGAAATAACATTTTACAATGTCCTATCTGAATCTCAGGATACTTCCATGAAAGTATTACTGGTATTTTAGCCGTGAGCTAATAATAACCATTGCACAAAGACATAATAAATACAGTTTGTAGAAACTCGCTCAGGCAAGGCGCCATGCCACGCCACTAAACCCTAGATTCGCATAATGGTTGAGAATTTAACTATCTGCCTTATATTATAGGAAGTGAGAAAATAATATGTAAATGTATCTATATAAGTAATAATCCTACCGATTCATCTAAGAAGATAATAGGTCTTAATTTAATGATATATTTTATTATAATTTAAAATATCAATTAAAATTGAAATGAGCATTTGTTCTCATAGATTCGATTCATTACGACACTATCGAGCACTAAATTAATGTTGAGTTTTTAAAAATAAATCGAATCTGTGAAGAATCAAACTTTTAAATTGAGATGGGTGGTGGCAGAGCGGTTAGCGCGCTGGGCTAGCAACCCAGAGGTCGCGAGTTCGAATCCTGCCACGACCGATTTCCATTCACCTATAGTACAAGCATTTATGCTTAGTTTAAGGAATGTATAAGGATGTATATGTACTTGTTATACAAGGACATATTCATTCTTTTAAAAAAAAAATTATATATTAGTTTCTAAGCCTGTTTTTGATGTACGAATATACATCTTGGTCATAATTAATTCATATAATTTATGTAAGGTTACTTTAATTTACATGTACATATACATTCTAACTTTTTATTTATTTTCTGATTTCTTCCTTGTTCTTATTGATCTTATCGATAGTCATTTTATAAATACTTTGGTACCTACATATTATATTTATATTTGTGGGAGTGTAAAATAAATTATTATTTGAATGTTTATTTATTTTTGACATATATTATTGTACATATAGGGTCGTATTACGGAAGTTATTTTAGAATAATGTAAGAAAAAGTTGAGATCCAGTAAGCAGTATTCTCGCAGTACGAGACCTTACCCATAATGTATTATGTTGTTTACACATTATGTCCTTCACGACCTTCACTATTCCATTGGTTTTTTCATCTCAAATTGTACAGTTTATTTATTTATTTATAAAATAAATAGTAAAATAAATATCAGTTTGAGATTGTCACGATTCTTTTGTCGGTATGATCTATTTGTTAGGTTATACATACATTGATGTTCTTAGGGGAAAAAAACCAGGAATGTATAAGATTTTCTTGGACATAAATATTATAGTTTGTATGTGCACCGCGGTAGGAGAGCGGGAATATGTATTGCAGAAAGGTACAGGTAAAGGTAACGGATAAGCAGCGCGGTGTGACGATGCAAATAGCACTAGATGCGGCTGATTGGAATTTCTTACACCTGGGAAGAATGCCGCGAGAGGGCAATGAACAGAGAGCGGAGGAACAGACTAAGCAAGACCTAGACGCGGTGCACCGGACACTTCACGGCTCTCAAACTGTTACTTTAATGGGGGGAGGTCGAGGAAGTACCTATCTACCTATCTACCTACTTTTCCGTCCGAGTGTCATCCAGGGGAGTTCACGCGTACCAATGTTATTCACTCCTATAGTATTAGTATTGGCATTATTACATTACCATTGGTGCTATCAATTAGAAACAAATTTCTTAGTATAATATTTATTATGTAGTCTTTTTTTTCATTTGTAATACATATCTGCAAATAAATCGAGAATAAAAACATTTATAGATTTATTTTATTCTAAATAGTAACTACCTACGTCGCGACGGTATGATAAAGTTATTTAAAATCGGCCATAAATCAGGTTTTTCACATACCGTATTATTCAAAATTACAAAACAATAATTAAGATTTTGAGTTCAAAATACATAGGATAAATTTTGATAAACGAGTCTCATGAGAACAAATTTAATTTCTTTTTTATATGAATTGATAAAATCCAATGAATTACTTTAATCAATTTACAATTTTATATTAATATGACAACCAATTAACCCAAAAGAGGAAGTGTTGCATTAAAATAATTATACGTAGGTACCTGTATAATAAATTCACAACATAAATGATAAGTAAAATTTTTTTTTCCGTATTTTTCGTACGTTTTTATAAAAGGCATATTATTATTGAAATCATTCTTCAGTGCTTCCTGCCATAAGTTGTATAATACGGGACGTGTATCCTGCAAAAATTCTTTGAAAATTCTACACTACATAATCACACTGACTTAACATTTACCGATCCTTTTCGGATAACTTCACATCCTGCTCGATCGATAATAAGTAACTGAGGATCCAAGCATACCAAGAGTTACGTTGCACCTGATAATTTAACAGTTAGGATAATCTTTTTGGCGAATTTCCTTATTAATAATGAATATAAAACAGAATACAAAAATTCTGCTAAAGCAGTAAATAATTGTTAGCCCGGTCATTTGCAATCTGGGCGACTTATAGATGGTTTTAATGTACACACTATAGATGTCAAAGAGCTGCTAAACGCAAATTATACTTTTTAGTTATTGCTTTGCTCTGTTTTTTTTTGTCTAAATATAATAATTCTGCTATTTTTTTCTTCTTCTTTTTTATGTCTATTTATTTGCTCATTTTTTATCATTGTAACTCTATTTCTATATTAATTAATATTCTAATAAATAAGAGGTTGAGGGCGCCCAAGAGAAGGATGGCACGACCATGTAAACGATATTTTGAAAGGAGTAAATGTAAGAAGCGTGAACAACAGACGAACGTGTATAAGACGATGTATGAATGTTGATGAGGCGATGAATGTGTGTCAAGATTGAAAAATGTGGCGTTCAGTTCTCTCTGCCTACCCCGTGAGGAACATGGCGTGATGGTATGTATGTATTAATATTCTATTTTGTTTTACTACTCCTTTGTGTTTACACTTATTGATGTTCGTGTTGTGCCTACAGTGCTATACTTTATTTTATTTTATTTTTATTTTATTTATTTTGGATATCCAACAGTACAGTAGAGTATAATGATATTAAAAACAATGAAAAAAAAACAAGTAAATGTAGACTACGGTACATAGTAATAGGACATCATATCAAGTCATTTTTTTCAATTTACGACAAATGAGAAAAAACAATAAATTATTAAAATAACAATATAACTTTGTTTATTTCCACTTATTTATTTTTATTCCACAACTAGTTTCAAGAACTACCGTTCTCTTCTTCAGGTAGGTTTAAACTAAAAACTAATAATAATAATAAAAATAAATAAGTGGAAATAAACAAAGTTATATTGTTATTTTAATAATTTATTACAATGAATTTACACAATGTAAACGCCTCTACCTTAGAATATTTGAGAAAAAACAAAATTATAGGATCACACCTGAAACATACAATGGATTATATTCTAGAATCATAACATGGGATTCTAACGTACTTAAGGATCAACGAAGAAGGTATAACAACCTATCAATATGTTTAGTGTAAATGCCCCATTAAGGGTGTGCATGTATGTAAAAATAAAAATAAATAAATAAAAAAATGAAAATCAAGCAATATTCCAAGATAAATACATACATGGTATTTGAACGTTTATATGTATTATAATAGTCGATATACTTACGTTGTTTCGCTACATGTAATGTAATATGTAGGTACCTAGTACAAAACTAGTTCAATTACAGGCGCATTAGATTCCTTACACTTTTGAATGATAAATTTATGTCGGAGAGGATCACAAGTGAAAGAGTTTCTATCTATCAATGCGCCGATTCGCTCCGTGTATGGCGCTTTCGATTAAATCTTTCTTCGGTTAGTCGGAGAGGCAGCGGTCGGAAGTGGGCAAGAAGGCCTCACACGATATCATTAAGATGAGGACGAGCTGTAGGTATTCACAGTTATGCGATATGGGCGATGGGTGTTACGCAATCTGAGACGAACCTCATCAATAATATTCCTAACCGCAACAACAGTGAACGCGATTACATCGAATTGGCAAGAAACTTTACCGTTACTACAAATCGAAGATTTTTTTTTTGTATGTCGAGGGGAGACTTTCATTATCGCTGGCGTCGAGCGCTTTTATCTCTACGACCGGTGCCGAATTAAAAAGTCATTTATTTCTAATCTACGAACGAGTCGTCAGACTTCGAATCCCATACTGATACGCATCTAGTATCCGGATCTGAATGATTATTTCGAATATGATTTAAACCATGGTTAAACATATCTATCTATTATTGCAGATTAGTATATCTATCTATTATTGCAGATATCTTCAGCAGGGTATCTGTCTATTACAGATTCTATCATCTTGTTAATGATACTCAACTTTAATTATATTTTCGTTGTTGATAATTCCGGCACTTAGAATTTCCTCGATAAGATTGGTAGACCTCAACAAGCCAGAGTTTGCGTGTGACAGTTTTACATTGCGCAGATCGCCGAATTTCGTGATTCGGCTAATTCCGTAAACATCCCGAAGCTGAGGGTCAAGCGTACAGTCAACCACAATGTGATGAATCGAAAGTTATCTTAATTTTTTTAGAAAATTAAGATAACTTTCGATGGAGTTAATAATATATATTTTTATAATGTAAGGTTAAAATATTATGTCTCCACTTAGAAAATTGTATTTCACAAAAACATAATAATGAAATTGTTATATACAATTATTTATAGGTATTTATACTTTATAAATAAACAAAATTATCACTGAATTGAGAAATACTATTTAACATAGTCACTTAAATAGTAGGTACAATTACTTCGTAAATAAATAGTATAATTTATTTATATTACCACAACCAAAACAATCATTTTGGTTTACTGTATTGTTGGAAAGGTCAGGGAACAACTCGCGACACAAACATCGAACGTCGAGTGATATTATTGGTTGATTCAAATCAGAGTACATCCCTCTACTAAATTAGGTTTGTGCGCATGTTGCTTCACCCGCAAACTTTAGTTTGACGAGGTCTACGTAATGTGCCTAACATCAGAAAAAAGTTATATTATTAACTAATGAAAAACTGATATAATTCGATGTCAAATAAAATACCACATTGCCCAACCCTAGTGGTCGTCGTGGGGGATTAGACCAATACCTTCAAACGAAGCAATATAAATGCAAGAAAATCTGTATCTTGTAGGTATGTGTTACGTCAGATCTCTCTTATCAATTGAAAAAAATGTTACAACTTACATATACACGCTTTCGAAATAGGACTCTCAAAATAAAAAAAATAAACTGCAGAAAATGAACATAGAATAAATGAACATATTTTATGTGATATGGGAGAATCAAAAGATTCATATTATGGAGTTTGTTTTCTTATTAACAAAGTAAACAAAAACAACATCATCACTTTCGTGTTGGAGGAGGGCTTAACCCAAGAAGAGTCCATTTAATTAAACAAAAGAAAAAAATTCACATAAAATAAACTTGAAATTTGTTTAAATACCTAATATACTGTACACAATAATTGAACTCATTACAAAATAAAATACTAATATAAGCTTTATAATAATATTGTAATGAAATGGAATAATATAAAGGCTTGATAATTATTTTTATTATTATAATTTACCAATTCCTAACAGAGTGCAATACCTACATACATATTTAATTATAAATATATTATTTCCAAGAAATTTTCCAAGAAAAACATACAGCATACATAATAATAAAAACAAAACTGATACATACAATTTCATGCCTAAGTAACATGTTTTCACTTGTATAAAAAGTAGTTATACCTAAATATATTTTTTATTTATTTTATTTATTAATTATTTCTTTTTCTTTCATTATCATAGGGCGGGTACATTCGAAACACGATGAGAAAAGGAACATCAAATATTACCCCGGCTAAAATTTCTAATCTTCATAGCAAAATTAAAAGGAACAAGAAAGCAGTAAAAAAAAACATATTTTTAAATTATTCTGGCTAAAATTAAAATGCACAAACTAATGTTAAAATTAATTCAACATAAAATTATTCTGGTCAGAGCTAAAATTATAGAGGCAAAAAGTAGAAATATTATATCGATTTTAATTTATTTTAAGGTTGCTATTTAATAAGCTAGCATTGTCATAACTCATATTGAGGTTGATTTTCGAAGAGGAAGTGTTTCTGAATATCCTATGGTTATGATAATTCATGATAATGAATGTACATGTATATAAATAAGATAAACTAGTAGTTATTCTCTTGATATCATTCATCTTTCTTATGTTTAAGTTGTTTCTATATACCTACCTACTCTTCCTAACAGTTGTATGTCAAGTTTCGTAAAATGAAATGTATAGAAATTCTTTTATCATCGTTTTCGAGTGTACGTACCTACTGTAAGAGCCGGGTAATCGAAAATACAACAGGTAAAATATATATAATCATTTATAGTATAACAACGAGGTTAATTGCCCATTCTGAATGTACGATAGTGATTTTTAGGTGAGATGAGACTAGTGTGTGGGTATATATGCATGGGTCGTGCTATATTTTATATGTACACCCGCACACCTGTCCCTGGTTACACCACGTTGTGAGATATGCCGCGATGGTATAGCTCACATGGATGGATGGTATGGTATGATGGTATAGATATAAAATTATATGTTTTTTTTCAATATACCTATATCATGGATAATATAATTATCTTATGCAATTCTAAGTTATAGAACTCCATAAGACAATTATACCCATGATATAGGTAAACACGGATGGTTTTGATTCCGCCGGTTGTACAGACTTGTCCCCCAGGTCGGGTCTTAGCCTCCTGCAGAGCCCGTCTCAATGACTGTCGGTCTTGTGATACATTGCGCCAGTTAAAATGGATACCGATATTGTTTGATTGCATCCTTCACTAATCCGTTCAGCCATCGTAATTTATGTATGTATGTAGGTACAGTGTCATTCATTTTAATACTTAGTGAATAAATAAATTGAAACTTCTATTTTATTCTATGTATATCGTCATTGATTTTCACTAAGAATTGCCCGTCCAAAAAATGAATTTATATGATACATCTAAAAATACAACAAATAACATTCAACGATAATTCATGTGATTATGATTTAAGAAAAGAAATTGTTAATTGATTCAATAAACCAGTTGTATATTGCATAATACTAACTCGATAAAAAAAATACATGTATTAATTGTTTTTCACGCCTAAGTCATAATTCATAATACCCGAAGGCGCCTAAAAACTTGAATATTACTATTGCATTATAAATAAATTCATAATTTGATATTGAAACATCAGACATGCGAATATGCTGGTATTAAAATAATTATTCGATTCATGTAGGGGTCACTTACCGTCCGTATACGACCAAAGCCTTATTATTGACTTACCGTTAGTTCAATAAGGAGAACTAATTGTTATTTGCATTTCCTCAATAATACAATCTTCGGTATCAAATGTCCACCTTTTAAGACGCTTCATTTATGTACCTACTATCGAATAACAAAATGAACTTTGTTTTTAATTAATTCACTTTGAAATCACCCAGATTGAGAAGTCGATAGTATGAATATTATATCGGTTTACTTTGAACAGTAATGCATCTTTAAATAAACTTAACAAGACAATTTAATTTCGTTTATTAAAAAAAACTTTTAAACAACTTAAATATTAGATTTTGATACGTAAAATTTTGATATTTTTTATGATTTATTTGTTTGAAAATAACGTAATTACTAAGCTTTCTCATAAATGTTCGTTATTTGTAAATTTCATGAATATATCGCTTATACACGGTATTAATAAGTATTCTTTAGATTTTCAAAGATCCACATTCGATTACAATTTCATTGATAAAAATCATATTTCTATAAATTTATTGGTTTAATTGGGATCGATGGCGCGCTGGGCTAGTAATCCAGTGATTGCGAGTTCGAATCCTGCCTCGACCGATTTCGTTCACCTATAGCACAAGCGTTTATGCTTTTATGACCTGTCATCGGCTGGATTTAGTGATCACTTTACACAATTACAACCTTCACCAATTCAAATGTCTTATAGTGGATTTTCCTTGTTGAAACTCGTATTTATCAAATCAAGGTGAAATTGAGCACATTCGTGTGCTAAGCGGCCATCTATTGGACAGAGCACAAACTAATATTTATCATTTTTATTTTTGAAACACAGAGAACTGTCATGTCCCAAGCGACCTATCGGAACCTTTTTGGGTTCTGGACCACAGATGACACTGCAGATCTGACAAATTATGACGTCATTTATATTGAAAAATCGCCATGAATGTTATTGTTTCAACACTACAAATCTATACAGATTGTAGAAAACTAGGCGTTTTCTTATTATATGAAAAAAAATATAATTTCAATAACGGTCTAATAATATGAGTTACCAGCGTGAAATATTTTGTTGGAAGCCCGCTAGATTCTGTGTCTTATACATTCATATTCTATTTACAGAATTTAACGGCTTCGTCGTTATTTTTATTACGGCATTAAAAAGGTGAAAAATAATAGAATGAATAAATTAGTAGACGCCGTTATTCTTTCTGTTCATTTTTGCAAAGTTAATAAATGAATGGCACAATGAAGATTATTTTTATAGTATTATATTATAAAGTGGTAGCGCTCGGTTCTTGACTACTTAACGCATTGCGTGATGTCATACAATATATTTATGTACCTACAGTAAATCATCAGGCTTTATTAAAGCATGTGAAAATATAATTCATCATGAGAAAATGTAAATATCTTCTTGAAAGTAGTTAAAGGTCACATCAATTTCAGAGATTTTTTCTTGATATTACGATTTCAAATGTCATCTCAGAATGTATTACCAAAGTTTTGTTATATGAATGTTTTTGCATCCATCCAAAAATAACCAAGACTTGCAACTATTGATTAATGATAATTTCGAATTAATTTGGACAGTTAGTTTAAAGACTTTAGATAAACAAGCAAATAAAGATCTATCATGCAATTTGATCTAATGATGATTTGGTATCTTAATGACATTGACTCCTAAAACGACAGTTAATGATGTTTTTTCAATGTCATGAATAATCTATGTTTGACCATTAAATTATGACATTAAAGACCTTCTTAATCACACCAGACATAGAATTTTATGAAATGGATTTAAATTATTCACGAATAAAATAAACGAAACATTAGCATTATTTGCTTAGTTTATGAGGATATATTATTATATTCTTGTTTCAAGGACATATTAATTCTTTCGAATTATTTCAGATGAAATATGATATTTGTAAATAAAAACAATATTTTTATTTTTATTGACAAACATTTTTTCAACATCTCAATAGATACGAAGTAGGGATATTGTAGAAGAACCAGGAACTCGAGGCACCTACAGTGCTTACGACCTGTCATCGACTGGTTTACGTGATCACTTTATGCGCTTGCGCAACGTCCAACCAGCCGATGACAGTTCGTAAGCCCTGTAGGTGCCTCGAGTTCCTGGTTCTTCTACAATATCCCAACTTCGTCTCTATTGAGATGTTGAAAAAATGTTTGTCAATAAAAATATCATTTGAGTCCCGAAAGGAAAAAAAATCCAATGTTTGCGTATATGCAATTAAAAAAGAATATTCGATTTACAATATTTTTAATTAAGACTTAATTAAGACTTTTTAATAGATAATATTTTTAATTAAGACTAAGTCATGTTTGGTTACTTAAAAAAATATTCCTATATATAAAATATCGATTGAAGCTAATTCGTTTCAATAAATAAAATTTTCATTTATATTGAGTCTTACGTTTTATTCTCAAATATCGAATTATTAGCTTGTGACAAATTCAATTAAAACCACGTGTTTTAAATTGAATTTGCTACCGGTTTCGGAAATAAATGTTACAATTCTACAGTCTTATTTTAAGCACGTCGTTACAGTCTGTGTAAGTTAAAAATCTGCTTGAGGAGAGAACGGGTAGTACTGAAACGGTCGCGATTTCAATTTAAATAACGTGGTTTATACAAAACAATTGAATACAGTTTAAAAAGTAGGCTTTAAATTCACGATGTAAAACAAAGGTAGAATTTTTGTCATAGGTAATGCTGTTTCTTCCAAACAATTATATAGAAACGTATTCGTGTATCTTCCGATTTAAAATCGGTACCTATGTGTACCTATATAATACCAAAAAGGCTTATTTTTTTATTTTAAGCAAAAGTATCTACAGTAACAAAGTATTGCATTCAATTTTATAAATAAAAACATTTACAAACATTCATTTATCATTCTATAATTCTCAACACTCTACAACGTGGAAACAGAAATTGTCCGGAAAGATAAATACTTAGATATGGCAGATGCTGTATTGTTATGTATCGTGATTTTTTTCTTTTTATAATACCGGTAAAAGTTCCATGCTCACCAACATACCGGTGTGGATAAAAAAATAAGACTCATGTCGCGCTAGTTGTGATATACAAGAACGCTCTGCAATCCAGAAAACTTTCCAATATTCATATAAGGTTAGTGAGTGTGGTTTACTGATGGCAGAACTCGTTGGCATTGGAAGTTATTGCACAACCACTTCTGTTAACGTACCATGTTGTGACGTCATACATTTTCTGTCTCAACTGAGTCAAACACCAGACTATGAGCTGGCTGTCTGACTACGTAAGAAATGAAGCATTAAAAATATATCTGTCTCAATGTTTTTGGTTAAATCATACTATTTATCGTCAAAATTATGGATGTTGAGAGTGATTTTTAATGGCATCGAATGAGCCATTTCTCTATAGAATATAATATTAATTATATAAAAAAATATTTCGCACTGTTTTTGAATAATTATTTATTATTGAGTACCTTACCAATAAAATATTCTATCCTATACGTCATAATATTTTGTCAGTTGCTAAGTTAGGTACGGAAAAACAAATTATCGTTATATAATAACGAACACCCCTTCACAGTAAACCTTAAATATACACGAACCAGTCCCTTCTCGAACTCTTTTATTAAACACAGCAGCCCGGCTGTAGAAAGATCTTCTGAACAACTTCTGAGTTTCCACCTTCTTACAACCCGTGTCTTTTTAAAATCCGAATAAATATTTTCATGAGCAGATTGCAAACCCTCCCCAACGCTACGTAGTGCGCTTCTTCGGAAGAGTATGATGGACCCAAATCCTAATAACTTGTGTCCCCTACGAAGCCAATTTAAAAAAAAGAACTCGAATTAAAATAATATTTTATAAAAAAATTTTATACGGCGCTGGCCGATTTACTAATGATATTAATAACAATTAAGCACTACAAATAATAACACTCAATTATTATTATTACCATTATACACTTCCTCAAAAGAATTAGCAGATCAATGCGTAAATTGTAAATTATTTAAAAGAGCAAAATAAAATGCAACAAACGCATCATCAAGCTTTCAATTGGGAATAGTTCACCCATCCAGATACTTAACATATCAAAGGATTAGGCTCTGAGGAGGTCTCTATACTACCTAAAAACCCTACTGATTCCCGAATATTAACGTTTAAAAAATCTTTAACGATTCTATATGTATTCATAATTACCGTTTATTGCATTTTTATTATTAAATTTTTCGATAAATCTATAATTTCTAAATTACGGATTAACGATTTTGGAATAATGCCAGTGGCTATATATATATTTAGTTTTATAAAATAATATTTATTAAAATTATGCGTGACTGGTTTCAACTCGTTTTAATTATTTTCATACATTTTCATACCAATTTAATTTTTTTTATAATTTTACCTACAATGCATGCTTAGAAATATATCATATTTCATTTCAATAGCATCTACCGTCAGCTAATGCTTAGAAATTTTCTAATAGAGTATCTACGAATTGAATTTAGTAAATGATATTTCAAACACTTCTTCTTTACATATAATGTCAGTTTTATTTATCTACATACACTTATTTTTAAACTCGTTTTTATACTAATTCAACTTCATTGGTTTTCATATTTCTAAATATAAATTAAGTATGTGGTTTTTATCTTATTTTTACGATACTTCAAATTTGCTTACATAGACATACGTCATTACTTTATCCTTCTTGCACAAACCGTCTTAATTCACTTATTGAAACAAATCTATAGACTATTATTGGTAGTAGAACATGCACGAGAAGTTATGTGCATATTATCTCGGACGTATATAATTATGTAGGTATGTGAGTATAGAATTATTAATAGATTATTTTTTAGGTACAAAGTCGATATATGTAACGAACTACCAGCGAACATGTTGGAATAAATAACATCGAAACCGGTATGAATAATAAAAGTTATCCCGGGCATTCACTTAGATCTGCTGAACGTACTTTACTATGTAATCCAATTCATAGTAATGATTTTTTTAGCTCTTCATTGGAAGTACAATCAGAAAGACTATGGATTAGTGTACTTTCTAACATTACGTCGTCTATCTCAATAAACATATCCAAAAAATGCTAAAGCAAAAAAAATATCATTACTATGAACTGTACTTATATTCAATCTTTTATTGTCTTTTTATTTTTTACTTTTCATCTGTCATCTTTGTAATCTTATTTTTTTTTATCTTTGTCCTTTCATTGCCTTATTACCATAGTAAACAAAGTATTGTATATTAACATTAACTCTGGTTGGTTAGAATAAATTGCCGTTAGTCAATAAGCCCGCCAGTATACCTACAAATTATATGTACAAGAAATTACAAATAAATGAAGAAATAAAAGATACTACCTTCATTTCTAGAAAGGAATCGGGTAGTATATGTCATATTTGGTTAAATATAAGGTATGCAAAGAGATTGAATGAACGAGTAAGAGATTCAATAGTCTGAGAAATATCAAGAACGAAACACAATTTTGAGGCCGAAATGTCTTAATAAAATTCTTACGTCGCAGGTTCTATCTAACCATGCGTTGATATATTTTGTATCGAAAAATAGTTTGTAAAGAAAATACTGTTTTTGATCATAATCTCGTCGAAGAAATAACATTAATAAATATGTATCACGTTATAGACAAACATACATATTATTGGGAACATATTATGAACATGGCGATCCCAGAATGACTGAAATATTTATAAAACATGTGAAGTGTGCAGGGATTAATTATTAATATGACTCTTCCAATTGATTAACAAATTCGAATTGATTTAACAAACTAATAGTATGTGTAATGTGTATCTATTAAAAAAAATCATAATAAATGACTGGAGTTAAAATAATTTGTAAGGTATTCGGAATTTTCGAAAATGATTCAATGACACTAACGATGAAGCTTGTATCGAAAATTATCATAACCATTAATTAAATACATACTTTAATATAATTTAAAACCATCTAAGTATAAAGTGTCAAATTAATTACGTAGTTAACATAAATTTTGGATTAATGTTGCTTCGGGGAATTATCTTGGAATTAATTGCAGATTGCAGTTTTATAATAAAATTTTATTATTATGCACTATGTAGACGATAAAATGCACATTTACTTACTGAAAAAAATGACTAAGATTTATTGTGAAACACGATTATTGAATTAAAAATCAGAATTTCAGAAAAACAGTATGTTTTGGATTCTACGTATATTGTTTACATCATTATTCTTGTTTACTCCAAACGGAGTTATGGATTTTATACCAATATTTATAAAAGTTTCTTACGGTATCGGGTATTTTTTAATTTGTGAATTCGGCTGTTAGTTAGGTATGTATAAGTTGTTTAGTATTCCGTAAACGTTAAGAACACACACAAAATACCGATTAATATTCTTACAGGCGAAGTTTTTTGTTTCAAAACACGATTTTATCGAGAAAGGATGCTCGAGAATTTTTCTTGTGCATTCGTGCCGGTAGCTACTTTTTTATTGTTCGAACAAATCAATACTATCATAATTGACGATGCACTTGATGCAATATGCTAGCCCAACGTCACAACCTATACAGGGAGAGTTAAAACAATCGACTTTTATAAAAGCATGTTCCTATTTCCTTGCAATCAATTAACAATAGCTTCTTCACAGTGTTAAGCAAGTCTGTCATGAATACAAATGTGTTTTAGTACCTACATCTAAATGTCGGACACTGCAGAGGTGACACCTCCATTGTCAATTAATGTTACATACTTCTACGGCGGTACTAATAACGAAAAAGTAGTGAGGTTGAACTATGGAATAGAGTGACTAAAACCTAACGGCCAAAAATCTTACTAATAACCAAGTTTTAAAACTTCTATTTTATTCCATGGTTTATAAACCATGGTAACGCTAAACCATCCGGTCCCCTAGTTTAGTGGTGGAATAGCAATAGTGAATTCGTGAGCTGTCAAAAGTCAAATAGACCGCGCGTATTGTATTTTGTCATTTTTAAAGAAATACTTTTTTTAATTATGGACAACAATCTGTTTGATTATAGAATCGGCGATTTTGAAAGATCGTTTCAAGAAATTGAGCAGGTGGAAAGTTTTTTGATGACGTAAAATTTATAAGGTGTGTTCATAGGTGCATTGTAATCCGTTTGTTGATTACGACGACATTAATTTTAGAAGAAAGTAAAGATTTTCAAAGGCAGGAGTTAGACATCTCGTAGATTTATTTGGAAGAAGGCAAATAAATGAAGATATTTATTTTCCATTGACAATTGTTTTAAAATAAATGTAATAAGTTATGTTGAAATAAGTTAAATTATTGGGAATTCAACCAAAACGTGACGATACATAAACAGTAAACCGTCAAAACCATGCAGTAAACAAAATGACAAACATAGAAATACGATGATTCTCGATAGATGTCATAGATGACGGCTAATAAAGTCATAGAGAATGAACAAAAAATAGCATAAAGTAAAGAAAAATTCCGAAATTCCCGTTAAATGGCTGTGTTCACACAACATTCATTCCGTATTCCATGGTTTACTTAGTCCTTGTACATTTTTACATTATTAGTAAGAACTCACTAAACCACGAATTAGTGCCTAATACGTGGTTTACGTAGTGCGAGGTTTAGTTGGCTAAAACGAGTTTTAACGAAAATGTTATTAGTACCGCTGCTAATGTCTAATGTTGATTTAATCGAAACGAACAAATAAATACCTTAAAATTAGATTTGGAATTAAACGTGTTAAATTAGTCTATTCATTGTATTGTACGATAGTTGAAAATAAATTACGTGTTGATTTTTTGTATACGATGTAACACCGTGACATACGCCAGACGTCAAACCCCGTACAAAAAATCAATAAAAAGGCGTTTCTATTGACAGAAAAGTTAGTATTTGCAACTAAATGCGAAAAAGTGAAATAACAGTTAATGAAAAGATGTAAAAAATGAAAAGAACAAATAAAATAACATACAAGTATTATTTATTTACATTCTTCCTCGTTTCAGTTTTTTTTTCATTTTGATATTCAAAGGTGAGTCAAATAAACCATGCTTAGTACAAAAGTCAATACTTAGCACACCGAAATGTAGGTATATATTTTATCATGCTAAGCACTGAGAATATTTTTAGTAAGTTTTGTAAATTCGGGCCTTAAGTAGTTTCTTTTTATAGGATTCAACGGAGTATTCCTATATTATCCTAACTGTACAAACCATATATTAAACATGATAAGAAAAAATATAATTGGAGCAATATTCTAGTATACCTACCTACTTACGTGGTTGGTTGTAGCTCGAAACTGTTAATATTATATTCTGGTAATGAGTTGTTGATACAAATTGTTGTTATTAAGAAATACTCACAAGACAAGAAGTGTGGTTAGTTTACGAAAGAAATAATCATTTTAAATTAGAGAGATAGAGATAAGATGTGCACCAATAAACCTGAAACATTCGTGTGATGGTATAATAGTAAATATTTTATTGCTCAAGATCTAATACATTATAGCTTTAGATAATGGGTGATACAATTATTATCTGATGTACACTAATTACTTACAGGTAGGTATATCATACCAGTGCATCACCTAGAGAAAAATAAATAGTGCATTTGTCCAGATAGTCTTCTAACGAAATACGCCATAATTTTTAGTTAGCAAAAATGTCGAATAAAAATTAAATTCTTTATTAACAGTCAGTGAATCAAAAACCGTAGAATTAGATGCGTTAAAAACATAATATGCTTTGTGTGATATCTTTGTGTTTGTTAAAACAATTTTACGTAAAATACAGTGTTTAAGGTTGATGAAACAAATGTGATTCACAATAATTATTGTAGTCTTTAAACTTTAATATCAAGAAGAATGGAAAATAAATCTTCACGTTTCGTATAAAGGATCAAAATTATTTTTATAAAACCAATTATGTCGCATATTTGAGATTTTCAACTCAAAATCAAGGAGAATCGGTAAAAAATATTCTTGATTCAAATAAATAAAAAATGAAAATGTATTTTGAAAAATCATGTTAAGGTATGTCGGATATCTGTGATTTTCAACTTTACAACAAAAAGTAAAAAAACTTTTCCTTTCAAATAAATCTTTGAAAAGATTTAAAAAGTCAAATCTCGCATGTTTAGATATCAATAATAATGGGAAATATTTTTCTCGATTCGTATAAATAAATTATGAAAATAGCTAGATTAGAAAATTTAATATGCGCCCATGACCTTTTGCCAGTCCTGTTGTGTTGTGGTCGATGAACGGACATAATACGATAGAGGATACAAGGTATGAAGTACTGTACTGTACTGTACTGTAATGTACCTTCCTGGATTATAAGATTAGTTTGATTATGTGTTATTAACTCCGCGCCCGTCAATTTGCCGTGCACGTAGCGGCTTCATAACAAAATGCTTTATTAGAGATCACTCGCAGTGACTTTCGGGAAACATTCAACAACAAAGAAAATTATCCAAGGAGAAATAATACATATCTACTGAGGATTCGTTTAGTTAATAACAAAATGAATATTGTTTACTTAATACTATACTTAATAAATATTATTTAGTTAGCAAAAACTAAGGATTCCATTCTAGTTGTAGTCATCAATAAAGCATGTACATTCTTTTTATCAATTAAACCAAATTCTACATAATACAATTTTAAAAAGAAAAAAAATAATTATAAATTAATAATGTTATATAACATTTTTTTGTATAAATCACCTCACTAAGCTGAGCCTGTTCCGAGGAGGAAGATATTACTTCACAGAAGAAACATTTTGAACTTGTTACATTTTTTTTCTTAAATACTATAATCACTTCCTTGCATCCTGCGCAAGTGGCGAGTTTATTGCCTAACCTAACCAGTGTTTTCAGCCCAGATAAGCAATAATTGCATGAGAAATGAATTTAATTAAATTTCTCCTCTGCTGGGGATCGAACCCATGACTCCCGCACAAAAGCCAAACGGCTTATTAACGATAAATACTATACCTATTATAAAATAAATATTTAACCTATTGTTACTTGATCATGTTTCTTATTGTTTTTTTTTTTTAATTTATATTTCGTTGAATACCATATTAATAAAAGTTAAAATTTAAACCTACATAAGTCGGTCTTCGTGGCTTAGCTGGTTACATATTATGTGACTTCTGATTCCCGGTGGAGATACAATATTTAATTGTTTTCAATGTACGATTACTATCACAATTCTCCAGAATGTGGCAATTTGTTATTATCTGCGTGTTAAATTAATATTTGACATAGTACACGTTAGTTGCCCAAGAAGCAATGTATAATTTTAGTAATATACCTAATAACAATTGGCTGGCTGAGAGATTATAGGAGATTCAGCAATCATTTTTTGAAACCATAACGTTTAGGGGCCCCATATAAACCTCAATTTCAAATCAAATACCTCAAATATGTTAAACAGTGTGTTTCTAGAAAAATAGTAGGTGTAAGTCTTTTCAACATTTCTCTAGTGAATGTTCATCACACAATTTTAAATTCAACCTAAATTCCCATAAAAAAATTACAAAAATATCCTTTTTTACAGCATTTTTTCAAATTACTCCATAACTATGTGTCGTAGAGAAATAAATCTATTATAACCTTAAAGAGTGCATAAAATCAAATTGAATGACCGATAAAGGTTTTTCATTTCAACTAAAAGTTTGATCTCAAAATGCAAAAAATCATCAAATTTGGGGTTTCCGATAATTTAAATCACCTATAAACCATTTTTAACGCACGCGATTGTTACCCTTACTAACGCGTAACTTCATAGTGCATTGGGTGGTTTTAATATATCATGTTTTCAGTCACCAAGTTTAGCGTTATATGTCCTCTTAAAAACTATTGACACTGCATCATTGATTAACAACATTTTTTTTCCATTGTGGTCATTAGTTCACCAACTATAATGACCACAAGAATCAGCCACTCGTGTCTTCCAATCTTCACACAAATTCGAGAGTTGAAGAATCTTTTTTGTTTCTTGAAACAGTGAAACAAATAATAGAAACATGGATATTGTTTCAGTTTAAGGAATGTTTGAAATACAATAGAAGAAGAAAGAGAGGAAAATAAATTTGTAAGTGTGAATCTCATTAGTATGCCGTCAGCGTACTTTGGTACCTACATGTGAACAATACAAAAATGCGAGACTCTACATATTGTGTGTGGAATAAATCAATAAAATGGCAGCCTTTGTGAATGAACACGGCTAAAATTGTATAATTCGAATATTACAAATAAAATTTATTTAAAAACGAGTGGGTTGTGGCCAACACTAAACTCTCCACACCATAATAAGCGTTCATTTTATCTTCTCGAAAGGTTGACAATCGCTAAATGAATTTTATGAAGGATATTTCTATTAGATTCTCAAACAAATATAAGATTCCCAGAGGACAAAAGTTTTCACAATACACCATACACACAAAAACATTGTCACGAAAATCATGGTATGTATTTTCTACATGATACCTGTTGAGAAATTTTTAGTAAAATTGCACAACTAGCAAGATAAGCATGTATGAGAGTGTATCAATGTTGATGGGGCGATGTATGTATCAAGATAGAATAATGCGGTGTTCGGTACTCACTGCCTACCCGTTAAGGAAGATAGAAGTGGAAAGTCAAAAATATACTTGTCTATAGACATTTCACATTGATATGGCAAACCATTGATTTTTTCTTTTAAATTTCGACAATCCTTGAATACAATTTTGACGAGTGTATTTTTGTTGTATCGAAATTTCAAACAATATAAAAAAAACTCGGTTTACCAAACCGTGAGAGCATTTTTGAAATTTTGACAGATGAAATCATAGAGAAGAAATTAACGGATATCTATGGAATACTAATCAGCTCTCTGCACATTACACATATGATGTTAATATGAAGTCGATTCTTATAGTTAGGGCTGTAGAGAGGACACAATAAGGATAATTCCGTACGCCGTACGCCATGCATATACAAACACATCACGACGAAACTCTACATGATACCCGTTGAAAAATTGATGTAAAAAAATACGCTTAAAAATTGTAAAATCATGACTCTCCACTTTTCCATAGAGTAAAAAAATATGTATTAAAACATTATAATTTAAAATAAAATAAAACCCATAGTAATGTAATAAAGATCAAACGATTTTTTCTATGTAAATATTAAAACATTATTTTAACAAAACGCATTTAGTTACTGGGATCTAAGTATAAAAATTGCCCTCTCACATAATATGGGACGTATAATATTGAGACTTCTTGTAATTTTTTAAGACTTCTTTGTGTCACAGAGGCAATAATCCCGCTAGCCCTTGGAATAATCCTGCCATTATAAAACAGCGCTTTATACATATAAATTATTATTAACACGGTATCACACCATTATACCCATCTTAATAGGGTAGAAATATTCTAGTTGAAAGGTGAATAAAGAGTAATTTATATTTCCAAGGAAACTAAACGGTAAGTTCACATAATTTAAACACTTTGAATTTACTAATTGTCTATTATGAGTAATTGACAATGGCTGCCAATCATTAAAGTACTTCAGACGTAATTGATTAATTTGAATTATACATGAGGAAATATTATCGAGTTTCTATTGTTTTATAAAAATGATCAAAAATAACATTTATAAAAACTATATTTTTTATTTTTGGTAATTTATTATACAACAATAAAAAAAGAAGAAAAAAAAACGATTTGCTATATCAAGCAATAGAATATAATTAGAAAACAAATTATATTACAAAAAAAAGTTATTTAACTCTTTTAATATCAATGTTTCTATTGATGTTCACAGAGAGCGAAATGCTTTCACGGTCAAGCAAATATCAAATTGTAATAGAATAATAATAATAATAATAATAATAATAAGCCCCTCAAAAACCAAACCCACGTCCAGTTAAAAACATCTAGAACTACGTGAGGGGCGGGGAGCTACAGAACTACATCGAGTAGCTTGCCAACGGGTAAAGGGTACAAACACACAACACATACATGGATCACACAAAAAACACAAGCCTCGGACAAACACCGCTACCTGGGGAGCGCCAGGGCACGTCCGGAGTTAGCGCTGGGCGTAGCAGCATGAGAGCCGCTAATGACATGCTGTCGAACAGGCGGACACATGCCGGGACACCCGAAGAAACAACAGCCGAAACCCAACACACCCGACCTGCTGAAAGTGCTTTGCCGGCAAGTCAACCGACAACCACCAAAGCGGGAAAACCACGACAACGCATGAAATGGACAGATGACATGAACATAAACCTCATGCGTTGCTACTACACTATCACACAAGGAGACACACAAATAATTGGATACAGACAGGAGCTACATACACAATTCACCACAATTTATCCAGAACTCTCACACATCACAGAACAGCGACTGGCGGACCAGAAAAGAGTTATAATTAACAACAAAAGAATACAACTATCAATACTTGATCAAATAAAACAAGACGCAATCAGAATGAGTAATCAAAATAGAATAAGTACATTAACACAAGACATAACAAATACACAAATAAACCACAACAATCCACAGGAAATATCAATAATACCACAGCAAAATAACACTGAACAACCAAATATAAACATAACTAACGAATCCACCAATATGAACAATAATACAACAATAAGCCCTAACAACAATGACGAGACCAACGGAAGAACAGAACAAAACCCAGACACAAAAACACAAATCACAAACACACTAGAACACACAATCGAAATATATAAAGATAGCGACCCCACAACAAGACCACACCTACCAAAGCTCAAAATCAACAAACAAACCATTAACATGATCAATATTATCAACACAATTCTACATAACATGATTAACACTGAAACAACACTCGAAAAATTACATCTATTAGTTTACTGTAGTGCATACACCATTATTACACTAAACAAACAAAATATAAACAATAAAACAGAAAACTCCCATAGAACACACAGAAGCACTATACCAGCATGGCAACACAGAATACAAATCAAAATCAACTCATTAAGAAATGAAATAGGCAAAGTAACACAAAAAATTAAAGACAATCTAAAAAATCCAAGAAAACTACGGGAAATTGAAACGATTAAAGACAAATACAATGAACACAACCTAACTATACTCCTTGATACGCTAACACAAAAGTTATCAGCACAATCACATAGATTAAAACGCTACAAAAAATGCTATGACAGGAAAACACACAATCTCAATTTTCAAACAAGCCAAAAAAGCTTCTACAACAACCTAAAAAACAACAATATAGAAATTACAGACGCACCTAAATTAAATGAAATAGAATCATACTGGGAGAACATTTGGTCTGAAAACAAAAAACACAACGAAAATGCCACATGGATAACAGAGGAAGAAAATGACAATAACCAATTCCAAAACATGGCCACAATACAAATAAATATAACTGACTTCAAAACTGCTGTAAAGAAGACACACAACTGGAAGACACCAGGCATAGATAATATCCAAAATTACTGGTACAAATATCTCCCTGTAACACATGAAAAATTCTCCGAACTATTACACAAATGCGTAACGGAAAACCAAAACCTCCCATCTTTTTTCACTAAAGGTATCACATATCTCAAACCTAAATCAACAGACACAAAAAATCCATCTAAATATCGTCCAATCACATGTCTACCCACAATATACAAAATTCTTACCTCAATTATAACTACAAAAATAGATCTTTTCCTAACACAAAATAACATATTAACAGAAGAACAAAAAGGATGCAGAAAGCAAAGCAGAGGATGCAAAGAACAAATCATCATCGACCGGACAATAACAAATCAGGCGATAAAGAAGAAAAGGAACATGTACTGTGCATACATAGATTACCAAAAAGCCTTTGATAGTGTCCCCCACTCATGGTTAGTAAAAGTTCTAGAAATATACAAAATTGACATAAAACTTGTAGAATTTTTAAAACAAATAATGAACACCTGGAACACGACAATATACCTAAAACTAAACAACAAAATGATAAAATCAAAACAAATAAACATTAAAACCGGAATCTTTCAAGGTGACTCCCTAAGCGCACTATGGTTCTGTATCTCCCTCAACCCACTCTCCAAGATGCTTAACAAAAGCAAACTTGGCTACAAAATCACAACACACAACTTAAATACCAATCCTATAAAAATCAACCACCTTTTATACATGGACGATTTAAAACTATATGGCAAAAATAATGACGAACTAAAACAACTAATTTATAAAACTGAACGCTTTAGTAATGACATAAAAATGAAATTCGGTATTGATAAATGCAACACATGCTCAATAGTAAGAGGTAAACCCAAGGAACACACGGGAAGCACCTTGAAGGATACGAATGAAATAATACGCGCAATGGACGAAGATGAATTTTATAAATACTTGGGAATTCTCCAGAACCCAAGCATAAAAGATAAAAAGATAAAAGAAACCACCAAAAACGAATACCTTAAAAGACTAAATATCCTCCTCAAAACACAACTAAATGGAAAAAATATGACTAAAGCAATAAACACATACGCAATACCAGTACTAACATATACATTTGGAATAATTAAATGGACCAATACGGAACTTGACGATCTCAACATTAAACTCAGAACAACATCATCAAAACATAGAATTCACCACGAACATTCAGCAATAGAAAGATTCACACTGCCAAGAGAGGAAGGAGGAAGAGGACTCATAGACATAAAAAATCTACACCATACACAAATAAATAACTTAAGACAATACTTCTACACAAAACGAAATAGCCCAATACATAACGAAATCATAAACATAGATCATACATACTCACCACTTACACTTAACGACAACGAACGCAATCTAGAAATAACAACACATGACGCAAAAATTGAAACATGGAAAAATAAAACATTACATGGAATACACCCAAGTCATCTACAACAACAACATATTGATAAAGCCCTTAGTAATAATTGGCTCAAACACTCAGACCTATACGCAGAAACAGAAGGATTTATCATAGCTATTCAGGACAAAATAATAAAAACAAAAAACTACACGAAACATATTATAAAAGACAATACAATAACAAACGACACATGCAGAAAGTGCAAATTACAAAAAGAAACAATAGAACACATAACAGGTGGCTGCTCAACTCTTGCACCGACGGAATATACAATAAGACACGATAACATCTGCAAACACATATATTTGGAACTAGCCCACAAACATAAACTTATCAAAACACACCCCAAGTGGTATCAATACACACCCCCAGCTGTAACAGAAAATGATAACTACAAACTATACTGGAATAGAGACATAATCACAGACAGAACAAACCTACATAACCGACCAGACATTACATTAATCGACAAAATACATAAACACACATATCTAATAGAAATATCGATACCAAATACAGCAAATCTACAAAAGAAACATTTAGAAAAAATAGATAAATACATACCTTTAGCAGAACAGATAAAATCACAGTGGAAACAAGAAAAAGTAACAATAGTCCCAATAATATTATCGTCTACAGGCATCATACCAAAAACTCTCCAAAAAAATATAGACATACTAAAGTTACCCCCATACGTAATCACCAACATACAAAAAACTACAATTATCAACACATGCACAATAGTCAGAAAATTTCTACAGGTACCACTTTAAAAAACTACACACAACCACACAGACACACAAACACATAGCCTCACAACTTGAGTACGCTCCGTTGTGAAGGAAACTACCGGATCATAACCGAGATCAATCTACGTATAATAATAAGGACAATTTATAATGCGCCGTTTAGTGACAACCGTCGAACGAACATATTTGGCTATATCACTCGATATCGGGTGGAACGCCAAAAAAAATATTAACATATCGCCATAGTTAAATTGACGTTATTATTTTAATTATTACGCGGTCATGTAAGTGGAAGCACATTTAAAAAAAAATGAAAGATAGGTAGGTACTATTTGGGTTGCATTAAAATAGAAGAAGGAAATAAAAAAATAATTGAGAGAAAAATAGTATTATGTAACGCATATACTGTCACTTTTCGAATAAGTAAAGACAAATTATCTCTTAATTAATGCAAAACTTGTTTGTATTTCGGAGAAACTCGGTTATTCTCGCTTTCGAAATGTAAAATATATATTATAAACACACACTTAAAATGTATGCAGTGCATATTATTATGTTACTTGTATTATTTATACATACCTATATACTTATATTTTGACAACAAACATTATTTTGCATACATAATAATGTTGCAACCATGATGATACGTTTTTTTAATGACCTTTTGTTTAACTGTTTCTTTTGAGAGATTTTCATCGCACAGTATGAATCTGTACACGATGCAAAATCGTGTTTCTTCAGTCGACGAAAAGCAGCTAATTTTGTTTTTATACAACAGTCTTTTTTAGAATAACGTGAACCACTAACTAGGTATATGATTTAACGGCGAACATAAACTAGGAACTGATCCTATAACATCATTAATTTACATATCAAACATAAATTCTCGTAACAACTGAGGTTTTACAATTTATAAAGTCAATATATATACGTTTCATATATAATCTTCGCAAATACGATCACATATCATTTTTTCGCAAGGAACTCAAATGGCTTCCTATCCGTCTGCGCCGTGATCAATACACTCTTTGTCTTCTGTTTAACATTTTGAACAACCCTAATGCTCCATCATATCTGACCGAAAGATTTCAACCTCTGGCCTCTCATGGACTCCCGCTTCGATCTAGAGAAGAGAGAACCCTCGCCATCCCATCACATGCCACGGCTTTCTATTTATCATCTTTTACTGTCCATGCTGCCCGGTTATGGAACAACGTTAGGAACCTTCAAAACCAGATTAAAACGCGCGCTCATACTTTCCATTTCTTAACCTACATACTTCCCATTTATTTCCCTATTCTTGTAGTTAGTCATATCTCCTCTCCTTTTTTTCCCTTCCCTCCCATAGTGTTGTAACAGGTTTTATCTATGATTTGTTAAATTTACATTGATGTACATATTTTTATTCTTCTTATTTTCTTGTGTTTAAATGTAATATGTTTATGGTTTTATGTATATTTTCTTTTTTGTACATGTACCATTTTGTCTCATAACTGCCACAGATGGTTGTCTGGAAGAAATTGCCATTAGGCCGCCATTTGTACTAGCTATTAAGTAATGTACAATAAAGTTTTTAAATAAATAAATAAATAAATATAGGTATAGATATGGGTACATACATAAGTAGTAAAAAGAGTCTGTGACATAAATATAATAAATAGTACAATTAAAAAGTGAATTGAGAAATGTTCTATTCCTTTATTTGAACAGCTGTATACTTTATTATCCTGTTGACTTTTCAAGGATAATTCATCAATAATAATTAACAAAGAATAATAATTATTTCAATGGATAACTCTTATTTTCTACAGTCCCACACAAAGCATACAATAATATGGTAACATACCAGACAAGATATTCAAGTCAACTAGCAATATAATATGTAACATTACGTTTTTTAGTACGAAGAATATTTAATCGAGGTCTTGACTCCTACATACGGATTCGATACAATCATAATGAGATAATCTCGTTATTAACATTTACACAGACAATATACGATTGTGACAATGTGGATAGAATCAACTTGGATTCTGGTTGGTTCTTATATTGCTGGGCTCTCGTCACAGAACAGAGAATCAACTAATCTGTGGCTCTCGTAGACCATAAAATCGTAGAGACAACATTTTTTTTATACCGACTGTGTATAGTTACAGGATGGACCATCTGTTGTTTGAATAACATACGTAAGCAAACATCGGAAATTTTGATGGAAAATGAAAGTTGAATTTATGTCAATAAGACCACTGGGACTTAACTTACACAAGCTTTCATCCGTTTTCGATGATTTTTCACTAAAAAATTGATACATGACCCCAATTGTTTTAAATTATCCGTAAATTTTTGAGATACCCTTCATTTTAAATAACCAAATCGCAAGATTTCGATAGCCCAATCAACACTGGTTTTCGTAAATTTATTTTATCAGAATTAAATGTTCTTTGTATGAATATTTCTATATTACTTTTATCTGTTTAAAATAATTTTTAGTATTTATGCCGTATATTGTATAAATAAAAAAATAACATAAAATCTGGTTTAATTTGAGAGCGAGTTTTTTCCCATTCCCTATACTTCTAATCCCTTCCTCATCAAAACAGCAATGGATATACATACATAAAAATATGTTTCACTTGTATTATTTAAACGAATTGAAATTGTATAATTTCAATAAATATAAATACAGTAATTTTATAAGTTCAATAGATATAACAAATTTTGTATTATTTTTTATTGTTGATTGAAATAATTGCTGTGTCCAAAATAAAAAAAGATATCGATAAAAGTGGTATATCACAATATTGCATAAAAAATAAAATGTAACAAAAAACTTTGTAAAGTAAATCAAATGTAAGTGATTTTCCTAATATGGCAATATTACATTTACAATTACGCAACAGACCTGACGTTAAATAATTAAATAAATAACATAATTGTTGGTCAAAAAATATAAGGAATAATTATACATTTGCCTGCATTCAATGCATTTATTTGTCATTAACTGCCATCGCTAGAACAATGTTAAGAAAATATATCATTTCTATGTAGACAGATCAAAATAAATAAAAAAAGTTATAGCTAATTTCAAACTTTTATATTAAAAAAAGCAATAAATTTATCGTTCTCTTAATGCACATTGCACATGGTAAAGTTATGATAATCCAGACAAGACATGATAATACGACCTCGACACCATAGTACCAAAGAACAATAAAAGAAACATAAATGAACTGAAAGTTCACACACACCGATTGCCATTGACATATTCTACCACGTGTTTAGTTTTTTTAGCATAAAAAAACATATTCGCAAATTGAAAGAAAAAATTCACAAACGATGAAATACAACATTGCATAATCCGTAACATCAATTCGAAAATATGCATTATATTTTACTGCATACATATGTTTTGTTCATAATTGAGTTCGCGCCCAAAATTGATATTTTTCGGATGTTGTAATCATATCAGAAGTCAAATATTGAGCCACGCAAGGAGTTTAAAATAATTTTGTAAACATGAACACAGCAAACGATACTATTTTTGTGCCAATAAAATATGTGGTAAGATTCTATTAAAATTCAATGAATGAATAAATGAATGAACGAACGAGCGAACGAGCGAAAGAACGAAAGAATGAATGAATGAATGTATGAATAAACAAATAATAATATATTTCCAACAGTATACATATTACAAAGGAACAAAATACAATTTAATTTATACCTAAGAATTACAATTACAACATTTTTTTTTTCACACATTTGGAAAATTTACTGCCTCGCTAGACAAAGTCTGCTACTCTGCGATCATATGATTTGTTTTCTTTTTTTCTTCACATGTTTCATTCACTTAGAACATCGACAACCAGGATGAAATACTCTAAAACCTATGAAAATTGTACTTCTCAGAAAAAAAAGCATAGTATACGGAACCCTTCAGATATCTTTTGATATGTTGTTGATGGGTATATTATTCTGAATTGAAGCTTGATCAATGCGTTTGTTACATTTTATTGTAATCTTTGAAATAACATACAATTTACTCAGTGATATGCTAACTCTTTCAAAGAAATCATAAATGGCGAAAACCTTGTACAAAAATAGTGAAAAAAAGAGTATTTTTCTCGAAGTGTGAAATCATATATTTATAACACTAGTGATGTTTATAATGACACCATCATAGCGCCTTAGTCAACATAGTTGGCGCGGGAGTAAACACCAGAGTTGTATAATGTCATGCATCATACTCTTAATATAATTATTATGAATGCCATATATGCAGAATCGATATAAATGCCTTCCACTTGGTCATTCAACAACACCCGGAACTGAAGACTTAACAACAAGAGACGCTAATGGATAATTATAACTTATTATTCTTAAACGTCAGAATTGACGGAAAAGTCAAAATTACGTATTATGTAAAAATTAAACCATACCTAAGTAAACAAAAAAAATGTAATTAAAAATATGTATTTATAACGTCAGTGTTTTCGTACCTATATAAACGAATGTATATTAAATTTATCGACAAAGATCTTTAAGCATCTTTAAACGTGGGCTGCGTAGAACAAAATTTTGGGTGTCTTTCTTGATTGGTATACCTACTATGTGCAAAACCGCCCCCCACTCGCCGAAAATTGTCATGACAATTTCAGATAAAAAGGATTTTTTTTTAATTACAATAATTTGGAACAAAAAAGTATAATGAACCAACATAAAGTATATTGTATACAATGACTTTTTTATGCCTTTATACAAAAATATTCAAACCGTGTGCATAAAATGTATTTATACTATGCACTTACTTACCTGAAAAATATTAAAATTCGAGGTTATTTTATTTGTTTTCAAATATATTGAATTGTGCAGCGACATAAATTTGCATTGAATACTTGACTAAGTATCTATTTTATTATTGATTAAGGAAATCATTAAAATCCATTTGTAGTACTTTTTTTAAAATTAAAAATAATTTAGATACATCAGTAATTGGAGAGACCATGTTGCTAGGATGGACGGTGATAGACTTGCATACACTACAGCTAATGAGATCCCATCTGGACGTCGTCGCGTCGTTCACCTAATATATGGAAGGACAGTTGGACTTCATCACAGACCAATAGGTCTATCAAAAGACGATTTGAAATACGTTTTGTCTAATAATGGTTACATAAAGTCATTTTTGTTCTCAATTGAAAAGCCTTCCATGACGTCATCGATTATATATTTATTTGCAATGCAAGACAAATAGTATACAAAAGGCGTAATTTTATTTACAGAATTTATATATTTGCACGAAAGAATGACAAAAACTTGCAAGTAAATTAATAATATTATGTTTAATAAATAAAATAGAAAAAACTTACAAAATTATATAAAGAATACCAGGGCTGATCTCTAAACAGAACTACATATTATTACAAAGTCATTTAAACAATGTTTAATTTGTAAATAATTAATTTTTTTTTTTTTAATTTTTTTTCCCTTCCAGCTCTGATAATATAATCATGTTTTTTATTGACAAACTTTTTAACATCTTAATAGAGACGAAGTTGGGATATTGTAGAAGAACGGAACTCGAGGCACCTACAGGGCTTACGACCTGTCATCGGCTGGTTTACGTGATCACTTTATGCGCTTGCGCAACGTTCACCAATTATGCCTTCTTATTGAGTTCCCTCGTCAATGTAATTTTTGAAAGTTCTATATATTTGAATAGTGTGTAACAATTCAATTTGTCAATAAAAATATCATTTGACTCCCGAAAGGAAAAAAATCCAATGTGTTATTATTCTGGTCATATCAATCAAAGATACTAATATAATCAATCAATAGCGTTAATAGGTACCTACCTAAATGAAAATACAAATACAACATTACAGGCCATAATATTTTTATTATATTATTTTAATTGGTTGAAGTACGGCCATTTTATTATTCTTTGGTATTTCCAATACTGATTTCACAATCATAAAGGTCAAAGATTTTAAATATTGGTAGTTGGTTCACATTTCAGTATAGCATAACCTACCAATGTCGACCCAATTTTTAACATACAGAATGACCCATTGTATTTGGCTCCTACGCTGTTGCCTAAAGTTTCGCATCGGACCATACGTTGGTATCTTTCTTATTGAAATATTTTCATTAATGAATCGTGTCAAATTTTCTCCATGCTTGGAATGATACATTTTATTAGATACGGGGGGGGGGGGCAAGTCTGGTCCGACCGGCGAAATCAAAACCCTCGTGATTACTTATATCATGGATATAATTATCATATGGAGTTCTTTAATATCCTTACATCTCATACAATTCCATATGATAATATTATATCCATGATATGGGTAATCACGAGGGTTTTGATTTCGCCGGTCTGACCAGACTTGCCCCCCAGATACATGTCGATTGTGTCGACCGCCTTGACATATAGGTAAGTCGTTTGGCTTTTAAGCGAACGTCCTAGGTTAGATTCCCAGCAGAGTTTTATTTAGAAATTTATTTAAAAATGTTTTTCACTCGGGTTTTGCTTCCCTGTACTTGGAACACTGATTAGTAGGAAGAGATAGGCATATGTTAATAAATTGGCCACTTGTGCAGGATGGTAGGAAGTCTTCATTATTATTTTTATATTTTTCTAGCTGATTGCAGGTATTTAAAAAGAAGAATAACTTCTAAGATCTGTTTGAAATTATTTATTTATTTCATGTAGCTTCTCGGGCAACTAACATGTGCTATGTCAAATAATTATTTAACACGCACCCAATAACAAGTTGCCACATTGACTTACGATATTAATCGTCTCACAGGTCCAGACTGAAAACACAATTTTTTAAAAACTGTTTCTCCACCGGGAATCGAACCTGGTACAGCAGTCAGATACCTAACCTAACTTAACCTAACCAACTGAGCCACGAAGGCCGACAATCAACTTATGAATATTTTTTTTTGAAAATTATGACTTTTTATAGAAAACTAGTGGACCCGGGCAGACGTTGTTCTTCTATGTAGACTATCTTCTGTATAAACGGTATTTTATATACATAGACCTCATTTTAAGTATTTTACCATTTTTTTACATTGTATGTATTTTACAGGTATTTAACCAATATATAAGTTTCTTTGGATTTGTAAATTGTTATTTTTGCACTATGATGCCAAGGTTGCTATTCTAGAGAGTTCCATGAGCTATTCTTCATGTTATGCATTTTTTTGTCGCTTAGGTACATAGCGTCTGTAAGGGGGTCAATTATTCCCCATATGCAGAGCGGTCGGTAATAGGAGTAGCGTAATTATTTTACCATTTTTGTTCGTACATTCAAGTGTGGTATATTCTCTAGATGCGTAATATGTACATATGTTGCGTAATAGTTTTATTCACCGCTATCTATTGAAAGATTACACAATTTGAAATTAATTATGACACTTTTTTCCTGTAAAAATATCTTTGTAAAGGAAAGTCAAATTATGTGGTTATAGGTATGTATTTTTGGATGAGATAACATCTATACAAGAGATTATTATACATTAACATAATGCTTGTTGAAATTGTAATACCGAATAACCTATCTTCTTCTGAATTTAAACTTAATATTTCTAAAACGCTCGAACTTAAACGAATATTTTTGGATGTCATTTTCTAGTTTATTGCATGTAGGTTCTTCTTGAAATGAAAAAACTTAAAATCTAGGATCTGTTTATTTATGTTTATTCAATGATTCCTATTAATGACCAATCTCTTTTGACTTTGAACTTAATGCTTTTAAAATGCTTGAACTTGAACAAGAAGTGTAGGGAATTCAAAGTAAAAATGTATCGATTAAGGTTAACACAAGTTTAACGACTATTGAGCATTGTGATGTGACTTGACAGTAATTAGACTGAAAGGAAGTTGGTATTATTCTATAGATAATTATTAATGTCGGATGATATTTTCATGTAACTATTTTAAAAGTAACAATGAACCGTCTCACTGTCATGATTCCCACATTTACTTTCTAATTATTGTTCGTTGATTGTCTCTTTTGGATCGAAAACTTAGATAGAAGAATCTATTCATTAATATTTTTTTCTTAAATACGATCACAAGAAAATGATAGGCAAACGAAACATTGCATAGATGAAAATAGTGTTAAAACATCAAGGTTATTGATACACATAAAAACTTATGCCCATATTCAGAAGCAAATATATTTTTTTTCAATTTATGTGAATTACAATTTTTCTCTTTACTTAAAATAATATATCATTAAACAACAATTATAATATATTATTTCACAATCCTCATATTTGTCCCTTTTGCTCAAGAATAGGAAATAATTTTGACTATATCCCAACCATCTTGCACTTAGGTATATTTCGTTTATTCAATTACATATATCATGTTTTTTAAGTTTCATTTATAACCTCAAATAATACGAACTACAAAACGGGACGCTACGACTTGAAATTCTATTGTTTTATTATCCAACATGGTAAATTTAATTGTTTTCACCGAAATAATGCTTTTAAATGCCCATGTTCGTTTCAATATGGCTGTCAGTTTGTTTTTTTGTGTGGCGCCACCGTCGATACAACTAACGCCTCTAGTGATAGAACACTGAAATTATACGCGTTGAGTACTTAATCCGCCAGAAACGTTTAGTTAAATATTTGTCGTTTTAGTGACGTATTTGAGGGAAGATTAGGCCTAAACGGACACTGTAATACGCTATATTTTTGTAAAACTTGAGTTTAGCTCTAAAGCTGAGACTATAATACCGTCCCTATGTCAGTAATTAGTTATAATTTTGGAATAGGAATAATTTTGTATTAAATGATTTACCTGTGTGCAATAAGTATACATAGATTTTTATTATAATATACTAGATGTCGTAGTTAGCAAATTTCGTATGAATCGAAGTGAGGTATTTTTTCTGGGGATTTTTAAAGTTTTGGTTGGCAGACCACATCATTTTTCTATAGAGAATAACGACTCATGTGAATTGTTTTCGGATTTATATGTCGAAAAAAACACTTTTTTTAAGATTTAGAGCACAGTTATCTAGGATGTGTTGAAATGTAAGGAAAACTGCAATATGTTACCAACCAAAAAATCAAACGCGCGATATTCCATGACTCACTTTTAGCGTGGAATCTTGTATATTATATGAAAATCTATGGCAATGTACACAGGTACATTAAATAATATTAAGTATCTTTATACTTATGTAGGTACTTAAAATTGAACTATATCATCACTTGAAAAGACTTTCACCAGTTTAAACGGTCGTTCTGTTTTTAAATAATAAATTATGCTTAAGTAAAACAGTGCGGATGTTTTATTTTATAATTAAATAAACTAAGAGAGAATTGTCGTTTCTATTAAATTCATTTTAAGTACTTTTGTTATTTTCTAATAAATGCAAAGAAGTAATTTTCATTGTCTTATCAACACATGTGTCGGTAACTTACTGAGGCTTATGCCCTCTTAAATAATGATATGTGTGTTTTTTTGTATGTCATTGTATCAAGCTTAGTGCAAGTAATAAATACCTAGAGTTAATATAATTATCAATTCACCACATGCCATTCTGATTTTGACTATAGTCGTATACATATTTTTGTAATTTAGTAAAAAAAAAGATAAAATAATAATTCATTTATATTTTGTTCTATAATATTCTGCTAACGTTATAATTAAAATAGATCTGAAAACTATGATGAAATTTCAATGAAGGTTTTTATGGAAGTTTTAAAAATGGACACATATGCATTTTTTTTTTAATTGATTATATGCCTTCTTAGGGGTTCGAATATAACATCAAGGACTAACCATTGTATTATGAAATATATTCACGAGGCAATTTTAGAAATCTAGTTGATTGGAAAGAATATTAAATGGCAATAAGACCGCGAGTGCACTATGCACAAAAATGTTTAATGGCAATAAGACCGTGAGTGTACTTAGCGCAAAAATGTTTAATGGCAATAAGACCGTGAGTGTACTTAGCGCAAAAATGTTTAATGGCAATAAGACCGTGAGTGTACTTAGCGCAAACATGTTTAATGGCAATAAGACCGTGAGTGTACTTAGCGCAAACATGATTAATGCCAATAAGACCGTGAGTGTACTATGCACAAAAAGATACTAAATAAATCTATATGCTTCCATCTGACATCTTGATATGAATATTTCGACAAACGCAAACCCAAACTGAGGAAAATAAAAGATTTTTATTACGGAATTCGGGTCTCTTAATAATTTAATTCCCGGTGCAGTTTAATTATGGTGATGCCAAGTTTTTCATGGTTGACATCTACATACATACATATAATTTTATTTGTCAGATGACTTTCAAATATTCAATTTATGTATTCTAAAAACACAAATAATGCTTACCATACCTTTTTTATGGAATGCTTGTTTTTGATCACACTTATTCTCATATTCCCCAAAATATATAAATGCTTGTGTTTAAGGTTAACAAAATAATCTTCTCAGATCTTATATTATCTACATGCGGTAAAAAGGAAGTTTTAAAATGATTAAAAACTGATAAATAAAATCATTAATATTTTTCCCAGGTCAATGCCCTTTAATTATTGAATTTCTGAAACTAATAATAATTCGAGTATTTTTGTAAGAACTTTTCATCTTCCGTGCGAACAACGGGTATATTATGTATTGAAATATACTTATATACTCTAGACATGTTTAGGCACCGGATGTAAAGACAACCATTATCACAAATTTCGTTTTACCTTGAAAAAAAAACTACAGCAATTTTAAAAGATTATACATATATGAAATGATACAAATTGTGTTTTATGTTTATATAAGAGTAATAACGTGCAAAATGTAAATCACCTAAGGCTCGATACATCCACCTTAATGATATCATTATTGTATGATCTGTATACTCCATGGCAAAAAAATACTTTTAGATATAAGAAATAAATTAATGCAATTTTTTTAATATTTAAATTACTACATAATATTAACGATCTGAAAATTGATTGCACCTTGTTTTAAATTATTTTATGATAGTAAATATAAATTATTTAACTAAAATGTTTCATACAAATCAATTAAAAATTTGACTTAACAATACACTTTGATGGAGTTCTACAATATAAGTAACGGTAACACTTACTAAATAAACACTCGTTTTTTTTTTATTTTTCATTAAATTGTTATTCTTAACTATTACAATAACTTCTTTAACTATTTTAAAAATCATAAAATAAAATCACTATTTTGTTGAACTACGTATAATTTCTTTTTATAAAACATAATTACTTCATTTTTTTATTACCCTGGTAATTACAGCGACAACACGTCGTTAGAATATTTTTTAATTTATTTTTTTGATAATGTTCCACGCATTAAACACCGCAAGAATTTTGCAAAATAATTACAAAAGAATTGAATAAAAAGTAAATGAATACGTCATATATGTATTGTTAAAAATAATGATAGATTAAACGGTAAATGATAGTTGTGTAATTAGTTTTATAGTGAAAATTTTGGATAGATTTTAAGGTACTTTTAGTATGAAAGTAAAGATTGCGATAAATCAATCTGTTATTGATTGATTGACTGATACTTTCATTTTCCAATCACGATTTCAGATACTAGTCATTATAAAATCTCAATATTGATATTGAGAAGACACGGCAACATTTCATTTTTTTTTAATCTATAAGATGAAAAGAATCGCCTTATTATTTCTAAATGTTTTTGTACTCATTTGATGGATAATATTATGGACAAAATTATAATATTTTTATATACAAGTCAGATAAAAATATTTCTACAATAATTTGGCAATTACAGCGTTACTACAAAATATTAAAAAACTATTACAAAACTATGAGAGCGATAATTGAAGTATAATTCAAGAGTATGGAATACGTAGATATTTACAAAAAAACGGTTCTTTAGACAAATTACTTAGTATAGACATTATTTTCCAAAATAAATATTTAGTAAATGAAATATTTGTTAATATTATCTACTTATTTAAATAAATTTCGGGTGAACTTTATATATAATATATACCTACTGTTTGAATTTCGGAAATAGATAACTTTTTCTTGAAAGCATTATCCGTTTCAAAACCATACATTATGTTATACATACATTTGTTACGAAAAAAAAAAAAAATATTGCGTGTAAATTGATGTCTTGTTGTATAAAAAAGGTTTTGGTTCACTTAAACACGTAATAGTTATTACAAAATCAATTTCATTCACAATAAATTACTTAACAAAACGGGTTATTAAGAAAAGTTATATAGAAGCGCATTATATTAGATTTATAGATATACCTATAGACATACTCGTACTTAGCTCTTTGTATTTAAAGATGGTTGAAATATGATCAATGAAATTTTATGTGTTTAAAATTATAAATGCTTTATGTAGAATATTCACTAGTTGAATCATAAAATGAATATTTAAAATAGTGACAAAGACCGCATGTGTCGCGGCAAGACCAAGAGTCTATCAAGACTAAATGCGAGATTCTTACAGTCTAGCCAAGTTTTATAAACTTATTTATTTTAGGTAAAAATGAGCAAAATACTTTGTACTATCGACATTATAATATAAATCGTGGTTTATTGTCATATTTAAATTTACTTACTGATTTTAAAAAGAAAATAAATATATTTTTATACAAGTTGCGTGACTTGCAAAACCAAGATTAAGACTGGGTTTGCAAGACCAAGACCACAACGTGTAAATGCAAGATCAAGATCAAGACCACCTCTGTCTTAGTCTTGCATTTGTTCAACACTAATTAAGAAATCATGTTTAATTAAGAAAATCATTAGATGGGTCGATGGCAGAGCGGTTAGCGCGCTGGGCTAGCAAACCAGTGGTCGCGAGTTCGAATCCTGCCTCGACCGATTTCGTTCACCTATAGCACAAGCATTTATTTGCTTATTTTAGGGAACGTAGGAAGATGTATATGTACTTGTTTAACAAGGACATATTCATTTTTATTAAAAAAAAAAAAAATATTTTTATATTCACATCTTATTGAATAAATATTTTGTGACAATTAATATAGTTGCAGTTGTTTCTGGTAATAGTTATAAAAAACAATATCGTTGTGAGTCAGTACCCAATAACTTGAAAAAAGAAATCTTAAAAATTTTTGCAAGCCTCAATTTTCCAATAAATTTTCAAGTGCTTTTGGAACAATAATTTCAAATATTTTTTTTTTCTACAAGTTATCTTAAAAACTACTACCATTCATAGAGATCTAGCCCTGCAAATTTCATTCGCCATGTATTAGAGGGTCATGTTGAAAGGTTCCTTTAAATTGTACAAGTAGCAAAAACCGATATTTTTTCCTTGAGACATGAAAGACTACATAGAAAGTAATTTTGTTAAGCGGTTACGTAGAATAAAATGTTAACTAAATAAAACGGGCCATAATGCAAGTCAAAGTTTTTGATTTTTCTCTTGTTTTTTTTTTATTTTTCTGTTTTCTTTTACAAAAATGTTACATATATTATGCAAGAGCGACTTATTGAGAAGATGTAGGCTATGCATAACTAACAGTGGTGCACATTTCGAAAATTTATTATAAAAAATTAAATGAATGTTAAATTATGCATATGTAACATATTTGTAAAAGAAAACAATAAAAAAATAAGAGAACAATCAAGAACTTCGACTTTATTTATGGCCCGTAGTTGTAGTTTATAGTTTATTTATTTATCAAAGGCCAGTATTGGTCTGTCTCAAGATCATTATTAGAGTGCTTTTAAAAAATTAACAGTGAAAGTTAAAAGTAGTGTTTTATTCTAGGGATCATTGAGTTTCCGTGAACAAATACAATAAATACCTGCATTTTAATAATCGTAAGACAGATAAAAATAATCAAAGATTTGATATTTGTATATGGAATATAAACCCACGGCCTTCGAAATTGATTGCTGCCGGTTACGCGTAATTAATAACGCCAATCGAAACTAAATATAATTCGGTACAAGTGTAGTATATAAACACTTTGATTTTAAAATATGATTTGGTATAAAAAACATATTCTTAAGTATATTAGATATATAAAAAAAAACTTACATTTGTTGTGGTTAGCCCTAGCCACACGACAAGCGGCAAAATTATTCTCATTTTTGCTGGAACAAAAAAAAAAAACATTTAAATGACGTTGCGATATTATGATAAAAAAATATAAATCTGATGGAAAATAAAAAATATTAACGAAATAATCAAGTTTAAATTATCAGATTTTCCCATTGTCAATTCTTGATTGAATTCCATTATAAATTATATTAAACTACTTAAAAAAGTACAAAAACACTATTTTTTTTACTTTTGCTTTTTTTTAAGCTCGTGGATTGAAAAATGTCCGTGGTCAAATATATAAGTGGAAAAAAGATAAAAATTGAGTTATTTATTTAACTTATTTTTTTAAGTAATTAAATATAATTGAAAAAAAATAAAGATTAAAAAATTCACTTAAAGACGAAAAATTTATTTTTTATAAGATATAATAAATTTTTCAAATATGTAATAAATTACTGTATAATCAATAATTTAAATTGAAGAAAGCACTTTTGGCTCAACTTTTATACAATAAATGTAATGTAAAATAAATAAATTATAGCTGTAGGTTTCTGAGAGAAAACAAATAAATAAATAAATGGGAATCTATTAAAAAAAAACAATAATGTTCGTAATAATTGAAAAAAAAAATGTTTTATAAATGTTAGTAAAAATGTATTGTGTTACAGTGTAAAGAGATTTTTAAGTGTTTTTCTTCACAGTTGACGGTCAATAAAATATAAAATATATGTACCTCCTTCTCATCTACCACAATTAACACTTAAACAACACATTCACACACTTCACTACGGGTTTTCATTATTTTGTTCACGTTATTCGATGCACGTCCCTGCACGACGTGCAAAATGCACCCCTACAGATCACTTTCCTACAAATTTAATTTTCCTCGATCACTTTATTTTATTTTATCAAACACTTGAATTTATCTAAAAACACAAAACCATAATGTGAACGCGTTTAATTGCATAACGTATCGCGCAACGTATAAATAATAATTCGGTTAACCACTGACGCATTTGCGACGACTAGATTCGAATGTTTCTCCCACAACAGTTTCAGCGCGACTGACCGCTGGAGAATCTTTCTAAAGCAAGGCGAAGAAACCGGAGGCCTTCCCACACAAGCCAACCGATGATTAACAAAGACACATAGTAAAAACTGTTCAACCAACAATGTTGCTGCTGCAACAATGAGTATAAAATAAAAGGTTTCTTTGTATTTGGTGGTTTAGTTTTGTTTGGCCGACTAGATGAATATTGCTAGTTGGGCTTTCCGAGGTGCAAGACGACGGTGCTGTTGCAAGGTGGGGAATCTAGTATTCGAGAGAGTGACCCGTTTTTTCTACGACTACCTATGTATGATAATCTTCAATAATAATTGTATATTATTATTCAGGATATCGAAATACACGGGCGATGAATTATATAATTTTTTCTCGATCAGAGTAAAGTATAAAAAGCCACGTATTAGACGTTGATCCCGTATGCAAATCCGAATCAAAAATAATTTCTTTAGCAAGATTTACGTCAAATGTGATCTTTGTCAATTAGAAATATCACGATGGTCAAAATTATTATGAAATATAAACCAACACAAATTAAACTTTGTAAAAAAATTGAATATCACGTACATATTCAAAAAATCTGCCATACATTAGTTAACATTAGAAGACAATTGATTTAAATAAATCTTGTAGAACGAAAAACTTTCTTTTTTTTTTTTTAATAAGGCACAGCCACCAATAGAGGCGGATTTGATTAATGTCATAATATTGGATTCTCAAACCAATCAAATAAAAAATAATAACTTTGAAAAATTCCTGAAAAAAAATGTAAATATTTAAAAATGGTGTATTCGTTCAATAAAAAAATCAAAACAGTATCGGTTCCCCTGAGGGGTTAGTCTGGTCAACCGGTGAAATCAAAACCATCCATGTTTCCCCATTATTATTTTATGGAGTTCTATAATATCTCAAGATAATTTTATCTTTGAGAAAATCATCAAAACCTTCAATTTCCAAAGGCGTCTGCAATCTGTATAACACGTATTATTGTATGGGCGAAATGTATGATATATAATAATACTACATACATACATACCATCACGCTATGTCCATCATGGGGGTAGGCAGGGAGAAGCGTACGCCACAATTTTCTATCTTGACACGCATTATTTTTTTACATCGGTTTTTTTATATGAAATATTATAATCTATCAAATCCGCAATCAAATATTTTAGCCAACTCTAAGTAGTCTAAATTACGTAAGTTGGTACCTACCAATGGGTACTAAATTTATATGACAGTTGAATAAAATATTATATTTAATATATTTTCGAGACGATGATGTCAACAAGGTTGCAATAGATCCCAAGTCTATAAAATGATTGATGTGGGCGGCGACATTTTGACTCTTCGACTATAGATATATTAGGCACATAAAGTTAGTGTTTTAGCCAAAAGGAAACACAACCTTACACGTCTCGCATTAGAAGTGTATATTCTGTGCCGTTCTTTTGTCAAACGTTTCCGTTTTGCATATATTATTAAAGTATACGTAGAAACAACACGATTTTGATTTCCGCCCACAAACGCCGCACTAAGGACAATGCATGGGCGGATTACTTGATCATTGTATGGATTATTCAACGTTAGTCATCACCTATAGGTGTTTGACTTTTTGTATTCACTTTCATCCTTCGCAAAAAAATTAACTACAGCTTCTATGGCCGTTGATTTAGTCGATGTGTCCTTGAAACGAAGAGGTAATCCGTACGTACGTATTCGATTATATATGTATGTACACTATATATATCACATACACCCTCAGATATTTACTAAACCAAGTGAATAGATTGAGTTAAGAATGTATAGTAGGCTACATAATAAATATTGAAAATCTTTTCCCCAGTACCCTCAAAAGATACTTTGAAATAAAGAACAGTTTATTTTTTCATCTTTATTATATTGCGTAAGATTTTGGAAATTCTAAAGGCATGTGAAGTAGAGTTATACTTCAATCGAAAGAGAATATGAAAATCTACCGCCCGAGTTTTTTTACTATTTTGATTCCTACTTTTCTTGCTATTAAAAAAACCTACAAATTTTAACTTTTCTTCAAGAAAAATGTTATATCACAGTGATATACTCGTACAATATTTTTCTTGTTTCATACATTAGACCGTAATAAGTGTGCATATTTGTGTGCATCCTTGAGAAATGCCCTGTAAAATATCTTGTTATAAAAGATTTATTAATATATTTTGAAGTGATGTTAAGATGAGATATCTGAAAAGAATTTGTAACAGAAATTAACAGGGTAAGAAATAAGGATGGCAAAAAGAAATAGCGGATATAAAAAAATATGATTACTGTTTTAAAAACAAAAATGTTAAGATCTTGAACAAAATATAAAAGAGTTGCATGTTTAAAACGGTGCGCATATGTACGTGTGGCGTTGTGTTATCTTTACCTAACTCGCGAGGGACATGCCTTGATGAGTATTCAATTGATTTTTAATACCTACACCAAAGTGAATCAAGGCTTACGGATATCAGAATACATACCGAGACCACCTTAACCTTTGTTTCAACATTTTGAAGGCGTACTGTCGAGTTTTTCTTGCAATGAAAGTGAACAACACAGACACCTATTATATTCCTGTTATGCTCGAAAAAGTCAAGGTTGATCATCCTTTCTAATACTGCCATATTGACTTATGTTAATGCCGAGTTATATTATTCTATTTATCATAAAAAATACACGGTATTTTTAGCAAATCGATAATTTGAAATCACAATTAATGCTTGGATACTTAAAAAAGGAGGTTCATATTACAACGTCACACAGACAGTGAGTACCGATTGCCATACAAAATTATCATGACATTCGTTTACTTTGATCGCCAACTTTGTAAATAGGTATATTGTAGTCTTATATAATTCAGTGGAGGAGCTGTTTAGAGCCGCTGGAGATAAGGGAGATGTACTTTCAAGTGAACGTTGGGGGGACCTGATACGAAACTAAAAACCACTTATTTCATCCAAATGTATTATTTTTTTAAATGAAAATCACCTATTCTTTCTACTAGGTCGAAACACCTAATAAGTATCTATCCTTGCCTACATTATTCTCAATAATATCTACATTACATAATTTATTTAGTCTATTTTGAGATGTATCTGTTAAGAGTCTAGAAATGTCTTTTTTTAAAGAAAATCCATATGTTGTGTGAATTTTGAGATATAAGACTCAACAAAGTGTTTTAAAAGTTGTTATTTTAACGGCATTATTAAAAATATTTAGTTCTTTTACACCGCTATAAATAATATATTCCTTTCAACCGGTTTCGAAGCGACCCATTTCTTTCTCATAATAAATTACATTTAAGGTCTTCTGTTATCCCGTCTGGTTTAAAAAACGACTTCGTTCGTTTTGAAATTGATGAATGTACTTATAATATGTATTACGGTTTGCGTAAGAAATGCTTTAAATGTATTTTTAAACCGAAACCGCCATTATATTATGTTTTTAGGATAATATAAATATTTTCTAACTTGAAAAAAATATATAAATACATTATAACTTAAAACAAACCGAAATAAAATAATTAAAAATGCTTTTAAAGTCACAAAATCAACTCCTTATTTGATTATGGTTCAATAAAATTAAAAGAGAAAAGTACTACACTTTGTTATCACATATTTTTTATTTCATTTTAACAGTCCTTTTTAAATATTAGGCACATATATGAAGATGAATAAATACACATTGTTCAATTTATTTTTATATACGTAGTATCTTATTATCTTTATATTTTTAAATTGTTTTATTTGTTAAGCAGGTATTTATTTATTTGCAACACTGTTTGGTTGTGAAATAGGTGTAACAACAAAAAATGACAAAATAGATGGACGTTTGTGACTTTTTTCTAACAGTTTTTAGTTGCATTATCCCATGTGAAAGTATTGTGTACACAGTGTCTTGTTAGATGCCAAAGAAAACACAGGAAATGAAAAATCTTATCTTCATAATTCTCCATCTACAATCCAACAACAGAACAACATCCAACGTAGTTCCGCTTGAGGAATTTGATGACCGTTTTGAAGTTTGAGAAATGGGCATACTCGTTCTGATCTAAACTGTTCTAGAGGGGTACCTACATAGAAAATAACGTAACGGAAAGGACGTTTATGTCGACGTTTAGCGACCAACTGGAGTTACATATTATTGTGATTGGTACGGATATAATGTTTACAGTACATAAAATGATTATGCCGATGTGAAGGTATTGTATGCACTATATAAGAACCGAATAGGCAGGCAGTGAAGAAATAACAGCTTTCAACAATATATCAGATCATTCTTTGTGAACGAACCTCGCGTACAATTCAAATGACTATTATTAGTCGATACTTTTAATAATAATATGATCCAAATAAATAAAATGTTGCACTTGTGTAAACATTTTCAAATTGGAGCACAAGTGTGTGAATATGAAAATTAATTTGTATTGTATCAACAGCCATTCGTTTGTTATGTAAAGAAAAGTGTTCTCGCTAAATAGCTAGTTGATGAATATTTCATAACTCTGACAATTTTATCATGTCTACTGGCATATATGATCATAATAAAAATGCTAAAATCTAATAAACTGCTGTTTACATTTATATCTACAACGAATATACACAATGCAAATTACAAAGGTACATAATATTATGGATGCAATATACTAACTCTTTTCTGTGGAAATTACCTTGTATCTACTATGTATTTTAGTAATGTTTACTAATGAAATGCGTTGAGACTATTCATTGACATTGAGAATTTGGTTAAATTATCACATTTATGATTTATACCCGTATTCACATACAAGTCTTGATGAAGCCTCAACCTCCAAGCTCTTTGAAAGCGATTTCGTTATTCAGAGTGAATGTGTCATCACATATCTTGAGGAATCCTCAAAAATTACAACGAAATGTATTAATTGACATTTGGTTATACAGAGATAAATATGTCTGTTTTGGGATGCACATTCTGCTTGTTTGAAAGTACATACATTCCTTCAAGTGTCAAATTATAACACAAAAGAAGAACGGAGACAGAAGATACCTACGAGAGAACGAGTAAGGAATACACTGATTCTTTCTGTAGAATATATTTAAAAATACACATCGCATTGTTTGACCGATTAAAAATACATATCGCATTGTTTGACCGATTAAAAATACATATCGCATTGTTTGACCAATAAAATATTGAAAAGTTAAATGCATGGGTACCTACCTAATTAACAAAATATTTAATCCTGTATATAGACTGATGGTCTATCAGTTATCAAAAGTAACGGGTAGAATGCATTTAATTTATAAGTGCACTTTATAGTTAAGTTTGTATGATTGCATTTAGTACCTATTGTTATATGTTATAAACATGATATTTCCTACAATTAGGGATTTTTTTTCTTTTTCTAGGGTCATATTTTGTAATATTTGTAAAATATATTTCTTACTCTTATTAAAATATATAATTTAAATTATTTCTGAATAATCGTTCATTTTATTACGGTAGGTTCATTATCTACAGTCAAGTAATTACGTCATCCAAATAACTAATTAAATTATTTTTTGTGTACCTATATTTTGATCGTTTAAACTCGCAATAACTTTTGTCGCTAATTACTGAGTTTATTACTAACGGACATAAATTAAATTACTGTTCGACCGTTCAAAACCTTTAGTTATATTATCATCCATCAATTTAGATAATATACTTAATATAAAAAATACAGTTAATTCATATCTCAATGACTGTTACGGAAGTTTTGGTCAAACATTTAAATTGCAATTAATAAAAATTTCGCAGCTAGGTACCTACCCATTTGTTATATTTTATAGTATTGTATTTGAAACGCACTGAATTATTTTTAATAAGTGTCTCGCGTTAGCTAATAGTAGTTAATATACATTGCATATAAAAATGTAGGTCAGGCAATGTTTGACGGAGACTTGGTACAATGTCTGTATAAGATATTATATGTCTGCGGGCACAATAATAAGAGATAGACAAATTAGACAATAAATTAATATATTATTATTTATGTATGTGTTAGTGGACATTGTACCAATTCTACGAACACAATGGTATTCTTGTGAGTAGGGGTGAAAGGCAACATATGGAAACACCATAAATAGGTACTTATAAGTGGGGATATGTAGTTGGTAAAAGATCGGTATATGTATAGAAGTAACTTGCAATTTCTCGTTAGAGACAAAATTGTCACGTTTAACTATTAGTTAATTAAGACGTTCAATATATACATTTGATTTAATTTCATTGATGTAAATATTTAGCATCAAATTATACCTAGCTGTTACATTAATATAACAGAACACTATAACATAGTACTTACTTTTGTGTACCTAAATACGTCCATTTTGAAATTGAGTGTTTGATATCCTTTGAAAGTTTATTTGTTCAATACAAATAGTTTCTCAGCATCTTCAAATATTACCACACTGTTAAAAATGTTCGTGTTGTTATACCAAAATTAACTATGAAAATAAAAACTGGTATTCATAAAGCATCTTTGATGACAAGTATTGTCAGAAAATTGGTCGAAGATCGATACTGGCAAATAACAGTCGCGTCCGTTAATATATTCTTTGTAACATTTTTAAATAATTATGAAATTCAATCTGTCGGTCTTCGTGGCTCAGTTGGTTTGTTCAAATTGTGTTTTCAGTCTGGATCTGTGAGACGATTAATATCGTAAGTCTCCAGAATTAATATTTGACATAGCACCTTTTATTTGCCCGAGAAGTAATATACAATAAATTAAATAAATCAGTACTAATATGAAATAATTTACTAAATTAATACGAAATTTATAAATTTTATTAAAAAACCGATGATTTTTTTGTTATTGTTACAGAGATTTGAATCGTCCAAGAGTAAGAGATGTTTTAATTTCATTTACAGTGATTTCGGCACATTACTGTGAGCAATTGATAAAGAAAACCGTCTCTACGTGGAAATAAAAATGCTTGTAAAATTTCAAGTCTATACTGAAGTGTTATTTGGAAGCAACTCAAATTAAAAATAATACAAATAAGTTTATTTGTAATTTACATTTTGTGGCTAAGACTTTAAATCGTAAAAAAATATTTCGTCATAGGTTTAGAAACATAACAAACAATTAAGGAAAAAAACTTATCAAAATGCTAGTGTTTGTTTCATATTAATTGGTTACTACTAATAGAAATGGTGCGACACTCTTTAAAACTGTTTAGTTTTCCTTGTTTCAAACTGGTTACGTGATATGTTATATACATTATACATACATACCTAGGTACATACGTTAGAATCTTTAATGTCACATTACAACCTTCGAATAAGATATAGGTATATTATAAATATAAAAATAAATAAAAATTAAAAATCACTGAATCCAGAATGTTTTTTTACTCATCATTAACCCAAAGGGATATAGTGGAGAGTTATTAATCCGAATAATTTAAGGCTATTTTTTTATTGCGGATACTTTACTCTTCGAATGGCTAGGCTCTTCTTCGCCCAGAAAAGGCTATGTCTATGGAGCTCGTTAGAGCCTTAAATTCTAACCCCGCAGCCAGGTTCAACGCCTCTTGCCTTGCCCCGTGGATGTCTCCCAGCTCTCCCGGATACCTGTGCAGCGGGCACTCTTCAACAATGTGGCGGATCGTTTAGAGCTCTGCGCCACAGTCACACCCCGGCGATTCTCTCTTTCCCCATTTCCATAAAAGATGGTTGCAACACCCCCATGCCTGTTCTTATTCTGATTATCAACTCGTATCATGCTGAGATTGTATTCTGAAAGTTTCATCACAATGTATCTGAGTGTTTGTGTACTATGTGCAATGTGCTATATACGGCGTGTTTATTCTACTTTATCGATTATAGACTAAAGTAATCATTTTTTTCTTTTCAAATTTTGCATATATGTATATCTAATACTCGCTTAGACCCCATTAGATTTCAAAAGTTATCTGAAAAGTGCTTCTCAATTGTGACCCCAAGCTCAGGAAACTTGAAATTTGATATTTTTATTTTCAAATTGGTAAAAAAACACATCACTTTCATAAAATGGCATTGAATAATCAATAAGTTTTCATAATAAAATATTTATATAAAAAATAATTTAACATAACTCATTTCATGAAAATGCTGAAAATTTTCCATACAAAATTTGTATTTGATTGGGAACTCAATAAAAAATGGCATGATTGGTGAATGATGCGCGAGCGCATAAAGTGATCACGTAAACCAGCCGATGACAGGTCGTAAGCCCTGTATGTGTCTTGATTTCCCGGTTCTCCCTTAATATTCCAGCTTAGTCTCCTTCGAGACATTAAAAAAAATGTTAAAATATCATTGACTCCCGACAGCGAAAAACATCCTTGGAGGCCTTACTTATTATTTAAAATACGAGTTTAATCCAATGCTAAGTCAGTTTCGGCCATACAAAAAACTGGGTAAGTATCAGCTTAAACCAGCTTAAACACAAATTGTAAATATTAAGTAAAACCATAATATGTTTTGCGTATATGCAACTTTTAAAAAAACATTCGATTTTTTGTAATGGTCTTAATATATTGAGTTACTCGACTTAAATGATTAGTTTTTATCGTTTATTTTTAATAGGATATCGTTATTATGATCTTATTCCGATAATATATAGTTATGAATCAATAAAAATAGAGAAATGACAATACAGTAGGTAGGTATATTTATTATAAGTAGGTAAAAGTATAAGAGTTGTTCGGCCATTTGATTGTGTCAACCACGATATTTCGTGATCGTGAGTGAGTTTTGATATTCAATAACAACTGCAGTATTACACTCGGACAATGATTACAAAACATTTATCGACCACCTTGTAACCTTTCAAAACCACCAAATAGTGGAATTTCATACAGATTAAGCAAAGTTAGTTACACTGATTTATAATTAGCAAGGATTTTAATTATTTATACACTATACGACATAAACCATTTGTGTTACAATACTAAAAATAATAGCAAAAAATATAAATAATTACAAAAAAAAATAATTGCAAAAAATTAAAATAATTACAAAAAATAAAAATAATTACAATAAAATTAAAATAATTACAAAAAATAAAAATAATTACAATAAAATTAAAATAATTGCAAAAAAAATAATATAGAAAAAAAACACATACTATTAGACACCGTATTAACAGTATAAAATAGTTCCCACAAACAAGCAAATGTATAATTTTCGCCAAACATCTAGAACGAGCTTCCGGTTTTTATTATGTTTTAAATTTATGTTTTTTTTTGTTTCGTTGATTTAGGTGCAAATTGCCCCCCTTATCAGCCAAATGTTCAAGATGTTTGGTTACAACTCTATCAATATTGATTAAGCTGCAATAAAAAAAAAATAAAAAAAAATACACTCATATTTTTACATTTTTAATTAAATTGATTGTTATATCTCTTCATTTTGTAAAGTACCGGCTACAATACTATAGTGCTTCCAATCTTTTCTATTTTAATCGTGTTGTGGTGTCCCGTAAGAGCCGGTTTATCAACAGTACAATAAGCAAAATAACATTTTACATACTTCAGCAATGAGGTTCACCATTCATCCTGAATGTAGCCTTTTTAAATAGGACGAAACTGGTGTGTGGAGATACACGCATATGTTGTGCTACCCTTTTTAAGGTTATGCACACCCGCACACTTGTCGCTGGTCACCACACATTGTGGAATATGCCGTGACGGTATGTATACTATGTATTTTAAATAGGTAGATACCTACCTACTTTTATTTTCCAAAGTGCCAAATATCACTGTTGTTGCAACTATTTTGAGTTGGCGTCTAAACGATTCTGAATTTCCATCAATACGAATAAATCTTTGGCCTTTGGATATCCAAACCACCAATAGGAAAATATTTTTATTTTGATAGTAAAATCACTTTAAAATCTGTTTTTGAAAACTCAAAGTCCAATAATGGATTAGTTAATTGTATATTTCATAACAAAAACTAATTATTATAAATTTTACCGGGATAGTCAATTGTTTTTTTTTACTTTCAATGTTTCTATGTAGTCAGCAACTATGGTATAGGTAATATATACATATGTACGTTAGTATTAGTATGATTATAATATTACAAGTCACTCTATATTTCAATACTATGTAACATCATTCATCGATGAATGAAGCTGTCACACTATTGTGGGCTGATGTATTTTTTTTATTTGGTATTCAGATTAATGTTCGCTACAAGACCTCAAAATTACCGCGACCAACTTGAAAATTCGGTAACGGGTTCATGTGTATTGTAGATTATAAATAAATACGAAGAAGTGAAAGTATTATTATATTGTTCGCCATTTTGAAACGCTCGAAAAAATCGCAAGAACATTATTAGTGCGCATTAATATATTATATCATATACCTACTTAAACACCGTATGTTATGCCTAGGCTATTAAAATTATAATATTTGAATGTACATAAAAAAATCCAACTGGATTAACTCTGAAGATTATTTTTTGGAAATTATACAGTTTTCATTGCAAATTCTTCATTATACAGATAAGTCAACGATTGGCAGTACGCTGATCTTTTAAGTACCTACACAAGACAAACTGATACGATATTTTTGTTGAGACTTAATAATTCTACTACTTTGTTATGTCTTTCTCCTGATATACCAAAACCCCTATCATACCTACAGCCATAACTTGAACGTGGCAACAATAATCTCGCCACCGTAGGCCACCTTCTTCTGTCACCATACTCAGTTAGCACCATGTGTGCATCTATTTTACCAATTCGGCGCCGTGCGCATAATATGTACCTTTTTAAATAGGTTCGCTGAATTTGCACGTATTATAGACAGCAATATTAGTGTAGTGACACGATGTTGAACCAATGAAGAGAAGGAACGAAGAACTATTCGAAATAGAGAAGAAACAAGACGGCTGGCACAGTAAGTCCATTCCCTTCAAAACCCTTCAATCTTTTCCAATCTGTTTCTTCTGCCGATATCGCACAGTTCATTTTCTTAACAATAATCCAGATTTAAATTTCCAATATTTTTTTCCATTATTCACTATCTGATATATATCAGTATTCATTTTCGACTTTAGTTATTAAGGGGGGGACTGCTGCCAACGTACCTATTTTTCCATTTTGAATTTGCGTCATTACTACAAAATGAATAATTTTGAAAAAAATAACCTAGTTAGTTTGAATATTAATGAATAAAAATATATCTTAATTTTTTAATTATGTTCTGTATATATTCTTGTAGGAAAATAATAAGCATTCCCCAATTTTTGACATTTATCTTAAATTTCTAAAAAAACTATAAGGTAGAGAGCATTATATGTTTTAATAAATTAAAGAAGATCAAAATATCTGGAAAAATACGATGTAACGTTGCATTAATGCATCAGGTTAATTTAATAAACCAAATAAACTTATATTTCGCAATGGCGCTGAATGGAAAATAATTTTTTTTAGGTTTATTTTCTAAACCGGAAGCATTATTGCAACGTCACATCGTATTTTTCTAGATATTTTTGTCTTCTTTAATTTAAAAAAAAATATGTTGAACTACGCCTTTATTTTTACTATCGGTATGCCATTATTTTTCTACAAGAATTTATACAGAACATTATAAAAAAGTAAAGATACATTTTTCTTTATGAATACCCAAACTATCTAAATTATTTTTTTCAAAACGTTTGATAAGAAATAATGATGGTATATCAAATTGAAAAATAGGTACGTTGGCAGCAGTCCCCCCCTTAAATAGTGAAATATCCGAACAAAGCTCGACTATTAATATCTGGTCTGGTCTCATTATCTAGATATTATGAACATTATTATTATTATTTTTATTCTCATCTCACATGCAATAAATCCGTCTAAGATAATATAATATTTAACTTGAATCAGACTTAACTGTGCAGGAAATGTTTTTTTTTTACAGATTTACGACTTAAAAAGATGGTGCAACATAAATCATTTTTGTTGCTGATTGTAGGAAATTCCAAATGAGTGATTATTAATATTTATATTTTGACCATAAACATAGGAAGATATCAACTGTTAAACGGAAGTTTTAAAAGCAAATAAAAAAAATTGAATGATGAACAATGAAAATATTCCTGTATACAGTAATTCTAAAACTTAAAGGGCCATATAAACCTAAACACCTCAATTTCAAATCAAATCCCTCAAATATGTTAAACAGTGAGTTTCTAGAAAAAATAATTTAAGTCTATTCAACATTTATTGTACGATTAACTTATTAACTTATTGCCATAGTACACATTGTTATGTACATATATTTAACATTTACTCTGGTTGGTTGGAAGAAATTGCCATTAGGCAATGAGCCCGCCAGTGTACTAATTATATGTACAAGAAGATTAAATAAATAAATAATTTTTTTTATTTAGGAACGATATTTTATGAATATTTTTTCTCAGTAAATTATCTGTTTAGTAAAAATCATCCTACTTAGTCTAGAATGTGTTTTTTATTTTAAACAAATGAATAAAGTAGAGACTAGAATTTACGTATCTGATTTATAGACTTCCTAAATCTTTGTTGGCTTTTATATTATACGATAGATTTTTGTTCACTCGTTTTTTTTTTCTAATTTTAACTTTCGATGAAATCACCGAATAAACATACTAACACGATACATGAACTGTAATTTTATTCAAAAACATATTTTTGTTATAAAATATTATGTTCTAAGTACTTTTATAACTGGTAGGTAAATGAATCATCCTTTTATGTAAACAGGTCATAGGAATATATTATATATTTTTTTGGTCATTTTAAACAAGTCAAGCGAAACTTTATTGTTTGCTTCAAGGATGTTCTTCGGCAGACAGAAACAGAGAAGAACACATCCTGTCCAATTAGAGGATGACTTTGAAGCGATTTAGCTATACATTGACGATAAAAATTGTGGTGTAATCGCGCAGAATTAATTATACATTTACTAATGGGTGAATTGAATATAATTGTGTTATCGCTTTGATTATCTGAAATATTTCATGGTTTGTCGATTTATTTTTTAAATATGCGGATGTCTAGTTCTGAAAAATAATAGCTAATTGTTTTAACATGTAGGCAAACACATGCCCAATGAAAAAATAACTCACACAATATTGTGCTATTAAACAAAAAAAATATTTTGATAAATAATATACATATAATATGCATGTATGGAGGTATCAAGAAGATGCAATAAAATCTATGTATTAATAATTACCTTGACATTTTTTTATACATACGTGCAATACATTATTATATTTTATGGCTTGATGGACAATTATATAATAAAAAATGTCTTCCTATGATTATTATTATAAACTAGCTAGAAGCTAGTTAAGTACTACATGTACATATTATTTTATCGCTTTTATGGCAGTTAGATGCCTTCAAAGGTTCACAGTTTCAAAACCAAATAAATTATTAGTAATTATAATATTAATAAAAAAATAATATACCTACACTTGCTGTCGCTCAATGTGGACAAGACTGTTTTTGTCCCTTTTGTTCATCAACATAAATCAATACCAACAGATATAAAAATAACAATTCATAATAATAAATGTTCGGTATCTTCTGACTCTTTTAAGACCCTTTTGAAGGTTAAACAGGTAAAATACTTAAAAGTTATCGTAGACTTTTTCGTTAAATTGAAGGAACACGCCTACCGAAGGTGTAAAAGCTCTGAGCTCCACATATGTTAAGGGGCAATTTATTCCACTTTAAAGGTTCGTTCACACTGAAACCGCGAACATTGTATTGATCATTGATTGTATTGATCACTGAAACCGCGAACATTGTATTGATCATTGAAATGATTATAGTATTAATCGATCCGCCTTGTTGACTCTATCTAATTCTTAAGTGTTGGTACTCTGTGAACCAGATGATCTCAATGCAAACATTCTTTTGACAGATTTCTTGAATGTAGTGTGGAGCCAAGTCGTTCTGAGCCTTAAACACCATCAAGTGTACCTTATAGTTTTCTCGTTCCGGAAATTTTAACCAGTGTAGTTCGTTTATAAAAGGTAAGAGGTGTTATGTGACACCTTTTGTCAGCTCCATATATCAATCTCGCAGCTGCGTTGAATACTTTTTGTAATGTGTTTAGCTGATACTTGGGCAAACCCGCATTAATAGCATTACATCAATTCAGCCTTGACGAAGCTATAAGCGTTTTTAGCTTCGTTTTTGGGTAAGCTCCGGCGGATACTTTTCAAATGTCTCAGATGAAAGAAACAAGAGCCAAAATGTTTATTACTGAACACATAAGAACGAACACTCAATCCTCCGTTACGTAATAGTAGCATGGGGAGGAGCTTATATGACTACATTATGTCCCTTATATGTAGCCCAGAGAAGTGTCTTAAAAAAAACCTTAGCCAATCGTTCAGTGAACTGCCTGTTCCTTCGGTACAGATTATACACAAGAAAGTGGCAGATGTCAGATGGTCAAAGAGCTGATTGTCAATGGGGTTAATAATGACTTGCATAATATAACTACTAGGCTACAACTTGAAGACTCCCCATAAGACTACTAAAGCCATTATTCATTACTGGATATAAAATTTTACAATGAACTGGATAGAAATATCAAATTGAAACCTATTGACACATTGTCAACTTTAAATAAAGCTTGAAATAATTTCCTCCTCATTGTACCTTATGAATGTTTTAGTTTTGTATATGTTTACGCGGGTGAAGTTTTTTGTGCCTTTACATGAATAGTTGTACTATTTTTTTTCACTCTTAGCAAATTGTAAATTATCTGACTTAAATTTTTGTGTGCCTGTATATGAATGGTAGTCTTATTATGTTGAAAATTGTAAATTTTCTGACCTCCTCCCCGAAGCACAAGCTTTCCTTCTTTTCGGGGAGAATTACAAATTACAAATTTAAACTGAATTCTTATATAATTTTTATTGTCATGATATCTTCTCTATCATTTTTTTTATATTTTTATAATAATTTATGTTTACTTTACTTCTTGCACCCAGCCCAAGTGGCGAGTTTATTACCATATGGTAATTTCTTCCAACTATCCAGTGTTTCCAGCCCAGAGAAGCAACATTTTCGTGAGAAATGAATTTAAATAAATTTCTCCTTTGCTGGGGATCGAACCCAGGATGGCCGCCCAGAAACCGAACGGCTTACCAATTGTGCCACGGCAGTAGCCACGCATTCAGAAGTTTGATTTTTCATTGAAATTCTGCAATTTTGGGAATCATTAACTATTATTTAATATTTTATATATTATACATAGAACTATTTGAAAGGATAATTCTTTATTATAATTTAAAAACCCAATGATCGCTATTATAAAAAAGATTAGATTAAATTTGCCATAATAAACAAGAAGTATCCATTCTTACATATATAAAAAATGTACTAAAGTCAAAAGTTAATAAAAGGAAAATATCGAAAATTTATAAAGCAATGCTGCAAAAAGATGATACATTTATATTGTTTTCTTAGAATAACTTTTATTAGAGTATTCGTAATAAATAAAAACACATCATGTTCATATTTAAATCAATAGACTTTTGTTGTTTATAAAATAATCTAGTTTATGTTTCACTCACTATTAATTCAATTGACACTAACGTAAATTGGTCACTCACTGACCACATTCCGAATGAAATTATACGTTTTATTAAATCTCATTGACTTATCTTTTCTATTTTTTTTTAGAGTATATTTTCCATAAATAACCTAAAATATAAAACGATTCAACTTTATCTATGTTCGTAATGTCATAACTCGTGAGTTGAATACAAAATTTAGTTGGTATAAACGACAAACAATGAAAATTACACCCACAGTATGAATTGCTTCAATCAAGAGGATATCGCAATCGACAGAGTATTGCATTCAATCGATCATAACTCATCACAGCCAAACTGTTGCGAGTATTTTTGTCACACGTTGCCTACATAAGACCGACTATGTGGGTGAAGATCCGTAAGAACATTATGAATCAACCGTCAGTTGCATAATATTTCGCGCATGCATTCGTATTATTTGACCCACATCTGTGTGGACCGCTTCAAGAAACTCATTTACTTTCATTCCGACGAATGTGTTTTGGGTCGTATATTTATCCTCAATTACACGAGACTCGCCCCTATATCCATAATATTATCCCAAGCGATTCATTCATGCCGAAATGGATATTTGCATAATTTTCATTACATATAATATACAAGTAACGCCGAGACGGACACCATACGATGTAAATATGTATGACCTTACACATACTTTTTTTTAATCGTATCCAATTTACGTTGATCTGAACATAAGGTTCAGTTTCGAATAAGAATTTATTAAACAAGCACGTGGATATAGACAGAAAGACGTTAAAAAAACGAATAGAAGCGTATTGATAAATAATTTTAACAGGTAACAGGTAGGTACCTACTAAAGTCAAATTTTAATTTTACACGCATTCAATATATGTAAGTTGCCACATTCTGCTGTAGACTTACGATGTTCATCGTCTCACAGATCCAGACTGAAAACACAATTAAAAACTGTGTCTCCACCGGGAATCGAACCCGGGACATTTGGCTCAGGTGTCAGATATCTAACCAAACTGAGCCACGAAGGCCGATTATTTTTATAATTAATAGATTCCTACATATAAATATTATTAGATGAAGGATACATAGATTTAGCTACTACATAATATCTCGATCCTTATTTTCATTCTACTGAGTGAAGTTATAGGTACGAATACATGAACTTTTTCAGAACATGGTAAAGTGTTAGTAATCCATTTTGTGCTCCTCAAATACGTTGCAATAATTGAAAATTCATCTAATGGAGGGACATAATATAGGTATCATATCAAATAGATATCCTTGATAAGGTTTAATTACGCAATGATAGTCAGCTGTACAATGTATACATCAATTGAACATATTAATACGTACATAATACATAATATGTATGTAGGAGAGTTATCCACACAATACAATATATAGGACAAGACCTTGTAACTCCATTGTATCTTGTGACATTAACAAATGCATCGCCTAGTTGCATATTAGACATTGTTTTAAACAAATGCATTAAATGGTAATCAAGTTAATTGATTAAACAATATGAAAACGTTGTGTTCAATGAACTTTAATTGTAGCATATTATTTAATGTGGGTGTTGGTGATGGACCAGGTAAAGTATAGGATTATTAGCAATCTGATATACATGTGAAGAATTATTACGAATTCATCATTTTTCTTCAATATTCACAACTCCATGAGTTTCAATTTTCTTCGTTTAGTTATGTAAACAGCTTGATTTATTTTATTTATTTCCAACTCTTCTATCCCTTCAGGCCCTTCAGGCCCTTCAGTAGGTACCTCGCGTTCCTTTAGTTCCTGCCGTCCCTTCAGTGCCTCCTACCTCTCTTTAGTACCTCCCGTTCCTTCAGTACCTCCCGTCCCTTCAGTATCTCCCGTTCCTTTAGTTCCTGCCGTCCCTTCAGTGCCTCCAACCTCTCTTCAGTTCCTTACCATCTCTTCCGCCCTTTCAAGGAAAAATTCAAATAACACAATTTTCAATAAATTCCTTATGTGAGATATTAAGTAGGGTATATAAAAAAAATTGTTCAGTGGTCGCTTCTGGAGTGACCACGTCGAACGCATGGACGACAATAGAAGCATCAAAATTGTAAAAACATAACAACAGAAGACTACCCGGATGACCTGCGAAAAAATTGAAGGACAGTTAGACCTCCTTCTCCCAGGGCAGTCCAACTTCACACGTCAAATAACTTAATACACGATGAAAAAGAAAAAAATTAAATCCAGTAACCATCCCGGATTCCCGTCTCGACATTTCGACCTGGCTCGACAATTCACTAAAATTTCATTACAATCGGATGAACGGTTTAAGAGCACATGCCATACATACAACCACATTTACTTGCTTACATACTTCATTACTTATAAACATGAATTTTTATAAATTTTTATTTTCGTAGCAATTCTAAGGTTATTTTATTATTCTCAAGTTTTCCAAAATTCTTATCGTTTAAGCATATAATCACATAATATGATAGCAAACATCAAAAATGTTTTTTAATTTAAATTGGATATCTAGTACACCTTATACAAATTCTATTGTGTGCGATAACTAATTGCAATTAATTTACCTAATTTATATTTAATATTAAAATCTATTTCTTCTAATCATATAAATAAATGGTTTGATATAGTTTTTATTTGGTTACAATTTATGTTTAATTAACTCGTAATTTAACTAGTAATTCATTGTGATGTAATATATTGAGAAAATGTTGGACATTTTATTTTATGTACAAAACTTGTAGGTAATATTTTCTATCACTTGTGTGTATCGTAATTGCATTAGTATAAATAATAATCTTAGTACAAGTGAATAACGTGAAGTGTTCTTTGTACTGCAGACGCAAGAAAACATTTAACGTTCAATTGGTTTTGTTGCCTTATGGAGGCATTAAATTAAAGGCGTTCATATACTTTCTGACAGCATCGGTTATGTCAGACATCTGCTATTAGAGTTAGACTTGCAAGCTGCTCTTGTTCAAGTTGTTAGCTCCCGTTAGAGTCTGTGTCTTGTTCTTGTGGATTATGGTACTGGCATGAGCGTGAAGCGAATCCGCTCTAACAAAATAATTATCAATTACAAAATTTTTATAGTAAAATCAACCTTCCGTATGACTCGAATAGCGAATCTCTTTTTTGTATTACAAGAATATAACTGTTTGCAAGAAGAATGACGCCTCGTTAACGTCGAACATTGAAATAAAAGCAAAATTCGTAATATCAAAAAGACTACAATCGGACCTTTACTGTGAATTGTGGACTTTGTTAAATTGTATGAAGAGTTGTTATGTTTTCGTCAGATTTCAAAGAAATTTTAAGGGATACATAAAAAATGCTTATTGATAAATAATGTACTATTTAAAATGAAACAATGCTTCTGTGCGGGCGTCCTGGACTCGATTCCCAGCAGAGGAGTAATTTATTTAAATTCATTTCTCTCGCAAATATTGCTTCTCTGGGTTGGAAACACTGGTTAGTTGGAATAAATTGCCATTTTGGCAATAAACTCGCCACTTGAACATGGACGTTAGTACCTAACAATTTATAAATCCTTCAATAACGACAAAATGATGATTCATTCTGAAGAGTTTCCTTTTAGTACAGTGACCGAAGGATATCCTGCTCTACGTGATATTTATATTAAAATTATAAGTACATTACCTACTATAATACCATTTTAAGCGAATATTAAATTGTATTAAAATATATTATTAATATTTCTTTATATACATTAAATAATTTATGCTGATAGAAATGCGAGTTAGCAGGTATTGACAATGCACTTTGACATAAAATAAATTATTATTCGTATTCAAATATTTTTCATTTAGTGTATACACTCCTTACTTGTTTTGCATAGTGCATTATGTGCGTTTAGGAATAAAATAATTTTATATGCGTTTTAATAGGTTTTATGATGCAAAACTTTACTGTTCAAAACCCTCTGTGAGCATTGAGCCTATTGACTGATTCTGCAAAGACTCGTCTGCCTATATGAAAAACCTTTTTGCCTTGAACTCTGAACATTTCAAGATACAATACTTACCCAAGTGAAGTTGCACAATACACGTCTCACACGCAGAGACAATCTCTTATACTTTTAAAATTACAATTTACATACAACTTATTTCGAATAGTTACGATGTTTTATTTTAGTTCCTATTTATAGTTATATCGTTTCATGTAGCTGGAAAGCTTAATTTATCTGTCGTTCAAAGTTGTTTCATAGTATGTAGTAAATCTTAGATTTCACCCATGTAGGATTATAGGATGCCTATATCGGGGCTATACGAAAATTCAGTAAAATATTATATGAGTAATAGAGAAAATTATGTCACCTTTTGGGTTTTAGCGATTCACACAACGTTCATATTATAGAACTACAAAATTATATAGGTGCAAATCAAACGTCATTAATATTTATACGAATTTTTATTTCTCTGAATTGGTCGATCAGTTCGTCTTGTAAGGACCTTTTCAACTGAACAAGTTATTATTTGACGTAATTTTATGATACTCATTTAATTACTTTCTACTCTCTGCCTTTATAACCTGAGAATCTCTATCATAACTGAACACGAGATTTACTCTTTCAGTGGAGTAATACGTACGTATTATATAATTGTATTAATTATAAGAAATATCATATAACTATGTACCAACATATTATTTGCAATAAATAAATAAATAAAAATAAATAGCTTGGTGCCATTTATGATTTCCATTACAATTTCATAGGTTCACATAACTGAGAGGTCACTATATATTTCCATTACAATTTCATAGGTTCACATAACTGAGAGGTCACTATATATTTCCATTACAATTTCATAGGTTCACATAACTGAGAGGTCACTATATATTTCCATTACAATTTCATAGGTTCACATAACTGAGAGGTCACTATATATTTCCATTACAATTTCATAGGTTCACATAACTGAGAGGTCACTATATATTTCCATTACAATTTCATAGGTTCACATAACTGAGAGGTCACTATATATTTCCATTACAATTTCATAGGTTCACATAACTGAGAGGTCACTATATATTTCCATTACAATTTAATAGGTTCACATAACTGAGAGGTCACTATATATTTCCATTACAATTTCATAGGTTCACATAACTGAGAGGTCACTATATATTTCCATTACAATTTCATAGGTTCACATAACTGAGAGGTCACTATATATTTCCATTACAATTTCATAGGTTCACATAACTGAGAGGTCACTATATATTTCCATTACAATTTCATAGGTTCACATAACTGAGAGGTCACTATATATTTCCATTACAATTTCATAGGTTCACATAACTGAGAGGTCACTATATATTTCCATTACAATTTCATAGGTTCACATAACTGAGAGGTCACTATATATTTCCATTACAATTTCATAGGTTCACATAACTGAGAGGTCACTATATATTTCCATTACAATTTCATAGGTTCACATAACTGAGAGGTCACTATATATTTCCATTACAATTTCATAGGTTCACATAACTGAGAGGTCACTATATATTTCCATTACAATTTCATAGGTTCACATAACTGAGAGGTCACTATATATTTCCATTACAATTTCATAGGTTCACATAACTGAGAGGTCACTATATATTTCCATTACAATTTCATAGGTTCACATAACTGAGAGGTCACTATATATTTCCATTACAATTTCATAGGTTCACATAACTGAGAGGTCACTATATATTTCCATTACAATTTCATAGGTTCACATAACTGAGAGGTCACTATATATTTCCATTACAATTTCATAGGTTCACATAACTGAGAGGTCACTATATATTTCCATTACAATTTCATAGGTTCACATAACTGAGAGGTCACTATATATTTCCATTACAATTTCATAGGTTCACATAACTGAGAGGTCACTATATATTTCCATTACAATTTCATAGGTTCACATAACTGAGAGGTCACTATATATTTCCATTACAATTTCATAGGTTCACATAACTGAGAGGTCACTATATATTTCTCTGAACATTTTTTTTTCTGTGTATGTTTCATTATTTATATTTATTCTTTTGCATTAAAAAAACATGTAACCTAAGATCAAATTGAAAAAGTACTGCCACAGAACATACTAATCTAATGAGGTAGTAAATTTCCGAATAGGAGCAATTGTACGTAGTATGTTTATAATAAATCTTTTTAAAATATAGTTACCTTTTGTTATTGTAATATATATGTATAAATAATGGAAATAAATCATTTCATTCAAATTCATTTAGTGTTTTATTACTGTTTGTTAGTGAAGGCTGTTGTGTGAAGACAGAGCGACGTGAACGCGAATGGAGATCTATGTTCAGGAATGGATAAGCTAAAGAAGAAGTAAAGGTTTTTTTTTAAATCATCAATTAATAAAGTCCCTACAAGGTTAAATATTCTTCAATTAGTTATTACAGTGAGTCTTCAAACTAATTGTTTTATTTAACCAAAAACATAGTTATTTTCAATTCATGGCATTCTGGGTCTCTTTTGAATTTCAATTTTAAGTTCATAAAATCATGTGTGTATCGATTGAGTCAAAAGTAAGTCGCGATCGGTGATTGTCACATACCATTTCCAGTTTCATGGTCAGAAGATGGCCGCGAGTGTTAAAAAACTCTCGCCGCAGGTCCAGACGATCGCCACTCAACTTCCCATTGTTCTAAATTTAAATGCAGTCTGCGACTGAGCAGCGGCGGAGCTCTAACGATGTTTTGTTTCTGACGCAAAAAAAGTAGTTTCGTCCGCTTTGAACGTTCCGTTGTGTTGCTAACCGACGAAAGAAACATATCGATATGAAATAATCATTTATATATTATTTCATCTCAAGACTACCGAGACGTATGAAAAATAATGTATATTATATTCATTCAATGTACTCGTATTCTAACAATTGACAAGATGTTTCATTGCTGAAGATCTAACAACAGGTTTTCAATAACTTTTACTCCTAGACTTGAAATATAAAATTACACAATACGCTGAAAAAAATAATATAATATAAAGCAGGGTTCGCAAATTCCCGGTATAGGTAACTGATATTTGAGATATTTAACTATACGAAAAATAATCATTTTTCATTGTATAAGTAGTTTGAACATTTTAAGGTAGGTTTATTTGATGTTTATTGTTATCATAAAAAAGTAATGCAATATGCAAAATGGATTATTTTTAGGAAACCCATGAAAATTTAAAATATTTAATGTAGGAGAACAAAGGAATGCACAATTTTTATTATTCATGGTGAATAATCCCCCAAACTTCCGCGATTTTGAGAAAATAATCTCAATAAATTGTAGATTTTCTATTTCAAAAGACATAAATCAGCGAACCCTGATTTAAAGACGAAGTTCTTTAAGATCATAATATTCTTGATTTATACGTGTGTTACGGACGATATCATAATAACCAAGAGAAGCCATTGAAAGATATATTTTTTTCTGACATAAACTCATGTGAAAGTAAAATATACAATGAGAATTTCAAAGGAATCTTTTTCACGTCTTGAATTACATATTTTTAATATTAGGTTTGTCTTAAGTGTACGTCCAGACAAAGATTATTTATTAGAATTTTCTTAAAAAAACAGGTAAAACTATTTATTTAGAAAAATAGTAATAATAGAATATTAGGTTTGAATAATAATGATGCAAAAATTGAAAATGATCTTAAGTCGACTAGTGCATAACAATACCTTGTAGACAAATAGCAAACGAATAGAACATAATTGAGATCGTCAAATTTTCTGAGGATACATAACACATACCTAAATGGCTAAAAAAAAAATCAGATGTCACATTAATATGACAAGATCAGCGTTTAAAAATATGAAACATGGGATACGAGTACTGTTCATCTGAATTCCAAGCTCACACAAAGATTGAAAGCTGACGTTGTATGAACCAAACATGACACAATAAAAAATAAGTAAAAATGTACAAATCTATGTACAAGTACAAGTATCATACCAAAGTCTTTGGAATGGTGCAATGCAAAGGTGTTATTTAAGACGGAGTAGGAAGCCAGTAATACCCACACACGTAAGCGCAAGTACGTGGCAACATTTAATATTCACAAATCGTATAGCAGTCTATGGAAATTCAAATCTATCGGACATCTATGTATGTATGTACAACGTGTCGTAGAACAGCATCTGCATTGATCACCGACCACATAGAAATAAGTATGGCGGGGAAATAACTAACTATAAATAATATATCCTCATGTTCTGCACTTGTTGGATTGTTTCTTTATTTAATACGCAAAAGCAAATGATCAAGAAGCTATTATGGATCGTAATAACCAGGACCGGATCTACAGTTTTCGGTGCCTAGCGCACTAAATGTAAAAGGCGTCCTCCTTCCCACGAAAATTCGTCATTAATATTTTATTATTTGTTTCGTTATTCTTTTTGAAAACGAACATCATATGTACGTATAAATATATATTTTTAAAATTTATGAACATATTTCAAAATATTTTTCCACATAAATTAGATAACAATAACCGAACGTGTACAATTTTCATTTATTTGGTATATGTTTGGTATATTTGGTATTTCTCCTTTACACAAGAGTGCTTGCAATCTGGTAAAGGGAAATATGTTTTTACTTACTGTGTATCTTTTTCTATATTTTTGATTGTTTTTTTAGATATATGTAGGTATTATAAATTTTATTTAATAAAATAAGAAAAAATGTTCATAGATTTTAAAACAGATTTCCACTCTATTAACACAAAAACTTTAGAATCATTATATATTTTTATTTAAATTTTTAAAAAACTATAAATCCTTACACCATATAACCATTCCTACACCGAATTTCTTTGAGACCCCACTGCTTTTACTGACTCCGTTAGTTATACATATGACTCATGAGCTGAAGGTGCCGAGTTAGATTCCCGGTGAAGACAAATACAGTTTTTAATTGTTTACAGTTTTGATCTGTGAGACGATATATTGGGTGCGTGTATGGCTCAATATTGCATGGCTTGCAGGGTTACACGAAGTTGATTAAAACAATATTAAACCAGCTTCAGACTTTAGCAATCTTTGAGGTTAAATTAATTGAATAATAATGTTAATTTAAACAACAATTAATGACAATTTCATACTAAACGATCATCTTAGCAAATTTGTATGAAAAAATATAGAAAAAAGATTAATATTGGATTATGATTGAGTACTGTTTTATACATTTTTGAGATAAAGGCAAGATAAAAACTTGTTTTAGTAGCCCCCCTGTTGGTTTCCTGAGGAGCAATACAAAATAAAAATATAATATTTACGTCCCTGATTTATTTGTGCCTGATACAACTGAACCATTTCAACATATGATGGATCTGATCCTGGTAATAACTCTTCGTTTCTTTAGTTCTGATCTAAAAAAGACAAAATAACATATGATAAGATTGAAGCGAGCGATTCTTAGAAGATGCAATCTCTTGAGAGTGTGTAAGGAGAAGTGTCGATTCAGGAGATGTAAGAAGATAGGTTTATTATGTACCTATATACATCACCATTGTATGGCTGATGAAACCAATTAAGGTACACATCTGTACATTGGATGATTGGCATATCCAGATTATGGAAATGATATTTTTAATGCATCGAATTGTTCGCCGGCTGTGAAACTCCATTACAGATTACCAAGAAAGTTGTTTTGATAAAAATTAAACTACAATATTTTTTTTTTCAAAACAAAATTAAGATGAAGTAAACTTTCGTATATTATAATCGTCGGCCTCCATGACTCAGGCAATTCAGATATCTGAATCCTGACCTTTTTTTTTGAGCCCCGTTTTATATTAAATTGTTTTATATTAAATTATGATATGGCGCACAGTGAGAATGAAAGTAGCTCAATCCATAAATTGAGTTTAAGTTGATTACACAAATCGACTTACAAAACCATAATTTATCATTTAAAATAAATAAAACAGTCCCTTTTTCATTAAAGAACGCAATAATTAACGGATTGAGTCACATTCATTCTCACTGTGCGATATATAAAAATATTTGCAAACACGACTTCCATTCACATGTAGACATCGAGCTTCGATGATTTTTAACAAAACAATTTTTAAATATGTTTTCAGTTAGGATTTCGCCAAAATATGGCAAATTGTTATTGGGTGCGTCATAGAGAATATTTGACAAAGGACCTGTAAGTTTTACAAAAAATACTGTAGGTTGTATGAAAGAAATCAAGATTCGAACTCTTGACCTATATTATTACTTACATACTTTATATTTATATCAATGCGGCACGTTGAACGGAGACCGCCGGATCACATGGCAAAAGAAGCAATCTCCATGTATCTTTCTCGACTTACATCCAGAGGAAGACCATAGAATTCCTGGATCGTGCAAAGACGAAACCAGTGACATGGCCTAGGTGTCATAATACAGGACAGAAGGACCTATAATTTGAAGATGAGGAGAGCTGACCTCAATAGTGAACACAGACAAAAAGAAGATCAATGCGGATAAAAGCGACGGAGACTTAAAAATTCTTACTATAAAAAGTGCTTATATTGAACATAGAAAACATTGAAGTTATTTATTCATTTGAGTTCATTTGTTATTTTGCAAATCATAACTGCCTACAATGCTTGTTTTATCTATTTGAGTTCATTTGTTATTTTGCAAATCATAACTGCCTACAATGCTTGTTTTATCTATTTGAGTTCATTTGTTATTTTGCAAATCATAACTGCCTACAATGCTTGTTTTATCTATTTGAATCTATCCATATTACACTTTTGCTATGTTATTTGTATATTTTTTCCAATGTGTATTTGTTTCAGATTTAATAAAGTATTCAAACTCAATATGTATAAAGTTAGATTTATGCACAATACATCGTTTATAAGTCCAGGTCACGTCATATAGAATATTGTGTATTTGCCATATTTGAACATGAAGGAATTTTATACGACAGAAACATAAATCAAATATAGTAAATTTGTACTCATGTCTGTCTTAAAACCAATAAATCTAATATGATAGCAGTTCATGGGCACGGGAAAAAACAATATTATATTCACTCTCAACTTCCATGGAATATTAACTTAATAACGAGAATGATATAAGTACTGAGATTGGGAAGAGGATTCTTGCAGCTAACCGGAGTTACTTTGGTCTCATTGGACAATTGAAATCACGCCTATTGTCCAGAAAAACTAAAGCCGCACTATACAAGACACTAATTAGACCAGTCTTAACATATGCCTCGGAGACTTGGACACTAACAAAGCACGATGAAAACAGACTAGACGCTTTTGAAAGAAAAATCTTACGCAGAATATATGGACCAATTAATGATGGTCAAACATGGCGTAAGAGATACAACACTGAGCTCTATGATCTTTACCAGGACATCAGCGTGGTCAAGTTTATTAAGATTAGCAGACTACGCTGGCTGGGTCATGTACACCGTATGGATGATCTGGAGCTCCCAAAAAGGGTGTTGACTAACAACCCAACCGGTAGAAGAAGCGTAGGGAGACCTAAGCTACGATGGTTGGACGGCGCGTTGTCGCAGATTGTCGGGCTATGGGGCAGCAGAACTGAAAAGTGGCAGCCAACAATAGAGCAGTTTGGAGAAGATTCTTGGAGGCAGCTAGGACCCATCAAGGGTTGTAACGCTGAGGATGATGATGATGATGCATTAACTTAGAGCTGATTTAATTTTATTTACTATCTATGATTTCATCTGTCAAAACATTAAAAACTCTCTCATTCATCGTTGTGGAAAATTGTTTTTTTTGTTGTTTTGAGAATAGAAATTATGACAAAAAGAACGTCAAAAAATGGTAATATAAAACTAGCACAATTTTTTCCTTGAAATAACTGGTATATTCAAATAAAATCAATCCTTTATACTTGGCGTTAATTCACATACCATATATGAAACTAAGTAGACCTTTAATATGGTCAAAGCTTGATATTATGTTAACTGCTTCAGTGTATACATAGCTGTGTCTATTGAAATCACGTGAATTGAATTAAATGCAAATATAATTGTGATATACAGAATAATTTATAGATTTGTTTGCATCATCAATTTGACGCGTTTATTTAAGTACATAGGTACTTTTATTTTTAATTATGCACATAATAATTCAATTGATGGTATGATATAACCTATTTCGTATTCTAACTTTAATTATCATACTATCTGTTGTTAAAACTACGGATAGTGACAAAAAAGGGTAAGTAAGATGATCTTGAATGCGATAGAGCGAGAAAGGTAAAGATACTTCGATTCTCTCCCTAGAGTATATTATTTTAAAAATGAATTATTCGTCGAAAAATAACAAGCATACCCGAATTTTTGACATTTATGTTATATTTACAAAAAAACTATAAGGCAAAACTATAAGCAATATATATTTTTTCAATTTAAAGAAGGCAAAAATATCTCTAAAAATATACATGATATTTGCATTAATGCTTCAGGATTAGTAAAGAAACCTCAAAAACTTTTATTTCGTAATGGCGCTGAATGGAAATTAAATAATATAGTTATATGACGATGGAATATCGAATTGAAAAAAAGGTACGTTGGCAGCAGGCGCCCCACCCATTTAAGAGGGCCACTAATTGTAGGTACTCCTCATAAACAATAAAATATTTCTTGCTATACAGAATTTTTTATCAGTTGAAAGTTACGGAAAACAGATTAAGTACCTACATATCTTCGAATAACGAAAGATGTCATCAAAAACACGAACTTAAATCATATTTCTTATTACTTCTATGGATATTTCAAAGGTTGCAACCATATTTTTTTGAATTCTCACTCACTCTATCTCTTTCGAAACCTCTGTCCGTACTTTTCTTGTCAATATCAGTCGTAGTTTTGGCAATTAATAGCAATGGCATCAAAAGCTAGGAACAAAAACAAATTTTGAAACCATAACTCTCTTAGTAGTGCAGAGTAAAATATGATGTCATCGGGAATCGAATCAAGACTCAAATATGAAACCAACCGAGTCTTGAAGGTCGATAAACGAACATTAAACGCTGCCGATTAGGAATCAAATATACAACAATAATATTATTAGATACGAAGTGTATTTTTTTCATATTTTCTTAGTTTTAATCTAAACAATGAAATCATCATGACGGCACAGCCGGCTTACGAAAATCCGCATTCGGTCTGTTGATCCGAAGTTTTAGTTGTCTACAGAACAAACTATTATTATCATTCTACACCTAGACTAGTTATTGTACCTTGTCTGTGGCGTAATCAGCTAATAAGGCGTGGTGGACTACGAACAACATCTGACTGACTATTAACTACCATTGCGGCTTATGTCACTGTTCATATTATAAGACTAATCGATGTTGCTGTACAGAAAATTAAGTTTTAATCGTGACATACCCATATAAGGGCTATGATTTGTAAATGATACGATTGTATTTTAATAAATGCAATGGTGGTATTCATGTGAAGATCGATATATGTTTTTATTTTTGGAGAATTTAATTACCTACGATACATTTTATTATATTATATTTTTACATAGGTACGTTTTTTTATTAAATTTTTACGTAGGCATGTCATTCTTCTGTCGTCATAAGGACTTAACATAAATTTCATTATTATAATAAGTTATAAATCACGAATTATGGATATCAGTTTGTTAAGATTTCGATGTAAAAAAATATATAAGATTAATCTTCAAAATGTATATTTTTTCATATATTGTATTGTAATAATTGCGTATTATTTTCATACATTGTGAGAAATGTGACCATATAATTAATATGGATACATTTCATGCTTATCAAAATGTGTACACAAAAATGAAAACTGCTGTGAAAATAATAAAAAAAACAGAAACTCGGCATCACAGGAGAACTTGCGGAAGGGGCACACTTCCTATATAAGATCAAAAACAAGATCCTATCACAAAAACAAGAAGAAGCTACCTAAAGTCCATTTCTCTATCGTATTTTTTTTTTTGGTTTTAATCTGTTTTACCTTTTATTTGATATTTGTAATATAGCTTCGTTACGAGCAATTAAAATTAGATTTCTGGATTACCAATATGAAGGTTAACACAAGCCAAAGATCATGTTGTCTTAGCATGTAAAGTGATCGCATAAACCTTTAGATCACAAATTGAACCGTATTTTATGAAGAACTTATTCATCTCTATTGCAAATTAAAACATTATTTATATTTAATATTGTTCAAGATATGATGAAAATAGAGTTTCACTATCGTAAGAATAATTTATTATTATAAAATAAATTAACCAACGACACAACCAGTTACGGATAGTGCTTAAAATTAAATAAGACCACGTAAATTAAATCGATACGATGCAAAACTTATGACAGTTTTATAGCTGTTGTGAGCAATAAAAATATTCCTGACATTTCCATGCAAATCCAATATTAACTATTTCAAATTATCATATGCTCACATTTAAAAAACCAAATTAATTGTAATATATTAATGACTGATTTATACCTGTTAACATAAAAAAACTATTTGGCGTTAGTGAAAGTATTTTTGACATAAAAAGGAAATTAGAGACAGACATTATATTAACATAGACCATGGATTTTTTTATACTTTTCAATCCATAATATATATGTTAAAATATCGACATTCCCTCGTTTTTTTTTATATACCTACAATAGTATAATTAAAACTTGCTTTCGTATGTTTCGTCAGAATTATGTTTTGTTCTGAATTCTGACAATGTGTTTCGCACGAAGCACCACATTTAGTAATCAGAATAAATTTTAATTGAATAAAAACAAGTACATTTTATTACATTAGTTTCAATTGAAAATATTCTTCTCCATTAAAATAAATCTTCATCATAGCCCAAACAAAGCAACAGGTATTGTTATTACACAACATACAAAATTGATATAAAATTCATGTACCCATTTGTTATTTTCTTTGATCCCAAACACATTAAATGTTTAAAAAATATAAATTAGATATTTTTGACACATTAATACAGCATTAAATGTATTTGCTTTTCGAAATTAAAATCCCTTTGTTGATAACATATACTTTTTGACATTAGTGTTAAGCACTGTATAAATTTTCATTCCGAACCATCCCGAAAATACTCAAATACATTATATTGAATATTTTTAAAGTTTTTTCGTGAACACAGTGGAAGTTCATAATAATTAAAATAACACAGTATTTATTTTTAATCCCTAAGCGCTTTCATTGGACTCCGCTAGCATCATCAGAGGCATGCAAGCTGTTTGAATTGCGTTATTTTAATTATTTTTAATAAAACCTTTTATTTTATATTAAAATTATATTGATTAAAATTATATTGATTTTACTTGGTGGCACAGTCACGAGGTGTATTCTAAGAAATTTTGATTATGTCATGTCTATAAATTGTTGGTCTGTGGATGCCTTGTATTTGTCAAGATTAAGCCCGAAAATTTCATAAGATAATATACAATTTCTTTTTGAGAATTATTGTGTAGTGCACAGTCTTATGCTATTTTTGTTAGTCCAGAGTTCAGAAGAATATATGTACAGTAGGTACACAGGTCTTCATTATCTCTGTAGCCCTTCTGACTTTTTGTTTCAGAAGGACTTCAATGACAGCTAGCTTGATTTATTGTGTAAGTATAAGTACTTCGTGACCTATTGGGGCGTCTTTACCTTCACTGACTACAATAATATTGCTAGGCACCTATGAATAAATTATTAGAATATTCTCTGTTGTGCATTTATTTATTTTCAATTTTCAGCAACAAACAGCGCTAATGTAGCATCACCTCTAAATATAGAAACATGAGCTAGACTTGCGGTTGTGATGCTGGGTCAACAAATATAATATAATATTAATACCACACATTCTTATTATCTGATTCAAATTTCACAGTAAATATATTGTAAATACTCGTTGATATCAAGTCCTAAATGATATTTCAATGTCATTTATGCATAGCAAAGACGAGTGCGAATTGCATTTAGTATTCACAAATCATGGACTACAATGTAAATAATTACTTTACAATATAACTTATGTTTACTTATCGAGAAACTCTCGGGTTTTTGTCACATGGTAATTTAATTCGAATCCAATAACGCTTATACTGTTGATCATATTTGGAAATATAATCTGTGGTTTTGGACTCAGTATAATCTGAGAGATATTGATAGGTATCCCAGTTCCAGGTAGATTTTAATATAATATTTAATCTCTCATAGTTACAAACTTAACTCTTTTAGTTTTGTAGTCAGTATTAATAATTATCAGACTCAAGGTTCAAAGTCTTATTCCACGTTCAACTGAAACCTCATTCATAAAAATATTTGAACCGCAGTTCAGTTGAACTCGATTTTGAGCTCTATTTCATACGACAGCACCAAATTTAGTTTTATTAATTTGGTTGTCGTGACCACAGAACAGTATGCGCGGCATGGAACAGGTGCGGGCTATGTGATAGATCTGTCAAAATCAAGCTACTGCACTTTTTGACGTACGATATTTTTGTTTAAATCCAACGTAAATCAATAATTATGATTAATTTAATAGCTTTTTATATGTTTTTCTCATATCTCATGCTAAAAAAAGCGCATCTTAATTTAACCGGATCACAACTACTTAAAATATTTGAAATTTGGGTTCAACTCTTAATCCACGTTAATAAATAAGAAAAGTGATCAAATTTGGGTTCATCCATAATACAATTTGTGAACCACGTTTATAAATAACCCTGATATAGTCTGTAAAATGCCTATTTTTAGAACTCTACATTTCTAGTTCTGTATGACAGCTTAGCAAGATAACACATCATTACACATTTTCACCCACTACACATTTACATCCTAGTACGTTATTACTTATATGAATTGGTTTACCACAAGTAATTGACACTAGATAGGGATAGTTTAACAAGTATATATTTACTTATTTATTTTATTTATTTGGGAAAACATACAGCATTATAATCTTAAACATATGGAAATTATTTTATACATACGCCAAGTTCGTTTCCTCGAATTAACAAACATACATTGCCTAATTAAGCTTATTTATTGTTACTTTTTACCTAGTGTTGTTTGTGTGCAGTTTAATTATGTAAATAAAATAAAAAAAGACTAAAATAACTGATGGTGATCAGCTTTTACTAAATTTGGTGTTCTTGTATTTGCAGTGGCAGACACACAAGCACAGAGTAGACTCTCGTTGACTTATTTCCAATGCGTACATACTACGTCTCTATATTATATCGTTATACCATACACGTATGGAAAATTCAATGCAATGGGCATGTCGGTATAAGGTTGATAGTGCTATTTTGATACCCGAGGTGTGACTCAGAAAAGAACAGTAAATAAGGTAGGTACTTGGTACAACTGCGAATGTTTGCAAAAGGAGGCTTATGTTTTATTATTTATGGTGGTTCATCGTATCCGTTTGTCTACGTGTAAATTGTATTATTCCGTTATAAAGAAATTAAATTTGACCATACTGTGTTTTTAAAATATAAAACATTTATAGTGATGCATAATTATACACACTTATGTAGATTTTTAAACTTATTTGACTCAAAATTCATCAGCGAAAATATAACATGGATAATATATAAAATTAAATATTTTTATTTTCATTACATATTCTTAAATAGCGATTAGAATATGATATTTCTAATTCCTGCAAAGAATATATTTACTTTTTGATTTTTAAACGTTTTCTGTGATTTAAATACTTAATTATATAATTTTAGAAAGTTTATCAATGAATTTATTGTAGGCAATTAAACTTTTTAATGTTAGCAAATAAATCTATCTTAAATGTCAATTTTCGTATAACGAGTTCGTTATCGTGTAACAACGTGCAATATTTGGCAATATGTTTATTAATTAATTTATTTTTGGCTCTTCACCCGTTAAGAGTGTTCTTAGCCATATAAGTTAACATATTTAATTGTCTAAATAGAGAGAAACCTAAATTATTTATGTATATTTATTTTACTTCAATCAATTTCAATTTTATGTACAGAGTTAGATTTTAATGTCATTAATTTTGATGAATTTTTTGATCAAAATGTTCACCTGCCTGGAATTGTAGCTCAACAATGTCCTCACATTTGTTGGCATTGGAACCACAATCAATTGGGTTAAAAACAGTATATATCCAAGACCTCATCCTCACTTCCACAGACACATGTAAATATATAAATAATTTATTCTTATTCTTCTTCTTCTGCTTTAGTTAGGACTGTATCCTGTTATTCTCGGAGCCTGCTCTTGTGAAGTGGACGTCCAGCTATCCTTCCATCTTTTGGGTGGTCTTCCAGGGGGTCTGCCATTTGTTATCTCCACTCGATCCGAACCCGCTCTCCCCACATGATCTCTCCAGAATCGTCTTCGTGTTCTTCCCCATCGCACAACATCTTCGACATCACAGATTCTTCTTATCTCCGAGTTCCTTACTCTGTCAAGAAGTGTTACGCCTGCGATGGGTCGTAGAGTCTTCATCTCAGTGGTTCTTAGGAGGTTTTTTGTTCTGGCGGTGTCAGCTCTCGTTTCTATGCTGTATGTCATGATCGGCCTTACACAGGTCTTATAGATTCTTACCTTACTCTCCTTCAGCATGTCTCTGTTTCTCCATACAGCATTTTAAAAAAACAACATAAAATACAATATTTATCTACAAGTAATTTAAATACCAATAGTACAGTAGTACAATAAAAATTAATTTGGGTTTCACGCTTGTCTTACCGTTTTAAGGTAAAGATTTTTCTTAACTACTTTAAGGGGGCATATAAACTTAAACACCCCAATTTGAAATCTGATCTCTCAAATATATTATACAGTATGTTTCTAAATCATATTTCTCAAATATATTATACAGTGTGCTTCTAAATAATATTTCTCAAATATATTATATAAGGTGTTTCTAAAAAATACCATTAGTATTTTCAACGTTTCTCTAGTGAATGTTCATAACACAATTTTAAAATTCAGCATAAATTCCCCTAAAAGATTATTAAAAAATATCCGTTACTCCGTAACTTTATGTCGTATAGAGAAATAAAACTTTTATATGCTTAAAGAGGGCGTAAATAGAATGACCGAAAACCTTTTTTCATTAATTTTAAGTCAGGTTGGTTCTTAAAATCCAAAAAATCAAAAAAATTGGGTTTCCGATAATTTTAATTACCTATTAATCCTTATAACGCACGCGCCAGCTAACCTTACTAACATGCTTTAATATATCATGTTTTCAGCAACTACATTTAGCGTTATACGCCCTCTTAAATAATAATTTTTCTATACTTTTTTTATAAATGAATGTATATTTCCTTGTAACAAGTACATATACATCCTCATCAATTCCTAAATTAAGCATAAATGCTTGTGCTATAGGGACAATGTTTCACTGGCATATGCCAAAATAGTCACTACAATAAATTGCATTATGTATTAGGTGAACGAAATTGGTTGAGGCAGAATTCGAACTCGCGACCACTGGAATACTAACCCAGTGCGCTAATCGCTCTGCCACCACCTATCTTTTTGGGTGAGCTATTTATGAATATTTTTTACCAGTCCTGTTTGTGCTGTCGAACATTTTCATTGTAAATCATAATTAAATTACAAATAAATGAATTTTCTTAATATTTTAATCATAAGTCGTAATAATAAAAATAAAAAAAAAGTTTTAATTTCCGTGAACTCCGTTTTAAAAAAAAAGTTTGTGATTTCCGTGAACTCCGTTACGTTAACCTTGCGAGTAAGCGGTTATGTAATGAAATGCATGTATATAATATGTATGTATGTATGTGTGTGTGTTAGTATATAAAATACTATAACGATGTAAGTGTCATTAAGCACGCGTGCGCCCGGTACGGTAGTGAAACACTCTCATATTACTTACCAACAGGGAAAAAATTACCCAGATGTAATTTCATACACAGAGATGCCTCTGTTAATTACTCTGCAATATTAATTACTAGATAATCGTTGTCATTTCACAGAAAATATATTACAAGCATCTCAAATTCCTGGAAGAGAAATATACGACTAACGAAAATTTCGGTGGCGGTGAGGTGGAGTTTGACCTTTTTTACATGAATATTTTTATCACACCGTTTCAACCCTAAATCGTTCATATGTTTTTTTTATTTATTTATTTTTGATTTGATACACGGTCAACACCCAATACAATTAAACATAATCATAACAAAGCAAGTCCAGTCAACTGCAACATGCACGATCTTATGGTGGGCAATGATTGTACTATTGACGTTGCTAGGCAATGGCAGAAAATTATTTAAATGCGTTGCTGACACGAAAGAAGAAGAATAACAAAGCAACCGCGCACCAAAAATACCACAAGACACAGGCTGTTTGTGGATATACTAATTAAAATATAGACAAAATGCCACAAGACACAGGCTGTTTGTGGATATACTAATTAAAATATAGACAAAATACCACAAGACACAGGCTGTTTGTGGATATACTAATTAAAATATAGACAAAATACCACAAGACACAGGCTGTTTGTGGATATACTAATTAAAATATAGACAAAATACCACAAGACACAGGCTGTTTGTGGATATACTAATTAAAATATAGACAAAATACCACAAGACACAGGCTGTTTGTGGATATACTAATTAAAATATAGACAAAATACCACAAGACACAGGCTGTTTGTGGATATACTAATTAAAATATAGACAAAATCATTTTGTAAATTACATAAGATAATAAAAAAAGAAAATAAAGCAAAGTGCTATGGCAAGACACGAGTACAACAAATATAAAGAAAATAACTTAATAGATAAAACATAGATCAATATGTAGATATATACAGAACAGCAGACCGACAGCTGTCCTACCATATATTATACCAGCAGTCGACAGCAACAATACTTGGCAAGAACAAGGATATGTACATCGAAGTCAATCTACATATTTTATATAATGTACTTTGCACGAAACGCGTCAATAATCCTTCTTCTTCTTCTTCTGCTTTAGTTAGGACTGTATCCTGTTATTCTCGGAGCCTGCTCTTGTGAAGTGGACGTCCAGCTATCCTTCCATCTTTTGGGTGGTCTTCCAGGGGGTCTGCCATTTGTTATCTCCCCATCCGCTGCCATCCTCACCACTCGATCCGAACCCGCTCTCCCCACATGATCTCTCCAGAATCGTCTTCGTGTTCTTCCCCATCGCACAACATCTTCGACATCACAGATTCTTCTTATCTCCGAGTTTCTTACTCTGTCAAGAAGTGTTACGCCTGCGATGGGTCGTAGAGTCTTCATCTCAGTGGTTCTTAGTGGTCAATAATCCAATAAATACAATAGAACTATAACCAAGTATTTTTATATTTTTATAACATATCAACGTACAATGGAGTTCTATCAAGAATTGTCGATCGACAAACTAAACTTAGTATTTTATATAAGTTTAATTTAATTTATTTTATATTTATTTTTGGACAACTAACATGTTAGTATCATATCATGTAACATGGTATCAAATATTCTTCAAAAATGTACCTTCTACCAATGCCTCAAATTTGACAATTAGATGGGCGGTGGCAGAGGGGTTAGAGCATTGGTATTTGATCTAAGTCAGGATCGAACTGGATTCATCGAATTCGATCCACGACCGATTTCGGTCGTGTGGTTTAGATTAGGTATGGTTAAATGAAATAAAATACGACACATAGGGACGGTAAGGGGTCAAACAGACCCTTTGCTAAAAATATTCGAATAAAAAAGGTCCAGCGATTTGGCGTGCGGAACTTACACAATTTCATCCATGTGACGAAAATGCACGATCAGAAAGTTCAAAAGTTTATATACTAGGTATGTGCAATCCTGCATTCGATGCAAAGTCGATCATTATATTAATCAATTATGTTGAGTAAAAAAATACAAGATGTTGGCGTCATAAAATACGATCCCTCCATTAAGTATTAAAACGACCCCAAGTATGAATTTTGCTATCAAAAGAAAGTGTGAAGAATTCTCCATTGATTCTCTGGAATTCTTAATTTTATTTTATTTACGACTTGGAATTTCAAGAACGTTACAATCGCTTCAAAACGGTTTAATTAATTATCCGAAATTATTTTTTGTGAATATAAAACCGCATGTAAAAATATGTTTATCTTTTTTCTTTCACGTAATGGAGTCCGTGGCGAATACGGCGTTTTATTGCACCATTCAGTTTAATATTATTTTTGATGATTCAATGTAATGTATGTACGTACATGAGACCTACAACATGATTTCTGGTAGCGTTATACGTTTGTATAAAAATATCAAGTTAAATTGATCATTATTTTAATGATTTCTCACATTTATATTTGATGATAATATTGTGCATTGTTTATGTGATACGTGGTTTTGATACGTTGGAAACATGAAAATATAATCAATCATCAAGTTTTACTGTTATTTTTTTATTGATTTATCTTCTTTTATATAATATAAAAAAATATAATGCACACTGGTGGGCTTATTACCATTAGACAATTTCTTCCAACCAACCAGATTACAAAGTATGACAAAATTGTATATTTACATCAACAAAATAATGAAAAGCGAAAAAAAACAAAGAAAATATACATTATACTAAGATAAATATTAAAAACAAAAAAACATATTAGCAAAAAAAGGATTGGGAAAAAACAAAGAGGTAAAATCGGGATCAGATGTGTAGGGATAAATATTCCTACTTTAGTCTTTTCTTGAAAATTCAAAGTGAGTTTAGACGACGCAATATACTGACTTAGACTATTCCATAGTGTTGCTGATTGTACTTCAAACGACGATCTGAAAACTGTGTTAAACACAGAGATGGATATTGTCGTACGTTCAGCAGATCGGAGTGGAAGTCCATGATTGGATAAATAAGTGAATTTGTTTTTAAGATACTGTGACAGGTTCGAATTAGAAAGAATATTGTACATTAGGGACAGAATGTGTATATTGCGCCGCTGGAGAATCTTGTGTCAACGAAAAAGAATGCGGTAAGATAATATGTGATCAAATTTTTTCAAACCAAAGATGAATCTGATACATATATTCTGAAGACGTTCAAATTTAATGAGATGCACTTCATTTGCATCCAAATAGCATACATCGGTATAATCAAGCAATGGAAGAAGAAGTGATTGAGCTAGAGTTATCTTACAACGGAATGGAAGGAGGTTTTTAAGTTTATTAAGTGAATGTAAGGCAAAGAAAATAGATTTGCTGACATGCGATACCTATAAACAAAATATTGTTGGTGTCTCAAATGTAAACATTAAGGCCCTTGATAACGTCTATGACCTTGGGCATACGGGATGTACGCAAATATGCACATTCATTAGCTTTTAATGTATGAAACACGTAGAAATATTGTATATCACCAAATATTTTATGTATAATATTTTTTCGTGAAGAAAAAATATTTTTTCGTTTTTTTAACCTTTTTCACCCAAATTAATATTATTGGATAAAAAAATAAATATCATAGGGAAACGTGTTCTAACAACATTTGGAAACATTTTAGTGAAAAAAAAAATGACACTGTGTCTGAAAGGGTCATTTGAAACATTGTAAATAACATTTTTGCATTGATATATTCAATATACACAAAACAAATTACATGTTATCATAAATTTGAAATAAAATGCAATAAAACAATAAACAATTACAACATAAAATTCCTTTATAATAACCAAATAAAAAAATATGAGTCAAAATAGCATACCCGTTCCGTTTATTGACATTTATCTGAGAAAAAGTGCCGCAAACTTAGCGAAATAAAATCAGAGTTGCCAGAGAACAAATAATATTATACCATAAACAAGAATTATAAGTGTTCTATACGCTCATTCAAAATTAAATTATAAAGATCATGTCTATTTGAATCGACACTGGTTGAAAAAGGGTTAAAGAGGGCATATAACTGTAAAATCGCAATTGGGAATACCTACATAATGTATTTTAAAATCAAATAACTCAAATATGATTAACTGTGAGCATATTTTGAAAACAAATATATCATGAGTATTTTGGACATTATCTTTTTACTAAATGGTCGTCACACAGTTTTAAAATTTAGTATAAATTTCCCTAAGAAATTTAATTGAAAATGTTATTTTTTACTTTTAAAATTACTCCATTAGTATACGTTATACAAATAAAATCATTTTTTGTGCTCAAAGAGTACATGTAATCAAAGCGAATGCTCGAGATAGTTTTTTTTCATATCAGGTCATGTTTGTTCTGAAAAATATAGAAAATTAACAAAAAAATTTGAATTTCCTATAATTCAAATAAGAGATAAACCCTTTGTGAGCTCGCGATAGTTACTTTTAATAACATGGAGCTTCATATTGGATTTGGCGGTTTTAATATATCATGTATTCAGTCATTTAGTTGATTTTCATTAAACATTATAACATCCTCTTACGATCATTATAACATCATTTATCATTGAATGTTATCTGAAGCAAATAATACCTACAATAAATATATCACTAAATTGACTGAATAAAATATGCGTATATTCAGTCAGGTTGAGACAGAGACGTGTGTTATTAAGTAGGTAATAAATATGAATTTCTACATTAACTAATTGGGTAGATATACAACATTGTGTTTAATGATTTAAGGATTAAAAATATGACAAGATATATTATAAAAATATACCTACTTGTGATTTGGTAGGAATTTGAGGATTTAAAAAAAATAGAAGTTTCAACAAAATATTATTAAAATATTACCTACTGTTAACTAAAGTTATTTTTTTTTATTGTTGTATTACTTATTATACATAGGTTTAAGAAAGTCTTGGAATTTGGTTCTAAAAAGGGTAAATAAATATTCTGTTTGTGCCTACCTTACATTTGGAAGTAATCTTAATCTGTAGCAGGTTTACGATGGTAAAAATATTCAGAGTAAAATGCATAAAAAATAAAGAATGAAACCTTACCTTCGTCACGCTGTCAGATAATTATATCTTTAAAAGTTCTTTAAATAAACATACAAGTCAGAAATATTTTGAACTCAGTAACTAAGTACTTTGTTAAGGTGCATTCAACATTTCTTGAATCAACGCGAACCGCTTATAATTTGTATTAGACTTGAGCAAAAACAAATTTATTGAATAATGATTTTATAGTTTTACGTACCTCCATTATGACATCATGTTATATTTTTCATCTGTCGACTCATCTATATAATCCACTGCAAGCATCGTCAAACACATGTTCGTTAATTGTTTCGTACGTTCCTGCTTTTCAGGAAATCGCATGGCATAATATTTACATTTTTTATATATTGTAAAAATAAACAATGAATATGCCAACAAATTTCATTTGTGGCAAATAAAATGCGATTTTTTATACAATATTTATTTTCATGTTAATATGAATTTTTATTCGTATTACAAATAAATTTACACGTTAGATTTGTACAATCATAATGTAAATAACTATTTTATTAATGATGCAATATTATATTTTGATGTACAACTCGGAAAAAACTTAATATTTATCATAAACAGTTAATGTTGTATTTGCATGTTTTATTATTAAATATCGTAAAGATTGATTGTTGTAAAGCTGGAGTAGCACTTGTTGAGACTTCTTGGAATTCATCAGTCGATTCCGTTATTCTTTTTTTAAATGAATATAATATGATGTTTGTTGAAATAAGACAAGTCGTGAATTTATATTTATGAATTTCATTTGTTGTGAATAGGATAGGAAGATATGGCGCGTAAAAAGCAGTGGTCTATAAATTAGATTTCCCTTTGCGATGTATTAGATATAGATAGGTAGGTACCTAACTTCACTAACGATGCGGCGTTTATTTCACAATGACGAGCGTCTTATCTAGATTTGAATGACGAAAATATCCACCGGACTTAGCGGAATAAATTGCAATGTTCCACAACTTCTTTATTTTTCATTATATGAATCAATCATCACTCAAATCATATCACAGAGAGATAAAGTTTATTGTGTAAATATGATTATTTATTTGATAGATATTTTTTTATTTATTCTATTAATTTAGATCAAAACATTATAAAGAGAGTATATTAATGATTACTGCTTCACTAGACAGAGTCTGTTCTGAAGCAACCTATATATTTTGCATAGTTATTACATTTTATTATTATAAAATATAGACAAAATATGACAAATACATATTATACAGAAAAAATGCAATAAAATAAAATGGATAAGAAAAAAAATAACAATCGTAGCAGTAGAAAAAATCACAATATAAATAACCGCCAAAAACACAATATGGAGTAAAAAGATATTAGTTATATTATTATTTATTTATTTATTATTAAAAATAACAAAGAAAAATACACAATACAACAATATATACAATTTTTAAAAAGATACATTATAATTTTGTTTTTTTTTTATGACTCAACTTCAAAAAGAGTTTTCTCGTGCTTTGAAGTGAGTCACATTTCACAAATCTACAAACTATCTAATCTATTTATATACATACATCTTAATCTAGGCACTAATCTATTTACAATAACATACATATTTAGATACAAACATACATAATATTATATATAAAGAGAGAAAAAAAAATACAAATTGGTCTGTAGAATAAATAAAAATACACAAATTGAAAATAAACAACACACAATGAATACACAAGAAAAATGTTACTTCAAAAAGTCTTTCAGCAATACCAAGAAACCACCAAAATTATTTTGCGCCACTATTCTCATATCCACTGGTAAATCATTAAACCACTTCACCCCATAATATGAATAATGATTTTGGCCAAAATATGTATTTTTCTTTGGCATCTTTATCATTCCACTTGTGCGAGGACCAATTCTTAGATTGTCTATAGGGTGAATTTGGTTGGTGAAATATTCTTTACATATTTGTTTAATTGCATTTATTTTATATAACACATTTAATTTTTTAACTTTAAATTGAGAAAATAACTCTTCAGTGGGAAAATCGCTTGGCTTTACTAAAATAATTTTAATAATCTTTCTTTGTATGGTATATAATAATTTCAAGTGAGCAGGATACGACCCTCCCCATCCAATTATTCCATATTGCATCACAGACTGAGCCAATGCATAATATGTCATTCTAAGCATTTCAATATCCAGAAAATTTTTTATACGGTAAAAAACATAAAATATTTTATGCAATCTTTCTCCTTTCTTCTATATATGGTCCTTCCATTTCATTTCAGATTCAATTATGATACCCAAATATTTGACATTCTTGCTCACATTTAGTGTGGTACACTGAGGTTCTGAACAAGAACCAAATGCATCACAATCCTGTCGGTGGATTTTAATATTTAACGTATTTGGTATATTTTTGCCTTGAATTGCGAAAGGCACTACAGTCGTTTTTTGTGCATTTAATGTTAATATATTGCAATTAAACCAAGCCTTTAATTCATTTATATCTTTATTTGCTCTTTCAGTTACCTCACTCCATGTCTCTCCCACAGACAACATGACTGTGTCGTCGGCAAAGGAAATAACACTAGAGTGAAGATCCAGTTTATATAAATCATTAACGTATATCAAGAACAGTACAGGTCCCAATACAGTACCTTGTGGGATCCCATATTGTGAACTGACCTGGTCGCTAAGCACACCGTTTAACTTTACAAACTGCTCTCGTTTATTTAGGTAGCTACGCATCCAACTCAAGGCCATATAATCGAATCCAGCGTATTTTTTTTTTGATCAATCTATTATGACTAACGCTATCGAAAGCTTTTTGTAAATCAATGAAAATTCCAATACATTTTTTATGTTTATCAAGAGCATCACAAATTTTAGACGTCAGTCTTGCGATAGCGTCATCTGTACCCAATTTCTCGCGGAAACCATATTGATTACTACTAATCAGTTTTATGTCATATTATTGCTGAATCATTTATCTCATTTTGATGTCTACCTACTTTAGACATTTTGATTTTTTTTTAAATGGAATTCTGTAATAAAATTCAACATTGACAAAATAAAAACGTGAAAAAATATTAATTTAATAACCAGAATTCTGTTTAAATAAACAAAAATAATGATTCTCTGAGTGAATTCTGGTTCTTTGACTATTTTTTTTCTCATTGTAGTTTTATTTTAGGTATCAATTAATCTAGCTCATATTGATTGATACAAATCTATAGACTAAACTATTCCTAGTTAGATAGACGAAAATAAATAATACGAATATCTCAAATGGTACAAGGAAATTCTACATTTTATTCCACATTTATTAAAACTTTTTATACATACCGGTGCATATTCTTATGCATTAAAATCAAGCAGTACACTATTAGAAACTTATCATTGGAAGAACGCAGTTAGTATTATGTTTTTTTATTAGCTGGTAAATTATTTAAAAATTATATTATCAAGATACATAATATGATTAACAAATAATAATGAAATATAATGGGTCTATAATATAGGAATTGCTCTAAGCCCTTTTTCCTAATGGCCCTTAAATTGATATCCAAAATAAAAAGAAAAAAAACCTTTCATCATTATCAAAATCACTCTTTCATACTGAGTCTTATGTGTATTGATATTCTACTAGTCACTGTATTAAACCAAGCTAGATAATTTTTATCCTAAGCTATTATTGAAGAATGTACAATCGTCATTCGAATGGTTTGATTATATCTAAAGCATTTTAACGTATAAGTTACTTTATGTATCTCACTGAAATGTGATTTGGGGTTTGTTGTATTTTTGCTACAATTGTAATAGTTATATACCTATTAATAAAATATTTTTGATACTCATACTTTTATTTGAGTTTTTAAAAGGTACCTATTCATTTATAATTGAGTTTTTTTGTGTATTTCGTGAATTCATGTACATACAAACAATAAATCAATTAACTGAATAATGGCCCAACCACGGCCAACACTTTATTACTACACGCCCTTATCCTTCTACAAATACCTACACACGCAACTACACACACACACTAATCTCAAAAGCCTTATTTTTTGCCACATATAATTGACCCTATGTGGGGATAGATCTATATTATTTTTTATACCTATGCTGTTTGTAATCCTTATAAATTGAAACTAAAATGAAATTATTGAGTAAAATATTAGAAGATTCTTACATACCACTCATAAATTACATCAAATTCCAATACTTTATATTAGAAGGGACTGATATATTTTTAAAATCATCTTTGCATACCACAATATGAAGAGTAATTATTTATGCCTCATTGGAAAGAAAAAGATCTTCACTCTTAATATTAATTTTTTATATTCTCATAGATATTTTATATTTCCTACCTACTTCGATTATATTTTTGTAAACAAGCGAATGACCCTTGTATGCTTTAATTTGTTTGATTTTATACCTACTACCTTGTATGCTTTTGGTTTGTTTTAATTTTTATACTTTGAAATTTGAAATGTTATACAAATTTGATGTAATTATTTTTTTATGATTAATCGTGTAAAATAATTGTAGGTTTAATCCTGTATATTTTACCTAAATAAATAAAATAAAATAAAATAAAAATAGATTTTGGAAATGAGTGAATAAAAAGTAATTGAGTTTAGAAACAAAAGAAGAGACATATTAATAATAGTCAATTGAACATTCGAGGTTGGTTAATGACCAAATAAGTAATGCATCGGACATTCAAAAACCAAAGGCAAAAAATTCAAAAATTTTTATGTATATGTAATATAAATATTTTTTTCTAAAACACAGGATAATTTTACGTAAGTACCTACATGTTTTATCACAACACGCCTTAATTTATTCGAATACTCTCTTCATAGACCTATGATTCGTACGTCGCGGTTCGGTCAGGTAATGTGTAAATAATGTTATTCAAACATTATCTGTGGGTTAGTATAAAAAAATGATAAACACCAAGATGTGGTAATTGGTGAGTCCGTTACAATACGAACGTGAAGTAATTTCTTATGCGAATTTCGTGATGGAAGTACCCAATGTGCATATAAAAAATCACCATTCAATATGATATAATATATCGGTAATATGAGAAATGTGATAAAATTTCAATTTAAGTTTATGATAACGTTAAACTTGTTACCAATAACAGCAATTGTACTGTGAGGAATTGCGTGGTAAAGAGTTGTATGGAATTCATACCTGAGGGCTAAAGAAAGAAAAGTCAATTTTTAAAGAAACATGTGGGAAATAAAATACATGGTTATTATTTCACAAACGTTGACATTGAATTTTTATGTTCATGCATTCATTCATACCATCACGGCATATCCCACAATGTGGGGTAACGAGCGAAAGGTGTGCGGGTGTGCATTGCCTTATAAAAGGGAGCACAACATATCTGTGTATACCCACACATCAGTCTCGTCTCACCTCAAAAGGCACTATATTCAGAATGGGTGGTGAACCTCATTGCTGAACTATGTGAGATGTTATAATTGTTGAATTTTTATGTTATTCCTACAATACAGATATATGAACTATTTGCCATGTATATTTTCTCTCCGTGTACCTATAATACGACATATATCTGTAGTGAGAAATTATCACCACAATTTTCAAAAATTGGATGAAAGTCGTAGAAGAATTAAATCATAAAATTCATTCTTTACCGATATTATATGTATTGACTAATTTATTAAAATGTAAAAAAAAAATATTTGTGCGACTTACATAGTGTGACTAGGTATAAATATTTAATTTAAATATATACAATTTACAAAAAAAAATGTAAATTAAAATAAACTTTTATGGTAAGGAATACAGAACAACTATTTGTTTACATACGAATCAAATTTAAAATGTGTAATGATAAAAATAGATGAAAACCTACGACAAAATCTTAATCGGTTAATCTTGTATATACATAAAAGATATCTTGTCAGTTTTATGAAATAAGTATATTATGCCTATTAATGTCCAATTTCAAATCCTCTGTGAGAATTCCTATTGCATCGCCGACCATAATACAATTATTTGTAGTAGATATAAGAACCAGTTGTTATTATGTATGTTTACAGTTGAAGCATTATTTTCTCTCAAGGCGATGAAAACTATTATAACGAACGATTATTATTGGTTTTTCTGACTAGTTCATTAAACACAATTAGTTGAGTTAGAGTGTTGTATGAGTCGTGTCATCAATTACTTATATTATTGTATTCAATATCAATACTAACTAACGGTTCTCTTATACCTATATTTTGTAACGGTCTGGGACACGATTCTAATACTACACATAATATTTATTATAACTATATTAAGCAAATAAGTTTTACTTATTGCAATAATTATACAATTAGGGTGACAAGCAGAATTTGCAGAAACAAAAAACATGCAGAATTTATATGGGAGTACCTATTCTAATTTCTATGGGAGTACCTATTCTAATTTCTATGGGAGTACCTATTCTAATTTCTATGGGAGTACCTATTCTAATTTCTATGGGAGTACCTATTCTAATTTCTATGGGAGTACCTATTCTAATTTATATGGGAGTACCTATTCTAATTTCTATGGGAGTACCTATTCTAATTTCTATGGGAGTACCTATTCTAATTTCTATGGGAGTACCTATTCTAATTTCTATGGGAGTACCTATTCTAATTTCTATGGGAGTACCTATTCTAATTTCTATGGGAGTACCTATTCTAATTTCTATGGGAGTACCTATTCTAATTTCTATGGGAGTACCTATTCTAATTTCTATGGGAGTACCTATTCTAATTTCTATGGGAGTACCTATTCTAATTTCTATGGGAGTACCTATTCTAATTTCTATGGGAGTACCTATTCTAATTTCTATGGGAGTACCTATTCTAATTTCTATGGGAGTACCTATTCTAATTTCTATGGGAGTACCTATTCTAATTTCTATGGGAGTACCTATTCTAATTTCTATGGGAGTACCTATTCTAATTTATATGGGAGTACCTATTCTAATTTATATGGGAGTACCTATTCTAATTTCTATGGGAGTACCTATTCTAATTTCATAATTGATATACTCAGAATTCAATAGTTGTTCTTAGTTCGAAGTAAGTACATTCGGAAAAACTCTGGAATAAATAAATAAATAAACATTTATTGAGACGAAAAGAAGTTTACATACAAATACATAGAATCACATATACCAACAAATGAAAAGAAAAACAACTTTTCTGACTCAAAAGGACCATGCTCAGCTATGTATGTTGCAGGAAGACAAGACCACCAGCAGCTGATTTTCAGCATGATCCTATTGCTAATGTATTAATCATCGGATTATTCGAGAGATCTGAATCGTCAAACTTAATTACTTTATGAATTAAAAAAGAAACTAAGAATATATATGATTTCTATTTCCTCTACTTTTTATCATTGCTATGATTTTTTTAAATGTGATGTTTTTTTTTAAATTTCTATATATAGATACTCCAAGTTTAAACTGTCATGGAAAGCACTCAGGCGGCTTTAATTAATTTATTATCACTTTAAATTTGATGGGTGGTGGCAGAGCGGTTAGCGCGCTGGGTTAGTATCCAGTGGTCGCGAGTTCGAATCCTGACACGACCGATATCGTTCACTTAAAACACAAGCATATGCTTTATTTAGGGAATGTATGAGGATATATATGAAGGTACAAAGATATATTCATTCTTGATTAAAAAAATAGCTGGTTTATACCATTGTTTGATTTCATTATACCTACTTCTAATAATATTACATTTACGTTAAGATTAATTACGTTAAGGTCTTGTAGTTTAGATTTAGATTGAACTGCGAATATTTTTTATCATAAGTCAGACTACACACAATCAGCGTGTTAAAATCTCGTAGTTTCTATAATGTACTCAGAAAAAAATGCAAACTTTTGTTGCCCATAAAATTCTGGTTTTTAATTAAATGTTTTTTTCCATTTCTCTCAATGTAGCATAGAACATTTTGAATGTTGCAATTAAATGACGTATTTTCTTAATTTGGGTATGATATGTATAGGTATGTTTTAAGGACGATATTTTTCGATGGTAGTTGTGTCTCTCGTTACGAAATTTCGTGCCTGTTTTTTGTCGTAATGTCGCCTTGTGTTATGTTGTGTGTTCTTCATGAGGCAACTTAATATCCAACTAATGTTACAAAACTCGCCCACGTTACTTTTACCTGGAGACAAATTCTCATCACTTATATGTACATACATATATCGCATCATTGCGTGTTTGGACTTGAGAAATTTGAGAATTAAAACATTGCATGCTGGTTTTTAGTTAGGTAAGTATGATGTCTTCAAATATTTATTGAACGTTAAGAAAATAGATAGGTCCAAGGCATGCTAATGAGAAGAGGGGTTTATGACCCCATAATTAACTTATTCGTGCGTACGTACGAAAACACAATATATTATATATGTTCACTGCTTTTGAAAAATCAAAGTGTTTTTTATGAAACAGTACTTAGTAGGTACCCTATGCTAGTACAGAAATTAATGTACCTAAATTAACAATATCTTCGAATGTTTACGATCGCAAAGTTATTTTTTTTATATATTTTGTATGACCTATATTGTATCTGGGTGTTCAATAATTATTATCAATTGTATCTGCATATAAATAAAGTAGACCTCGTTTTACAATAAAATATGTTACCATCCTAGGAAAGAAATGTAAAGTGAGACATAATTTTCAATGGAGTCTTCTTTATAATTTTAATTTAACACAAAATCAAGTATGTCATTTAAAATTTATTTGCTATAACTGACATAAATATGTAGGAGAAAATAGAAATCCTAGATCCCTGGGATCACAAAAATACCAGAACATCAGAAATATTTCAATAACTCGCATGCAGAGAATTTTCAAAAAAAAATACGTGTATGTAAGGTTTCACATTAGATGCACTGATCAAATAATTCAATATTTGACTTTGAACTGATAACTTTTTATAGGCATTAAGATGACAGTGTTCTTGCCCAATGCACAATACAATGATGGCAATAAAAGGGAGTCCATTAGAAGCAGTCCATTGTGGTCGTAAATAGTAAATTTCTTCAGCAAGATTCGTATTCTTTGATATTCGTGCCTCAACATTATGCTTCGGTGACTCGACTCATTTTTTGATAATGTTGAATCATAATGAATTCAGTATTTCCAAAGATTTTCGCCATCATGGTCTTATCTCATAGCAATGAATTAAACCATCATACCTTTGTACTTTTGTTACTTAGTCATATACATATAATATACATATTCGTTGAAATAAATGTAAACGGTACATATTATAATACTCTTACGTACTAGGTTCATGGTGATGGTAATATAATTTCACACAATTCAACATTCATTTAAAATTGGTACAAGCCGTGGAAAGTAACACGTGCGGATTTTTCACATTGTTTTTCCCGTTTTCTTTAATTGTGTCAAAAATTACATTTGACATGATACAGTTTTTTAACGAATTTATGATTTATCTTCCAGAATAACAGTACGTTTTCATACACAATTTTTATATTGTGTTTATGGAAGTGATAGGATATGCAAAACTGGTACAAAATACAAACAATTTGAAGCACCTTTTATTGTTCTACGTAGAAAGTGAATATTATTTATTTATTTATTTATTTAAATTAAAAATTATAGCAAAAAAAATATGTAGGTACAATTATTAGCCGTTTGGTTTCTGTGCGGGCGTCCTGGGTTCGATCCCCAGCAGGGTAGAAATTTACTTAAATTCATTTCTCAAGCAAATGTTACTTCTCTGGGCGGGAAACACTGGTTAGTTGGAAGAAATTGCCATATGACAATAAACTTGCCACTTCCGCAGGGTGCAAGGAAGTGTTTATTATTATTATTATTATTACAAAAATAAGACCAATTACATAATTATCACAAGAGTATGTAGCAAGTTCTAAAAAAAATATAACGTGAACTTTTTTTTTTAAAAAGTTACCAAAAAAAGTAACTATTTTTTAATAATGAAAAAAAAATGATAAAAAGATGATAATGTAAATAGTAAATGATTTAAACTCTTGTCTTTCGATTTTCTTTGTGTACTTATTGTAAATAATAAGAAGAACGCAAAGATTTTATTGAATTTTATTAATTTCTATTCGTTCTCGAGTAAGAAAAAACATGTATGTAGGTACTACAACAATATACAACAAGGGCAGAAGGATAAAGTAATTCGCTTGTAAATTTCATAAATATCTTAAATAGTATGTTAATTAATATTTATATTGGGTTCCATCACAGTTTACATGTTTCAAATGAGAAATTTCTAAAAAATTCCCTGCCTAACCCGCGCGTTATCATACGAATATTTGATTTATAAAATAATCCCAAAGTAAATAATGCAGCAAAATGAAATAATGTTTGTCTCATGCTGTCAGACATATGTACATATACCAACCAACACAGACAGCGGAGGAACGCACCAATCTCTGTGGATGCATTTCTAAGATATTTCAACAATAATAATGTAAGTAAATAATTCCTTGTCTCGTCGTTGTCTTGTTTATACATAGAACCTGTTTTCTTAGGCCAGAACCAACTTTGTGGTATCCCGTGAACCTGGACCAAGCAAACAATGTTATATATTTTAAGAAATATTATTTTATTGTTATTCGAACCAAAGATCATTGTGAATTGAGGTTATTTTTTTGTATGGTTTTTTATTAGGTATAATTATAATTATCCGAAATGATCATATTGAAACTATTTAAATAATGTATAATGACAGCTTTTGTTTTCAAATAAAATTGTTAAAGTTTTAAACGAAAATTGAAATTTGAGGCAAACTTTTGCCAATATTTTGAACATAAACATTAGTACAAAAATACATATTTAGGCCAAAATCATTATTCGTACTATGGGTTAAAGTGTTATAATAATTTACCAGTACAATTTTAAAAATTAGCTGATATCAATTTTAATAAATTCTTGTAACACATATCTCAAGTAACTTATGAATTTTTATTTTGTTCGTTAGGATTATTAATTGAATACTGACCTGAGGGGCAAGTCCGGTCAAACGGTGAAATCAAATCTTCATGATTACCCATATAAACAATGATGGTCAATTATATCAAAATAAATAAAAATTAAACCATACACCATTTTAGAATTATCTTAAATATTTTGAAAATAATGATGTTAGATAATTTCCTCAATACCTTATTTATAATTATTTTTTGAGAATCTAAACTATTCCATTGGTCAAATGGTTTACGTGATAGTCCATTTAATGTTTCAATGTTACAATAAATTTTCGACATCGCATCGTTCGATCGCTCCCAAACAATCCGAAGAGGAACCGATGGAAACAATTGAACATTCTTCAGTTACACAGAATCACCGCCCATGCACTGATCCATCGATCTGATAAACTTAAAGTACCTGTACCGTTACAAAATCTTTATTGTAGGTACATCACACTCCCAAGTATACAATTAGGTATATATATATATATACCGTCTATCCAATGTCGGCTGATGGTGAATGGAATAGTGAGGGCTAGAGATTCCAAATATTCAAAATTTCAACTACTCGAATACCGATTCGCAAATGAGTCAACTATTCGAATACTTGAATGGAGTGAATTGTACGTCTAATAAGTCACAAATACCTACCTACTTATAAATAATAATAACCACAAAGACTTTTTAGAAAAAAAGCAAGTCAAAATAAGTAGGTACACAAAAATTCATAAACAAATATAAATATTTAATATTTAATTGCACAGAATAAGGAATATACTGAGCTGGCTACGATTGGTACACAGAGTGAGGTCCCAAACACATTCAATGTTTAAATATAAATCTGATATTAATAAGGACAGATCGGGTTTTGTCTCCTAGAAATAATGATAGCAATAATGCTGTTCGATCAGTGGACGCACTTATATTTATTTATTCATCTTTCTGTACATAATATAAACAAATATACATTACCCCCTATTCAGTAACTATTGTAACTAATATAAGAACGTACTAAAATTGTACATTTTAAATTTACGGTCCTATTTCAGTGTTATAAAATATCAACTTGGACTAAATGGGATAGGAACGTACCTTTATTGGCCGGAACGTTCTTAAAAAGTTACTGAATTAGACGTATTATGAATAATTATGAAAAATATTAAATTTTCATAATTATTCAAAATACGTCTAATTCAGTAACTTTTCAAGAACGTTCCGGCCATTATAGGTATGTTCCTATTCCATTTAGTCCATGTTGATATTTTATAACGCTGAAATAAGACCATAAATCTAAAATCTTCAATTTTAGTATGTTCCTATTTTAGTATTTTAGTTGCAATAGTTACTGAATAGGGGGTATTGTACGCTGGCGGGCTCATTGCAATTAGGCAACTTCTTCCAACCAACCAAATTACAAAGTATGACAAAATTGTGCATGTACAACAACAATAGAATGAAAGCAAAAAAAAAACAAAGAAAATATATATTACACAAGGTACAATGAAAAAAAATACTTCATAGCAAAAAAAGGATAGGGTAAGAACAAGGAGACGAAATCAGGAAAATTCAAATCAGTATGAATTCTTATACAAGGAATATTAAAACCCGTCATATAGTCACTCGCTTCACTCAATCGCAGCACCCATTCACAGTGGACCTTCAACATATATGAACAAGTCGCTTCTCGAACTCCTTTATTAATACAGCAGCCCGACTGTGGAACGATCTTCCGAATTCTGTGTTTCCACCTTCGTACAACCCAGGTCTTTTTAAAATCCGAATCAATAAACTCTTTTCTAGACTGCAAACCCCTCCCAACGCTACGTAGTGCGCTTCTTCGGAAGAGTAAAATGGACCCAAATCCTAATAGCTGGCGTCCCCTACGTGGACATGTTAAAAAAAAAGTGGTATAAAAGCATTTGTTTTACGAAATTTTAATCCCTTTGTACTGTTTCAATTTTCATTCCGAACCATTCCGAAAATATTCTTCTTCTTCTATAACTCCCCACTATGTTCTCTTATGTAAGTGAGTAAAAATATAAAAATTTGTAATGGACGAATAATTCGAATACCGAGTATTCGATTATTATAATTGGTAACTCTAGTAAGGGAAAACCAAATTTCTGGCAACTGCTACAATTTTCACGTAAACTCGATTCCGAAATTAATAAATTTACATACTGATACGGCGCATTGTGTTTTGATACTTGGATTGTTAAAACGGAGATGGATTTGATTTAAGAAAAATTCTCATGATGTGAACGACCTTTCACTAGCAGGCTTAACCTACTCTTTCCAGGCCATATCAACATGGCGAAATTCGGGGAAAAGAGAAAGATGATCATAGTATATAGATGATACAATAAATAATACACTTTCTATGTAGCATAATTCAATGTGCTTTGCATATTTAAAATACATTCGTACAATATTTTGATATGATAAATCCTAAGAAGACCCGCACCCGTTGTCGAATGTCGTTAGTAGAGTATGTCTCACTTAAAAATGCACTTGATGGTATCTTTGGTCCGACTGTCAAATAAATTGAATAATGTTGCCAAATCATTTTTGCACTTTTTTATGTACAATTGATGTTGGCAGTTATATTTTCAAGATGCAATATCCCTGGCACAGTTTGTTCCCTAGTGGTTCATTGCAGATACAATTCATAATATCTATCGATGGATTTGTGTTGGTATATAAATAAATATCGCCAAATTAAGGTCATCAAGTATCATATTAAAAACCAAATAATAAAAAATTGTAAAAACCCAACAATCTGAGTTTTATATGTCTTCTTTTTTTAACCTTATTTTTTTAAATCTATTGATTTATCTTTCTGTACATAATACAAACAAATATACTCTACACTGGCGGGCTCATTGCCATTAGGTAATTTCTTCCAACCAACCAGATTACAAAGTATGGCAAAATTGTGTAAGAAAATATATATTATCTATGATAAAAATTAAAACGAAAAAACATGAAAATACCTCATAGCAAAAAAATGAATAGGGTAAGGACAAGGAGAAGAAATCAGGATCAGATGTTTAGGGATAAATATTCCTTCCCTAGGTTTTTCTTGAAAAAACAAAGTGAGTTAGACGACGCAATATAAGGACTCAGGCTATTCCTTGATCTTGCTGATTCTACTTCGAACGAAGAGCTGAGAAATAATGTATTATAGACAGGAGTGGATAGTGTTGTACGTTCAGCAGGTTGAAGTGGAAGTCCATGGTCGTATAAATAAGTAACTTTGTTTTTGAGGTAGGTACTGTGGCAGGTATGGATTAGAGAGAATATTGTTGGGAAAAGTGACAGAATGTGTATATTGCGCCGCTGACGTATCTTGGGCCAATAAAGAAGATTGCGGTAATATGATATATTATCAATTTTTTTCAACCCAAAGATGAATCTGATACATATATTCTGAAGACGTTCAAGTGTATTGAGTTTCACTTTATTAGCATATTTTTTTTTTTCAACCTAATGATGAATCTGATACATATATCAGAAATTCCTTTAAAAAAATCTCTACTTGTGGGGAATATCCTGTGTTTAATGCACAACATAACCAAGAAGTGCACTTTTAAATGAAACGTACTCTAGTTTAAGTTTTGAATCCTAAATGATAGGAAGAGATTTTCATTCAGCAATAAACTCGCCCAATTGCACAAAGTCTAAAAAGTGTCTAGCTTGGTCTTTTTATTAAAAAATCACATAATATAACCAAATGGAGTACCTATATATTCCTGCTTCATTTTTATTGTGATATAATTAATCATACATTATTGACTTATGTATTGAATATGGCAGTCACCTCTGGAGTGGCGCCCCCCAATACCTACTGAATACCCTCGACGCTGTCCAAAGGCGTGCTATACGTCTGATTGATGATCCATCACTGACTGATAGATTGCAATCACTAGAACACAGACGCAGAGTCGGTATTTTAAGTTTATTCTATAGATACTACCACGGGAATTGCTCAGAAGAACTTGCATCTTTGGTCCCTCCTCCACCCACTCGCAACAGAGTCACTCGCTTCACTCAATCGCAGCACCCATTCACAGTGGACCTTCAACATATACGAACAAGTCGCTTCTCGAACTCCTTTATTAATACAGCAGCCCGACTGTGGAACGATCTTCCGAATTCTGTGTTTCCATATTCGTACAACCCGGGTCTTTTTAAAATCCGAATTAATAAACTCATTTCTAGATTGCAAACCCCTCCCAACGCTACGTAGTGCGCTTCTTCGGAAGAGTAAAATGGACCCAAATCCTAATAGCTGGCGTCCCCTACGTAGACATGTTAAAAAAAAAAAAAATGTATTCTTGCAATAAAATCCAGGGAAAAAAAAAACAACCAAATCCTTCGACAAGGAATATTTATTTATGACGGTGAAATTAATTAATCTCAACACAAACTGGGCTAAGTGTTTGTGTTGAATCAAGGCCAGAAGAAGTAAATTTAACTGGACGAAGCATCATCCTCAATCGATGCAATATTTCGTTAATTATTTTTAAATTTAACTATTGATGTCGCTTGAATATACCCAGGAGCAAATCAAATCATAATAGGTACATAGAATATTGCGTTCCATCAAAAAATCATACACAAAAAATAGAAAATAATGAATTATGCAGAAATAAAAAATTAAGCAGGTATCTATGGATGTATTCTCTAACAAATACTCAAACGACAAAACAATATGCTGTCTGTGTACAAAAAAGTGTGTCATGGTTAAATCAAAGTATTAGCGATGCGTTATTTGCACAACGACGAATAAATCTTGTCTTAACCGTGAATTTTATAAATAAATTAAACAATGAATAGGTGTGTACGAGTATGTACCACACTGCATAACAACGGCATAACATATGTACATAACAGGTAAAAGTTTTTTCTCACTTAAATTCAATGCAGTCGTACTTATGTTCAACCATTTAAAAAATATGCATAAAAAATATTTATTAAAATTACATTCGTATGATGTAAATTGTTACTTGCCGAAAACATAGTAAACGACTCTATTTCGTTCAGCTTGCAAGCCATATATTGACTCGAGTTATACGAGCCGTTTATATTATTTAAGTTATCAATTTGACTGATCACTTAACCAATGAAAACGAGGCATATCAATCTTATCACACAACCATATATCTACATATTTTTGAAATCAAGTATAGCACGTATGCTGTGCATGTTATTTTTATATTTCTTTTTCTTCTTCTTCGTTTCCTCAATGCTGAGGGTCGTGATCTATGGGGCCGCTAATGGACAGAACTAGTCGCCTCCAGTCTTCTCTGCCCTACGCAGCTCGCACCGCCGAATAAATGTCGTTTCTATTTGTCGTTATAATCATACTTTGTATGCATGTAATATGTGCAGTGATTATTATAAAAAAGGAAAATAAATAAAAAAATACGCATATTACTATATTTTTGCGGTGTCGAAAACATAATGTAACAAGATGGGAAAGTAGCAGAAGACATTCCTGGGGAGAGCACGTCAAACGCATGGACGACAATAGAATTATTGTCAAAATTGTTAAGGGGCAATATAAACCTATACACCCAAATTTTTAATTTACCATAAATTCACCTTAAAAAATAATATCCTTTATAATAACATTTTTTTAATTACTCCAAGACTGTATGTCGTAGAAAAATAAATATTTTATGTGTTTAGAGTGCACAAAATCAAAGTGAATGTTCGTGATATTTTTTTCGTTTCAAGTCTGATTTGTTTTTTAATTGCAAATAATCAATATATTTTGGGTTTCCGATAATTAAAATCACGTATAAACCCTTTTTAACGCACGCCATAGTTACCCTTACTAACACGTAGTGCATTAGGCGGTTTTCATGTCATGGTGCTTTCCGTCACTAGGTTTAGCATTATATTTTTTTTGTTGCGGATGCGGATGGCTAAATGGTTAATATACCTACTCTTCCCAACTCTTTTCTTTTTTATATTTTAATTTACCTGTGTTAAAAAAAATATTTTTGCAATTGTTAAAAAATCTATGTACTTAGTTTAAACTATTTAAAAGAACTTTTAAAAGGTTTATATCCTGTTAATATAATTATACATATTGTAAATTCATATTTTAAACTGTTGGTTCTTTAAAATCAATAAAATAAAATAAAATAAATAAATATGCCTTCTTAAGGCAAGTATCCAACAACAGAAGACTACCAGGAAGACCTGCGAAGAGATGGAAAGATAGTTGGACTTCCTCCTCCCAGGATAGTCCACCCTCACAAACAGGTCAAATGACTTAAAACACGATGAAGAAGAACCATAATACTGTCGACATTTGTGGCATTTAGTTCGCTTTGGTCAGTTAAACATTATTACATATTCATAAGCCCGGGATAGATTCCCGCTGAGAATACAATTTGTCATTCATACTCAATTTGTATGTAGGACGATTGAGTCTTCGATATACATAGCAACACGTTAATTTTATTATTTGACATATCAACATGCAGCTTCATGTATAAAAGGTAGTGAAATTTGGATTTTAGTGATTGAAACGGTGCGGCGCGGCGCGGGCGGCGGCAACGTTTTCATTGTATAATTACATTATACAATGAAAATGTCGATGATGTGTATAATTACATTGTTTATATGGTTGCGATGGCAGGACGAGGTGAGGAGGGATGCGGTACAACTCCTAAGCATTACAAACTGTAGGACGGCAGCTGAGGACAGACGGGGTTGGAGGCAGAAGTTGAAGGAGGCCAAGGCTCGACTTGGGCTGTAGCGCCATCGAAGAAGATATGGTAAAAATCAATCAATATTAGTAAGAAATAAGTTATTGTATAATGCTAGTTAAAACTAATATAGATCCACGAAAATGTATGTATGAATATTAAAGAGTACAAAATAATTTAAAAACAAAACGAAAAATATCATCACGAAATAAATACGATAAAAACCTAATTATTTGCAAAATGAATGTTTATAATGTTGCAAATACTGATTTATATTTACGTAATTTATTTTTTCCTTTTATATAGGTACTTGTTACAATTATTAAATGTTATTCTTCCTCCATACACCAGTGTTTACACATTCAATGGGGCAGTTATAACTGGATTGTTTTATTTTGTATTTTTAAATTTTATGTGTACCTACTTTTTTATTTATCCTGTAAAAAATAAACAAAAAAAAACTTTATATATAGATATAATTGCTTTGTACGTATGTATGTCATTGAACTCCTCCTAAACGGTTGGAGCGATTTTAATGTTTTTTTGTATATTTGAGTGGGTCCCTGGATGCTTTAGATCCACAATTGGAATCAAAAATTATTGTAAGAGTATAACTTTTGAGATAAACAATAAAATACGAAATAGGAGTTTCATTAATATCTTTATATATTATTATTCTTGTGTAAATGTGTATGTCACTGTAATCCTAAGCGGCTGACTTGATTTCAATGAATCAAAGGGCGAGCCAACGTTCGGGCAGGACAACATTTGTCGAGTCGGATATAGTATAGGTATAAATCTGTACAAGATGTGATCCTTTGAATAATTCGCTTTTATGGGATATTCGCATTTTGGACCATATTGATACAACAAAACTCAACTCCGCTATATATATTATGTACTAAATTATAATAATGTGACCAGAATTATACTTCTCCAAGCTTTGTCTCATTTGAAAGATAGCAGTTAGACGGAGCAGTGGTGCGATAAGGTTGTATCTGCTGTCTTGCGGTTGCTCTATGGATGGTGTACCTACTGTATGAATGTATGTATGTATGTGAAGCGAGGTAGGGTTCAAGAAACTTTTATAGTGTAATATTATTATTATAATGCTCTCAACATCACAACAATGCCTCACACAACGTTTATAGTTGTTGTTAGACCCTTTGGAAGTTAATTGAAAGGATTCATTATAAAAGAACCTTTTACAGCATGGGAGAAATCTTTGACGGTAAGGGTATGTATAAATAAATATATTCTCGAGACGCAACAAATTTTTATTTGATAATTTATAAAAGTTAACACCTCACCAGGTATGTGTGCATGTGCTACCAACATGCAATGCGGCAGTCATAAAGAGCGTTATAAAAAATGCGTTATTAATTTTATCTTAGTTCGCCTTTGTAGGATTGTCGGCTTCGAAGTTACGTAGGAAATTAATTATGAAATGAATTTCCTACAATAAACAATATTATTTGAAATTCGTTATTACTCGATAGATAAAAAATATAAACAAAGTATTCCTGGGATTAAATATGCCCTTATATTAAATATGCCCTTATATTAAATATGCCCTTATATTAAATATGCCCTTATATTAAATATGCCCTTATATTAAATATGCCCTTATATTAAATATGCCCTTATATTAAATATGCCCTTATAAAAACTATTATAATGTTAGACAAATATACATTAATAAAACTAGTTGCATGTAACACATGAGATCCAACTGTCGATAGTGATAGTATTTACAGTTGAAGAATAAGTACCAAACTATAAACCCATAAATACAATTATTTAATATTTTAAGATATTTGGTTTTCTATACAACACACGTACCTAGGTATGTATGTCAAGATAGGATAGTATGGAGGTCAGTCCTTTGATCCTACCCAGAATATGAAAACAGCATGATGGTACGTATGTATGTTTGGAGATTAGTATCAACTATTAAGTCTTCTTAGATTATTGTGTGTAGCTATTGCCATACAAATTGAATGAAGCAATGTCGTCACTAAATTCAATTTTTATAATAATTGTTAAAAAAATTTTGAGATGTGCGAATACAATGTTAATATTTTTTATAGAAAATTAAATTATCTAGTTGGGATGTTTCGGCTTTTTTCGATATTTTAAAAAAAAATGGAAATATGGGCAGTTAAACTCATAAATTTATCATAAAAAAAAATATTTTTCTTAATAAAAAACGTTTGAAAAACCCTGGAATTTTTTAAAAAAACTGATTTGAGATTTTGTATTTGTCTATTTTTAGACCAATTTTCAGCGTTCTATCTTATATGGTTTCTGAGATATATGGAAAAATAAAGTAAAAATTCAAAAGTTGATAACCCCTGACTGAAACAAAAATTCACAATTCTGAGTATAAAAATTTTGTAGGCTTATAACTTTGTATATATTCGGAAAATTTGGGCTCTATAAATTCAGCGGATCAAAAGTTATAAGGGGGGGGGGGGATACACACACCCACACACACCCACACACACCACACACACAGACACACAAAACTCACATAAAATGTTCTACTTCGAATTTTGAGTAAATCCATTAACGGGAACATATATGCTGCGAGGCCTCTAGTTGGTGTTATTAGCATGCAAAAAGTCCACTAAACCATACAAAATTTTCCTTCGTACACGCATCTTGGCTTAATAATGTCGATTCATTAAGAGAATTGAATTCTCATGAACGAATCGACAGTTGGATAATTTTACACACTCACAAACATACACAGAAATACCCGATAGATAGCCATTCATTCATACTCTACTCGCAATGCTCAAAGGTCTATTATTATAAAGAAAAAAAACAACACATTCGCGCAGCTTATTTTTAAATTTGTGTACAATATTTTACCTGACGCTTGGAAAAATATGATAATAGACATTCTAAAAAAAAACTATATAAAATTGACTTATATCCATCGGCATAAGTGAATCTAACAATAAATTAAGTTTATTCTAGTTTGTTCACTTTATTAAGTTAATTAGAGTTTTAATTTTTTAATTTTTCAAGCATCAAATAATATGGTTAAGTTATTGATACTAATCGTATTTACCTATTTATCGAATGTCCTAAAACAGGTTTACCTAGTTGGACGTCCAACGAGACAATATAAAAATAATACACAATTTTACAATGATAATAATAAGAAAACACTTTTAATAATTACCTAGCATTAAATTAAGGATATATTATCACTGTAATCTTTAAATTATTTTGTTGTTATAGGTACTTAACGCTGTACTATGTATAATGTACTTATGTATCGTTGCCAAGTAAAATAAAATAATGTTGCATTAACCAAAAATAACAGGGAATCAAGTCTTAGAGGTATTGCTATAAAATTTGTCGCTAAGCAAAATATTTAAATTCACATAAAAACTACAAAATTGATGCATATTAGTGATACAAAATGAAACGCTCTTTGAGTCATTAAATGTTTATGTCATACGTTTTATTTCTTCGTCGCGTTTCAAATAGATTCAATTAATTTTATTCTTTTGAACATACAAGTCTGCATGTCTTTGGATAATAAATATATTATATGATGAGATTTTGAAATATTCGAATTTTTATTTTAGATAATAATTTATTTATATCGTCTTCTTAGGACCTGGATATGGCTGGAACATAATGTTGAGGAAATGATGTTATATGTTATACTTTTAACTTTATATAATATGTTTTTTCAACATTTATAGATTTTATATAATTTTTTTTATATTATCTCTATCTTCATCTCTAATCATGTATATTTTTCTTTGTGATTACACTTATGTATATATCAAATTAATGTATAAAACAAAAATATCTATGTGATCAGGGGCGAGACTAGAACCTTCAGAAACTAGAACTCTGGAAGAAAATTGGGAAATGTCGAAAATTTTATGTTTTTTTAGTATCGTTGTTCATTTCAGTGGCCATGAAAAATATTTTTAAAATCATATTCCAAAATAATATTTACATTTGTGGCCCTGTAAAGCATCGTATCTACAAACGGTTTAATTTTTAATCTTCTAGTATGGTTGCAATAAAACAAATAAATAAATATTAGTTCTTATATTTTTCTTCACATAATATTCATAGGCAAGACAAGATTTTCGGCTTCTATAAGCAATTCCGCTACTGTAGCGTGATGTGTAATTGTTTCTTCTCTTAATAAATAAAAAAAATGCCATTTCAAATAGTCATATGTTACATATTAATGTTATATTTTTTTCTTATTATGAGCATAATATGTTATGTGATTACATGTTGTTCTAGATAGTTCGTTAAATGACAAAACAAACTATTTAAGATTTAAGTTATGACCAAACAATACGATTTTGTTATTAGCTTCCTTTGTGCCTATGTCTTTATATTTTGTTTATAATTTTACTGTAAACTTCACGCGCAATGAACGTCATTGCATTCGGGTGTTTTCATTATAATTCATCAAGCAAGATGCCTCGACCCACATTTTTGTTTTAATTTGTTAACAAAAACTGTGTTAGGACACATCGCCGATTTAAAGAGATTCTCCGGACGAAAATTTGATAAGATTCGCGGCGAAGGAAGTGAACCGTTATTAAGTAAGCACAGAGACTATGTATAGTACTAGTACAACACCAAACATTTCATTGAAAACACTTGTAATGAAGGCGTTCTGTTATTATCTTTAAGCTATTACACAAACGAACATTTTAATTTTAAACCGTGTTGCTTAATTACTAGAGCGAAAATCTTTTCTTTAATGGATAGTAGAATTAATTCATCTATTTGTTTGTTTGAAGTTTAACAAGGTGTTGTATCAAACGATCTTTTGGAACCTTCCGAAATTACATAATATGCGATAAGTACATTATAATTAATATACTTAGAAAAAGATATACTGTTTAAATTTGACATGATGAAGAGTGCATAAGTGCGAAATTGAGTTAGACTTAATAAATAAATACAATGTATGTACATTTATCAACAAGACATAGTATAGTGTGAGAAAATCTGTAAATAATATTTATTCATTTGTGAATGTAAAAACGTGTAGGTAAACACAAATATTATTTTTTTGTATTTATATTTTATTTACAAATAAGAAAGAATTACATAAGCCATAATTAAATAACAATATTAATACAAAATACAATACAAATAAAATATATTTCAAGCCTAGCTGTGCAACACAGAACAAAGAATCTAATTTGTTCTGTACTGTGCAAGTATTTAGTCAGTCAAAATTTAGTCAGTGCGTATTGTATGTAGGTACATGTATTGGTTGATATTAAGACATGAGTGAGATCCGTCATTTCAAAACACGAGTAAGATCCCTCTTACACTCTTCTCTGCCCCTGTCCATTAACCACTTTGTTACTAATTTTTTAATATTACTATTGTTTGGTAAGAGTAATTGAAGTAAGTCAGGTATTATTTTATTATATTTCCGCGGCGCTAAATAAATGTAATGTCTCTGTGTAAAAGTAGTATGTACCTACAGTTGTTGGATGTATCAAATTTATTAAAATCTTTCTTTAATATTTCATATTTCCAATATTCAATATTTTTTACTATGCTATTGTTTTATTTTATGTTTCATAAAAAATAATTATGCACTGTAGATGGACTATTTTTAAGTAATGATTTTTGTAGTGCCCACAAAAAGAGGCATTGCCTGGTGGAATTTATCTTAATTTATTTACTTAATTATTGAATAAGTTTTTTTTTGTTTATACGTATTAGGTATGTTATATACATACTTCTGTACAATTTATGTTTGGTTTTGTTTTATTATTTTTGTATTTTTTTACATTTTATTTTGTGTGATGTATTTATCGATTAATTTTGTTAATAATAGTGAGAAATAAATAATTATTTTATTTATTTATAATATTATTGTCTATAAATTAAATTATGAAATGCTTCGTCCTTTATTATAAGTAAATATTTTTTACCTAGATATTCTACGTATTGAAAAATAAAAATTATGCATGAAATAAGAAGGAATCGTAATGTAAAAAGATGAAATCTCTATATAAAGATGATCTTTTTGTAATAATTAATTGTAGAAAATATCAAATCAAAGATTCTGACACTCCATGATTCACTGCTCATTACTATTCTTGCTGGAATGGTTTAAAATAATGGATATGTTATTCGTTGTTGTTCTGTCGTTGGTGGGGTTCAAGGTGGAAAAGGGAGGAGGGAGATTCCCCACAAGATGGGGTTGACTCTGACCAGATTAGGGTTGACTCTGGTACATCGGTGAAAACAACATAGAAGCTGGTTACGACCCTTAGCAATAAGAAAGACGACACTGATGATGATGATGATGAAATATGTAAATACGTTAAGTGAATATTATAACCAAATATTAAATCTATGCTAATTTGAATTTTTATTTGATCCTGTGCCATTGTCTGAGAAAACAAGAAAACGCAAAATTTTCACAGATATAATATGTAGGTATAATGGCAATGAAGGTAAAAGTACTGAGGAGACGTTAAGTAAATAAAAATTGTATATAATTTCTTCATGGCTCTTTGAAGACATAAAACATAATTTCCTGGGAAATATCATATTGTTCTCGACATTTTATCGACAGAAATACCGCTGTGTAATAATATTTTTCGGTCAGTTTACTAAAACAATCGTGTTATTATTATTATTTGTAGGCCAAACTCACACTTAAATGTAACAGTTTCATTTAAAACAATATTCTCTTAAATGAGTGTAAATTTACAATGAAAAAATATTACAATTAAAAACATACTTGAACAGATATTTAATGACTATGTTAAAAATCTTAAGGCATGCAGCAAATCTGTATTTTATGTTCACTCGCAATTAACGGTTGAAATCTAATAGATTATTTATTTATAAACGTAAACAGATTTCAGATCTATTGTGAATATAAAAAAGAGTTATAATAATATGTTTAAAAACTCATAATGTAAAAAACTTAAATCACGAATTTGGTCGAAAGGCATTTAAAGGAGTAGATAAAATTGAACGGTAATAAGGTCTCATAAACACAATAATATGGTAGCAAAACGATTCTATGCATAACGGAAAATAATAAAGTGCACGATGTAATGAAATCAATATCCGATACATTTTCCGCACGAAATACAAAAGCTCACGTACCACGTAGAAGTCCGTGGAAAAGGTCTAATGCAATTATCACTAGATATTGATTCAAATCTGATGAATACTTAGATTATACCAGCCTCAAGCTATGATTAGAATAATAATAGTAATGTAGAGAACTAAATAATATATTTTGTATAATATCTTGCTCATATCTTATATCATACACCACAGGCCATATGTATTAAATGCAGAGCATTTACCGTTCGCAAATGACTGAGACAGCGCCTTTTAAACATCTAAATTTATATCTTCTTAAATTTCTATCTCTAACAATTTTGCTTTGTTTTTTTTTTATTAAAGGCAACACTTCCTATTAAGAAGGTGATTTTTGTCATGACACAACGAATATGTGTACAACAAAGAGAATTGAATTATGAGGATTCAATGCATAGTACGAATATATTTTCTTTTAAATATATTTAATTCAAATTAATGAATTTTGATATTAATATATTTTAGTAAACTTTAAATGAATTCATGGAGAGAAGATTTGATATATATTTTGTTCAAGATGGTACGGGCACGTTGAACGCAGACCGCCAGATCGCATGATAAAACACACAAGCAATCTCCATGGATCTTCCTTGAAATACATCCAGATGAAGATCAAAGAGTTCCTGGATCGTGCAAAGACGAAACCAACTGCAGTGATTGGCCTAGGTGATATAATACAGGAATGAAGGACCTATAATTTTATTTAAGAATGAGGAGAACTGACCTCAACGGTTGGCACAGACAAAGAGTTGCGACGACGCTCCATAAAAACATATTCTAAAATATCCACATATCCACAATCGCACAAAGGTCTCTCCCATATGTGTATTTTGCTTTGTTTGCTTAGAAGAAAAACCTTCAAAAATATTCGACGTAAATAACAGTGAGATAACATATTAATAACTTCATATAATATATTTAAATTAGAAGTATCTGATAAATACATCAAACGCGAAGGATCGGCCCTTATTGTTGAACCAAATGAAGTTAAAACCTTTGACGTGTTTATTGAATCACTTCATAGAAAATCGATTTAAATAACACCGCGTGCTTCATCAGATCGCTGCTTGATGTTCTCCGAATTACAATGTCCCGATATTCATTATTCATCTGGAGTCCTGCATGTTGACCAGGAAATACAATTCCAGCAGTTCTGTTTTAAGAGAAAAGTCACGAATCAACTCACCAGTCAAGTATTATCAGTGAAACATTCGTTTGGGCATTGTTGAAATACGTCCACAATTTAGTTCTATCAGTTGTTTTGAGAACCGACAGATATTGATTATTTAAGAAGAGCCCTTGATGTATAAACGAGTGATATATTTTTTGTAACATTAAAATTATTTTAAAATAATCAAATTGTGTGCTTTACCTTATCTTGTACCTACATACATGACCGTTTTTGAGAATTTCTTGTATTCTTGGGAAGAAGATGAAGTAAAAAAGTATTCCTACAGAAGAAGTTTCACAGAAAAAACTGTTTTACTGTTCGCTTTATTTAAATTTTTTTGAATTTCATATTATTAGATACTATAATAGATGAAAGCTGAAAGAAAGTGTTCATATAAAAGATGAAAATGTGATATTGTAATTAAACATTTTATTTTATACTCATTAAAAAATACCAAGAAAACCAAACACATATGAATACATATGTATTACCCATTCTTGCCGTACATTATTTTTTGTTTTTGAGATACACAAAATTTACGGCTTGTAATAAATGCCAAATTATCCCAGTTTTCATTATAAAAATGAATTAAACCGACAATTTAATTTGCGACTTCAACGTGTTTTAAATTTACACACAATCGAATCCACGTTACTCTTTACATATTATCTTATACACTTAATCTTTAAGTGGCTTTCAATCAAGATATTCTCATGAATGTGTTGTCCGTTTCATAAAGACGTCACAATATTGTGTACCGCTTCGTGACCTCCAATACAATTAGCAAACAATTACATCATCAACCCAGAGGCAGTGGGGCTAAAGACCATAATCCACACTCAATCATGACCACATATCGTATCATGCATATTATATTACTTACATAACTGATTTATTAGGTATATTTTGACCGCTACGCCTCGTGCCATACCCTTATACCAAAAAGAAAAGAAAGATATTCTTCCGTTTTTGTCCGTCATAGTTAGATATCTGACTCCTGAGCCCAAAGTCCCTGGTTTTACTGTTTTTTTTTTATTTTTTTGGGTATAATTAATGCATAATGATGCACAACGACGAATACCAATAACCAACCATATTCAACTGTTAAGGAAATTAGCATGTATGGCATATAACCGACATGCAAGTAAAATAATATATAGTTCATAATGCGGAGAAGTGAGAAAAGAAGGGGACAAGGATTGGATTGGATTATCGGAGAGGTGAAGAAAGGAGGGGACAAGGATTGGATTGGATTATCGGGGAGTTGAGGAAAGGAAGGGACAAGGATTGGATTGGATTATCGGAGAGGTGGGGAAAGGAGGGGACAAGCGTTGGATTGGATTATCGGAGAGGTGGGGAAAGGAGGGGACAAGCGTTGGATTGGATTATCGGAGAGGTGGGGAAAGGAGGGGACAAGCGTTGGATTGGATTATCGGAGAGGTGGGGAAAGGAGGGGACAAGCGTTGGATTGGATTATCGGAGAGGTGGGGAAAGGAGGGGACATGCGTTGGATTGGATTATCGGAGAGGTGGGGAAAGGAGGGGACAAGCGTTGGATTGGATTATCGGAGAGGTGGGGAAAGGAGGGGACAAGGATTGGATTGGATTATCGGAGAGTTGAGGAAAGGAGGGGACAAGGGTTGGATTGGATTATCGGAGAGGTGAAGAAAGGAGGGGACAAGGATTGGATTGGGTTATCAGGGAGTTGAGGAAAGGAAGGGACAAGGATTGGATTGGATTATCGGAGAGGTGAGGAAAGGAGGGGACAAGGATTGGATTGGATTATCGGAGAGTTGAGGAAAGGAGGGGACAAGGGTTGGATTGGATTATCGGAGAGGTGAAGAAAGGAGGGGACAAGGATTGGATTGGGTTATCAGGGAGTTGAGGAAAGGAAGGGAAAAGGATTGGATTGGATTATCGGAGAGTTGAGGAAAGAAGGGGACAAGGACTGGATTGGATTATCGAAGAGGTGAGGAAAGGAGGGGACAAGCGTTGGATTGGATTATCGGAGAGGTGGGGAAAGGAGGGGACATGCGTTGGATTGGATTATCGGAGAGGTGGGGAAAGGAGGGGACAAGCGTTGGATTGGATTATCGGAGAGGTGGGGAAAGGAGGGGACAAGGATTGGATTGGATTATCGGAGAGTTGAGGAAAGGAGGGGACAAGGGTTGGATTGGATTATCGGAGAGGTGAAGAAAGGAGGGGACAAGGATTGGATTGGGTTATCAGGGAGTTGAGGAAAGGAAGGGACAAGGATTGGATTGGATTATCGGAGAGGTGGGGAAAGGAGGGGACAAGGATTGGATTGGATTATCGGAGAGTTGAGGAAAGGAGGGGACAAGGGTTGGATTGGATTATCGAAGAGGTGAAGAAAGGAGGGGACAAGGATTGGATTGGGTTATCAGGGAGTTGAGGAAAGGAAGGGAAAAGGATTGGATTGGATTATCGGAGAGTTGAGGAAAGAAGGGGACAAGGACTGGATTGGATTATCGAAGAGGTGAGGAAAGGAGGGGACAGGGATTGAATTGAAAAGAATGTGAATTAATATTTGAAATAGTATGTAGCTGTTAGTTACCCGAGAAAAATTGTGAACTTAATAAAAAAAATCATCATTAAATTATGAGCAAGCAATTTATTTTTATTGAAATGGTAACAGATATTAGTTTGAGCTCCGTTCGATAGACGGCCAGCTAAGAACACCTATATGAATGACTTTACATTGATTAAATAAATATATCTTCCAAATGAACAGCTATCACAAGGAAAAAACTCACTATTGAGGCATTCGAAATTGGTTAATGTTGTAACTGTGTAAAGTGATCACTAAAGCCAGCCGATGACAGGTCATAAGCCCAATTAGAGTGTCTTTGTGGTTTTCCTTGCTTTCATACACAAATCTCTTCCTCCATCTCTGTTGAGATGTTCCAAAAAATACCTATATACCTATTCATATAAATAAACATTTGGAAATGTATAAAATATAAATACTTGAAATTAATATTCCATCATTTCAAGAAGATTCAATATTTATGTAGTAAATGAATAACATTTAGTTTTGTGACGCAACCAAAAGAACCCTTTTTAACCAAGAGAAGACTACGATTAGCCAAGCCTATAAACAGTTCACTTCTCCACCAATCTTGAAGCTACATCTGTTTGATAATACACCGCTACATACTTTCGGATAAAAAAATCATAATGACAGCACTGTAACATAAAGAAAATTATAACTATTCAGTTCACGGAGAAATTATAATCATAATTTTCTGGAATGATTTCATTCTGGGCGTGCAAAAATATTAACATTATGAATCATAATGGAGGAAACTATAAACATTTGTAGGTACCTACCTACCTACCTATGTATAGCTTGGTGTAACCGGATTTTGGTGTAACTATTTATGTCTCGTGATCCATGACAAACATTAAGATAATTTCATATTAGGTATAGAACCAAAGTTTTTTTTTTGCAATTTAACTATTATTTTTATACAAACAAATTTAATACGTACGTTACGTTATTACGAGTAGGTAAACATTTTTATAAGTGTAAAATATACAAAATTATTCGTGTCTTTTGAAAGGACGTAAATATCTTCGCATGTATCTCAAGTACATCATAGAATATAATTAATATTTGTTCGTTGACATGTAATTATTCAATACAAATACTTGTAATTATTCAATACATGGAAATAATGGGTCGATGGTAATGGCGGAGTAGTTAGCGAGCTCCGCAAGTAATCCAATAGTCCCGAGTTCGAATCCTGCCTCGACTGATGTTGCATTCATGATTAATTTAGGGAATGCAGGAAGATGTTAGTATATATATCTTGTATGTTTTGAACTTGGATTCATAGTAGTTTGTTATAAGTATATTAAAATGCGCGTTAATTTTTTCACTAACATTTCTCTTTATTGCAATTTCTCTATATATTGCATTATTTTTCTTTTAATATTTTTTTTACTTTTTCAGCTTCAGTTTTTATTATTTTTAATTAAATACATGAGCTAGGCAAACTATGTAAACTTTGTTGGTTTTTTGTTTTGTTTTGTGTGTATTAGAATGTTGTCTTGTGTAGCTGCATGTTTACTTAAATATATAAAAACAAAAAAATAATAATAGGAAAACTCAAACGCTTTCAAATAAAAAAGGTATGTAAATAGGATCAGCATCAGAATAAGTATTTTTTGAGTAGGGAGCCCAACACCATGACTAACACTCTAACCTCTCAACCCGACCTGTCTAAAATTAAATTGATAAACTAATTAAAATATTTAGAAACACGTTGTGTGCATTCATAAAGTTATTGGTGCCTTTTTGATATCTACATAATAATATCATCATTCAAACACACAACAATGGAATCGATTCAAAATGAACACCAAAAAAAGACAATCAATAATACCCACAATGACTGATGAAGTGATAGAAATCGTCTCAATCATTATTGTTGGAAGATGAAACTTACGTTAGTGTAGTGTCGGCGGCCTTCTAGAAAACGGATGAATGAGGATGGCGTGTGACGAATGATTATTTGTAAGGACCCTACCTGATGTGGATAAATGCCCCCTTGATTTGTTTAAAATACACATGTTGTGACTAGACAAGCCAGAAGACAGGACAGGTATATCTACCTACATATATCTCTCAGTCTACCTTTTCTGACGGATGTTCTATGTTAGCTGTTGGCTGACTGACAGAATAGAACTAATGTTTAATTGGTGGCTCGGGATATCTAATACATTATGAAATGTTTTCTGCGGTTTTTGTTTTGTGAACACGTCCGGGGTTCCTCAAGGATGTCAAAAAAGCCCCTTGTAATTTGTAAGCGATATAATATTTATCTTCAAAAAACATCAGTTATATTTAAAGTGACACATGTTTGACATGACACTTAAATAAGGAACAGTTAGATGTCATAATAGTTATAAACAAAAAAAATTTTCGACTGTATCTGCTTGGACAAATTATAATCATTTCTCTATTTTTAATGTCATCTTGAATGACAAATAAAATATCTATTTAGACCTGTGATGTGAATACTCAATGCGGGGTAATATAAAACTAAATATATAATTAGGAGTTTTTTTCTCCTACCACAATGTCTACCAGAAATATAGATCATTATTATGTTTTTATTTATAAAGATACCTAAATATAAATGTGTTACATTTTTTTAAATTAAATCCTTTCTTCTTCTTCTTTATTTATTCGTGGCAAATTTCAAATATGTATTAATTTAATAGCGTCGATAGCTCGCGTGGGATTCTAACTAGAAACCTTCATCTCTTAAGGCTGCACTACTTATTATTTAATTCGAAGGTTTAACGCCCAGCATCAGTGACTATAGAACTTGAACGTCCTTGTCACAATAGCATATTCATCAAAAATTAATATTTGCACCACAGCGCAACATTAAGAAAATAAACCCACTCCTATATAGACCTTGATGATCTGGTGATAGAAATGTCTGGAACATTCATGACGTGTTCAATTATAATTTAATAGTATATTATATTATGTACATGCATACCATCACGCTCTTTATATTTTTGAGGTTAGCAGACAACTTAATGTTATACCTACGATCTTATATTAGTTATTTCGTACATAGTACAAAAATAGTCCATTTTAATTGAGTAAGATATTTAAAAACCAATGTAAATAATATTATGACTTCCAAAACTAATGAGCTGCATTATATATAAATACCTTTTAAACAATCGTACCTTAGGTAGATAAAAAATATTTTTCAATTAGATGTATACAATACATAAATACTATTTGCATTTATAGTGAGTAAATTAGCATAAAAAATATATATTTACTAAATATTTCATATAATATTAAAACTATAAAAAGCATAAATAAATTTGCTAAATAACACATTTAAAAAGCAATCAGACCGGTTTCTTTCATAGATATTAAATCAACAATATTAATTAAGTCGTATTTTAAAGATTGTTTACGATTATTTTTATTTTTAGTCGTATAAAATTATGTGTATGACGGAACTGTATTTTTCCTAATTAATGAGTTATTTTTAAAAATTACTTTCATAAAAAAATAGAACTGCAGCACAGAAATTACATGTATTAGAGCATTAAAAGATCAAAATTAATTTAAAATAGCTTTAAATGGTCATATTTTAGGTAATACATGATCCTATAAGTTGATTTTTTCTCGTGTGTATATTTGTCACGAAATAACGAAAGCACGACAATTGCGTGTAAATAAATGATCATTCAGAATTGGTGAAATAATTGTAAAAGATATTTGTATTTCATATTTAATTTGAATTGAAAATAATTATAATAATTAAAATAAATTTTAATACAAATAATATTGATTGAATTTAATTTAGATAATATGTAAGTCGAATGTGGGCCAATACCTAATCTCCTGTAAACAGAGCTGCTGCATGTTATAATAGCGCCTCCAAAATAATATGTTGTTTGTTCACGGAACTCCCAACTTGCAGAATGAATCAACTAACAATTTTAACTGAATTATCATTATTTTTATTAAATAAAATTGTTTGTAAATTCGTGTGAAAAATATGCCTGTTTTTTTGCCTTAATTTCTAAAAATAAAATAATTATTATAATATAATTATCTTACACCCCCGTTTTATCACAAAGGAAGGAAGAAGTGGTCAAGAAACATAAATGATGAAGATAATCTAACTTCATAATAGTTAAAAACCGCTTTGTTAAGTTGAATACCACATTTTTTTTACAAACATCGTGTTCTCACCCCTTGGGACCATTGTTCGTATCTCAACACCAGCAGGTATCCTCTTCAGACAATAGAATGACGCCCAACGACCTCTATGTTACGCTCAAACAAATAATAATACCACTGAATGTCAACTCTTTCAAAACAACTCATCACGTCAAATAAAAAACGAGTGGGTTGTGGCCAACACTAAACTCTCCACACCACAAATATTGACAATGAAATATTTTATTCATTCTAAATTTTACTACCAGGAATATAAATTTTCTAACGATAGTATATTTTCATGTTAAGATAGACAAACTATTAATGCCGTATAGTGAAGAATGCTTATGTTGTATGAAATATTTTAAAAAAAGCAGATAAATTTTGATTTAAAGAACGCGAGAGCATTTTCAAAATTTTGACACGTGATATCATATGAAGATTTTTTTGTTATTTATGGAAAGCTAATCAGTTCTATGTTCAAGCTCTTTACATTATAACATGAAATCAAATTACTGAACGTTTCCATACATAGAAATTTATCTAATTTCATTTTTATTCATACTAAATGTTACTATCAGGAATATAAATTTTCTTCCGATAGTATATTTTTATGTTAAGATAGACAAACTATTAATGCAGTATAGTGAAGAATGCTTATGTTGTATGAAATATTTTTAAAAAAGCACATAAATTTTGTTCTAAAGAACGCGAGAGCATTTTCCAAATTTTGACAGGTGATATCATATGAAGATTTTTTTTGTTATTTATGGAAAGCTAATCAGTTCTATGTTCAAGCTCTTTACATTATAACATGATATCAAATTACTGAACTTTTCCATACATAGAAATTTATCTAATTACATTTTTATTCATACTAAATGTTACTATCAGGAATATAAATTTTCTTCCGATAGTATATTTTTATGTTAAGATAGACAAACTATTAATGCAGTATAGTGAAGAATGCTTATGTTGTATGAAATATTTTAAAAAAAGCAGATAAATTTTGTTCTAAAGAACGCGAGAGCATTTTCCAAATTTTGACAGGTGATATCATATGAAGATTTTTTTTGTTATTTATGGAAAGCTAATCAGTTCTATGTTCAAGCTCTTTACATTATAACATGAAATCAAATTACTGAACTTTTCCATACATAGAAATTTATCTAATTACATTTTTATTCATACTAAATGTTACTATCAGGAATGTAAATTTTCTTCCGATAGTATATTTTTATGTTAAGATAAACAAACTATTAATGCAGTATAGTGAAGAATGCTTATGTTGTATGAAATATTTTAAAAAAAGCAGATAAATTTTGTTCTAAAGAACGCGAGAGCATTTTCCAAATTTTGACAGGTGATATCATATGAAGATTTTTTTTGTTATTTATGGAAAGCTAATCAGTTCTATGTTCAAGCTCTTTACATTATAACATGAAATCAAATTACTGAACTTTTCCATACATAGAAATTTATCTAATTACATTTTTATTCATACTAAATGTTACTATCAGGAATGTAAATTTTCTTCCGATAGTATATTTTTATGTTAAGATAAACAAACTATTAATGCAGTATAGTGAAGAATGCTTATGTTGTATGAAATATTTTAAAAAAAGCAGATAAATTTTGTTCTAAAGAACGCGAGAGCATTTTCCAAATTTTGACAGGTGATATCATATGAAGATTTTTTTTGTTATTTATGGAAAGCTAATCAGTTCTATGTTCAAGCTCTTTACATTATAACATGAAATCAAATTACTGAACTTTTCCATACATAGAAATTTATCTAATTACATTTTTATTCATACTAAATGTTACTATCAGGAATGTAAATTTTCTTCCGATAGTATATTTTTATGTTAAGATAAACAAACTATTAATGCAGTATAGTGAAGAATGCTTATGTTGTATGAAATATTTTAAAAAAAGCAGATAAATTTTGTTCTAAAGAACGCGAGAGCATTTTCCAAATTTTGACAGGTGATATCATATGAAGATTTTTTTTGTTGTTTATGGAAAGCTAATCAGTTCTATGTTCAAGCTTTTTACATTATAACATGAAATCAAATTACTGAACTTTTCCATACATAGAAATTTATCTAATTACATTTTTATTCATACTAAACGTTACTATCAGGAATATAAATTTTCTTCCGATAGTATATTTTTATGTTAAGATAAACAAACTATTAATGCAGTATAGTGAAGAATGCTTATGTTGTATGAAATATTTAAAAAAAAGCAGATAAATTTTGTTCTAAAGAACGCGAGAGCATTTTCCAAATTTTGACAGGTGATATCATATGAAGATTTTTTTTGTTATTTATGGAAAGCTAATCAGTTCTATGTTCAAGCTCTTTACATTATAACATGAAATCAAATTACTGAACTTTTCCATACATAGAAATTTATCTAATTACATTTTTATTCATACTAAATGTTACTATCAGGAATATAAATTTTCTTCCGATAGTATATTTTTATGTTAAGATAAACAAACTATTAATGCAGTATAGTGAAGAATGCTTATGTTGTATGAAATATTTTAAAAAAAGCAGATAAATTTTGTTTTAAAGAACGCGAAGGCATTTTCAAAATTTTGACACGTGATATTATATGAAGATTTTTTTTTGATTTATGGAAAGCTAATCAGTTCTATGTTCAAGTTCTTTACATTATAACATGAAATCAAATTACTGAACGTTTCCATACATAGAAATTTATCTAATTACATTTTTATTCATACTAAATGTTACTATCAGGAATATAAATTTTTTTCCGATAGTATATTTTTATGTTAAGATAAACAAACTATTAATGCAGTATAGTGAAGAATGCTTATGTTGTATGAAATATTTTAAAAAAAGCAGATAAATTTTGTTCTAAAGAACGCGAGAGCATTTTCCAAATTTTGACAGGTGATATCATATGAAGATTTTTTTTGTTATTTATGGAAAGCTAATCAGTTCTATGTTCAAGCTCTTTACATTATAACATGAAATCAAATTACTGAACTTTTCCATACATAGAAATTTATCTAATTACATTTTTATTCATACTAAATGTTACTATCAGGAATATAAATTTTCTTCCGATAGTATATTTTTATGTTAAGATAGACAAACTATTAATGGAGTATAGGGAAGAATGCTTATGTTGTATGAAATATTTTAAAAAAAGCAGATAAATTTTGTTCTAAAGAACGCGAGAGCATTTTCCAAATTTTGACAGGTGATATCATATGAAGATTTTTTTTGTTATTTATGGAAAGCTAATCAGTTCTATGTTCAAGCTCTTTACATTATAACATGAAAACAAATTACTGAACGTTTCCATAAATAGAAATTTATCTAATTACATTTTTATTCATACTAAATGTTACTAACAGGAATATAAATTTTCTTCCGATAGTATATTTTTATGTTAAGATAGACAAACTATTAATGCAGTATAGTGAAGACTGCTTATGTTGTATGAAATATTTTTAAAAAAGCAGATAAATTTTGTTTCAAAGAGCGTTAGAGCATTTTGACAATGTTGACACGTGATATCATATGAAGAAATTTTATGATATCTATGAAAAGCTAATCAGTTGTAAGTTCAAGCTATTAATATTCTTATATCAATATGAAATCAATGAACTGAACATTGCCAAATATAAAAAAATTCTCTTGTTACATATAAGTTTCATACAAATATCCATTAAATAAAATATAATTTTTGAAACCGTTGAATATTTTTCTTTTAACATTGACCAACTTTGAATACAATTTTATGAAGATTCTTGGTGTTGTATAAATAGTTGAAACAAAATTAAAATATCTCTAATTTCCAGGTCGTGAGAGCATTTTTTCAGTTTTAATAGATGAAATCATAAAGAAACATTGGGAAAAAATGAACCGTTGTCTATGGAAAACTAATCAGCTCTAAGTTTATGGACTTAACACATGTGATATCAATATGAAGTCAATCGGACTTATAGTTTGGGCTGCAGAGAGGACACAAAAAAAAAACAACGTAAATGATGAATTCATAGAGAAGAAATCAAAAGTTGTCTATGGAAAACTAATCAGCTCTAGGTCTTTGCACTTTACACATATGATGTTAATATGAAGTCGATCAGACTTATAGTTTGGGCTGTAGAGAGGACACAAAAAAGATAAATGCTACGGCGTACGGCGTACGGCGTACAGCGTATACGCCATACACACAAACACATCACGACGAAACTCATAGTGTGCATTCTCTACATGATACCCATTGAGAAATTGATGTAAAAAAAATACGCTTAAATTTTGCGAAATCATGACTCTCCCCTATTCCATAGTGTGGAGAGTAATAAACAGTTTGATTCCCTAGATTGAAACATAAAATTAATTTTATTATAAATGTTAATTTTACTATTCATTCTATAAAGATCCCTCCTCCTCCTCCTCCTCCTCCTCCTCCTCATCCTGAAACATACTAGTTTACTGTATATGTGCATATCTTTATTTTTTTTTATCTATCTTTTTTAATTTTCTTTTATCTTGTGTTTTCTTATGAATTTTTCAACTGTGTAATCGATTACTGTATAATCATTAATTTAAATTGAAGAAAGCACTTTTGGCTCAACTGTTATACAATAAATTTAATGTAAAATAAATAAATTATAGCTGTAACTTTCTGAGAGAAAATAAATAAATAAATAAAATTAAATTATTTGAAATATTTATCTCAATAGCCACGAAAAAAAACAAGATTGTAAAATTAGTTTCATAGTTTCTCTGAATTAACCTATTGTATAAAACAATAAAAATCATTAATTATTTAACTGATACAAACATGACTGACCAAAGTTACTTCAATTAATAAAAGTTACAGATCTTATGGTTTTCCCTTATTTCTAAGACTTTCATCAAATTCATTTCAGCAGCAAAATATTTTAAATATCAAATTCATTTATAATCAATTGACATATTTATCAGAATAAGAAATTAATAAAAAAAATAAAACGATGAAGAAAATTAATTCATTAAGAAAAATATCGGTGGTACAAAAAATATTTTATTATATGCTGCACTATTTTAATTTAACACTTGAGAGTCACACACATCATTACTCTCAACTAACGACTGTTTTATGGTTTGAAATGGAATCAATATTGTAGAATACAATTTTTTTAAACAAGTACATATACATCTTCCTACGTTCCCTAAAATAAGCAAATAAATTCTTGTGCTATAGGTGAGCGAAATTGGTCGAGGCAGGATTCGAACTCGCGACCACTGGATTACTAGCCCAGCGCGCTAACCGCTCTGCCATCGACCCATCTAGTGAATACCCATTTAACGAAAAATATTGTTTTTCTTAATATATTTAATTTGATATTCGAAATTAAATTTATATAATACTCTTCTTCTTCTTCGTCAGCCCTCATTCGTCCAGTAATGGACATAGACCTAACCCTGAGACCTCCACAGTTCCTAGGCAGACCGCATCCATCCGCCTCCAGCCACTTGTCTAATAACGTCAGACCACCTTGTTTGAGGCTTTCCCAACACTTATTTTGCACATTATAGGTAGAAATACCAGCACTTTCTTAGTGCGTCTGGAGCGACATGCTCTGCCCAGCTCCACTTCTGGTTGGCAACCTTTTGGACAGAGTCAGTTACTTTTTATTTCTCTCTTATCCACAAGTTAGTTTTTCTATCTCTTAACAAAATACCCAGCATTCTCCTTTCCGTAGCTCTTTGTATCACAGATAATACTCTGCATTTATATAATACAACAAATTGTTTTATAGAAAGAGTTATTGACATATTATCGTCTGTCCTTTCTCTAGCCGAAATCTTCTTCCCACACAACTTGAATAATATTATAATCTAGTGTTACTCATTCACATTATCACCAACCGCCTCTCTATCGAATATATTATGAAAGGATACAATCACATTTTGAATAATATTCTATTGTGTCAAAACGATTTTTTATCATACATAACCAGACATACCCATAATGGGAATAAGCGTAGAAAGTTCACTTTCGTCTTTATTTACGAAACAATGCGAAATCAATTTGAAATTCAATGCTAATTTAATAAAATGAATACGAATTTTTACATCTAACAGTATATATTTATATTTTTGAGCAACTTCCAAGTGTGTCAAATATCAAATTGACAAGCAAATTGATGTTATCTCACGAATCTGGACTTAATTATTAATTATTAAGTTTGTTAGTGTCATCTACTATTGTCGATTGTAAAATTTAAGTAAAATTGTAAAATTATATTTTTTTATACAACATATTTTTGATATTAAGTTTCCAAAAATAAATTTGAAACTACTTATATTAAAACAACACTGATAACAATATTTGGATTTAAAAACCAGAATATATTATATTTTATTTATAATTATTTATAATTATTCCTGTATTTATTTATTTTTTTAGCAAACAAATAGTCAAACAATATGCATTACAAATAATATGTGTTACGTTACTTTAATTGTAAGTAATTTTACTCGTCTTGAAGTTGTACTCCATGTGACACCATATATAAATTACTTTAATTGTAAGTAATTTTACTCGTCTTGGAGTAGTACTTCTTGTGACGACACCATGTATAAAAAAGTTATTGATTTAGTCCATAGAGGTACCTACAGCAGAATGAAATTATTGGAAAGAAAAAATAACAAAAAATCAAATATATGATGGACAATGTCAACCGAGATCTGAATATTTTATGGTTATTGAGAGTCCTGTGCTGCAGACAGGAAGGCTTGAAAATCCATTGTTCAGAAGGTTAACGCTCTACCGGAATTGTGCAGCCATCGGAAGTAAGAAAAACTATGAACCTTTAAACTCATTCGTTTACTATTTATTGTTGCATGTGAAACCTATGTCTCATGTAGCTATGTCTCATTAGGGTATACAAAAAATTGTAAGTAGGTACATAGCTAAGGTTTAGGTATACATACGTTGATTGGTTGGACCCATCAAATCTTAATATTTTGAATATAGATTAAGAAATCAGACGTTACATCATAAACTACCGGTTTAACATGGGCGGGATTTGCAAAAACATAGGTATATATTATCAGGGTGTGCATATTTAATGAATTATAACTATAATCATCAATGATATGCGTAACCGCATCCGACCTCTTCGATGTTTCGAGTGATTTATCATCAAAAGTATATAAGTCTTTGACTGTATCTTCACTGAATTGAAGATTCAGTAAAAAATAGTGAAATAAAACTGTTGCTAATCACATTTCTTTAATCATATAATATATATTATGTATTTAATTTGTGCGCGGATACTTTTAGATAATATATAAATATTCCTATAATTTTATAATAAACCTCACAACATCCATAGTTTTGATTTCCATTTTATTATATTGTTACGATCATAAAAGAAAATTTAAGATTGATCAAAACGCATTATGATGTTGATTTTTGATTAATTGATTGTATGCTTTGGCAATATTGGAAAAAGTTTTACTGTTTAATTATATTAGTCTCTATGTCGCCATAGACTTGAAACAAGATGAGGAGAAATGGGGACAAATTCAAGTAAAATTGATCAAAATTAAAACATATCTTCTTCTTCAACGTTTTCCGTCCACTCGTGAACGAAGGGCCTCCTCCATTTAACTCCACGTCGCCGTCGTCCTGTCCTGTGCAGTTTGCATCCAGGAAGTGTCAGAATATCGTTGTATATCGTGCATCCACCTCAGCTGCGGTCACCCCACACCTCTGTTCGTCGTACGAGGTCTCCAAGTAACACACTATTTGTCCACTTATCGTCCGAGCTACGTGTCCCACCCATTTCCATTTTTCAGAGTCGCCACACGGTGGATTTCATTTGATCTTTCTTTCACTGTTTCATTTCTTATTTTATATCTTAGTGACGGACCCAGCATGGTTCTTTCCATAGCTCTCTGAGTGACTCGCAGTTTCACTGTACTTAGTTTACAAAGAGTTATTATTGTTCTTATAGGTCATATGTATGTAACAACCGGCAGCATACACGCTTCATACACTTACCTTTTCAGATTTATGAGTGTTTTCCTGTTTTTCAAGATCACATCACCTATCACATTTTTTAGAATGTATTTTAACTTAGTCCAATCCTTCTTTTGAGTTTTTGAGCCATCTGGTATTCTTTATCCATTCGAATGCTATGCCCCAGGTATAAAAAATATTTATTCTTCGACATTTTTTATTTTTCTGCCCTCAACCCTAATTACAAACGTACAACTGTAAATACAAAGACTTAATTAAAATGAAAATAATTTATTTCAAATTGAGACAATATTATGCGAATATAAATAAAAAATTATGATCACTGTTTTAAAATTTTCATCGCACGAAACCGTTCGTAGTCATTATATAAACTAATTAAAAAGAAATTAAATTAATAGTGGAATAATCAAGAAGTGTTTTATTTTGGATAAGTATTAATTTGATAAATTAATATGAAATACCATCAAGTAAGTACTCTCGGTCAAAAAAGAATATAAATATAAACATTTTTTCTGGCTTGAAATAACACACGACAAATATACTGTTCTTCAATTTAGTAATAAAGTAATAAAATAATTCTGCCATGGTGGTATAATCAGGCTCAAATCATACCTATATAATAATTTTCGCACTTGGAGCTCTGGCATGTAAGCGAACAAAAATAAAAAAATATATATAATCCATTGTTGGGTAAATCACAATTATGTTTGTGCAGAGACAAAACAATCATTGAAGGAAAATTGCATAATTACTCTATAAAAATATCAAAAGGCATCTAAAATTACGCGGATGTGCCTGTATAGTGCAAAAAAAGACACAAAAGTACATTGATCTTTATATATTATATGAATTCCCATAGCCATCTGTGTAGTTTTTATAAAAGTTTTTTTTTATTTAATGTTACTTGTAGATCATGGTTTAATCCATAGAATTTATCTCCTAAGACACTCATTGATTCCATTTAAAACGACTCTCGATGTATGAATACAGGTTCCAGTAAATGTATTCCTAACTTGATCCAATATCTTGTTGGGCTTTTATTGGTAAACGTACAAAGAAGTCGATCGAATCGACTCTAGAAATTGCCTTTTTTAAACTACATATTATATTACAGTGAAAAAAAACTCATAGGATAGCTCCTAGTCAATAATTATTAATAAAATGTGCATTAACATACTACATTTTCCTGTTTTAGAAACCACTGCGTTTAACACCCGTGTATATCGAAAAGAATCAAAAATTAGCGAATAAAAGCTACACAATATGGCGTTAAAATATTTTCATTGTATCAATTAAATAATGCCTAGATACGGCTTAGGTGAAGACACCAATAATTGACGGTTATATAAATTTATTTTTTTATTCATATATTATATGTGGAAAAACAAAGTATGCACAATAATGATCTTTACAAAAATCAGATATCTACCACCAATTATAATCAACTATATAACCAATAATTTGCTAACACGATGATTTTCAATACTTATAAGTTCCGCTAAATTATATAGTAGGGGAGACCTAGGAGGAAAGTAACAAAGGAGGAAAGTAACAAACGAAATAATTTGAATAGTATTCGCTGTATGCACCTAGCACTAATTTAGAATATAATGTCTTAACACATTACACACATCTTTAGTACTGACCGATGGTCTGAAGTCAACGGTTATGTGTGTTTCGAGGTCCTTCCGAAAAAAAATGATTTAAGTATTTTTTTGGCGCTTTGTGTTTTGTTTCATATTTTGTTAATTACAGACATTTCTATAAGATATTGTGATTTGGATCAGTGCTTGGTGAATCACTATATAAATTAAACCAAAAAAGTAAGTATTATTTGTGGATTTAAGTGTAATATAAACATATTTACATCAAATTCTGGAAAATAATAGACAGAGGAGAAAAGTAACAACAAGTGTGTTACAACCCTCCTATATGTAGTTTCTTAATAAGTTTGTTCATTATATTTTTATGCTTTATTTAGATTTTAATAAACTAGGTGACGACCGCATACTCCACAACGGGAGGGGACGTGAATAATTTAATTTAATTGAATTATTTACATTTTCACTTTTGTTCTCTTTTCAGAGTACCGAACAAGTATACGAGGAAGACTGAGCGTGGATTAGCCAGTTCAAAAATATATGAGCTGGCTGCAGAAGAAATTCTGCAACGCGGCCAGAGTAAGAGAAGCGGCACGCTCGTATAATCTTTGCCACAGACAAAAATCTACCTCATCATCTGACGAAGATGATTATAATTATCTGCACAGGGGCTTTTAAAAACAGCCGTCCAAAAGAGCAATGGGTTCACCCATTATGTGTGCCACAATTGTTTACCTGAATAATTTTTATGAACTACTTTTAATATAAATAAATAATTTAATCATAAATTATAATGTTATTGTAACAATGTCGAACTTTTATATTAAAACAATAAAATGTATTCTGTTGGTTCTAAATATTTGTATGGTGTTACAATCCTCCTCATTAGGTGTTACAACCCACCTCAGGGGTAAGGTGAAAAGTAACAATGTGACGTCTGTGGTAAAACGTGTTTTTATCAGACATATGATCAGTTAATTTATAATTTTATCTTCTAATAATCTAGTTTAAATAATAACCTTTCAAATCAATATTTTATTTTTTCGTTCAAATTAATAATTAACTCTCCATGTACTGAAATCCAAATTTTGTTACGTTTCTCCTAGGTCTCCCCTATAATAAGTTCCGCAATTTCCATCAACTAACCATCCAAGTTTTAAAAATTGAATTCGATTACATGGGTAAATATGTACATACACAAAATATTTTAAGACGTATTTATGAAATGTAAAAATATATTATTGAATGCATTACTACATATAAAAGGAAAAAAAACGTACCTATTCGAAATGATAATTCACCAGGGGGGGGGTAAGTCTGGTCAATAGGCGGAATCAATACCATAAATGTTTACCCATGTCATAGATATAAATATCTTATGGAGTTCTATAACATCTTATATATTATATAACTCCATAGGATAATTATATACATGATCCAACTGTCGATTTGTTCAGGAGAACTTTGTTCTCTTAACATATCGACAATGTATCAAGCCAGAATACGCGAGAATTGTATGGAGAGGTCTACTTTTTTCACGGCTTTTCCAACTTTGAAGTCAAAAAACACCAACTTAGAGGCTTCGCAGCATATATGTTCTATACACGGATTTACTCAGAATTCGGAGTAGAACATTTCGTGTGTCTGTGTGTGTGTCTGTGTGTGTGTCTGTGTGTGTGTGTGTCTGTGTGTGTGTCTGTGTGTGTGTCCGTCCCCCCCTTATAACTTTTCATCCGCTCAATTTAAAGAGCCCAAAATTTCAGAATATATAAACAGTTATAGGCCTACAAAACTTTTATACTCAGAATTTTGAATTTTTGTTTCAGTCAGGGGTTATCAACTTTTGAATTTTTATTTTATTTTTCCATATATCTCAGAAACCATAAAAGCTAGAACGCTGAAAATTGGTACAAACATAGAAAAATAAAAAATCTCAAATGAATTTTTTCAAAAAAATTCCAGGGTTTTTCAAACATTTTTTATTAAGAAAAATATTTTTTTTAAGATAAATTTATGAGTTTAACTGCCTATATTTCCAAAACTTATACAATTATCGAAAAAAGCCGAAACACCCCAACTAGATAATTTAATTTTCTATAAAAAATATTAACATTGTAGTAGAAGATCTCAATTTTTTTAAAAATTGAATTTAGTGACGACATCGCTTCATACATTTTGTATGGCAGTCGCCTATACACAATACGTAAGAAGACTTAATAGTTTGATACTTCATCTCCAAACATACATACCATCATGCTATTTTCATATTCTGGGTAGGAAAAAAGGAACTTCCTCCATACTATCCTATCTTGACATACATACCTACATAATATATGTTGTATAGAAAACAAAATATCTGAAAATATTCAATAATTTGTATTTATGGGTTTATAGTTTGGTACATATTCTTCAACTATACATACTATCGCTATCGACAGTTGGATCTCATGTGTTACATGCAACTAGTATGGGTAAACATGGATGGCATTGATACCGCCGGTTGTTCAGACTTGCCCCCCAGAACTTTCTTTAAAATATTCCTATATTTAAATGCGATATTTAATAAGGTTTTTAAATTATATTGTGTTATTTTCCAACTGTCGATTTGTTCAGGAGAACTTTGTTCTCTTAACATATCGACAATGTTTCAAGCCAGGATACGCGAGAATTGTATGGAGAGGTCTACTTTTTTCACGGCTTTTCCAACTTTGAAGTCAAAAAACACCAACTTAGAGGCTTCGCAGCATATATGTTCCATACACGGATTTACTCAGAATTCGGAGTAGAACATTTCGTGTGTCTGTGTGTCTGTGTGTGTGTGTGTCTGTGTGTCCGTCCCCCCCTTATAACTTTTGATCCGCTCAATTTACAGAGCCCAAAATTTCAGAATATATAAACAGTTATAGGCCTACAAAACTTTTATACTCAGAATTTTGAATTTTTGTTTCAGTCAGGGGTTATCAACTTTTGAATTTTTACTTTATTTTTCCATATATCTCAGAAACCATAAAAGCTAGAACGCTGAAAATTGGTATAAACATAGAAAAATGTAAAATCTCAAATTGATTTTTTCAAAAAAATTCCAGGGTTTCTCAAACATTTTTTATTAAGAAAAATATTTTTTTTATGATAAATTTATGAGTTTAACTGCCTATATTTCCAAATATTTTAAAAATATCGAAAAAAGCCGAAACACCCCAACTAGATAATTTAATTTTCTATAAAAAATATACAAGATTTATTAGCACATCTCAAACTTTTTTTAACAATTTTTATAAAAATTGAATTTAGTGACGACATTTCTTCATACAATTTGTATGGCAATGGCCTACACACAATATCTAAGAAGACTTAATAGTTTGATTCTAATCTCCAAACATACATATGTACATACCATCATGCTGTTTTCACATTCTGGGTAGCATCAAAGGACTGACCTCCATACTATCCTATCTTGACATACATACCTAGGTACATGTGTTGTATAGAAAACCAAATATCTTAAAATATTAAATAATTTGTATTTATGGGTTTATATTTTGGTACTTATTCTTCAACTATACATATTATCGCTATGACAGTTGGATCTCATGTGTTACATACAAGTAGAAATAGTAGTGTTGGAAGATCCCCCGAAGGATGATCTTATAACATTGTCCAAGTAGCCGGAATAAACCTGGATGCAGAGAGGATAGAACGAGTGGAAGTGTATGGAAAAGGTCTATATCTAGCAGAAGGACCAGGGCTAGGAAAACAAAGGACTGACCTCCATACTATCCTATCTTGACATACATATATAGGTACAAGTGTTGTATAGAAAATCAAATATCTTAAAATATTAAATAATTTGTGTTTATGGGATTATAGTTTGGTACTTATTCTTCAACTATACATACTATCACTATCGACAGTTGGATCTCATGTGTTACATGCAACTAGTATTATAAAAAAGGATGCCTTATCTACTTAGTATTACAACACCTTACAACAAATGTCTGTAATTTAATACTTAGATAGTTCACAAAATTCAACGCGAGGTAGTAAAAAAGAAACTCGAATTATAATTTGTGCTCCCAGGCTTGGAATGTATGAATGTATGAATGTATACTGGAATATTATGCACTCAAGACATCCACAAATCAATTAAGAAAATAAATATACGACTGACAAAACTATTCAATAACTCCAATCAATGAAATATTTTCTCTGGTTTATTGAAACGAGTTACATTATTATTTATTCAAGCGTACCGGCAACATTACATAGATAATATAACATTGAAGATGAATATTCAAGAAAACTGGATGCAATACAAGGTTGATATTATAATTTATTGACCAGACCTGAATATATATGTAACAGATGAAGTGATTCTCGTGTCGTAAATTAGAGCTATTTAGATTCATTTTTAAGACAAATTTAATATACCTAATCTTAGATGAACAATATCCAGAAAAATAATCAAATCAAATAAAAAACTAAAATAAAAATCTAGCAAAAAAACTTTTTTTTTTGTTTTTTTTTCTGTGATTTTTATTATGATTATTATTTCTACCACATTTTTTACACCATGTGTATGTGGCAATTTCTTCCAACTAACTAGTCTTTCCAGTCCAGAGAAACAGGTGTGCCTAGGCAAATAAATTTCTCCTCTATTGGGAATTACACCTAGGACGATGACACAAATGCCAAACGATTTACCACTATACCACAGCAATATACTTTATGTATTTTTTTAAACTCTTCTTCCTAATATGATTACCTATGTCTAAAATGAATATTTATAGTTATAATTATAAATGTGAGGCACCGGATCAGAATAGTGCTTCCACTCTTTTCTATTATCATTGTTTTAAGTGTCTCGTAAGAGCCGGGTAATCGAAAATACAAAAGGCACCATAAAATCTTACAAAGCTCAGCAATGAGGTTCATCACCCATTCTGAATGTTGCCTTTTTAGGTGAGACGATACTAGTGTGTGGGCATACACGCATGTGTCATGCTTCCTTTTATAAAGTTAATGCACAACCGCACACATATCGCTGGTTACCCCAAATTTTGGGATATGTTATGATGATATGCATGTATGTACTTATATAATAAGGGTTGCCACAAAAGTGATAGACGTCACTGTTTATTAAGAGTAATCCTTAAATTTACCAAAGTGTAAAGTATATTGTTAAAAAGGATCGAAATGTACGCATGCGTGTCTTGAATATTATCTCACCTGACTTCATATTGTCAGATCAACGTCCCACAAGCTGATGCCATATGCCACTCACATTGAGATGAACCGTTAATATTTGGATGTAACAATAAGAAAAAAATACTTGGCCATCTTCAAATTGTTAAACATTGTGAAATACTCTCTTGTCTATGTAGATACCTACTCGGCTTTTTTGTGGACACGATTGGTCAGTCAACGTGTTGGTGGAAGAGAGAAAGACATATTATATACCCAATCTTTACGACAAGCAATACGTGTGGGACGATATTTATTGGATCCAAATATGAGGAAATACAACATAGTGATTCTGTGCCCACTCATCAACATTCAGACACAAAAGAAAATAACAGAAGCACATAACTTCACGCTTGAACCGTGTTTATTTATGATGACCTTGCTCCTTAAGCGACCTTTGAAGGATGACGATGATTGACTCATTTTATAAAATTTTTGACATAACTTCTTATAAACTTAAATTTCGCAAACTAAAATGTAACATAATATATGAACATTCTCAAAGAAAAAGTTATTATCTAATCTTCAATCATGCATACCCTCTGACATCTTTATATCAGTTCATTTGCATCCAAAAAAGATGCGAGTATAATACCAATTACTTCTGTGTAACCACAGTGCTTAAGGAAAAATGAATTGAACCATACATAAAAATATTCTTGAACTATCAATCAATTCAAGGGCTATCCATAAAATTTAACTTAACACTAGAATGAATCCCTGTAACACTGCGTTGACAAATTAAATTTATAACTTACATAATTTACCTGTCGATGATAAAAGTATTCTTCCGAAACTATTAGTGTCAATATAAATCATTTTATGTGGTATTAAGCAAAAACATATATACCATCACGCCATGTCCCGCACGGGGGTAGTCAGACAGATTTTTCTATCTTGACAGACCTCCATCGTCTCGTCTACATGCATGAATCTTCTCATACATGTTCGTTTGTTATTCCAAACAAATAAATGCCAACATAATAATGCATAAATATGAAGAAAATAAAGAGTTTTTGCAAGATTCGAGGTATTTGGCGTTTAGTTATCTCTGTCTACTTTATTAGAAACATATTAAGTTTAACATTACAACTAATTAGAAATAAATTGAAAAATATACAATAACTATGTATTAATCACGATTTTGAGTAACCGATTCTTTTTCCATGTGCGTGCACAATTCACGTATTCCGATTTAGCATAATTATGTCCGGAGGAACAAGAGGTTGGCTTCGAAAACGTTTGACCTAAAGTGATCAAACTCGTGATAAATACAAAGTTATTGTATATATTTTTATCAATTTATAATTTGTAAAAATGAGCCATAAAGTTATAGCAAATTCATATGAAGATAACTAATTAGAAGTAACACGAACGCTACAGACAAATAGATATTTGTATGCATTAGTTGAAAGAATGTTATCTGCAATGCCGATCCAATACCTCGGTAATCAGTTATTAACATCACCAGGAAGAAGTAGTGAACTTATAAGGAAATCTTACGTTACACCATACCACCTCCTACGCTAGCTCGGTCCAACATGTTTCACTGGCACTGTGAGGTCCTTACAATTAAGCAAACCTGACTATAACTGCACAGTGGTAAGAAAAGAGAATAAATAATGAGCATTGATAGTGTGTTTACATGTTAAACTAACAATATAGTTTATCCTGATTCACGGTTAAATAATATTTTCCTACAACACAATGCACCGGGTCTAGTTCAACAGCATTGTCTTGGAAGTGAGAACAATGTTCCTATATGGACAATTTTGTGTCACTGCACTATAGGCCGGAACTAAGGACTTAAAAGGAAGTAATAGAAGGTGATGTTGTATTGTCCCTGACTATTAAAACAACGAATTGTATTTTTGTACCTACCAACATCAATGCGTTAGTATGCAATCAAATCTACTACAAAAATATCCAGATTGTTGGAGAAATATATATACATATTACTTACTACAAAACAATTTATTTATTTACTAATAAACAACATTGATTGCCATACAACATACATACAAAATAAAACACATATTTAAGAAAAAAATATAGAATAAAAAAAAACATTTAGGTAGGTACCTATACACTTATAAAAGAAAGAAAAATCTACACAGTAAAACAATCAAATCAAAAATATAAAAGCAAACATAAAAAAATGTATACATATGAAACCAAATTAAACAAAAAAATAAATAAAAAAGTATAATATATAATAGCATTAGAAGCTTTATAATGCCATAAAATTAAAAATAAACAAAAAAGACATACAAAAAAATATTCAATTTGAAATAAACAAATTCGCCGTGAAATTGAATAGATTTGTCTAATGAATAAGAGATAAAACCTGGATAAATTTGCAACCGATTGAAGTGCACGAATGAATGAAAAAGCAATATAAGAGAAAATCCTTTATTCTAAAAACATGTGATTTTTATATCTTTTTTTCTCTCAATATAATTTAAAGATTTCTAATTTTTAATGGCGTTTCCTAATATGTTTGAAGTTGGGTTTGTGAAACTTTTAAATAAAATTGAATTAGATACAAATATAAAATTTATTACATTCCTACGTCTCACTAACTTAAACCATAGACGCGTTTCGTTTTATAAGATATCGATTAATTGAACTGAAACGAACTTCCTTTCTCACGCACCTGGGCTGATTTAATCCGAATAAACTGTCATTCGATAAGAATTACGCCACCATAATAGTGTGAGGTTGGGTTTACAATTTCTAAGACTTGTTTCTATGCGATTATACTATATAAATGTTTAAATTTTTTTTCAATTTTGTATTTTTCATAACAACCTCTGCTGTTAGCCACGATCAGATTTGACATCCTAAATTATTTTAACGTGCAACCAAATTTTGAAGCATAAGGAAATAATAAGGAAATGTAAGCATTGCACAGACTATCAAAATTCAATATAAACATTCGTCACGGATATTCATAACGTTTTCCGGTTAATGATTAATCTGTTTTATCACAACGCTTTGATAGTTTTATTGACAGGTGAACCGAAAACCTGTTAAAAGATTCTTCGTGTAAATTTTTCGAAAAAAAAAATACTCCAACTCATTAATAACATAAAAATACAGATATTGAAATTAAAATTAATTCCCAAAATAAGGTAACTGAACCTAATAATTCATAAGGAAAATAAAAAAGACATCATTTATAATATTGGCTGATTGTAATAATATCACTTCATTTCGTAGATATTTATAAATATTCGAAGATATTTATAAATTCTGAAGATATTTACATATAAATATTTGTTTCTTTTGTTTGTACACACGAAATCTACACACGAAATTATATAAGGTGGTGAACCTCATTGCTGAAATATATAAGATGTCATGCCTCTTGTAATTTTGATAACCTGCATTGATTATTTTTTTAATATATTTTATTTTAAATTACTTTCCGGGCAATAAACAGGTACTATGTCAAATATTAATTTAACACGCACTCAATAACATGTTGCCACATTCTGGAGACTTACGATATTAATCGTCTCACAGATCCAGACTGAAAACACAATTAAAAGCTGTGTCTCCATCGGGAATCGAACCCGGGACCTTTGGATCAGCAGTCAGATACCTAAACAACTGAGCCACGAAGGTCGACAAAATGCTTCAAATGCTTCAAATAAAAATACAAAATATATCTAAAGAAAAGTTTAGTTGAAAAAATCAATGTTTAGAACTCGGCGTATGAACGTTTAAAGATATAATGAATTGAATTCTGAAAACACACTAAAATTAGTGAGGAATGTCAAATTTATTAAGTTTTTGTATTTTGTGCTATTCTGAAGATTGAAAAATTCAGAGAAGAAAATTTTCGTGAGAAATTAATTGAAATAAATTTCTCCTCTGCTGAGGATCGAACCCAGGCCGCCCGAACAGAAGCCAAATGGCTCACCAACTGTGCCATGGCTGTAGGCTCAGTTTAAAAAAGATTAAAATGATAGAAGAAATCACTGGTGAATTATAAAATGGATATAGTTTAAAGTGACAGTTCTGGTGAACATATTTTTGTTTTTATGACTAATTTTCATTCAAATTCATTCGTCATCGGAATTGAAACCACTATCGAAATATTTTCATATTTTTAACCAATTAAAGAATAACAAAATTTTACAAGTGATTGAACAGCTGTGGCCTGAAATAACTAGGAATTGCAAAAATGTATTGATATTTAGTCTTTATATGTTTACTTTTTTTGGTATGACTATCTTTATGTAAATATTTGATAAATTTTTATGATTATTTTAAAAGCATTTTAATAACACATTTTTTTGGTCTACAGTATGACATCAAAATCGATAACGTAATGAATAAAAAAAATATATAGATTTCTTTACAGAAAACAGGCATATCATTAAATAAGAAAAATATAATTGTTGCTAGCATGTTTATCTAGAAAAAAATCTGCGAATCTTTGATTTTATACAAACAAATGACAGAGCGGTTAGCGCGCTGGGCTAGTAATCCAGTGGTCGCGAGTTCGAATCCTGCCTCGACCGATTTCGTTCACCTATAGCACAAGCATTTACTTGCTTATTTTAGGAAACGTAGGAATATGTATATGTACTTGTTTAACAAGGACATATTCATTTTTGTATATACAACAAAAATATTTTGTGTTATTCTAATTGAAAAATTAAATTGTGTAAAATCAATTAAAAATCATAAAATATAGGTACCCACGATGAATATGAACATACTAACCGCAGATATCAAAGAATTTTGATGTACAAGTTCCTTTACGAGCAGACTTTAAAAACGCTAACAATAATTTGATTCATAATTGAATAATACCTACCTTGGATCTGACAATCCATAATATTATAAGGTATTATTATACCGAGATATTATAAGCCTATTTGCTTCGTATAACTAATAGCCGTGTTGTATGTATCTGAACATTCTGCGGTCTGACGTTGCCTATTATACAATGTAATATTCCTATCATGTTGGAGAATATCAATTCTGTTATGAAGCTTGTAGGCACACAAATAAAAAGCCATCCGACGAGATTCATACAGGTACATGCATACACATATTATGGGTAATTACGATATTACAGTTAATTCATGTTGAAGGGTGCGTTGGCGATGTCCAATGTCAAGTCATCAACAAATCATTTCTTAATCGGATCGACACTCAATGACCACCAACTGAGAACGTTTAAGATTATTAATACACTTTGATTGATACATTTAATTTCGAAAAGTCATACTAACTATTAACAATATATATTGATCTACAAACTTAAACACATTGATCTACAGAAAATTTTATAAACGTAATATTTTGAATCAAATTGACCCCACTTTAGATTCATTTTTATTAAATGATTTTATAATAAAGATAATCAAGAACTTTTATTGTGATAAAACAACGTGGCGGACTTATTGCCCGCAGGCAATTTCTACCAGTCAACCACCAAAATGATTTACAATGTTCCGAATATAAAAAAAACTACAATGCGATGTATGAAAATTACGTATAGTTTCCGGCATATAACTTGAGAATTTTCGTCGTGGAGGGTGGCAGTTTGCACATATACCGACCAAGCAAAACGCCTAATTTTGCGATCTGCGCAGCCCTGGGGGGCAAGTCTGGTCCGACCGGCGAAATCAAAACCCTAGTGATTACCCATATCATGGATATAATTATTATATGGAGTTCTATAATATCTTAAGATATCATAGATATGGGTAATCACTAGGGTTTTGATTTCACCGGTCGAACCAGACTTGCCCCCCTTATTTGCCGATAACTATTACCTTCAGAAAAGAAATGTTTTATAAAATTCAGAATTTACTTTAAAACGGGAGGGTTGTAACCAACTCTATACTACTAAGTCACTCCACAAGTTATTCATATTCTGTGTGGAAATTTTGCAGCATTATCGAGCAATGAGTTTGTTAAATTATTTTTGATTCAAATTTTATAATGAAAACTTGATAAGTCATTAACGTCATTTTATGAAAGTGTTGTGCCTTTTTAGCAACGTGAAAATAAATATATCAGATTTTAAGTCTCCTGAGCTTGGGGTCAAATTGAAATATTTGAAAAAGTAGAATGAACACACCGTACAAAGTAAATAGCGCATGTACCTACACAGCACACACTCATAATGTAGATACATTGTAATGAAACTTTTAGAATACAATCTCAGCATGATCCTAGTTGATAATCTGCAATTAAAGAAATACGCTTAAAAATTTCGAATTCAAAAAGTTAAGTAGGTACTTAAAAAAAACGAAATCTTTTTTTTATTTTTAGCATTCTCATCGCCAGTTATTAGAATTTGTATAACTTTATAATAATTTTTGAGTTATGTACGGAAAAACATGCATATCAATGGTAATTTTGTATAGGATAAAAATGCATTCAATGGTAATTTTGTATAGGAAAAAAATGCATTCAATGTCGATATTATATCATATTAGTTAGTAGTGTGTCAAAATTATATTAGTCAAACGCAATACCGTGTCTAATATTACATAGAACAATGTTGGCACTTTCTACGGTGGCTTAAGAAAACGCCAACTTACATTGTTTTTATGGTAATATGCCCTCGTTTGAATGTTTATTGCACTCACCACACCAGCGTTGCAAAATTTAGAACTAGAAAAAATACACACGTACAGATGCATATCAATTTATGAGTCGAAAAATGTTATTTTATTACATTTATGCTGTAGTAAATCAACCAGATACGGTAAAATTATATTAAACCAGATGATAATCTCAATGTTGATCATATTAAGCAAATGTCAAGTATCTTTATGTGGTGTTTATTTGAAAATATGAAAAAAAAAAACATCAGGTGATTTAAAAATATATGCATAAGATCCATTTATTAAGGATTTTCAGATATGATTATTATTCCCCACATATTTAAACTTTTTAAATTTTGAAAGCAATCTTCTGATATATTTATTTACATAAGAGAAAGGTGAAGGATGAAGATTTATAACGGTAAATTTTCGTAAAACGATAGTTATTTTAACTAAAAATAAAAGTAAATTTCAGATATTGTCAAAACTTAAACAGATAATAGAATTTAATTTCAATATTAGTGGTGTAGATGAGCTGAGAATATCAATTTAACAATTCTATGTACGTCTCCCTAAACCCTATCTCGAGGGGCTCGAACTAAGAGATTTCTTTTGAATTTGTTGTACCTACACATCATCATCATCATCACTGGCGTTACAGCCCTGTGTGGGCCCTGTCCTCCTCCAGAATCCTTCTCCAGCCGTCTCTGTCCTCCACCGCTCTCCTACAGTTTGTTATTCCGATCGCTCTTATGTCGTCTTCTGTGTCATCCAGCCATCTTAGCATGGGCCTGCCTCTACTTCTTCTGCCCTCTGGATTGGTATTTAGAACCTTTTTGGGGATACGATCATCATTCATCTGGCTGACATGTTCCAACCACTGCAGTTTACCTAATTTTATCACTTGTACATAATAGTTCGTAATTATGTCGCATCATCCAAAGTTCATTATCATTTATTGGGCCAACATACATATTTTACAATATTATTTAGGTACTCGTTTACAGACCAATTAATAAGATCACGAAACACATCTCAAAATAAGAACTCTGGAAGTTTATAGATAGGTATTATTCAACTTAAACCAGAAACATTAGCACAAGAATTTAGCACTAGGTCACCCGTAATTTTTTTATATATGTCTAGGTAATAGGTACATACTCTCAAAGAAAATTGAGTACTTACCTATATTGAATTACAAATGGAATCACGGTCTAATAACTGGTGAATATTCATTCAAATTTCCTATTCGACAATTATCTATTTCATGTTAGGTATTTATTATCAAATGTAGTAAATCGAAATTATTGTGGTCGATATTAATTGTTTAACCAACCATTAAATTTAGCAATAATAACAATACATTTTAATGGAATCAAATTCGATTAATTAGTAACAAAATCATCAATTCCCAGTGTGAAACACAACTTCTCTTTGTGTTAAAAAAAATGGCCGCCAACTAATTACTGTTTAATTTGGTATTTTTCGCACGCGACTCCCAAAAAAAAGAAACGAAATATTTTTCTCACATTTCTTAATAAATTTGTGTCGGGGCAATAAATTGGTGAAAAATAAGCCTTACTACGTGTAATTTGATTATAGTCCGCCATTTCTTCGTGTCTAGTTCTGACGGGAAAATTTATTATTTTCGTATGGGACGGGGTAACGGTTCGGCACAATGGGATTCACACGACTCAAACATTTTATTAATTTCAAAACAATACGTACGTTTATCGCGTTCAACAAATTAAAACGAAAAAAAAACAAAAATTACGTACAAAGTATGGGTGAGACTGAGGTAAGTATATTATACTCCTCAATAGTTGATTTGTGAGATTAGCATAATACATCAAGTCTTCAATAGAACAAGGCAACATTTTTTAGATGCTGTTTATCATGTGGAAAAGATTAAGAAACGCGTTTATATTTGAACATGCTGTAAGACCAATATACAATAAGTTAATTTAATGAACATTTCTACATAATCTGTATTTAAATATTGAAGAATTCAAGTAGATATTAACATTCGAAAACAACTAATATAAGAGATTTCATTATTCGGAAAATAATTCAATATATCACTTTGTCTTTCTCATCACGAGTAAGGAATATTTTTTTTTTGTAAATTAATAATATATTATAATAAATAGTTATAGAGCACTGCATACAAATATAAGCATACATGTTATATCAAAAAATAAACATGAAATAGTATCTTACAATAGTTAAATGTCTCAGTAGTTAAAATAAACTAAATATTGTATTGTCTTGTAAGCATTTTGTATTTACAACCGAAAGTCAATTTATTTCTTTTTATTGTTTTTTATATAACCCAGAAAATCAAGAAATGCTTGTGAAATAAATTTGAATAAATCCCTCTTCTGGTGGGAATCGACCCATAGCTCAGAGGACACCGGCATAGATGTCAAACAACTTACCGTTATGTCACGGCGATTGACAACATTTACTGTAAAATATGATTCATTAAAAACACTGAATCATTTCTACTTAATTAAAAATAAATCAAAGGTCCTTGCAAAACCGTTAATGAAGGACGTGATGTATTACTCTGTTGTACTCGTTTATTATCGAATTTAGAGAAATCAAACCAATGACAGTCGATTCGTTGTCTCGCTCTAACGCACAGTTTGTAAACGAAAGAGAAAGAAACATCATATTTGAATGATCCAACGAAGAACAATCCAGACGCAATCGAACACTCGGTGAGAATATTCAAGTATCTCGAACTATCTCGAACATTACGTTCGAGACACTATACGTTCTGTAATAACAAAAATATTGTGTACCTTATTTTAAAAATACTGTGTAATAGGCATAGAATAATAATAGTATAGAATACTCTTTAACCTGCAGTAAACGCGACTGCTTTATGTTGACTAATTTGGTCAACATTTTGCTACGAGCATTCAGTAATCATTTGGCCGTCTGCGTGATACGTTCTCCAAATAGGGAATTTTTTAACTGCTTGCAAAATTATTTATGCAGTCATAACGAGTAGTACTATACGAACAATGTCTACCAGCATATTATATTGACACGTGTCATACATATATTGACACGAACCGGCCGATAAAACGGATTCACTTTTTCAGCGAGGTATTGTATGGGAATGAGTATTCTATAGTTATTATTATTCTATGGTAAAAGGGTATTTATAGGGAACTTATACTTAATTTTAAAATTGTGTGCCGACCATTCACTTAAGAAATGTTCAAAATAGTAATGATATTTTGTTTTTCAAAACACACTGCTTAGGAGCAGTAGCACTCTTAAACAAATAAAATATTAATGCTTCCGTGTATGTACTATATATGTACAGTTGACAAGGCCTTGAAATTCGTGGTATAGTAACACGAGCCTATTGTATTTTCAACATCAGATCTGGGCAAGAAATCTACGGTAGCTTTTAATAAAAAATAATTGATTTTTTGTTAAAAACATTAGGTCATTTATTGTAACTATAACGATTATATTCTCAGATTATATATATATATATATATATATATATATATATATATATATATATATATATATATATATATATATATATATATATATATATATATATATATATATATATATATATATATATATATATATATATATATATATATATATATATATATATATATATATATATATATATATATATATATATATATATATATACATTTACACGTTATAAATACACTTTTTTCTTTATCATACAGTATACATCATAGTCATTACTTTTAATACATTCATTGTGATATTTATTTCAATTGATAATCTTTAAATATAACGTATGTATATATTTGTCGCAAACGTACAAGAATATGTACTCAAATATTTTTTAATTTGTATAAATGAATTAATAATCTTTTTTTCTATTTTTTGACTATGATACAACTCAATACTACTAATATTATTTCGTGCAGGTTCAAAATTAAAGTATTAGGATAACAAAATCTAAATATTTTCATTTCCTTTGAAATACATAATATGGGTAAATAAATAAATTGTATTTTAAACCCGACTAAGAGCGAATAAATTTATATTTATTTCTTCCAACCAACCAAGATTATGTTAAAAAAATATTTATATTGAGTGTAACTGTGCCACCGACCGCCGTGGCACAGTTGGTATGCCGTTCGGTTTCTGTGCGGGCGTCCTGGGTTCGATTCCCAGCAGAGGAGAAATTTATTTAAATTCATTTCTTACGCAAATATTGCTTCTCTGGGCTGGAAACACTGGTTAGTTGGAAGAAATTGCCATACGGCAATAAACTCGCCACTTGCGCAGGGTGCAAGGAAGTGTTCATTATTATTATTATTATTATGTATAAACGGCAAAATATTATTATCAATCATAAGGATTGATTGATAATAATATTCATTCATTCATACCGTCACGGCATAATCCCACAGGGTGAGGTTACCAGCGACAGGTGTGCGGGTATGCATTACTTTATAAATATAATGCTGATCCTCAATACTAACTATGTGAGATGTTATTTTGCTTATTGTATTTTCGATTATCTTTACTCTTACGGGACACCGGAAAACGATTAGGTATAACAGAAAATAATGGAAGCATTATAGATTATGGCGATATATATTGAGATATATAAAGTTTCTGGATGGATTAAATATTCTTATTTAAATTGCGATAATGTCTTGAAATAATTTTTATTAATTTCTATTATTGTTATTATTATTATGCCCATTTCTCAAGTTATTCCTCGAACAAATATGTCAAATCAGTTAGGCGAAGACAACTATAGGCAATATGCGATACTAGACTTCATTCGTCATTTTGTATAGTGAACCTATACAAAAATTATTCTTATACTTAAGTCATATTATAAAAGCTTTTTTTCTGTAAAAGGACACCACATCAGGTAACAACGATTGAATAATATAAACCCTGAGTAGAAATGGCTTTCAGAGATAACAGCCTTAAAAGTGTTGAATATTTATATTTTTACATGTCAATTATAGTATGAAGCGTTATAGATGTAAATAAAAAAAAACACGCCTTCCTTTGACAGACACATTGGTTGATAGAAACCCCCCCTACGAACACCTTTAAATTTAAATAAATTTTTATGTCTCGTATTTAAATAGCTGTTTTCGACACTTTGAAGGCTGTTATCTCCGAAAGCCACCCCTACACAGGGTACATATTTTCCAATCGTTGTTATCTGCGGTGGTATCATTTCACATAATAAAAATCAGCTTTTATACAATGACGTAAATTTGGCTGTTGCTGGCTCTTGGTATATTGAAGAAGGGTAGGTAAGTGAACACATAATTACGTTTCCCACTAACGCTAAATCATTATAAATATTTTATTCATTTGACTCATGTCCCGGGTTCGCAGTTTAATTCCTACAGAAAGGAAATTAATAATTATACATACATACCTACCACGAATTTCTGGTTTCTTCAGATATAAAATCGATTCAAAGTGACTTCGCAATTAAACACAGAATTCCATCACTGGTTAGATGGAATAGCAATCATCTCGCAACAGTCGCAACTTCTGAGCAAATCGCAATAAAAAATAACTCTTTTTGGTGTTCATGATTTTCAATATAAAAATAACTGCTCAGAAAACGATGTCCATTTTCCTAAAATACTTACAAATTGACAACGACCCAATTTTTTGGACAAATATTATATATAAGTCGGTATGTATTACATATAACTCAACTGATCAATTATTCAATTCAGACAATTTTAATGAATGTATATTATTAATCTGTAAAATGCATATGTTTTTGAGAGCATGTGGAGTTATTTATATTGAACAGTATAGATATCATAATAACTATGTGAAATATTTCGGAATTTTGATATCCTACAACTTAATTAAGTTACAGGGAACTACGATATTATGATTCCAAAAAATGTATGCAAGATTCATTCTTAACTTCTAGGAGAGAATTTATAAGTAAAATTACCAAGAAGGAAGTGTTAAACTGATGAGAATGCAAAATTATTCCGACCCTGACACACCTAATAACAGTTCATTGGAACTTAATAATTGATACTCAGTAAACATCTTATAAGATGAATCTATTATTTTGTATGTCTTTGTTTTTACATAGAAGCTTGCCATATGTATTACACTTAACTATGTATATATTACATTTATCATATATATCTTGTTATAATTATTTACTTTCTTTGAACTGAAATATGAATACATGCTTTAGCTAAGTATTGTACAGAGATACATATTATATGTATTTAATATGCTTACAGTAAGGGGTATGTCTAGTTTAGTGAATGTGAAAATGAATGTCAACTTAAAAACAATATAATATTATGTAAATAAAATATAAATATAAACAAATACACTTACATAATATGTCCATTCAGTTTAGATTGGAATCATAATTAAAAAGTTTTTTCATTCTTTCTTCCTAAAAGATAATTTATACATTTTTACTAGTTTTGTCTGGGTTTTGTAATATTTTTAAATAAATAGAGTCACAACATTTTTTAACACAAAGACCGCTATATCTCTTGTATGTAAATAAAATGTTTTCTAACTATTATGAAGTGTCGCATGTTGCAATAAATTAACTGTTATACATACGATATAGATGCATATTTACTCACGCGTAGAATTCTCAACATAAAAAATTTCTGGAGTGCAGAAAGTACAAGGGATCACAGGTTTATGTTGTTTCAATTTTAAAATTGGTAAAAAAGTATTAAAACTTTGACTAGTAGATAATTGCGTTTAAATTCCGTGTTCACAAATATTTTTGAATTAGATACTTTTAGATATGAACTAAGTGATTTTTGTAAATGTATAAACACAACAATGAAAATCAGGGATTTTGTAATGATTCTTAATGGCGGTTTTATATTACACATTGTTTATACTTGATACGAAGTCCTTGGCTAATATCAAAAACCTTTTTGCTAATTTTGGGATATTATATTATAAAGTGGGTGTATAGCAAATCGAGCATTTATTGGAATGCCAATAAATCAATTAAAAACATTTTAAATAATAAATGAATTTGGAATGGTAAAATAAAACCAAAGTTTTCAGTTCTACTAATTTAATGACAATGACTAGTTTCGGTCATCCAGTGACCATTATTTATAGTGCTTAATTGTTATTAATATCATTAGTAAATCGGCCAGCGCCGTTAATTAAAATAAAAGTTCTACTAATTTAATGACACTGACTAGTTTCGGTCATCCAGTGACCATTTTTTCAATTAATTAAATTAAATTAACTTTGTGTACACCACTAAAATTATAACTTTTATTCGCTTGAATAAAAATTCCTCAACATGTTACTGGAAGGAAGTTCCCTTCCTCAAAAATATATCTTTGTTCAGAAAAAAACTCAAAACGCACCTTTTTTGCAAATCTTACTAGAGCCAAGATGATACAACGTAATCAATTTTCAACGCTCTTGAAGTGAGATATTCACAAAAACGGCGCTACATAAATTATCCAAATTATTATATTATTATAATGAAAGTATAATATACTTTGTATCCCCCTGAGGAAGAAAACTTTGTTCCCGTAACATGTTGAGAAATTTTTATTCAAGCGAATAAAAGTTAAAATTTAGTGGTGTACCTACAAAAAGTTGTGTTTTATATAATTTAATTTATAAAGATTCCTTCTAAATTATTAGACAAAATCCTGCCAATAAAGTCAATGTAATGTGAATTGACGTAAAGCGTGCTTTATGTGTACTTATAGTACAACGAACTGTTTTTCTAATGGGTATTATGCGATAGACATTCTGCATCAGTTGTTGACTACATAATAATATCATAATATGTGAAGTGCTAGAACCTTCCACATAATGTTGACATGCAAAGATGTTGAACATTCTATTCCATGCCGGCTTTAACTGTAAATTCACTTGACTTAATTAGTTCAATAGAATGATGTTCTCCCGGTCTGGTTCTCTGCTCTCTTCTATTATAATCATATAGAGAAGCAAAAACTGCCGGCTAAAAATTCAACGCGAATTGTTTCCTCTATGCATATTTATGGCCAATTTTTGCAACAAATTGGCAGTTCCTTGTAATAAAGAAATCATAGGAGCTCGTTTGATGGAACCAGATTTCGATTTAATACACACTACACTAAACCCGAACAATCGAGTTTATAATTTAACCACTTGTCTTTTAAAATAATATTACATTCAACGTGAATGAACAATCTCATTTTACAATGTTCAACGATTTATTACAACGAATATCTATTTAAAGTTCATTTATCTCTAATACCAGATTATTTAGTCGAGCGAACGAAATATTTCGTAGTATTTATTTTAAAGTTGGTACTTTTTAAGAAGCCATTTGACTTCTGTGCGAAGGTACTGGATTCAAACTTATTAAAAAATATCTATTAAGAAAAATAATCTCGCTTTTCTTGGCTAGAAACATCGGTTAAATGTAATAAATCGTCATTTTGAAACAGACTCGCCACTCTTTAGACATACAAGGAAATGTTTCTTATGATAAGAGTTGAAAATCGAAACTTCACACTTGAAAATTGACATGTAATGAAAAAATGATAATTGATGAAAAAAACTTCATTTCGAGTAGATAAGAATTTATTTTCATTTCTGTTTATACTGTAGTTACTTAATATTTTATTATTAAATATATATTGACTCGTGAAACAAAATTTCAGTTAAGGAAAACTCAAAAATTAGCCTAGTCAAACTACGTGTCAAACTACGTCTTATCCAGTGAAGGCTAACAAATAAAAATATAAGAAATAAATAAATAAATAATATTAACACTATATAATATATTTAGTAGCTAATACAAATATAATGTTAGGTATATATATCTATAGATAAAGACCGCTATGTTTAGTGCAAGGTCAAACGGTTTTAGCTAGTAAACTTTCCCGTAGGCGTGGTTAGTATGGATTTTAATAACAATATTGTCGCAGGTAGGTACCTATAACAGTATAGCAAATAGATATGCACATATACATAATACTATATAATGATATTGGAAACCGGTATATTAGTAATGAGTTAAGAGCATACTTATCTCGTATTTATTTTTGAGGAGCCTGTAATTGCTGTTTATAGATGTCTAAGAACAAATATAGAAAAACACGGATTGAAAATCTAAATGTGAACCTTGTTGAGACACTTTTTGTGTTAAATTACTATATATTGCATAAATTTTAATATTTTCACTGAACACCTTTCAACAGTTTATTAATTTTCTTCGATTTTCCGCAAAAAGTCAATCGTGTTTCTAATTTTAAAATGATTGATATAGGTATTGATGAAACATAATAAAAAAAATAAAAAAAAACTTTATATAAATATCCTTTTCATATAAATTTTAAATAAATAATACTTTGTGTAATTAATACATTTGTGCAAGTAAATAATTGTACCTACTCTTTGCCACTGGCTTGTTTTTTCCACGTGTCATCCTTCCAAATCAGTATTATAAATTTTTTATATTTTTTCAAAATATAATAAGTTTAAGTGGTTAAAATAATTAAAATAATCCAACTGTCGATTCGTTCATGAGAATTCAATTCTCTGAATGAATCGACATTATTAAGCCAAGATGGGTGTACGAAGGAACATTTTGTATGGCGTAGTGGACTTTTTGCATGCTAAAAACACCAAATTAGAGGCTTCGCAGCATATATGTACCCATATATGGATTTACTCATAATTCGGAGTAGAACATTTTATGTGAGTTTTGTGTCTGTGTGTGTCTGTCCCCCCCCCTTATAACTTTTGATCCGCTTGATTCATAAAGCCTAAAATTTCAGAATATATAAATAGAACAAACTTTTAAACTTTTTTTCCCAGAATTGTGATTTTTTGTTTCAGTCAGGGGTTATCAACTTTTGAAATTTTGGTTTATTTTTCTATATATCTAAGAAACCATAAAAGCTAGAACGCTGAAAATTGGTATAAACATAGACAAATAAAAAAATTTCAGGGTTTCTCAAACATTTTTTATTAAGAAAAATATTAAGTTTAACTGCCTATGTTTTTTTTAAAATATCGAAAAAAGCCGAACCATTCAAATAGATAATTTAATTTTCTTTAAAAAATGTTAGCATTGTATTAGCACATCTAAATTTTTTTTTAACAATTTTTATAAAAATGAATTTAGTGACGACATTGATTCATACAATTTGTATGGCAGTAGCCAACACACAATATCTAAGAAGACTTAATAGTTTGATACTAATCTCCAAACATACATAGGTACATACCATCATGCTGTTTTCATATTCTGGGTAGGATCAAAGGACTGACCTCCATACTATCCTATCTTGACATACATACCTAGGTACATGTGTTGTATAGAAAACCAAATATCTTAAAATATTAAATAATTTGTATTTATAGGTTTATAGTTTGGTACTTATTCTTCAACTATACGTGCTATCGCTATCGACAGTTGGATCTCATGTGTTACATGCAACCAGTTATATTTTATATTATAGGTATGCATCATTTGTAATATTATAGCAACCATACATACATATGTAATCAATGAATGACATTTGGTTTTAATCTCGGATTTCAAGGATTGATTTCAAGTGCATCGCACTTACTGTTTGTTTGTGTTATTGATTTCTCATTGCAATGCATATTACTAATTATTTTTAAATAGTTTATTACATGATCATGTTTAATTTTCTAGTTTGTTTTTGTAAAAGTTATAATTTGTTTGTGTACGGTTTGTGATTATTTTGAATTTTGTTTGTTCTCTGTGTATTAATGTTGATGTTTAGGTCACTGTTCCTTTTTTATGATTTGTGTTTCTATTACTAATTATACATACATACCATCACGTCATATCCCTTGCGGGGTAAGCAGAGAGAACCGAGCGCCATACTCCTCTATTTTTGCACACATTCCTAGCTTCCTTGACATCCATGCATCATCTCATACATGCTCGTCGATGATTCAAGTTTCATATATTTCCTTTTTTCAAAATATCATTCACATCGTCATGCCATCCCTTTCTGGGGCGGCCCCTGCTATTCACTCCATCTCTTACTGCACCCATGTATATTTTTTGGTTAGTCGTCCATCATTCATTCTTTCAATATGTCCAAACCACCTCAAGGAATTCACTTTCATTTACGTATTTTTCTTCTTTATCTTGCATTCTCTCGTTATGTTTAAAAATGATAATATAGATTTTTTTTAAAGGCTTATGTAAAAATAATTGTATTACAATTACTTACGGCCAGATACAAAGTATAAAATTACAAGAATTCAATAAAATAAGTTTACGAATTATGTTCTGAAATCAATTAGTATTACTCTTATTGTTTGCAATAGTAAAAATATGAATTGTATTCAATATAAAGAATGTGTCTTTTATTAATCAAAGCATCATTTTATTTCCGTGGTGATAGGATCAAATAATATATAGATATTCAGACTAGTAAAGGGGTTCAACTATAATCCGTTCTTTACAAATTGTAATTCATAAACCTTAGTAATAAATACTCACTTCAAAAACTTGTTAAATCTCGGAAAAAAACATACCTACGCAATACGACTTCAAAAACTTTAAATCTGATAATTTACGATAAGTTTGTATTATCTCCCGATCCTTGAGATTCAATACGCAAGGAGGGAATCTCCTTAAATTATCTTGACAGGTATAAATGCAGTCAGAACCTTCTTTGAAGTTGTAAAATGTATATATATTATAACGTTAATATATGTATTTAAGTCAACGTATGTCTAGACTGTTACTATACATAACAATAGTAATTGTTGAGCTCATATTATCAAAAAACTTATATCAAAAGGTAGGTATAATATTAAAAAAAAAACACATCCTTGTTCCAAATCCTTTAAATGTAATATTCATATTTTTACAAAAATTGATGATAATATGAATGTTTCTTTCACTCATTCTGAACATTTACAAGCAAAACAAATAATAATAAGTAATTTATATAGCACCGTTTAATGATTTAATATCATTCCAAGGGCGCTGATGGCTCAATTCTGTAATGCTCTGAGAAACAAAATTGTTTTTAGTTTTTTAGAGAAGGTGTCTTTGCTTTGAGCACCGCGGAAATCAGGAGGTAGTTTATTCCACTTTAATGGACCACTCACACTAAAGCATCGATCATAGTATGCCGCTTTGTTGGCTCTGTCCACCTCCTTCCTCCTTTGGTACTCTGTGATACAGACGACCTGAGTGTGAGGTGCCTCCCAAAGAGTTCTTTTCTTTGACATTATTATTATATGTAATAACGAAACCATGTAATTGTAAAAAAAATATTAATGATATAAAAATCTATTTGACTAAAGTATTTTTTTCTTATTTAAATGTTTGAATAAACAAAAAAAATATGTGTTAAAATTCACATTTTATGAACTTTATATCTTCATGAATCAAATTTATTCATTTTTAAACTTTTTTGATTTTAAATTTGTTTGAATTTTTATTTAATTGTGAAAAGTTTTTTCTGTCAAACCCAATGTAGGGTAACCAGCAACGGGTATGCGGTTGTGCATATCTTATAGAAGAAATTTAGATCAATATAGGTAATCAAAAATACAAGAGGCATGACATCTGATATAGTTCAGCAATGAGGTTCACCACCCATTTTGAATGTAGCCTTTTTAAGATGAGACGAGACTTCAGACTAATCTGTGGGTATACACGCATGTGTCGTAATTATGATGTTACTTAATTTAAAATAGAAAGTCGTGCATCTATCGAAATTTATGTAATATAACAAATCACAAAGTATTTCAAAATTTGAATACCAGCTCGGTTTATTTTTTGTCCAATATAATTAATTGATGGACCTACATTTCAATACAAATGTTATAGAAAAGTTTATTTTTGGTGTGAATGAATGTTTTATAACATAACTGTGTATACTATGGAATCTATGTGGTTGGTAGTCATAGAAAATAAAATAATACACAGAATGTGTGTCACATGTATATAAGTTCAAATGCGGCATTTAAAAAAGTGATGTATGGAGAAAGCTAAAAACAATACAGAGTTCATCACGCAGTTCTGTTTCATAGCACCGAGAGAATGATGCGTACCCAACATTCCTATCACAAAAACGTGTGGATTTCCTAAAAGTGAAGCAAGACATCGGCTCAAACACTTTCATCTTGATATTATCTGTCAGTCTGATGCCTTCTTGGAGGTAGTGAATATTCACTGTTTCACATCGTTGAAAGAATAACGACTCGAAGCCATCTCTGGTTGACCCAATGGTATTGTTTCAGTCATTAAAAGTCATCTGAGGTACTGTCACGCACGGAGACGAAACATTTGGTTCTCATGTTGAAGACTGAATTACAAAATATCTCCTTCTCGGTCAGCGTTTTCCTTGTTTGTCTTTCCGTCTTGTTTGTTCTGCAAATTCCCACCTTTTAGGTCTACCGAGAGTTAAGAAATCACCAGAGTATACAAATTTTATAGTTGGGTATATAAACATCTATCAATTATTTCGCAGTTTGCATAACCAATAGTTTATATATCTTCAAATACTTTTTGTTTACAAACTATTCAAACTCAGGGTTTTAATGATATTACCATATAACAAATACCAATGAACAGCATTTTTTAAAGGTTGTATTTGTATATTTTTTGATCGAATTCGTTTGTGACAAAATAAGATCTTTTTAACATACCAAAGAAATAAAAAAATAATATCTTGACGATCCAGGAGAGGAGGGCTGACCCCTATCAATACGTAAATAGGTAAAGAAGAAAATGAAATTAATAAAAAATAAGGCATATTGACTGTATTTGATACCATTACGCCGTTTCTTCATTTGGGGTACACAGAAATAACCGAGAACCACAATTCTAGATTGTTTATTTGATTTTTCACGTCCACATTTTTGCAAAATCACCTAATATTCAGAAGAGAAAATGCATCGTTTGCATCTTCTTGTTTTTTATAGATGTCATTTATATGGTGTCAGATTTTTCTAACTCGATCCTTGCAAATCGATTCAGTTCCACTATACCAGATTGTATATTAGCTTCATCAGACGTTCATAATTATTTAATACACAAGACCCCCGATTCAAGTTGAAAACGCTGTTCATTATCGCCTAGCGCTAAAAATGTAAAAAATAGCGCTCGGCGATAACGAACAGCGTTTCCAACTTGACTCAGGGGCAATATCTCTTTTAACTCACACTCTTGCAAGATATCCTATTTTTAATTTACATCGTTAAATTATAATAAACCCTCAAAAATTTATATTATTAAAAATACTAATTATTACACAATCAGAATTTAAATAAAATACTTCAACGTGGCTCGTAATAAAAATGATATCATACAATTATACTGTTTTGTCTGCAAATATGTGCATACATATTATATGTCTACCTACATCAACTAACAGATTAAAATAGCGATTATATTACAAAAAATCGATCTTGAGTCATATAATAGAAAATTTCATCTCTTTCAATTTATTATGAAACATAATTTACTAACATGTAAATGTTTCTGAATACTAATTAAATATTTACTTTAACGAATCGTCCAAATATTTTGTCGAATGAAATTAGCACAGCCATATTTTAACGATGAGTAAATCGTTGAAACAGATGTTCAAATAACATCTAGAATACAAAATTTTGAGATTGTTAAAACAGTCCTATTGTTCAATGGACGAATGAAGTGAATTGAATAAATATTTTTATAGGTTATTATGTTGCGTGTATTTGATGGGTATTTCGTAATATTTTACAACAATACAACATAGTACCCGCATATTTTCTTATCAATTTCTAACACCTTGCAACTTTCCTGTTTTAATAAAATACACTAAACAAACTTTCTATACACATTTTAAAATATTTCAGCTTGTTATATAATTTTACAGGATTTTACGTAAAGCATCAAAAATATTAATTTACTTCAAAAGATTTTAATACATAGGTTTATATGTTTTTTTTATCTATGAATCTTTCAATCACTATGCTATTATTTTTTTATTATATTTAAAATGTAAATATTTTTAAATGTTAATGTCTGATTAAAAAAAACTACACTATTCAAATTATTAATTAGTAAATAAATAAATTAGTATTTTTCACTATGTTTTTTAATAATAACGACTGAACGTTTTTGCCAAGGTCACTTGGCATTGTCAAGGTCCAAAAGTGAGTTTCTTATTATAAAAAAATATTGTGGAAAAATATTAATTTATTTCTTTTATAATTTTCAAATGGATTTTCACTATGTTAACACGAAAATTCAAATTTAAATATTTTCGCAGTTAATATTGTGGTTTATACATCCTTAAAACTTTACATCTATAAAAATATACATAAAGACGGTTAACAAATTGTCATCTGTCCTGAGGAAGAAGCGGTTGGTTCGAAACCCGAAAATAGAGTGAATTATAATAAACAAACTATTTATAAATTAACAGTTAGGTATGTCAAATTAATTTGAATCGATCTTTTTTCGCACAAATGTATTTATTTGATTGATTTAAAGTATGAAGAAGACTCGATGCTACGTTGAATATTCAGTAGTATAAAATTTAAATAAATCATTTGAGCAAAATAAGAAACAAGTTCTACGTATTTAGATAAACCATGCAGAATGTAGGTATATATTGTATATAGGCGAAATGCAACTAAAACAAGAAGAGGTGCTCGGTGTTCAAACAGGTTTTAAAAAGGTTTTTTCTAACCGTGCGTTTATGTTTTAGCAGACCAGATTGTGTCATGTCTTCTATTTCTGCATTTTCCCACCTTAAAGATAGTCCGTTTGCTAAAGGATATCAATAAATCGGCGAAACTGTCTGTCGCTAATTGTATGTATTTAAGTGAAAATAAACAGAGATTAGTAACATAATTATCTACTTACTGTGTCAACATTTTTGCAACGTTTATCGTTCAGGCGCATGCTAAATACTCATTTTAAGATTATAAAATATTGAAATTAAATTTATTGAATACTAAACAAATTCACTATTAACACTCAAATAAAGTAAGTATTTTAGAACTTAATATTCCAATAGTTATTGTAGGAAAATTAAAAAACAGGTTAATATATCTAATGATTTTTCTCTATTGGATGCTTAGGGACATTAACATTTTTATTCATTACTATGATATAAAAATTGAATTGGCAATTTAGTGTTGAAATATTCACATAAAATACCTAAAAATAGTGACAAAAATAACAATGAGTGAATAAATAATATGTACATACATTAAGTTTTGCATTATAAAATACATATACTAGAATATTATTTATATAACCAGTATGACATACATACGACCTACGCATGAAATCGTTGAATAAAAAAATTAATTTTAGTGATAGATAAGTAGGCAGATACTTAGATATAAAATCAAGTAAGTACGTCTATAAGGATATATTATAAAAAAACTTAAACTCACTCACATCAGCTTTTTATATTACGTACATCCTAATGCTGGGTTGTTTCAACAAAAGTATCAGCAATAGTATACTTTAAATACATTGATTTCATAAAATTGTTCAAAATTGCGTCGTGTCACGGCATTATATTTCAATGAAATCACCAAAAGTATTGAACATTTTTTATTATTATTACTTTAACTTTAATCTCTGTTCGAGAAACATACCCTGTCAGTTTTTACATGATTTTAAATATATTTTATGACATAATCTTTTGCCTGGATAAAATGGAGAAAATTTTGGGGTAAATGGGATAAATTTTCGTGGACAAAATTGGGTATTTTTTTATATACTATACAAATGATAAATGTATATGTGTATATTACTTAAATAATTGAAAAGTTTTTTTTGTGTGGGTAGAAAAAAATAAATATAATATAAATTATTACTTCTTTTCGAATTTGGTATTCCAACCATAATGAGACTCATAGCGGTCTTGAAGATGAGAATATTTTTTTTTAAATTGTGATATGACGTCATAATTAATTTTATACCCTATAACTTACATATGTGTGACAAAATAAAAGATTTCACATTTTTTTCATATCATAATTCACTTATATTAGACCCCGTGGTCTTACTGTTATGGTGGAGGTCATGGTCTTGCTTTCCATAAAAAAACCAACTCATATCATTATAATGTCATATAATACCTACTATGAAAGTAATAGAGACTCGCTGTTTCTGATATACAATCTGCCTTCGTTAATAACTTTCTTGTCGGTCCTCGGCTTATATTTGATATGCTCCGATGCACATTGCGGTACTATGTGCATAACACAGGTAAGGAAATAATTATATCAACCTCAAACTGCTGCAGTAAATACTAGAGAGCCCTCCAAGAAGGTTAACTGTCCTTAACAATAGCGAGAAGTCTTGCATAAGATACAATTATGAATCTCTCTGAGTGATTCAAAGTTAATCATATTTTTAAAAGCTTTACAAGTAAAAAATACGTAGCTACTAAAAACCACTTCTATTTTTATCGTTTGTCTATTCATAACATATATATATATATATAAATATATATATATATATATATATATATATATATATATATATATATATATATATATATATATATATATATATATATATATATATATATATATATATATATATATATATATATATATATATATATATATATATATATATATATATATATATATATATATATATATATGAAAGCGAATGCAACAGACAGAAGTATGTACTCATAGGTATCTTTGAAGAGATCTCAAGCAGAGATAGAGGGATGGAGAGAGATTTGAATATGAAGACAAGGAAGACCACAAGACATTCCTACAGGGCTTACGACCTGTCATCGGCTGGCTTAAGTGACATAAAAGACATTTTCAACATAAAAGAATGACAGCGGAAATTAGTTTGTGTCTCATCCGACAGATGGACGCTTAAAACCCACTTGTGAACAGATTTCAATTAACTAAATATATACAACTTTCAACTTTTCGATTGTCACAAGGAAACCACTATGTATAAGACATTTAATTGGTGAATGTTGCCATGGCGCAAAGTGATCACTTAAGCCAGCCGATGACAGGTCGTAAGCCCTGTAGGAATGTCTTGTGGTCTTCCTTGTCTTCATATTCAAATCTCTCTCCATCCCTCTATCTCTGCTTGAGATCTCTTCAAAGATACCTATGAGTACATACTTCTGTCTGTTGCATTCGCTTTCATATGTACCTAAGCATGTGTTTAATGCAGAAAAACTATCCCATCATATATATATATATATATATATATATATATATATATATATATATATATATATATATATATATATATATATATATATATATATATATATATATATATATATATATATATATATATATATATATATATATATATATATATATATATATATATATATATATATATATATATATATATATATATATATATATATATATATATATATATATATATATATATATATATATATATATATATATACATATATATATATATATATATATATATATATATTTATATATATATATATACATATATATATATATATATATATATATATATATATATATATATATATATATATATATATATATATATATATATATATATATATATATATATATATATATATATGTTATTCTTCAGGCTTTCGCGGAGAGGAGTAAATGATGCGTCGATTTCTCGGGTACTCCGCGTCGTAGTTTTATGGCTCCTCCTGGAACCGTGTCCCTGACGTTTCAACTGGACGTTGCCAGTCATCCTCAGAAGGGTAGTGGTGGCTTCTTCAGTAGTCTTCGGCTGCGTCGATAAGGCGTAGTTCTTATCGTACTACGCCTTATCGACGCAGCCGAAGACTACTGAAGAAGCCACCACTACCCTTCTGAGGATGACTGGCAACGTCCAGTTGAAACGTCAGGGACACGGTTCCAGGAGGAACCATAAAACTACGACGCGGAGTACCCGAGAAATCGACGCATCATATATATATATATATATATATATATATATATATATATATATATATATATATATATATATATATATATATATATATATATATATATATATATATATATATATATATATATATATATATATATATATATATATATATATATATATATATATATATATATATATATATATATATATATATATATATATATATATATATATATATATATATATATATATATATATATATATATATATATATATATATATATATATATATATATATATATATATATATATATATATATATATATATATATATATATATATATATATATATATATATATATATATACACTCTGTCCGAATCATTGGTTGTTACAATTATGGCAATTGATTATACATTTTTTAAGAGAAATTAATTAATCGGACATCTTGAAAAATTCTCATGTTTTAATGTTTGTTACATTTCCCTTATATATTATATTTTGAAAAGTTTTTTTTTTAAAAGTCATAATATGAAACAAATACTATTACAGCGTTATTTGGTTATTAAGGATTGTCCGAAACGCGCCAAACAACCTTCAATATTTAGCTAAATACAATGAAATACCACTAATGCTATATATTTAGAAACAACGTTGACAACAATTATTATATAGCATCTGAAGTTGCAGTAAATTACTGAAACTTCTTTGTAAATCGAACCCGGAACTAAATCACGAAGGTCAAATATTTTAATTATACAAGAAAATACAGACATTTATTAGTATATTGTCACAAATCATATAAGGAAAATAAAATCATATTATTTGTTAAATTACTTTATCTGAATTGATACATTACCATTTTTTGACGAATAAGATAAGAAAAATACGATTGATATGTATCTGAGTTTATACATATTTTAAGTGATTCTAGAGTTATATTTTTAACAATGTGCCATAACTTATTAAAATTTAAAAAAGCTTATATTTTCACCTAAACTAAATGCAGCATTTTAACAAAAATAACAAGTGATTTAATATTTTGTTTAAAACTTATTTTACCCTTCGCAGTAATAGGTTTTTATCGATGTTTTGTCAACATTTAAATTCTTACATATTTTTTTCAAATTTTACCTAACATTTTCATTCCCATTATATTTATATGTGGTTTAAATTATTATATTAGGTAGGACTATACAAAGATAAAAATGACCCAACATCCTCATTTGACCGGACCTGTAGGATCTAACCACATTTATGTGCTAATGTGACATTAGTATTCCCAGGTAGATTTTGCCTAGAATATTTTAACATGTCTTGTCCGCTTATATTTGGCTTCGATCTGTTTTATTTAAGATACAGGCTTGCAATAATCGTTACTCATCGACATAGAAAAAAATATTGCAAAAAATATTTACAGATTTGAATAATTGACTTTCCTTTAAATTTAACATTTGAGTAAAAATTCTTATAATAAATACCAATTTGATATATCTAATTATAAAACTTAACCCAAAGTGATCTAAAATATGGTTTTCTACTGTATATTTTTATAAAAATCAGTAAATTGATTTTGATTAAACGCGAAACTATTTTACTAATCGTATTAGGATATTAGTTTTATAAATATATTTTTATAAAGAATGAATATGTCCTTGTAACAAAGACATATACATTCCCTAAAATAAGCATAAATAATTGAATATTTTTAATCGAATATTTTCATTATTGCATATGCGCAAACATTGGATTTGATTTCCCGGTTCTCCTACAATAAATATTCTAACTTCGTCTCTATTGAGATAATTAAAAATCTGTTAATGAATATTTTTATTATTGCATATGCGCAAACATTGGATTTTTAAAAAAATCTGCATAAATAATTGTGCTATATGTGAATAAAATCGGCCATGGCGGGATTCGAACTCGCGATCATTGAATTTCAAATCCAGCGCGCTATCCGCTCTGCCACCATCCATCTAATTTATATTAATTAATTTGTATATCTATATGAGTTTTAAAAATATTAATATTCAAGGAACAATAGAGTTCTTATGATACAAAGATTTCCATAAAGCTTCATGTTGTTGATGAGATGATCCGTTTGAAAAAAAAAATCCTTCCGTTTTAAAACCACATACATATTTGGAGTACCTAACTACATAATTGCATAATTTAGATAACGTATTTTTATCGAAAACAATATTTCTACTGTGTAGTTTTTTATTAGAAATAGTATTACATAGAATAATCCATAAATGTATGAAAAAGCTTATATAGAAGAAATAATGTATGATGAATATCTGATTATTACAATACAATAAAAATCGCTTTATATTATAATTTGAAAACATCACTAAACAACTGCGTATAATTGCACAATTTCATAATTCCTATTTTATATTCTATTACGTGGTGAGATAATGCGATGAAAAACCAAGAACCAAAACCAATGATTTAAAGTATTATTATTATTAACCGCTAAAATCGTATGGTCTTTGAACAAATGACGCGAAAGTTGAAAGGCATGAAAATCCGTTATTCATATTATTTTGCATAATAACGTGTAATGTGTGGTATGTTCAGAAAATCTTCTTCAACTTTCTGCACAAAGACTCCGTTACGGGCGGCGCGGCGCTTAATATAACCAACCAATCATAGTATAATGTGAACATACGACTTACAAACAAGATAGACAAGATTTATATACATTATGAAAATAAAAAAAAAAACATATGAACACGAACGTTTTTATTTCGGAAACATATTTTTTTTCTTTTGTTCAAATCATAATATGCATGTAAAAATAATCATAACGTTGAAAATGATTAGAGTTCTACAACATTATATTATTACTGTCATGGCCTCTCATACCAGCAGTCTGGGGTCCATTATTTAAAATGTGAAAATAAAAATGTGTGTATTTCAATTGTAAATAAACGTATAATGATGTATTAAAGATATTTTATTCTATTCAGCCCCCCCTTGACAACGTGTCATTTAGCTCTAGAAAAGAAACAAGGAAATATAACTAAATGTATGGAAATGACAGTTGCCAGTCACGTGGCAACTGTCACTTCCATACATTGGTTATCTTTTCTTGGGCTAAATGACACGTTATCTAGAGGGGGCAGTATCGGTAAAATTAAGACATAAAAAAATTCTTGCACTTAAAAACATCAAAAAGTCTATCTTAAAATTAATGATTGATTGTTAAGAATAATTCCGTAGATAAATTGAAAGTTTATTCGTAATATTTTAACTACATGTATAATTGAATTCTTGTCCCTGATAAAAAATAACAAAATGTGTTTTTTAAATAAAACAAAACGGTTTGTCATAAAATTATACGAAAAATCGTTTTTAACATAATATGATTATAGATTTCAAGTATGCATCATTCTCTCGTTTATTCAAATTATATAAAAACGGAATAAGTATTTATGTTATAAATATAAACGTAAGCATGCACAACATGTTTTTTAAAACAGATGAATTTGATGTGAGGTTTGTTGATGAGTTTAATATAAACAAGTTATCATTTTGTGACGACAGTTTTAGCCGGACGTTTCTTTATGTTATCCCTGTAGTGGAGAGGCAATATGACGGAGGTCAACACCAAACGTGGGTTGAATCTCGTGGGTGCGGAATAAAAATGAACACATTTCTCAGATAAAGTCCTTCACCACCAGCCCACTAATAGTTTCTAGCCAATCAGGACCAATCCGGGTGGGATTATTATAACACTTTTGCCTTGAAGCCTCTTTTTGTTACGAAACAAACAAAAAAATATCACTGTTCCAATTGTCTTAGGCTCGGTTTTGATTCAATCGCATTTTTTTATTAATTCAACCATTAATTTAACTCTTATATTTTTATATTTCAGTAGGCGCGAAATTGATTATTGATTGTTTTTGAAAACACTGTTCTGAAGTCCAATATTTCAAATCAATTTAAATGGTTAAAATTGCAATATGAAAGCGGTTCTGTTGGTCAGATCTGAAGTGTTTTCAATAAACACGAAGATGTGAACAATTTCAGACGATGACATCAGATGGCTATTTCCATCTTGCAGAGTCGCACATATCATGTCATGTCGCAAACATTCCCGTGAACGGGACGAGGTCGCTCTCACCGTCTGCCCAAAAACTTGAAGCTGCAATGTCGCAAGCGATACGAGAGGTGAGAGAGCCCTCACGATGCGTCTCTGTCGCTCGCTTCAGGCAGACAGATCTCACTAGGAGATGAGTCGCGGCCCGCTCTTGCGGCCGGTATAATAATATATTATTTTATTTACAATACAATCTCGACACTGGCAGCTGTCGGCCATTGTGCCCTCCTCTGGCGTGACAGCCGGCCGTGGCCGCTCACTCGGACACGACCACAATCACTTCTTTTCTTCTGAGTTTCGTTATCGATCTCTTAACAGATTCCAATCGGCGCACTCGGTTCGTTATTTTTTTTTTATTTTTGTTTTTGCACTGTCACTGATTATGTCACTTTGTTCACTGTCATCAACATCATCACCGCACTGTCGGATCGTTTACTACAAAAAATAAATTGTCCCGAACAGGTGCACCATATGCCACCGTTAGAGGGTGATCCTTCGGCCGAAACACTTCAACCCTCGGGTTTATTTTAGGAAACGAAACGGTTCCCGCCATACGTCACTAGGTATATATATAACTCACGCCGAAAGATCGCGGGAAAAGATGGAGATAGGAGTATGCAAGATTTTGAGATGTGTGTTTTGTGTTAATGTTATGTTTGTTAATCGTTGTTTAGACTTACCCGTCGCCATGGCTGCTCGACGCCACAGCTGTTAATATTTCCCCCGGCTATCCACTATAATACGCGGGGACTAGTAACTCGCACAATGTCTTAACACAGACTGACGGGGCAAGGGGCCCCCGCCCCCGCCCTCCCCCCCGCCCTTCAGCCTCCGCCCCCTCAGCTCCTAGGCCGTAGGCGACTCCGCTCTCTGACATAACGCCACGCAAGTTACGATGCAAGCCTTCGTCTCTATCTAGAAACGCCTAGGAAACTGCACACAAGGAGATCTATTCAACTGACAATACACGTAGGTATACATTTAATATTATTTATTTTGTTGTTATCAAACAGAGCAACTTTTCTATTTCAATATAATCTGTGGAAAAAGTTAACATTTGAATGGAACTGGACTCTCGATGTATAAATATATCTGTTATGTTCATCTAATAAGTCAAGGATATAATTTATCTTTTTATACAAAATGAATAATACTTGAGTCTCTTTTATCACGTAAATATTGCTTCTCTGGGCTGGACACACTGGAAGAAATTGCCACATGAAAATAAACTCGCCACTTGCGCAGGATGCAAAAACATGTTTGTTATTATTACTATAGTTTATAAAACAATTATTTCAAATGTGTTTTAAAGTATGAGAAAAAAATAAAAACTTCCCTTTAATATCCAATAGAAAAAATAAAACATGTGAACATTGAACAAAAATGAACATTGATAATCTTTTTTTTATACGAATTGTAATATTATATACACGTACCTACTCTATGTTCATTTATGTAGTATTGAAACTGTAATATTTTTCAGATCACAGGTATTTTTTTTGTATCAAAAAAATCAATACATACCTACATTCTTATAATGTTATAAATAAAAAATATATATAGATATATACATACCATCACGCCGTTTTGTATTTTGCAGAGCTACTCATGCAGTTGATTAATATCAGATTCAGACTTGAGAAATCCTTTAGATTAAAATTAATTGATTAATTTATAAAAAAAATATTCAGAATGTCATGTCACTTTGATATTAACGAAATTTTATGAATGTAAATTGTGATCGAGTACTTATTTGTACATTTTTAAGATTACAATAAATTTAGATCGCGTCATTAGTAGTCCTACTGGGTAGGCAGAGAGAACCAAACGCCAAACTCATATCTCTTGACAAATGTTTCTCGCTTCATCGATAATTTTTTTTTCTACATAACATCATGAATGCTTTGTGAAATACTGAATAAATAAATTAATTTAATTAATATCGTGAATGAAATTTATTTTATTTTATTTTATTTGGGACACTTACAGACATTGACAATCGCATACAAGAAAGTATATCATAATAATCTTACATAATGTCAATATCCAATTGGAAGTGAACACAACATGAGAAGTTCATAAATTATTTACACAAATGGTCCGGAATGAATAATTAAAATATATATTATGAACGTAATGATTAACTAATCGAAAAAAAATAAGCTGTTGGTATCATTTCAAATCTTATTTAAATACCGCTGCGAAAATCCTTTTATACAAACAGACAGTATAATAGATTTAAACGACGATCTATCACTTGCATTTATTTGATATAAATAGATGGTTAAACTTTAATTTGGCGTCTTTTGTGAGTTAAGTGTGAAATGTTTCTCTTTTATCATTGTTTGTTCTTCGTCTGCATCCATTTCCATTGTTATATATAAAGTATTGTAGAGGGTTTGATTCATTGCATCCGTTACAAATAATCATTCGGGTATAAAGCTTACATCTATCCCATCATAATGGTGACCATGCATTTCATCAATGAAATATTATTGCAACATGATTAGTTCAAGTCCCAAATTGACATCTTAAAAAACCGGAATTTATATTCTTATCGTAGTATGAATTAATTTCATATGAAATCACTGTCAATTATTCATTACAAATCATATTATGGTCCATATTTATATGTATATGCAATAAATGAAGACAATAATAGAAATAAATGAAGACAATGATAGAAATAAATGAAGACAATGATAGAAATAAATTACGGCGATGATATAAATAAATGAAGAAAATGATAGAAATAAATTAACTCAATGATGGAAATAAATAAAGACAACGATAGAAATAAATGAAGACAATGATAGAAATAAATGAAGACAATGATAGAAATAAATGAAGACGATGATAGAAATAAATGAAAAGAATGATAGAAATACATTAACTAAATGATGGAAATAAATAAAGACAACGATAGAAACAAATGAAGACAATGATAGAAATAAATGAAGACGATGATAGAAATAAATGAAGAGAATGAAAGAAATAAATAAACTCAATGATGGAAATAAATAAAGAGAATGATTGAAATAAATTAATTCAATGATGGAAATAAATAAAGACAACGACAGAAATAAATGAAGACAATGAAAGAAATAAATGAAGATGATGATAGAAATAAATGAAGACAATGATAGAAATAAATGAAGACGATGATAGAAAGAAATGAAGAGAATGATAGAAATACATTAACTAAATGATGGAAATAAATAAAGACAACGATAGAAACAAATGAAGACAATGATAGAAATAAATGAAGACGATGATAGAAATAAATGAAGAGAATGAAAGAAATAAATATACTCAATGATGGAAATAAATAAAGAGAATGATTGAAATAAATTAATTCAATGATGGAAATAAATAAAGACAACGACAGAAATAAATGAAGACAATGAAAGAAATAAATGAAGATGATGATAGAAATAAATGAAGAGAATGATAGAAATAAATTAACTCAATGATGGAAATAAATAAAGACAACGATAGAAATAAATGAAGACAATGATAGAAATAAATGAAGACGATGATAGAAATAAATGAAGACGATGATAGAAATAAATGAAGACGATGATAGAAATAAATGAAGAGAATGATAGAAATAAATTAACTCAATGATGGAAATAAATAAAGACATCGATAGAAATAAATGAAGACAATGATTGAAATAAATGAAGATAATGATAGAAATAAATGAGGACAATGATAGAAATAAATTAAGACAATGAAGGAAGTCAGGAATATGTACAATATGTCCAATTCTGATTCGTCTAAATTTATCCGTCTGAATTTAGTACATGAGAAATGTAAAAAAGGTGCTTGCATTTATACGGGACTCATTACGTCACACCGCGCGAACAAAAACCTTTTATCCATGGTCGCCCGTTGGTTACAGACATTTTCGTACTCTGAAACGAATCAGAATAGGACATATATATGTAGTATGTACATAAATAGAGGAGTATAGCGCTCGGTTCTCTCTGCTTTCGCCGTAAGGTACATGGCGTGATGGTATTATTTTATTTATTTTATAGAATACAACAGCAATACAATAAAGATTTATACAAATATACAAAAACAACTTTTATATAGTCAATTATCAGTCTAAAATATATTACATACACATTTTTAACAATAATGAGAACAGGATGGGAAAGGAGAGAGGTAGAGAGGGGAGTGGGGGAAGCATCAACCACTAGAAACTCACAATATGATTTATACATCAGGTGTTTCAATGTATGAATAATAATAAATTAATTTTAAGTTAAAGGGGCACAATTAAAAAGTTAAAGATGTGCACAACGAAACAGAGCACAGATTAAATATCCGACAAATTCAGATTTTTTTTTGTATGTATATTAGGGATGTTACGGAGATAAATATGTCGGAACTGGAGTCGGAGGCGGAGGTTTCAAATCTGATTTATTGGAGTCGGAGTCGGAGGCGAAAGCGAAGTAGAAGACAGGTGTCTTAAGTTGACTAAGAGAAGGCCTAATAAAATAATAGAGACATAATTCAGTAATCAGTATCTTTAGTCAGTCAAATATAAATAATAATACACATTCGTAGGTAACATGTAACAATACAAAAATATACATAATTTTAAATTAAATTATGTGACTAAAAGTAGCAAATTGTGAGTGTGAGAGGATATCCCGGGCGACAATCAAATATTGTAAGTACGGGTTCTGGCTTCGGCCCCTCGAGACGTTTCAACCTTCGTTATGAACCCCGATTCAAAATTATCGGAGCCGAAGTCTTTGTCGGAAGTGTAAAATTAATCGGAAGTTCCAACCTTTCGGAGTCGGAGTCGAAGCTCCGTAGCATCCCTAATGTATAATATTATCTGGAGTGAGCTATGTAAATTGCATATATTGGAGTACAAAATATTTCAACGCACGGGACTTTTAAACCCAAAAACAATTCAATACCGACTATTGAAATATTACTTATCACGTCATATATCATTATAGACGTTGCTTTAAAAATTTCAACCATTCTTATACTTGTAGATAGACCTCATGCACGTTTTATATGAATGTGAATTATTTGAGTATTTGATTAGCTACATTAATATATTCAATACAATGCAAATTTGACTAAAAAAATATTTGACTTTAATTTGAAATTGTTTGTTATTTCAAAACAAACGTTAAAACATCAACACTATGTCGATATTATTACTTTTTGCTCCTCACTACCTCGGGGGGATATTGTGGGGAGTTATGAATTCGCAATTTAAAAAGTAATTTTTTTATAACTAGTAGCATGCTGAGATTGTATTCTGAAAGTTTCATCACAATGTATCTATGTGTGTGTGTGCTATGTATGGCGTATGTATTCTAATTTATTTATTTATTTAAATCTTCTGTACATATAATTAGTACACTGGCGGGCTTATTGCATAATGGACTTCTCAATTTTTCACAGGACACGGAGATTTTAAGAGTTATCTTCACCGATTTAATATTGCCTCCTCTGCCTCTTGTCAGTTCTGTCAGTGCCCAGACCAAACTTCGGAAAGTATCCTGTGGGATTGTTGCCACCCAATGGTGTCCTCTTATAGATCGGAGCTCCTCGCTGCTGTCCGCGCTCCACGCTCTTCAGGGTCCCATTGGTCACGCGGGTTTTGTGATCTCGAAGAACAATTATAAAGCCTTTAAAAAGTTTTGTCATAGTTATGGTGCCTTACTTTTGTTAGGTTTCCAGTAGGTTAATTTTTTACAGAGATCTTGGTCATACTCCTGATATTTCTCATTTAAAAGATCTGAAGTCTACGAGTGTGAATCCTCCATTCACATTCGTCGATTGTTCTTTTGCACTATGGTGCCGAGATTGCTAATCGAGAGGGCTCCATGAGCTACTTTTCGTGCTATGCATTTTTTTTTCTTGTCGTTCACTTAGCGTTCTGTGTAGGTGCCGTTTACAGTCGCTATATGCAGAGCGGGTGGTGGTGGTGGAAGTATTATCGATTATGGACTAAAGTACTCATTCGATTCTTTTCAAATTTTGCAAATTTGTATATCTAATACTCGCTTAGACCCCCATTAGATTTTACAGGATATCTGATCAATGCTTCTCAATTTTTTCAACTATCAAATATTTCAATATGACTCCAAGCTCAGGAATATATATGAATTGTGGATAAATTAAATAAATAATATTCATTAACCATTAATTTGTATAAAATGTGGTTACAGTAGTAAAACAAACAACGATGTTATTGAGCAAGGCCGATTTCACTCTTTAATGGGAAATGCATTCACTGGTATCTTCTGTCTATACCTACAATTATTTACCTACCATACTTAACCAGAACACCTGACATCCACATGACCATTGATCATCTTTACTTTATCAATCTTATTTCATTTTAAAATATTCAAAGATAATATTTTTAATTTTTACATAATATTTTAAATTTTTATATTATGATCCCTTATATTCATTGATTTTTATCTACTTACATGTGTCGGTTTTTAAATTATTTCATTTTAGGTATGTATAATCCTTTTTTATCGCATTTATAAATAAATACTAACGAATACAAATTTAATAAATGTTTTGAAAATTTCTCAACATTTAATCAAAAAAGGAAAAATACAAATTGAATTATATATTTTACCATCTACTTTGTATATTTTTTAATATATCACAAAAAAGAAGAGGTTAGATTTAAAATAAGAGACGAAAAAAGATTGAATAACATAAGCGTATGCGTATAGCAAATAAAAGATTGTTTAAAAATTACATATTTCAAATAACTTGAGAATGTATCGATTAAATAATTTCAATATATCACTGCATATTAGTTGGGAACTACATCTATTGATAAAAGAAATAAAATTTGATGCAATGTATACGCAGGTATAATTACGTTAATTAAGTAGGTAGACAACCAATGAAAATATTTTCAAAATTATTTTATGTGAAAATGAACGTTAATTAATATATACATTAAAATACATATAGGAAATTAAGGATAACGTTTAATTTGCTCACAGTTTCCTGTCCGGACACACAACAGTTTTTCACATAAAATAATTATACCTAATAATTACCTACCGTGGCAAATTGTAATATTCTCACAGGAATTCAAATATTTTATGGCGGACTTCCTTATATTCATATAATTTTATTAAATGATATTCCAATAAGTACCCTTATTGCATCATCTGTATTTCAAGTTTAATTTATACCGAATTTATATATAAAACATTTGTGCGTAGAAAACTAATCAGATTATCAAGTAGATATGGACCACACCTACAATAGAGACTTAATTAAGGATGCGTCGCATATATTATAATATAGATTTATTTATTTTTAAGCAAACAAACAATCAAACAATATACATTACAAAAATAAGTGTTACTTAAATAATAAACCAAAACAGTTTGAAGTAATTTTACTCGTCTTGAAGTAGAACTCCATGTGACACCATATATATAAAAGTTATTGATTTAGTCCATATATGTATCCACAGCAGAAGAAAATTAATATAAAGGAAAAAATAACAAAAAAAATGTGCTCATGAGGAAGTAAATTGAATGGAAGGAAGTGGGAAATGAGAATCACTGCAACGTTATCAACCCCTCATCAATGACTCGAAAACTTGAGACTTGAATCTGGCTTTTGTGTGTTGATGGATATCCACCGCACCAAAAAATGAATTATTATGAAAAACAAATCTTGAAAATTGCAAAATATTTTCTATCCACTATGAGAGAATGATTACTAGATATACCCGTAATTTCGATGCATGAGTATATTATTATATTTAAGGTGAGGTGTTACCAACAACTATATATTTTAATATTTCCCAGTTACTTGACTTATAATCCCAATAAATAAAAAAAAACTATTCGGATATCTCACGAATTTGATATACACTCCAATATAATTAGTTCCCAGTTATAGTTGCAATACGTTACCTAAGGTTGAAAGTTCAAATACGCGGCGTATAGAAAAGGCGTACTGGATTCTATCGGATCCTGTTTTTTTTTCGGTGGAAATACATCTTATATACACATTTTTTCAGAATAGATTATAATGTTTCATTTAGTAGCTGAATAAACAAAATTACTACCCTATCAAAAGGTTAATCGTTGATTAAAACAATATTAAACGAAATCGTGCACTAGTAATCAATACGTACGTGGATATTCATTAAGCGAATAATATAAAAACAATATTTATTGACTTTTGTATTGTATTCATTCAATATATTTCTACGTGCAAATCAAAGATCCATAATAATTAAGAATTTGTAATAAAAATGTTAATATGTCTGGGTGTTCGTAACAAGAAGAACATTACATGATGCATATTCCGGAAACAATATAAATCATTCGATTAATAAAATACACGTCATGTACAAAACTCATCTTTTAAGTTAGTCATTGGATTGTTTCAAAATTAAATACCTATTCATAAATAAAATAAATACTTGTATTGTCGTTGTAAAAATAAATACTTGTATCTAGTTTTAAAACTAAAAGATTTGTTTATATTGTGATTTGTTTCCTCAAAAAAGTTCAATGACAGAATCAAAACAGACAACAGTTAAAACTCTGAATTTTATTTTATGAATATTTGCATAAATTTCTTGAATATTTGTCCTCAAAAATCATCATCATGGCAGACCTAGGTTGAGATGGCTGGACGACGTGCTATGCGATATAAGATAAATTGACCTGATAAATTGGAGAAGGCTTGCGGTCGATAGGGAGGGGTGGACGATTTCTTGAGGAGGCCAGGGTCCGTAGCGGAGTATAGTACCAATGATGATAATGATGATGAAAATCATCATCATATCACCCCTCTCTAATTCATCACTGGATAATGGTCCAGGAAATTTTCAACACGCGGCATTTGCCCTGCTCTTCTATAAGTAAAAATTGAAGGGGGCTCCGATCTGTTGCCCATGCAGGCACCTGTGACGGGGCTCACCCAACTTACTGGCTAGGTCCCTATGGCCACAACCTAGCCCTGAATCCGATGCTATTGAAGTATTCGCTAGTGCCGTAGGAGTGTAATTGCATGCATACCCGCTTGATTCTATAGCGATTTATGTAAAGCACAATTAAAAACAAATATCCATATATAAGATTTTAAAAATTAAATATAAATCAAATTAACCGTCAGTTGTACGGTCACATAAGTTAAATTAGCAATAATAATTCTGAGCGATTGAACAATAACGTTTTGCACATATTCTGCAAATGACAAAATCACGAATGCATCATTGATAGGCAAATAATGACCATTTAAGTGAGTAAGTACATACTTAATTTATTAACAACGGCCTTAGCACACTTGCCATAATTCTAAGGAAGAAACATATAAAGTCTTTATCACATTGTTGAGAAATCAATCAGTTGTTGAGGTATTGAAAAATTTAATTTTATTAAGAACGTCCGATTACGTAATGCGATTATTCTAAACTAAGTAATTGTTTTATAATGGTAAATTAATCTACTCTTTGCTACTATAAGATATACATATATCAGATGATGTAAACTTATACACCTACATTTTATTACTGAAAATTGCAAAATTTTAATCATGATTATCTTAATTGAAAAGGGTTTTAGAATGTTAAATCAATCAAATCTATAAAAACATTCAAAACTCTTTATTTTAGCTGTGTGCAGAGCATTCTCGATTTAACCTTAGTCACGTGGAGTCCCCACTATATTTCTTATATACAAACATACTATGATTTGTGTATCTATTACTAATTATACATTTTTTTTTAACATGTCTACGTAGGGGACGCCAGCTATTAGGATTTGGGTCCATTTTACTCTTCCGAAGAAGCGCACTACGTAGCGTCGGGAGGGGTTTGCAATCTAGAAAAGAGTTTATTAATTCGGATTTTAAAAAGACCCGGGTTGTACGAAGGTGGAAACACAGAATTCGGAAGATCGTTCCACAGTCGGGCTGCTGTATTCATAAAGGAGTTCGAGAAGCGACTTGTTCGTATATGTTGAAGGTCCACTATGAATGGGTGCTGCGATTGAGTGAAGCGAGTGACTCTGTTGCGAGTAGGTGGAGGAGGGACAAAAGATGCAAGTTCTTCTAATACCGACTAGAATAAACTTAAAATACCGACTCTGCGTCTGTGTTCTAGTGATTGCAATCCATTAGTCAGTGATGGATCATCAATCAGACGTATAGCACGCCTTTGGACAGCGTCAAGGGTATTCAGTAGGTATTGAGGGGCGCCACTCCAGAGGTGACTGCCATATTCAATAATTGGACGTATTTGCGCTTTGTAGAGTATACAGATCTGGGTCTTAGTAAAATATCTACGCGCTCTATATAGTATGCTCAATTTTTTGGAGGCGAGTTTCACCTTAGCTTCGATGGAGCCCTTGTAGTGTAATTGGTTCGTTATAGATACTCCAAGCAGGTCGATAGAGCTGCTGTTAGGTAGGGTGCTTCCGTTGAAAGACACTTGCAATTCATTGGGGTTTCTCTTCGCAGAAATTAGACAGGCTTGGGTTTTTGAGACGTTAAATGAAACAAGATTACTTTCACCCCAGGTATTGATTGAGTGGAGGTAGCTATTTATTTTTTGATGAAGGTCTTTCCGGGCTTCTGATATTTCACTCTGTTTAGGAGGTTTGTCAAAAGAGAAATTGTCATGGACTGTGCTGTCATCAGCGTAACAGTGGATGGGGGCGCGTAAGAGCAAGTCATTAATATGTAGGAGGAATAGGGTTGGAGATAGAATGGACCCTTGAGGGACTCCCGCATTAATGGAATGGGGAGAAGAAGAGCAACCGTCCACTACAGTTATGACTTCGCGATCTTTTAAAAAATTCGCAATCCAAGTACACAGAGACTGGGATAGTCCATAAGAAGGGAGTTTCATTAAGAGACCTTGGTGCCAAACCCGATCGAAAGCTTTAGAGATGTCAAGGGCGACAGTTTGAGCTTCTCCAAAGCGTTCCATAACTCGACCCCAAACGGATGTCACATACGCGAGTAGGTCGCCACAAGATCTATTTCCACGAAATCCATATTGGCGGTCGCTTAAAATTTTGTTTGCTTCGAGGTATGTGATCAACTTGGTGTTTAGTACCCTTTCCATTATTTTGGAGAGAACAGAAGTGATAGCGATGGGTCGGTAGTTAGATGGGTTGGAGCGATCACCTTTTTTAGGAATTGGGTGGATGACCGCTTTTTTCCAGTCACATGGGACAATACCAGTTTTAAACGAGAGTTTGAAGAGTTTAGTGAGAACTGGGGCTAGTTCAGCGGAGCATTTTTTTAACACAAGAAAGGGAATTCCATCTGGTCCATTAGCTTTGTTAACATCCAACCCTCGGATGGCGAGTAAAACCTCAGAGAAGTTAATCCTTACTTCTTTCTTTTACATACATACCATCACGCCATATCCCTTACGGGGTAGGCAGATAGAACCGAGCACCATACTTCTCTATTTTTGCATACATTCCTGGCTTCCTTTACACCCATGCGTCGTCTCATACATGCTCGTCGAATGTTCTTCTTTTTCCGATGGCTCTACAGCCCATATCGGGCCTTGGCCTCCATCAATCCTCGCCTCCAACTCCTCCTGTCTACTGCTGCTGAATGTTCAAGCTCCTTATATTTCCTTCTTTCAAAATGTCATTTAGATGGTCATGCCATCCCATTCTGGGGCGGCCCCAGTTATCCACTCCATCTCTTACACTCCATGCATATGTTTTTTGGCAACCGTTCATCGTTCATTCTTTCAATATGCCAAAACCATCTCAGGGCATTATATAAAATAGCTGTTAATTTCAAAACCCAACTAAAAAGTTTCAAAATACATCAGTGAAAAATTATACTTTGTTTTCAAAATGTCAACGGTTCAAAAGCTGCATATATAAGCGATTTCATAAACTCAATTTTTACTCCTCACTAACCCAAGGGGATATAGCGGTATTTTAAGGATATTTTTTCATTGCAGATTATCTATTAGTATCATGCTGAGATTGTATTCTGAAAGTTTCATCACAATGTATCTGTGTGTGTGCTGATTGCTGTGTGCTGCGTGCTATGTGCTACGTACTGCGTGCTGTGTGCTGCGTGCTGTGTGCTACGTACTGCGTGCTGTGTGCTGCGTGCTGTGTGCTATGTACGGCGTGTTTATTTTACTTATAGTTAAAAGGGAACTTTAAAATCATTATAGTTAAAAAAACTTTACTCCTCACTAACCCAAGGGGATATAGTGGGGAGTAATGATTTCGCAATTTTTAAGGCTAAATTTTTACTGCAGATTATCAACTAGTATCATGCTGAGATTGCTTTCTGAAAGTTTCATCACAATTTATATGTGTGTGCTGTGTGATCTTATGTGCTGTGTACTATGAACGGCGTGTTTATTTAACTTTATAGATTATAGAACTACTCATTCGATTCTTTTCAAATTTTTCAAATCTGAATATGTAATACTCTCATTTTGGAGGATATCTGAATAGTGCTTTTCATTTTGGAGGATATCTGAATAGTGCTTTTCATTTTGGAGGATATCTGAATAGTGCTTTTCATTTTTTTTCAACTATCAAATATTTCAAAGTGACCCCAAGATCAGGAAACTTAAAAGTTGAAATTTTTATTTTCAAATTGGTAAAAAGGCACATCACTTTCATAAAATGGCATTGAAGGATTATATATAAGCTGTGAGGCCCCGGCTTAGAATAGTGCTTCTATTCTTTTAAATCATTGTTTTCGAATGTCCTGTAAGAGCCGGGTAATCGAAAATACAACAGGCAACAATAACATCTCACATAGTTCAGCAATGAGGTTCACCACCCATTCTGAATGTAGTGCCTTTTTTGGTGAAACGAGACTGGTGTGTGGGTATACATAGATGTGTTGTTCTCCCTTTTATAAGGCAATGCACACCCGCACACCTTTCGCTGGTTACCCCACATTGTGGGATATGCCGTGATGGTATGAATGAAAAGGATTATCAAGTTTTCATAATAAAATATTTAAATAAAAAAATAATTTAACAAACTCATTTCATGAAAATGCTGAATATTTTCTATAGAAAATTTGAATAATTTATAGAATGACTTGTTAGTGAGGAGTTTAGCGTTGGCCACAACCCCACTTTTTTTTTTTTTTTTTTATTAAAGGAAAAATCGATAAACGGTAAATATAAATTTGTTTGTTAATTCCTCAAAATCAATTTAATTCGTACCTAAGTTAACAACAGATTACAACATTCTAAAAGCTTTTGTTAAAGAAATAACATAATAGTGTTTACGTGTGATTTTTTGCCGGTGTTAATATAATTCACGTTCATTGACGAAAATTGCGTACCTTTTGGTAATTGTGGTTAAGTGATTTTGTATGTACAACCATGTATTATTATGCACGAGGCATACTCAGCTCAACCAGATTAGAGGTGGTATTTTTTTTTCTTTTTGTTAATGACAATGACAAGCGTTGACTCGGAAACCCACAATTACCTTCACGCGATCAAATGACAAATTCCTAGAATGTTAATCAGTTTTTTGTACCTTTACAAGTAAAATAACTTTTCAAATTTATAATTATAGTTAGATCACAATAATCTGTCACGTCTCAAAACAAGATTTAGAAATTGTCAACTAATTGTATATAAATATTTAAAACAAACATATTCAATGAATGCATAAGTAGATTTTCAAACTGGGTTCAGGATAGTAAAATAAAGCGAGTGGGCTGTGGCCAACGCTTTACTCCCCACTACCAAGTTACTCCACATTGATTCTAATTTTGTATGGAAAATTTTCAACATTTTTATGAAATGATTTTGCTCAATATTTTTTTATTTAAATATTTTATTATGAAAACTTGATATTTCTTCAATGCCATTTTATGAAAGTGATGTGCCTTTTTACCAAATTGAAAATAAAAATTTCAAATTTTAAGATACCTGAGCTTGGGGTCACATTGAAATATTTGACAGTTAAAAAATTCAAATTTTTAATTTTTTTTTATCTATTCCTTATGCCCTGTGTAAGCGGCTAGTTTATTATCTAATGGCAATTTTCCAACTAACCTGTGTTATCCGTCCAGAAAAACAAGATTTACGTAAAGAAACGTTCACGTTAATATTTTCAAAAAGAGTGGTCAACTATAAACACCTCACCACAAGTTACTCCACAAAAGTATTCAAATTTTGTATGGAAAATATTCAGCGTTTTCATCAAATGAGTTTGTCAAATTATCTTTGATTTAAATATTTTATTATGAAAATTTGAAAATTCTTACATTTTATGAAAATGGTGTGCTTGTTTACCAATTCGAAAATAAAAATAATAAATTTTAAGTTTCCTGAGCTTGGAGTCACTTTGAAATATTTGACAGTTAAAAAAATTGAGAAGCACTATTCAGATATCCTTCAAAATGCGAGTATTAGATATACAAATTTGCAAATTTTTAAAAGAATCGATTGAGTAGTTTAGTCTATAATCTATAAAGTTAAATAAACACGCCGTACATAGTACACAGCACATAGTACACAGCACACACATATACATTGTGATGAAACTTTCAGAATGAAATCTCAGTATGATACTAGTTGATAATCTGAAATAAAAATATATCCTTAAAAATTGCTTAATCATAACTCCCCACTATATCCCCTTGGGTTAGTGAGGAGTCAAATTTTTTAACTCAATTGATTCTAAAGTTTTTGTGTTAACAGCGTGGAAATCCATTTTAAAATTTATGAACAAAATTATATTGTAGTATTTTTCAAAAATATTATTATTTTATGAAAAATACTTAGTACATTTTTGTTCGTGAACTATTGTAACATAGTACATCTTCTACGTTCTACGATCTATACTACGATCGACATTGGCGATCCCTCTGACGGATTCCTCTCTGTTCTGTTCTTTCTGGAATATCTGATACACAGTTCTGAAGCCCATCCATTCCCTAATATTACGCACCTAGGACATCTGTCTTCAGTATTAATTGAAGCAAGTGGTATTTTTCTTCGCTCATGACGTGGCCAATATGTGATCTTGCTGAGCTTTATTGTAGTTAGAAGTTGCCTAGTTGTTCTGGCTCCTGAGTTTGTAACCAGATCTGTCCAAGTTTTCTTTTTTAAAGTAGGAACTTTCTATGAAATCCGGAACAATACTAGTTGACAGAGATAAAATATTTGATCATATTTGTGAACAATGTTAGAAACATCATAAGCGTAGATATATAAATAAGAAAAATGTACAGTTTCAACTCGCTGGGTACACATTGAAGCGTTGGTAAAGTTTCGCGGTAATCAACGATCCCAGTACTTAATACAAACCCATAAAATTTTGCAATAAAATACAGCAAAATATAAGAATGAAACAAATGTCGTTGAATTTTTCCAAATTGAGTTGTCCCAGGAGTTCATATAATATTTAATGTCCATGAAGGGCATCGGGTTACATACATTTCACCTACCGCTTCGAATGTGGTCGTCCACTCACTGGCAAAACATATTTGGGATGGTATATTTATGTTTGAAAATATAATGTACTTATAATAACAATAATTTCCTGCGATCTGTGGAAGTGACAAGTTTATTTGTCAAATTGTATGTTTCTTTCTGATAACCAGTGGTTTTTGTCAAATTGTATGTTTCTTTCTGATAACCAGTGGTTTTTGTCAAATTGTATGTTTCTTTCTGATAACCAGTGGTTTTTGTCAAATTGTATGTTTCTTTCTGATAACCAGTGGTTTTTGTCAAATTGTATGTTTCTTTCTGATAACCAGTGGTTTTTGTCAAATTGTATGTTTCTTTCTGATAACCAGTGGTTTTTGTCAAATTGTATGTTTCTTTCTGATAACCAGTGGTTTTTGTCAAATTGTATGTTTCTTTCTGATAACCAGTGGTTTTTTCATCCCAATGAAAACAAATGTGTACAAGGTTTTTTTTTCGTCAATTTGTGACTATTCCTGAGCCAATGTAATACCGTTCGATTCCTGACGGCGATACACTTTTTAGAGAAACAAAACTTATGATACATGGGACGGGAGTGACTGAAGAGTGGGGAGGTACTGATGGGACGAAATTATAATTAGAAATATTAGATAACGTAAAGACCGACCATTTTTAATTAAACACAGATAGTTCAACGTTTACCGGGTCTCACTAGTAATTTATAAAAAAAATCGAGATTTTTATTTCTAAAGATATTTAATGACCCGATGAAACATGGATATTTGTTATTAAAAATATTGTTTCTACTGGTAATGGCGTATTTTATTTTAATAACAGTTTTTATTAAATAGCTATTAAGAAACAATTTCTATAGAATGAATTTTATTGGGTATGTTAATAACTTAAATTACATAATGTGTAGAGAATATAATAAAAAATATATACTTCTTGATGCTATCCTGTTCACCGCAATAGCTACCAATGGTCCACCGCACGCCTCCGTCATTAGACAAGGCCGTTTATATTTTTTGATAGTCCCTTGAAAATACTGAGGTCAATGGCTCATCTTCTATACAATACAATAACACTGGATATGTGCAAGACTCTGACAGATCCGTATTAAGATACCTATACTTTATTTCACAGAAGAGATTTAAAAAAACGTATTTTTATTCGCATATTGCGTTTATGTTGATTCAAAATTGGGTATATTTATTTCATTTTCTCCAAATAGTTTTTAACAAAAATATTTTATCTGTACAACATTGTATCCAATTCTTTAAGGAGAGTATAGGTATTGGCAAATATTTTGACAATTTATACGGAGATCTATCTACACGTAGGTACAAAGCCAAAATTTCAAGATGTTTAGCGATCTAAGGAATTGTTTATTATAGGAAATTTTTAAACAATGAATATTGTATTCAACCAAAGTATTTCTTTTACCAGGGTTGTAAATGATCTTGGAATCGTCATCGATGATGACATTTCGTGGCATGAACAAGTATTTATTTTATTTGCCCTACATTCACTTAATAAACTTAAAAACCTCCTTCCATTCCGTTGTAAAATATCTCAAGCACAATCACATCTTCTTCCATCGCTTGATGATGCCGATGTATGCTATTTGGATACTAATGAAGTGCAACTCAATACACTTGAACCTCTTCAGAATAAATGTATCAGATTCATCTTTGCGTTGAAAAAAATTGATCATATATCATCTTACCGCAATCTTCTTTGTTGGCCCAAGATACGTCAGGCAATATAGGTACCTACACATTCTGTCACTATTGTAAAATATTCTCTCTAACCCAAACTTGCCACAGTACCTCAAAAACAAATTCACTTATTTATCCAATCATTGACTTCCACGACAACAACACTATCCATCTCTATCCATAATACAGAATTTTTCAGCTCGCCGTTCGAAGTACTATCAGCAAGATTTGTGGAATAGCCTAAGTCCGGATATTGCGTAGTCTAACTCACTTTGTACTTTCAATGAAAAAACTATTAAAGGAATATTTATCCCTTAACATCTGATCCCGATTCCCTCTCCCTATCCTCTTTTTTGCTATGAGGTTTTTTTTCTGTTTTAATTGTTATCTTAGTGTAATATAACATATTATCTTTGTTTTTTTTGCTTTCATTCTTTTGTTAATATACATAGACAATTTTGTCATACTTTGTAATCTGGTGGGTTGGAATAAATTGCCTAATGGTAATAAGCCCGCCTGTGTACAATATATATGTTTATATTATGTACAGAAAGATAAATAAATAAGTTCTTTTGTCAAGGATATTTAAAAGAACAGCACGTTATTACAACTTCCAAAGGAAATATTAGCAAGGAAACTCTATGAATTTTTTCGTTTTTCCGTATCAGAAAGAAGTCTCTGGTCTCTGTCTTAAGTTAGCCGGAACAGCTCCTCTACTCTATGGACTCTTTTCTGGTTTTTCTTAGCCAAGACATCTGCGTCCTTTCCACACCACGACTAATACCCTCAATTTTCAATTATTGTAACGAAGAATGTGATCCATGTATGCCATCTTTCTTATTTTCATATTGGATAACATACATACATATTATCACGCCATGTCCCTTATGAAGTAAGCCAAGAGAACCAAGCGCCATATACTTCTCTATTTTCGCACAAATTCCTGGCTTCCTTTCATCCATGCATCATCTCATACATGGTCGTTGATTGTTTGAGCTTCTTATATTTATTTCTTTCCAAATATCATTCACATGGTCTTCCCATCCATTTCTGGGGTGGCCTCTGCTATTCGCTCCATTTCTTGTATATTTTTTGGTCAGTCACCCATCGTTCATTCATTCAATATGCCCAAACCACCTCAAGGCATTCACTTTCATTTTACTCATAATGTCTTTTTTGATCTTTCAGTCTCTCCTATGTCTCCCGTTTTTATTCTATCATATATCGTTATATTATATAATCTTCTTGGTGATCTCATTTCTACAGTTACTTTCTACATTCATCCGGCCATGTCCATGTTTCATTTGCATACGTCAAAGTAGGCACTACAATTGCATTATGAACGACAATTTTGGCTTCCTTTGAGATGCTCGGATCAGACATTAATGCTCTAGTGCTCCGTTTATTCTATTACCTGCCATAACTCTTCTTTTCATATCTTTATCAGGTATTCCATTCCCTTGAAACATACTCCCCAAGTGTAAATTAATATTCATCTACTTGTTCCAGCCATTTGTTCTCTACTTTTCTAATACATGCAGTTATACTTCCAGTTTTTTTCTAATACCAAAATCATCCTTCTTACACTTTAGTCACCAATTACTGTACTCATCCGCACATATTGGACAGCAATTCGATAAATCACTCAATTATTATTGATTGTTGAAAAACATTTAATTGATGATAAATCGTGATCTCTGTAGATAAATGTAGATGTCTGTTTTGCTAAACTTTTCAATTTTCTAATGTATAAAGAAAAATCTATGTACGTAAATCTACTTTTACGATAAATTCTCAGTATTATTTGTGCATAACATTAATAAGATAAGAGAATATTCTTGAGATTGCTGCAGGTGCAATCATTATTATGTTAATAATAATTCTCTAGTCATACGCGGATAAATCAGCTAAAAATCATGTAAGGCCACATAAGTAGATATGTATATGTACGTGTGAAATTGTGTGTAGGAATATACCAATTACGGTGTATTTTATGTTCGTACGTTGGTACCTAATTTTGCGTGGGTAAAATATTTTCATAATTTAGCCGTGAATTTTCAACACTCGACTTTAAAGACGAACAATATGTCGAGAGATGTTTGAACTGAGGTTTCATTTTCCCGTGACTAATGTGAATAATATACGATGGAAAGCGTGCACAATTTACCTACGTACAAATTGACGTTTTGCTTTGCCAAAAGCGTCACAAAATCAAAAGACATATTAAGGATGACACTAGACCTTAGAACACCACAGTTCATTATTATTAGTTGCATGTAACACATGAGATCCAACTGTCGATAGCGATAGTATGTATAGTTGAAGAATAAGTACCATACTATAAACCCATAAATCCAAATTATTGAATATTTTAGGATATTTTATTTTCTATAAAACACATGTAGGTATGTATGTCAAGATAGGACAGTATGGAGGTCAGTCCTTTTTTCTACCCATAATATGAAAACAGCATGATGGTATGTACGTATGTATGTATGTATGTTTGGAGATTTAAGTATCAAACTATTAAGTCTTCTTACATATTTTGTATAGGCGACTGCCATACAAATTGTATGAAGCGATGTCGTCACTAAATTCAATTTTTATAAAAATTGTTAAAAAAATTTGAGATTTACTTCTACAATATTAATATTTTTATAGATTTTAAATATCTGGTTTCGGGGTGTTTCGGCTTTTTTCGATATTTTTAAAATATTTGGAAATATAGGCAGTTAAACTCCTAAATTTATGATAAAAAAAAATATTTTTCTTAATAAAAAATGTTTGAGACACCCTGGAATTTTTTTAAAAAAATATTTTGAGATTTTGTATTTGTCTATGTTTATACCAATTTTCAGCGTTCTAGCTTTTACGGTTTCTGAGATATATGTAAAAATATATCGAAATTTCAAAAGTTGATAACCCCTGACTGAAACAAAAATTCACAATTCTGAGTACAAAAGTTTTGTAGGCCTATAACTGTCTATATATTCTGATAATTTAGGCTCTGTAAATTGAGCGGATCAAAAGTTATAAGGGGGGACGGACATACATACACACACACACACACACACACACACACACACACACACACACACACACACACACACACACACACACACAAACTCACATAAAATGTTCTACTCCGAATTCTGAGTAAATCCATGTAAGGGAACATATATGCTGCGAGGCCTCTAGTTGGTGTTATTAGCATGCAAAAAGTCCACTACGCCATACAAAATGTTCCTTCGTACACGCATCTTGGCTTAATAATGTCTATTCATTCAGAGAATTGAATTCTCATGAACGAATCGACAGTTGGATAAAGATCGGATGAGCTGTCAAAGTAGCATTAAACAGGAAAATATTTCAACACCAAAAATAAGTAGTATTAAAAATAATATATAGGTATCATACAACTAAGTAAATAATATGTAATTAAATGCGAAAAATGTAATTAAATACTAATACATAATAAACTTATTCCTAACCTCAAATGACAAAGGTACTGATAACATATTATCATCACTCTTGATTGGCATTTTGTCTGGAATTTTTTTTTTCAAGTCAATAATGGACAAATTATATTTATTTCAGAGTATCTACCCTAAATACCACTTTTATTTCCCTATATTTTGAAATGATACCGATTTCATTGTAACGATGCCTTACCACGTATAATAATTTGGAAAAGATCAGGTCCGTGGACATATTCTGTATGTCCAGGACCCTTTTCAGGAGGCACGATAGACAGGAAAAATTAATTGTTACGTTACCAGCAGTGAGTACATGCAACATGAAATCAAAGGTGGACTGATTAAGTTATAATTACTTAAGTTGATTTTCTTACTAATTATGTTTGTTTAAAAATATTTTTGTACGTAGCCCTTTTTTTCAAATAAATAAAATAATAATAATAATAATCCAGTAAATTTTATTATTGCACGGGTTTGATACGGTCTATGATCGATTTGTTTTTATATCGTTTAGCGGATGCTTGTTGTAAAGTATTATTTTTTATGATTTTCTAAAGTTAACCATCTTAAAGGATTATTGGCAAAAAGTGTGTAATAACAAGATTCATAAATGGTACCTATTGTATGAGAGAATTATTGTTCTCAATAAAATTATTGATACCAAGTGCCAATCGATGGGTAATAATATAAATAATGTAGCAATACAAATTCAAGTGCGATTCTACTGTAATAATATAATGTTGTTATTATGTGAGAAACAATATATTTTCTAACAAATACCTACACTCTTTTGTAAAACACCGCCAGACGATCTACTGCATAATATAACAACAATATAATATATAATCGTTTGTAGGTAATATACTTACTTACTAATCTACAGGATTATCTAAAACATGCTTTCCTGTTCAATATTTTATTTTTATTTTTAATATTACTTCTCTCAATTCTCACTTAAAAATATGTCATTTTTTATGACAACTTCTATCGTTTTAAGCACAAATGATTTTTTTTTATTTTTGCTAAGAAACATATTAGGTATTTAACTTATGATACAGAATAATCTACTTGAAAATGTGCTTAGCACGAAACCGGTCGTAGTTTGTAGTCCTTAAATAAATAGTGGAATTAATTCTAAACAAGTGTTTTTATTTTTATTTATTAAAAATATAAATTAATTTGAATAATAATACCTTCGCGTAAAATGGTTTGGTAGGCATTATACTTCGTATCTCCTTTACGAAAGACATAATTAAAATTTAGATGAATCACGTGATAAATTATATTCTCCGTGCGATTTCTAAAACGGCTTATATCTGGAAAATGTTTATATTTAAATTTATTTATTTTATTAACAATACAAAGAGAAAGTTACAAATTTAATTACATACTAGAGATAAAAGTTAAGTATATGTGTACCTACATATATGTGTGTTATTGATAAGTATGTAATAACTAGGGAACCATGAACACCTCACTAGGAAGTCCTGTGTCGAAATTAAATTATTTATTTTATTTCACATTAGTGGAAATTATGATAAATATTAATTTTGAGATAATTAATATTATTTTGAAAAATGTTTGAAATTTGGGATAGCATATTCATCATTGATTGTAGTCACCCTGTAGTGTACACTATATCTATCAGTCGAATACAACATAATGATATCCGTAGATAGGTAGGTGAGCATCATTGCCCAATAAAGTTTTTCATATTAGGTACTCTGGTGATTATAAGGATTTTTATTCTGTGTAGAATTGAAGCCAACACAGAGGATAGCATAGACAGCTTTATAACTATTATATATAGTTAACCAATTATGTCATAAAAGACAATCTAGTCAATACAAGTATTTTTATGAACAATTTTTACCAACAAATATAACAGGGCCGATTGTTCATAATATTTGTATTTCAACGTAAGGTACACAAAGATCGTAAAATGAACATCCTCTTTTCTTCCAAACAAAAATAACGAAGAGCTGAAAAATTTTACAATAACAAAAAATAAATGTTTCTTTCTCAAGTCCTTTTCCTAGTGACTGAGGATGGCGGCTGTATGCAATCGCAGTTTGTGGGTAATGATGAGTATATTTAAGACCAGTGGGGCCTTGGTATTATACCGACGCTCTTGGTCTAGCATACCCAGTATTAGGCAGTAAAGGCGGGGGTGGGCGGCCGACGCTGTTGTGCCCTCGTCAATTCTGTACTTAGAGAAGAGCAGGACGGACGCCTCTAGTCTCGCTCGGCAGTTACTCGTCAAACTGTGGCGAATGTTGTTGTGTGGTTCGGGCACACCGCCGGCGCAGACGTCGGGTCAGACATCCTGTGTTGACAACTAGACGTCAAATCTGACAGGTGATGATTGCGTCGGATGCGCCCGGTGTTAGCCCGCGGAACCTTCGGACGCCAATACGAGGACCGAGGGGTCGGGGTACAAGCCCCTCCGACTTGAAACGGAGTGTTCCTAGCGGCCGATTTCGAGACCAATCGGAGGCCCTGACGTGTGTGGTTGGATTCTCGGGGGCAGTGGTTGAACCCGATGGATGGTTGATATTTTGTGTTTGTCTGATGTTGCGGCTGCGTCCGGTGGCGAACAGGGCCAATGGGCTCTATAGCGTCGCCGGCGTGGAAGTGGATCGCGATCTCCCTCGATACCCAGTATTGTTCTTGGTCTTGCAAGTAATACGATCTTTTTTCTGTTGAAATCCAGCAACTATAACAAAATATAATATGACAAAAAACGCCACATTATAGTATAATGTCGATAATTGCTTACTTCTTAATTTAAAATAAATAAGTTTACAAAACTTAGGAAGACTCCGTGCAAAGCCTGGTCTTAGTCATGGTCTTGCAGTTTCACATGCGATCTTGGACTTGCAAGTCTCGCAAGATCAAGCCTAAAAAACTTCCAAGGCTCATCACTATTTGTGTGACCCACCTTCATTCTGTTCCGAGGAGAATGAAGAGCACTATTCATTGAATATCCCGATGCAATGAATATGTATAAATCAATATATTTATTACGCATTAATTATTTTAACAAATTTTAGCTCTTCCATTGTCAGTTTGGAGTAGCTACTACTTTTTAATAAATATTTGATTCGGCTCTGATATTACATTATAAGAGCAACACTTGTAAGTACCTACACGGAGAATCTTAAACCTTGGTTAGCTGATTAGTGGTGAAAGAATTAAGGTCTATAAAATTTAAACAACGGAACATTGAATAAAAGAGTTTGAATATCAATATAACTGTACTAAACTATATTCTTTAAATCACATATCAATAAAGCGTCACTTCATGATATTTTATTCCAACTGTCGATTTGTTCAGGAGAACTTTGTTCTCTTAACATATCGACAATGTTTCAAGCCAGAATACGCGAGAATTGTATGGAGAGGTCTACTTTTTTCACGGCTTTTCTAACTTTGAAGTCAAAAAACACCAACTTAGAGGCTTCGCAGCATATATGTTCCATAGACGGATTTACTCAGAATTCGGAGTAGAACATTTCGTGTGTCTGTGTGTGTGTGTGTGTGTGTGTGTGTGTGTGTGTGTGTGTGTGTGTGTGTGTCCCTTATAACTTTTGATCCGCTCAATTTACAGAGCCCAAAATTTCAGAATATATACACAGTTATAGGCCTACAAAACTTTTTTACTCAAAATTTTGAATTTTTGTTTCAGTCAGGGGTTATCAACTTTTTAATTTTTATTTTATTTTTCCATATATCTCAGAAACCATAAAAGCTAGAACGCTGAAAATTGGTACGAACATAGAAAAATAAAAAATCTCAAACAAGTTTTTTCAAAAAAATTCCAGGGTTTCTCAAACATTTTTTATTAAGAAAAATATTTTTTTATGATAAATTTATGAGTTTAACTGCCTATATTTCCAAAACTTTTACAATTATCGAAAAAAGCCGAAACACACCAACTAGATAATTTAATTTTCTATAAATTTTTTATTAAAATTGTAGTAGAAGATCTCAATTTTTTTTTAACAATTTTTTTAAAATTGAATTTAGTGACGACATCGCTTCATACATTTTGTATGGCAGTCGCCTATACACAATATGTAAGAAGACTTAATAGTTTGATACTTCATCTCCAAACATACATACCATCATGCTATTTTCATATTCTGGGTAGGAAAAAAGGAACTTCCTCCATACTATCCTATCTTGACATAAATACCTACATATGTTGTATAGAAAACAAAATATCTGAAACTATTCAATAATTTGTATTTATGGGTTTATAGTTTGGTACATATTCTTCAAATATACATACTATCGCTATCGACAGTTGGATCTCATGTGTTACATGCAACTTGTTTTAGAAAAATTGTACATATTACTAGTTTCTAACGCTGTTTCATAAGTGTTTGCATTATTATTTATTGCATTAAAATTTTATTTATTAATTAAAAACTAGACATATTACGTTAGACGTATAAACGTTAGACATCTGAAACATGCTTGTGGGTTCAATAAACTCGATATTATAATATATCTATCTATTGGAGATTATAATGTCGCCAAATTCAGTTATTGCGTCATTCATTTCCCGTTTTTTTTAAAAGCGAGTAAAATAAAAACTTATATAACATTATGTATCTCAAAATATCTGACGCTCACTATTAACTTTTGAGACTGACCTAAGTGTAAATAAACAAATAGGTATCGACAGTCATCTTGACAATTACCACCAACCAATAAAAAAACTAAATTTGTATTATACGCAGCGACGCCATTATTCAAGATATTTGCCAGTTACTGTTCAATTTGGTTCAATTTTCAATAACGTAATATTTATCTTTTAACAGATTTTTAATTATCTCAATAGAGACGAAGTTGGAATATTTATTGTAGGAGAACCGGGAAATCAAGGCACCTACAGGGCTTACGACCGAAAAAAACTACAGGGCACCTACAGGGCTTACGACCGAAAAAAAAAAAATATATCTTTGACTCCCGACAGGGAAAAAATCCAATGTTTGCGCATATGCATTTAATAAAAATATTCGATTAATATTTATCCGTGTCCATCGAATTTGACATGAAGACGAATCGTGTAAATGAAATAGAATATATCTACCTAACTGTTATTTATGCAGTCTATCAAAACACGATGTTCATTTTAAATATTTTGTTTTCAATTAGAAAACCGTCAAAATAGTTCAGAAGTCTATTACAAAATAGTGAAACAAAGAAATTATTGTATGAAATTCGCGGAATTTTACGATTATATAATGCGAGAATGTATTATCGTTTATTTTTTATTTCGTCAATATACCTAATCTTCTCTTTCATCAAATATAATTCAAAGAATCATGACCTTTCTGATGTGCTTCACTTGTTGAGCGCATTGATCTTTATTTGATGTTTGTTATCGATAAGTAATTCGTACTTCATTTCTAACTAGTATTGCTCGAAAAATTACAAATAGGAAAGCCAAACCCTTATCAAATTATACTGAAGGGTAAGATAGAAGGTCACCGAGAGACTAGAAGAAGACAGATGTCCTGGCTGAGTAATATTAGGAAATGGACGGGTTTCAGAACTGTGGAGCAGAAAATATTCCGGGCAGCACAAGACAGAGAGGGATTCGCCAAAGTGATCACCAACATTGGGGGTTCTTGACAGGGCACCTGAAAAAGAACAAATAAACCTTATTAAAAATAATATTATTCTCTCATCTTGTAAATCTTCTCTTCAGGCGATCTTGCCTTAAATTGTGAAACAGGGGAATTTGGGTCTTCCTTTTTTTAGATAAAGTTTCCAATTTAAATTGTTTTATTAACTTTTCTGTCTTTCTCAATTCTTATCTTTTACTGCAATCATCCTCAGATTCATCCTACAAATCCATATCTCAAAATCCAATCCAATATCCTAAGTGATGAACTAACGTCATCTCAATCCATTCAAATATTTAAAAGTAAACTAAAAAAACTTTATGTGACAAATAGTTCCTGAATTCCTTTTATATCCTTCCGTGTGTTTCCTTTTCCTCGTTGCTATGATCAGTGTTATTTTTAGTATTCTTTTTTTTCTTTGTATTTTTTTTTCTTACATCTCTATTTTATTTTATAATCAATTTATTTCACACTTAATACTATTGTACCAATTTAACTTTTTTACTTTAGAGACTTCACGTTGCTCGGGTTGGTTGGAAGGAATTTCCTTATGGCAATAAACCCGCCTTTGTACACCTATAGGTACATAAATTATATAAATAAATAAATAAATATCTGCGCTGTTTGTTTCCGTAAAACAATCTTACATTGGCATTGGCTGGAGTTACATCTTTATTAGGTACTTTGGCTGGAGTTACATCTTTATTAGGTACTTTGGCTGGAGTTACATCTTTATTAGGTACTTTGGCTGGAGTTACATCTTTATTAGGTACTTACTAAATTACATGATGAGTTAAATATAATTTCTTATTATTTTATTTAGAAGGTACTTTTTGAAATAATTATCTTTATTGTAAAATGGTTCAACATAACCAAGAATAAGAAAATAATCTAATCAAATGAAAAATAATTTCATTTGATTAGATTATTTTCAACTACAGGCAACTAACAGGTACTATGTCAAATATTGATTTAACACTCACCCAATAACAAGTTGCCACATTCTGGAGACTTACGATATTAATCGTCTCACAGATCCAGACTGATTGAACACAATTAAAAACTGTGTCTCCACCGGGAATCGAACCCTGGACCCTTGGATCAGCAATCAAATACCTAACCAACTGAGCCATGAAGGCCGACAAATACTTGTTGAGAACTTGTCTCTGTTATACTTGTTGAACAAATACTTGTCTCTCTTATAGTTAGTTACTTGTTGAGAAGTTTAACAAGTTCTTGTTCAAAACAATTAATATTAATATTATTTTCCTGCATCGACTTCCAATAACAAAGTATCACATTTTTATAATCTACAAAAATACTACAAAAATTAGTTATATTAACTAGGTCCCTTCTTTGACTAAAGCTTTCTAGTATTTCTTTCCTCCGTTTCATTTCAAGTACTTAATAATTTTATTCAGATGAATTATGTTTCGTTCCAAATTGAGGCTTTCTCTGACAAGGTAAGTCGTTGTACAAAAATGTATAACGAATCTATAATGGAGGTATTATGTAACAGGAAACATTATTGTTATAATTATGTTATCTGGCGGTACCTACAATAGGATCATCTAGAATTATTAACATCTATTACAAGTATAATAGGTGATTTTATGCTCTACTCTTCTATTGTTACAACTTTCATTTTTCATATAAATATTACAGACACCTTCATTTCATATGTATATGTAAGTACCTACATTAATTTTATTGCTCTATCAGATTAGCATTAGCATGATGTACTTATATCGCCACCACTGAAAAATATGACATCATTTGTCATGAACTTTGCTGGCAAAAAAGTGTAAGAGGGTTTTTTTATAGTATGATAATATACATATATGTAGATTTTTAATTATCTCAATAGAGTCGAAGTTGGAATATTTACTGTAGGAGAACCGGGAAATCAAGGCACCTACAGGGCTTACGACCTGTCATCGGCTGGTTTACGTGATCACTTTATGCGCTTTCGCAACGTTCACCAATTATGCCTTTTTAATGAGATCCCTATCAAGCATAATTGGTGAACGTTGCGAAAGCGCATAAAGTGATCACGTAAACCAGCCGATGACAGGTCGTAAGCCATGTAGGTGCCTTGATTTCCCGGTTCTCCTACAGTAAATATTCCAACTTCGTCTCTATTGAGATAATTAAAAATCTGTTAAAAAATACCTTTGACTCCCGACAGGGAAAAAATCCAATGTTTGCGCATATGCAATAATAAAAATATTCGAATATATATGTACTTAAGACCGCACATGCACTGGGGATTTTTAGCGAGTTGTACCCAGTTGTACCCCACTTCCCCGCGCATGCCGCTGTAACAGTGCCCGTTCCTAACTGTGTTCCTAACCGACTCCCGCGCTCGCCACTACGTACATATGTAGGTACATATCGTGGCGTGAGTACGTTCACCAAAGTACCTACCTAGGTACCTATATCTGGTATATACCAACCTGTTGCATTATTTCTATTTTGCTATTGACAATAACACGATATTTTTCCTCTGTTTTGTATTGATATTGTTTTATAATTATTTATTTATAGGTTTTTTTTATCGAGATATTATATACTTACTAATATCTTATAAATAGGTGATATTTCTGGTCATTCACTCCAAAGTAATTAATCATTATATATATAGTTATAAATCTTAGATCGGCAAACTTTTGCTGTAAAAGGGACAAATCAATATTTTATAAATATTTTTGAAGTACAGTATTTTGTCTATATGTGAATCTTGGGAGCCGCTGGATGCCGATAAATATATTTAAATATTATTATAACATTACATAAAATTATAATCATCGCGAAATGAAATTAATAAACGTTTCAATAAATAGATCAACACAAACACCTTACAAAATTACGTAGGTTTTGATTATAAAATTCATGACATTACATAACATTATAATCATCGTGAAATGGAATAAATAAACGTTTCAATAAATAGATCAACACAAACACCTTACAAAATTACGTAGGTTTTGATAATAAAATTCATGACATTACATAACATTATAATCATCGTGAAATGGAATAAATAAACGTTTCAATAAATAGATCAACACAAACACCTTACTAAATTACGTAGGTTTTGATTATAAAATTCATGACATTACATAACATTATAATCATCGTGAAATGGAATAAATAAACGTTTCAATAAATAGATCAACACAAACACCTTACAAAATTACGTAGGTACCTGATTAAATTCATGACAACACATAAAATTATACCTAATCATCGTGTCAACTGTGTCTCCACCGGGATTCGAACCCGGGACCTTTGGTTCAGATACCTAACACAATTAAAAACTGTGTTTCCACCGGAATTCGAACCCGGGACCTTTGGTTCAGATACCTAACACAATTAAAAACTGTGTTTCCACCGGGATTTGAACCCGGGACCTTTGGTTCAGATACCTAACACAATTAAAAACTGTGTTTCCACCGGGATTCGAACCCGGGACCTTTGTTTCAGATACCTAACACAATTAAAAACTGTGTCTCCACCAGGAATTGAACCCGGGACCATTGATTCAGATACCTAACGTAATTAAAAACTGTGTTTCCACCGGGATTCGAACCTGAGACCTTTGGTTCAGATACCTAACACAATTAAAAACTGTGTTTCCACCGGGATTTGAACCCGGGACCTTTGGTTCAGATACCTAACACAATTAAAAACTGTGTTTCCACCGGGATTCGAACCCGGGACCTTTGTTTCAGATACCTAACACAATTAAAAACTGTGTCTCCACCAGGAATTGAACCCGGGACCATTGATTCAGATACCTAACATAATTAAAAACTGTGTTTCCACCGGGATTCGAACCCGGGACCTTTGGTTCAGATACCTAACACAATTAAAAACTGTGTCTCCACCAGGAATTGAACCCGGGACCATTGATTCAGATACCTAACATAATTAAAAACTGTGTTTCCACCGGGATTCGAACCCGGGACCTTTGGTTCAGATACCTAACACAATTAAAAACTGTGACTCCACCGGGAATTGAACCCGGGACCTTTGGTTCAGATACCTAACACAATTAAAAACTGTGTTTCCACCGGGATTCGAACCCGGGACCTTTGGTTCAGATACCTAACACAATTAAAAACTGTGTCTCCACCAGGAATTGAACCCGGGACCATTGATTCAGATACCTAACATAATTAAAAACTGTGTTTCCACCGGGATTCGAACCCGGGACCTTTGGTTCAGATACCTAACACAATTGAAAACTGTGTCTCCACCAGGAATTGAACCCGGGACCATTGATTCAGATACCTAACATAATTAAAAACTGTGTTTCCACCGGGATTCGAACCCGGGACCTTTGGTTCAGATACCTAACACAATTAAAAACTGTGACTCCACCGGGAATTGAACCCGGGACCTTTGGTTCAGATACCTAACACAAATATGTGCCGACCGCTGTGGCACAGTTGGTAAGCCGTTCGGTTTCTGTGCGGGCGTCCTGTGAATCCGAGACGTCAAAATGTGAATCCGAGGATCTTGCAAGCCGATGGATGCCGACCCATAGTATAAATAATATTATAATCATCGAGAAATTAATAAACATGTCAATAGATATGTATATAGAATATGTATGTAGATCAATAGAAACACCTTAGAAAATTAAAAAATTACGTAGTTATCTAATAATAAAACTTAATTCAATATTTTAACATCACATAAAATAATAATAATCGTAAATGAAATTTATAAACATTTCAATAAATTAGATCAATACAAACACCTTTGAAAATTACAATCTTCGTGAAATGAAATTGATAAACATGTAGATAGGTATGTATGTACAATATGTATATAGATCAATACAAACACCTTAGAAAATTACGTAGTTACCTAATAATAAACTCAATTCAATATTATAACATCACATAAAATAATAATAATCGTAAATGAAATTTATAAACATTTCAATAAATTAGATCAATACAAACACCTTTGAAAATTACAATTTTCGTGAAATGAAATTGATAAACATGTAGATATGTATGTATGTACAATATGTATATAGATCAATACAAACACCTTAGAAAATTATGTATTTATCTAATAATAAAACTTTATTCAATATTATAACATCACATAAAATAATAATAATCGTAAATGAAATTTATAAAAATTTCAATAAATTAGACCTAATAATAAAATTAAATACAATATAATAAACGTCACATGGATAAATGAAGAATGTTGACAGTCTGTTCTGGGTCAGCACTAGTTTAAAAATTCCCATGGTTATTCTACGATCATAAAATAGATATTTCTATATTTATTTATTCACAAATTACACAGGACAAACGAGAACCAAGTCAAGAGAGCAAGTCTTGTCAAACGGTGGATTCAAAACCCTCATGATAACCCATATATCATGGATATAATTGTCTTATTGATATATAATTATTCATAAGATAATTATATCCATGATATGGGTGGTCATGAGGGTTTCCGTTTGACCAGACTCGCCCCCCTGGATGCAATACAATTATACAAAATAAAATACACATGATTTATTCTAATTCCCTAATGGGCATATTTCTAGTATGTCTGGGGTCACAAATTTCCGGTAACAAACACTTCATATATAAATTAATATATGCGTCATCTTTTTCAATTAATTCCACTTTTAAATCTTTGCCGACCCCAGACTAAACGGCAAATATACATATTTTTCTTCCAGTAACGTGTAGTTGACCTTGGACCTGAATATACCATGGATGATTTTTGTTGACTGCGAGACCAGATCGTGTGTTCATCCAAAAATTTACTTTTTTACTTTTTATTGCCTCTTCCAATGATGTTTTGTAAGCGGAAATAGGACATTTGATCTCCACTATTTTATCTTCTCCAATCAGGCCATCGGGTGTTGCTCCGAGAAAAGGATTTTCCCCGTCAATAAAAAGGCCACAAGGTTCTATTTTGCAACATAGTTGCTGTTCCAAATGCTCTATTGCAATTCTTTCATTTTGTATTCCGTGTCTTATTGACGGTACATGGCTGATATCTTTCTTATAAAGAATATTTTTTACCAAGTTTTTTACGATAGTTGCTGCTCTTCTTTTTACTATTTTGTAAAAATTAGAAGCTGTAATAAGCCTTCTTCTCAACTCCAACCATTGACTGGAATCTCTCTGCAAAATAGTAATTCTTTCTATTTTATGCCTTTCTTCGTGTGTTCGCGGCAGGTCTTTCAATTACACGACATAATATCACAATCCTTTTGAGAATCAACTAATGATCGACGTCGTCTTCTGCAACAAGAATGTTTTTTTTAAATATTTATATAGGTAGGTACTCATAATAATAAATACCAATAATACATAATACCTAGAATCTGCATATAAATAAATAAGATCTCGTACTAGAATAAAAAATAATACTCAATAAATACTTCCCTTGGAACAGTTGGTTGACCATTTGGTGCGAGCGTACTGGGTTCGATCCCCAGCAGAGGAGAAATGTATTTAAATTAATTTCTCACGCTAATATTGCTTCTCCTGGCTGGAAACACTGGTTAGTTGAAAAAAATTGCCATATGGCAATAAACTCGCTACATACGCAGGGTGCAAGGAAGTGTTTATTATTATTATTTCCTATAAAAATAAAAAATAATAATGAACACTTCCTTGCATCCTGCGCAAGTGGTGAGTTTATTACCGTAATGCAATTTCTTCTAACTAACCAGTGTTTCCAGTCCAGAGAAGCAATATTTGCACGAGAAATAAATTTCTCCTCTGCTGGGAATCGAACCCAGGATGCCCACACAGAAACCGAACGGCTTACCAACTGTGCCACGGCGGTCGGCCTATAATATTATACAATAATACTAAATATCAATTTATACTATAATACTAAACGCCTATGATTGGTTGGAAGAAATTGCGTAATGGCAATAAGCCCGCTAGTGAGCAATTTTTTTTTTTTATAATATGTACAAAAAGAAAAATAAGTAAATAAAAACATAATATTAAATTTCAATATTAAATACCTATAATACTCACTAATAATAATAAATTATTACTACTTTCAATAATTGTTATACTCTTTATCTAGGTATGACAATTGCAAAAAAGTAGGTACATACCTCATGATGTCATTCATATGTTTAGCGGATTTCTTCCGACTCGTGGTAAGCTTAGGTATCTTCTTATTTTTTGCCATGTTTTGCGCGAGAGTAGTAATAATTGACGCGTAAACGAGTAACACACCCTTCCCGTTCAAATGTTACACTCATACTGAAGTAGAAGCAGCGGGGTTCGTCCCGCCATACATTTTGTACGACTTGACTAGCGCGAACTGGAACGACGTAAGTCGCAATATGAATAATACCTTTTTTTCAAAAATCAGGACTTAATTTAAAAAATATAAAACTGTCAATGTGTTGACATCATACTTAACAATATTTTAGCTGAATTATAGTTTTACATCTAATAAATTAAACGGATAACGTAGGAATCCTTCAAATTTCGGGGGAAATTTCGGATTTTTTTTTTATCGAGAGAATTTTCAAATATTATGATTCTGGAACCGTCAAATTGTAGACACAACTATGAATTATACTTGTCTTTAGTTTCAAAACGATAGTGTTGGTATTGGCTGAGTAGATTAGGAATCGCTAATGCAACTATTCACTCGGGAGTACCAGTCTCCCCTTAATTATCGAAGCTCTTTGCTCAAGATCGTCACAGATGGAACCAGACCATTCTTCAAGTGATTGAGTCCTCAGTCACGAGGTCAAGCATTTTGCAAGCATTTTTTATTAAAATATTTAGCATTGATACTAACATTTTCCTTTTTTAATAAATGCTCTTATAGGACGTAAAATAAATACATAAATAAATCAATGAACGTAAAAAAAATATAAAACAAACATTGCGAAATATTATGCAGAAATTCGATTAAATTTTATTAAAGTAACTAATAGTGGGAAGATATGCATATGAAAGAAAAATATTTGTTATATTTTTAATATCCTACATCTTTACAGGTTTTATTTTTTTTTGTTGATTCCTATTTCCGAATCTCGCGCCAATAAAAAATTTTGTTCGGTGTTGAGGTTCTATAGAAATTTAAGCACGTTTAACAACCTGTTGTAATAATGTTCTTTGTGGTGTAAGAGATTGTACTGATTCCCATCACCGTGTTTTATGACTAAATCGTGACTATTTAATAAACTTTTCATTGAATTTTGATTGGTCTTGATCGATACATGTCATTCGACAGACGATCTGTGATTTAATAGGCACAGGAAATTATTGATTTTTAATTTATTTTTTTGTTAATTATTAATTTTAATTATTAAATGATCTTAATAAAAGATACAACCAGAATTTATACGAAATAAATAAAGTACATAGGTACTATTGGAAGTACGTAATATTTCTGAATTGTTTTATTTGATAATCTGAGAAATTTTGACAAAAATCAGCTATTTATCTAATCATATTCACCAAGAATGAATTTTCTCGTAAATCTATGTATATTATTTATTATAAATGGCCAATAAGGTAATTCAAACTTGAAACTACCAAATTCCAATGGCAAGACGTTTCCTGGAATATTTCCAACATCATTTCTATTTCTAATGACAATGCATGTATAGGAGGAAAATTGCGTTCATATTATTTTTTGATTTGAGAAACCCTTGGGCTGTTTCTAGAATTGAACAAAATAAACCATACGCCTTTTCAATAGAAAGTTAACAACCCATAAAAAATAAAAATGCATATCAAATAATCTCCTTCATATACGAGAAGTTATACGTATAATGGAAAGGGATAATTGGCTGAGGGACACTTGGGTGTGGGTGCGACGGACATTTGGGTGCGAGCCCATTTGGTCGCGATGGACACATGGACCTACATGAGCCTACTTGATCGCGACTTATTCCATTCAAAAATATTTTTTTCTGCTTAAGAATGAAATGTTTTGTATTGATTTTTATTATGTTCTGTATAGGTATGTAGTTGACACAGACATTTACGTATATGCCATAGTTTTCAATTTGTCTTTAAAATTAACAAATAAATCGACATAAATAATTATAAATTATTCAATTATTTTTTTTAATTAGCTATATATTTCCGATGTTTTTCTCTTTTCTTTTTTATCGTCTTTTATTGTCAACTCTAATTTTTTAATTTGCAAAATATTATTGTTTTTTTGTAATATTGTTTAAATACTTCTTTTTGTATAATTGTATCTATATTTTTAAGTATAACTGTAAAAGGCATCTGATTCAAATAAATAAATAAAACAGAAAAATTTATTTTTCCAAAAGTTCGTTAAATTATGACTAAACGTTTTCACCGAGGAGACTCGAGGTTGCATTTTCAAGGTCTGAATGAAACTAAATTCGACAATACCAGTCCAACACTTCTTCAATATTTACAACGTTGTCAGATGTGTGGGCGAAGTTACAGTGATTTTTACAAGTTGCAGTGATTACAGTTACAGTAATTACAGGTACAGAGTTAGTGATTTCCACTATAGTCTACAGAAACTTTTAGAATTATTAAAATTATCTTTCTTTATTCAGTAAAAAAACTAAATCAAGAATATTTAACTGCAAACACTTTGTTCCAATTTCCACTCCCTACTTTTATTATTTCTACTTTTATTGTTATGAATGTTTTGTTTTTTTGTCTTCGTTATCAAGATTTTTGCTTAAGTCCGTATAATTAGTTGCCATACTTTGTTAGCTGGTTCATCATTAACATCTCCTGTCCCTCTATCGACATTTAAACACAAGCTTCTAGCTTAAATTAGGAAAGGAAATATTAATATGTTGATATATGTAACCAAATATTTGTAAACGTATGTATTGTATAATAAATAAATAAAAAAAATAATAAAATAAAAAAATATTTCATCCAGGGTTGGGACTTTTATTCATCAGTCGCCATGATCTGCGACTCTGGGCAGTCTCCTGTGGGACAACTTGCACCGCCAGCTCCCTCTCGATACACAACTAATTATTTGTTATCTGGTTGGTTTGAAGAAATGACTTGAAATGATACATGACCAGAACAAAGAATAATATAAAACAGATTAATTAGACTACAATTTTATGATATTCTATCTCATTAAAAGCGATGTATGGTATTATGTGTTATAATAGTAGAGATACGTGAACAAACTGTTTTCTTAAGTCATGATAGATTCATATGTGAGAGATAATTTGCCACATTGTTCTGAGCTATGACTAGATAGATAGATAGATAGACAGATATAATCACGGATATTTTCAACTTGTGTTGAGGTCGCTATGTCACGGATAACACAATACATCGTACAAATCATTTTGTCTATGTTATTAAGTACCAACTTGTTATGTTACATGGGATAGAAATGCTCAAAACGAGAAATGCTGGATATTATTTCGAATGTTTTTTTGTTTCGCCAAGGGTTAAACGTAAGGTTATGCAAGACTTGTACGCCGTTGTAATTTTTGCATGGCAAAAAATAGCAAAACAATCAGATGATGAAGTGGATACCGAGGGCAGTTGATATCCTGAGAATTTTATTGAATTATTCTACATGGTTTCACGTTATGATATACGTGATTGATATTTATTGCAAATTTCAAAGGTTGTTAAAAGCAAAGTATATTTTGATGAATATATAAAACTACTTTGATTTAAGTTGATGTCTGCAATACATTTATTTATTTATTTATTCAATTAACATACAAAACGAGTTGGTTAATTTGGTTATGGCAACACTGAACTTTTCACATTTGTTATTGTAGGTACCTACTTATCTAAATATAACTGCATACTCATTATTTTAAACATTTTGAATAAATACATATGATGATGTAGAAAGCAGTGTCGATATTGTGTTTTAATCACCATCAAACTAGGAAACCCTGTGTCATGATGGCTATTGTACTCCCATAAATAAATATAAAACACTAAATACACTGAAAACATTAATTTAATTTAATATAAACCCAAAACATACAATATAAAAATATATTATACATGAAAATATAAAAAAAATCTCTAAATAACATTTTTTCCCTAGGTAATTTACAAAACCTCAGTATGCCCCTCGTCACTTACCAGCCTACAAAAACTCATGTTAGCAAGAAAAGTGTATGACATGTATAGTCTTGTTCATAAGTTGCGAAGTAACATCTGTCTTAAACCTATTTCTATTTTTTATAACTTTGAGATCTACCTGAAGCCGATTGAATGTAGTCGGTGCCCTAAAAATAAATTGATGCTGTGCCATTCATACATACATTCGTATATGAAAATCATCTTCTTTGGTTTCAATCTTGGTGATTGGTAGACAGCAAAGCGATGCATCTTTTCCTCGATTCCGTTCGATATTCAGCGACTCTCTTCAACTCTGTGTAGGAGACACACTTCATGTTCTCGGGCACCTGCTCTAGGTACTCCCGGCGGGGACGCCCTCTGCCAGTTGATCAACCATTCCCTCCAAGATGATGTGTAAAAGATCCTCGTGTCGCAACACTTGGCCTATCCGGTTTGTACACTTTTTTGATATGGTGTTTAACATGTGCCTGGTTTCTTCATAAAATCAGGACAATCTTAAAGCTCAATGCATTTTAATCATCAGATTCAATGGCGAATAATATAGAAAAAGTATGCATTATTCTTCAATGTCTGAATCTGTCATATTTTGTTAGAATTCCACAATTAAAATATAATTGAAAAAATCAGTAATATTCTATTTTTCTTTTTATCGCTGACACGACTACCTCATCGACGAACATCGTCAAAATTATAAAAAAAAGTTACTCATTAGCAATATCGTCTTTATTTCTCAGATCGCTATGAAAAACTGGCCTGTTAATTAAAATTCGTGTTTTTTGTGATTTGTACAAAATATAGTACCAATCCAACGTTCATTGAGTTCGTATTTTATAGCAAATTAATATATTGTAAAGATTACCTACCTATATTTTGAGTAGAAGAACGTAAATCAAACTAACTAGATTGCTTAAATCTATACATATTATACAAAGAAATTGAAAAATTCCTTTCCTTCTTCCAATCACAGGTAGCACTGTATCACTGCTCAGATTATCTTTAGCACCTGTCAAAAAATAACATAATGAGGATTTGACTTTTTTTTTGTAAAAACACACGCAATTTCTGCAAGGTAACGTGTCCAATCACAAAATGTAAATAACAGTGAATTAATGTCAATTATCAATTGATGGTTTCCTCAATTGTTTTTGTACATAAAGATGATGGTAGCCATAATTACCAAAATCATCACAAAAAACTCGTTATTTCATGCAAGAAAGTAATGACAACATATTATGAAGGTATACCTATATGTATAATGAATGAACATAGGTCCTCTCAGAATGTCTGTAACAATGAGATATAGCAGTGGCGTTTCCTACTGTAAAAATGTTTTAATTGGAAGCGGTTCATAAGAAAAACAGTCGAAAGAAATAACTTATTGATAGTTTGGGCCGAAAAAATGCAAATATTCAATAGTAATACTAAACAATATGCATTGGATAAGAGAGTTACATAAACATAATTTAAACAATTGTGCGATATACATTTGTGTATATTTTAATTATTTTTGGTATTTTTTTTTGTAATATTTTTTATGATTGTATCTGTTATAAATATGTTCTTAGTTTAATAAATTTATTTTTACCTTATTTAAGCAAGTTTGTCATCGACCTGTTATCGTCAATTGACTTACTTTACTACTTAATTATCTTTCGAGCTGATTTCCTTACCGTCCTCTATCCTTATAATTTTGTCTCTCCTATTTTTTATGTATCGGGTCCCCTAGATACGACACAACCTTGTAATCAATGTTGCGAAAGCCTCTCTTTCCTGCGCCGCCAGGAACAGCTCCTCAACGCGCCTCATTCCGGTTATCAATATCAAATTAGTTCAGAAATTATATTTTGGTAACAAACCAACTAGTTATCCCATCTTCTCCAGGTGCTTTATTATTTTTCATGTTTTTCAATGCTATGTTTATTTCATTTAGATTTACTTCTGGTATCTCTTCGGATCCCGCATTTAATATATTATTATTCTCTGCTTCAGGTCTTCTTAGCCTGGAAGAGTATAGTTCTTTGTAAAATTCTTTCACTTCTTTGGCTATAGACTCCGTATCATTTATAGTTTCCCGATTTTTGTTCTTTATCTTTCTTATATTCAGCCTGCTGCAGCACAAATTTGATTTTAGGACTTTCATATTCTTATTTCTTTCGATAGTTTCTGTGATGCAATTTGTATTGAATTTTCTGATATCTTTTGTGATTTGTCTTCGAATTGTTTTGTTTAGATTTTTATATTCATCTGTATCTCTGCATAGAGTTTTTCGCTTTTCTAATAGACTAATTGTATCGGGAGACAACTTCTCATTATTTTTTCTCTGTCTGAAGGAGATTTTCTTAACTGCAGTATGAACGGTAGATGTCACCTTGTCAGATAGTTGATTTATTTCCATGTCATGAAGCGCATCTATTGGTTCGAGTTTATTTTTGATAGTAGTTTGAAACTCTGATTTGTGTCTTCTTAGCAGTTCCGTGGAAAGTGTTTGACCATTCTTCTTATTTATCATTTTTGCTCTTTCTAGTTTAGTATTTATGCTAAATGAAGCCCTTACGAGTCTATGGTCACTTCCCGTGTCAAAAGAGTTTAGCACTGAGACATGTTTGCAGTATCTTTTAGCATTTGTAAGGATAATCTATTTCATTTCTTGTTCTACCGTCTGGGCTTTTCCATGTCCACTTTCTTTGTGGTTGTTTTTTAAAGAATGTATTCGTACAGAATAATTGTTCGCTTTGTAGATAATCCATCAACATTTCGCCTCTTTCGTTTCTGCTCCCCAGCCCGAACTTTCCAATATTGTCCGAATCTCCTTGCGTCTTCTCTCCGATCTTTGCATTGAAATCTCCAGTAATAATTACTATTTGAGATTTTTCTGATCTTCTGACCTTTGTAATGTCTTCATAAAAATGTTCTATGTCTTCGTCGTTTGATGTGCTTGTAGGGGCATATGCTTGCATTATTTAGATTGTGTATTTTTTATTTCAGCAGTATGTATATGACTCTCTTGGATACAGTACTCATCTTTGTTACATACTGTTTTATATTTTTGTTAATCAGAAATGCCACTCCTCCTACTGAAGAATTGTCTGAACTGGAAGCTATGGTAGCAGAATTATATGAAGCCTATAGAAAAATTGGTCTGGAAATGAACATAGACAAAACCAAGATTTTAAGTCCAACTTCACACAGTATTTGCATTGGAAATAAGACTATTGGTGCTGTTGAAGAATACATATACCTTGGACATAAAATTAAATTGGGTAAAGAAAACCAGACCGCCGAACTGCCAAGATGTATAGGGCTGAGTTGGACTACTTTTGGAAAGTTGAGGTACATATTCAGTAACAGGGAAATTCCGAATAACCTAAAAGCCAAAGTGTACAATTCTTGTGTTTTGCCAGTGACAACATACGGTCTCGAAACCATGTCACTTACTGCCAGAAGCCTCCACAGACTTAAGTGTACTCAACGAGCAATGGAAAGACAAAGGTTGAGAGACCGAATAAGAAACGAGGAAATAAGACGCCGGTCAAAGGTCACCGACATTGCAGAAAGAATGGGAAGGCTGAAGTGGCAATGGGCAGGTCATGTGGCAAGACAGAGAGATGATAGATGGACCCCCAAAATTCTGAATTGGAAACCCTATCATAATAGAAGAGGTGTAGGGAGACCACAGAGGAGATGGATTGACGACATTGTCGAACTGGTGGGACATGGGTGGAAGCAGAGCGCCCAGGATAGAGAGAAGTGGAAAACTCAGGAAGAGGCCTTTATCCAGCAGTGGAGTGAAAGGGGCTGAAGAAGAAGAAGAACAAACTTACACAATAATCATACAACTACAATACCCAGCAAAATATATACTATAATATACCCTGACTTCCAATAAACGAAATAGACATTTGCTGCAACCGACACATAACACAGACTAATTTTTCCCAGAGACACTACACATTTTTAGCACCCAAAATATATAATAGAGTTTTATCCAATATCTTGGACTTAGTCCAGCCGAGTGGACATAATTTTGGAAAGCTGGATACTGATTGGTTGATTCGGAGAGGGAGAGAAGAGTCAAAGAGAGAATTGACGTTTGTTGTAAGATAATATTTCCACTCGGAAAGAGATCTTTTCTTTACCTTCATACATCTTTTATTACACATATCACCACATCGTCCTTTTACATATGTAAACACGACCTCAAAAAATACACTTGTTTTTATACTATATACTTTTTATATTTGTATACTATTTAACCTCGAAGTTTATTGAAAATATATAATGAAGCAAAAATTTAATGCGTTATTATTAGTAAGGCGTCAGACGCCTCAGAAAAGGCGTAGTCTAGTGAGGTAACAAATTCCATTGCAATGTTTCAGTTTTATTAATTTTTTGTACTATGGAAATAAATAAATGAAAAAGACACAATCTCAACAAAATCGTTCACATAATTAAAAGGAAGGTGTACCTTTGAAACAGTGTTGTACTTATTTTTGCTGTTGTATATCATATTAATTATGTGTATGGGCATTTTTTATTAATCTACATGACAAACGCTACACCACTGATTTCGATGAAACAATGAGGTGTATTTTCATTTTTATTATAAGTAGGTACCTAATGTTTTGTATACATGTTTTTAATACCGGTACGTTGAGCCGCCGAAGTTCAAATTTATCATAAAATGAATAAATTTAATGAGCTGTGGGAACAGGAAGTTTGGAGAAGCGCTATGGATCTTCTTTTCTGTTCTTGGATATCCGTGTGATCATAAATAATATTATTAGTACGAGACCATTTTACACAAAGCAGAGTCAGAGGTCGCGCATTGTTTGAGAATACACCATCATTGCATGGTGTTTTATTCCATATTGTCAATAGTCACTGGTGTGATTAAGGAACGTGTATATATTTAATCTACATAGTTTATGCATACATACATCACATACTTGACATGCTATAAAAATACAAAATATACCTAACGCAATATCATTTAATATTACTAGCTGAATACCTGCAGCTTCTCTTGTTTGCTTATTAAGAAATATTAAGAAATTTCACTTCTTTATAATATTGACACATTAAACAAAAACAACAAACAAGCGAAGGGGACAAGGATATGATAAGGAGACAAATTTAAGTTATGTATAAGGAGATGATTCCTCTGATTTCTTTTGAAAATGTTAATAAAACTCGAAGTTGCGATGGGATGTGATTCCAAAGTAGGGCTGCTTTTACGGAGAAAGATGTGGTGAAAATGGAAATATTATGTACTGGTACCTATACTGAGCGTTCTTTCAGTATTTGAACAAAGAGACAACCCTTGTTCTGAGAGGAAGTAAAATTGATTTCGTGAATCACAAATCGGGAATTTATTTGCAAGTAACAAATAAAATACAATATGAAAATAAAACAGTTAAACACTTTTTTTATTTTTGGATTTCCTCTAAATTTACACTCTGGTATGATTGTAATAATTATAGTCGGTCTGCCAATTTATTTCCTTTAGTCATCATTTTAGTTAAAGTTGATTATGAGGTAATAAGGTATTATTATATGCTTATTGTAAATAATTACAAATTATTAACAGCTTAATTGTTTAATATACGTGCATTATATGGTAATTATCACGACGGAGAAGTATCTCACATTATAACAGTATGTTTTATTGATAATACCTAATTGATTTACTGTTTTTCGTCCTTGTAATAAGTACATAATTTTTTACATACCTATACCTAATCGAATTATAAGGAGAAAATAGTCGATTATTCATACATTATTATTATTTTTTATTTGTAACATAAGAAATTATATATAAATTATATTTTTATTCCTCAATTTCACATGCTGCTGCTGATGCAATAGGTACTGTAAAAGTTGATAGATTAAAATAAGACTGTTAACTGACTGTTACGTTGGGTTGTTACATTAAAATAATCAAAGACTGTTAACTTATTTTAGGTTAATAGATTAATATAATCGAAGACTGTCAACTTATGTTAGGTTAATAGATCAATATAATCGAAAACTGTCGACTTATGTTAGGTTAATAGATTAATATAATCGAAGACTGTTAACTTGTGACTGTTAAATTATGTTATGTTGATAGAATAATATAATCGAAGACTGTCAACTTATGTTAGGTTAATAGATTAATATAATCGAAGACTGTCAACTTATGTTAGGTTAATAGATTAATATTATCGAAGACTGTCAACGACTGTAAATCGAATATTTTTTATGTTGCATATGCGCAAACATTGGATTTTTTACCTGTCGTGAGTCAATGATATTTTATGACAAATTAACCAGCCGATGATCACGTAAACCAGCTGATGACAGGTCGTGAGCCCTGTAGGTGCCTTAATTTCCCGTTTCTTTCGTCATATTCCAACTTCGTCTCTATTGAGATATTAAAAAATAGAACTTATGTTAGGTTTATAGATTAATATAATCAAAGACTGTCAACTTACGACGAAAAACAAATTAAATGATTAAGTATGTTTTTAGTCATTTGAACATGCATATTTTTTTTAAATGTATAATGAAATATTCCGCACCAAATAGGATTCAACGTTTGTCAACCTAAGAAAATTAAATCGCTTGAAAATACGCTGAATCAAAACAATTCATAGTAGTGGTGAATAAAAATAAAAATCCAATGTTCATATGTATGAAATCTAGAAAGGGGAAAATGTATGGAACCAAAATAACAAATGAACGTGTATGATAAATATGCATGAATGCAGAAGAAGCAATTGTATGATTAGGTGTTCGATTTTTCTTTGACGATGTGATTTAAAAAATGGTATGATACAATCAAGGATGTTTGGGATTTACCATTTTTTTTCGAGCCATATTGGGGAAATCGTGCATTTTCATTGAGAATCTAGGAAGTTCACTATATATTCTGTCAAACACGATTTGACAAAATCATTAATCATTTTCAAAATGAACAACACAAATTGAATGTTGTACTCTATGTATAAAATAATTAATTTTAATTACTTGAATTATTTTTTTCAGTATGTATGGGAACTATGTTTTATTAAAGTCTGGACGTTTGTTGTCTGAAGTGATATCTTCATTAAATCGCAACATATGTACCTTCAGACTGTGTTTTCTTTGTATATAATAATAACTTGATATAATATGTAACTACAATAATTGATTAATTATAGTGGCTTTTAATTATTTATCTTGAATAACTCACAGCAGTCATCATCATGAACTTATTATTTTTCATTCAATAGTTATTATAATGATTACGGGTAGTCTTCGTTACTTTGAAGCTCTTCGATTTTGAGTGAATAGTAAATATTAAAAAAAAAAACTTGGTAATTTAGCGATAACATCACAAAAGCTCCAAATAAATCATTAGTTTAATAATCTTTTTGCATCACGCTTCGCTTTTAAGTTATAGAATGTTTTCTATTTTCCTTTGTATATTTCCTTTTGCTGTTAACTGAAGAAAAATTGTTAAGCAAATAATCATCTCATTGTATAACCTCATAGAAGTGCAATGAAACAATTGTTTGTATTTTTCAAAAGAAAATTGTACGTAGAAAAAAAATATCACATAATATATGTAAATAAGTGTGAGTTATATGTATAAGTTAATATCACATATTTGTGTTATTTTGTATTTTTATTCTCAAGCATCAGTTTCACTTAAAGAAAGAAAATGAACAATTATATATACAAGAATGAAGATTTTAGTTTTTCAATTTTGACGACACTGATATTGCAAAGCTCGCCTTCAAATGAAACAAATGAAACCCAGAAAATAAAATTCATCTAAGTATTATTCAAATATGAATAACACCTAGATGGGTCGATGGCAGAGCGGTTAGCGCGTTGGGCTAGTAATCCAGTGGTCGCGAGTTCGTTTCCTGCCTCGACCTATTTCGTTCACCTATAGCACAAGCATTTGAACAAAACATAACGCATGATGGGAAAATTTTCAGAGACCTCGTTACTCATTGGCTGAAGCAGATTGGAAGAGAAGGATCTTCCTCGGTACTCTTAGATTTTTTGAGATAGAGGTTTTAGAATTTTTTTTTATCCTGGTTGTCGATGTTCTAAGTGAATGGAGTATGTGAAAAAAAAACAAAAAAAAACAAATCATATGATCACAGAGTAGCCATAGCAATTCAAAACTAGTACTGCCTCAGAACAGACTATGTCTAGCGAGGCAGTAAAATTTCCAATGTGTGGAAAAAAAAAAAATTATAATAATTGTAAAATTATAATTAGGTAGAAACAAAAAATAAAATTGTATTTATTGTTCCTTTGTAATAATTTATTTATAAAAAAAAAAATTATATGTTGGAAATATACTATTCATTCATTCATTCATTCATTTATGCTTAATTTAGGGAATGCAGGAAGATGTATATGTACTTGTTTAACAAGGACATATTCATTAAAAAAATAACGTTGAAAACTCCAATACCATCGTTGTGCGAAGGAAACAAATATATGTGACTAAAACATATTTTTATTTGTGTAAACCCTCAAATTTATAACTCATAACATATAATACCTACCTATCAAGAATATGAATAGATAGAATCGTTTCACCCATAGATTAACCTGAACATGCTAGGAACCTTTTATACGTTCATTTAATACCTATAGGTGTATAAATCATGAACATTTTCAACGATCTAATCCAGTTCACGACTCTGGCGGCATGAATTGGCTGATGAGTGTATTCCTAAATTGCAGTGGTGTGGTAGCTAGATGATGCAGGAAGCCTGGCTGGTTGGCTGGTCGGACGCCCTTGTGGGGTCACGAAACGGCCTTGAGGCCAACGGACGAAGAGCGGACTGACAGCGGCCAGCAATGTGCGGAACGTGAATCACATAAGTGGAAAAAATAGGATTATTAGGGCGATGGACGGTTTGGCCATCTCATATAACAATAATACACAAGCCATTTCGTTTGAATTATTTGAAGCCGACGAACCTGTATAAGAAACGAGTGAATGTTGATATTTTATTTTTCTTAATTAATGTTTTGGGAACAGATTCTGTTATGTTGCTAACACAAACAAATTTTGGGTAGATACCCAAATCTTTCCCATCCAATTAAATGTTATATTTTTTTCCAATACATACATACAAAAACCCCTACTTAATAAAGAACACTCTAAAAACATGTAAAAAATACCGTTTTGAAATCCAGAATCCGGTGTGAAAAATTCGCTAGAAAAAGAGCAGTTTCATTATAAATTAAATATCAACAATTTTAGTTTTTTCAAATGTTTGAATGTTAACTTTGTGGTTCATATTTAACAAATTAAATTTAAAGATATAACTTTGTATTAACCACGTTTTTTGGTTGAAACGATGCGACCGGTTTCGGAACTAACCGTTCCCTCATCAGGCTAACTTTCAACTGAAACAGAATGTGACGACGTGCTTACAAGAAATCTATGGGGGCGGAGGTAGAGGTAGGGTGGGGGTACTTAGGGTTGGGTCTTGTGCAGGGTGGGTCCGATTGGCTGAAGGATTAGAAGTAAAAGGAAACATATTTAATAATGGACTGAAAGATAAATTTAACTGATTGTTTATTATGTTCTGTTTTGAATTAATACACTTTTTAATTTCTAGCGACTCTAAATTATCAAGACGGAGACCTACTTTGTTGACGTGTAAAATTTTTGTTCCCGATTGCATATTAAATTGATGATCATTAAGTACTAAGTGTTCTGCGAATTCCGAAAAATTATCATTGTTTATACATCTAATATGTTCTTTTACTCTAGTCTCAAATTTCCGTCCTGTTTTTCCTATGTAGACTGCAGAGCAGTCTCCACATGTCAGTTGGTATACGCCGGAATTTTCCATTTTATTATCTTTATCTTTGGAATTCATTAAACTTTTTCCAATATTATTGTCAGTGTAAAATGCCGGTCTTATGTCTTTTGGTAAGAAATTTGAGACTAATTGGGATAAATTATTGACAAACAATATGCGTCTCCAACTATATTCATCTTAAATTTTATAAACTCGTTTCACCCTAAGATTCAGTTCACATTGGAAATAGAAAAGGAAAAAACACTTAATTTTTTAGATTTTAAAATTGACATCTTTTTTGATATTTGTATTATAACTATGTAGGTATCTATTGACGTTAATATTTTTTATTTTTTTATTTAAAATAGAGTCTATCAATTTACTGTTATAACCATTATTGTATGCAATCTGTTTTATTGTATTTAGTTCTTTATTAAAATTATTTGATGATAGTGGTATATTTAGTAATCTATGGACCATGGAATGATAAGCGGAATGTTTATAGGATGCTGGATGGATGGATGTATTGTGGATAGTTGTATCTGTATAGGTCGGTTTACGATATATATCAAATTCAATTTTATTATTTACTATTGTCAATTTTAAAATCTAAAAAATTAAGTGTTTTTTCCTTTTCTATTTCCAATGTGAACTGAATCTTAGGGTGAAACGAGTTTATAAAATTTAAGATGAATATAGTTGGAGACGCATATTGTTTGTCAATAATTTATCCCAATTAGTCTCAAATTTCTTACCAAAAGACATAAGACCGGCATTTTACACTGACAATAATATTGGAAAAAGTTTAATGAATTCCAAAGATAAAGATAATAAAATGGAAAATTCCGGCGTATACCAACTGACATGTGGAGACTGCTCTGCAGTCTACATAGGAAAAACAGGACGGAAATTTGAGACTAGAGTAAAAGAACATATTAGATGTATAAACAATGATAATTTTTCGGAATTCGCAGAACACTTAGTACTTAATGATCATCAATTTAATATGCAATCGGGAACAAAAATTTTACACGTCAACAAAGTAGGTCTCCGTCTTGATAATTTAGAGTCGCTAGAAATTAAAAAGTGTATTAATTCAAAACAGAACATAATAAACAATCAGTTAAATTTATCTTTCAGTCCATTATTAAATATGTTTCCTTTTACTTCTAATCCTTCAGCCAATCGGACCCACCCTGCACAAGACCCAACCCTAAGTACCCCCACCCTACCTCTACCTCCGCCCCCATAGATTTCTTGTAAGCACGTCGTCACATTCTGTTTCAGTTGAAAGTTAGCCTGATGAGGGAACGGTTAGTTCCGAAACCGGTCGCATCGTTTCAACCAAAAAACGTGGTTAATACAAAGTTATATCTTTAAATTTAATTTTAGTTTTGTTTATTTTCGTCACCAAACACTAATATATTTATCTATTGAACACCCTGTGAAAGGTTTCTTCATAAATATAGTAAAGACATCCACATCCACAATATAACAATTCAAAAATGAAATACAAAAATATAAAACAGCAATATTGCCAATTACTATTTTATACGCGAAAACAGTCACAGAGAACACGTTATTTAGGTACTTACATTTTATAATACTTATGAAGTTCTTAACAAAACGAACTTATTATATTTAAGTTTTTAACAAAAACATTCATTTTATTTGTTTGTCAAAGTATGTATATAAAAATTCCCACTCAAAGATGAATTTTATCATTTTTTTTTTATTTAAGTGTTGGCTTACACAAAAGTAATAAATACATTAACAAATCATCCATATATTTGCCATCAATAATAATAATAATTATGTACGCATCTGTTGTCAATCAATTCATATTAAATTAAATCAACCATCTGAATAATTAATTAAAGTTTTCAAACTGTACTATCAATGTGTGATGTCAGTTTTATCCGTATAGACAAACTTTATTTACAACAAAGATTTTTTTGCAAGTGTTAGTAAAGAATACTGAAAAACAAACACTCTTCAACGATGAGTTCACTATTGTACGATTTGCTCACGCAGAATTCAAGCAGTGAAGTAGGGTCCAGTTTATCAAATATTTAAAGGGCCCAGGTTCACCAGCACACACACACACACGATGTGTCAAAAATTAATATTTTATAATAAGTTATTTTTTTAATAATTTATTAATTTATAAAATTTACATTAAGGTCTTTTATTTTTGCACTAAGCTGCATAAACAGTTTGAAACAGTTTGTTTCTTGATAGGAATGAGGGCTTCCAGTTTTGAAACGAACATAAAAAGTAACGTAGTAACCCATAAACACAGAGTAGAAGAGAGTCTCTGAAAACCAAGCGGACTGGAGGAAGAAATGTATCGCTTTGCTGCCAACCAATTTCCAAGATTGAAACCAAAGGAGAAGAATATCGTTAATGTTATTTTATCTTGGTCTTGGTGAGTTTTAATCAATTAAATAAGTCTTGCCTTGAAATCCAAAAAAAAGTTTTTTAGTAGGTACCTACATCTAAAAATCTGTGAAGTGAATGGCGTAATTTCTGTAAATTTTTGAAAGATTGATTTGAGTTGACTTTGCCATTCATACTCTTCTTTTCACTTTACATTTACATCGTATATCTCAATTTTGATAATAAATATGCAAGGGATTTTTGATGCAAGCTACTTTGATCGTAAAAAAATATAAAATTTACTACCCCATCAAATAAGTTGAGTTCATAGTCATAATAATCTCAGTAAATTTATCAATATAATATTGTTGTTTCGTAGAATCAATTATTATTCAGCAAAAGCGCTCTTGGAACATTCTTGTATTTTAAAATGGCGCTATAAAAATCAGTATTATTACTGCTATTATTATCCCATAGGTGTATGACTTTTTGCTATCTTTTTTATTGCCTCTTAAAACATCAATATGTCAGTAATAATTATGTAAAAATATTTATTGGATCATATTGCGAAACAGAAGGGCAATGGGCAGGACGTGTGGCATGACAGAGCTCAGGGAAATGGCACACAAAATCCTTAAATATATGAAAAAATGTTGGTAGACCACAAAAAGATGAGAATATTGGTATAACCCTAATCGCCGGGAAAAATTGGATTCAGTAAGTGCAATACGGGTACATGGAGAAACATGGAAGAATCCTGTATCCAACAATGGAGAGATGACTGAGGAGAAATATACTTTTATTTTAACATGGCTATATACGTAGGGAACACAAGCTATTTGGATTTGGGTCCATTGTACTCTTCCGAAGAAGTGCTCTACGTAGCGTTGGGGAGAGTTTGCTGGAAAGGAGGTGGAAACACAGAATACGGAAGATCGTTCCACAGCCGGGCTGCTGTGTTAATAAAAGAGTTCAAGAAACGACTGGTTCGAGTGAATTGAAGGTTTACTGTGAACGGGTGTTGAGATTGAGTAAAACGAGTGACTCTATTGTGAATGGGTGTAAGATGGACCAGGGATGCAAGTTCTTCTGAGCATCTCCCGTGGTAGTATCTATAGAATAAACTTAGAATACCGACCTTGCGTCTGTGGTCTAGTGATTGCAATCCATCAGTCAATGATGGGTCGTCAATCAGACGTACAGCACGCTTTTGTACAGCTTAGAGGGTATTCAGTAGGTATCGGGGGACGCCGTATTCAATATTTGGACGTATTTGCGCCTTTTAGAGAATAAAAAATTTAAATAATACATTTTACGTAATACTAGCTGACCCGATGAACTTCGTTTCTAGTGACTGAAAACATGAAAACATGTATATTAAAACCGCCTAATGCACTATGCAGTTACATATTAATAAAGGTAACTATCGCGTGCCTTTAATAGGGTTTAGGTATACGTGATTTGTTATTTTTTGCATTTTAAAAACAAACCTAACCTTGATTTTATGCTCTCTTTAAGCACGTAAAATACTTATTTCTCTAAGAAGCATAGTTGTGGAATAATTTAAATAGAATGCAGTTAATATATTTTTAGGGGTATTTATTCTGAATTTTAAAAATGAGTCACGTAAAGTGACAAATTTACAATATTATTAACACATTAATTAAATTGATTACAAAAATGAAACAATATGTCATATTGCGTCATCTTGGAATCACTATGCCTCATTAGGGGATACTTTTAAAATATTGTCAAAAAATATATATTTGAAAAAAAAAACTAGTTTCTGAAATATTTTTCGATTAATAATTATAAAATATATTCCCGTTTTAATCGATTTTCTTTATTTGAAATAGTTTTTCGGTTTATGTTTATTGAAAATTTGATTTGGAGTGGTATCAGAATGAAATACATTAGTTATATAAACTATTTATATACATAGCCTATTTCGCAATAAGTAATATCAATCCTTGGCTTGTGAAGAATCTCCCCTTCAATTATATAAATAAAAAATAGTTAAAATTTCATCTGCATTCCCTTTTAAATATCGATGACAAGATCTATCTGAGGGACCAACGGCTAAATTCCTAGAGAAATTCTTACTTCTTTAACTCGAAAGATTTTTTTAGGAAAATAAAGACACCGTGTGAAAAGTAAGAAGTCACAACAAACTTACCGGAAAATTAAGTCGTTGGTAATATTATTACTTTTAACTAAAGTGCCACGACAAAACGGTCGGTAAGCTAATGATGTGTTTTGCAGAACCATTATTAACCATCGCATTGTGGTTTTTATTTTATTTGTAATCTCATTTCTTAAGAACTAAGTAACGAGTCATCACTTTAAATGGAATTTCAGCTTATAAAATTACCTATATACATATTTTTATTATATTTGTGTAATTAATTCTCTCATTTCAATGTAGAAACGAGTAGATATTAAATATGTTTGAATATAACAATTATTTAAGGAATTTTTTTTTGTATCTACGTACATTTTTGTGAAGCAAAATAGTTATAATTTCTACCTCAATTTCTGTAATACTTTATACTTTCATCTATTTCTGAAGAGTGCATACTAGTAGAATAGTGCATACTATAAGCTTCGTCATGATGACGTAATTTGAGTCCTCTATGCGGACCAAATTATAATAAGATCGACTCTCACGGGGAACCAGAAAATGATAATGGAAAAATAATCAAAATTGGTCCATTCGTTTAGAAGTTCAGTGACATACACAAGAAGGTACAGAAGATTTAAATACATCTATATTAAATTACTTAAACTCCTGTTTCTCGTGTTATTGTAGGTATATCTCATATATTGACAAACGCCGGGGCCATTCAATTTTTTCATTCTTGATGAAAATATTATAATAATAAAAATAATAAACACTCACGTGAACTCTGCGCAAGTGGCGCCTTTGTTGCCATATGGCAATTTCTTCCAACTCATCAGTGTTTCCAGCCCAGAGAAGCAGCATTTGTGTGAGAAATGAATTTAAATAAATTTCTCCTCCCCTGGGGATCGAACCCTGGACGCCCTCACAGAAGCCAAACGGATTCCCAACCATGCCACGGCGGTCGCTATGTTGATAACCAACAAATTTTAATGACAGTCACGCAGTGTGTTCCAAATTTTTTTTTTGCTTATAACATGTCTATAGATTATTGTTTTATGTTGATAGTTGTGTTTTTACCACTAACTTATATATTTTTTTCATAAATCAACATATTTTTATACGTAAGATGTACAAATCTTTTTATTTCTATCAAGTATTTTGTTTAAAAGCATTCCATAATTGTTTTGCACGATCGCTTCATTCGATCGATCATTAGTGTTCTGATTGTTTTACAGAATCGGGCATCTTTAAACCAGTAAGTTATTGACCGTTATGATCAAGACAATGCTGACCCAATCAAATTGTATAATGACTCCATTGACATTCATGTACATAAGTAAATATTTAGCACATAGCTGTTCTGTATATCACAGAGTAAATAAAACATTTCATTCGAAACAAAGATTGACCATTTAAATATCTGATTTAGAAATAATTCCACAGACACTGCTTTGATTATGCAATGAATCTATTGTATCTATTTTATTATACTATAATATATTAAATAAGTAAGGTTAGGAACACACTATGTATATGCAAACTATTACGTCATGTCCCTTACGGGGTAGGCAGTCAGAAAAGAACGCCTTAGAATTTCGATATTATCATTTGGGAAACATTAGATTTTTTTCTTCTTGATTAAAATGTTTTTTTTTTATTTAACTTCATTTAATGTAAAGCATCTTATTTTTTTTAATGTAAAGTATCTCAATTTTATTTCTTGTAAAGTATCTTAATTTATTTATTTGTCTTGTTTTTGAGTGTCTTTTCTGGTTTATTTGATGTGAGATATTGTCGTATATAAATTTTTTGAATTATTTTTTGTTTTCTTTATTTTTTTGTTTTATTGTGTAGGTTTTTATTTTTACCAAGTATTTAATTATTTTAGTTTTAAGAATGTGATGTTACTTTAATATGTGTGGTGGCAGAGCGGTGTGCGCGCTGAGATAGTAATCAAGTGGTCGCGAGCTCGAATCCTGCCACGACTGATTTTACATCTGATGCATAGTTTAGGGAATGTATGAGGATGTATATGTATTTGTTACTTTGTTATTTGTTACTCTCTCTCTCTCTCTCTCTCTCTCTCTCTCTCTCTCTCTCTCTCTCTCTCTCTCTAGAAGCAAGTGAGTAATTTTTTTCATTTTGGGAATCGACTAATATTGGTCGAATCCTGTTTTCACTATTTTTTTTCAGTTGTTCAGCCATTGGTTGGTTGTTAATTGTTTCCACGTGGCCAAATCAGCATTCTTTGTTCACATTCAATATGTTAATTTTATGTTTTACTTTTCTTATGTCCTCATTTCTTACCTTGTCTTTTTGCAAAATTTGTACACACAATACTTTTAAAATGTTATACATACCAACGGAGAATTCATTCAAAGATTAACCTTTAAACTACACTGTTAATGAAGGGCTTTCCAATACCAAACTTAAGTAACTGTAAAAGAAACCAAAAATAAAATGAAATTAATTTTCGTGGTGGCTCCAGATTTGATGGTAATCTGACTAGATTGTAATCCCGCACAGGTATTTATTTCTTTGGTGCTCTTTTAACATTTAGTGTTCTTTGTTAAGTCAATACTTTGGTACCTACTAAACTCTTATATAATATATTTCTGCTGATGAACAGTGAACACTAATAATAATGGTTAAACAGTTATGGAGTCCGACAACTGAGTGTGATGGTCAAAAAGCAAGCGGTGATCATTGAAATATTCCATTAAGATTAATGTTGGAAAGATAGAACATCCGAGTTGCGTCATCACAGTGGTATCGTTCTCTGCATTTATCATAGCAAGTCTTTGTCGGGATGACTGTTATGTGAATGCCGTTTTGCACGCAACGTGCAATGAACCAAGCTATGATTATTTGAAATATTTTTTTTAAATATCATCGAGATGTGTTGAAGCGGATGTAGAAAACTTATATTCCATAGTTCAGATTTCGATGTTATTTATTACTTTATTTGTGTATTTATTTGACTATATGGCTAGATGCATTTTACAATAAATAAACGGTAAAAACATTGGTTGCACAGTATTTAAAAACGAGTGGGTTATGGCCAACGCTAAACTCCTCACTACCAAGTCACTCCACAAAGTATTCTAATTTTGTATGTAAAATTTTCAACATTTTTATGAAATGAGTTTGTCCAATAATTTTGTATTTTAATTAATCAAATGGTACAAAATAATTCCATGTAGGTACCTACTGAATTATAAATGAATACGAGTATACTTTTAACGAATACGTGCTCTGGGCTGTGTTCAGATTCAACCCTCGACGTCGGGTGTCGAATGTATCTATTGTTGCAGATTATGTGCGAGACACCGTCACCTTATTTATAAGGACTGTTGCTTTCATTGTTTACAAATAAACCAATTGACTCAATAGACGACGTTACAAAAAGGTTTCTTCGTTACTTCATGGATGACAATAGTAATGTCTTATTTTTCAGGTGAATTGTTACACATCATTCAAATATATAGAACTTTCAAAAATTACATTGATAAGGAAACTCAATTAGAAGGCATAATTGGTGAACGTTGGGCAAGCGCATAAAGTAATCACGTAAACCAGCCGATGATGGGTGCCTTGACTTCCTGGTTCTTCTATAATATCCCAACCTCGTCTCTATTGAGATGTTAAAAAGTTTGTCAATAAAAATATAATGGAAAAATAAAGAAGTTAATTTCAAGTATTGTATTGACAATAACAGCTGCGTTGTAAAATTAGGATTTTTAAATCAGAAATAAATCAATAGCTGTTATTAAAAAATAAATAATACCTTTGGAAATCTACTTACCATGATATCGCGGCTGTAATGTTTACGATAGTTTCTCCAAATAAAAAAAATATTAGGTATATTTTAAATATGTTATTATTATATTTATTTGTGTTATATGAGTATGTATAGGTAATATTGACTAGAGGTGGCGTGGCACACATGACTAAAGTTGCATAACACAAACGGCCATGAAGTCATTATGCAACGCTGATCCCGATAATAGTACATACGAGATTATTCTTCCGTGACACCAGCTGATCTAAGTTCACGGACACGTCAATTGTTATTATTGAAAACCTTCAGATATGTTTATGTAAACCTTAAATATACACGTCTTTATACCAAATTATTATTTCCTATAAAAATAAAAATAAATTTATGATGTTCATATTTTTAAGATATCGACTATCATTTTTTGATCATTTTTAGATAATCAGGTAGCTGAGTACTTAATATATTGAAATACATTAATAGTGGATTCCACATTTGAATTAAATGCAAATGATTCAGAGGTCGATTAGAGAATTTCATTTTCTGGCTGAAATTGTAAAACAGGTATACCTGTATATTAATTTCACACGCACCCAATAACAAGTTGCCAAATTCTGGAAACTTATGATATTAATCGTCTCACAGATCCAGAATGAAAACTTGAACTTTGTCTCCTCAGGGAATCAACCCGTGAGCTTTGGATCAGCAGTCAGATACAAACCAACTGAGTCACGAAGGCCGACAATATTGCAATTGATTCGTTTCTTGTGGAAATAAGTGTTTATTATCATTATGATTTATCGTGTATCCACCAATACAAATATTGTACATCTTAAGTTCTCGGAGAGTACCTAATTATCATCATTGGCGCTAAAGTCCGTTGCGGACCCTGGCCTCCTCAAGATATTGTATCTGCTCTCTATCAACATTCTTCACCATAACCTAATTAGTCACCACCATTACTCTGACATTACATATCATTCGGAAGGCATTATTCCATTGAAGTAAAATTGAAACAACAATAAATTATTAAAGTACCTAAATGTGTACATTATAAGAGAATTGAACTCTTTACACCCTTTGTTTAATGTGTTTTGGGATGGTAGAGTTCTTGTTTTTTGATTGAAAATGCTAAGAATTTTGTTTTTCGAAATCGAATATTTTTTTTAATCGCATATATGCAAACATTGGATTCTTTTCCTCTTCGGGAGTCAAATTATATTTTTTAGCGAAGTTGGAATATTATAGATAAGAACCAGGAACTCAAGGCACTTACAGGGATTACGACCTGTCATCGACTGGTTTATGTGATCACTTTATGCGCTTGCGCAACGTTCACCTATTACTCCTTCTAATTGAGATCCCTTATCAATGAAAATTTTGTAAGTTCTATATATTTGAATAATGTGGAACTAATCACCTGAATATAAGACATTATAACTATTGCCATCTATGAAGTAACGAAGAAACTTTTTTGTAACGCGATCTATTGAGAGATCGGTTTATTTGTAAACATGAAAGCAACAGTCCTTATAAATATCGAATAGTCCTTCTATATTATTCCAACTTCGTCTCTATTGAGATCTTAAAAAGTGTGTCAAAAAAAAATTGTTTTGATTGAGTTATATTTTCAATCTTGATTCAATTAAATTTTGCTAACAATATTATTTATTGCTTACAAAAATGTATGTTATAGAATGTGTGTAGAGTGTTGATTTATAAGTATGATAATATGTATGTTATAGAATGTGTGTAGAGTGTTGATTTATAAGTATGATAATATGTATGTTATAGAATGTGTGTAGAGTGTTGATTTATAAGTATGATAATATGTATGTTATAGAATGTGTGTAGAGTGTTGATTTATAAGTATGATAATATGCATAAGTATAGGAGTCATTATGTTAAGGGGTAATTAGGTGTAATGAAGTGTTTGGTTGGACTTTAAAAAGGAACTAGGGGCTCCGCCCCTGGCCGCTTCGCGGCCCAACCCCGGTTTGGCGCTACGCGCCATTTTTTTTGGCGCTACGCGCCTTTATTTGTGCGCTGCGCGCATTTCTTTAGGCGCTACGCGCCATTTGTTTTACGCCACGCAAACCGAGGACGGGCCGCGAAGCGGCCAGGGGCGGAGCCCCTAGTTTTATATTACAATGAGTAGAAATTATACGCAAAAAAAGGGAAAACGTAAAATGAGGGTATGTTAAAACCGGGGTTGGAGTTGAATAATGAAACTTGTGAACTCAAATTGTAGGATACTTGTATTACATATACATACCATGTCTCTAACAAAGAGAACATAACGCCACAAATATGTTCACCTTATATCTCTTTCAAAAAATTAGGTTGATAAATGAAATATAGAAATTTTATCAAATATTTTCTATTTTTAAACAACTTTACTGTCTTCCATATTGGTATGTTTTTGAGTATAATATGGTATATTTTTTCTAGCAATTGTTGAACACATTACCTACTTATTTAGTTTTACCTAGTTAAAAGAACTCTTATTTTATTTTATTTATTTTATTGATTTTATAGAACCAACAGTTAAAAGACTAAAAAGATATTTTTACAACTCTTAAAAGATATTTTTATATCTGAATACATTTTTAATGTATGTACCTATGTAAATATATTATGTACTGATGGTTCTGTACACCAATAAAATAAAACAATGTTTATTAGGTGATATTTCAAAAATCCGTCTGTTCTATTAGTATTATCAGAAAGAACAGACAAAGAAAACTGATAAACTTCAAAAATATAATTTTAGTGAGAAAAAAACATATCATAATATTTCCTTGTAAACAATGCTTCTTGTGTAAATATTATTCGATTCATTAATTTTCTTCTGTTCTGCACTTTCAAAAATCTGAACATGTAATGCACTCTGAGAAGAAACTCTAGAACAACCTACATATAATTGACCATGTGTGATGACAGGTTCGGGAAGGAAAAAACCAACGCGTTGAAATGTCTGTCCCTGTGATTTATTTATTGTAATAGCAAAAGCTAATTTAACTGTAAACTGTTTACGACACATATTAAATGGAATTGACACATCAGAAGAGGTATTTAGACAAATTCTAGGAATAAAGTGTGGAGTCCCTTGCTTTTCTCCAGTTATGACTTCTATATGAATATTATTTTATTTCAAAAATCCGTCTGTTCTATTAGTATTATCAGAAAGAACAGACAAAGAAAACTGATAAACTTCAAAAATATAATTTTAGTGAGAAAAAAACAGATCATAATATTTCCTTGTAAACAATGTTTCCTGTCCATGCAACAGTTAATTTTTTTTCCTATTCCTCGCAGATAATGAAAAAGTGTTTTATACAAAAAAGTTTTTCTAAATAAATAAATTTGAATATGGCATCAGTAAAAATGTACATACTTATTTGTCAAAATGTTGTTCAAAGCATACATATGAGAGTACAAAATGTGTATAAATCAATTTAAAATCTCTTTAAATACAATATTTTCTGTATAACATCCATTTGAAATAATTCCTTGTTTTGAACCTTCTATAATTTGTACTTTTAATGCAGATTGTGAGCGTACCCTGGAACACCCGACATATAATTGTCCATGAGTAAATACTGGTTCTGGCAGTAGAAGTCCAACGCGATCAAAAGTTTGTCCTTGTGACTTATTCAAGGTCATACAATATGCTAATTTAATAGGAAACTGTTTTCTACACATATTAAAAGGTATTGTTTTATCAGATGTTGTATTTAAACAAATGCGAGGAATGAAATGTATCGTTCCCTGTTTTTCACCTGTTACAATTTCTGCTTGTATAATATTAGTACTCATATGTTTTACAACCATTCTTGTTCCATTACAAAGGCCATCTCCGATAGATAAATTTCTGAGAAGGATTATGATTGCTCCAATTTTAAGATTTAAAGAGTGTAACGGAAAACCATTTGGATTTATACTGTTTAAAAATTCTACTGGATAATTAACTTGCTCATTTACATCTAATTGACCATTGTCATTAATAATATAGTCTAAAGAATGGTATGTATGCATTGTACCTTGTAGCCTTCCCAGTACATCTTCATTAACCATTCGAGCATGATCATTTTTAGGGCATAATATTGCTCGTTTACACATTATTGGTACATCTGAAACTGAATGACTTTCATTGTATATGCTTTGAATAACATTTTGACAAACACTATCATTTGGGATAAGCACCGATGACTCTTGCTTTCCTGCAACAGAAGGAAGCTGTCCATTACCTAAATCTAAAAGCCACTGTGAAAATATGCTTTCCCCTTCTAAAGCTCTTATATTGGTTTTTAAATGGAAGGTAATAAATTTTCTCCAATGTTTACTATTTTTAATGGACATTGCAACTAATTGACCTCGAGAGGCTCTACGACAAACTGGAAGAATCTGTCTAAAATCTCCACCTAAAACAATAACTTTATTACCAAAAATATAATCATTACCCATTATATCGCGAATAGTACGTTAAATAATATCTAAGGCTACTACGGGAGCCATCGGTGCTTCATCCCAAATGATAACGTCAGCATCTTTTATAATTTTACGGTTCTTTGAGGTAATTCTGCAAGTAGTATTATCCTGTAAATCAAGAGGTAAATTAAAAGCTGTGTGACACGTCACTCCACCTGGAAGTAAAATAGCTGCAATTCCTGTCCAAGCAACGGATAAAACTTTCTTTCCTCTTCCTCTTAAAGTATGTATAAGAGTCTTGTATAGGAAAGTTTTACCTGTTCCACCAGGACCATCGATGAAAAAACATCTATTTCCATCACGTTCTTCTGAAAATACTTTGGAAGAAATAACTTCGAATGCATTGCGTTGTTCATCATTAAGCTTATTCGCCATTTCAGCACCTAAAGAAAACTCTAACATAAAATTTAAATCTTCAATTTCATGAAAATCACTGCTGCTATCTGGTTCCGGCAACCCTTGTAAACTGCAAGAAGAATTTTCTTTCATTAGTGCGTTTTGTATGTACAGAAGTGAACAATTACAGGAACTTCTTCTATAGCTCCTCGCTGGACAAAATCTTCAGACATTAAACTCTTGAAATCATTCCACAGCTCCAATGGATCTGTTGGGAGACAATGAATCATTAATAATACAAATAAATCTCGAAGAGCTCTAGGCATCATATATGATGACGCTTCTGCCATGCAATTATGCCATTCCCTGTTGTCGTGGATTAGTCCTAGTTCTCGAGCTGCATCACGAAATGTGGGCAGTAAATTACCACCTACAGTCCGCAATGATTCATATGATGTAGCGCCAGTCACCTGTAAAAGAATAAGCCTTAGATGATATAATTCTACGTTTCTGGGAGAAACTGATGCAAGGCGCCCAATAATCTTATCGCCACCACGTTGTCTCTTAGTCCATTTCTTATTAACTGAAAACACATAAAAATTTGGTATATCTTGATACTTGATTGTGCGTGCATCGGTGTCTTCTAGGTTAAGTTGGAACCACGCAGTTAAAGTTGTGTTTCTTGAGGTTGCTGCTCTAAGAGCTTCTTCTTCTCGTCCTTCTGAAAAATATATAGGCTGACCATTAGGCAAATGTACTGACAAAAGCAAAATAGCATGAGAATGACCATATATTGGATTTTCCATGATTCTCCATGCAGCTTCTGGTGCGCTTACATATCGACAGTTAATATACTCACATATTTCATCATATACCAGAGTCTCATTGCGTTCAACATTTTGATGTATTTGTATCCGGGCACAATCAAACCCTTTTGATATATATTTATGAATATACTTAATACTAAGAACCGAAGAACAAATTTCTACATTAATGTGAGCATTATATTTTTGACTAAGATAAGGATTATATGGAACGACAAAACGATTATCAATACGTATTCCTCGAACAATATGATTACCAGAAAAATTATCGCGTCTCCGATATTCTGGATACCCTCCTACATTATTATTGGTGTCATCTCTGAAATTCTTTGGAAATTTTTTAGAACACTTACCATCAACCATACACACTGAATTTGGATTTAGTATACCGCAAGGTCCATGAATATTATGTTTCAAAATTATGTCATACAAACCATGAAAACTTCGATCGGGTAATTCAGCACTCACAACTGTGTCAATATCTGAAGTTGTGCGAAATTTGTCCTGCTCACACAACGTAAATACTCCATGAAGATGGGGAAGACCTCGTTTCTGCTCTTCTATAACATAAACCCAACACAACACTTTACCAAATATATGTTTTTCAGTCATATCTCTTATAAACTCTTCCACTTTTAACTGAAAAACCCGGGCCACTAAATCAGGCCTATCCGATGTAGTTTGATTTGGTAATAATTCATTCTGGATTTCTGGCCACTTTGGGTTACAGGTAAAAGTGATGAACAAATCTGGACGACCAAATTTTCTAACCATAGCCATAGAGTCTTGGTAAAGTTTATTCATATGACGTGGCCCACCAATAAATGTAGAAGGAAGAATTATTATATTACCTGCTCGTTCACTTTCAATAGCCAAATTCTGTACATAATCCTGTAGACCCTGGTAGCATTCAACTCTCAAATGTTGTTGATTTTCTCTTATGTACTTTAAACGAAGTGATTCACAAACTATGTATGCATGAATTATATATTGTTGGAAAAGCTTGCCAGCAAAATGTATTGGATTGAAGACCTCCCTACGTACTGCTATTTTACTCGAATAAAATTGCATAGTTGTTACAGATTGACGACGATTTGTTTGAAAATTTGGATGATGCTGAATACCAGTCGTCCATCCATACTCGCCTGAGGGAAATAACAATGGAAAAACCATGGGGTCCAGATGTTTTGATAACATATTTATGCGCTGGAGGCCTTCAATATTTCTTGGGTGAACAGCTACATCTACATCAAATGGTATCTGACCTTCATGATCTGCGACATATACAATGGCAACGTCACTATTGTGAGATGGAGCATTATACCTTCTTTGATCATCTGCTTCTGACCGTGTGAATAGGAGTCTAACATCTCTCATTGGGCCGCCATTAATTGCAACTCGAGCTTCTTCTTCTTCTACAGCTTCTTTTAACCTTTTATACTGGAGAGCATACGGACTTACACGACGAATGACATTATCAATCGTAAACATAATATTTTGTTGACACCTTGCATTTGATGGGTGTCTCATACGTACCCTTACAGCTTCATCGGCATCATAAACATACAGCTGTGCATAAGATGGAGTTTCTCCGTCAATCTGCATACTTCTTGAAGTTCTATGATATACTTCACCTGAAATTTTCAAACAGTATGGTCCGGTACCAGGTACGTCTGCAATCTGAGCGCCAAAGGATGCAAAAGCATTAGCACTATTGTATTGACGAATAAATTCTCTAAAATTTTTGGATTCATTGCAGCTTCCTAACAATAATGCTTTCAATTCTTCCGGATATGTTGACAGTACTTGAGGTGACACTTTGCCACTGTGGCAACAACTATGTAATAGTTTGCCCTTTTCAGCATTAAAATGAACCGCTCTGCAATTCTCCACTGTACACAGCTTGTCCATGCGACCCATATCATGCTGATCTGGAAGAAAATTATGAGGTGTATTAATAATTGCACACTTAAAATAAGTGACAGAATTTCTTCTGCCTGCATTCATACTTCTATCTCGCTGCTCTTGCATAACATTTTCCACTCTTCGCCTAGAATTCCTACGATCTCGCTGTTCTTGTGTTATATTTTCCACACGCTCCCTCGTATTCCTACGTTCTCGTTGTTCTTGCGTCATATTTTCCACTCTTCGTCTAGCATTCCTACGATTTCGCTGTTCTTGTGTCATATTTTCCACACGTTCTCTTGCATTCCTACGATCTCGTTGTTCTTGCGTTATATTTTCCACTCTTCGTCTAGCATTTCGACGATCTCGTAGCTCTTGTGTCACTCTTCGCCTAGCTGTTCGCTGTTCTGTCATATCTCGCTCATCCAGATCTAGCTGTTCCGTCATATCTCGCTCATCCATCTCTTGATTGTTTTGATTGTAAGTATCCATGGAGTTTCGGTAAAAACCTGCAACAAACAAAATAACACCAAATAATTAGATAATGATGTTAAAAATAAATATTTTGAACGATCAAAGTTAAAATATGACTTTTAAACTCACGTCAAAGCCATAGATTAGATTGTTTTAACGCGTTCCATAGAGAGTTCGTACAGAATGGTGCCATAATTTAAATACGTATTCCGCAGATTTATTAATAACGTTTGATAAAATTGATGTTTAAAATTCCTTTTTGAACAATAATATTGTCAATTGATATTTAAAATACATTTTAAACGATAATTTTGTACTTTTTCGATTCAATTTATTTTTTATATTGGAGAAATATTTAGAATGCGTAAAATAAAATTGGGTAAAATTATTTTACTGGCAATACGCGAACATGCTAAGCGGCCACGACCACGTACAGATTGTGGAGGGAGACGTATTCAATATAATAGATACTGCGGTTACTCATGAAGTTGATTAGGATTAAATTATGATAAGATTAAGAATAGAAATATTTTAGGTTAAAATTAATCACATCCCATCGTCACTTTGAGAATTGCTTACAAGTTTTATTAAGACTTCCCGCTTTTAAAAACAATCTGATGAATCATTTCCTTACACATAACACCAAAATTTGTCTCCTTATCCTATCCTTGTCCCCCCTCTCCTGTCCCCTCCGTTTTTTATTGTTTTTTTGTGTTATATGTATTTATATTTTCATTTTGTATTTTATTCATATGAATTGTTGGTACGTATTATAAAAATAATTTGTTTCACCAAATGAATATGGTTTATTGGAAGATATTTCCATTTTGCAATACGCCCGCCATTGTGCACATCTGCTCAAAATTATTTAAATAAATTAATAATCAATTGACTATATTAATTTATACAAAAATTAATGACAATTTCATACTAAGCTTTGATCTTAACGAATTTTTATGATTGAATGTAGACTAATTTTAAGATTTATGCTCGAGTACCGATTAATTCGTGTTAATAATAAGACAAGATAAGATTGTGTTACGAGTCTACTGGTAATATAAAGATAGTTATACCTCAATACAAAAAAAAAACGAATAAGTGTGGAGTGATAATTACTTTTAAAAAACCTGCAGAATACTAAAGTATATTTATATTACCCAATAATGTTATGAAAGTCATCCTGCGATGACTTTTAGTAGTTGTTATAGCATCACGACTGTATTGCCATCTACTTGATTTAAAATGAACTATAAAACATAGACACCTAAGGTGGTGTAAGGATCAACACATTTCGAAGCTCGGTTATAATTGATTAATGGAATGAGTTAAAACTTGTATCTGAACCGGTGACCTCCGATAACGAGAGTTAAACGTGCTAACCACTCAGTCAATATTCTTAACCATTAAACATCATGCCGTTAGAGGTAAAATAAGAAAGATAGTTTTAATCTTCACGTTGGTACCTAAGGGAAGACAGATGAACAAGAATAGTGCATAATATTTTAACATCATACACCAAAATTGTTTCGGAACGTTGCTAGTGAACGGTTGTGCAGTTGTGCTTCGTACGAATATTTGATCTACCTACGTTAACTACACAGTGAACAGATAAGATTTTATTGCTGTTATTTTTGTTTATCTATTTCAAGTTTATTCTTTCATATTTTATTTTGATTTTATTATTATTTTGACCGCAATATGATGAATTGCTATTGATTTTTAGGTTATTTCTGTTTTGCATTTGATTTGTTTGACAGCTATTTGACAGCTGCAGTTTTTGTTTTGTTTTTTTAATTTTTTCAATTACATAGTACCTACATAGGTACCTTTATTATTTTATTTAAGTGCTGAATCGCGAAAATGGAGGTGGACGAGACTAAGCCTCCTGATCCGAGGGCCTTGAAACGTAAGGCTGATGATGCTTTACTTGTGCAGGGTTCCTCGGATCCGGTAATAGGTCGTTCCTCTCCTCAGCCTTCCCCGCCCAAAAAAGATTATATTAAGAAATTTTACCCTGCTTACTCTACAGGGCCTTTTATAGTGTACGTCCAAAATATAGAAAATAAAAATATTAATACTATGTCTTTTGGAAGGAAATTATTTAATAACAAAATCAAAGATATTGCTATCGGTGGAGTTAAGGGAGAAGGGAGGAACAAAATTGTACTAACATTTACCTCTGCACTCAGTGCAAACAACTTCATTACAAGCGATTTTGTTGCTAAAAATGATATAAAAGCGTACATACCTACTTTTAAAATAACTAAAATGGGTTTAGTGAGGTCCGTAGATTTAGACTTAAGTGAAGAAGAAATTATAGAATTTACAAGTGTACCAGATCCTTGTGGTAAAATAATAAAAGCCAGGAGACTGAACAGGAGGGATACGTCATCAGGTTCCACGAAGTGGGTTCCATCCCAAACGGTGGTACTTACATTCGAGGGACAGTCCCTTCCCAGGAACGTATTCCTGTTCCACAACTCGCTACCCGTTGAACTGTATACCTACCCCACTTCTCAATGCCATATTTGCTGTAAGTTTGGCCATATTATGAAAGATTGCAAATCTAAGAACAACCCGAGATGTCTAAAATGTGCCGACCACCACCTAGCATCGGAATGCCCTGTCCCAGCAGGCTCAGAAAAATGTGTTAATTGCAATGGTCAGCACCCGGCAAATAGTTTTACATGTTCCTTTGTGACTAGAGAAAGAGAAGTCAAGTACATAATAGCCAAAGACAGTGTTTCATACAAAGAAGCAAGTAGTAAAATCCCCGCTCCTCGGAAGAGTTATACTGAGGCAATTAAAACTGTAAATACTATACCATCTCTTCACCGCTCAAACAGTATATCTAAGTCTTCTCGAAATCCACAAAACACCCAAATATTCGTTCAAAAAGGCCATGATGCCTGTTTACTTTATAATAATGGCCAATTAAATGACCCTCAAAACGGGTGCGCATTAAATAACCCGCACAAAACGATTATAAATAATAAATCAGTTGATGTGAGTTATGGTGAAACCTTACAAGTCATTGCAAAAATATTAATATCGTTGATATCTGATACTCCTAACCTACCGTCCCACGTTGCCTCTGCCATGCCATTTTTACTTGACTTACTGAGCCAAAAAAAAGTAGATAATCATAATGGCTTTGAATAATTGTAATACTCTCTCCATTTTACAATTTAATTGTCGAAGCGCAATTGCTAATAGATGCGATATAATTCATTTATTACAAAAATATGAAATTAAAATTTGTGCATTAAATGAAACCTGGCTGCAAAGTGGCCAGTATTATAACATTCCGGACTATGATTGTGTTCGGGATGATCGTTTATATTCTAGAGGTGGAGGCACTGCCTTTTTAATACATAGATCGCTTTCTTGGAAACGAATCTCCTTACCACCAAATCAAGAAGTTCAAGTAGTTGCTATCTCGGTTTCAAATATTACATATATCTCTACATACATTCCTCCCCATAAATCTTTCGATGAACATTATTGGAACTCAATAATGGATCTCGTTCCTCCACCTTATGTAATTCTTGGAGATTTCAATAGCCATTCAGTGAGTTGGGGATCCGCATGGACAGATAGTTCAGGAAGATGTATACTATCATTTGTAGACTTGCATAATTTATGCATACTGAACGATGGTTCTCCAACCAGATTTTCCCCTCCTTCTCAAAACCCTAGAGCAGTGGATTTATCAATAGTATCTTCTTCATTAGCCTGCCAGTCCTTATGGCAGGTAATGAGAGATCCATTGTCTAGTGATCACTATCCCATTATATTGAATTTGCACATTAGATTTTCCCTCACATCGAGATCTCCTAGGCAAGGAAAAAATTTCAACAAGGCCAATTGGCAGGAATATAATAATTCCATCCAAGTTAAACTTGATAGTGAATGTGGCAGTATATTTCTTTCTCCAGATGTAGAGGAACGCTACAAAACTCTGAAGGGTATCATACACGACTCTATTGACTATTCTGTACCCAAATATTCTGAACACCAAAATAAAACCCGTCCTTCTCCACCTTGGTGGGACAGAGAATGTACTGTAATGGTTAAAAAGCGTAAATTTGCAGTAAAATCTTTTCAAAATAATATGACCATGGAAAATTTTCTGTATGCCAAACAAATCCAAGCGCAAACAAAAAAAATGTTACGCCAAAAAAAAAGAAGAGGATGGTATAATTTCTGCAGTTCTTTGTCGCCTAGAACCCCCACTTCAGTGGTTTGGAACTCTATAAGACGTTTCAGAGGCTCAGTCGTCTCCCCAAAAAACTCAACAAGAATTGATTCATGTCTTGAAGAGTTTTGCGACAAATTGGCACCTCCTTTTGTTCCCAATTATAGTGAACTGAAGATGCAGCCTATTATTCCTCAACCTCGGCTGTCAATGCTAGACTCTCCTTTCTTGCTGAGTGAGTTGATCATCCCTTTGAAAGCCGTCAGGAATACATCTCCAGGGTTAGACGACATCCCTTACCCTGCTTTAAAATTCCTTCCAGATGACTTCAAAACTCATCTCCTTTCATTTTTTAACTTATGTCTATCTACAGGTTACATACCTGAGGAATGGCATTCCCAAAAAATAATCCCCATTTTGAAACCTGGAAAGGATCCTACTTACAGTAATTCATATCGGCCAATTGCCCTATCTTCTTGCGTTTTAAAGATACTTGAACACATGATTAAGAATAGGTTGGATTGGTACATGGAACATAACAAACTCATACCTGCTCATCAGTTTGGATTTCGAAAAACTAAGTCGTGTTTGGATAATTTAAGCATACTTGTTACAGATATTCGTATTGCATTTAATAAAAAAGGAGCGGTTATTGCCAGTTTTTTGGATATCGTTTCTGCATTCGACAACGTCTTATTAGAGAGATTGAGTGAGATTCTATTAGGCTTGGGAGTACCGCGTCTTTTGACGAACTTGATCCATAATATTCTCTCTGAGCGCAGTATAGTTATTGAGACTAACGATTCCCGATTCGTTAGAAAAATATATAAAGGATTGCCTCAGGGATCTGTCTTGAGCCCCATACTTTTTAATCTTTATTGTGCACAAATACATTCCGTTGTTACGAAAGATTGTAAAATCCTACAATATGCGGACGATATCGTAATATACTCGTTTAGTAGAGATATAGAGACTGCAAAAGAAAACCTGATAACGAATCTTCAGAACTTAAATGGCAAGCTTAATTCACTGAATCTGCATCTGGCCCCTTCCAAGTGTCAGACTGTTATATTTACAAAAAAACGTAAGCTCCCAAATATCGTTGTAACTATTGACAACATGACAGTCTCCTGTGTTAAATCGGTCAGATTCCTGGGTATGATCCTTGACTCAAAGCTTTCATGGAAACGACACATTGATACTGTGGTTTCCTCATGTGAGAAAAATTTTAATATTTTACGTGCTGTGAGTAGAGTATGGTGGGGAAGTCACCCGACCACAATGAAACTCATGTACAATGCTTTAATCCGCAGCCATCTGGATTATGGAAGTTTCATTCTCGACCCTCTCCCCAAATATCTCCAAAAGAGACTCAATGTAGTCCAATCAAAATCCCTTAGGCTGGTGCTCGGAGCTATGGGATCATCACCTGTAAATGTCCTTCAAGTGGAGAGTGTAGACCCTCCTTTGATTCTCCGAAGACAATTTCTATCAGACAGTTTCCTTCTTAGAAGATTTTCAACCCCAAACAAATTGCTAACAGACCCATTAAAAATCCTTGTGTCTCTGCTGAAGGAACATATAAGGAGGGGCAAACAAATTCCATGTCTTTGCAAGAGTTATATATATTTCTCTCAATCTCACTACCTTCCCCCAGAATCTACTGTTCCTCCTTACTACAATATCCCTTACGAGGCAATTATCCACATACCAGAGATACATAAAGACATTGGTATTCTCAAATCTTCTTTTAACCCTTCTGAGAACCGTTCAATTTTCCAGGATTTTATTTCATCCTATCCCTCCCATATTCACATATTTACTGATGGTTCTAAAATGTCAAATGATTCTGCTCTGGGAGTCGGGGTATTCATTCCTAGTCTCAAAATTGAGAGCAAATATAAACTTTCATTCCAAACTTCTATATTCTCTGCGGAATGTGTGGCAATCAAAATAGCACTTGACTCCATACACAGTCTAAATCTTCAAAGGGCAATCATTTTTACCGATTCACTCAGCTGTGTCTCTGCAATCGCTTCAAATTTAAATACAAGACCTAATGACATAAATCTCTGTGAAATACGTAAAAATTTCTACAATCTGAGTTCCGTTGGTAAGGATATAAAGATTGCTTGGATTCCCTCACACCGAGGAATCGAGGGCAACGAAATTGCGGACAGGTTGGCCAAATCCGCCATTGAGTCGGGCGAAAATATAAATAATTTCTTTCCTACATTCGACGACGTGATCCTATCGCTCAAGTCTCGAACTTGGAACGAGTGGGAAAAGGAATGGAACTCTCCGACTTCGAACAAAGGCAGATTTTATAAAGATATTCAACCTACGATTCCAAGAAAGCCTTGGTATACAGCTTATCAGTTGAACAAATGTGTCGTCTCAACTATATGTAGAATGCGGATCGGACATTGCTCAATAGCCCCTCATCTATTCAGAATAGGAGTTGTTAACAGCCCATACTGCGAGTGCGGTCAGGATCTCGAGACACTGAACCATGTGTTCTTTGCCTGCCCGTTGGTCTCGGATAGAGGTATGTACGGAGAAGTGGTGAAAATAGAAAGACCCTTTAATATGGAGCATCTGTTGGCGATTGGCTCACGACATGTAATATTAGAAATCGCTAAATTCATCTCCACCACCGGTATAAAGATATAGCTGATTGTAGGAAGCCTTTCACTCGACCATTAGAAGGTGACTGACGCATTTAATGTTTTATTGTAAATTCTTTAATTGCTTGTACATATGCTTCCCTTTTGCAATCATTTAATGTAAACCCCTATTTCTCTGAGATCTAATGGAATTCTGTTTTTACTCTTCTTTTCAACAGTAAATAAATTAAAATCTAAATTGTACAGCACAAATCCGCCTCTATTGGTGGCTGTGCCTTATTAAAAAATAAAAAAAAAAACATCATACACTTGATTGATTGTACTCATTATTTTTGAATTTACAATATAATACCTACCTACATTAACGGTTCGAAAATATCTGTAACTTTTTTAACTCTTTATAATTTATCAAAAAATATGTTACTTTAGTTAAATCGTTATTTTTTTTAAGAAATACCAAACTTAAAAAAAACTAGTTTTGCTGTGATAGTTCGATAGCTATCGCCTTTCTTCACATCATAAATTAATGGCTAGAAAATAGAAAGACATTAGGTGATATTTTATACTTACATAAATTGATAAATAATAAAATAGACTCCATCGACTTACTTAATTTGATATCATTTAACTGCCCATCATGTCACACCAGGAATCCACTACCATTTAAATTACCAATATGTAAAACAAACTATTTACAGCATGCATTTATTCACAGAACTTGCAACAATTACAATGTGTTCATCAAGAATGAAAACCTCTGTAATATGTCTATTATTAGATTTAAATCATCAGTAATAAAGTACCAACCTGAATGCCTCTATGGCTTCTGGTGAGTAGTGTTTTCGCAAGCTCTCCTCTTTCTCTTTCCATCCAATTCCCGATAACCTTTTCATTCCTTTCCCTTTAAATCGGATATTACAATTTACACACAATTGATTATTTCTGTAAACTTAATTGGTCATCTTATTGAGTATAATTTTATTCATATAATACTCGTGATTAAGATTGTATGTTTACAAGATAAAATAAAATTATCAAAGTACGGTGTTAATAATAAAACCGGCAATGGAAGGTGTGCTTCTCCGAAATTAGTAGTATTTTCTAAAATATATTTTATTGTTGTGTGATATTCCGTAGTAAATAAAATAGAATTATTTCACCAAACTAAAACGAGTGGGTTGTGGCCAACACTAAACTCCCCACACCATAGTAAGCGTTTATTTTTTCTTCTTCAAATATTGACAATCTCAATATGGTAAAATATGCTTATGTTATATGAAATATTCTAAATTTTACTACCAGGAATATAAATTTTCTAACGATAGTATATTTTTATGTTAAGATATACAAACTATTAATGCAGTATGGTGAAGAATGCTTATGTTGTATGAAATATTTTAATAAAAGCAGATAAATTTTGTTTCAAAGAGCGTTAGAGCATTTTAACAATTTTGACACGTGATATCATATGAAGAAATTTTATGATATCTATGAAAAGCTAATCAGTTCTAAGTTCAAGCTATTAATATTCTTATATTAATATGAAATCAAAAACTGAACATTGCCAAACATAAAAAATTCTCTTGTTACATATAAGTTTCATACAAAAATCCATTAAATAAAATATAATTTTTGAAACCGTTGAATATTTTTCTTTTAACATTGACCAACTTTGAATACAATTTTATGATGATTCTTGGTGTTGTATAAATAGTTGAAACCAAATTAAAATATCTCTAATTTCCAGGTCGTGAGAGCATTTTTTCAGTTTTAATAGATGAAATCATAAAGAAACATTGAGAAAAAATAAACCGTTGTCTATGGAAAACTAATCAGCTCTATGTTTATGGACTTAACACATATGATATCAATATGAAGTCGATCGGACTTATAGTTTGGACTGTAGAGAGGACACAAAAAAGATAAATGCTACGGCGTACGGCGTATACGCCATACACACAAACACATCACGACGAAACTCATAGTGTGCATTCTCTACATGATACCCATTGAGAAATTTATGTAAAAAAATACGCTTAAATTTTGCGAAATCATGACTCTCCCCTATTCTATAGTGTGGAGAGTAAAAATTGTCTTATAGGTAAAAGAAAATAATATGTCGAAGTTTGGTATCAAAGCCATAGCAACATTTTAATCGTTCTACACAACATTGACATATGTAGACTCATTTCCAAATTTGTATAGTTTTGTTCTTACAATTAATTTGCTAGAAATGCGTTTAGGTATAAGCACGATAATTCATTAATAGTATATGATTCAATATTTATTTAATATAAAACAAATTACGCTACATAATTAGGTATGTGCAGGAATAATCATAATCATGCGCTAACAATACAATCAATTAATGGTGATTTTACGTGCAATGAACAACAATAATTTTGATTGCAACTTATTCCCTTGTTATAAAACAAATGTACCTATGTATATTGATATGAATGACAACCATAGAAGATCCATCGTGCTGATGTTCAATCTTATTTATCGATCCTGACCTCTGTGAGGTCATCACAGCATATCTCCTCATTGTGGGTACCTTCTGCATTGTCACGACCAAGGTTAAATTGGCTTATCTACCATTTCACATCATGCAACAATGTTTTGTCCAACTTGTATCATGTCAGAAAGATCACATTAAGAATCCAACTATTTTTTCGCATGATTATATTTTTGACCAACTTGGAAATCAGGCGCTTACAGGGCTTCCAAGGCGACAATAAACAGCTTTTAACAAATCTACGGATTATACTAAATCGTTTAATCGAATTTGAATAATTAAAATTCACTTTTACTAAAATTGGATTGGATTGGATAGATGCCAGCAGCGAAATTGCTTATAGAAACCGAAAATCTTGGCTTGCCTATGAATGTTATACCTATTAAGAAATTATAGACCTAATATTTTTTTGTCTGTTTTATTGAAACCATACTACAACATTAAAAATTGAATCGTATGTAGATACGTTGTTTGACAGGGCCACAAATCTAAATATTATTTTGGCATGTGTTTTTAAAATATGTTCATAGCCACTCAAATGAACGATGCTAAAAAAATATTAATTTTTCGACTATTCTCAATTTTCCTTCAGGGATTGCATGGTCCGAAGGTTCTAGGTACGCCCCTGACAGAAGCCTGTCTTAGGAGTTATATTTTGAAATAAATAAACTGTTTTGGATGAGATTTACCGGTTGAGATTTATTTTTATTTATGAGATTTATCTTTAAAATCACATGTAATCATGAAAAATATATACTTATATAAAATTATACGTTCTATTTAATTAAGTTCGCAAACGCGACTCCATTCAGATTTATTTATTTATTTATTTATTTATTTTATTTTGGGAAACAAAACAGCTGTTACATGTTTTACATAAATAAAAAAATAACAATCAGGAAAGTAAGCCAATTACATTGTTCCACAGATTAATATACATAATAAAGACAATTCAGTACAAAGTCAAAGACAAAAGTGTGGTGTAAGTGAACAATTGTGATGTGTGTGTGTGTGTGTGTGTGTATTTTATGAAGCGAGGGTGGGACATGAAGAAAGGTAGGAGAGGAGGAAAGGGTGAGTTGTCATATTAATACAGTATTGGACATACCAAAAATTGTACAATTTGGTACATAAAGTATTCATTATAATATTGATGTTAGTTGTTTTTTTAATGAATGTAGGCTATTGTTAAAAATATCTGGCTTATGATTAAGGTTATTGTACATATTGCAGCTGCGGTTAATAAAAGTGTTGTTTGCATAGTTTGTTCTTGAGTATTTAGTGTAAAAGAGGAGGTTCTGGCGGTTTTGTCTGGCGGGGCAGTTGAATGGGATTTGTCCTAAGAGATACGGACTATCTATTTGGTTGTTAAGTAATTTATATAGGAAACATATATCAGTTATACCCCTTCTTTTGTTAAGTGGTAACATTTGGTGATGTTTTGAAGATTCCTCATAACTGATACCAAATCGCCTAGTTCTAAAATCGAGGTGTTTGATGAATTTTTTTTGGATTCTTTCTATGTTATTTATGTGCAACTTATAATGAGGATTCCATACAGTGGTTGCGAATTCCACGTGACTTCGAACATATGCGTTAAATAAAATTTTTAGACAGTCAATATTCTTAAATGGTTTGGTCACCCTTAGGACAAAGCCTAAACCCTTGTAGCTTCTACTAATAACATTATTAATGTGGGAAATAAAGTTAAGCTTATCGTCCACAATTACTCCCAGGTCTTTTGCCTCGGATTTACGGGAGAGACTGGAGTCATTGATTTTGTAAATGAATTCGATGGGAGATTTGTATGCCGGTTCTATATTTTTCATGTTTTTTTTCAATTTTGAAGTCAAAAACACCAACTTCGCTAGTTTCGCAGCACATATGTTATTATACATGGATTTACGCAGAATTCAGAGTAGAACATTTAGTGTTTCTGTGTGTACGTCCGTCTCCCCTTATTTATAACTTCAGATCCGCTGAATGCACAGAGCCTAAAATTTCAGAAAATATAGAAATTTATAGGCCTATATAACTTTTATACTCAGAATTTTGAATTTTTGTTTCGATCAGGGGTAATCAACTTTTGAATGAATTTTTACTTTATTTTTCCATATATCTCAAAAACCATAAATGCTAGAATGCTTAAAATTGGTAAAAATATAGACAAATACAAAATCACAATTTTTTTTTTTAATTCCAGAAATTATCAAATATGTTTTGTTAAATTTATGTGTTTAACTACCTTTATTTCCAAAGTTTTTAAACATATCGTAAAATTCGAAACACCCCAACTAGATAGTTAAATATAAACATCGTCGTACATAGTACCTACATCTCAAACTTTTTGTAACAATTTTTATAAAAAATGAATTTAGTGACTACATCGTTTCATACAATTTGTAGGACAGTAAATATCTACGGGGACTCAATAATTTGATACTTAATCTCCAATCATACATATATACCATCATGCTGTTTTCATATTCTGGGTAGGAAAAAAACTGACATCCATACTATCCTATCCTGACATCATACTTACATGTATTATATAGAAAACAAAATATCTTAAAATGTTTATTAATTTGTGTTTAAGTGTTTATAGTTTAGTACGTATTCTTCAATTACATATACCTACTATCGCCATCGATAGTTGGATCTCATGTGTTACACGCAACTAATATTAAACATTTCATCACAACAATTGTATTAAATGTATCATAATAAATATAGCGTACCTATAGTTAACTCACATAAAATAAAGGTACCTATGCCATATTTATTTATGAGTCATTTGTTAATAATTATTACATTAAGACAGGTCTTTTATGACTTGAAATATGATAATATTATCCGTTCACTATATCGGAAAGTAAACTAAATATGTGTAAGTCATGATAATCTGTTCTTCCTCCACCACCAACCGTTCTGCTTATGGGGACTAATAACGACCCCTTGCCAGGGGCGTACCTAGAACCTTCGGGCTATGCAAACCCTGAACGGAAATTGGGAAATGTCGAAAATATAATGTTTATTTAGTATCATTCTTCATTTGAGTGGCCATGAAAATATTTTAAAATCACATACCAAAATAATATATACATCGTATCTACATACGGTTCAAATTTTAATCTTTATTTATTTATTTATCTATTTATTTATTTATTTATTTATTTATTTATTTATTTATTTATTTATTTATTTATTTATTTATTTATTTATTTATTTATTTTTTTATTTATTTTTTTATTTTTTTCATTTATTTATTAATTTGTTTATTTATTTATTTATTAATTAATTAATTTATTTATTTAATTATTTATTTATTTATTTATTTATTTATTTATTTATTTATTTATTTATTTATTTATTTATTTATTTATTTATTTATTTATTTATTTATTTATTTATTTATTTATTTATTTATTTATTTATTTATTTATTTATTTATTTATTTATTTATTTATTTATTTATTTATTTATACGGTTCAAATTTTAATCTTGTCGTATCGTTTCAATAAAACAGTCAAAAATTATTTGTCACGTCTTGAATTACTTAACATAATATTCATAGGCAAGCCAATATTTTCGGATTCTATAAGCAATTCCGCTACTGCCCCTTGCAAGACTCTTAAAAAACACACAAAGAACATAAGAAGAGTCCGGAACACTCTAAAACCTTGCAGACATAATAATCTATCAAATGTAATAAAAATAGATAGTAAATAAGATAAATGGGTGTCTTCTAAAAAAATGAAGGTTGAGACATAAAATATTTATTATAAAGATCTTTTGTTATCCATCACAAAGCATAATTTTATTATTTTTCACATAAAATTTCACCGCCAATGAATGAGTCAGTCAGACTCGTAAATATTTTAACCTTCCAAAATAATTTGCGTTGGTTATGGTTTAACAATAAATTGGTGCGGTTTTATTTTGGAAATGGGTAACCATTTGTTCGTAATAAAGAATAATGAAATGCCGCATATATATAAAACTTATAACTTTTAATCCGCTTGATGAATAGAGCTTAAAATTTTATAATATATAGAAAATTTTAGGCCTACAAAACTTTTATACCCAGAATTTTGAATTTTTCCCATTTATCTATATATCTCAAAAATCATAAAAGCTAGAAGATCGAAAATATGTACATATGAATATAGACAAAAACAATAGCTCAAATTTTTTTCAAGAAAATGTTTCTGGATTTTTCAACCTTTTTTATTTTAACATTTTTATGACAAATTTATGTATTTAACTTCCTGTATATTATTCCTGATTTAGTACTCCATCTTTTTATACTATTTGTATGACAGAAAACACAATATCTACGGGGAGTCTTATAGTTTGATATTTAATTTTCATACAAGTATGCATACCATCAAGGTGCTCGTGGTAAGAAACATGAATTGAACTCCACACTATTCTGTCCTGACAAAATATCTTAAAATATTCAATTAGTAGGTAGTTGGATTTAATATTTTATAGTTTGATACGTATTCTTTAACTATACATACTATCGCCATCACAGTTGAATCTCATGTGTTACATTTAACTTATTATAACTATTTCACTGTAAAATTTCAATAATCGATTCAAGCATTCGATTTTCAGTTCCATCGCATTAGTAGTCAATCGTCCAAAGTATAGTTTTTCTGACTCAAGAAAAGCAATAATTTAATACTCAAAATGAACTAACAAAATGTTTTACTCAAAATGAACTAACAAAAAATACAACTATTTTTAATCATATACTTACCTTATTGCAATATCATTAAATAAAGAATAATAAAAATAAACGACTTGTACATCGAAATATATGACATATAATTTTTTTTAAATATATTTTATTTAAATGTCTTTTATCTAAATAAATTTTCAGATTTTAGGATAATCTATTCAACAATCTATGAGTTATGTTTCTCTTGGTTTTGATCAAATAAAGGTATGATTGAACGTCACACCCATCATAAGTTACCGCCCACTAATAGATTTTTTGCCAAAACAGAAAATTCAAGTAACTAAAATCCTAAATAGAAAGGTAAATGTGACAATAAACATTAATAAATATCAAATTTAACTATTTTCCTATCAAAGCAAAAAAAAAACAATCTATAAGGTTTAAATGTCAAAGTAATATGTTATTTTTTATTATTAGTGTATTTTATTTTAGATATATATGATATGTTGTATATATGAGAAAATTATGAGATTAATAAACTAATAATAAAAATAGTAGAATTATTAACATCTTTGATTAATTATTATACCTATAAAGTTATGAGGTTCTACAATATAAACGCAGTCTCAATCGCTGAAATCAAAAGTAAGGATATATTTTATTTATCTCTGACATAATAATAAGACTGTGAATACGATAACTGCTTTTATAGCAAAAGTCATTTAAACTTTAGAGTAGGTATTTATAATACTAAATACGAAATAAATAACTTCATCGTGTCTTCCCTGATTCAGAAATGGCAATAAATTATGGAGACTTTAAGATCCAACCTAACATTATTATACCAAGGTCAGTGAAGGTTAGTGACGTCATTGCAGACCTATGAAATCACCACAAACAGGTTAATAGCAGGGAACTCTTGCGATGCTCTTTGGAAAACTATTAACAACCGTGCATTCTTAGACCTTTTATTTTTGCAATAAAAATTTTACAACTTTGCATCATCTGCAATACCGCCAAAAGCATAGTGTTAATAAACGAAAAGGTAAAATATTTTAAGCGATGGAAAAAAATTCAAGCGATTAGTTATATTAGTTGCATGTACAGAGCCGGATAAACGTGTTTTTGCGCCCGTAGCAATACATTTGATCCGCCACCCCCCCCCCCATTTTTTTGTTTTCTATACACAAAACATGTATGTCAAGATAGGATAATGTGGAGGTATATCATTTCTTCGTACCCCGAATATGTAAACAGCTCGATGGTATGTACGGAGATTAAGTATCATACTATTGAGAGTCCCTGTGGATATTGTGTATACTATCATACAAATTGTATGAAACGGTGTCTTCGCTTAACTAAATATATACAAAAAGTGTTTCGCTTCGCTTAACTAAATATATAAAAAAATGTGATGTACTACTATAATAGGTATATATACTTTTATAGTTAATAAAATAAGCTTGTAAGGGTTTTTCCGCTTTTTTCGATATTTAAAGAAAATGTAAATAAAGGCAATTCAACACATAAATTTTTCATAAATAAGTTTGAAAAATCCTGGAACATTTTGATAAAAACCAGTTTGAGATATTGTATTTATCTATATTTATACAAATTTTCAGCGTTATAGATTTTATCGTTTTTAATACAGATATATAGAAAAATGAAATAACGATGGAAATGTTGATAACCCCTGACTGAAACATAAATTAGAAATTCTGAGTATAAAAGTTTTGTAGGCCTAACCCTTTCTATATTTTTTGAAATTTTAGGCTCTGTATATTAAGCATTAACATATATGTTGTGAAGCCTCTATGTTGTGAAAATCTTTTTTTATTTCCTTGAAATATCTGCCTGGACCCATGGGCGCCCGCAGGGGGGCGGGGGCAAGGGGAGGGGGGGCACTTGCCCCCCCCCCCTGGATCGATTGAAAGTAGTAAAATAATGTTACTTTTATTTTAAATCATTTTGTGTTATCATAAAGAATGTGTGGAGAGACAGAACGTGCCACGTCATCGCCAGTGTGACATGAGGCCCCCGCGCCTCATTGCTCGGGCCCATCATTCTTTCCCTGCCGTCTGCATTAAAACATTACTAAAAATATTTTTTAAACTGTGTATTTTTACACAGTTTTAATTCTTTCGCTAGACACAGCTAGCAGCGTCAGTGGCGCTATTTTTATTTATTTCCATAATATATCAAATTAATACAATATAAATAAACTAAGATATTATAATTGAATTTATAACCTCACTAGACGAAGCCTGTTCGGAGGTTATACTTACAAATTGTAAGTTTTAATAATTGCGCAACACATAAATTGTGCATCTGAGAATGCTAGCTATGACTAGCAAAACCGCTTAGGCTCATCATTTTTACACTTGTGGATTAATACTTTGTTTTTATTTTTCTTCATAGAATTCGAATTTCATTTAGAATTGAATATAGTTAATAAATCGACTTGCTGTGATCGCTGTTTCTGTGTAAATGGACCTTTCAAATGGAATCAATCAACCCATGAATAACGTCATGATGTTTAGAATATTGTCATTGTCAGTAAATTAAATAAGATAGCTTTGTTACGTAGAACCAACAACTAAGCAATAGCGCCCTTGATCCTTGGAATGATCATGAATCATTAAACGGCGCTAGATAATTTATTATCATTAATACCTTCAGTGGCCGGATGTCTTTGATTAGATCTCTGTAGACACCGCACATCCGGTGTCGACAGTTAAGTAAAAAAAAATTCATCTCATCTGTCGACAAAAATTTTAGCTGTAGATTTTAAATACCTACATTTCTGCGATTAATTGAGGAAACCCTTTTCAATTTTTTTCTTCACATATTAAATATGTATCGATTTTTCTCTAGCATACATTATATTACTATTTAGTTCAAAGTAAAGTTAGTAAAAAGTAAAATTAAATTTTATTAACTCTCAGTCAGAAACTCATAATAACTCAAAATATCAAATGAATCAAGCTGGAAACTGGATAATTTTTATTTTATCATTGGTATACAGAAATTATGAAAGTATCAGAGCTCTAACTAGCCGGGTATTGGGATTGCAATTGTTGGGTCCCTCATCCAGTTCTGCTGCGCAGGAGTTAAATTTGATTTTTTTATTGATTGTTTTGATTACAAGTCAAGTCAAATATTGGAATATGCAGACGATTTAGACCTAATCTCAAGAACTCTTCCGAGGATGAAGGATGACTTCCGCAGGCTTGAAACTCCACATAATGATAACCTGCGTCCTATTGATGTGGAAACACATACAGTGGAATCGATTGACTCTTTTTGCTATCTAGGCGCTGTCGTGACTCATGAAAATAATTGCAGCACCGAAATTAAGGCAAGACTGGCCGCTGGCAATAGGTACTATTATGGTCTAATAAAGCATTTTAGGTCCAAAATACTAACAAGGAAAACAAAAATCCTAATTTATAAAACTCTTCTCAGACCTGTCGTAGTGTATGGAGCTGAATACTGGGTTTTAACAAAAAAGAGACGAAAACAGCCTCTTGATATTTGAAAGGAAAATCCTTAGAAAGATTTTTGGCCCAGTAAGTGATAATAGACTTTGGAGGATGCGATATAATCACGAACTACAGGCATTATAATATGACGAACCCAACATTGTACAAGTCATAAATGTACGTAGACTGCAGTGGTTTGGACATGTCAGCCGGTTGAATGATGATCGTGTCCCCAAAAAGGTTCTTAATACCAATCCAAAGGGCAGAAGAAGTAGAGGCAGACCCAAGCTAAGATGGCTGGACGATACAGAAGACGACATAAGAGCGATCGGAATAGCAAATTGGAGGAGAGCGGTGGAGGACAGGGACGGCTGGAGAAGGATTCTGGAGGAGGCCAGGGCCCACACAGGGCTGTAGCGCCAATGATGATGATTTGATCACAAGTGTGCGCAAACTGCCCCCATCTACGTCGAATAATTTCAAGATGTTTGGAGATAACTAAATGTTCTATTTTTGAGGTTCTTGAATGATACACAATTCATTCGATCAACTCGGTCATTCCTTAGAAATAATCGTCGATCTCTGATAAATCCAGTGAAATTAGTACTTAGTTAGCCCTGGTTGTGGCAGCATAGTTCAAGTTTTGATAGTTGTGTTTGTGGCATCATAGTTCAAGTTTTGGTAGTTGTGGTTGTGGCAGCATAATTCAAGTTTTTGTAGTTGTGGTTGTGGCAGCATAGTACAAGTTTTGGCTGTGTGGTTGTGGCAGCATAATTCATGTTTTAGTAGTTGTAGTTGTGGCAGCATAGTACAAGTTTTGGTAGTTGTGGTTGTGGCAGAATAATTCATGTTTTAGTAGTTGTGGTTGTGGCAGCATTGTAAAAGTTTTGGTTTTTGTGGTTGTGGCAGCATAGTTCATGTTTTGGTAGTTGTGATTGTGGCAGCATAGTTGGAATAATATGACAAGAACACGATTTGTAGGTAAGTATAGCCCTGGCATTGTCTGTCTTAGTATGGCGTGGGACATGGTTCAATGCCTGCCCAGCACTATGCTTGTTGTCCGTTATGTACCTACCTATGCCTTGTCATTCCATGCCATGCCATGCCCTGTCGTATCTCCTTTCCTTACACTGTGCCATTAAAACGTTTTCCATGACGCATGTCTCTGAAACAGCGGCTTTCAACCTTTATTTTTTGTGAAAAAGCTGAATTTATCACACTTAAGTAAATGTATAATAGTGCATTATTTTCTATTAATTTTTACGTACCTACAAAATACTAGACTTACCGTCGATACTCAATACTTATAAGATTGACACACCCGTTTTGAAATTTGTTATTTTATTTTATTTTAAGCTATATACTGTTTGTTCTCCATATAAAAATTGTTAATCACTCCAACACAAGATTTACTCGTTCACGCTTGCGCATTAAAATTAATCCACGTTGATGATGATTCCTAAAATAACGGTCGATCTTTGAAATTCGAAAAAAAAAAATATAGTTAGAGTTTATGATTTGGTACCTACATAAAACGTTTTGACTCGATTTTTAATGTTGACAAATAATAAAATAATATTTGCTGTGTTCGTGAGATATACGACCATTTATTTTATTTTATCAAAACACAGTAAACAGCCCCATTTACAAATAGAACGTCTAATCCAATTTATGTTATGCTAGCTAAAGGAGCATGCCGAAAATCATCCATCTGCTGGGTGCTTGACTTCCCAAAAACAAGCATGGTCCTTTTAAAATATCAAATTAAAAACTTGTGAACGCGACATGCTGATTTCCTAGAATCACATACCAAGAACCACTGTTCTAGAACCTTCTAGACGGATACAGACATTTAATTAAGTAGGTACCTACTCGATACTTATTCGAAGGTAGATTTATTTGTTGTTTCTTATGTAAGTTCACGTTTATTTACTTACGTGTCTTTTGTAATACTACTTTGTGCATAAACTCTATAAATAAACTTGGTATATATTATACATGCAGAAATGTTTTGACAACATATGTACATCTATATTATAAATTTGAATGTTTGTATCTATGTATGTATCATGTATGTGTTGAATGCGCTCCTAAACCGTTCATCCGATTGCGATGAAACTTTGGTGAGTTGTCGAGAGTATGCCCGGGATGGTTTCTGGATTAAAAAAAAATTTCTTCTTCTTCTTCATCGGGTAATAGGTCATTTTACCTATGAAGGTGGACTATCCTGGGAACCGTTCATCCGATTACTATGAAACTTTGGTGAATTGTCGAGCGTATGCCCGGAATGGTTTCTGGATTAAAAAAAATTTCTTCCTCTTCTTCTTCGTCGGGTATCAGGTCATTTTACCGATGAAGGTGGATCGCAATGAAACTTTGGGAATTGTCGAGCGTATGACCGGGACCTACTGAAGGGACGGGAGGTAATGAAGGGACGGGAGGTAATGAAGGGAAGGGAGGTACTAAAGGGTCTGAAGGGATGGGAGGTACTGAAGGGACGGAAGTAACTGAAGGGACGGGAGTAACTGAAGGGACGGGAGTAACTGAACGGACCGGAGTAACTGAACGGACGGGAGTAGTTGAGGGACGGGAGTAACTGAAGGGACGGGAGTAACTGAAGGGACGGGAGTAACTGAAGGGACGGGAGTAACTGAAGGGACGGGAGTAACTGAAGGGACGGGAGTAACTGAAGGGACGGGAGTAACTGAAGGGACGGGAGTAACTGAAGGGACGGGAGTAACTGAAAGGACGGGAGTAACTGAAGGGACGGGAGTAACTGAAGGGACGGGAGTAACTGAAGGGACGGGAGTAACTGAAGGGACGGGAGTAACTGAACGGACGGGAGTAGTTGAGGGACGGGAGTAACTGAAGGGGCGGGTGGTTATGGAGGGCCATTTTTAATTATACAGGCAATACGAAGTTTGCCGGGGGTTCACTAGTATATTATATAGTGAACGAAATAATATTTATCCAGCGCCGTTCCATCTTCTTCTTTCCTAGCCCTGGTCCTTCTGCTAGATATAGACCTTTTCCATACACTTCCACTCGTTCTATCCTCTCTGCATCCAGGTTTATTCCGGCTACTTGGACAATGTTATAAGATCATCCTTCGGGGGATCTTCCAACACTACTATTTCTACTTGTATGTAACACATGAGATCCAACTGTCATAGCGATAGTATGTATAGTTGAAGAATAAGTACCAAACTATAAACCCATAAATACAAATTATTTAATATTTTAAGATATTTGGTTTTCTATACAACACATGTACCTAGGTATGTATGTCAAGATAGGATAGTATGGAGGTCAGTCCTTTGATGCTACCCAGAATGTGAAAACAGCATGATGGTATGTATGTATGTTTGGAGATTAGTATCAAACTATTAAGTCTTCTTAGATTATTGTGTGTAGCTATTGCCATACAAATTGTATGAAGCAATGTCGTCACTAAATTCAATTTTTATAAAAAATGTTAAAAAAAATTGGGATTTGCTAATACAATGTTAATATTTTTTATAGAAAATTAAATTATCTAGTTGGGGTGTTCCGGCTTTTTTCGATATTTTTTAAAAAATGGAAATATAGGCAGTTAAACTCAAAAATTTATCATAAAAAAAAATATTTTTCTTAATAAAAAATGTTTGAGAAACCCTGGAATTTTTTTGAAAAAACTAATTTGAGATTTTGTATTTGTTTATGTTTATACCAATTTTCAGCGTTCTAGCTTTTACAAATTTTTCAAAAATATCGAAAAAAGCCGAAATACCCCAACTAGATAATTTAATTTTCTATAAAAAATATTAACATTGTATTAGCACATCTCAAACTTTTTTTAACAATTTTTATAAAAATTGAATTTAGTGACGACATTGCTTCATACAATTTGTATGTCAGTCGCCTATACACAATATGTAAGAAGACTTAATAGTTTGATAGGTACCTACTTAATCTCCAAACATACATACAGAACCATCATGCTGTTTTCAAATTCCGGGTAGGAAAACAGGACTGACCTCCATACTGTCCTATCTTGACATTTATACCAACATGTGTTAAAATTTTCAATAATTTGGATTTATGGGTTTATAGTTTGATTCTTATTCTTCAACTATACGTACTATCGCTATCGACAGTTGGATCTCATGTGTTACACAGACACACACACCCTCACACACACACAAACACACACACACACACACACACACACACACACACACACACACACACACACACACACACACACACACACACACCTCACACACACACACACACACACACACACACACACACACACACACACACACACACACACACACACACAAAACTCACATAAAATGTTCTACTCCGAATTCTGAGAAAATCCATGTATGGGAGCATATTATGCTGCGAGGCCTCTAGTTGGTGCTATTAGCATGCAAAAAGTCCACTACACCATACAAAATTTTCCTTCGTACACGCATCTTGGCTTAATAATGTCGATTCATTAAGAGAATTGAATTCTCATAAACGAATCGACAGTTGGAATATATTAAAATTGTCTAAATTCTCCACTGTACTATTCTGGATGCCCATCTAGTATCTCCCTGTCTGGCTAAATGTCCAGCCCATAGCCATTTAAATCCAGCATCACTATCCAAGATAGAGTATTGATTTCTCTTTTAGCTCTGATACATAATTTGTATTCTACTCTACGAATGAGAATTACGGATAACTGGTCGTAATTCATTCCGCATTGTAGGATTAATCGCATTAAAATATTGATTGTAATAAGTCGCGTTTTTTAATGTCTAATTCATATAAAGAGTTCGTTGAGATGACAGTTTATTGAAAGATTTTTTTTATTTAAAAAAAAATCATATGTCCTTGTTAAACAAGTACATATACATCTTCCTACATTCCCTTAACTAAGCATAAATACTTGCGCTATAGGTGAACGAAATCGGTCGAGGCAAGATCGAACTCGCGTTCACTGGATTACTAGCCCAGTGCACTAACCGCTCTGACATCGACCCATCTAATTCTTTCATACCAACCACAAATCAAATATTGTTCTACATTTACAATACACATAAATAAAAATTACAAGATACACTACATATATGTAGGTATCTTGTATATATCATAGTGATGAAGAATAAATTAAATTAAAAATAAATAATATTGTCAAAGCGCTCCGAATCGAAACATTTATGAAATGTTTTTCTTTTTATGTAGGTATAATATTCGTCAAATATCTTGAACGAGCTTCCGGTTGCGCAGAGCGTAGATTTGTGTTTTTTTTTTTTTTGCTTCGTTGGTTTACGTGCAAACCGCCCCCCTTCTCAGCTAAAAGTTCAAGTTATTTGACCACAACTGTACTAATTTTTAAATTTATTTGAATGAATAAGTTCTTTAGTTTTTACAACATTACAAAATGCAATTCAACATTGATAAAATATAGAATTGCTTAACATGAAGTACCTATGACAAAAGCAGAGCAATTTATTTTTCACCTTGTTTATCAAGTTGCCTAGGTATACCGTCTTATTTTTCTTGAGAATAATTCTTTAACCAGATTAACTTAAATAATATCATATAAACATGAACCTATGTACATTTAAACATAGGAACTGATGCAGATATAATATTGCCTTTATAATAATGGATCTAATTGCAAACAGTTCCTTAAAAAGTATTTTTGTGCGTTTGTGTGTATTGAGGTATATTCAGAATATTAATCATAGACAGTTTAAGCATATTCTTGTACATCCAACAACAGTTTAAGCATATTATTGTACATCCAACATCTGATTGCTTATGAAAATATCTCCTCCAGGCAATTAATTGTCTTAGGATAATATGCTTTTATCTGAATTGATCCTTTACATGTTATCCATTTACCAGACCGCAGTACCAGTCACATTCTTAATTAAATCCACCTTGTCAAGTATTTCTTTGAACTATATATTTTCCAGGCAGTCTGGGTATAGTAGAACGAACTCAAGAAAAAAGATAAGGAATTCATCAATAAAACATTTCAAAATAGATTCACCCAAATGGAGAACTCTGATAATATTGAAGCTTAGTCAGCACATCCGCTATATTCAAGCAATAATTGCCACCATTATTTTTATTTAATTGTTCGTAAATTATTTATATGCAATGGACACCACAATATTCGACCAAATTACTGAAACTTGTTTCCTTTAGCTGAATACAAGTCTTTAACATATTTATATTTACATACGGTCGATTTTCAGTTAGATATCTCACTTCTCAGCGTAAGGTTCAAGTTCAATTATCGGCAGACACAGTTTTTTTATGTGTTTTCTGTCTAGATTATGTGTGTGATTCATACAAAATTCATATAATAATTTTGTTGCATTCTTAGTAGACTTTTTTAAAGAATTAATATGTCTTGTGTAACAAATATATATACATCCTCATACATTCCCTAAAATAAGCATAAATGCTTGTGCTATAGGTGAACAAAATCGGTCGTGGCAGAATTCGAACTTGCGACCACCAGTAGCGGAATTGCTCATAAAAGCTGAAAATCTCGGCTTGCCTATGAATATTATATTATTAAGAAATTCTAGACCTAATATTTTTTTGTCTGTTTTTTTGAAAATATACCACAAGATTAAACATTGAACCGTATGTAGATACGATGCTTGACAGGACCACAAATGTAAATATTGTTTTGTAATTTGATTTTAAAATATTTTCATGGCCACTCAAATGAACAACGATACTAAAAAATCGCCACTTCCACCACCACCCGCTCCGCATATGGGGACTGTCAACGGCCCCTTCACAGAACGCTAGATTGAACAACAAAAAAAACAATGCATGGCACGAAGATGCAAAAAGAACAATCAGCAAGTGTAAGTCGAGATTCACACTTGCGGACTGTCGGCGACTTCAGATCCATAAATATGGGGCATCATAGAAGTGACCAAGATCTCCGGAAATTTGCTAAAAAATATAAAATTTTCGACATTTCCCAATTTTCTTTCTTTGCCTATTCCAAATAATAATAATAAATTTGGATGATTTATATATCGCCGTTTTCGTGAATATCTCACCTCAAGGGCGCTGAAAATTGATTAAGATGTATCATTATGGCTTTGGTAAGATTTGCGAAAAAGGTGTGTTTTGATATTTTTTCTGAAGGTAGATATATTTTCAGTTTGTCTGAGGGTATTTAGGAGCTTATTCCATGCATTTGGTCCTGCCACAGCAAACGCACGATCGCCGAAATTAGTGGTATGCACCCTGTTTATTTCAAATAATTTTCCAACCATGGATGAAGATGCAGAACGAAGTGATGATTGTCTGTCGTTAATTGAAAGAGGAATGCAAAGTTCGGAGAGGTAAGTAGGAGCCATACCATGAAGTGCTTTCAAGATCATGAGACAGAGTTTATATTCAATCCTTTCAGGAACTTTAAGCCAATGGAGATTGCGGAGATGGTGAGAGATGTGAGAAAACCTGGAGGCTCCGGTGATGAGCCTGGCTGCAGCATTGAAAACTGACTGAATTTTATTAATTTCTTTTTTTGGTAGATTCGCATATATACCGTTACAGTAATCCAAACGGGAGACAACAAAGGCGCTTACCAAAGATTTCATGGCTTCAGATGGGATACTCCTTCGGATTGACTTTAAACGTCTTAATTCAAAGAAAGCAGAAGATGAAACTGTGTTTATTTGGTTAGTAAAGCTTATATTAGAATCTATTTTGACTTCGAGAAGTTTAACAAAGGATTTGGGAATAATATCTGAGTCTTCGAAGGTTAGTGGGGAGTGGGGAGGTGTCTATTAAATGATGACGTTTTCGCGTTGCTGTCCAAAGTAGTTCTGTTTTATTTGGGTTAAGCTTAAGTTTGTTTGCTGATATCCAAATATCGATATCTTCGATACATTTACGGATTACGGTTTTAAGATGGTGAGCATTTTCTGGTGTGCAATAAAAGTAAAGTTGCCAATCGTCCGCATAACAGTGTGCTAATAGTCCATGGGAGTCAATGATTGAAAATATGTCTTTTGTGTATAAAATAAAGAGTAACGGGCCTAACACAGAACCCTGGGGAACACCGAATTTTATAAGAGCGGGAGATGATTTTATATTATTGAATTTGATCGTTTGGTGCCGTCCTGTGAGATGAGATTGAAACCATTTATGTGTGTTTTCTCGAATACCGTAAGTTGATTTGAGTCTTTCAGTAAGAATAGTGTGATCAATCGTATCAAAAGCAGCACTCATGTCGAGGAATGCTATTAGAACATGGCTTCCGGTTTCGGTAGCTAGAATCGTGTCAGATAGTATTCGAAGGAGTCCAGTCTCAGTTGAGTGATATTTTCTATATGCAGATTGAAATTTGGTAAACATCCCGTTTGTCTCTATGAAATTATTTAATCTTGCACTTATAATTTTCTCCAGTATTTTAGCGATAAACGGTAAGTTGGATATGGGTCTGTAGTTGTTTAAGTCGTCGGGGTCAAGATTTGGCTTTTTTAGGGCCGGTCTTATAAACGTCCGTTAGTTAGATTTCAGACCAAATAAACCGAAATTTGATACAAATGCTCTATATTTCGTCAAATAACAATCCGTTAGTTAAATTTTAGTAAAATTTTACCGATAGCCTATACTGTCGGTCGGACCACCGATTAAGCGTTCGTTTACAATAAGTTATGGAAGGATTGAGTTTTACCACACTTGTTTTTTTTATTTAGCGGTACATTTTTAATATTACGAATATTTTTAAATATACAGTTTTATATTTTTTGGATCTTTATATTGAATTGCTTTTTTTTCGGTAAAAAATGTCGTCCGACAGTGATTTTGAATAACCAAAACGAATTTGATTACAAGTTTGTGTTTGACGAAATATTTTATTATTTCAACATGACATTAATGACACTGAATTTCTTTTTATTTTAATTATTTTTTTATTTAAAAAAATGAATGAATAAATAATTGTAACTAGTTCCTACATATGTATTAAGTTTTTTTAAATTTCATTTTAATTCCATAAATTAGGCATAAATGCTTGTGATATAAGTGAACAAAATCAGTTGAGGCGAGATTTGAACCCGCGTCCACTGAATTACTAATCCAGCGCGCTAGCTAAATAATAAAGGATTATCACCATTTTTGTAATTTTTGATATTGTTTGAAGTACGCAAAAAAATAAACACCTGTTTATATTGCAATGACAGTACCGCTTTATCCATTACAATCCATTATAGTCCATTACAAATCCATTGTAGTCTAATTAGACTGTAACTGTCAAATAAACGGACAGTTAAAATAGTTTTATAATACCGCCGATAGTAATATCTACTTAGGAACATCCATCCGTTAGTAAATCGTCAACATACTTACGAATATTTGGTCTTTCGTTTATAAGACCGGCCCTAAGGAGAAGATGACTTAGCTGTGGTAGAGCGAATTTTTATAATCTTTTTTTGCATAAAATCGGAGATGGCATCTGGAGAGATATCTGCAGTAGTGGGGAGTATATTTGTGGTTCCTAATACTGTATTGATTGATTTCCACATTTGTCTCGGGTTATCACGTTCTTGTTGGATTTTATCTGTCCAATAACCATTCTTCTTAGCCGTAAGTGTTTTCTTGTAGTCTGTTTGTGCTGCAATCCAATCTGTACGTTGCAAAGTTGAATGCTGGTGTTTATATGCTCTTTCTATTTTACGCATTTTTTTCTTCTTTTCCCTGCGCTCTTCGTCGAACCAGTTGTCAGAAATTCGGTTTTGACGTCGTTTTGTTTTTTCCGGTGCATGTTTTCCAATAAGATTTCGTAACGTTGCGTTGTAGGTATCAACTAATTCATTGAGAGTTTGATTTTGATTATTATTGAGGTTACAGAGAGGAGATTGACGTATATCAGATAGAAAATATTCAATGTTAAAGTTTCTCCATGATCTTGAAGTAGTTGTTATGTATTTTGGAGGGGGTTGACAGAAATTAAGGGTAGTATAAATGAGTCTATGATCAGATAAGCCGATATCAATTACACGCGGAAAGATTTCTTAGTTATTTGTTCTAGATATGAAGACATCCAGTATTCCTCCAGCATCGTGGGTCGGGGTCTTCACTGACTGAAGGAGTCCAAATGAGTTGATAATGTCTGTAAATCGTTTGCTAGTTCTAGGCACGCCTCTGATGATCACTGGATTATAAACCCAGTGCGCTAACCGTTCTCCCACCACCTAACGATTTATTATAATATTTTAAATTATTTTGATATATTTATTTGTAAAAAAATGTTGGTGTATGCGCTATAATTTGACGTTTGAGTCTTGGTTATTTTGTACAGTAATTTACACTTACTTTTTTTGGTTAGGTTTAGTTAGTGTTTAACAATTATATATAGCGACGCGTGTTAGCGAGTTGCTTTATACATTGAATGGAATATTTTCGTCACTAACTTTAGACAAATAAGTCTGTTATGTCAATCTTTTATAATTATAGCGACGAGTTGCTTTATAAATTGAATGGAAATTGGTTGCATAAAAATGTTATCAACACCTTTGTCATTTGAGGTTAGGAATGATTTTATTATGTATTCGCATTTGATCACATTTTTCAAATCAATTGTATTTATCAAAAATTTATTATTTACGTAGTTGGATCATTTTTAATACTTCTCATTATTGTTTGTGTTAAAAATTTTCGCGTTTAATTAACTTTGACGTGCAATCTTAGTAAAGTGAGCTGTGGTGTATTCTAAGGTCTAGTTGTCCGATGATATATTAGTGTGCAGTGTATGTTGATACATTAAAACATTTTGTTTGGCATTTATACCATACAGGTTCCTAAAGAAAATGCAGAAATGTCACGTATTGGGGACATTTCATTATGCAGGCATGTAAAAGATGTATGATGTTAAACTAGTACATTGAATGAACGCATGTATTAAAATAGATGCATACGTAAACATGATTGTAGTTAACATCGATTTGTTAACTGAAGCGTTGAATTATGTTATATATGACTGTCTCCAATATTGCTTAGGTAATTCGTTCCCAGCAAGTAGCACTTGTTAAATGGTCTTATAATAATGTATCTATTGAAAGATATTCATCTAAACATCATTATACACACTGTACAAATGACAAATAAAAAAACAATTTCTCACAAATATCCAAAGGAGTAAGAATTATGTAATTGTAAATGCATAACATATCCCTCGCTAAAAAATAATCACATGCGTCATACAACTTACCGTCCCCATATTCAGAGCGGGTTTATAATATCTTAGATTTCAGAAAATAATATTTTAGACCTTTTTTTTAATTTTTACACATAATACCTACACATACATTTTTTTTAATTTGTTCAAATTTGGAGAAATTTTAATTACCTATTTGTCTATTTTTTAAAAATGAATATGTCCTTGTAACAACATATTATACATCCTCATACATTGCCTAAATTATGCATAAATGTTTGGGCTAATGGTGAACGAAATCTCTCGTTTATATAAATTTACTTTGTACATATATGTTTTATTTTTTGTAACATGCGCCAAAATTAAAATAAATAAAAACACAGATATTGTAATATTTAAAAACCTATCAATCAATGATTGGTTTAACATGATATTTAATAATATGTTACGTCGTAAACTTGGCGTTTGAATACTTGTAAAGCTTATGTAAAGGGTTTGAAGAAAATCTATTTTTAGAGGTTATCCGACGTCGCAATGTGCATGGTATGGCATGGCTGTTGAATATAATATTATACTGGTCTTTCATTTCCTAAGGAATATTTTACACAGTTCCATCTTGATGTTTATTTCATTGTGGTCGTGATAAAATTCTATCTATACACTGTCTCTAAATCCCCGCTACGCATATGGCGTTACATACAAGATACATCATACTGAGCTTACATAGGAATTTATTATAATGTGCAATATGAAATTGTTGAATTATATTACATTACAATACCATTACTTACACTATTCGCGTGAAAAATATTATGGCCATTTGTTATCAAATGAAATCAAATTTGAGTAAGTATGTATTGTTATGAAATTAAGTACTATTTCTATTTAAATTGAAAATTTAAATAGAAATATTTTGAAAATAAGAACCCAAGAAAAATGAAAACAAAAGATTTTGAGTAGTGAGTTGAAAAAACTAGACAAACCTTGTAAAAATATAAATTGTAGAAATATAAATTGTAAAAATAAATAAGACTTTGAACCATAATAAAATAAATAAATATAAATTTCGTTACATTTGGTGTCAGGTGTGGGGTATAAAAATACCCAAGTATTTTTTTGTGTAAGAAAAAAATAAAATAGTTATTTATAAAGACATTTATTATGGCATCAAAAAAAATAACTCTTTTAGAGTTGAAAGTGGTTGATTTAAAACATGAGTTGGAGGAGAGAGACGCTGATACATCAGGAAATAAAAATGCACTTCAACTACGATTGAGAAAAGTGATGCAAGAAGTAGGTGAGGATCCAGACACATACCTTTTTGAAATGCCTTGCTCTAACAACGATCTTTGTCAAGTCTTAAAAGAACATTCCAGAGACATAGAAGAGAAGTTTCAAGAACATTCCAGAGATATAAAAGGAGAAATTAAAGAAATCAAAGGAGAAGTAGCGATGCTTCAAAAGCATTCAAATACTATAGAAAAGAAATTCCAGAATTATTCTATGACCTTTGATGAGAAGATAAATGAATTAACTAAACAGATGAAAGTTTTGGAGAATCAAGTGCTTCCTTCAATCACGCCAATGAATTCCGAGCAAAATTCAGCTGTAGATACAAATTTTAAGTGTGTAGAAGATACAAGAGTACCAACAGTGGAGTGCGTGCGAAATGATATGCCAACCTTTGATGGAAAATGCCCCTGGGAAGAATATTTAACATTGTTCGAGACAGTGGCCATGATAAATGGCTGGTCCATGACAAGAAAGGCCTCAGTGTTGAGTGTATCATTACGAGGTGATGCTTTAAAAGTTTTGGAGACAATTCCTCTAGCTGAGCGACGAGATTTAAAATTGTTGATTGAGAGACTTGAGATGCGATTTGGACATAAGCACATGGAACAGTTTTACAGGTCACAACTTAAGAATCGTAATCAGAAATCTAATGAAACTCTCCAGGAATTTGAGGCGGATATAGCGCGTCTAATAAGATATGCATACCCTACGGTTCCTGATGATGTGTGTGAAAGCCTTGCAGTAGAAAAGTTCTTGGATGGATTGTGGGCAAATGAGACACAACAAGCTGTAAAACTAGCTAGACCACAAACTTTGAGTGACGCTCTAACCCAGGCACTCGAATTTGAATCTATAAAAAAATCTTTACGAGGTCATGCTCAAGCCCGCGTTGTTGAGGCCGTTGAAGAGAATCAAAAACTCATCGAATGCATTGTCGAAAAGGTGATGAAGGCATTGCAAGGAAGAAAAAGACAGTTTCGCTGCTGGGGTTGTGGACGAGCTGGACATCTACGTAATCGGTGTCCAAATGAAGCAACAACGCAACAGCAACAGCCACAGGAAAACTAAAAAGGGTTGATGGGAAGGGGCAACTGTTGACCTACATTACCAATGCCTCAAAGAGATCTGCAGTTGTTGCATCATTCAGTGGTCGAGATACCAGTATGTTTATAAATGGCAAAGTAAATGGAAAGAATTTGAAACTTTTGCTGGATACTGGAGCAACGATGACAATCATGAGACCAGATTTGCTTTATAATAAAAAGTGTATTACACCAACTAAATGGACATTACGAACAGCTACTGGGGAGTCGGCATCTATATGTGGTGAGACATATGCCAACTTTCAAATTGGTAGTTCTATCTTCGATCATCAGGTGCTAGTGGCGAATATAGAGGAGGAAGTTATTCTCGGAATGGACATAATGGCGAAATATGGATTCCAGTTGGATCTAAAGAGGCGATCTTTGAAAATTGGAGATGAAGATGTTCTCGTGCAAGAGCGTGAGGAATTTTCTACACGTGTTCTTGCAGCGGATGTTGTAACTATTCCAAAACAAAGTGAGATGTTAGTACGAGTCAATTTAGACTGTGTTATCCCGAATGGACATGTTTTGGTTGTGGAGTCCAACGCCAACAATGAAGCAGGAAAAGGAGTATTAATTGCAAGAGCACTGATTCAAAACCAAAAGGAAATTTTAGTCAGATTAATGAACATAAATGAATATCCAGTAACTGTCAAAAAAGGAGCTTATTTAAGTGTGTGTTCATCAGTTTCATCAGTAACACAAAATGCCTGCATCGCACAAGTTTCTTCAGAGGATGTACCAAAACATCTTGAAGACTTTGTAAAAGATGCTTGTAAGGAACTTACCAAAGAACAAAGCAAACAAATTAGATACCTCATTGCTCATTATCAAGATGTTTTTGAGAATGCGAGTCTTTCTAAAGGAAGAACCAATGTTGTTCAACATCAAATAGATACGGGTGACGCAAGGCCTATCCGCCAATTACCTAGAAGGCTACCATTAGCAAAGCGGGCGGAAGCAGATCAAATTATTCAAGACATGGAAAGGGATAGCGTTATTGAACCATCAAGCAGCCCATGGTGTTCACCAGTAGTGTTAGTTAAAAAAAAAGATGGCTCAACTCGGTTCTGTGTGGACTTTCGCTTATTGAATAATGTAACTAAGAAGGATAGTTATCCACTGCCTCGAATCGATGACACCCTAGATACATTGGCTGGTTGTAAGATCTTCTCAACTTTGGATCTAAAGAGTGGTTATTGGCAGGTTGGATTGGAACCCAAGGATAGAGAAAAAACGGCGTTTTCTGTTGGAAGTGGATTGTGGCAATTCAAAGTGATGCCATTTGGACTTTGCAATGCACCGGCTACGTTTGAACGACTAATGGAAAGTGTGCTAAGAGGATTATCGTGGGAGACCTGTTTGGTATACTTAGATGACATCATCGTACTTGGGAAGCGTTTTGAAGAACATTTAGGAAATTTGGAACAGGTATTTTCACGATTGAGGTCGGCCAACCTTAAACTCAATTGCAAGAAATGTATATTGTTCCGAAAGCAAGTCAACTATCTAGGTCATGTTGTCTCTGAGGAGGGAGTAGCAGTAGATCCTGAGAAGATTAAAGCTGTTCGAGATTGGCCAGTACTTAAAGACAAACATGAAGTAAGAAGTTTTTTGGGTCTGAGTACCTACTATCGACGATTTGTTCCAGGCTTTGCTGACATCGCAAAGCCACTGACAAAACTCACGGAGGAAAGCAGTGAATTCATATGGGATTTCAAGTGCCAACATGCATTTGAAGAATTAAAACAGGTTCTAATTAATTCTCCGGTTTTGAGTTATCCTCGAGCTGAAGGAATGTTTATTCTGGATACAGATGCAAGTAACGTTGGTATCGGAAGTGTGCTCTCCCAAGTACAAGATGGGGCAGAACGCGTGATTGCTTACTTCAGTAAAGTATTGTCGAAACCAGAACGCAATTACTGTGTAACACGAAGAGAATTGCTTGCTGTTATCAAGTCAGTTGAGCACTTTCGCAAGTATTTATATGGACGGAAATTTCTTTTAAGGACAGATCACTCAGCACTTGTGTGGCTTTTGCGATTCAAGAATCCTGAAGGTCAAGTGGCAAGATGGATAGAGAGATTGCAAGAATATGACTATGATTCTGAACATCGAGCCGGACTTCATCATAGAAATGCCGATGCACTGTCAAGGCGACCATGTCCAGAGGATTGCCAGCACTGTAATAAGGCTGAGGAAAAGTTTTTTATAGCTTGTAGAACCACGGTCGTTGACAAGTTTTGGCAAGATGATGAAATACGAGCAGACCAATTGGAAGACCCAGATCTCAAGTTTGTAATGCAGTGGAAGGAAAATGATCAAAGACCTTTATGGGAAGAAATAGCTTCACTATCTCCAAATATTAAGTCATACTGGGCTCAGTGGCAATCCATTGTCGTGGAAAATGGGTTGTTAAAGCGTGTATTGGAGAATGAAGATGGAACACAGCAGAGACAACAACTATTGATTCCAAGGAAGAGAATTCCTGAAGTTCTTAAACTGCTTCACAATGATGTGTCTGGGGGACACTTGGGAGTTAAAAAAACCACAGAAAAAATTCGTCAACGTTTTTATTGGGTCAATTACAATGGAGATGTAAAAGATTGGTGTAGAAGATGTGTAACTTGTGCCACTTCAAACGGACCTCAGAAACGAAGGCGTGCGCCAATGAGGCAGTATAATGTTGGTAGCCCATTTGAAAGGATAGCCATTGACATAGCGGGGCCGTTTCCCACAACGGAAAGAGGGAATAAATATATTCTGGTAGCAATGGACTATTTTAGTAAATGGACAGAAGCCTATGCACTACCGAATCAAGAAGCTACCACTGTTGCTGAAGTCTTGGTAAGGGAACTGATAAGTCGTTTTGGAGTACCATTGGAGTTACACTCGGACCAGGGAAGAAACTTTGAATCAGCCGTATTCCAGGGAATTTGTGAAGCATTAGGAATTCGAAAGACGAGAACAACTGCTTTGCATCCACAGTCGGATGGAATGGTGGAGCGAATGAATCGAACAATTGGAAGATTTTTGTCAAAAGCAGTGTCCGATCACCAGAAGGATTGGGACGAATACATCCACTTGTTCTTATTAGCTTATCGAGCAGCAATTCATGAGACAACAGGGCAAACACCGGCAAGTGTGATTTTTGGCCGTGAGTTACGGTTACCTTGCGACCTGCAGTATGGATCTAAGCCTGGAGAAGATCTAGTTGGAGAAGATTATGTGTCAGATCTTCGGAGGAAAATGAATGCTATACATGACCGTGTACGGTCCAATATTCAAGTAGCTAGTGACAAGATGAAGGAGCGATACGACATTAAAGCTGTGGAAGGTGGTTATCAGGCTGGAGACTTGGTTTGGTTATTTAATCCACAACGACGACGAGGCTACTCACCAAAGCTTCAGAAATCCTGGGAAGGACCGTATGAAGTGATCAAAAGGATTAATGATGTGGTTTATCGTATACGAAGAAAACCAAATGGGAAGCCAAGAGTGGTACATTTCAATCGCCTGGCTCCCTTTTTAGGTGATAACAAGGATGAGGAAAAAAATCCAGTTGCTCAAGTTTGCAATGTCCAAAGTGAAGAAAAGACCTTCGAGGAATTCATGATGACTCCTTATCGACGCACTCGCCATGGTGTGACTGTGGAAATTGAGCAAGACCTCTTCGATATCCCAGAAGATAATGTTTTAGCTTACTGTGTGGCTCAAGACATGAAGATGACTAGTGGTATAGCCAAAGTTATCATGAGAAAGTATGGGATGTTATATGAGCTAAAAGCCAAGAATCTGAAGATTGGAGAAGCGGTCCATTCACAGCATGGAAAACAGCATTTATTCTACATGACGAATAAGGAAACGTCTGAGGAACGAGCAGAGTATGCTCAGATGTGGAACTGTCTACGAAGTATGCGGGATCAAATGTTACAGTTGAATCTTATGAAGCTCGGCATTCCAAAGATCAGTGATGGTATGGATTGGAAAGTGGTTCGGAATATGATAGAAGAGATTTTTCATAATACTGGAATTAATGTTCTAGTTTGCTGCTATAATCCAAGATACAGTAAAAATATAAAAAAAAGTGTACCATGTTACTTTTTCAAAGCATCTCACTGTAGAGAAGGTTCAAAATGCCGATTTATTCATCTAGAGAATTCTGTTCGGGACGAACTGAACTAAGAGGGAGGCAGTGTTATGAAATTAAGTACTTTGGGGTAAGAAGTATTGTGGTATGTAGAGCTTACTAAAGTGCCAGAGTGGTCACTTGGTTGGAAGCGATTGCATACCAGCCGGAGCTGATATGCAAGCCTGTAATTGAGGTGGTAAGGTCGGTCAGTTGGACGTGTAGGTATTACCTGTTTGTCCGCCTTCAGCTACATACAACCCAAATGATATCCCAACCGCTTGGTTCGAACCTGGAGGCCGTCTGTTCGGATAGTCCCGACAGCTGAGCCACAGATTGATCGACCAAGCAACTGCGATACCGTATACAATAGATTAAATATTATTATCAAATATTACTCAGGTAGGAATGGTTGACAGATTGAAAGATATAACAGGAAATTTAACTTACTCTTTTATTTATCAAGATGATGATTACAATTGTTGTTTACTATTATTACTTGGTACAGAAATGTCGAGTTATTATTTAATGAATATAAATGTAAATTTGAAACGCGGACGATTTTAACGACGACGAGCGGTCGGGCAGCGTGATGCCTAGCTTCGAGATCTGGATGAGCGGAATGGTCTGGGCGCGCTGTGCTTCCCCTTAAATAGGAGACGGGCTGTGAATACGGCGCAGGGCAAGATGGCGCCTGCCGAAGTACTCAGCGCAGCGAAGCACTGCACGGCGCAATTGGCGCAATTGGCGCAATCGCCACAGACCCCGCTGGCAGTCGCTTAGACGAAACACGACCCCTCCTCGAAGTTCAAAGTCCTTACATTGCTTTCTGTGAAAGATAAAAAAAAAATTTTAAAGCATTTGATTTGTTATGTTATTTTGCATAGGGTTTTCTTTTGAACCGCTATGTACATGTTATGTAATGAATTTCTATACGAAAAGTAGTCTTTCCTAATACACAGTAATGTAATTATTTAAATACAACTTAATCTATACATATATAAAGTTAATCATATTATAAGTATAAATTTGTTTTTGTACAGAGTATGAAGTTACTTATCTTTTAAAAATATCTGCTGCTGGTATGATTTGCTGCTCTTGTGATGGCGTGTGGTTGCTCTGCTATTGAGGTGAATGGAGGAGTGTCGTCCTGCGTGTGCTGGCTGGACATCCTTATGTGTTCCTCAGTGGTATAGCTTGTTGGGTGTTGTTGATTGCGACTTCGTAGTGTACCATTAATTGTGAATGGTCCCCAGTTTTCTGTTATGAAGTGTAGAAGTTCTATTTTTTGTTCAGGATGAAGTAGATGTGTTATGTATGTAGAAAATTGATGCAGTTGTATGCGTGGATGCTTCGACTTTGTCGGGAATATCTTCCTGAAGTAGGTATTTATCCAGCTAGGCGAAATGGTTTGCAGTGTGCTCAGCGTGTGTATGCTTGTATATAAATATTCGACAGCTGCCTCGTGTGCCGGCAAGGGCGAAGCACGAGGGTGTCTTGTGGTTTTCGGCGTGTCGTCAGGAGACAGCTTTGGATGTAAAGTATCCAGTGTAGCCTGTAGGGTTTTGCGGTGCGCCATGTTGACGGCTTTGAAGTGCATGGGACTTCAGTGTAACCTGTAGGTATTTGCGGTGCGCCATGTTGACGGCTTTGAAGTGCTTGGGACTTCAGTGTAACCTGGGTACATTTCGTGAAACCGGAGGAGGATTGATGTGAACTCCTCAGGGCGGTGACACGTAAATGTTGAGCAGCTTCGTTTCTTCATGCGTCGCAAGGAGGTTGACATTAGCTCTTTGCGTGCAGGCCATGAAGGAAGAGACGTTGTATGTCCAACAAAGTCGTTCCTCGTCAGAGCAATGATGGCGATGACTTGGGGAAGACTTTGCGTGCTCTTGTAGTAAGTGTATGTGTGATGCTGGCACGGAGATGTTCTCAAAAGGCAAACGTTGCTGGTTCTTCAGCGGTGTTGAGCAGTGAGTATTGGCGGTACCAAAGATGATCCTCAGCGATGCTCCGGTTGAATGCTGGTATGATGTGAAGATGCAGTGGTTCCTCCATAATTAATTTCTTCCCGGTAGTGATGCGGTAGAATGCGGGGGCAGCTAGTTTCTGTATGAAGTCGTCCAGATGATGATGATGATGTGATTCATCATAAATAATTTTTTCTTATATGTAGTGATGCGGTTGAATGCGGGGGCAGCTAGTTGCTGTATGAAGTCGTCCAGATGATTCTTGTTGATGTCTTTGATGCTCAATTTGAAATTTTAAAATTATACAATAGAATTATACAATGTAAATGTTTGTACTTGCGATGATTGATAGGTATAAAATAATGTTTGTTATAATTTGCAAGTTCCATTTGATTATAAGTATTTATAAGTATTATAAGTTCCATTTGATTTGATTTATAAGTATGTTTATACTCGTTGCTGAAGTATTGTATTATGTATGATGCCATATAATGTTATTTGTTTGTTTCGTATTGTATTGTACAAAGTTTTTTTTTTTTTAAATTTAAAATACGAGTATGTTTATAATATTTATTATTATTATGTATGCCATGTTTCAATGTTTTATAATTTTAATGTTTTATAATACTTTTTGTAGTATTACATAGTTAATATAATATAGTTTAGTTTATAGTACCAGTTTGTTGCTGTATTATATAGTTAATATATAATAAGGTTTTAATGTTTGATTATGGTTAGGTATTTTTACTACCGTATATTATAGTTTCAATGTTTCTATATTCTGGAACGTATTCGCTATCGTATCGTATTATTTTTATTGTTCGATCATGGTTTTATAGTTGTAGTGTTTTTTTTATAAAAAATAAAGTAAAATATTTTGTATATAAAAAATATTTTGTATTTAGCTAATTGTAGCTGTTCAACATTAGCTATTTGTAGCTGTTCAATGTATCACGGCTTTTTATTTTTATTTATTTTCGATTGTATTTAAAAACAATGTTTATTTGTAGTTAGTAATTGTTTAAATTTGCTTTCTATATTATAGTAATAGTTTTAAACTTCCGTATCGTATGCTTGTTGGAGTTTATTTTTTAGAATAATATTTTAATATTATAGTTTTAGAAGCATTAGTTTAGTTTATTTTCAAAAAATTATTTCGAAAAAATATTTTAAAAATATATTATAATGTTCGTTTGCGTACGTATTTTATTTTATTTAATTGTAATTGTATACGATTGTTTTATTCCTATAATTATGTTTAGAAACGATGTATCTAATTTATTTAAATATTTAATGTATTTTATTATTTGTGCATTGCGTTGTTAAATTATTTGTTGAATTCTATTTTTATTTAGGCGATGTAAAATTTTATTTTTGCGATCGATGTTTTAAATATCATTATGCTAACTTTCACTTTTGTAAATGGGGTATTGACCTGACCGTTATCGTGGTTTCATGGGTTATTCGAGTTCATACGGCTATTCTTTTGTTTGAAGTTCGTTTACCTTTGTTTTTTATTACCGATGAACGCGGTGTAACATTCTTAAATATATATTTGGTTTTCTGAATTTTTACATAAAAATATGCGTTTTACGAATATAATAATTATTTAACTATATGTTTCTAATTTTCAGTTTTTATGATAACGGTTTTATGATTATAATTTTTATTTAGGCATGTAATATTTATTTTTTATTGATAATTTTTTAATTTTTACGTATTACGATATTTAGCAAAAATAAATATTTTATGAATTTCTATGAAATTTATTTTTAATTTTTATTTTTTCTCTGCTTTTTATCAATTATGAAAAGAAGTAAAATATTTAGAATGACTTTAGGCTTTTTTAATAATATTATAATTTTTATACCTCTATTCGGAGTTTTGGTTCTCTGGCTTTTTGCTTTTTATTTTTATACCTTCGTCCTTTGTATGTATTTATTTATTTTCCGGTACTTTTGGTTTTTTTTTTTTAGGCTGCTTCTTTTTTAATTGTTCCGTCTGGATTATTTTTGCGTCTCGTCAGTCATGAAAAAATATAAAGTACATATTAGTTATATATTAAACAATTGTAAGTTTGTTAATTTTGGTGGAATTTGCGTCTGAGCGTTTTTGAACGTTTTTGAACGTTTTTGAGCGTTTTTGAGCGTGTTTGAGCGTTTTTTGAGCGGGTACACTTGTAATTAATTTTTGACAAATTATAAGACAAATGTATTTAATATATTAGCTTGTAATATATGTGTTACCTGCTCGAGTGATTCCGTTCATCCAGACCTCGCTGTTCAAGTATTAATTCCTGTTAAATCCTTTGTTTCTGTCGTGCAGTAAAATGTTACGCAGTATATTAATGAACACGTATTATTGTTCTGTTTAATAAAACTACTGATTTTACGTTAAAAGGCACAATAGGTTGTGATAGGCTCACCAGATTTTTTACCACAGAATAACAATTGAAATTATGAGCACAAAATAAAAGTACCTGAGTTTTTTAAACGATTTCGGAATTTTACCAGTTTCTGAAGGTATGTGTGTGTTCTGAGACACGTTCGGATCACCAGTTTTGGACTGGTGGGTGTTCAGAGACACGATCAGGAGTCACCAGTTTTGGGACTGTTTAGAAGGTATGTTCAGACACGTTCGGGTCACCAGTTTTGGGCTGGTGGGTGTTCAGAGACACGATCGGGAGTCACCAGTTTTGGGGTAAGAAGTATTGTGGTATGTAGAGCTTACTAAAGTGCCAGAGTGGTCACTTGGTTGGAAGCGATTGCATACCAGCCGGAGCTGATATGCAAGCCTGTAATTGAGGTGGTAAGGTCGGTCAGTTGGACGTGTAGGTATTACCTGTTTGTCCGCCTTCAGCTACATACAACCCAAATGATATCCCAACCGCTTGGTTCGAACCTGGAGGCCGTCTGTTCGGATAGTCCCGACAGCTGAGCCACAGATTGATCGACCAAGCAACTGCGATACCGTATACAATAGATTAAATATTATTATCAAATATTACTCAGGTAGGAATGGTTGACAGATTGAAAGATATAACAGGAAATTTAACTTACTCTTTTATTTATCAAGATGATGATTACAATTGTTGTTTACTATTATTACTTGGTACAGAAATGTCGAGTTATTATTTAATGAATATAAATGTAAATTTGAAACGCGGACGATTTGAACGACGACGAGCGGTCGGGCAGCGTGATGCCTAGCTTCGAGATCTGGATGAGCGGAATGGTCTGGGCGCGCTGTGCTTCCCCTTAAATAGGAGACGGGCTGTGAATACGGCGCAGGGCAAGATGGCGCCTGCCGAAGTACTCAGCGCAGCGAAGCACTGCACGGCGCAATTGGCGCAATCGCCACAGTACTATTTCTATTTAAATTGAAAATTTAAATAGAAATATTTTGAAAATAAGAACCCAAGAAAAATGAAAACAAAAGATTTTGAGTAGTGAGTTGAAAAAACTAGACAAACCTTGTAAAAATATAAATTGTAGAAATATAAATTGTAAAAATAAATAAGACTTTGAACCATAATAAAATAAATAAATATAAATTTCGTTACAGTATGTACCTATACATTACCTTTTGGGCGTCAAAAATATAAAAAATCAGAAAAAAATCAATTTTGAGTGAATAAAATATATTAAAATCACGGTAAAAATTGAACAAAAATGAATTTCTTTTTGACCAATTTGAAAAGTAAATTAAAAATATCTCACTTGAAATATAATCATGGATAATGATACTTTTCGATGACATAATTATATCGTATTGTATTGTTTTTGGCGATTTCATTTAACTGAAATTAAATTCAAATTAAAAAAGGAATATTTTTCAAATATATAATCCAACTGTCGATTTGTTCAGGAGAACTTTGTTCTCTTAACATATCGACAATGTATCAAGCCAGAATACGCGAGAATTGTATGGAGAGGTCTACTTTTTTCACGGCTTTTCCAACTTTGAAGTCAAAAAACACCAACTTAGAGGCTTCGCAGCATATATGTTCCATACACGGATTTACTCAGAATTCGGAGTAGAACATTTCGTGTGTCTGTGTGTGTGTGTGTGTGTGTGTGTGTGTGTGTGTGTGTGTGTGTGTGTGTGTGTGTGTGTGTGTGTGTGTGTGTGTGTGTGTGTGTGTGTGTGTGTGTGTGTGTCTGTGTGTGTGTGTGTCTGTGTGTGTGTGTGTATGTCTGTGTGTGTGTGTGTGTGTGTCCGTCCCCCCCTTATAACTTTTGATCCGCTCAATTTACAGAGCCTAAAATTTCAGAATATATAAACAGTTACAGGCCTACAAAACTTTTATACTCGGAATTTTGAATTTTTGTTTCAGTCAGGGGTTATCAACTTTTGAATTTTTATTTTATTTTTCCCTATATCTCAGAAACCATAAAAGCTAGAACGCTGAAAATTGGTATAAACATAGACAAATACAAAATCTCAAATAAATTTTTTCAAAAAAATTCCAGGGTTTCTCAAACATTTTTTATTAAGAAAAGTATTTTTTTTATGATAAATTTATGAGTTTAACTGCCTATATTTCCATTTTTTTTTAAAATATCGAAAAAAGCCGAAACACCCCAACTAGATAATTTAATTTTATATAAAAAATATTAACATTGTAGCACTACATCTCAAATTTTTTTTAACAATTTTTATAAAAATTGAATTTAGTGACGACATCGCTTCATACAATTTGTATGGTAGTCACCTATACACAATATCAAAGAAGACTTAATAGTTTGATACTTCATCTCTAAACATACAATATACATATACCATCATGCTGTTTTCATATTCCGGGTAGGAAAAAAAGACTGACCTCCATACTATCCTATCTTGACTACCTAGGTACATGTGTTGTATAGAAAACTAAATATCATAAAATAATAAATAATTTATATTTATAGGTATATAGTTTGGTATTTATTCTTCAACTATACATACTATCGCTGTCGACAGTTGGATCTCATGTGTTACATGCAACTAGTAATATTTAAAATACACGAGAAATGGTTATGATATACTTATATTTTTATCACAAACTAAAAAACACGTCAGAAGCCAGATGGAATTTCAATTTGATATTCCATCATTACTACTTATCTAATCATTTTTATAAAAAAATAACTTAGATTGTTTGTATGTTCCTGAAGAAAAAAATTTCTTACTTTTTAAATTATTTTCTATATATATTTTTGTCGAAAAATATATCGCCTAACCCGATTTTTCATATTTATCTTATATTTTTAATACAACATAAAGCGAAGAGCTCAGATAATGGTGTAACCATTCAACCAGATAGGTAGGTTATATCAATTTGTTACGTGATCAGTTGATAATCCAAGAAATAGTGACGAAGTAATAGCCTAATGATCATTGTCCATTGAATACATTGATACCATCATGTCTGTCTGAACTGTGTATGTCAAGGATCGATTCAATTAACAGTAAGTATATGAACACGTACATATTATTATATGTACCTAGTCTGAACCTTTCGATCATATAGACAGATTGCTCTTAATCCACAAACACTACAAACTCTTGGATATAGTGATGAGAATACTTTATTTCAAATTAATAGATGAAATTATTTTATTTATTTATTTTTTTATCTTTTTGTACATAATGTAAACAAATATAATGCACACTGGTGGGCATTATATTTGTTGTGGTATTGCCATTAGGCAATTTTCCAACCAACCAGATATATAGTTACATTTTTTTCGAAATCGATCTGGGGGGTAAGTCTGGTCCGACCGGCGAAATCAAAACCTTAGTGTTTACCCATATTATGGATATAATTATTAGGTATATGGAGTTCTACAATATCTTTAGATGTCATAGAACTCCATATATAAATTATATCCATGATATGGGTAATCACTATGGTTTTGATTTCGCCGGTCGGACCAGACTTGATGCCCCCCTGAGCTGTTTTCTATACGACTCATATGTAGATTATGAATAGGTATACATTTTTTTAAATACATAATTGTTTGGAGGAATGATTTCACAATGGCTCCTAAGAAATAAAATACTAATTTCAAAAAGAATTGAAATTAATTCATGTGCTATAATATATTCATTCATTCCTATCATCACATCACTGTGCAGGCGTCCTGGGTTCGATCCCCAGCAGAGGAAAAATTTATTCAAATCAATTTCTCTCGGAAATATTGCTACTCTGGGATGGAAACACTGGTAAGTTGGAAGAAATTGCCGTTTGCCAATAAACTCTCCATTTGCGCAAGGGGCAAGGAAGTGTTTTTTTTTATTATTATTATATTCCACTGTGTGAGATAATCAGCGACGGGTGTGCGGGTGTGGGTTACCTTGCAAAAGGGGAAGCTCGAAATACACGAGTATTCACGCACCAGCATCATCACAACTAAAAAAGTAAATATTCAGATTGGTTGTTGAACCTCATTGCTGAACTAACTGAGATGTTTTTCCTTACGGAACATCCGAAAATAAACGATAGTAAAAATGAGTAGTTAAAAGCACTATTCAAATCCGGTGCCCCATAGCTTTTTAAAATAATAATGATTATGTTCTTGTAAGAGGAAACTGTATCACTAGCTGGGCTAGTAGTACAGTGGTCGCGAGTTCGAATCCTGCCTCGACTGATTTCGTTCACCTAGCCCAAGCATTTAGAAAAAAAATCAAAAGCAAGCATTTTGCTTAGACATATAAATATATATTTGTGTAAAAAAAGATCAGAACTCAAAATAACCCTCCAAATTTTTTGGAAGCTTTTCAACATTAAAAAGTTCAAGCACCTCACTACAGATGAGGCAGCAAAAAGAAGATGACTCCCGATATGTAGGCGGATTTTGTGGGCGAAAGAATATTGCCGAGTTATTTTTTATGGAACAATTTCGAGAATTCCTTCTGGACCTGGACCGCATAACATCGCATTATTATTCGAATTTAGATAACAATGACACAACTTCGTAAAAGGGTCATAATATAACATGTACTTATGTATACAAAATATAATAAACGATAAGTCTCCAGAACATGGCAATTTGTTATTTGGTGCGTGTTACATTAATATTTGACATATGTAGTACCTGTTAGTAGCCGAGAAGCAAAGCAAAATAAAAAAATGTTATAAATATTATATTATGTACTTTTGCGTCTTCCTTGGCATCGTGTAGCGACTTTGGAAGACGTTAGCGACTAGACTCAATCACTCTGCAAATGGTCTGCTTCCTTGCAGAAAAATCTAAGGCAGATCGACGGACCCTGTAGTAGTGGACTTGATAATGTCATACCATTGGTTCTGTGAGTGACCTCTGCATCTTCTGCGCTTCCCATTATGGAAAATTTCTAGAGTTGTCTATCTATCCAGGTAATATATATGATTATGGTATATACAAAAATCAGAGGAATTCAAAAATCGGAAATCTGAGGAAGCCTCAGATTTGACTGTGAATACGGGTATGAGAGTTATTATGTAATTGTTAAAGATATTATTAATAAATAATTGACTAAATGCATACATAATTATGATGCGCGACACAACAGACATCTCAATTCCAACGTCAGATGATTTATTTTTGTAACGATAATTATTGCTTATTTTGAGAGGTATATGCACCGCCATAGCAGATTCTAGCGTTCAATCTTCCCACTCGCCTATGTTTTATTATATGGACGTAAATAATATAAGATATGTTACTACTAATGGGCATACAAATCATAAAACATAACTTCCTACTCACTACATCAAACCTTAAGGCTGTTGTTTTATAAGATTTATGCCTTGGTCCATACAAGTCAAATTTATTTACAGACACGTTATTTTACTTTACGAGTTTAATGGTGAGTATATTTGCCAGATGACATATCATATAAATTTCATATCAATATATAAGGTGAAAATTTATTTATTTTAAAAGAACCAAAACATTACTAGTTAATCATGAAAAATGATGATTTAAGATAATACAAGTTTTTATTGTTACGTTATATACCTATTGATTGATGTTTTTTCCCTTTTAGTTTGGTTGGAAACGATATTTCAGATATTTCATATTATCACGCAGTTTTCTTATTTAGGTTCGGCAGAGAGTGACTAACCCCACATTTTTTTATCATTTTAAAAGACTTTTCTGGTCAAACGTTCATCGTTCATTCTTTTAATTTTGCTAGATCACCTTAAGGCTCTTGTTTACCTTGGGCATACGAATGTACACAAATATATACACTAAATTGCCTGCTAATGCATGAAACACGATAAATATTGTATATCACCAAATAGATATACAATATTTAAAATTTAGAGTTTTTTTTTAATTAGCGAGAGTTGTTATCAAAATAATAAAAAAACATAGCCAGTTTATTTTCATATTTTCTTTTCATTGATGATTAAATTTACTACATGAGCCTTGTAATGTTTTAATTACTTACAATACAAAAAAAATAAAAAGGGGTTATTTTATAAGAAAGTATTAAACAAATTCAAAATTCAAAACTCACGCAAAATAATAATGGTCTAAAAATAAACTGTTATTTACTTCAAAGACTTGTCGTTTAAGGGTACAGGGGAAACGAATTTCAAAGTTAGTTATCTATTTAGCTTTATATAGACTCTTAAGTTATATTTTCATATTAATCACAATATCCACAAAGAAAACAATTTCATATCATTACTTATGTATATTTGTATGATCAAACATAACCTAGTGTAGGTTTTAATTTTTTGCATTCTTTAACATTCAATACTCTCATTATTAATCCTACAAATTCGACAAAATTCTTAAACTTTTTATACAAAAGAGTTCGACGCACGGTCTGACAAATCATGGAATTATTAATATACGATAGCAATGGTTTCACCCCAAAAAACCTACAATCAGTAAAGGTATTAACATAAATACTAATTCAACATCATGCTTATATAAAAAAATTGGATTACCCACATTTGTGCGTTTTTTATTGACAGCGGAACATTTTTTTTCTAAGATTACAATGATTTAAATGCTGAATCATTTTTAAATAAATTGTGCTCGAAATTTCGTTAAAAAATAAATATATTACTCGAAAAACATTAAATAGCGATCAGAGGTTGATAACATTTTAATATCAAATGAAAAAAATCGTTTTGGATTGCCAAAATATATATATTTTTAATTTAATATATTAATTAATAAAATAATATCAGTTGCCACAACCCACTCGTTTTTTTTTTCATTTAAAAACACACCATAATTATTGACAATAGAAATGGACGAACATTAAAATCACAATTTAAAACCAACAGTATAGATAATATTTAATGTTTGCTTGTTAAATTTTATATACCACTATATTTTGCATCGAAAAGGTCTACCACTTCATTTCAGTGATATAATAGTCAATAAGATACGTAGGAGTGAATTTACTATGTCGATACCTTGAAGATATCCTTGTATGATATTGAGTATGGTAATGTGCAAATGGTGACCAATGAATTCGAGAAATTTCTTACAATGTATGCATTAAAATAATTCTGAATCTTCCAAAGTACCTAATTTAATTCATTAATTATATGTTATGTTGTTTAGTTTCAATATCCTAATCATAGTAAAATAATGACATATGTTTAATTTTTGAAGGTGATATAGTGTAACAATTTGTTTTATTACGAAGTAATAATTTTTGAATAAAAGTGACATTATTTTCATTTTATTAATGAATCAACAGTATTATCTTCATTTGCATAACTAATAAAACATTATGTATGTGATGTCAGAAAGCGAGAATATAAGATTTTCTTTTGATATATTCCATGTAGGGACTTACTTTCGTATGTTTGTTAAACGTTGAACAAATTGAATTTTGATAAGAAAATATTGTCGAAATTACAATACACCAAAGTAGTGACTAACTGCTTGCAATTTTGGCAAAAAAAAAACTCGCCATTTGCACAGAGTGAATGGAATAATAATAATGATAATCCAAAATATTATTCCAAAATCGTTTAGTAGCAATTTAGGAAATTCAGATTTTTATTGCAGATTATCAACATAGTATCATGCTGAGATAGTATTCTGAAAGTTTCATCTCAAAGTAATTGTGTGTGCTGTGTATTCTGTGCTATGTTGTGTGTACTATGTACGGTGTGTTTATTCTAATATATCAATTATGCATAGAATCGTACTCGTTCGATTCTTTTCAAATTTTACAAATTTATCCAACTTTCGATTTGTTCAGGAGAACTTTGTTCTCTTAACATATCGACAATGTTTCAAGCCAGAATACGCGAGAATTGTATGGAGAGGTCTACTTTTTTCACGGCTTTTCTAACTTTGAAGTCAAAAAACACCAACTTAGAGGCTTCGCAGCATATATGTTCCATAGACGGATTTACTCAGAATTCGGAGTAGAACATTTCGTGTGTCTGTGTGTCTGTGTGTGTGTCTGTGTGTGTGTGTGTGTGTGTGTCCGTCCGTCCCTTATAACTTTTGATCCGCTCAATTTACAGAGCCCAAAATTTCAGAATATATACACAGTTATAGGCCTACAAAACTTTTTTACTCAAAATTTTGAATTTTTGTTTGAGTCAGGGGTTATCAACTTTTGAATTTTTATTTTATTTTTCCATATATCTCAGAAACCATAAAAGTTAAAACGCTGAAAATTGGTACAAACATAGACAAATACAAAATATCAAATTAGTTTTTTCAAAAATATTCCAGGGTTTCTCAAACATTTTTTATTAAGAAAAGTATTTTTTTTATCATAAATTTATGAGTTTAACTGCCTATATTTCCAAAACTTATACAATTATCGAAAAAAGCCGAAACACCCCAACTAGATAATTTAATTTTCTATAAAAAATATTAGCATTGTAGTAGAAGATCTCAATTTTTTTTAACAATTTTTTTAAAAATTGAATTTAGTGACGACATTGCTTCATACATTTTGTATGGCAGTCGCCTATACACAATATGTAAGAAGACTTAATAGTTTGATACTTCATCTTCAAACATACATACAAACCATCATGCTATTTTCATATTCTGGGTAGGAAAAAAGGACCTTCCTCCATACTATCCTATCTTGACATACATACCTACATATGTTGTATAGAAAACAAAATATCTGACAATATTCAATAATTTGTATTTATGGGTTTATAGTTTGGTACATATTCTTCAACTATACATACTATCGCTATCGACAGTTGGATCTCATGTGTTACATGCAACTAGTATATCAAATACTCACTTGGACTCTATTAGATTTTGAAGGATGTCTAAAGAGCGCTTCTCAATATTTTTTTACTGTCAAATATTTCAAAATAACCCAAGCTCAGGAAACTTGATATTTATTATTTTTATTTTCTAATTGGTAAAAAGGCTTTCATAAAATGGCATTGACGAATTTTCAATTTTTAATAATAAAATATTAATTTGGCAAACTCATTTAAATCAAAAATAATTTGACAAACTCATTTGATGAAAACGCTGACTATTTTCCATACAAAAATTGAATACTACTTGTGGAGTGACTTGTTAGGGAGAAGTTTAGCGTTGGCCACTCGTTTCGAAAATATTAACGTGAACGTTTCTTTACGTTAATTTTGTTTTTCTGGACTGATCACACTTGTTAGTTGGAAAATTGCCATTGGGCAATAAACTAGTTGGAAAATTTCCATCATGCAATAAACAAGTTGGAAAATTGCCTGTGGGCAATAAACTTGTTGGAAAATTGTCATTGGGCAATAAACTAGTTGAAAAATTTCCATTGGGCAATAAACTCGCCGCTTACACTGGGCATAAAGAATAGATAAAAATAAATTGTCGCTCCAATTCAAAGTTGATGACGTAGGTAATGTAAACACTTTCCCACATAGTTGGTCAGTTAAAATCCTGTTCTCTTTACCTGACCATCTTTAGGAAACAGTGTGATTATATTAGATGAGGTCGAAATAGCAATAATTATCGCCAAATGTCGTTTCTTTGATGCAGGTATATGTCAGACAAAGGTTTTTCTAAAAATTAAAATTATAAATCGGTTTTTCCAAGGCCGTGTATATGTTATTCATCGCTAGGCCGATATTTATACAAATCCAAACTAAACGAGAACAAATAATGATTTTAATTGTTTTCTGTGCAAGTTTTTATAATAATAATTACATCATAAATGTACGATTAGGTACTAAATGCATTTTATAAACAATGATTGTTAAACGATAATTACATATTTATTTCATACACGATTTATCTCAAATTAAGCACATTTAAGATTTTTTTGTCAATTTTTTAACATCTCAATAGAGACGAAATTGGAATATTATTAAAGAAACTCAAGGCAACTACAGGGCTTACGACATGTCATCGGTTGGTTAATGTTATCACTTAATGCGCTTACGCAACATTCACCAAGTATGCCTTACTATTGAGTTCCTTATCAATGCAATTTTGAAAGTTCTATATATTTTAATAATGAAAAATAGATCGTTTGAAAATAGGACATATTTACTATTGCCATCTATGAAGTAACGAAGAAACCTTTTTTTAACGCCTTTTATTGAGAAGTTTTTTTTGTAAACAACAGTCCTTATACATGAAGTGACAGAACTAATTCAATAAGAAGGCAGAATTGGTGACATAAAGTACGTAAACCAGCGAATGACATGTCGTAAGCCCCGTAGGTGCCTTGAGTTCCTGGTTCTTCTATAATATTCCAACTTCATCTTTTTTGAGATATTTAAAATTTGTCAAAAAATATTATTTGACTCCCGACAGGGAAAAAATCCAATGTTTGCGTATAGCAACCTTTAAAAAATATTCTATTTACTTCTAAGTAATTAAAAAATGTTCTTAGTTTTTTCGCAATTTAAGTTTTTTATGCTTTGAATATTTTAGTACCTAAGTATATGAATATTTTAACATTATTTCACTTTAATTTGTACTTGTATGTAATTTGTACCTATAAAATCTGTCCGTCCGTGAACTGTACTTACCTACTGTTACTAAAATATTTAAAAAAAATAAAAAAAGAAAAAGAAGATTTTTTTAGAAATCTTCTCGAGTATGCGCTGAACAAATCACCAAGTTTCATTATAATCGTAATCAGATAAACGGTATAAGAGCAAAAAAAGGACTTACAAAGATACAAATGATACTAAAATCTGCAAATTTCATCTATAGAAAGGGGATGCGCACTGGTAAACGCAACCACTCCCAGGTACCAGACTTACATTTTTCATACCTATATTCAATAAGGAAGAATATATCAAAAAACCCACCCACTAAAAAATGAATTGTTTTTTGACATTGCTATATTTATAATATGATTAGTTTAAATTACATTTTTGATTTTAGAATACCAGCTCATTTTATGTTTACTAGTTGCATGTAACACATGAGATCCAACTGTCGATAGTGATAGTATGTACAGTTGAAGAATAAGTACCAAACTATAAACCCATAAATACAAATTATTTAATATTTTAAGATATTTGGTTTTCTATACAACACATGTACCTAGGTATGTATGTCAAGATAGGATAGTATGGAGGTCAGTCCTTTGATCCTACCCAGAATATGAAAACAGCATGATGGTATGTATGTATGTTTGGAGATTAGCTATTGCCATACAAATTGTATGAAACATGTCGTCACTAAATTCAATTTTTATAAAAATTGTTAAAAAAAATCGAGATGATGATTTTTTATAGAAAATTAAAATATCTAGTTGGGGTGTTTCGGCTTTTTTCCATATTAAAAAAAATGGAAATATAGACAATTAAACTCATAAATTTATCATAAAAAAGATATTTTTCTTAATAAAAAATGTTTGTGAAACCCTGGAATTTAAAAAAAAACTCATTTGAGATTTTATATTTGTCTATGTTTATACCAATTTTCAGCGTTCTAGCTTTTATGGTTTCTGAGATATATGGAAAAATAAACCAAAATTTCAATAGTTGATAACCCCTGATTGAAACAAATATTTAAACTTCTGAGTATAAAAGTTTTGTAGGCCTATAACTGTTTATATATTCTGAAAATTTGGGCTCTGTAAATTGAGCGAATCAAAAGTTATAAGGGACACACACACACACACACACAACACACACACACACACACACACACAAACACAGACACACACACAAACACACAAAACTCACATAAAATGTTCTACTCCGAATTCTGAGTAAATCCATGTATGAGAATATATGCGCTGCGAGGCCTCTAGTTGGTGTTATTAGCATGCAAAAAGTCGACAACGCCATACAAAATGTTCCTTCGTACACGCATCTTGGCTTAATAATGTCGGTTCATTCAGAGAATTGAATTCTCATGAACGAATCGACAGTTGGACGAGCATTTCCATTCCATAGATGCAATAATTATGTGAGAAATATTTTATATAGAGATGAATTATTTTGCACAAAAGTTTTTTCAAGTTTATTAAAAAATATTCATATTATTTTTTCCCTTTGAGGCCCGTGGGATGATGTCAATTCCTAGAAACCATCAAAAATGTTTCATGGACATGTTTTTTATAGACTATTCGTTTTCGAGTCTATAAATATATAACAATAATGTATTGTAGACAGTTCAAGGACGAGATGGTGAAGATGGTCAGAATAGATGACCAGAGATTGATTGCATGACATCATCGCCACAACCTTGTACTTCAAAACATCCTGCGATTGTCGATGTGAATTTATGATTATAAAATTAATTAAACCGTTTGATTTTGTAGTCAGCGTAATTAATAACAAGCACACAAGTTTGTATAAAATCGTATAATGAAAATTTAATAGGGAGATTAATTTTATATATTAGTATCTAGTTGGTAGGAAAATATTATATATTACTCATAAAGTTTACAATCTCTGGATGATGACATTTATGTACTTTTATATTGATTGTTTAGTTTTTATACTTCAATAAATAAATCAATTTTATTTATTTAAAATTCAAAAATGCGCAAAATATAAACAATTTAAATAAAGTGCTTTTTCTTGCAATATTTCAAGAAAATTTCACCTCATAATAATTTCATTATGTTTGATGTTTTATATTATAGCATTTTTAGCTGAAAAATGTATGTATACATGTCATGATTTTACCTTGAATTTGGATATATTTTTTTAATAAATTCAAACTTCACAAATACATCTTAATACATTCTCTAAACTAAGCATAAATGCATGTGCTATAGGTGAACGAAATCGGTCGTGGCAGGATTCGAACTCGCGACCACTGCATTAATAACCCAGCGCACTAACCACTCTGCCACCATCCATTTAATATATAGAAATATAACATGCTATAAATTATTCCACCTCAGTATAGGCTATGCCTAGTGAGATGAATACCTATTACCTATTATGTAAATGTGAACTTATAAACTATTTTTTTTGAAGCATGTAGTCTTTTTTATAGTTTTGTTTAGATTTTTTCTGATTTCAAATATTTCTTTTGCCATTTTTGAAGTTCATCTTTTTTTAATATTATTTTATTCATTTATTATTAATTAGTCAACAGCGATGAACATTTGTACAAACATTTTACATTTAATGTTAGTCAATTATAGACGAACATTGTTAAACTAAATTATTAACTAGTTAATATTAGGTAGAAACTAAAAATTATTACTTAATACATTGAAACTATCTCGTTTTTTCATCTTTGTTTATGTATTTCAAAATAAGAATATCTTTGGTTTTTGTATTTCAAAATAAGAATAGATTTTTTCTAAGAGATACAAAGGCACATATAGATAGATACATATTTTAAAAGTCACAGCGAAATTTCTAAACCGGTCGTGGTTCTCTCTCGACAGTAAGTTGTCCGCGTCTCGAGTTTATGGGTAAGGTGACATTGGAAATATATGTATTGTTTTTTTGCATCTCGAAATGCAGACCACCGACCTAACATCTATCTTCAGCGAGGGTGGGTAAACTTTTGGAACAATGGGGTCAGATTCAGAAAGTCTAAAAGGACGGCGGGCCGCAGAATTAAAATACTAACTTCCCTCATTATACATTAATCTCAATCATGAAATTTTACGTGTAATTCATTTTCTAAGTGTTCATAAATAAGAAAAAATTGTCACGCAACTAAAAATTTGCAAATTTCTATTAGTTATTTTCAATAAAAAAAATCCGTGCAGCGAGAATATTTCAGTTATCTTTTGATTTATTTCGAAAAATTAAATGAAAAATTAATAACTCAATTCGTTAAACAAAATCCACAGATTGTCAAGTTTGTTTTGTTTAATTCAATAAAAAAATCCATGGAGCATAAAATTTTCTGTTGTTTATTTCGATTAACTAAATCAAGCAAAATCCATGGAGCTATAAATTATTAATTTTCTTTTGTCTGATTCGATATACTAAATCACAAAAACGTCACGGAGTGAAAAATTGTCAATTTTCTTTTGTTTAATTCGTTAACTAAATCAAACAAAATCCACGGTTCGAGAAATTATCAATTTTGTTTTATTTAATTCGTTAAACAAAATCCAGGGAGCAAGAAATTGTCAATTTTCTTTAAGAAAGCGAACAAAATCCGCGCAGCATTCATATTTCAGTCTTCTTTTCTCTTTATTTTTTCGATTGCAGTACGTGCTAGTAAAATGGCCAGGTTTGTAGTTTTTATTTTTGAAAATATGTTTTTGACGCATACTGTTCGCGGGCCGCACTGAAACACTCGGCGAGCCACAGTTTGCCCAGGGCTGATCTACAGGATCCTCTTTCGTATAACCATTTTATAATAAAAAAACAATACATTAGTACAATATGCCGACAGCGCATCTTTGAGTATTTTGAACATATTACTAGAAGAGTCTCTGATTTTCTCTAGAGCTCGCCTCTAGAAGATTCAGAGGTTACTCACGGACTAGTTTGCTTCAGGACCTTCAATCACCGGAGACCTTCGATCTGCCAACCGTTCTGCATGAAAACGGACGAGTAATTGAGAGATGCAGCTATCCTCAGTTATGAGGTCAAAGGAAAGAAAAATAACGTACAAATTACCACAAATATTAAATCAACTTATTTACACAATTTAAACAATAAAGTACCTCAGACATCAAAATGCTGGTATTAGTGACCATGACAGAAAAATGATTATAAGTTCCAATAAAAAAAACCTTTTGAATAATTAGTAAAAACTCAAGACACTTTGCCACATTTTACATAGATACAATCGATGAATATATTCGTTTCAAATAAGTATATAAGCATTCCAACGGAAATCGAAAACCAGACATTGTATCAAGAACAAAAGTAAAGTGTTGCTGTATATTAAAAACTACTATATTAAGCCGACTGCCTATATTACTGCTGTATATTAAGCCGACCACCGTGGCACAGTTGATAAGCCGTTCGGTTTCTGTGCGGGCATCCTGGGTTCAATTCCCAGCAGAGGAGAAATTTATTTAAATTTATTTCTCACGCAAATATTACTTCTCTAGGTTGGAAACTCTGGTTATTTGGAAGAAATTGCAATAAACTCGCCACTTGCGCAGGGTGCAAGGAAGTGTTCATAATTATTATTATTTCTATATTAAACTTACAATGTTGACTATAAATTATTTCATGAGCCAACCGGCTCTGTTAATAATTATTATAAATAAAAAAAGTAAAAAAAAACGTGGTTTGAAAAATAAATTATAATCAGTAAAATTCTTCAGTTTATCGGATTTTATATTTTATTAATACTTTTTTATTCCTGCAAAATGAGCTGCGGTATTTATGTATAATATTTTCAATAAAATATGAGTCATAATATGAGTTTCCATTGGTCGATGCTTCCCCCCACTCCCCACCCTTCCTCTCTCCTTTCCCATCCTGAATATTTCCAACATTGTTAACATCTTGTAATACATACCTACATATATTTTAGAAAACTATAATTGGCAATATAATAATTATCATTATATTTTCGTATAAATTTTTCTCGTGTGCTGTTGTATTCTATAAAATGAATAAAAAAATTATCGTTAAAACGCATTTATAGGTAGCGTCATTGTTTTTTTAACAGATTTTTAATTATCTCAATAGAGACGAAGTTAGAATATTTATTGTAGGAGAACCGGGAAATCAAGGCACCTACAGGGCTTACGACCTGTCATCGGCTGGTTTACGTGATCACTATATGCGCTTGCGCAACGTTCACCAATTATGCCTTTTTAATGAGATCCCTATCAATTCAATTTTGAAACTTCTATATATTGTAATACTGAAATTCTTTTCGCTTGAAAATAACGAATTTTTACTACAGCCATCTATGGGTGAAATTATGAACAACAATATTATTATTTTTTATTTATTTTGTTGTAACGCCATCTATTGAGAGAATTGGTTTTTTGTAAATAATGAAAGCTACAATTCTTATATGTGAGGTGACAATGCATTTTTCGCATAGAAGTCACCCCTGAATTGCGCCAGACTTATAAGGTCATTTTTGTCTTATTTACCTACTTGTACCAATGTGTAAGTAATCGAATATATTTTTATTATTGCATATGCGCAAACATTGGATTTTTTTCCCTGTCGGGAGTCAAAGCTATTTTTTAACAGATTTTTAATTATCTCAATAGAGACGAAGTTAGAATATTTATTGTAGGAGAACCGGGAAATCAAGGCACCTACAGGGCTTACGACCTGTCATCGGCTGGTTTACGTGATCACTTTATGCGCTTACGCAACGTTCACCAATTATGCCTTTTTAATGAGATCCCTATCAATTCAATTTTGAAACTTCTATATATTGTAATACTGAAATTCTTTTCGCTTGAAAATAACGAATTTTTACTACAGCCATCATGGGTGAAATTATGTACAACAATATTATTATTTTTTATTTATTTTGTTGATACGCCATCTATTGAGAGAATTGGTTGCGCAAGCGCATAAAGTGATCACGTAAACCAGCCGATGACAGGTCGTAAGCCCTGTAGGTGCCTTGATTTCCCGGTTCTCCTACAATAAATATTCTAACTTCGTCTCTATTGAGATAATTAAAAATCTGTAAAAAAATATCTTTGACTCCCGACAGGAAAAAAATCCAATGTTTGCGCATATGCAATAATAAAAATATATTCGATTAGCGTCATTGTATTTACAATCGTTTGGTAATAGCACTTCAAAATTTTATAAGGTACCTACTAAGTATATCTAAAGTAATAAAGCAATCAAAATGTTAGTGTTTGTGTGTGTGTGTGTGTGTGTGTGTGTGTATGTGTGTGTGTGTGTGTTTGTCTCACGCCTTCTGAAAAACCAAGAGCATCTAAAAATCTAATTTATGTGCGAACGTGTAACTGTATACCTGATGCAGTGTCACGCTAAAAATAATGCGATAAAAATGCTGAATTTTAAAAATATTTCAATAATTATTTTTTTCATACAAAATTTTCCAAGTCGTATCTGTCAAAAAAGTGTACATTTTGCACGCAAATATCTGTTAGTTTAAAAGTTAGAAGTAGGTATTTACACAAAAAAAATATATTTTGAAGTATAACTTAGCGTTTAAGTGAAAAACATGGTGAATATTTGGTATAATTATAATGTTTAACTTATTTTTAAAGTAAGCCTTTTGTACATAAACGCCGCCATTTTAATATCTTTTCATACAATATTTCATTTTCCCACCGAATGAATATGTTCTTGAAAATAATAAACCTTTGAAATAAATGTAATTATGAAATAATAAAATGAAACACAAGACATTACGGCAAGTTTTAAGACATATATTGTAAAAATGTGTTATTTATTAGTAAAGATATAGGCATAATAAAATTGCATAATTTGTAAATAATATTTGATTTTTCTGACAATTTTCATTTTTATGGCATCGAACAAACCAATGTAGGTACCTACATATTCAAAAAATGTATCCGAACCATTCGATATTACTTACGTGTTCGAATCGTTTCCATGGCTACAGAAAGAATGTGATATTCAAATAAAATTTGTTAGGAATCGAATTTATTTAGAAGGTTGTTGTAGGTAGGTACCTACCTAATACTATTTACTTACAAATCAACAATAATATACCTATACTGATTTCCTATAGGAAAATTATTTTATTTATTTATTTACCAACCGTTTGTCCGATTATAATGAAACTTTGGTGAATTGTCGAGCGTATGCCCAGGATGGTTTTTGGATTTAAACTTTTTTCTTATTCTTCTTCTTCTTCGTGTATTTGGTCGTTTTACCTATGAAGGGGGAGTATCCTGGGAAAAGAAGGTCCGACTGTCCCTCCATCTCTTCACAGGTCTTCCAGGACGGGTTCTGCATATAAACTTTTTTCTTCTTTTTCTTCAACGTGTACATGATCATCTTACCTATGAAGATGAACTATCCTGGGAGATGAAGGTCCAATTTTCCTTCCATCTCTTCGCAGGTTTCTGGATTTAAACTTTTTTCTTCTTCTTCTTCATCGTCTATTTGGTCATTTTACCTTTGAAGGTGGACTAACCTGGGAGAAGAATGTCCAATTTTCCTTCCATCTCTTCGCAGGTATCTGGATTTAAACTTATTTCTTCTTCTTCTTCTTCATCGTGTATTTTTGGTCATTTTACCTATGAAGTTGGAGAATCCTGGGAGAAGAAGGTCCAACTGTCCTTCCATCTCTTCGCAGGTATCTGGGTTTAAACTTTTTTCTTCTTCTTCGTGTATTTAGTCATTTTACCTATTAAGTAGAGCATCCTGGGAAAAGAAGGTTCTTTCATCTCTTCGCGGTTCTTCCAGGATGGTTTCTGGATTTAAACTTTTCTTAACCGACTGATGGGACGGGATGTAATGAAGGGAAGGGAGGCACTAAAGGTCCTGAAGGGACGGGAGGTATAAAACTGCCTGAAGGGACGGAAGGTACTGAAGGGCCTGATGGGAAGGGACGTAATGAGGGATTAAAGGGACGGGAGGTACTGAAGGGCCTGAAGCGGCGGGTCCTGGAGTCTAATTCTTTTTCTTCTTAATTTTATGTAGACCTTTAGGGCAGTTTTTTTACAAACTATTTCCTATTGTCTAATTCATCTTCTTCTTCTTTTATGTATACATTTGGTCATTTTTTTATAAAAATTATTTCCTTTAGTCTAATTATTATTCTTCTTCATTTAAGTACGTAGACTTTTGGGAGAGTTTTAATACAAACTATTTCCAATAGTCTTATTCATTTTCTTTTATGTAGACCTTTTGGTCAGTATTTATACAAACTATTTCCAATAGTCTAAATATTCTTCTTCTTCTTTTTTGTAGACCTTTGGGTGAGCTTTTATACAATCTATTTCCAATAGTCTAATTCTTCTATTAGGTATATGTATTTTTACTTATTTTATGTAGACCATTGGAATAGTTTTTTATACAAACTATTTCTTATACTTATTTTTCTCTTTTTTATTTAGTCTTTTGGGTTAGTTTTAAGTCTAATAGTCTATTGTGCAGAAATATTACTAACGATATGCACACTTGATGAAAATACATATGAAATGAATGGGATATGGGATGTGACGATATAACCTGCACTAGAATCTTTTCAATACTTTTGTTTAATTAAATCTAAACCATTTATATCATCCTATTTTGAATAATTTTCAACACCTAATATTTAAAGAATGGGGGTTGTGGCCATTACTGAACTCTTCACAACATTTATATTCAAATTAAAAACTATTTACTATAGTTCAAGTCTTCTTCTTCTTCGTTAATGAAGACTTTCAGTCAAATTGAGCAAAAATATAATGCACACTTGATGAAAAAATATAAAAACGAATGGGATGTGACCAATACTAGATCTTTTCAGTACCTACGTTTGTTTAATCAAATTTTAACCACATCCCAACATCCAAAATTACTAAATTTTCAATAGGTACACATTACAATTTGTTTTCGATGATAATATTTAAAAATGGGGGTTGTGGCCAAACCAATCTCTTTACAACGTTGATAAACAGTCATATTTAAAACCATTACGCATAGTCCATGCGAGCAGAAATTGTATAAATATTATAGGTACTTCATTCACACTTTATAGCAATATATAAAAAAGAATGGGTTGTGGCCATCACTTGAACATTTTACAATACTTAAACTCAATCAAATTTCAAACCACTTTTCATAGTCTGATATTGCAAAATAATTGGGTGACAATATTATAAAAACGATTGCTTTTTCTTTCACAATTTTACATTCTTGGCCAACGGCGGGACATAAAAGCTAGTTATCAATAATATACTTAGTAGGTACCTAACTACCTACGTTAAAATGGTTATACTTTTGTCATCAATATTTATTTCAATTCTGTTAAATTTCTTGAGTTTTTTTATTCATATCATTACGGCATATCCCAAAATGAGGGGTAACTAGCGACGAAAACGATGATAATTTGCTAAGTAAGTAGGTAGTTATTCACACCATTCATTTTTATATGTATATATGTGTATATTACAAAATTGTTATAATTAAGATCACAGCCAAAAATCCCCTTAAGGGATTAGGCAAAATAATATGTTTATTGTTATTATATTCTTTATTAATAAAAAAAATAAATAAATAAATATATATTCAGTCTGTAATATTCTTATTTTCATGTTTTATAATTACTTTATTTTATTTGAGGTTATTTTTATTTGTTTATTCTTAATGTATGCACTTTCTTGTTTAATTTACCTATATTCTCTTCTACCGTTGATATGTCTAGATGTTATGAATGTTTATAAATTGTATTTCTTTGGTAAAGTTTATGCTGTGTCATCTAATATTTTGTTTCATAAGAGCCGTGAATGTCTCAATAAATAAAAAAAAAATAATATAAAAACGGTGGAAGCACTATTGTAAGCCGGTGCCTCATAGCACAATATGTATTATATTATTTCAACCATATGTTCAATATAAGTGTAGTGTAAAAATCTGTCAACAATGTATGTGTTCCATACAAGTTTTAATATATGCCTGGGTTATATTACAATGATTGATTAGTTTTCAATAGGTTGACATTGTTAGCGAAGAAATGTACTTAAACTTTTTTCAAACGTTGTATAATAACATTATGATTGTATGATTATTTCAAGATAATGGCCATTAGTTGAGTCACCATTCTCAGACGCGAGGGCAGATCGGATCAGAAATGAATGTATAGTATGTAGTGTAGGTTGTATGTGATCCAAAACGGGCTGTTAAAAAGGCGACTTCACTTTCATATTATTCTGTTGTCATGTTTTGGTCTTGTTTCAAAGATGTAGTTGACATTTGCAACGTCAACATGGTAACCGGTCTGAGTCCTGATGTATGTTGTATTTGTTTCTAAAATAATATGGTGTTGCCACATTGTATGATATGTGTGAATCTATTTATAATTATAAAATGTACAACTTTTTTATTCGATAAAATAATCATATGTGCAAAGTACATATACTTACATAAAATTGTTCCCAGTTTTTGTAAATATAAAGTACAAATACCTACATAATATCCTACATTTGTGTAAAATGTTGTTCATAGTTTTTGTATTTGATTCTAGATATAGATGCATGTAACACATGAGATCAAAGTCATGAGCAGATATTTATTCATTTATTTAATATGATTTATTTCCTAATAGCCTTTTACATATACCTAATATAGTATTTTAACATGATGATACATACAGTGGCGGCTCCCCCAAAGGGGCTCTCGGGCTGAGCCCTCCCAAAAATTTTTTTCTATAGATTCCAAAAATATGTGCTTAATTAATTCTGGAAATTCATTATTTTTTTTTAAATAAATGTGTTTCCACCTTACGGTTGTAATAGTAAAATACTGCAATAGTTCGTTTCATACAGCGAGATTCTATGAAAAATTTTGTTCCGCGGGCACAATGTGCTTGCGCCCGAAGAACTGTATGTAAACTCATAGAATTGATTTTAATGCCGCAGTGCAATATGATTCGAAATGTATGGAGCTCTCGGGCACGTTCCTATATATGTTCATGAATTCACCGGAATATACTACTATACAACAATCTCGTATATTTTGGTCTAAACGATTAAATTGAATTAGTGTGTTTATGAACACGATTAATATTAGTATGTTTATGAACACGTCTGCGGCGTCTGCGCACTTCGGTCAGCTCGTCAGCTGAGAGCTGAAAGCTGTTGATGACAGCGCGCCATTTTGCATGTTGTTTTTGCAGAGTGACGAATTGCGGTTAATATTTTTTATGATAATTTTTGACAATAGTACACGGTGAATAGTATACATAATTTAATTTCGCGATACTTTAATTACGATGATCGTGTGAATGTGAAAAACTAAGGGCCTCCCGGCCAATCATCTAATTAGGTATCTCAAATTAGTTCTTATAAATCACGTAAATATATTCGAAGTTTTATGATGAATTTGTAATAAAAAACGTCATGGCTTTGCAGGTGTAGTGAAAAGAATGCGTATTGCGGGTGTAGTGAATGTTGTTTTCCGTGTTTACTTTTGACAATAATTCTGATGTAGGTATTAATTCTGACTCTGACAAAAACAACTAAATCCAACATGTATGATATATGATCCACCGACCCCCTTTTTTCAGGTATTGTAATTGCAGCTTAACAGGAGAATGATGATAAACACTGATCATATGCATGAAAATATTTTTTTCACCTGTGTCGATATTTCACAAGTGTAGGTACTGAATATTTTCTCCTTTCAAATACTCATTTCCTTTCAAGAAAAAAAATCGAGCCCCTCTAATATTTTAGGTCTTCAGCCGCCACTGGATACATACAAAACATTAAATATTCAATACCAGAATTGTATACAAAAATAATAATATATGAATATAACATAATTTAATAACAATAAAAAACATAAAAAGTAATCTAAAATTCAGACTACAAATAGAAAAAAAGAAAATACAAATCCCAATACAAAAAGAAGTACCATGATGTTTATTCAAGGAAGCGAAAAAAAATAATTATCCCGAATAAAAGTGTCATTTTGCACCAAAAAATCATCATCATCATCAGCTCCACATCCCAAGGTGGGACCTGGCTTCCAAAAGAAGTCTTCGCCATTTCAATCTGGCAGCGGCTCCTTGTCTCCAATTGACCACGCCCAAAGAGTCCAGGTCCCCCTGGACGCAGTCCATCCATCTCAACTTGGGTCTCCCCCTACGCCTCACACCCTCTGGTCTATGGTGAAGGACTCTTCTGGCGGGCAGCTGCTCACTCATCCTTTCCACATGTCCAAGCCATCTGAGTCTCCCAATCCTTATAAATACTCCAACGTCTATATCATCATAAAGCTGGTATAGCTCATGATTGTATCTGATTCTCCACACACCACCCTCACAGACAGCCCCGTTAATTCGCCACAGGATCTTTCTTTCAAAAATGCTAAGTTGGTCCTCGTCTTTTTAAGTTAGAGTCCAGGTCTCGAAGGCATATGTCAACACTGGTCTGACAATAGTTTTATATAGTGAAAGCTTTGTCTTTCTCGACAACAACCTGGACTTCATGTGTCTCTGTAGGCCAAAGTAGCATCTGTTAGCAGCAACAATTCTTCTGTTCATTTCTTCACTGATATTATTCTTACTGGTAATTAGTGAACCGATGTACATGAACTGCTCTACTGATTCGAAGGTGTAGCTGTCTACTGCAAGTGGTGGTGGAGGAGAATTATGACGGACAGTAGGACGTGACAACAGGTATTTAGTTTTTTGTTCGTTGACTCTCAGACTAATACTCCTAGCAGCGGTATTGAGTGCTGTAAAGGCCCCCGCAAGAGCAGGCTTATTACCCCATCTCATGTACCCTATCTTGATGGAACTGATCACATCGGGCTCTGCCATAAACCTAATATAACTCCCTGTTGTATCGACGACGCCAACCATTATTCTCTCTTATTGGCCCGTAGATCGTACGAAGGATTCTTCTCTCAAAGGCCGGTATGGATCCTTCAGTTTGCTTAATCATCACCCAGATTTTTGAAGCATACGCGAGGACCGGCTTCATGAGTGTTTTATACAGGAGGATCTTTGTATTTCTCCTAACCAGACATTAGCTGCCTTTTTATGGCATAGAAGCATCTGTTAGCAGCTATAATTCTTCTTCTAACTTCTTTTCGTGTGTCATTGTTGCTGATCACTGTGAAACCGAGATATGTCAACTACCTTATCCCTTTAAAATTGTATTGAAGAATAAGTACAAACTAAAAACCTCATTCCTAAACAATTACAAAGCATGCATGTCAGGATGATTAATCAGGGTGATTAAAAAAAGTTTATAATATTTTTTTCCAATTTTTACTGTGTTAATACGTTTGTATCTACTTAAGTGTAAATTATATTGTACATCATACATGTGTAATCAAGTAAATCTTGGTTGTTGGTTACATTCATCAAAAGGTGATTCAAATCCCAAAACTTGTTTTCCCACTCTACTTGTTAACATAATTCTAAATATAAAATAACATTTAGATTTCTGTGGGAAAACTTTAGTCATCAAATTACCAATAAAAATGTGTAATATATTTATTGTTTTATAATACGAAGGCAATTTTATTAACAAATATAAATCAACTAAGGACCGCCAATAAATTGTTTTTTTTATTCCATATTAAGTTTCACGGTGATAATGTGAAAAGCGGGTGATTTTATTGTGCTGATTAGCTAATTTTATGCTGTGTGAACTAAAAAAAAGCATATTGATGTAATAAAAATAAATAACTTATTTGATTATCGATTGATTTATCGATTTATAAGCCCGATTTGATACATACATTACTCATACATTATATATCAAATTTTCTTTTGTATACATCGCCAATTTTTATTTTATAATAATATACTTAGCGTGAGGAACATTTTAGAAGTTCATTTTTAAAAATTAAATATAAAATACAAGCTTTGTATATACCAACTTCTACTTTACAACTTGCGAAATAAGTTATATTGTAGGTACCTTGAATTCATTTCCTATAATATTCCTATTTCGTCTATATTGAGATGTTAATTTTTTTTTAATAAATTATTACATTTTCGAGTTTGCGTTCATCATCAATAATTCCTAATTACTAGTAACATATTTCGCAAGTTGAATAATAAGTTTTAAAATATTTATAATAATATTTTTGGCATATTTACATATACTAGTTGCATGTAACACATGAGATCCAACTGTCGATAGCGATAGTATGTATAGTTGAAGAATATGTTGTACCAAACTATAAACCCATAAATACAAATTATTGAATATTTTCAGATATTTTGTTTTCTATACAACATATATTATGTAGGTATGTATGTCAAGATAGGATAGTATGGAGGAAGTTCCTTTTTTCCTACCCAGAATATGAAAATAGCATGATGGTATGTATGTTTGGAGATGAAGTATCAAACTATTAAGTCTTCTTACATATATTGTGTATAGGCGACTGCCATACAAAATGTATGAAGCGATGTCGTCACTAAATTCAATTTTTAAAAAAATTGTATAAAAAAATTGAGATCTCCTACTACAATGTTAATATTTTTTATAGCAAATTAAATTATCTAGTTGGGGTGTTTCGGCTTTTTTCGATAATTGTATAAGTTTCGGAAATATAGGCAGTTAAACTCATAAATTTATCATAAAAAAAATATTTTTCTTAATAAAAAATGTTTGAGAAACCCTGGAATTTTTTTGAAAAAATTAATTTGAGATTTTTTATTTTTCTATGTTTGTACCAATTTTCAGCGTTCTAGCTTTTATGGTTTCTGAGATATATGGAAAAATAAAGTAAAAATTCAAAAGTTGATAACCCCTGACTGAAACAAAAATTCAAAATTCTGAGTACTAAATTTTTGTAGACCTATAACTGTGTATATATTCAGAAATTTTGGGCTCTGTAAATTGAGCGGATCAAAAGTTATAAGGGACACACACACACACACACACACACAGACACACAGACACACGAAATGTTCTACTCCGAATTCTGAGTAAATCCGTGTATCGAACATATATGCTGCGAAGCCTCTAAGTTGGTGTTTTTTGACTTCAAAGTTGGAAAAGCCGTGAAAAAAGTAGACCTCTCCATACAATTCTCGCGTATTCTGGCTTGATACATTGTCGATATGTTAAGAGAACAAAGTTCTCCTGAACAAATCGACAGTTGGATAAAACTAGTTGCATGTAACACATGAAATCCAACTGTCGATAGCGATAGTATGTATAGTTGAAGAATATGTACCAAACTTTAAACCCATAAATACAAATTATTGAATATTTTCAGATATTTTGTTTTCTATACAACATATGTAGGTATGTATGTCAAGATAGGATAGTATGGAGGAAGTTCCTTTTTTCCTACCCAGAATGTGAAAATAGCATGATGGTATGTATGTTTGGAGATGAAGTATCAAACTATTAAGTCTTCTTACATATTGTGTATAGGCGACTGCCATACAAAATGTATGAAGCGATGTCGTCACTAAATTCTATTTAAAAAAAAAAGGTTAAAAAAAATTGAATCTTCTACTACAATTTAAATATTTTTTATAGAAAATTAAATGATCTAGTTGGGGTGTTTTGGCTTTTTTCGATATTTTTAAAATATTTGGAAATATAGGCAGTTAAACTCATAAATTTATCATAAAAAAAATATTTTTCTTAATAAAAAATGTTCGAGAAAGCCTGGAATTTTTTTGAAAAAATCAATTTGAGATTTTGTATTTTTCTATGTTTATACCAATTTTCAGCGTTCTAGCTTTTATGGTTTCTGAGATATATGGAAAAATAAAGTAAAAATTCAAAAGTTGATAACCCCTGACTGAAACAAAAATTTAAAATTCTGAGTATAAAAGTTTTGTAGGCCTATAACTGTTTATATATTCTGAAATTTTGAGCTCTGTAAATTGAGCGGATCAAAAGTTATAAGGGGGGGGGGGACACACACACAGACACACAGACACACGAAATGTTCTACTCCGAATTCTGAGTAAATCCGTGTATCGAACATATATGCTGCGAAGCCTCTAAGTTGGTGTTTTTTGACTTCAAAGTTGGAAAAGCCGTGAAAAAAGTAGACCTCTCCATACATTTCTCGCGTATTCTGGCTTGAAACATTGTCGATATGTTAAGAGAACAAAGTTCTCCTGAACAAATCGACAGTTGGATAAGAAGCTTGTGGCCTCAATAGCATGTCACTCCACATAGTATTCAAATTTTGTATGGAAATTTATCGGTATTTTCATGGAATGTATTTGATAAATTATTTTTGATTAAAATATTTGATTACTAGTTGCATGTAACACATGATATCCAACTGTTGATAGCGATAGTATGTATAGTTGAAGAATATGTACCAAACTATAAACCCATAGATACAAATTATTGAATATTTTCAGATATTTTGTTTTCTATACAACATATGTAGGTATGTATGTCAAGATAGGATAGTATGGAGGAAGATCCTTTTTCCTACCCAGAATATGCAAATAGCATGATGGTATGTATGTATGTTTGGAGATGAAGCATCAAACTATTAAGTCTTCTTACATATTGTGTATAGGCAACTGCCATACAAAATGTATGAAGCGATGTCGTCACTAAATTCAATTTTAAAAAAATTGTTAAAAAAAAATTGAGATCTTCTACTACAATTTTAATATTTTTTATAGAAAATTAAATTATCTAGTTGGGGTGTTTCGGCTTTTTTCGATAATTGTAAAAGTTTTGGAAATATAGGCAGTTAAACTCATAAATTTATGATAAAAAAAATACTTTTCTTAATAAAAAATGTTTGAGAAACCCTGGAATTTTTTTGAAAAAACTTATTTTAGATTTTATATTTGTCTATGTTTGTACCAATTTTCAGCGTTTTAACTTTTATGGTTTCTGAGATATATGGAAAAATAAAATAAAAATTCAAAAGTTGATAACCCCTGACTGAAACAAAAATTCAAAATTTTGAGTAAAAAAGTTTTGTAGGCCTATAACTGTGTATATATTCTGAAATTTTGGGCTCTGTAAATTTAGCGGATCAAAAGTTATAAGGGACGGACGGACACACACACACACACACACAGACACACACACAGACACACACACAGACACACAGACAGACGAAATGTTCTACTCCGAATTCTGAGTAAATCCGTCTATGAAACATATATTCTGCGAAGCCTCTAAGTTGGTGTTTTTTGACTTCAAAGTTGGAAAAGCCGTGAAAAAAGTAGACCTCTCCATACAATTCTCGCGTATTCTGGCTTGATACATTGTCGATATGTTAAGAGAACAAAGTTCTCCTGAACAAATCGACAGTTGGATTAAAGCTTGACAATAGGCGTGATGACAGTAAGAAAAAATCATTGAAATTATGATTTTATTAGATAAAATATGTTATAAAGATTTGAAAAAATATATTTATTTTCATTTTAAAAGAGCGAATAATATTAATATTATTAAAATAAAAATACAAAATATGTTTGTCCGCCATTTTATGTGAAACACCAATCAGAGCGCATGACGTCACCATATTGTCACTGTCAATTGTGTTTGTTACTGTCAACTGTTGTGTTGTTCGAAATGGCTATTTTTTTCATAACAAGCTATATGGAATATGCTGCTTATTTTTAACATGCTATTTTTATCTATAATTGAAGATTTAGTAACTGACATGTCATATTGCACTGTGATACGGAAATGGATTCAATCTCCCCTTAACATTAATCTTGAGTTTGGCAAACTCAATGAGTTGAGGGCCGACTGTAATATCGGGCCTATGTTAATTGTATTTTGTATGTAACTTAGTTTTTATTGAATAAATAAATAAATAATGAACGCTCGCAACGTATGGTAAACTAATTTAGTTTTAGTATTCTACAATTTTGTCACGCGATGGTGAGCTGACGAACGTTCGACATGTTATGATGCTGGTCACTGCCAAACTAAACTAGCAAGCTATATTTTTTTCATGCAATGAAGCGATTTGCGAAACGACGGCGATTACGCGAAGCATGCGTTTTAAAACATCGTTACAATTTTAGCAGCATACGAATTATTACATAGCGCTCGTTATTTGTATTGTGTTCATAACAAGCTATATTTATCTGCTATCGTTATTTTTAGCAATAGCAGCCATAGTAGTTATTTTTCTGCCTGTCTTAACTACTCTTAACTAGAATGGAACTTTTGATGGTCGGATATTTCTTTGCGTCGAACAAAGACTTTTGTTCATCAGAATTTCGAAACGTAAAAACTTAATAATAAGTACATATAAGTACTTTATTTATCTGTAATTTAAATACAACTTACATCTCGAAAATCGATAAAATATGCTCCTTCTTCTCTCTACATTATGTGTTCATAAGCTAAAAACATACGCGGGAAACTTATGATGGCCTATTTTGACGTTTGGACATTAATGAAGTTCTTTATATGCTTATTGCCTAAATAATGGTAAATATTATATTATTGAGAGCTAAAAGTGGGGGAACAAATACTGTACTTCATTGTAAACGCGTACTTAATAAAATTCACTTGTGTCTCGCCGTGCGAAATTTAATCACTTATTTCTCTTTTTTTTCGCGTGGGACGAAAACAAATACCTCAGTAGGTGTTTTTTTCGTCGTGTTTGTACATTTAGGGACCGCACAACACTTATGCACTTTTGAATTGATTATAAATACACAAATCATCTTAGAACACATATATTACATATAGTAGTGATATGCAGTTTACGATACCATGACGTCACCGTCAGGGTCGGCAGCCGCCATGATACTACAAGCTTTTTTTGGCGTAAATGTCAAATTTGATTTTAAAATGGCGATTTTTGCTACTAAACCTTTATTTTATGTAGAAATGTATATATATTTGAAAACAGTGAATGCGTAAAAACATCGTGAGATAGTTTTTCAAAATTAGTCATCATGCCTATTCTTCAATGCTTTTTTATTAGAGTGATGTGCCTTTTTACCAATTTGATACTAAACAAACTAATTTCGAGTATATTTCACTTGTAAATTCGTAATTGGAATACATTTATACTTAAAAGATTATATGTACAATGTTATGTAATATATTTGGTGAATTTACCAACAAATTAAAATTAAGTAAATAAATTAAAGATACCATTATTAACTGTATAATATACCACATCAACAGCAACAGCAATTATAATGTATCAAGACAATTTTTGCTATGTTCCACATTAATAAGAATATGGTATCTTCCACGGGTATTTCATCAATTCATCATAATCTGGTCGCTGACAGAATATGCGGCTTAACATATTGATGTTTGAACCAGTCGCCAGTCAAAACTCTAACCAAAGTTCAACTTAAATTAATATCATATGAGTCATTAGTCTAAAGATGTACAAATCGGTAGATATAATGAATTGATAGTCAAGGTGTAGCAAATTGAACTTGAATAGATACCTTTATAATATTAGTTTATAGGTAAGGTTTATGAAATATTCGTGTAAATGCTATATTTTTGAAAAACAGTTACAGAATATTATTTATCGATATTTTATCAATTGTCAAATTATTACTTTTTTTATATTGAAAATCTTCCATTTACAATAAGTTATAAATTGAGTAATTGTTTGATAACTGCATAAAATTATAAAAGTATTCAGTCATCAATTGTATTTTCGATTTGTTTTTATTACCGTAATTTGTGGTATTATTTTACAATTCATAAAATAAAATAAAACACAACTTTGTGTACCTACACCACTTAATAATATTTAAACACTAATATTAATATTATTTAATTTATAAAATAAAATAAAATATCACGTTTAACCACTAAATTGTGTAGTGTACACATTGTTTACAAATAAATCAACTTCTCAATAGATGGCGTTACAAAAAAGGTTTCTTCGTTACCTCATAGATGGCAATAGTATAATTCCGTATTATTCAGGTGAAATATTTACACTTATTCAAATATATAGAACTTTCAAAAATAACATTGATAAGGGAACTCAATAAAGGCATAATTGGTGAACGTTGCGCAAGCGCATAAAGTGATCACGTAAACCAGCCGATGACAGGTCCTAGCCTGTAGGTGCCTGAGTTCCTGGTTCTTCTATAATATACCAACTTCGTCTCTATTGAGATGTTATTGTCAATAAAAATAGCACAAGGTTGTGTTTTATTTCATCTAATTAACATTAGGTATTATTTAAAATGCATGTTTGTTTTCAGGATCCTAAAGTAGATAACCATTTGTACATAATCCTTTTTTTATTAAAGAAATTTAAAGTTTTTTATTCAAAACTAATTTAACTAGAATTTTTTAAATTTTTCTTTATATCAAAAAATCGAATATATGGAGAAATACTTTTTATATTTTAATTTGATAACTTAACTAATCTTTTGAATCACTATGAGTAAGTTTTTAAAGAAAAAGTGGGTTGTATTTTTAATCTCACGAAGTAAATAAAACCCTCTTTGAATGCATACATAAACAATAATGGTTGTATGTGTGTAAGTGTAAGCTGTACGTCATGATCAAACATTAGCATAAGTTAGTGATCAGGAATTGTTACCTCGCACTGCAGACTGTCAATGGGCTAAAACTAATTAATGGAGAAATGTTGTAGTTACCTTTTATGGCAAAGGCGCCTCTCCTAAACCATCAGCTCCGTCCATCGATTGTTCTTGAAGAAGTAAATACAAGTATTCTCCTCACACAATGTAGTGAAGACCTCTTGTTTACTTAAATTATTTGTTCAAATAGTTCTCCGAGACATAAACTGGTCCTAATTAAAACCTGTCCATCATCTTTTGTTTTGTCGTAGGCGCGAGCAAACTTATTTTGCAAATTGTTCATCATCGAGTTATTGAACTGGCTAATAAAACTATATTGCTAATTAACAGATGTAATTACAAACTCAAATATATAAATCAACCAGACAATATTTGGTTTATTTAGCAGAAATATTGATTGGTTTTTGAGTTCATGCCCGGGGCGGAAAATGAATAATCTGATTTTAAATAAGTATGTAGAAGGATTTTGTTAAAACTTTATTTATTTATTTATTTATTATTATTAAACGGCATACAATGCCTTTTACATACATAGATAAAACACATATCAATGATAACAATAGATATAATAAAAAAAGCAAATAGGTATCCACTTGGCAAACAAAAAAACTTAAACCTAAACAATAAGACAAAAAATAAGAAATAATATAAAAAAATGGATGTAAGCAAACATAAAAAAAAAAAACATAAGGATAAAAAAAACAAAACAGTAAATTCAAAAATAAAAAAACATTAAATTCAAAAATTAAAAAAAAAATCAATAACGTATGCAAACATAAAAAAAGATGTACATATAGACTCAAAATCAACCTTAAAATTAAATAAAAAAGTATTATTAATAGAAAAAAAATAAAAATAGCAGTGTCATGTAAATTATAAATAAACAAAAAAGATATAAAAAACAAACATTTAACAATCGAAAATATGCAAATCCGTACTGAAATATCACAGGTTGTTTCTCTCATAAAAAAATGTGCATATCGTCTGTTTATATTTGTATTTGGATAGCATAAAAATGTCACCTAAATGAGAATATTCATTTCCAGTATTATGGATAAAAATTTAAAATATATTATGAATAATTCATTTATTTGTTAACGGTTAAAAAATACATTTAAATAAAAAAAAATAGCTAATCATCTTAAATAAACAGAAATACTATTCGTTGTAGAGAATATAAAAAGAAAAATATATAAAGAAAGCAATAAAGCAAAAGAATATAAAGTGAAAATGAAAATGTTTTCCTTTTATAGAAATCAAATAACTTACCAAATAACAAATTATATGAAGAATCAAAAAACTAATATTTCATTATTATTATGTAAAACACTTATTTTTTTAAATAAATAAGTTTCTGTTAAAAAAGAAGATACATATACATCTTCATACATTCCCTAAATTAAGCGTAAGTACTTTTGCTATAGGTGAACGACATCAGTCGAGGCAGGAATCGAACTTGAAAAATTCGCTAAAAAAATCATGTCATTTTGTCTCTGATAGCAGAATAATCTCATGTTTGCGAAATGTGGTCATACAAGAGGTTTTATTTTATTTTCGCATTGGACAGTGATTGGTAAACATTTGGCCAAGGACCTCTTTGAGTAAGTATACCGACACAAAGAAAATTCACAACATCTTAAACCAAACAAATAAATAAACATATTGAAACACGACAAACACCGATTGTTCTTAGAAAAGTCAATGCCTTATATCCATAACGTTAATTTTCATACAATTAATAAAAAATTAAAACCCATTTAAATTCATCCAATGCAAAGATATATCAATTTAAACATCAAAAAATGGAAATTAAAAAAAATCAGGACAAACATTAAACTGGATTAAGAGTATGTAAACACATGCTGTAATATGTTATACACATATTTGTTCAAATATTATAAATGCAATAAGGAAATGTAAAATATTCATGCAAAATGCATTATTTTCAAGATGTCTTCTTCAATAGACTTATTATTTTTATCTCCTTGACATAACCACATAATTACAATCGCTATCGTTATGAGAAGGTCTCCAGTTAAATAAATAACTATCATTAAAAATCTTGTCTACATAAATTATAATAACAAACAAAATTAGAAATAATTTTGATGGATTTTTTTTTATTATGATAGATTTTTACTTGTGCTCGTTCGTCAATCGTTTCAAATTTCATCGCCTACATATGCAAAGTTTTTATAAAAATTGTTTAATTGTATATTTTTGTACATACATTGATTTTTGTAGAAATAAGCCTTGGATTTTATCCCATGCAGGGTATAATCATTTACAATATGTAGACTAATTGTCAATCATAGCTCTTCCATTCGTAAATATGTTTTTTGGAACAAATGCAAATTGTTCATACCATCACGGCATACCCCACAATGCGAGGCAACCGGCGACGGGTGTACGGGTGTTCATAAACTTATAAAACTAATCACGAAACAATCATGTATCCCGATACACACCAATCTCGTCTCACATAAAAGGCAACATTCAGAAATAGTTATTGTGAACCTCATTGCTGAACTATGTAAGACGTTATTTTATCTGTTGTATTTACGATTATTCGGGTCTTACGGGACACCCAAAAACAATTAGGTATAATGCAAAATCGTTTATAATTAAAACTTATAGAATCACTTATTATTTTTTAAACATTATTTTCAAGAATCGAGAACAGGGATGCTGCGGAACATCCGAAATTGCGGAACATCCGCATTGATTTGAACATCCGCATCCGCGGATATTACGTTCAAAAATCCGCATCCGAATTGCTGTCTTACAGGAATAAAAAACGGATCAATTTAAATGAAAATCCACTTAAATGGTGGGGCGTTCATCGAGAGGAATTATTTTTTTATCACCAATAGCACGCAGGTTTCTATCGCTACCACCAGCCAGTGTACCTAGTGAACAGTTGTTCAGTAGCGCAGGTCTGATATATGAACCTTTACGTAAAAGGCTTAGAACCCGAAAAGGCTGCTATTTTGCTATTCATTAAATAGTTTTTTTTTAAATCTAAAGATCTGCATCCGCATCCGCGGATGTGAATGTGAATGTGATCCGCATCCGCGGATGTGAACATTCAAAAATCCGCATCCACAACCGCATCCCTGATCGAGAGAGCTAATCGGGTAGTAAATGGTGCTTTGGATGGGTGATGAATTGATAAATTATCACCGAAAACAAAATATCATATAATGTTAGCAGAACGGTTGAAGAGCTTCGTTTGTAATCCAGTGGTCACGAGTTCGAATCACAAGCGAGACATAAGCATTTATCCTTAATTTAGGAAATGCATGAGAATGTATAAGTACATTTTCTATCATATTTATTTATCGTATGGTACATCACTTAATTTAATTCAAGTTTGTCAAGTCAATGTTCAAGATGTATTCTGTCGCTGAGACACAAGAAGAAGTCCCTGAAATCATTCGCGTTTTCTGTCATTCTATCATAAAAAAACAAGTATAACAACGAATTCTATGCCGGCGCCTAACAGCAAATGCAAAATATACATCCTCGAATTAGTGAATGAATCAGTCACAACAGGATCCTATTGATTCTCTGTCATCGACCTATTTTAGTAGATTTGTTGGGAAATTAAACACAACAACTGTCAATGAATTAGTGACGAGGGTGTTCATAACATACATGTATCTATTATATCACCATCAGTATCAGCCAATAGTCTCCAAAATTTATAATTGTATTAATTTTATTATTAAATATAATGTAGCGAACTACGAGCAATTTCTACCGTGTTATTGACTAAACGTTTCAAAAAAAAATAATAACATCAATTCAAGTGTCAGTGGTAGAGCGGGCATCCCATTTGAACCCCAACTCGATTTAAAAAAAAAAATTTAAAAAAATGAATATGCCCTTGTTAATTTAACAAGAACATATACATCTTCCTACGTTCCCTTAAATAAGCATAAATGCTTGTGGTATATGTGAACGAAATCGATCGAGGCAGGATTCGAACTCGCGATTACTGGATTACTAACCCAATGCTCTAACCGCTCTGCCATCGACCCATCTATCCATTGATTTTGTTCGCCTATAACAGATATTATGTCAAATATTAATTTAACTCGCACCCAATAAGAAGTTGTCACATTCTGGAGACTTACGATATTAATCATCTCACAGATCCAGACTGAAAACACAATTAAAACTGTGTCTCCACCGGGAATCAAACCCGAGACCCTTCGATCAGCAGTCAGATACCCAACCAACTGAGCCAAGAAGGCCGACAATCATTTCTGCTTAATTTGGGGAACTTATGAGTACCTATGTGTATGTCCTTTTTGTGTTAGTTAAAAAAAATCATCCAAACCAAAAATGGGCACGTTTCGTATACCTAAAATTTCATTGAAACGTCAGCAAAAGAATCTTATTTCTCTACAGTGTCTAGGAGAAGTATGATGAAATTCGTACAAAATAACCAATTATTTATTCAAATTGCATACGAAGCAAAATATTCTTACTCGTGGAAAATGTAATCGGCTAGTAGTTCTTTAATGGAAAACTTAACGATAGCACCACATAGGACAATTGAATAATATTATGGCAATCAAGGAATGTAATTTCTAATGATATATTTACCTATATAATATATTATTAAACCGCTTTATGAGCACATCAATAAATTCCACTGGTTTGAATTGAAATAAGATCGTCATGTTAACTTAATTGACATAAAAACATATACATACTGGAATTTAAATCCTTGAGATTTCTAATTTGCCTTATATAGTTATTATTAGCTCATACGTAATTATTAACACTTTTTTATGGTGTCTGATCATTAAGCAAATTTGATCGCTAATAACTTGATCACATCGAGAATCGAATGCTAATCTAAATCGTGCTAAAATAAAAGCTTTTAACACATACCAAAAAAAAACAACAATTTATTCACAACAGGTTACGGATCATCGTGAGATATATTCTTGATAAATTATAGTCATCAAATGATTTTAAGGGGTACAAGGGTTAAAATTTAAAATTACCCTTTTCAAGGATTATTTTGATAGATACTTTATTGAAGATTACCTACAATTCTGTGGTTACAATTATTTCTACCATACATATATACCGGGTCAATTGACCTTGATTCATATTGAAATTTATATGGATAGATTCATACTTATAATAGGATATTATCAATTTGAAATGAAAATATCTCAAATATAAGAAAACAATCTGAGATAATAATATATCGTAACCAATTAATACTGCAAGAACACTTACTATCCTGTCAAATTTGGGTAATATGAGATCAGAGTTAATGCAGTAAAATATTAGCGACAATAGAACGATTGATTTTCAAATATGTATTGTTTTAATACCTAAAAACAATCTCTAAGTATATGGAGTTTTATTTTAACATTTTTCTAATGTACTTTCAAAGGAAAGCTTAAAAATAATTTAAACCATCAGGATGCCAAGACAATGTATGTAAATAAGTGTTTATTCAACAAAATTAAATAATAATTATTAAATTGTTCAAAGTGATCACGTAAACCAGCCGATGACAGGTCGTAAGCCCTGTAGGTGCCTTGAGTTCCTGGTTCTTCTATAATATCGCAACTTCGTCACTATTGAGATGTTAAAAAGTTTGTCAACAAAAATATCATTGTACAAGTGTTTTTACTTTCTTTGAGGATATAAATAGAAGCCCTGTAGGTACCTTGAGTTCCTGTTTCTTCTATAATATTCAAACTTCGTCTCTATTGAGATGTTAAAAAGTTTGTAAAATAATATAAATAGATATTAACGAATGTATTATTGTATTATTAATAGTAAAATATGCAATTAATTGACTTGAAAAGGTAAGTAGTTACCTCATGTATATAAATATCAGTGGCAGGATCTTCACGGACACATCTCTCGTGACATTGACACTTGCCTCGTTAGAATAAGGACAATGGAGGCTGTGCAATATCAAATGGAGACCCAGAGGCTTCCACCATATACTGTACACGGCAATCGTGACTTCTGTCTCGTGTAGTAGTCATTCTCAGTGCATCAAGGTAAAGTACAAGATACACTTTATTACTGTTAGCACAGCTTTGAAACTTTATTACATACAACCAACAAAACATGAAAGAAAAGTCCTTATATGAAAAATTCTTATGCATAATAACATAAGAGACGAGCTTGTTGTTAATCTAAAACCTCTTTCGAAGCAAAATATTTTTTTATGTTATACTATTTACATCTAATTTATTTTATTTTTAGAATTACGAAAGAAAATTTTAATATATATTTCCATTAGTGTAAGATTTCCCTGTATGCGATTAGAACTTTACTCGGAAAATAGTTTTCCAATCTCTTTTAGAAGCGTCTTGGTGATGATATTCAATGAAAAAAACGTAAATAAATATAATATGCTGATAATACAGCTCTACTTACTTGCAAGTAACATTGACGATCTGCAAAATTAAACTTAACATTATATGATCGTTGGCAAAGAAAATATAGGCCATTATGAAAATCTTTACACTGCTACGTTATTGAAAGTCGTCTAATTGGAGTGTAATCATAATAAACAAAAGGATTTACCAACAAAAGTCATGTGTCGTATAAAAAAACCTCCACATCATTAATCCAAACAAATATGGCCTGTAGCCGTAGTCAAGGAACAACCTTCTTATGAACTTTAACTGAAACAGCACTGAGTCTAATTGAGTCTTTCAAGATGTAGGTTTATTACACAATTCTATATATTAGGACAAGAAATAAACGACATTATTCTCAAGATAAAAAAAATATTATTTAACAATATTATTAATTAAACACTCACCGCAGCTACCAAATTTTAAAGTATCGTTTCATCTATGGTCTCAACAAATTTAATCGTCTCATGAATTCAGACTGTACACTGATTGAATTTTTTTGTTAACAGTAACAAAATTTCACGTTAAAATTAACCGAACTATAGTTACTACAAAACATTAGGTTTTGTGCAACCAAATGTTTTGTGCACACATCCAAACAGTACAGTCATAAATAGTTATATTACTCATAACTTTGCACTGATAACATAACTCAAAATTCCACTCTCTAGTATTATTTATGTGTCACCATAATGGTTGCAACACCTTCTTCGTTGATCCTTAAGTAAGTTAGAATCCCATGTTATGATTCTAGAATATAATCCTCTCTGAACTATTCCTTGTATGTTTCTGGTGTGTTCCTATAATTTTGTTTTTTTCTCATTTTTCGTAAATTGTATGTTAAGCTTTTAAAATTATTTGATATGATGTCCTATTATTATGTACTGTAGTCTACATTTACTTGTTTTTTTTTCATTGTCTTAAATATCATTATGCTCTACTGTACTGTTGGATATCCAAAAATAAATAAAATAAAATAAAATAACAAAGGTTTGTCTAAAACGCAGGTAGCCAGTTCGGTTGTCATAATATTTTTTTCAGTGTAAGCACAATTGAAAACTGTGTCTCCACTGGGATTCGAATCTGGAAACTTTAGCCCAGGAGTCAGATATCTATGTAACTGAGCCACAAATTATGTATGATTTAAATTTTCTCAGTTGTAAAATATGGAGGCATTCACAATGCATTAACGAAGTATGTAGTGAATACATTATATTATTACAAGAGAATTACCGACATTTCAATTAATCATTCTATCTGACCAGTTGCACTTTTTGCTATAATATGCATTTCTTACATATGTATGTGTAGTGTTATAGCTATTTACCAATACAGTTTGGTTATTCATCTTGATACGGTGCACCGCTTCATGAATGTATTACGTAATCATTACAATTGTTTGTATTCAATGCAAACTGTTTTTTGTACGATTCTTATTATTTCAACGTTGAAATTAAGTGTCTTCCACAACAAATGCTATTTACTTTATTAATAGCAAAAATTGTTATTTTTTCCTTGAAGTTATTTTGTTGATCTTTTAATAATTTGAAAAACATTTATGTACAATTCTTTCGTATTATAACTTTTCTATTAACAAAATGATATTACACAAGGATGCAATATTTATAATCTAAAGTAATAAAGCAATCAAAATGTTAGTGTATGTGTGTGTATGTGTGTGTGTGTGTGTGTTTGTCTCACGCCTTCTGAAAAACCAAGAGCATCTAAAAATCTAATTTATGTGCGAACGTGTACCTGTATACCTGATGCAGTGTCACGCTAAAAATAATGCGATAAAAATGCTGAATTTTAAAAATATTTCAATAATTATTTTTTTCATACAAAATTTTCCAAGTCGTATCTGTCAAAAAAGTGTACATTTTGCACGCAAATATCTGTTAGTTTAAAAGTTAGAAGTACGTATTTACACGAAAAAAATATATTTTCAAGTATAACTTAGCGTTTGAGTGAAAAACATGGTGAATATTTTGTATAATTATAATGTTTAACTTATTTTTAATGTAAGCGTTTTGTACATGAACGCCGCCATTTTAATATCTTTTCATACAATATTTCATTTTCCTACCGAATGAATATGTTCTTGAAAATAATAAACCTTTGAATTAAATGTAATTATGAAATAATAAAATGAAACACAAGACATTACAGCAAGTTTTAAGACATATATTGTAAAAATGTGTTTATTATTAGTAAAGATATAGGCATAATAAAATTGCATAATTTGTAAATAATATTTGATTTTTCTGACAATTTTCATTTTTATGGCATTGAACAAACCAATGTATGTAGGTACCTACATATTCAAAAAATGTCTCAAACCATTTGATATTTTTTACGTATTGGAATGGTTACTATGGTAACGGAAATATTCTGATATTCAAATAAAATTTGTTATGAATCGAATTTATTTAGAACATTGTTGTAGGTAGGTACCTACCTATTATTATTTACTTACAAATCAACAATATACTGATTTCCTATCGGAAAATTATTTTATTTATTTATTTATGAATGTATGAATGTATGCAAGCGATGTGCTCCTAAACCGTATGTCCGATTACAATGAAACTTTGGCGAATTGTCGAGCGTGTGCCCGAGGTGGTTTCTGGATTTAAACTTTTTTCTTATTCTTCTTCTTCTTCGTGTATTTGGTCATTTTACCAATGAAAGCGGAATATCCTGGGAAAAGAAGGTCCGACTGTCCCTCCATCTCTTCGCAGGTCTTCCAGGACGGTTTCTGGATTTAAACTTTTTTCTTCTTCTTCTTCATCGTGTATTTGGTCATTTTACCTATAAAAGTGGAGTATCCTGGGAAAAGAAGACGGTGCTTACATCTCTTCGCGGTTCTTCCAGGATGGTTTCTGGATTTAAACTTTTCTTACCCGAATGAAGGGACGGGATGTAATTGAAGGGAAGGGAGGCACTAAAGGGCCTGAAGGGACGGGAGGTATTAAAGGACCTGAAGGGACGGGAGGTACTGAAGGGCCTGATTGGAAGGGACGTGATGAGGGATTGAAGGGACGGGATGTACTGAAGGGCCTGATGGGACGGGAGGTACTGAAGGGTCTGAAGCGACGGCTCCTGGAGTCTAATTATTTTTCTTCTTAATTTTATGTAGACCTTTAAGGACAGTTTTAATACAAACTATTTCCTATAGATTAATCTTCTTCTTCTTTTATGAAGACCTTTTGCTCAGTTTTTATACAATCTATTTCCAATAGTCTAATTCTTCTATTTTATGTATTTTTTCTTATTTTATGTAGACCATTGGGATTTTTTAAACAAACTATTTCTTATAGTCTTATACTTATTCTTCTCTTTTTTATTTAGACTTTTGGGTTCGTTTTAAGTCTAATAGTCTATTGTGCAGAAATATTATTAACGATATGCACACTTGATGAAAATACATATGTAAAAACGAATGGGATGTGGGATGTGAAGATGTAACCTGCACTAGAATCTTTTCAATACTTTTGTTTAATCAAATTTAAACCATTTATATCATCCTATTTTAAATAATTTTTAACACCTACATAATATATTTGATTTCGTTGACAATATTTAAAGAAAGGGAGCTGTGGCCATTACTGAATTCTTCGCAACGTTTATATTCAAATTATTTACCATAGTTTAAGTCTTCTTCTTCTTCGTTAATGTAGACTTTTGTGTCAATTTTAAGTTCATCAGTCTAATTGTGCAAAAATATAATGCACACTTGATGAAAAAATATAAAACGAATGGGATGTGACCAACACTGGATCTTTTCAGTACATTTGTTTAATCAAATTTTAACCACATCCCAACATCCAAAATTACTAAATATTCAATAGGTAAGTACATATTACAATTTGTTTTCGATGATAATATTTAAAAATGGGGGTTGTGGCCAAACCAATCTCTTTACAATGTTGATAAACAGTCATATTTAAAACCATTTCGAATAGTGAAGAAATTGTATATTATACTTCATTCACACTTTATAGCAATATATAAAAAATAATGGGTTGTGGCCATCACTTGAACATTTTACAATCAAATTCAATCATATTTCAAACCACTTTTCATAGTCCGATTTTGCAAAATAATTGGGTGACAATATTATAAAAACGATTGCTTTTTCCTTCACAATTTTACATTCTTGGCCAACGGCGGGACATAAAAGCTAGTGATATAATAATTTGATAAATTTTATATGTAGGTATACAATTATGTACTATAATATAAAAAAATGTGTGTGTGAATTAAGATTTTTGAAAGGGGCATATAAGTGTGCGAGAGGGATGGATGCAATATGGCGCGTGAAAAGGTAGAAGGCATTCTGCACACGGCCAGTGGGTAGCGACTAGTACTTGATTATATTTTAAATAGACACAAGTTATACCTATACGGCGTTATTATTGAAGAAATCATCCCCCATAATCGAGATTAAGTATTATGGAAGAAATACTGTGCAACCCACATATACTATTCGTAAAAAAATATTTTTTTACGTATTCGCATCATTATTACCCTGTATTTTCCCTGCATTTGCCTCCCTTCTTTTACTCCATCTCCGATTACTGAGCATCTCCCATCCACTGGGGTCTAAAGAAACTTCTGTTACCTGGCCCTTGTGGTCTCTTGTCGTATTTTGGATTCCACTCCATAAGTCTATTCGTCCTTCATTATTCCAATGTGTCCCGCTTATGTCTACTTTTGCTTCGCTATTTGTTTTGCATATTAATACAAAAGTATTTGTGTTTTGTTAAAAATAAATTGTTTCAAAAATGTACCACAAAGTGATTCAAAAATGATTTATTTTAATAAAAAAGTATTTTCGTATTTAGGTATACGAAACTTAATATTGCAATTTTGTATTAGTCGTGGTGATAAAAGAATATCATTTGTAAATGGACATTTGCAGATGGACATTTGCAAGAAATGATTATTGTATTGTACAAACTACTTGTATGCTCTGGAAGAAAGATAGAAAAATTGGTATAAATATATATCTCCCTGGATGACCATGAAGGTAAAAAAAATAACTTTTTAAGTTTTTTAATAAATATCTCTTTCGCTGTATTGGGTAGTTCAAAAGTCATGGGTTTACCCGTATGCCACCACGATCAGCCAGAGATGTCCTCGTTAATACATATCATTTTGAGGTTAAGTACCCGATTGTGAACAATATGGCTGCTAGTATCCAATAGGTAGATAAATTTATACGGAGACCGGCTTACCATTTTGACCTTTGTGTCTTACAGAGCCGAATCCTCCACATTTTATACGCCAGGTGCAGATTAGTCAGGAGCGTCAAAAATAAAGGTATTTTTATTTATTCAAAATTTCAATTCTCATAAAAAGAGTAGGTACAGTAAATAATACAGTAATTGACAAATTTCTTAATTTTACGCCACGTATAAAGTAACACATGTGTTATAAAACGGAATTTTACACAAAACATATTTTCATAGTAAATATAAGTTAATATATTTTAAGTACAAATTTGTCATTTATAGTTTTCTGTTGTAATTATGTGACCAGAACATCTATCTTATAAGGGATAAGCGAAAGATGCATTTATATAAAAATCATATTTCTCTCAGTAAGATATGGTAATTTAATCTTTAGACATCTTGTTTATGTCTCATTCTATTCTTGCCAGCTTTTTCTCCAACTTACTATTTTAATCCAACCGATTGTTGAAATGTCGTTAAGGTCGAAACCCAAGTGGTCCTATAAAGTGGAATAGATTGCCTCCAGGGGGGCAAGGCTGGTCCAACCGGCGAAATCAAAACCCTCGTGATTACCCATATCATGGATATAATTATCATATGGAGTTATATGACATCTAAAGATATTATAGAAATCCATATAATAATTATATCCGTGATATGGGAAATTGTGAGGGTTTTGATTTCGCCGGTTGGACCAGACTTGCCCACTAGATGTCTGCAGTGCACAAAGCATGAGCACTTTCTCTAACAGTTTTGTTTCGTAGAACAACATAAGACAGAATATAAGCCCCCTTGGAATGATCCTGAATTATTAAACGGCGTTTTATAAATTATTTCTTATTGTTATTACAAAGGTTTTTAAACAGCCTTGGGAATTCACGATTCGTCTCAAGAGTATTTACATCTTATCAAATAAATATTAAATAGTATCTATTTGACAACTACCATATTTACATCTTATCAAATAAATATTAAATAGTATCTATTTGACAACTACCATATTTACATCTTATCAAATAAATATTAAATAGTATCTATTTGACAACTACCATATTTACATCTTATCAAATAAATATTAAATAGTATCTATTTGACAACTACCATATTTACATCTTATCAAATAAATATTAAATAGTATCTATTTGACAACTACCATATTTACATCTTATCAAATAAATATTAAATAGTATCTATTTGACAACTACCATATTTACATCTTATCAAATAAATATTAAATAGTATCTATTTGACAACTACCATATTTACATCTTATCAAATAAATATTAAATAGTATCTATTTGACAACTACCATATTTACATCTTATCAAATAAATATTAAATAGTATCTATTTGACAACTACCATATTTACATCTTATCAAATAAATATTAAATAGTATCTATTTGACAACTACCATATTTACATCTTATCAAATAAATATTAAATAGTATCTATTTGACAACTACCATATTTACATCTTATCAAATAAATATTAAATAGTATCTATTTGACAACTACCATATTTACATCTTATCAAATAAATATTAAATAGTATCTATTTGACAACTACCATATTTACATCTTATCAAATAAATATTAAATAGTATCTATTTGACAACTACCATATTTACATCTTATCAAATAAATATTAAATAGTATCTATTTGACAACTACCATATTTACATCTTATCAAATAAATATTAAATAGTATCTATTTGACAACTACCATATTTACATCTTATCAAATAAATATTAAATAGTATCTATTTGACAACTACCATATTTACATCTTATCAAATAAATATTAAATAGTATCTATTTGACAACTACCATATTTACATCTTATCAAATAAATATTAAATAGTATCTATTTGACAACTACCATATTTACATCTTATCAAATAAATATTAAATAGTATCTATTTGACAACTACCATATTTACATCTTATCAAATAAATATTAAATAGTATCTATTTGACAACTACCATATAAAATAAGTTGAAAATAAAATGCATAGACATCCAAACAGAAGAATAATAAAAACCTTACTTTCTTGGATTCTATGTGCCATTTGTTTTGATTTATACATTTTATACCTACTAGTTTGTATGTACTCATAAACCTACCATTTATTTTTTTTCGACCCGGTATTTTTCACCTAGAACATGAGCATCAATCTGAAGGATATTGATATTTAGGTGGTCTAGTATATAGTTTCTTTTTGATAGATAAAAGCCTGAGGAAAATACAAATAAATATAATTTTGGTCTGAAAAATTCTCGGTACAAAAGACATCAACGCACGATTTAAATAATGCCAAAACCGTTAAAGATATTGCAATGATTTAAATACCGTGGAGTGGAATTTTATTATATTGCTAAAAAATTATATTGAACAAAAATGTATAAAAAAATATACAATAAATATTCATAGATCATAACAAATACTCTTTAATAAATAATGGGGGGTAAGGGGTTATGGCAAATAACACCTAGCCAACCCAAATGTCAACCTCACCTGCACGTGGTACACCCTGCTAGATAACTAACGAGGCTCTGGCGACCGAGTATCGGCGGTATAACCGCAACATCTGTACAGGAGGAAATACCTGTACAAACCCCCCAGGCCGGGAAGCCTTTATAATATCCCCATATCAACCCGCAATTGGACAGCGTGATATGGAACCACTAATGTTGGTCGTCCAAATACCCCCCAAATGATGAATAAGACACAAAAAAGAAAAACCCCTTCCGGTCGCCAACCAGAAATCGATCACTGCAGCGACCGTCAAAGGAAGGCGACGATTCGGACACGGAAGAATAATGAAGGCTGCAAAGAAAAACCGACCACAGCAGGAAATAAGGAAAAAGAACAAGCTGATCAACCACAAAAACTGTTTCTGGCTACATTCAATTCCAGAACTCTAAGAACAGAAGATAGACTTCTTGAATTAGAAGAAGAACTCAGTAAGATAAAATGGAGTATTCTGGGATTATCAGAGGTTAAACGTAGAGGAGAAGAATACATTAAATTAAAATCAGGACATGCACTACACTACAGAGGCAAAACAGACGAAACAACTGGCGGAGTAGGATTCCTAATCAACAAGAATATTGAAAGAAGAGTAACTTGTATTAAATCTATCTCAGACAGAGTTATATATTTGATAATCAAACTAAATACAAAATACTCTATCAAAATTATTCAAGTATATGCCCCAACCTCATCGTGTACAGAAGAAGAGATCGAAGAATTTTATGACGATATTGATAAGAGCTTAGCTATTAACAAAACGCATTTTTGCTGCTTAATTGGAGACTTTAACGCTAAACTGGGTTCCAAGGAATCAACGTCAGAAGATAATATAGGACAATATGGACTGGGAATAAGAAATGAAAGAGGAAAACTACTCATGGACTTCCTAAAGGAAAACAACCTTTTTGCTATGAACACCTTTTTTAGAAAAAAGGCACAAAATCCAATCAACAATATCATCGGAACTCACGAAAAAACCATTACCAAACACTTGTACCTCTGCAGAGATAAATCAGTTTATTCATGATACAGTCAATAATGCCTTAAAACAAATTATCCCCTCTAACAGAACTTCTTCTTCTTCTTCTTCTTCGATGGCGCTACAGCCCAAATCGAGCCTTGGCCTCCGTTAACTTTCGCCTCCATCCAATCCTGTCCTCTGCTGCCACTTTCCAGCTCCTCTCTTGGAGAAGCTGAGCCGCATCCTTTTTGACCTCATCTTCCCACCGCAGCCTTGGTCTTCCTACCCTTCTTCTCCCACCTGGGTGTCCAGTCATGATTCGTTTCGGCACCCGTGAGGTTGGCATTCGTTGTACATGTCCATCGAGGGGGGATCGCGATCCACTTCCACGCCGGCGACGCTATAGAGCTCATTGGCCCTGTTCACCACCGGACGCAGCCGCAACATCGGACAAACACAAAATATCCACCATCCATCGGGTTCAACCACTGCCCCCGAGAATCCAACCACACACGTCAGGGCCTCCGATTGGTCTCGAAATCGGCCGCTAAGTACACTCCGTTTCAAGTCGGAGGGGCTTGTACCCCGACCCCTCGGTCCTCGTGTTGGCGTCCGAAGGTTCCGCGGGCTAACACCGGGGGGCATCCGACGCAATCATCACCTGTCAGATTTGACGTCTCGTTGTCAACACAGGATGTCTGACCCGACGTCTGCGCCGGCGGTGTGCCCGAACCACACAACAACATTCGCCACAGTTGACGAGTAACTGCCGAGCGAGACTAGAGGCGTCCGTCCTGCTCTTCTCTAAGTATAGAATGACGAGGGCACAACAGCGTCGGCCGCCCACCCCCGCCTTTACTGCCTGGGCCCTTAGAGCCGCAACCTAGGCGGTTGTACATGTCCAGCCCATCTCAGCCTAAGTAATTTCATGTGCGTTGAGATACTTGGGGTCTGGTATATGTTGTACAACTCATCGTTGCGTCTAATGCGCCATTCATCGCCATCCTTCACGGGGCCGCATATTCTACGCAGTACCTTTCTTTCAAAGGTGTCCAGCGTTTCAGACATCTTCGCCGTTAAGGTTAATGTCTCGCATCCATATGCCAACACTGTTCTTACTATGGTCTTGTAGAGTGTGACTTTTGTTTTACGATGGACACTGCGAGATTTAAAAAACTAACAGAACTAAACAAGATAAACTTACTACCAACACTAAAGACCTCATGAATAAGAGAAATCGAATGAGAGAGAAGAAAGAATGGAACACACGAGAGTACAAGGCACTAAACAAACAGGTTCGCAAAGCTATCAGGAAAGACAATGCAAGGTACAAAGAAACAATAGTCAACCAAATTATCTCCGAAAACGGAGGAACAAAAATTTTGCAAAAGAAATTATCAAATGACAAAAAACAAATCTTAACTTTGTACAAAGAAGATGGCACCGAGAGCAATAACAAAGACGAAATATTAGATATAGCAAAAAAATTCTATGAATCATTGTACAGCTCACGAGTAAAACCTACACATGATAAAACCATAGAAAATAATCGCAGAATAATTAATGTTGGCTCAGAGGACATTCCTGACATATCTATGGAAGAAATGAAGCATGCTATTAAACAGATGAAAAACTCAAAAGCCCCTGGTCCTGATAATATTATAATAGAGACCATTAAGTATGGAGGAGATGCACTTCAGAAAGTGGTACTGCAACTTCTAAATAGATGTCTGGAAGAATGTAATATACCAGAGGAATGGAACAATGCGAATATTACATTATTACATAAAAAAGGAAATCAAAAACGCCTCGAGAACTATAGACCCATCAGCTTATTATCACACCTATACAAACTATTTACAAAAATCCTCACCAGCAGACTTTCAAACAAACTAGATTCATACCAACCAGTAGAACAGGCAGGATTCAGAAAAGGCTTCGGAACAAATGACCATCTACAAACTCTAAAGAATGTAATCCAGAAATATAATGAGTATAATATCCCCATAGCATTGGCATTTATAGATTTTGAAAAGGCCTTTGACTCAGTCGAGACATGGGCGGTGATGAAGGGTCTAGATAATTGCAGAATTGACTATAGATATTCCCAAATTTTGAATAATATTTATGAGAAGGCCACATCCAATATACAACTTCATGAACCATCCAAGAAATTTTACATTAGAAGAGGTGTCCGACAGGGTGACACTATTTCTCCCAAACTATTTACATTGGCCCTCGAAGATGTCTTCAAAACTCTGGATTGGTCTAAAAAAGGTATAAATATAAACGGCGAGTATCTCAGCGATCTACGGTTCGCAGATGATATTGTCATATTTGCCAAGGATGAGGAGGAATTGAAAACTATGCTGACAGAAATAAATTCAGCCTGTGTGAACATTGGATTGAAGATGAACATCTCCAAGACCAAAATGATGAGTAACGCAGAAGAGTCCTTCCCCATCATAATATATGGAGTGCAAATTGAAAGAGTAGACAGATACATATAGCTAGGCCATACCGTGATGCTTGCCAAAGAAAATCAAGAGGCAGAAATAGAAAGAAGACGTGGCCTTGCCTGGGCAGCTTTTGGAAAATTATCATACATTCTGAAATCCCATAAATACTCCCATTATTTGAAAAAGAAGCTATTTGATGCATGTATTCTCCCAGTGCTTACTTATGGAATGGAAACATCGGTCCTAACAAAAAGAATAATGCACAAGCTGTTATTAACACAGAGAGCTATGGAGAGAAAGTTGCTGGGTATTTCAATAAGGGACAGAATTCAGAATGTCATGATAAGACAAAGAACCAAAGTAGCCGATGTAGCGGAAAGGGTCGCTGGCCTTAAGTGGAGCTGGGCTGGGCATATTGCCAGATGCCAGGATTCACGATGGACCAAAAAGATCTTAGAATGGCGACCGAGAACAAGCCGAAGAGGTGTTGGCAGACCCCAGGCAAGGTGGTCTGATGACATCAAGAAATGTGCCGGAGGGAGATGGATGCAGTGTGCCCAAGACAGGGAGTTATGGAGGATCAAAGGGGAGGCCTATGTCCAAGAATGGATGAAAACTGGCTGAAGAAGAAGAAGAAGAAGAGAAATTATTATTGGCAAAAGATATGGATATATATAAAATGATGACTTTTTCTTTACTTGAAAAATACATAGCAGAGAGTTATTTTCATCACACTGGATAAAAAATCGAATTATACGAATTTCAATTCAATAAAAGGCGATTGAATTAACACTTTCATTTTGAATTCATTTAAGTTTAATAATTCTTTTTTCTTTTGATTATATCTGCATAATTGTAGCGAGAATTTCTGCGTATCAAAAGATCCTTTGCCATTTTTAATGGCGATATTTATTTAATCTTATTTCTTTTTCAAATTATAGCTAACAATGTATGATATTACTTTGTTTACCTAAGAAATAATCTATACCTAGATGGGCCGATGGCAGAGCGGTTAGCGCACTGGGCTAGTAATCCAGTGGTCGCGAGTTCGAATGCTGCCTCGACCGATTTCGTTCACCTATAGCACAAGCATTTATGCTTAATTTAGGGATTGTAGGAAGGTGTATATGTACTGGCTTAACAAGGACATATTCTTTTTAAAAAAAAAGTGAATATCAAAAATAATTTGTCACATGCGCAGGGTGCAAAGAAGTGTTTATTATTATTTATGTGAGTAAAGTTTTTTTCTGTGTTTGTTGATTGGATATCACAACAAGCAAGTATCGTAGAAGAACCTTTTTGTTTGCATACATTTATTACGTTGTTTAAATCTAATTTGAATCTAGTTGTAACAAGAAGAGGTAGACGGTATTCACTATAAATTATTCAACTGATGTAATCCCAGTATTTATGTCCTCCTTAAAGGATATCTATTGGCAAGTCAGAAGAAGGAGGAAATAATCCTTTTAATGCGATCGAACCCTGTCTCGTCCAGTACTGGAAGGAATGATCGGATAAAATATTCCCTGTGTTTTGTACTGACCGCTTTCGATCATGATAAGTTTTATTGAATGCTGCAGACAGTAGTCTTGTATCCTTGCATGTTGAACAAGAGGGAATTATTAAACATCCTTGGGTAATCTGGACGTCGTAAAAATTACACTTTGCCAATAAAATATTATTCCATCCCTATAAAATATTAACTACCTATTCAATTCAATATACGCACCATAAAGTACTCATAATACTTACACTGCGTAGTGACTAAATCAATATGTTTTTTAATTTATCAACGTTGATCTTTTAAAATAAATTTTGTAAACCAAATTATGTTTATCTAGAACTTGTTTATCATAATTTTTCTTATAAATTTTGAATCAAAATTTACAATATCACAATTAATAATATCCTATGTCCTCGGCTTTGCAGTCTTGTTCAAATCATACGCAGCATTCAAACATGAAACATTCAAAAACCATCACCACAACACGCGATATTGTTATATTGAATTATGGCTCTTTAATTTTAATTTTTAACTGTTCTTATGTTTATGTATAATTATTATTTTTTTCTCCCCTTGGTGTTTTTGTATAATTAATTTTTTATCTATTTCATTTCCTTTATTTTATTTATTTATAACTTTTTACTTTTTTGTCTTTTATGGCCTTTTATTTTGATTTTATTACTTCGCAAATTTTCACTTATATACATTGTGAATTCTGTAAGGTTGCATATAAACGATGACTTACATATATGTTGCTATTAGTTATACACACATTCATATTTTGTAACTGCTTATATTCCTTGATGAATAAATAAACTAAATAAGACTACAAATCCGAGGGGTCTAAATAGTAGTATAAGCGGATTGTGATAAGACTTGTCACGAATAAATTGTGATACTACACAACTTTGCATAGGATTCGTGGATTTCACATTTTTTTGAGGCATGTCATATCACAATTCGCAAATACTAGACCTCCAAATTGATGACGCTCATCTCTAATAGTGCCACTTCCGTTCAAAAACACGAATCATCTGAGAAGTTCCACAACTTTGATAGGAGTAAGACAAGGCAACGCAACGCAATATCTCCAATATTATTTATGTACATTCGCTCCAGAAAATGTCTTTCTTAACGCTTAGTTGATAATTTTTTTTTTCGTTATACAAAATTTATAAGTAACAACACATTAGTATTAGTTTATTTTTAGTGGGGCAAGTCTGGCCCAAACGGCGAAATCAAAACCCTTATACGATTACCCATAGCATGGATATAATTATTATATGGAGTTGTGGTGTTCCACGGAATTTTTGCCAAGTTCCATAGAATTTACAAAAAACGTGAATTCCAACATTCTAGAACTATAGACATAGTTTTTTAATTCGGCCGCCATTGTTCCCTTAGCTGTCAGTTCGTACGCGTCAGTCAATATTAATCAGCCTATAAATTCAATTTCATTATATTCAAGTTATATTATATTGTTATAAAGTAAAAGTTGGTTTTGTGAATGAAAATTGAGAAGTTCAGTAAGTAATCTCTTTCATTCAGTTGACCCATTTCTTTGCATTTGAGATGAATTAATATTTAGAGGGAATTGTTTGTTAAGATTCATTAATCAATATTATTGAACACGCCTAGTAAGACCTTCAAATAATCAAGTATCATTTAAAAGATAGTAATAAACAAACCTCTAAAGAGTTCTATAATGTCTTTGTATATCATAGAACTCCATATGATAATTATATATCCATGATATGGGTAATCACGAGGGTTTTGATATCGCCGGTTGCCCCGGACCAGACTTGCCCCCCAGAACTACTATTGACCGAGTGAAAATCCATTTTAAAATTAATGAGTAAAATAAGACAAAGTATTTTTGCCCAAATTTCTTTTTATTATGACCGAACCTTTACGCCGAGGTGACTCTGCATTATCTCGTTTAGACCTTGATAGTGCCGAGTCACATCTGCGAAAACGTTCGGTCAGATTAAATCGAATTTTGTGTAAAAAATTTTAATATATGCATGCCTCGTAAATAATCCAATTGTTGATTCGTTCATGAGAATTCAATTCTCTGAATAAATCGACAGTATTAAGCCAAGATGCGTGTACGAAGGAACATTTTGTATGGCGTAGTGGACTTTTTGCATGCTAAAAACACCAACTTAGAGGCTTCGCAGCATATATGTTCCATATATGGATTTACTCAGAATTTGGAGTAGAACTTTTTATGTGAGTTTTGTGTGTCTGTGTGTCTGTCCCCCCTCCCCTTATAATTTTTGATTTTAAATTTTTATAGCATTTGTCCACATATCTCAAAAAACTATAAAAGCCAGAACGTTTTCACATTCTGGGTAGAAAAAATGACTGACCTGCATTATGTCCTATCTTGACATACATACCTACATGTGTTGTATAGAAAACAATAATTTGGATTTATGAGTTTATAGTTTGGTACTTATTCTTCAACTATACATACTATCGCTATCGACAGTTGGATGTATAGACAACTTTAATAAATCTTTCTGATCTTGCCATAGTACTCAGTTTTAATTCCTTCCATTGTAAATTAAATCGCCCTTGAGGATGTTTTATCAGTCTAATTTTAATATAGCCTCAATATTACAATAAATCTTCATTAAATTTATGTTCACCGTTTACAAGATAATTACCTACATTCGTAATTAATAATAAAATGCTATGAAAATATTTGTATTCAAAACGAGTGGGCTGTGACCAACGCTATACTTCTCTCTACCAAGTTGCACATGATAAAACACGTAGAATTATGAAAAAAATGACGATTAATTTAATTGAGTTCGCAAACGCATTAATCAAATCAATGTTACTGTTACCTCTACATACTGTTCCATTAAGCGATACCGGTGAATAGGAATCGCGTTTGCGAACTTAATTTAATAGATTTATATGCATATTTTTTTCATTATTCTATCGGATGATGGAGTTCTATCATAAAGTGACAGTTTCAATCATTAACAAAAATAATAAAATGATGATAATATAATAAAATATGAATCGTTTATTTCCGAAGAGAAATAAGAAAATTATGTTTTACAAGAATACAATCTCATCATGATACTTTCTAGTGGATAATCTGTAATAAAAACACCCCTAAAAATCGAAAAATCATAACCCCTAACTACTTGTGAACAATCCTTCGAAAAAATCGTTTAGAAAAATATTATCTTATATTCTTTCAATGATAAGCATTATTCACTTGTAGAAAAATAATATTATATATTTCAAATATGGTAAACAAGTATCATCTGTATTATCTCTTCGAGCATATTTCGGAAATAATATTTATAAAACAATATTAATACATTTTAACACAGTTTAAAAATCACTGCATGATTCCACATTTAATCGGCTTTTCAACACCATTGCTAGAGGAATTTATTAATGATAGGTATACGTCGAGGTTCGTACAAAGATTCTACTAGGCTCATAAAATTACAAAAGGATTAACTTCTTTAATGAAAAAATAAACTATAAGGATCCAGAATTTTAATGCGTTCTCAACTTGAAACAGGTAGAAGGACGCTTTGCCTTTATAGAGTCGGTAAATACCTACAAACTATAACGATTTAAGAGTAGATACTTTATTATAATGGGAAATTATTGACAAATAGCACAAGCAATAAATCTTAATTCAAGGAATGCAGGAATATTTCTAAATATGTACATGTTCAAAAAGGAATAAATGTATTAAAAACACCTTTTCTACATAATCATATTTTCAATACGACCGTGGATAAACATATATTTTAGACATGATGTTCTGAAGGTGATGCGCAACCAATACCCCTCTATCCTGTCCTCCAAGTCTCTTTTCTCTTCTCTCCTTTCTCTTCCCTTCCCTAGTTGTTGTATATATGTGTGTATGTATGTATGTATGTGTACGTATGTATATATGTATGTATATGTGTGTGAGGGTGTGTATGATGGTGTATGTATGAATGTCTTTGGCTTGTAAAATGTTATTTGTTTTTATATTATGTTGATGGAATGCTTTTTTTGACTCTAACACTGTAAAAATAATAGCATTAAATTGTAAATGAGCTGTAGCTTCCCAAAGAAAATAAATAAAAGGATTTTATCCGCGCGGTGTGACGTAATGAGTCCCGCATAAATTCAGTAAATTTTTTGACATTTCTCATGTACCTACTAAAATTCAGACGAATTAGAATAGGGCAGAATTTGACATAATTAAGTTTTGAAAGAATATTTGATGATCGTTTCATATTTCTTATGCTTATTTTTAGAGATAATCATGACATCATGTGTTGGAACCCCGTTCCTAGTCATTTGTTGATTACAAACCATTCAAATGTATGTAAAATAATATACTCCACTTAATATGTTCATTTACGCTGAAACATCTATCGCAGGAAGCCACTTCATTGATTTTATTCACTTCTTGTTAGTAGTTGGTAGTCCGTGATCAGTAAAAGGCATACCTATTATAAGGTTGTTTAGAAATGAATTGTTGTACATATAGTTGATAGACAATATTTTGAACAGTATCAAGCAAATCTTGTAGTCTAATCAAGTATTTTTTTGTTCTATAAATAATTATGCGCTACTTTGTTTGGCTCCCCAAATTAACTTATCCAATAATTATAAACACTCCCTTGCATCCTGTACAAGTGGCGAGTATATTTCCAAATGGCAATTTCTTCTAATATATTTTATAAATAGAAATAATATTATATTATCGATTTTTTTTAAATGCATGCACGCAAACATTGTTTTTTTTTCCCTGGCGGGAGTCAAATGGTAGGTATATTTTTTCCCTGGCGGGAGTCAAATGGTAGGTATATTTTTTCCCTGGCGGGAGTCAAATGGTAGGTATATTTTTTGCATTGATAAGGGAATTACATCGATAAGGGAACTCAATAAGAAGGCATAATTGGTGAACGTTACACAAGCGCGTAAAGTGATCACGTAAACCAGCTGATGACAGGTCGTAAGCCCTGTAGGTGCCTTGAGTTTCTGGTTCTTCTATAATATTCCAACTTCGTCTCTACTGAGATGTTAAAAAGTTTGTCAAAAAAAATATTATTTTAATTGTGTTTCCTCCTTGTTGGGAATCGAACACAGGTCGCAAACACAGAAATCACACGGATTACCACAGCGGTCAACTACATAATGTGAACTGGTAAATCCGACCTTGTGCACATTTAATTTGTTTTTAATCAACGCTTTTTTAATAAAAAAAAATATGAGAAAATCCTCCCCATGCATCAGTCACCGTGTCATAAGAATTTAAATTTTAATTTAAGTATAATTAATAAGAATAATTTAACCAGGTAAACAATGACAAATGAAATAGAAGAAAAGTTAAACTCGTTCAGAAATCTTTAATCACCAAAAAATAAGTTGCTTTAATATCTTTGATCCAGGACTGGGTCAAGTTATCTGTAATAAGTGAACTCGTTCGGCGCTGTTTTTTGTTAGTTATACATATTTCATACAGAAATAATGATGGTTATTATATTTTTTTAAACAAATATATACAAATTTAAATAAATTGTTGATATTTCAAATTACTATAAATCGTTAAAAAAACCTGCCTATGATGGTATATGTAATTTTATACACAGCTAGATATATAAAAAACGGGAATGATTATGAAAAAAAATTATATTCAAAGTATCTTTATACGTTATAGCTATACTTTTGTGGCACATTTTAACTAATAAATTAAAATTACAAATAACTTTGTTTACACCACTAATGAGTATTTAGATATAGTTAACTAGTTGCGGAGCTGACCCGCTCCCTCATTAGAACAAACTAATACTAAGTATTAGTTTGTTCTGATGAGGGAGCGGGTCAGCTCCGCAACTAGTTAACTATATCTAAATACTCATTAGTGGTGTAAACAAAGTTATTTGTAATTTTAATTTATATATTCAAAGTTATTCTATTCAACATTTGATTTCTGATTCACTAGTATATTCAAACACAAAACTATTTTTTCATACTGTGAACAAATATAATGCAAATAAATAGGATTATCTTGTTTCATTTAACGTCTCAAAAACCCAAGCCTGTCTAATTTCTGCAAAGAGAAACCCCAATGAATTGCAAGTGTCTTTCAACGGAAGCACCCTACCTAACAGCAGCTCTATCGACCTGCTTGGAGTATCTACAACGAATCAATTACACTACAAGGGCTCCATCGAAGCTAAGGTGAAACTCGCCTCCAAAAAATTGAGCGTACTATAAAGAGTGCGTAGATATTTCACTAAGACCCAGATCTGTATACTCTACAAAGCGCAAATACGCCCAATTATTGAATATGGTAGTCACCTCTGGAGTGGCGCCCCCCAATACCTACTGAATACCCTCGACGCTGTCCAAAGGCGTGCTATACGTCTGATTGATGATCCATCACTGACTGATGGATTGCAATCACTAGATCACAGACGCAGAGTCGGTATTTTAAGTTTATTCCAAAGAAACTACCACGGGAATTGCTCAGAAGAACTTTCATCTTTGGTCCCTCCTCCACCCACTCGCAACAGAGTCACTCGCTTCACTCAATCGCAGCACCCATTCACAGTGGACCTTCAACATATACGAACAAGTCGCTTCTCGAACTTCTTTATTAATACAGCAGCCCGACTGTGGAACGATATTCCGAATTCTGTGTTTCCACCTTCGTACAACCCAGGTCTTTTTAAAATCCGAATTAATAAACTCTTTTCTAGATTGCAAACCCCTCCCAACGCTACGTAATGCGCTTCTTCAGAAGAGTAAAATGGACCCAAATCCTAATAGCTGGCGTCCCCTACGTGGACATGTTAAAAAAAATTTGATTGCTAATATATCTACGATAAGTAATTTTCAAATAAACCACGAAAAATGAAATGTGTTAAGACAATATATTACTTATTTCGTATCAATTTCGGTGCAGCTCAATCTAAAAATATGAGAATTGTAACAAAAATAGTTTGATTTTATAAAATAATAGATTTCTAATTCAATTCAAATGTATATTACATTATCAAATACCATCATACAATGTCAAATCACTCCCACAAGAAACACTTACTCAAATAAAAAATCATGACAAAATTAGATATAAGATTTGTCCCGTCAAAGGAGACAGGCAATCTAAAATACAACGGGCAAAATTACATTTCACATACTAAATTCAGCTATTCAGGTTCATCACTAACGTGACCATACGTCCCGTATTGAACGGGACTGTCCCTTTTTCGGTTCTCCGTCCCAGTCTCCCCGAAAAGACCTTCAGAAGTATTTGACGTATTTTCAACAATGTCTAACTAGTTTCTAACTAGATTTTTTTTTATTGAATATATTTTATGTCTGCCTGGTACTAATGCACCAGTAGAATGAACAAATTGTGGACATCCGATAAAACCCAGTTACAGGTTCCGGTCATTATGGCAATGTTGATTATAACTAAGGTGAATATTAAAAAAAGTGTCAAGAATTTTATGCTTAGTGAAATTAATTATCAGCTGTATTAAAACCAATTTGTTCCTGTGAAAAATATAAAAATAACTGATAATTGATATTTCAAACTTTTTTACTTTGCAATAAATATTATTTTGATGAATAAAATAAAGCTTATTAAAAATGTGATGTTTATTCTATTGTAAACTTACTAGTTAAATCGATAAACCGATGGCCCATTTTGAGTCAAAAAATAAATGGTTAATTTATTCATCACCCATTCAGATTTTTGCCTTTTAGGGTGAACGAGATTTGTATGTTGGTATACGCGAAAATGAGGTGCTTCCTTTTATAAAGTATTGAATACCCACACCCCCGTCCCTGATTACCGCACATTTTAGTAGATGCTGTGATGTAATATAATTTATTTTATACAAATGCTGCATTATACCTAGTATTGATCCTGATCTGTTGAAGGACAATGTAAGCTACTTTCCTAGGAATCTACTGGTAGGTTTGTTTAATGTGTGGGTGTACACGCATGTTTCGTGCTTTCTTCATAAGACACTGCACACCCGCACATCTATCGCTGGTTAAAACAGCGATGGTATGTATGTATGTAATAAAATACTTCATATAAAAATGCTGGTGTTGATTCTGATCTATTGAAAGACAATGTAAGCTACTTTCCTAGGTATTAACTGGTAGGTATATATAATGTGTGGGTGTACACGTATGTGTAGTGCTTTTTTATAAAATACTACACACGCTAGGGTTGTGTGCCGTTGTGGTATAAAATATTTCAACATACAAATGCAGCATTATACCTGGTGTCGATCCTGGTCTATTTGAGACGATGTAAATGTAAGTTACCTTCCTAGATATTATCTGCTGGTAGGTAGGTATGTATAGATCAGTCAGAGGTTAGGTTTAGGTCCATGGCGCTGGGACAGGAGTAGGGGAGGAGTTGCCGCCCTGTTATTCCACTCAAGGTTTTTTAATGTTTCCCGACACGCCCCCGTGATTTGATCTCGTTTCCCATAAATCCAACAAAACGCGCATGCATGCTGCATGCATCCTATCGCTTATGTGACCATACCCAAACCATACTCGCATAACAAAATCTCGAGCAAGTTTTCATAATAGTTTATTTATAGTAAAAATATTAATAGATAAATTTTGAAAACTTATTCCCCAGTACTCTCAAAAGATATGTCTTTGAAATGAAGATCAGTTTATTTTTACATCTTTATTCTAATGCGTGGGTTTTTTGAAATTTGTGTTCGTTTAATACTTTTCTGGTAAAAAATAGTTTTATTAAAATTGCTTTTTTTAAAATAACTAAAAAAAACTTTGAATTGGATTTTAACTTTAATCGAAAAAGAATATGATAATCTACCGACAGAGTTGGCTGAGGCAGGATTTGAACTCGCGACCACTGGATTACTTATCCAGCGCGCTAACCGCTCTGCCACCACCCATCTAATATTTTTACTATTTTTGCTATTTAAAAAAACCTCTAAATTTTACCTTTTTTGGTGAAAAAATATTGTATGTATAGGATTTGGGTGCCCAAGGTATTAATGTTATTTTTTACTTTGTATAAAATTTTCTTTAGTTCCAGTAAAAATTAGTATGAATGAGATACTTACTTTAGAGGGGTAGATACTAAATGAACATGAACTCAACCCATGCTATCTTTACTATACATCGCTGATAAATTTGTTCTCAGTTTGAATATAATTGTGGTAAATATATTTTTCATCGTTTCTTGTTTCACATCATATTTTAAAGGCACTCGCACACTACAGACTTTTTAATCGACCAATAGTTTTGCCGGGTTGGATTGCTTGCTAGTTTGTATGTCAGATCGGCCTACATCGAATCGTTGTAATACGCGCATTCATACTGATTAAGAACCCGACCAAATTATCGACCGAAAAAAATCTGCAAGTGCCTAAAAGAATAATGCACAACAGTTAAAAAAAACATGTTTAGGTATTACTTAACAAATACATGATTTAATAATATATAATTATATAAGTATAAATGAATGAAAATATACTACTGTAGCCAATAACATTTTATATATGGACACGTCATATGAGAACAAAATGCTCTACAAAAAAGGTACATTTTAACGAATTCTTACAATATCACCAAGAAAGAGCACACACAACAGAATACATTAAGTGAGAAAGAGATCATACAATAATAGACACACACTGCAGACATATTTTCTGTTTCACTCCAGTGCAATCACATCATGATTATAACTCATACCAAATAACGACTGTACGAGACGAATTGATATTAAGTTATAGCTGTCTAAAAACGTTAATACAACAACAGAATCCCTCTGCATAGCTACAAGCGAATATGACTTAACTACTCTCTCTTCTTCTTCTTCTGCTTTAGTTAGGACTGTGTCCTGTTATTCTCGGAGCCTGCTCTTGTGAAGTGGACGTCCAGAGATTCTTCTTATCTCCGAGTTCCTTACTCTGTCAAGAAGTGTTACGCCTGCGATGGGTCGTAGAGTCTTCATCTCAGTGGTTCTTAGGAGGTTTTTTGTTCTGGCGGTGTCAGCTCTTGTTACTATGCCGTATGTCATGATCGGCCTTACACAGGTCTTATAGATCCTTACCTTACTCTCCTTCGGCATGTCTTTGTTTCTCCATACAGCATTTTTAAGGAATCCAGCCACGACGGCGGCCTTATTCGCTTGCTCTCTTACTTCGTCAAAGAGGTTACTGCTGCTGGACACTTCGACACCCAAGTACTTAAATCGCATCACTTGTTCTATGGTTTTATTTTCGATTGCAAGTTTGCATCGTACTGGATGCCTTGAGGTGACCATGCTTTTTGTTTTGTCTACTGAGATTTTCATGTTAAATCGTTGAGAGGATAAATGGAATCTATACTGCAGTCTCTGAAGATCATCTTCGAAATTAGCAATTAGGACAGCGTCATCTGCATAGCATATCAATGTTTTTATCTCCCATAGTGTAACCCAATGATTTGGGGCTCAAAATAAAAATAAATATCGAAAAATCTATATTAATATAATAGTTATCGAATTAATATGCAACATGTATTGATATAACTGGCCGTTCCTTCACAGTTTTAGTGTAACTATAAGATGTTTTCATCATACAAGATGGTATTTTGACTAAGACAATAGGTACGTCCGAACACTACAACATATTGCGTGTAACTAAAGTGCGGTAAGAATTAAGTGAGGTATGCGTCTTATTTTTTGTTTACCGAATTTAAACACTATTAAGTGATGTATTATTTTTATATATCGTTGACTGTATCAGATATGTTTCCAAAAATAATAGTTACAAAATTGTAATGAATATTTGCATACTATCAGAATCATACTTAATAAAGACACATTTATAATCCATGTAGGTAAAGAATTTATTATTTTGAGCCAGAACCTGATGGTTCCATCACCGAAAGGGCTCAGACTACTGTTATAAACTCGTTACGTGGATTATAACCCTAATAATTTTCATCATAAACTTCTAGTCTGTATAAAAAAACAACAACATATATATTTTTTTAAAGTTTGCATTGATAGTCACGTCGGAACAAATATTATCATGGTCAACGTGGTCATGGACCTGGAGGGCACATTGAAGCCTAAATAAATCTGTGTCTAATACAAAAATGCTCATTTACTGATACCAATTATATTTTTTATAATATTTTACATTATTAACAATAAATTTTATCGTCCAGACACATTTGGGTGTTAATAAATGGGATATATCAGGATTTCCGCGGTGTTCGTATCGGAGGTAATATTTCATATTAATGTGAGTCGTATGTTAAACAGTAGCGGTAATCTCACTTTTACAAACAGGTTTGGTCCTGGATCGCATCCTTTTAAAGGGACATCTGAGAACGCGAAAAATAGTCGTAAAAATTAAGTACCGAATTTATTATTTCACCGAGAGGCAGAGTTAAAACATAATCCTCGAAAAAGAGTTTAAAAAACTCCATTTTTGGTATGTTACCATACCCACGGCATTGTTGAAAATACAATCAGTTAAATTTCATTGTATATATTTTTTTATTTGAAAAACATGTGAAAGGAGCAGTCTTCCAATTGTGATTTTAAATGTATTTTTACTCCTCACTAACCCAAGGGGATAAACATTGGACCATATATTTTTTAAAAACGCCAATGCCAGTGAACGGGAGGTCGCTTTTGGTTCCCAATTCCATTTATGTATATGTATTAATTGTTAAATTTATAAAAAATAACTTAATAAAGATTTAAAATAGAGTTTTCATAATCTACACACACAAAACATGAAATTTATTCAATTACACTGCTTTTTGGCAAATAACACCCCTTTGGGGTGAAAAGCCATACGCAATTTTAAAAAAAACCCAAGGGGATATAGTGGGGAGTTATGATTTCACATTTTTTGTATAATATACTAGTTGCATGTAACACAAAAAATCCAATTGTCGATGGCGATAGTATGTATAATTGAAGAATATATACGTACCAAACTATAATAATAATAATAATATTTTTTATTCCAGTCTGTGAGCAGGGGGGTGCAATGCTACACAAACCATATTTTTACATACAAAATATACATTAAATGTTACAGAAGGAGAACAATATTTTACAGAATATAGATTATATTATATACAAAAAAATGATATGAAAAAAAATAACAAATGAGTTTATATGGAATATAAAAAAAAACACTGTAGAAATGATATAATTATCGTCTTTGATCCAACACTTCTGTCCATCTTTCGGATATTGGTGCTCCTGTACAGCCTTTATGATCGTGTTAGGGTTTGTCCATATTCGCTCACGGTATGCTGCGATTCGATGTCTGAGGATACCAAGAAATACTTGACATCGCCCCTCCGCAAACATAGTTGAAGCGCTGCTATATCGTCGATATCTGAAGATTATTCTATAGGCGTCATTATATTGCACCCGAAGTCGTTCTATTGTCGATCTTCTGAACAATACCCATATTTCGCACGAGAACATACCTGAACATAATGCATTGAAGAGACTTATAAACACATAAACATTTAAAAATATGTACATTCTCATCTTCTTCAGCCATAACTGTACAGTGGGATATATGAAGGTAACTTTAACATTTTTTATTTTTATTTTCTTCAAACATCTTTTCTTTAGGCTTTCCTCAGACGTCCCTTAAAATAAGCAAATGCCTGATTGATAGAAGCAGGATTCGAACCCTTTTACGCTGGATCGCTAGACCTGCACACTACCGCTAATATGCTTCTGATCCATTTAATATAATAAGTCTATAATTGAAGAGAATCGCTGAAGACCGAGCGGAGTAAAGGAAAAAGATACATCGCTTTGCTGCCAACCAATCTCCAAGATTGAAACCAAAGAATCTAATTACCTATATAATATAATTGATTTTTTAAGGTGAGCATTTCAATGATCGGTTACACTTTGATTTATATGGGCGTTGAATAGTAAATAAATATATTGTTTTAATTCAAACCGTCAGATGATCAAAAAACACACCACTGAGTGTCAACATTGCGGAATTCGGTGTTTAGTTGGAACCTTGACAATTGCTCCTCGAGATTGGAAACCGTCGTCGTGTGGCGTGGGAGAACCAACCAGGCACCCACTCCTGACCAAATATGACCACCACCGGTATCCAGTCAAACAACACCAGATGATAATAATTATATTATCCTCGGCAAATACCGCCAGTGTATCGATACCAACACATTTAACTTCAAAGTGATTCAGATTGCAAATTTTCAAATATCGAGTGACGTTATGAATGGGATTTAGGTAGGTACTGAAGATTGCTCACTGCAAGGCCTGTCTATACTAATTAATATTCAAGATTTATTTTGTAAACAGAGACACTAAAAAAATCACTATGAGAAAAAGAAAATGGAAGAATATTTATAATTAAAAGCAAATATAATAATACTAGTGGCATTTCACATTTTAAATAAACCTTAATTAATTTATGTATTTTTCTTTTTTTCGGCATTTGAGTGTGGTATATGTATTCTCTAGATGCATAATACAGATGTCAATAGATTCCCGCAGCCATATTTTGACATTTGAGTGTGGTATATGTATTCTCTAGATGCATAATACAGATGTCAATAGATTCCCGCAGCCATATTTCGGCATTTGAGTGTGGTATATGTATTCTCTAGATGCATAATACAGATGTCAATAGATTCCCGCAGCCATATTTCGGCATTTGAGTGTGGTATATGTATTCTCTAGATGCATAATACAGATGTCAATAGATTCCCGCAGCCATATTTCGGCATTTGAGTGTGGTATATGTATTCTCTAGATGCATAATACAGATGTCAATAGATTCCCGCAGCCATATTTCGGCATTTGAGTGTGGTATATGTATTCTCTAGATGCATAATACAGATGTCAATAGATTCCCGCAGCCATATTTCGGCATTTGAGTGTGGTATATGTATTCTCTAGATGCATAATACAGATGTCAATAGATTCCCGCAGCCATATTTCGGCATTTGAGTGTGGTATATGTATTCTCTAGATGCATAATACAGATGTCAATAGATTCCCGCAGCCATATTTCGGCATTTGAGTGTGGTATATGTATTCTCTAGATGCATAATACAGATGTCAATAGATTCCCGCAGCCATATTTTGACATTTGAGTGTGGTATATGTATTCTCTAGATGCATAATACAGATGTCAATAGATTCCCGCAGCCATATTTCGGCATTTGAGTGTGGTATATGTATTCTCTAGATGCATAATACAGATGTCAATAGATTCCCGCAGCCATATTTCGGCATTTGAGTGTGGTATATGTATTCTCTAGATGCATAATACAGATGTCAATAGATTCCCGCAGCCATATTTCGGCATTTGAGTGTGGTATATGTATTCTCTAGATGCATAATACAGATGTCAATAGATTCCCGCAGCCATATTTCGGCATTTGAGTGTGGTATATGTATTCTCTAGATGCATAATACAGATGTCAATAGATTCCCGCAGCCATATTTCGGCATTTGAGTGTGGTATATGTATTCTCTAGATGCATAATACAGATGTCAATAGATTCCCGCAGCCATATTTCGGCATTTGAGTGTGGTATATGTATTCTCTAGATGCATAATACAGATGTCAATAGATTCCCGCAGCCATATTTTGACATCTTTCACAACTCAAAAATGAATTATGATTTTTTTCCTATAAAAGATCCTTGGGGAAAGGGTTTGGGGAAGATAAAATTTGTCTTATATTTTAGGATGAAAAATCTGAATATTTTTTGTTATTTTTTTTTTCAAAAAAAAATATGTCCATGTTAAACAAGTACATATACATCTTCCTACATTCCCTAAATTAAGCATAAATGTTTGTGCTATAGGTGAACGAAATAGTTCGAGGCAGGATTCGAGCTTGCGACCACTGGATTACTAACCCAGCGAGCTAACTGCTCTGCCATCGACCCATCTAAAATTAATCTTTTTTCTATAACAGTCCATAACTATCCAATCAATCGGGAATTAAGCAATAAAATATAAAAATTCATTAATTCGGTTGGGCGATTTCGGAAATTAGCGTGTACGAACATCGTGATACGAGATTTATATATATATATATATATATATATATATATATATATATATATATATATATATATATATATATATATATATATATATATATATATATATATATATATATATATATATATATATATATATATATATATATATATATATATATATATATATATATATATATATATATATATATATATATTAATATATAATACGTTAATATGTTATAAAAAAATATAAAAATACTTGGTTATAGTTTTATTGTTTTTATTAGATTATTGACGCGTTTCGTGCAAAGCACATTAAAAAAAAAAAAAAAAAAAAAAAAAAAAAAAAAAAAAAAAAAAAAAAAAAAAAAAAAAAAAAAAAAAAAAAAAAAAAAAAAAAAAAAAAAAAAAAAGTTTTAATACAACTGTATTAAAACGTAGATTTGTATAGATTCATTTGCATTATATAACTTCTTTTCAACCGTTCAAAAACCAACATTTTTATACACCTGTCATGTAATTTTGTATATAACCACTAGTCTCAGTCTTGTAGAGCATTATTCTGACGATGTGCTTTGCACGAAACGCGTCAATAATCTAATAAAAACAATTGAACTATAACCAAGTATTTTTATATTTTTTTATAACATATTAACGTACAATGGAGCTCTATCAAGAATTGTCGATCGACAAACTAAACTTAATATATAATATTTGCGCATATTTATAGTTTACACATTCTTTTGTTATACATCTTTATTCAGATAATATTACTGTTGTGAAGTTGCTTGATGTATAAGTAGTGGTTTAGATACTGGTGTAAATTGCTTGATGTATAAGTAGTGGTTTAGATACTGGTGTAAATTGCTTGATGTATAAGTAGTGGTTTAGATACTGGTGTAAATTGCTTGATGTATAAGTAGTGGTTTAGATACTGGTGTAAATTGCTTGATGTATAAGTAGTGGTTTAGATACTGGTGTAAATTGCTTGATGTATAAGTAGTGGTTTAGATACTGGTGTAAATTTCCCGTGGAAAATATATTATAAATATATTTATTAATTATTACATACTATTGAAGTAGAAATAGATTTCCGTGATATATTGTGTCCCTCCAGTTTTAGTTGCAATGACTTCACTTTGTGTGCACCCATAAGGTGTATGTGTCCTTGGTTTGCAGCAAGGATCACTCACTGATCTCACCATGTAAGAAAGTCTCCTCTTCCAGTTTCTAGCCTCTTAACTCTTGAGGTTGAATTCTTTGCAAATGTCATTGGTTTTGAGGATTTTTTTTTCAACTTGCAAATAAACAGCAAACAAGCCAGTCACTGATATTTTATGACAAAATTTTAACATCTTAATATAGATGAACCAGGAACTCGTCATCGGCTGGTTTGCGTGATCACTTTATGCGCTTGCGCAACGTTCACCAATTATTCTTATCGATCAAATTTTTTAAAGTTCTAAATTATTATTATTTTAATATATGCAGTACGACCATTTAAGGTCGATTTGTGCCATTTGAGGACGTGAGAATTTTATATAAATAAAAACAAAAAAACAGTTTAAGAAAAGACAAACAACGCCTACAAAACTACCATGTTTTTCTCAACGAATTTGAAAATTTCTTTTTAAATTATCGGGGGAGCAATTGCAAGAAGGTGTTGAATCTTTAGTGGAAACTGCACTTCGTTAATCTTTCCACTAAAAGATCGATATAAATTGTATCGATCTCTAATAGGGCATCCAAAGAATACGTGGTCCAGATCTTCTAGATCTAGGCCACACTCGCAATAAGGAGAATTAACAAGATTCAATCTATACAAATGAACATCGAGTCTATAGTGACTGAACCGCATTTGGGATATACTTGTTTAAAGTTCTATATGTGTTATGTTATTATAGCCATATACCTATGAAGTGTTTCGCCTAATTCTCAAACGAAAAGATTTTCATGATTAACATGTGTAGTACTTTCTAAAATTGGATTGATAGAGAACTCAATAAGAAAGCATTATTGGAATGGAAGGCCTAATATGCATGTCCGGACACGTAAACTAAGTATTGGTGAACGTTGCGTAAGCGCATTAAGTGATCACTTGAGCCAGCCTTGTGTGCGCCTTGAGTTTCTGGTTCTGATATTTCAACTTCGTCTCTATTGAGATGTTGAAAATTGTCATAAAAGATCGTTGAGTCCCGGCAGAGAAAAAATCAAATGTTTGCGTATATATGCAACTTATAAATATATTTTAGTCACTGATGTTAGTAAATCTCTTTTAGATAATAGGTTTTTCACATTTGAAAAGATTTTTTACACAATATAATATTTTTATAATTATTGAGAATAAAATTGTCATTGGAACAAGTACCTACACATAAGAACATTCCCTAAAATTAAAAGAATGCTTCATATAGGATTCAAACCCGAATCCACAAAATTTGTGTTATAACTACTCTGCTATTATTTTTTTAAGATCAAATTATTCATAAACTGATATGTACCTACCTTCAATTTAATTTGATTATCATATTACATATATATTCATTTCAATCATCCATTAAGCACATCTTTCAGCTATGAATAATTGATAATCTTCAGAAAGAAAGAAATAATATTTAATTTTTTTGTACTATACAACATAGGTACGTGTGGTTTCATTTTTTGCTTCGGGCAATTTCAACCGAGTGCTATGTCAATTCTTGGATTTTAGGAGCATTGCCCAGCATAGCATCATGACTCATTTAGTGACTATTATACCAAATACAAGTTTTACGGTCAATTTAGTAAACTCTGAAAAAACTAGTAATCTGAGGACACTTTTCTCTGATGATCATAAATTATAAATCCTACGCGAATTACATTTTATGTGATTTTTGGTTCAAATCGTATATAAATCTTGAACGCACATAGTTCAAAAATATTATATGTACATTTAAACGGATCATCGTCCTTATTTTTTATCCTTACAAAAACTTTCAAAACACTGTCACAGATATGAAAAATGCTTTTTTTTTAATTTTATCTTTGTTTGAAATATTGTACTGTGGAAATGGGTTGCAGAAAATTGCATTCAGAGATTTTAAATTATTAATATTTCAAGAATAATATACTGAAAGAGCTATATAATATTTATCTTACTTATATAATATACTGAAAGAGCCCTAACTATAAGTTCATTATTAGTACCTACTTTGTGTCATTTTCGCTTATCTATATTTCAGTGTTGGCCACAACCCACATTCGATTCTCACTTTATGATTTCGACAGATGGTTATATTTTTCGGTGCCACTATTTTTACGACCGGAATTGGCGGGAAAAGCGTTTTCCCGCCAAAAAGTGTCTATTTACACGACAAATTTTCTGACGTCGTCTATGTTTTTAGGTCATTTATAACCATAGAAAGCGCAGATAAATCAAGTTACAAAAATATTTACCTTTGTCATTTTTTCAATGGTCATAAATATGCATCATGGAAACCAACTTGAAGAAAAAATAATATTGGCATCTTATTACATTTACTTAATTTTATAAATCATTTTTTCATCGAGATCTACTATTATAACAAAGTATAAACAAAGTTAAATATGACAATGATTAACACATATATAATTCCACAATTTATTTTATTTTTCTCCCGACGCCTGTTTCGGCTTATAAGGCCATAATCATCTGGTGTTGAATACACAGTTCACATTTCTTTTATACAAAATTAAACAAAGGTTATAACAGGTAAATAGATAAATGTATGTATATAATGCTATTAATGATGGGAAAACCTGACACATAATGAGGTACTGGAAAAAGGACAGACAAATGGGTATTTGTGTGAGAGGGAGAGAGAAGGAAGATATACAATTAAAATTAAAATAAGCCATGTGTATAGGAATTGGATTTTTTGGTAAAGCCCATTATTACTATTTCAGTATGTCAATTTCTTAATAATTATGGGTGGCAATTTATATAGTTCTTATATGTAAATAACTAAAATTATATATTATAATGACAAAAAATTATTATGTTACACATAAATATTTATACATTAGGGTTTCTATTTTATACTATATTTGTTTGACACATCAATAACAAATTTTATGAGCATATATATAAAATTAATTTAAGAAAGACGCATATAAATTATTTAAGTACATGATAAGAAACAGTATCATTACATTTAACACATTTTATGAACATATTTAAAAAAGACACATTTAAATGACATATATGTATAAAATAAAAAACTGATATTTGTTTGACATATCAATAACAAATTTTATGAGCAATAATGAATTTAAGAATGACACATTTAAATTATTTGAGTACATGATAAGAAACACTATCATTACATTTTACACATTTTATGAACATATTTAAAAAAGACACATTAAATGACATATGTGTATAAGATAAAAAACTTATATTTGTTTGACATATCAATAACAATAGCATTATATACATACAGGTTTTCCCAATATCAATACAATAGCATTATATCAATAACAATAACAATAATAATCAATAACAATAGCATTATATACATCAGGTTTTCCCATCATTAATAGCATTATATACATACATTTATCTATTTACCTGTTATAACCTTTGTTTAATTTTGTATAAAAGAAATGTGAACTGTGTATTCAACACCAGTTGATTATGGCCTTATAAGCCGAAACGGTCGTCGGGAGAAAAATAAAATAAATTGTGGAATTATATATGTGTTCATATTAATCATTGTCATAATGGAATTCTACAAATTAGAAGCCGTCACAATCGAAAGATTGAAAAGTGCGTATAAAGTTAAATATTTTTATAACTTGATTTATCTGCGTTTTCTATGGGTATGGAAAGAATGATAAGAATTTATCTATGGTTGAGTCGTAAAAATATCCCTAGCCTATATTTTTTTTACGCTTCATATTGGATGGGTGTTAGATGGCAGAGCGGTTGGAGCGCTAGATTAGTAATCCAGTGGTTGTAAGTTCGAATCATGTAACGACCGATTTCATTCACATATTGCACAAGCATTTATGCTTAATTTAGGGAATATATAAGGATGTATATGTACTTGTTTCAAAGACATGTTTCAGTGTTTTGTAAATAAATATTAAGGTGGCATATATAAAATCAAATTACTCGAATATCTTAAACAGTGTGTTTCTAAAAGAAAATAACAGGTATTTTCAACATTACTCTTGTGAATGTTTGTCACACAATTTTAAAAATTCAGCATAAATTCCCCCAAAAAAATTACAATTATCTTTTTTTTACATTTTTTTAAAATTAATCCATAAATATGTGTCATAGATAAATAAATAATTTATGCGCTTAAAGAGTGCATATAATAAAAATGAGGGTTCGTAACATTTTTTTCGTTTCAAGTCAGGTTTGTTCTTACTAACACGTAACTTCACAGTAGCGTTACTATTGGAATATTCCCATTCGGTTCATTAATTCCAACGATCTTAGAAATGATTCATTTATGGTTGGATTATGTTGGATTTACAAAAGAAACACATATAGGCGTGCCGGACACCTTTTTTATTAATTTTCAAAAAACATTTTTTCAAAACAAATGAACAACAGGAAATTACAGATAAGCCGAAAAAAACCTCTGATGCTCAATATTACATGAAAAAATATCAATGACAGTCCACGAATGTGAATATTCTATGATTATATGTGATTGTTCCTTTCATTAGGCGGTTTTAATATATATCATGTTTTAAGTCACTAGATTTAGCGTTATATTCCATCTTAAATATTATATTAGTGGAGAGTTTAATGTCGGCCAAAACCTACTCATTTTTTCATATTGTAATATTTAGATATTGCCAAATGTATTGCTGTCCGCCATCATTTTTGACCGCTGTCCGTACCGATTTGGCGATAGTAAATTTTCTATAACAATAGGAACACTCGTGTTTCTAGATAGGTAGGTATATGTCTGGAGAAAGCAGAATCAATGTTGAAAATTAATTCAAATACATAATATACCTATATTATATTATTATATACTAGTAGTATTAGCTGTGAAGTACCGCCTAAGAATAGTGCTTCCATTGCACTCTTTTCTATTATTTCCGTTTTCGGGTGTCCCGTAAGAGCCTGGTAACAATAAGATATCACATAGTTTTTATTTATTTAATTAGGTATTTAGAGAAAAAAAAACTATTTGAAAGCAAGCTTTCAAAAAAGCAATATAAGCAAGAGTTAGTTACAATGTTGTTGTTTTTGAATAGGTGTAAAGTACCCGACTGGTGTGCTTTCTTGCAACTTGCAAAATATAAATTTCTATTCTTGATGGAACCAATTATTATCTCCAACTTCGAAGCAGTTATAGTCCTAGTGAGGTTGGGGATTATGTGATAAAAGTTTGTATACCTATAAGGAAGAGATGTGATGTAACGACATCATCCGCTGGGGTAGAGGGCGAAGGCGTCAATGGAGAGACAATGTCGAGAGAATGGAAGACAATCGACTACCCAAAATTGTCTCCAAGGAAGTCCTTATATTATCAATTAATTGATTTAGGTACCAACTTAAAAATACAAATCTTCAATTTAATCAAATATGATACGAAATAATTTGTCACATCCGTTTTGTTAAAGTCACTTTCTTCGCGCAATTGCTGGCTCAATCCATGACACATATACTTACTTTCACAACCATCTACCAATGTATTGTATGTATCTAACTAAGTACCTACCTACCTATATAATATTCAATATACAACATAATCCAAATTAAGAGGAAGAGTTTTTTTTTCAGCGACTGTTTTCACTATTGTAAAACGATTCTGTTGATTGCTATTTGAAAGTAAATCTGTTTTACAGAAACATGCATCATAATAATATATAGATATCTACTTTGTATATCAATATTTGCACAATCAGTACATAATTACTAGTATTATAATTTATACAACGCCCTGTTCCAATAAACTCTGCGTTTTACACTTAACTTATATTATGAGAAAAGGTAAATAAATAATTATTAACTAAAAATACCTGCATAATCTACTATATACAAACATTATATATTATAGAGTAAGATGAACTTAGCATCATTACTGAGATACAAATCAGACAGAAATAAAGTTATTTGAGGTTCAATATTGAATTCAGTATGCAAGGAGTCTTTTAAAATAGTGTGAAATTCGAAAATTGAAGTTGATCAATTATTACAAAAGTATATAACAGGAGAAAATGGATACTTAATCGGTGAACCACGTGGTGCAAGACTGCCAGCGTAGAAAAAATATTTGAAGCCTTCAAGACTGGCTCTCAACGTTGGAATCGAGACTAACAATATCGATAACCATACGAAAAGTAATGTAAGTAAAGCATGATTACCGAAATTTGTTTGGTGTAACTGAAGAATTCCCCAATCTTACTAAACATAAAAACCCCTTTAACAAAGATAAATTTGTTCATTTCTCTTAAAATAGTCAACACATTCCTGGAAGTAGGTTTGTACTAAATCCTTGACATGCAAAAAATGTTTAGTAAAATAAAAAGAAAAATACTGGATAAACCATAAATACTTATCTCCAAATAAGTATAAGATATTCGTTGTAGGTATAACATAGAAAATGGTATTTTAATTATAGATAAAGATGTGAATGCCTGATTTGAGTGTACATAATATATAAAAAATATTCGACTATTATGAATAAATGTGTAAAAACTATTCACAATTTGTCAAAGGAAATTTGAAAAGAACTGAATCATCTCGTATTCATGATAAGATTATAAATTAATGGTTCATTCGCTTTGAATCGAAATCAATAAAAATAATTGTATTATATAAGCGAGAAAGCGGTATAGCTTATATCAAAGATGGGTAGTGTGTTACTATGATAGGCCATCAAAATCCCATTAGTTACACCATTGGAAGTACCTTAGTTTACTATTATAGATAAGTTACCTACCTATCCAAAACACTACTGGAAGCGAGTATTTTTTTGTCGATATTGTACATCATATATTACAATTAAATCTAATTTCAAAGGCCACAAGACAACTTTAATAAAAAATATAATTCAGTTCGGTGGAACACTGGATATTACTTAATAAATGACTTAGATCATCGCAAGTAATATAACCCACGCTTTTGCAATACATCGAAAGGCTATTTATGTAGGTATGACTGGTAAAGGTTATTGAAGGATAAAAAACGTACGTTGGTATTGTATATATTATAAAAACGATATCTGTCTTCATTTAAAGTGAGCTTCACTTGACTACACTTCTTTTACGACACAATATTAGCTTCTTAATTAATTTTATTTATAATGTTCACTTCTCCATTGCTATAATATCCTAACTCTTTGTCTGTGTCGACCGTTGAGGTCAGCTCTCCTCGTTCTTAAATTATAGGTCCTCTGTCCTGTATTGTCACCTAGGCCATGTCTCTGCAGATTGTTTCGTCTTTGAACGGTCCTGGAATTCTTTGGTTGTCCTCTGGATGTAGGTAAGTCGAAGAAGATCCATGGAGATTGCTTGGTTTACCATGTGATCTGGCATTCTGCGTTCAACGTGCCCGTACCATCATATTTGTTATGTTCACAACGTACAAAATTTTATTTAACTAATTACACTCTCTATACGTGTTCTTTTATAATGTATAACGATAATTGGCATTCGATATATATTGGCATAATTTGTGATAAATTAATATTTTTTTTTCAAAAAAGAATGAATATGTCCTTGAAACAAGTAGGTATATATTATATATTCTCATACAGTCCCTAAATTAAGCATAAATCCCTGTAATAATAATTCATCTATGTCACATCTGGGGAGCAAGCTGGTCAACCGGCGGAATCCAAACCATCCATGTTTACCCATATCTCTATAATTTCTTAAGATGTTATAGAACTCCATTAGATAATTATATCCATAATATGGGTAAATATGGATGGTTTTGATTCCGTCTGTTGTCCAGACTTGCCCCCCTGGACAACTTCAGGCCCTCCAATTGATCAGTCCCTAATTATATTTCAGTGAAAAGTAAGATTACTTAGAGTAGGTACTTATACAACTTACGTTCCATTTTGAGTAAATAATATTTTTCTTATCCGCAGTATGCGTCCAATTAAATAATAGACAAATAATCAATAAAAATACTGTAAAACTCAAAAATACTTAATTATTTGCACTAATTGTAATACCTGCACACAGTGATTGGTTGTTATAGAACAGCTTGTCGAAGTATACCTACATTTTTTTCACAATTCGTGCGACAAGCTTTTTGAGAGAAAATAATTAAACATACAATATTAAAATTTTTAATATTTTATGCTTAGTTATTATTGGCATTAAATTACCTAAATGAAAAACCTAAATAAATTTTATTCGTTTTGATATATGAATTAAATATATTATGTTATTTTTAGAAAGGTTTTAGTTTATTATTTTTTGCATTATACTGTAGAATAATTATAATATCTTTATTATTGAATGAATGTTGTTTCAGTGACCTGTGGGACATCATCCTCGGGTGGAGGACTATAAAAGTAAGATTTAGAAGTAAAGACGGTGCACCATCAGGCCACTCGTAGGTGTCGCCATTATGACTTAATCGGTTCATAACCCTCATCGAATCCTACGTATCATAAACATGAGATTTTTATTCTGGGAATTATTTTAATGACTTATGACAGAGCGTTTCTTGATCTCTAGTTGCAAATTATGATTGCGCGATGGTTTATGGGTGTAAGAAAAGCTGGAGTAGGCATGATTTATCTTTTTGGTAATATTTATTATTATTTAGAAACGTTAATGTGATATTTTTAATAAATTTTTCCTTCGTTAAGTTAAACTTAGATAACCAACACAGAATTTCATCGATGACTTATTTTTGTATGCTGTGGCAGATGGCATTTACGTTATTTTTTGTAACAATACTCCTTTTTAGTTTACATTCTCTTATTTTGTTCCATTTTTATGAACTGTCATGGATAACCTTGTTTCAAAAAATGTATTTGAATATTAAATAATTCCAACAATTAAATCAGTCCTCGATGACTAATAACGAGAAGAATACCATAAAAGTAGTTGAAAACCAGATTTTCAATACCATAATAGGTAGGTCTAGCAAAATATAAAAGTTAGAAACCAGATTTGTCTTCCCATCCTAAAAGGGATGCGATGTATACCTACCTACATGTAGGTAGGTATAACATATTAATAGTTAAATACATTTTCTTAGCCCTGTTTCAACTAATAAAACTGACACACTACTCATCCTCGTGATGCCATTTGCCGCATTTATCGCATTGCCTTATATCAGCTATCTTCTTCTCTTCACAGCAATAACAATACCATCCCGCTTGCTTTTGTAAAGTAACACTGTTATCTCTAGAAGATTCCTTTCGAAGAGTGTGGTCCCATTTTAATTATGGTTGAGGACTTTTTATTTTTTCGCTGTCCTTCACTATAAAAAAATCTTTTATGACGGAAATCCCTCTGTAATTGTTGGTTTTTCTTCTAATGATTGTTTTCCTTTTTCCGTGTATTTAAGAGGCGTAAACAATCCAGTTCTTTTTAACTCAACAAGCATCGTATTTTCCTCATTTTCGTCAGAACTACAATTACCATTAACCATTCGGTAAAAACTTCCAATATGTATATCTACTCGAAATCTGCCGAATTACATATTTCTGCTGATGTAAATGCTAACAATATTGCAGTAGGCGATTTATTACAAGATCCTGAAGTCAATGGCCAGAGGAAGTAAGGAGGTGGCAAATTTCCTCTGTCAATAATCTCAAGTGCAGAATTAGCTGGAAATTTTGTCAACTCAAGGGATTAGTTGCTAGCAACTAGTAATACATTTGAATCATACTTTTCAAAATGCCACTCAGATATGGTTTCTATATAGTTATATAGTTAGTTGGGATATTAATAAAGAAAAACATACATTAATTAGCTTTTTAATTACCTGGGGATATATATAGACAGATAAATACCTGGGGATATATTATATAGACAGACATTTGCGATGGCAGGTACACATAGAAAATCTCACTAAGAAATGCAGAAAAATGATATATATGTTTTTGATATTAAAACTCTTGAAAATATTTACTATGCAATAGTACAAAGTAGTCTAGAGTATGGAATAATAGGCTGGGGAGGGATGGCAAAAACGCTACTTGCTCCGATTGATAGAACACAAAAATCAATAATAAAGGTAATGCACAGAAGACCTAAAAGATACCCCACAGAACAAATATATATAGACACTGGATTTTTGGATGTTAGACAGCTGTATATGAGACTGATACTGTCTCATTTGCATAAAAACACTGCTGAGTTCCAACCGGACTATATACTGATACATTGCACTAGAAACAGACATCAGCTAAGACCGCCACAACCAAGAACGACACATGCGCAGCGTCAATATAGTTTTTTGGCACCAATACTTGATAATAAAATAATGATGGATATTGAACAAAACATATCGCATGATGGGAAAAATTTCAAAGACCTCGTTACTCGTTGGCTGAAGCAGATTGGAAGAGAAGGATCTGCCTCGGTACTCTTAGATTTTTTGAGATAGAGGTTTTGGAGTTTTTTTTATCCTGGTTGTCGATGTACTAAGTGAATGGAGTATGTAAAAAAAAGAAAAGAAAACAAATCATATGATCGCAGAGTAGCCATAGAAATTCAAAACTAGTACTGTCTCAGAACAGACTATGTCTAGCGAGGCAGTAAAATTTCCAATGTGTGAAAAAAAATACATAATAATAATTGTAAAATTGTAATTAGGTAGAAACTAAAAAATAAAATTGTATTTTTGTTACTTTGTAATAATTTATTTATAATGTTGTTGGAAATATACTATTCATTCATTCATTCATTCAATTATGTTCTGTATATATTCTTGTAGGAAAATAATAAGTATACCCCGATTTTTGACATTTATCTTTAAAAAAATTATATTTTATTAAAAATTAAAGTAGATCAAAATATCTGGAAAAATACGATGTAACGTTGCGTTAATGCATCAGGTTAAGTCAATAAACCAAAAAACTTTTATTTCGCTATGGCGCTGAATGGAAATTTTTTTTACAAAACCTGAAGCATTAATGCAACGTCACATCATATTTTTCTAGATATTTTTGTCTTCTTCAATTTAAAAAAAAATATGTTGAACATACATTTTATTAAAAATATAAGATAAACGTTGAAAATCGGGGTATGCCATTATTTTTCTACAAGAACTTATGTAGGACATTATCAAAAAGTAAAGATATATTTTTGTTTATTAATACCCAAACTATCTAAATTATTTTCTTTTCAAAACGATTTGATAAGAAATAATGATGGTAGGTATATGACATTGAAAATTAGGTACGTTGGCAGCAGTCCCCTTCTTAAATCCAAATCATTGAATATTTTAAGATATTTAATTTTCTATACAAAACATGTATGTCAGGATAGGATAGTGTGAAGGTCAGTCCTTTTGATGTTATGTATGTATGTATCTAAGTATCAAATTCCCATGTATCTAAGTATCAGCCCCCCTAGACAACATGCCATTAAAGCTAAGCGTTATATCGCTAAGCGATAGAAATGTATGAAATTTGTGGCTGTCACGTGTTGTCATAGCGACCAATTTCATACATTTACTATCGCTTAGCGATATAACGCTTAGCTTAAATGACACCTTGTCGAGGCCCCCAGACTCCCGTAGATATTGGCCCTGAGTCAAATTGAAAACGCTGTTCGTTATCGCCAAGCGCTATTTTTTTTTTGTATGTGATTTGACGTTTGTTGTAGAAATTTTTTCTACAATAACAAACAACAAACGTCAAATCCCATACAAAAAAAATTAGCGCTTGGCGATAACGAACAGCGTTTTCAATTTGACTTGGGGGCATCGTGTATAATACAAATACAAATTATACGAAACTATCTCGTCTCTAAATTCAAATTTTACAAATTTTATTTTATTTTATTTTTTATTTGTTTTTATTTTTTTATATAGATTCTCGGGCAACTAACAGGTACTATGTCAAATAATTATTTGACACGCACCCAATAACCAGTTGCCACATTCTGGAGACTTACGATATTTATCGTCTCACAGATCCAGACTGAAGACACAATTTTAAAAACTGTGTCTCCACCGAGAATCGAACCCGGGACCCTTGGATCAGCAGTCAGATATCCAATTAACTGAGCCACGAAGGCCGACAAATATTTAAATATTTTTGAAAAACTTTGAGATGTACTACTGCAATGCTTTTTATAGAAAATTAAGTTATCTAGTTGGGGTGTTTCGGCATTTTCGGAATTAAAAAAAAATGGAAATATCGGCAGTGACACATAAATGTGTCACAAATTAATGTTTTTAGGTAGTTAACTTCTTCCTGAGATACTTTCTAGTGTTTTACACAATAAATAACATCTAACCCATGTTGTTAAATTAAAATACAATAACAAGTGTTTGAAAATTGTATATTGAAGGATTTGTGCTTTGTTTCTTCGTGTCAATTTTGAATAATGATTTGGTTTTATTCTTTAGAGATGCTACTTCTTCAAGGTATATTCTAATATGCTTGTATACAGACAATATTTTCGTTCCTACAATACCGTGTATATAAAAATATAATAACATAATGCCTACAAATTCCTACAATGTAGGTACTTATTTAGTTATTTGCAGACAAATAATAATCTTAATTTTTCTCATTCATTAATTTGTAGAATACATTACATTCACAATATTGTATAATTCAATTTCATAATGACTTGACACTTCAGCGTTTGTTTAATCTATATTTACTTAAATTTAATTTATAACTATTTCATCATTTTAAATAATTATAAGTTTTAATTTTAGTGCCAAAATTACCACAACGACAAAAAAGAATTTATTTTGATTCAATACTCACAACTTCCGTCTTTGTAAAAAAAGTTGTGTGTTTTTAAGACAGATGGCAGTTATACATACATAAATTAATACATTCTTTTGCACACTCATGTAAAATTAAGATTAAATTTAGTCTAAAAAAAATAATTACATTTTTTATATTTATTTTCTATTTCTCTATGTTGAAATAGATAAATGTGAAGAAAAAGAATATTTAATTGATTTTTTATTTGATTTCAAAATATGAGTACTTACGAAGTCAAGTATTAGTCTATTAAAAACCATATGAATCGTTGAATCGTAGTTGCTTTTCAAGTCTGTGAAAATGACGGGTGATAGTTCTGAAGGGTTAGTTTTTATTTTTCCATTTAAATATAATTTTGTACTTTTATGGAAAACTTTTCAAATGCACATTATATCTTTTATGTAGTGCTAATTTTCTTAGTCCAACCATTCTATAACGTCCCATTTTAATTTTAAGCGCTGTCATTTGACATTGTTTTCTCCCAAATTTATTTTTATCTACTTGAAACCATATTTCTGCAAATCATCTATTTTTTCAGTATAATTTTCCTGATATGGAGTTATTTTTATCTCTTGATTAATCATTCAATTGAGGTTATGTAAAAAAGTTGAATGTTTTTAGGGAATTACGTCCATCAAATATTGCTGTCATAAAGGAAGTTTATGATAGTGAAAATGCTTTGGTTAAATTTGAAATGGAATTGGAAAGAGCGCTTGAAGCCGGTTGTGCCGTGATTGTAATTGAACCAGAAAGATTGGCCGAGGAGACTTCGAAATGGATCATAGTAGGCAATGCTTTACATAAATTTGCTGTTTACAGTGGCCTGGCAAGTATTGTCACTGGTAAGTTTAATATTTAGTTATACCATTTATTACCTTTGTGAATACTATAATTATGTTATTATGTCTACCTTTATAAACCCAAAGCAACTATTGACATTTTAAAAATATAATTTTCAATATAGCATGTATGCCTTACGAAGTTCAAATTCTGTTACTATATTGTATTAAAAAGATATGCACACAACTTTATTGTGATTTCCCTAAGCTTCATGCCATAAGGTACTATGAATAATAAAATTAACTTAAAATAGCGATATTCTAAACAGTTCTGATAAGAACCAGATTTTATAAATAGGTACATATTTATTCATTCATTCTGAAATGCATATTTTATAGATATTCAAATAATCTTTTATAAGATTATCGATTGAAATTTTAGAATTAAAAGTATGAAAAAATTATATTTAATTTTATGTTCTACTTAATTTTAAGTAGAACGTAAATTTAATTTTAAGTAGAACGTAAAATTAAATATAATTTTTTCATAGTTTTAATTGATTATGGAGTTCTACCATGAAGTGACAGTGTCTAATATTGAAGAAATTTTAAAATATACGCCTTCTTGTGTGAGTTTGTATTTGTGAAAATAGAATGATTTAATTTTTAATATTTTTTGTCTTATTCTTACTGACCAAGAGCCAGCGACAGCCAAATTTACGTCATAAGACTGATTTTTTTCTGTAAAAGTTTACCACATAGTATGATACGATTGGATAATATGAATCCTGAGTAGTGGTGGCTTTTGGAGATAAAGTGTTGAAATTGATTGAAAATAGCTACCTATTTCAACACATCAGTTACAGTATGAAGCGTGATTTTTTTATATTTACTACAGAAGACTTATATGTAATTCACATCTGCCATTGACAGACACTTTGGTTAGTGGAAACCCTTATGATTTTAAATAACTTTAATGAAAAATAATTTATTAAACTTTAAAGGTGTCTCTCGGGGGATTTTCCACCAACCAAGTGTCTGTCAATGGAAGACGTGATTTCTCATAGTCTTCTGTAATAAAGATATTTTTTTTTCATTGTTTTTTTTTTTATTTATTTTCAGAAAAATTTTACATAATAATTGGGATCTCACTAGCCTAAAGGCTATCAGTGAGTTTCCCATACAAAAAGGTCAAGTACATGTTACATTCCTTAAGTTACAGTACTAAAATTATAAGATGGGATATATGTTTTTGATATAATTACTACTTATTAATGTGTCAAATGTTTTTAATTACTTTCTACAATAATTTTTTTAATAAGAATAGTTTGTCCATCTGAGAATTATCAATATATTTTGCACAACTTGTCTGGAATTATATATATTTTTTACATGTATTTTATATTCATTAGAGAACTAATGATTTAATATGACTCGATAAGTGCATAATTTGTTAACTGGGAGTATTCCTGTTACACTGAATATCATTTAATCATTATATCTTTACATTTAGGTAAATCTGATTTGGGTATTATTAGTTTAAACAATCTCACTTGTAATGATTTAACTTTGCCTACATACGTTTTAAATGATTTACCCCATACCTCTATGCCGTATAGCAGCGATTGTTAACCTCCGGTCGCGACCCAAATTCGGGTCGCGAGAGAATTTGAGATGGGTCGCGGGAAATCCCCAAACGACTTTAATGAAGAGGTTAAATTTCTTTTTTCGATACATTTTTAATATCGAATATTTTTATATTGATCAATAGGTCGATCGATGTCACTTCACTACTTATTTATGTGAAGCAGGATTTTCGTGCCTTGCTGTCATGAAAAATAAGTACAGAAATAGATTGGATCCTCAGCATGACATGCGGTGTGCACTTTCTGTAAACTTAACTCCACGTATCCATCTTCTTTGCTCAAAAATACAACACCAGGGTAGTCACTAATTATTTATTACAATTCTGCATTGTTTCATTTCAATAAAGAAAAATTCAATAATGTTGTGTATTTCTATATTTTTAATAACATCCTGTAATCCGTTTTATTATCACTGGAAAATAATATAAAACATTAGGGTCGCGGGCTTCAAATATATTTGTATTTTGGGTCGCCAGCCAAAAAGGTTAAGAACCGCTGCCGTATAGAATTAAGGATTCAGCAAGTGATTTATAAATTAGCTTTAATACTGTGTACAGAAAAATATTTCTTAAAACATATAGTTTAGGCAATACATTTCTAAATTTATTACAAAGTGATCGAATATGTGGTTGCCAATTAAAGTGTTTGTCAATTATCATATCTAGATAAATTTCAGATTCTACTTGAAGTATATTTTCACGTGGACAAGAACCAGTTATATATTTTTGTGTGTGTAGACATTCATAATTATGTGATTTTATAATTACTTGTTTTCTAGCCATGAATGGTGAGGATATATGTATAAGTTTAGTTATAAATTCACTATATAAACTTACACTTTATACTATAACTCTTCACACTTGTGAGACGTGTTTAAATATCAATTTTCAACACTTTTGAGGCTGTTATCTCTGAAAGCCATCACTACTCACTTCATATTACCTTGATGTGTCCGGATTCGTAGTGACCAAAAGTCGAGCCTGCTTACACTACGGTCGCTTCCCAATTCGGTACCGACCATCGCCGAACCACGTGACCGAGCCGGACAAGCCATACAGCCAATGAGAACGCCGGGACAACCAGCCAATCAGAGGGCGCCGGCGATCGCCTTGTACCGGCTCGGCGACGGACCGGTGGTCCGGTTAAGAAGAGACTGGTTTTCGCACCGTAGTCAGTTAGCAGTCAGTCGTGAATAGCCAGACAGTCGGGAATCGTCATTCGCAGCCAGAGAGAACAAGTCTACACCCACCAGAGGAATTCGAACGCTGGCCGCGGCCCGATGTGCTTTCATATCTCGGCCACCGCAAGCTCACGTTCGCCCTCTTCACTACTGAGGACCCTGGTTCAGGATGGCACAAGTCTCTACCAGCCGACACGGAAGATTCCAGGACTCCCCGGTTGCACCAAGGGCAGAGCACGCTTCGAACCCTCTGGCCCTGCTGCTAGGACCTTGGCCTCCCTCCACCGTCATCATCCACGCCAGGTTGACCATCGCCTGGGACTGAGATGGACGTCTAGTCCCAGCCCCATCATCAAAAGTCGAACCGTCTGCTGCAGACGAGTGGGACGAACCCCAGAGGCACCAGACCCGTGGCCTGCCCGCTAGGCGCCCGCCGCCGCCGCCGTCTCTAGCCTGGCCGCTACCGCCGTTTCGCCGTCTGGCCTGGGCCGTCACCGCCGTCTCAGACTCATCCTCCGACTCTTCTCCGTTTGCGACGTCCCTGGCCTGCTGATCGACATGCATTAGTGTTTTGTGGTTTAATGTATTACTTCGGACTTTCTTACTTGTTTTGCTGTGCTCCATGTATTTTTTTTATGTTTCTTGTCTTGTGCTTCTCATCAAAACAAAAAAATTGCAAATCGTCAACATTCAATGGTGTTTCACTGCTATGTCCTTTGGTTGTGGGGAACGGCTATGGCTTTATTTTACGCCTTGCCCTCTTTCCCCGCATATCAACCTAATCGTTTATCTTATACCGAAATGTGTAAACATACATCAAAAATCAATATTGCATCAATTAAACCCGCTTGATAGATGCAGTTTCCAACATAACTTTGAACCCTGCCTAAAAACAGTGATGACAAGGCGATATCTGTTGTTGCTTACTAGAGTGGCAAGCGCTGAGGTCCGGGCCTGCAAAGTATCCAATCGTTACCTGCTGTGGTATCCTTTTACAGAAAAAAATCAGCCTTTATAAATACTATTGCTATAAATTTTGTATGGGCCACTATATAAAATGACGTAAGTCTGACAAAAAGGCGTGAAATAACAAACAGTCGGTAACTATGGAAGTGTCCTACGTTACCAACTGCGAGTAGGGTACGGTGCGAAGCGAACGCGATCATTTCGTTTGATATTTACGCGCGAATTGGAAGCGGTGCCATATTTTTTTTAGTTATGTCAGAAGTGCGCTTCGCGCGCATGTAGGACAAAAACGCCGCGTGTAACAGCATCACATTGCTTCGCAATCGCGTTCGCTTTGAATCGCCTACGTAGGACATCGCGTTACATATTTTCACAAAAATTATAGTTTTGTGGTGGGAATGTCACCTTGGATTCTTTATTTGAGGAAATATGTAGTTGATACATTGTAAATTATTGTGAATTGCTCGCAGCACGGATCCATACTGTTTTATATTAAAATTATTGGAATAAGAACTCAACTGTCACTGACTCTATTCTTCTATTTTTTATATATTTGTAACTGGAATACATTGTACCCATATTCTATAATGTTTTTTGCACAATATGCTTTTTTTTATGTAATCTCTAAATTTGAGTCAAAAGAAAATATTTTGCTGCTCATATTAGATGCCTCACTACTGATTGTTACAGTTATTTAAATTAAATTAGTAATTCTGTATATTTAAATTTGGTTACTTAAATGATTGCAGGCTAGCTATGAATTTTCCAATTTATACCAATTAATTATATAATTTATATAGTGCTATTATTGTATAGCACTATATAAATTATATATTGGGTTCTTAAGTAAAAAAAGTTTATTAGGGTAAGTCCGGGGAGATGGCCATACGTAAGAGATGGCCCAGGGCCGTAATTTCTAAATTTGAGAACATATAGCGTTGTAAGCACGCTAGTACGACTCGCGTTGATGACAAGTTCGAACGTTTTCATATGCCGTCCCTAAAAAACACCGAAAAAGTGAGTAATTAAGCTTTTAATTTTGTGTTATATCATACCTTGTTGGTTGCCATCTTGTCAATTATATATTTTTGCGAGGAAGTGCGTTTTAACAACTAATTATTGAATTGATATATCTTGACGTTTAAATAACCTAAAAATCCGTAGCGCCATTGTTATATTTGGTTTAGATTATCGGGGTGGCCATCTAACCCATAAAATCAGGTGAGATGGCCAGCTTTTTTCAGGGTTTGATGGCCATAGTCCAACTATAGATTTATTCAAGAGAATAAATTTATCATAACATATCAACTAGTTAAAAGCCAAGTCGTATTTCCCGTGACGGACATTGGGCGATATTATTATTATTTATTATTATCGAGATGTCAAGCAGGCAGCAAAAAGCTGATATGCTTGAATGAGTCCAGTGTCACAGCAATCCATCCAGTCCGTTCTTAAATGAGTTAACACTCTCAGTAACAACCAGATCCTGAGGCAGCTTGTTCCAAGCATCCACCACTCTATTGCTCAAGAAGTGTTTGTACGGATTCTGACCAAACGCACTTCTATTTAACTTCAGGCTATGGCCACGCAAGTGCTCGTTTTGATTCTGAGTGTATATATGCGGGAGTTCAGGACAGTCATAATGATTGTTTAGCACTTTATATGTCTCAATGAGGTCACCCCTCGTTCTTCTTTCTTTAAGCGTTGTCAGTCCCAAGGCTTGGAGCCGCTCCTCATATGTCCAATCCTTAAGCCCCGCTCCCAGTTTGGTGAACCTTCGCTGCACTCTTTCCAGCAGTGCAATGTCCTTCTCAAAATATGGTGACCAAATTTGGAAACCATATTCTAATAGCGGCCGGACATAAGTCTTATACATTTTCACCAGTAATTCTGGGCTAATATTATTAAACGTTTTACGTATCAGATATGTCATACTGTTAGCTCGCTTTACTATACCAAGAATATGTTGGTCCCATTTGAGATCTTTAGACACTGTAATACCCAGATCCCTTTGGCTATTCACTGATCTGAGAATGGTTCCCTCCAATCTGTATTGCAGCTTGGGATTCTTTGGGCCAATATGGAGAGCTACACATTTGTCAGCATTGAGCTTTATCAACCATTTCTTGGTCCAGGACAACATTTTCTCGAGATCTTCCTGCAGCTGTTGTGAGTGAGTAAGTGGATTTCCAAAGAACTTGGTGTCGTCCGCAAATAGTTCCGAATGGCACTGGGTGTCTATTGTGAGATCCGATATGTATAGAATGAAGAGTAAAGGTCCCAACACTGATCCCTGCGGAACAGAGCTCAGAACTGGTCTCTCAGAAGATAGCTTATCTCCCACTCTCACCTGGAAATGTCTATCCGTCAGAAAATCCTCAATCCACCTAAGCAGCTTGCCACGTATACCAAGATGGTCCAATTTCAAGAGCAATCTTTTTATCGGAACAGTATCAAATGCCTTCTGAAAATCCAAATATATAACATCGACAGGTTCATGTCGGTCGAAGCTCAGGGTCCACCGATGTAAGCATAATAGCAAGTTAGACACAACAGATCTGCCCGGCATAAAGCCGTGCTGTTCTGCTCCAATAATATTGTTCTCTCTGACGAAGGCCCGCATCTGATCAACAATAATCCTCTCCATACATTTACACAGAACACTTGTTAAACTGATAGGACGGTAATTGCTCGGATCCAGTTTGTTTCCCTTCTTGTAGATTGGTGTGATAGTTGCCCTCTTCCATTCCATAGGGATCCTTCCAGTGTTAAATGAGTTTCTCATCAAATGCGTGATAGGTCGACACAGGGACTCGGCACATCTCTTCAAGACAATTGGAGGAACATTGTCTGGTCCCATGGATGAGTGCTCGTCGAGGTTACACAATACTTTTTTTATGAGATCTTCAGAGAAATTAATGTCGCACAGTGTGTTATTAACTCTTTGAATTCCTTCAACATCTGGGAGTGGACCATCTGGTTCTCTAATAAACACCTTCTGAAACTGATCTGCAAATATATTTGCTATCTCTTCACGAATTGATGTTGTTCCTCCCCCCTCAACATTCAACACGGGAGGAACATTTACCCTCGAGGACAGTTGCTTATTCACATAATTAAAAAAAGGTTTGCTTCCACTCATCACTATTCTCTCCTCAAACTCTCTATGACAATCTCTCATGAAGGATGTAACTTTGTTATTCTGCTTTCTATAAATGTATGTAGTTTAGAAAGTATTCTTCATCTAAGTATAAGTATGGATCTTCGTGGCAACTGGACGGAAGAACAGTTACGATGTGCAATAAATGCTGTTCGAAATGAGAATACTTTCGTAAGTACCTTCGGTATCCCAAGAAAAACATTAGAAAGGAGACTCAAATTAAACAATAAGAAGAAAGGAAGTATGGGACCGTCTTGTGTTCTTGGCACCGATAATGAACAACGTCTGGTTAAATACATTAAAAACATGCAAAAACATGGATATCCATTGACAATTGACGGTGTTCAGAGTATGGCATATCGTTTTGCAGTTCAGCTTGGAACAAAGCACAGATTCAATAACACAACTGAAAAAGCTGGATATGACTGAATATGTTCTTATCTAGGAACACCGACATACCGACATATCATTAAGAAAATCAGAAGGTTTTCCATTGGCCAGAGCTCAAACCATGAATCAGACTGAAGTTAATGATTACTTTAAGCTTATGGAAGGTATCATGCAGGAGTATGAACTGTTCAATAAACCAAGCAATATTTTTAATATGGACGAGACCGGCCTTCAATACAACAACCGACCCAGCCATGTTCTTGCTGAGAAGGAGTCAATGGCTGTATCAACTGTCACCTCCACGGAAAAGGGTGAAACAATCACTGTAATCGCTTGTTGTAACGCTGAAGGAGTCTTCATACCACTTGCATGCATAATGAAAGGAAAAAACAAGAAACTGCAGTTCCAAGATGGTATGTCACCAGGCTCAAAACTTGAAAAAAAAGAATATGCAAAAATGCAAGGAAAAGGCAAGGGACTTGGCAAAAAAACTAAAAAATAGGTATGGCTATCAATCCTGTTGTACTATGGCCATATATAACGGATACTCCGGGAGAGATGGCCAATTGAACTTTTTTTTGTTATTTTTTTTCATCATTTGTTTCTTTTTATAATTGTATCTCTACTAAAGAATTTTGTTTGAAAATGAATAAAGTTTTTAATGCAACTATCAATGGAGTTTTATTTACTATAACTAAGGAAAAAAATGTCTTTAAAAAAACTATGGCCAACTAACCCGGACTTACCCTATTGAAATCTTTTACTGAAATATGTTGAATTACTTATTTAATTTCAGGATTTGCTTCCAAACCTCTGGTATGTGTACCTTTTGGAGTATTTTCTGTCCTGTCTGCCGGATGCTACACCCTATCTTGGCAGTCGGATCCCTGCTGCAAGTATCAAAGGGAAAAGAATCCCAAGAGATTGGCTCACCTTCCAGTATTATCTGAACTGACCTCAGCGTCCCCTCTAGTCTTAGTGCGAACCGACAATACAAAGAAAATATTCCTCCACTGTTCCATATCTCTGGCTGCTGCCATAGTATGTTTGTGGAGAGTATGTAAGATTTTTAAGTGATTTATTAGATGCTCTATCTGAAATTTAGGCTGCTTCTGCGTTACTAGATTCACATAGAAGTATGAATAATTATTACATGCAATACTATTCCAATTGTCTGTGACTTGAGACAATATCCCCTCAATTGGGGAATATGTCTTAGCTACTCTAATTATCCAATGTTGTTACAAATATGCATCTTGTTGGAATGTGTTAGGATCTTTAAATTGTACATTAGAAATGTATGCATTTGTTATAATTGATTGATGATATTAAAACAAATGTATTAGCTTATTAAGTGATCTTAAGACTTCTAGTAGTAGTCTATTTTTTTAAGTCCTTGAAAACTCCTTTTATTAACCTACATATATACATACTATGTATCTATTCTGGTATTTTATAACTAGAATTTTTCAAAAGTTGAAAATAAAGAATTTGTATTCTTAAATTGATTTTAAGATTACGTAAGCTTTATAGTTCTGTTGCTTTCAGTTATTATTTATTAAATTGCAAACACTATCATTTATAAAATATGAAATGCAGAAAACTTGGAAATAATGTATACATTTGTTAAGCTTGTCATTATTTAATATATGTTTTGAGAAAATATACTAAAAATCCAATCAATCAACCAGTGTAATATAATAATACAGTTGACCCGCGGTAATCCGACTAACATTTTGCAAGGCAGTGTCAGATTATAAAGTATAGTGCATTCAACATAATAAATAACTCTTTCAGTTTTTTTGTATTGGTAAGCTTGCATACGGAGTTGCTAACATTTTAAATATTTCGCTTCTCTGTAAATTCATGGAGACTTTGCTTTTATAAATAAATTTAAAACTCATTTTATTTTTTTAAGTTACGTCAATTTTTTTTATAAATACTCTTACTTTGTGACGAATACTACATACCAAATTTATCCAACTTAGCGTGTCTCTTCTGGCAAATTTTAGTTTCTCTTACATCTGTAAACACTAAAAAATCTTATCAATGTAAAAGATAAAAAGGAATTAATAACTAAAACACACTATACTGCCAAAGACCCCCTGTAGTATGGAACGCTTTGAAAAAAAGTACCTTGTAATCTGACAAATTACATATAAAAATGGTAAGATTCTATATATACTACAAAACATATGATGTGGAATTTAGTAAATTCAACAGCACAATTTGACAACGTAGGCATGTCAGATTACCAGGGGTCCACTGTATTAAATGTGAATCAATTTCTTGATCCACGTCTATGACCAGAGAGGTTTTTATGTCTTACACAGTAGAACGGTATGTCAACAGATTTTTTGTGTCAAAGCAATTTGAAAAAAATATGTTCCATATCGATGCTATAAATCTATTTTATATAACTAAATATCAAAATGAATGGAAACAGTGTGGACTGTTTATTCATGTTCCCATGCGGGGCCGGGTCTGATTGTTGATTTGAAAAAAGTATGATGAATAACTAATTTTTTTATACCCTTTGTGGCTTAGGAAAATTGATATAATTTACTATTTTGTTGTTGTTTCAAAAGACTTCACGAAAAATGAGTTTTAATCCAAAACATTTTACTTACAGCAATTCAATGAAATACGAATTTTATATATTTATTCATCTTTTTTTTCCTTATTTGTTTTTTATTCTTCCTCTTATCACAAATGAAATCTCATTGATTTCTGTTGTTTTTACTTTTTATATTGATAAAGTTTCATAAAATCATTTGTATTCAAAACTTAAATATTTTATGCAATGAATTGACAATATTTTATAAATTTGAAAATGAAAAACCTTTTATGGCTTAATTATTGTTTAGGTAAATAAATATGAACACAATAAGTATTTAAAAATGTTCATTTATTATTTTCATGTGTTACCTTTTTTAGACCACATCTCAAGGCATGGTGTATTTGATTTTAAATATGACCTATTTTTTTTAGTCTAGAATGTATATTTTACAAATAATAGCTGTACATTATTTAATATTTTCAGAGTATAACTAAAATAACTATAGGAAAATGAGATAAATTGTGTATATGAATTGAAAAGTCATTATTGAATTGTTGAAATAGTTTTCAGCCTATTAACACTTATGTGCTGAATAAAAATTGGCACAAAAATGTAAAATACTTGTTTTTATTGCATATGTTAATAAATATATTTTTATCGTAAGTAGGTATATATTTCCCAGGTTTAGACTGCATAGGTATTATAAATATTCAATGTAAAAAAAATTCTCAATGAATATTGTGAAAATCTTATAAAAATGCTGTACAAGCAAAGAAATCTCCAAATTAACATAATATTATGATTCAACTCTTCGAAGCATGTAATTTATTTGTAAATATGAAAAAGATTAAATATTGTTACAGCAAAGTATCCTTAGTTTCATTTTTAAATCAACTGTATCCTTTTTGAAACAATTTTGATAAAAAATTGAAAATAACTAAAAATGTGTAAATAATGAATATGGCAAATTTACAAATACTATTTTGTTTGAATCTAATTTGCCATTTAACTTTATAGGATACGGTTGTCACATATACATGACGGGTGTCATCTCTAGATGGTACGCACATCGAATATTCCCGTCCGCAGGTACCGCAAGTTCTTTCTCATATCCGTCGTCAAAAGATGACAATAAGGTTTTAATGAAAATGTCAGGCATGTATTTTTTAAATTGTCATTCAAAACTAAATTTTAATAATTGGTAATGGCTACAATAAATGGTACATTTTCTGTGTTTTTACAAATAGTTTTCAAGTATGACTTCAAAACATTTTTGCATAATTCAATGTAGTGTTCAACAATGATATATTACAATAGTTCATGTTGTTCCATAAATAATGAAGGAAGACCAAAGATATTATTATAACATGTATACATATCAAATAACTAATAGACATTGTAATATAAATGAGCTAAAATAATCGTTTAAAAATAAATTGATTGCGAATATAAAAACAAAGATTCTTATAAAATACATTTTTGGCATTTATATTTGACTGTTTCTTAAGAAAAGCAATGGGAGTATGGAGGTTAGTAATGTGTATTATTTTTTATGTTAGCATTTTTTTTACCCGTAATATACAGAAGTTTTAAGTTAAACATTTTACATATATACTATATGAAGTTGATTTTATCTCAATGATTATGTGATATATGGCTTTTTTTATAGAGAGCATGTCTATTTCTAAAATATAGTTCATTAAAGGTGTACCGATCCTCTTTCACTTAGCTTATGCCAACACAACATTCACCAAGAAAAGTGATGTTTTCCTGACAGGAAGCGAAATAAACAACTCAACTTAATTTTTTTTTTTAAATCAAACAATGTACCCATTCATACATTATTATCAGTTGGGGTGGTTATACACTGCAAACCTTGGGATCTTTTGCGCTCCCCATACTTGCTTACCGATACATAGTCATTATCAAGAGAGAATAAAACATACTGATTTTTAGCAACAAATCATAAACAAAAGTATAATTATATAATATTTATCATGTATATGTAACCTTATCAAAATCTTTGTAATATACATATATGTGGCATAGTGATCAAGTCGTTTGATATCTCTGATGATGTCATAAGAGTTGAATCTTAACACGAAAAAAATAATTCGCACAATTCAATGTTTTTATATTATTCTTTTATAATGCATGTTTATCTACAGTTTGACAATCTGCATTGTTGCTTCTTTGTCTTTTTCTAGAAATTTTACTACTTATATTAAAAATGAATTCTACATAAAGATCAAGAATTTGCCACAAGCCTTTATATTGATATTTGACAAAAAATATGGGGTGCCTGCTGCCAGTGTACCTATTTCTTCAATTTGATATTGCGTCATTACCATTTAATTAAAGAAGAGAAAAATATATCATGATATATGCATTAATGCTTCAGGTTTAGTAAAGAAACCTAAAAACTTTTATTTCTAAAAAAATAAATGTTTTTTAGGTTTCTTTACTAAACCTGAAGCATGCAAATGTCAATACATATTTTTCCAGTTTTTTTTTCTTTTCTTCAATTAAAAAAAATATATTTCTACACGCCTTATTAAAAATATAAAATAAATGTAGAAAATCAAGGTACGCTATTATTTTTCTACAAGAATTTATACAGAACATTATTAAAAAGTTAGTAAAAGGAATATTTTTCTTTATTAATATCCAAACTATCTGTCATTTTTTTGTCAGAACAATTTGATAGGTAATAACGATGGAAATTCAAATTAAAAAATAGGTTCGCTGGCAGCAGGTGACCTCTTTATTAATTTGTCCCATTCATAATTTTTTTTAAATGTTTCATTGTGTTACATACTGCATTATTGTTTTACACAGTTTTACAAATCCCAAGTATTAAAATAAGTGTTTTTAAATAAAGTAGTTATATGTTAAAAGGTATACAGAAAAAAATAGTAATAAATTTGTTTTTGGTTAATAAAAATAATCCATTTTTTAGTTTCACTTAAATTAAATTGTCGTTAGACTTCATCAATGGGTGTCCATTATTTTTTGGTTGAATTCTATTCACATTTATTTTTTGTTCACGTTTTGTGAACAAACTTAATAGTCGGATTAAAGAGAGTTAATCCACAAAAAAAAATTAAGTGAATTTGCAGACCCTTTGCTGTTTTGAACTCTTATATCCTAAGTACAATCAGTCAAATAACATCCAGAATCAAAAATATAAAAATTACAAGTGCAGTGCATTTTTGATAGTAATTATTATGTTCTAAGCTTAAGTTACACAATGTTAAATTATTTTAAGTTGGTTAATTATATTTACAAATTTCCTTAAAAACATGGAATATCAAGTCTTAGGTGCAGAAGACTTTTCTTTGATCATCATAATGAAACTATACAATGATGGAATAATACATCTAATTGCCACAACTAGTCTTGTCAGAAGTGACGCAATCATAATGTCATCTTTTTCAAGAGCCACAGCTCTGAGGGTCTCCTTTGCAATTGACTCTGGTGAACTGCCAGATTTTGTTGTTTCGTCCATATCTGTAAAATCAACATTAAAACCTCTTTAATATTATATAAATTAAAAACAAGCTGCATTACGATGAATATTTAAATTATGTAAGTACCTAGGTATAAGGAAAAACTAAACATCTCTTGGCCCGTAAAGGTGGCAAATTCATTTCATTAATTTTTTTTACTGTTTGCAATTAAGGGGATTTTATTTTGATTACATAGATAACTAACACATGTCATGTGATAATCAAATGAGCTTATGGCATTCATACATTCTACTTTTGTACGATTTCCTTCATTTCTTAAAATTCAGATTTTTGTAAAAAAACCATAAATGTGTTTCTATGCTATGTTCTTCGACCATGAATGGTAGAATCATATATAATCTGTAAAATAAGGTTGGCATTCGAAAATCTTTTGACAAATTACAAATTAATTAGAACACATCAAATACAAATCATTAGTAGAGACCTGAATTATTCATGAACGCGATAATCCTGAATATATTTGCGAATTTTGCACATATTTCATGAATAACGTGAATTTATTTTTTTTTGTGAATAATAAGCAATTTTGCAATATTTTATCAAATAACGCGGAAGAATACCGAAATTTGACTCTGCCAGAACATTTTCATAAAAAATACACGGAAATTTAACCACTGAAGACAACATTAAAAAATAATTATTGTAACTATGAAATAATTATTGTAATTATTGCGGGTGAAATCTATGCAGTGAATGCATAAAATATAGTTTAATTAAAATAAGACAACATGACTATAAGAATTTGTTGACAAAATAAGCTATGTATATAATATGGATGCCTTACACTAAATTTCAAATCGTATTGATTTCTATCCTCCTATAATACTGTTTTGTCACAGAAGAACAAACCTAAAAAATAACATCTTATCTACCATGACGATTCTTAATTTTGAATCTAATTAAAATTTTATGAAATAAATTTTGTTGTTTTTTACATATAAATAAATGTGATTTATATAGATAATTTCGTTTTTAATAGTGTCTTTTTACTCTCCACACTATGGAGTAGGGGAGAGTCATGATTTCACAATTTTAAAGCGTATTTTTTTTACATCAATTTCTCAACGGGTATCATGTAAAGAGTGTGCACACTGTGTTTCGTCATGATGTGTTTGTATGTACGGCGTACGGAAAATCCTTTTTGTGTCCTCTCTACAGCCCAAACTATAAGTCCGATCGACTTCATATTAACTTCATATTAAGTGCATAGACCTAGAGCTGATTAGTTTTCCATAGACAACTTTTGATTTCTTCTCTATGAATTCATCATTTACGTTGTTTTTTTTGTGTCCTCTCTGCAGCCCAAACTATAAGTCCGATTGACTTCATATTGATATCATATGTGTTAAGTCCATAAACTTAGAGCTGATTAGTTTTCCATAGACAATGGTTCATTTTTTTCTCAATGTTTCTTTATGATTTCATCTATTAAAACTGAAAAAATGCTCTCACGACCTGGAAATTAGAGATATTTTAATTTGGTTTCAACTATTTATACAACACCGAGAATCTTCATAAAATTGTATACAAAGTTGGCCAATGTTAAAAGAAAAATATTCAATGGTTTCAAAAATTTTATTTACGGGCTATTTCACCACCTCTGGATAAAGTGTCCGATAGCCAATCTAACACAAATCTAACGGATAAACCGAAAAATGCGTTTCACGACTCTCTGATAAACTTTACTTTATCCCATGGATAAAGTTCTAGATATGTTTTCTAGCGGAATAGGTTCGCGATAAGTGATAGATAAGTTAAACTGAGTATAAGTTATTTTTTAAATGATCGAAATTTATGACCAAATCGACGATGATATCGTATTATTACATAATACGAGACAAAATCGGCGTCAGAGATTTATTCCAAATGCGAAAAGATTATTTTTCGGAGTTCGACAATATTGATTTCAAGGCGAGGTTTAGATTGACGAAAACGTCTGCACAGAACATTTTAGGACTCATAAAAGAAATTATTTTTTCTTATATCTTATTTTCTATAACATTTTTATTTATTTATTTATTATTATTAAAAATAACAAAGAAAAATACACAATACAACAATATATACAATTTTTAAAAAGATACATTATAATTTTGTTTTTTTTTTTTTTATGACTCAACTTCAAAAAGAGTTTTCTCGTGCTTTGAAGTGAGTCACATTTCACAAATCTACAAACTATCTAATCTATTTATATACATACATCTTAATCTAGGCACTAATCTATTTACAATAACATACATATTTAGATACAAACATACATAATATTATATATAAAGAGAGAAAAAAAAAATACAAAATTGGTCTGTAGAATAAATAAAAATACACAAATTGAAAATAAACAACACAATGTTGACAAACTAAATCCACCAACACGTTGATGTCATCCTCTCAGAAATTCGTAGCTCTTTCTCTTTTATACATTCTCAAAATATTTGAAATATGTTGTTTTGTGTCCGCGTGTTCGTTTTGACCGCGTGTTTATTTACCGTTGTCCATTGTTTACTGCGACTTTTTACGATTTACAATGTGACTACAATGTGAGCTTTATCAACCCATAGACAAGACCATTGAAATAGATGAAATTACAACGTTGCCACCCTTTATCCGTCGGATAACAAGCTGTAAGAAATTTGTAGGTGGTGAAACGCTCGCTTCATTTATCCTTAAGATAAATTTATCTTATGGATATTTATCTAGAACTTTATCCAGAGGTGGTGAAATAGCCCGTTAATGGATTTTTGTATGAAACTTATATGTAACAAGAGAATTTTTTTTTTTTTTTATGTTTGACAATGTTCAGTTCTTTGATTTCATATTGATATAGAACTGATTAGCTTTTCATAATATCATAAAATTTCTTCATTTCATCATAAAAATCGTTAGAAAATTTATATTCCTGGTAGTAAAATATTAGAATGAATAAAAATGTAAATTTCTTATGTATGGAAAAGTTCAGTAATTTGATTTCATGTTATAATGTAAAGAACTTGAACAAAGAACTGATTAGCTTTCCAAAAATAACAAAAAAAATTCTTCTTTTGATATCACGAGTCAAAATTTTCAAAATTCTCTAACGCTCTTTAAAACAAAATTTATCTGCTTTTATTAAAATATTTCATACAACATAAGCATTATTCACCATACTGCATTAATAGTTTGTCTATCTTAATATAAATATATAGTATCGTTAGAAAATTTATATTCTTGGTAGTAAAATTTAGAATGAATAAAATATTTCATATAACATAAGCATATTTTACCATATTGAGATTGTCAACTTTTGAAGAAGAAAAAATAAACGCTTACTATGATGTGGAGGGGACTCTAATTTTGGTGGGGGTCACGGAGACGCATATTTTTGCTGGAAATATGCATCATACAAATACCGTGTAATGCCACAGTTACAACCATCAGTAACACTACCAATAGTCCTACTCCTAGCGTCCTCGAGTGGTCTTAAGATCCCGCGAGTCCCGGGCAATGTGGCCACTGGCAATGCCATCAGCCATAGCAAATAGGAGAGGATGAACGGCGATTCTCTGGCGCCTCAAAACTGGAATCCCCAGCTAAGGGAAGGAAAACCCCGACAGAAAACCACCCAAGCCAGGTCTTATGCTACAACGTGCCTAGGGCTGAATGGCACCGGGGTTATATGGTGTCGCAAGCGTTGTGCCCTCCGGAAACTGGTCCGAATCCGGAGTGTAAGTAGGACTTGCCATGACGTGGGGCTCCGTTATGGTGGACCGTCTATTTCCCCTTACTTTCCTAAGGTCTGGAAGTTGCCTTGTCGACTGAAGGACCGTACGAACCAGATGAATACAAATAAACCAAAAAACCCACCTTCGTCCTCCCGAAAGGGGGGGCCTAGACTCGCCTACACAGGGGAGTCATTATCAACCGTAGCCGGAGGTAATACAGCTATTCCCGCCCGAAAGGGGGGACCAAGACCCGTCTGCAAAGGGGGGTCGCCAACCACGATAGAAGCATCCAATGAGGGGGAGAAGGGGAGACTGCTGCATGAAAGTGGTTCAGATTAATCTGCACCACTCGAAGGCGGCGTCTGCCGCATTACTTCTCCGCCTCTTAGAAAAAGGAGAAGATGTTGTCTTAGCCCAAGAACCATGGGTTGTCAAAAATCTAGTGGCTGGGTTAAAATCTAAAGACTACAGAATCTTCTATACAAACAATAAAGGTAAGCCAAGGTCTTGTATTCTTATAAAGAAGGAGCTCAATGCCTTTAAGGTGTCAGAGTTCTGCAACGAAGACATCACGGTGCTGGCAGTAGAACTTCAGTCCCACACCATTTGGCTGATTTCTGCCTACCTAGCACATGATCACGAAGAACCGCCCCCTCCAGGTATCCTTCAACAAGCCATACATAGAGCAGAAGATGAGAGGATACCTGTGGTGACAGGTGCAGATGCCAACGCACACCACACAATCTGGGGCAGCACGGACACAAACGAGAGAGGTGAGTTAATTTTTGAATATATTTTATCACATAACCTCGAAATTTGTAATATAGGTGATACTCCAACATTTATTACCGCAATAAGGCGTGAAGTTCTAGACATAACAATTGCCAATGAATATGCTGCCGAATATGTAAAAGAATGGAAAGTCTCAGCTGACCACTCCTTCTCTGATCACCAGTACATTGAATTTAACTTAAACTTTCAGAAACCAGATAGAGTCATGTACAGCAATAGAAGGAACACACAATGGGATAAGTACAACACTGCCCTCAGTGAATTTCTTTCTGAAATACCAACCAAACCCTCAACAACAGAGGAATTGGATAACATGGTAAAGACCCTTACTAATGCTTGTAACCAAGCCACCAGGGAATCGTGCCCGGTGCGTATAGCTAAAGGGAGAAAAAGACCACCATGGTGGACAGAAGAGATAATTACCCTAAGAAGGGAATGTCGCAAACTATTTAACCTAGCCAAGAAAAACAATGAATGGGAAACTTATAAGGCTAGTCAAAGAGTTTTTAAGAGTAAAGTAAAAACGGCAAAAAGAACCTCATGGGAAGATTTCTGCACAAAAATTGAAACAATCCCTGAGGGAAACAGGATTCGCAAAATCCTAGCTACGGATCCAGAGATGCCTGAATATATAAAGAAAAACGACGGCAGCTGGACCTCAAGCAGCTCTGAAACATTAGAGCTATTAACAGAAACACACTTTCCTGGATGTAAACTCGACATGCCTAGGGAAACCGTCCACCCGATAGGGGGGGCGCAGACCCACCTGCAAAGAGAGGGCATGCCTGAGACAACAAACCAAACCAGGAAACAGAAAAACTCCCAGAAATTATTTAATACAGAAATGATTGCTTGGGCAATTTACAAGTTTGAACCATACAAGTCGCCAGGTCCGGATGGTATCATTCCAGCGGAACTGCAAGCGGCCTCGGAGACTGTCATACCCTGGTTGGGGACAATCTTCGAAGCATGTATAGAACTCTGTTATACCCCCAAATTATGGAGAGAAGTAAAAGTGGTGTTCATACCCAAAGGTGGAAGAACATCTAATAATACATCCAAGGATTTCAGACCAATCAGTCTATCCTCGTTTGTCCTTAAAACGCTAGAAAGACTCATAGAAACCAGAATAAGGGGTAAAATAGAACCTTCAAAGTGGTCAGAGTCTCAACATGCGTACAGCAAAGGGAAATCTGTAGAAACAGCATTACACACCCTGATACACAGAATCGAGAAATCGATGAAGTATAAAGAGTACACACTGGTCTCCTTCCTAGACATAGAAGGAGCCTTTAATAACATTAAATATGAAACAATGACTCAGTCTCTGAGGAAATTGGGGATAGAGACTTCGCTCATAGAATTTATCGACAATATGTTGAGAAATAGAGTTATAAACTCAGAACTTGGGGGCTCAAAGATAAAAAGATACCCGGTGAAGGGAACACCCCAAGGAGGCGTTCTATCACCTCTTTTATGGAATCTAGCCCTAAATAAACTGTTGATGGAGTTAGACGACACCGGGGTCGGAGTAATCGCTTATGCAGATGATCTCGCCATAGCGGTGTCCGGTAAGATCCTCAACATACTCTCATATCTCTTACAGAGGGCACTAGACAGGATAACTCAGTGGTGTATTAATAGTGGGTTGGGAGTGAACCCAAAGAAAACAGAGTTGATCCTCTTTACAAATAAACGGGTAATCCCGGCATTTACATTGCCAACCCTAGAAGGGGTGACATTAGAGATCTCAACTCAAGCTAAATACCTAGGTCTGATCCTGGATAGAAAACTGAGCTGGAAGCCTAACACGCAGGAAAGAGTACGGAAAGCTACAAATGCACTGTACACCTGCAGAAAGATCGTGGGAAAACGATGGGGACTACACCCCAAGATAACCCACTGGATGTACAAGGCGGTCATAAGGCCAGTCATGATGTACGGAGTGGTGGTATGGTGGCACTGCTTGAAAAAAGGAGTGCGCCTAAAAGAGCTGGCAAAAGTTCAAAGACTAGCAGAAGTGACAACCACTGGCTGTCTGAGAACTACACCATCAAAAGCCCTTGACACCATCCTGCATCTGATGCCGCTTGACCTCCTAGGAAAACAAATGGCAACGAAAGCTGCCATAAGAATGAATTGTGTCAACCCTTGGAGGGAGACACACATTGGACACTCCATGGTTCTTCAGGAGTTCAAAAAGCCATCCGAAGGTATCGACTATGTCATTCCCAAGCCTTTCTTCGAGAACAGGTTCTCAACCCAAATCCCCTCGCGGGAAATGTGGAAGGAGAATCTAATCCGTCACGATGAAGCTCAGGTGTTTTTCACTGATGGGTCAAAACTGGAAGGTAAGGTGGGCGGAGGAGTCTTTTCGGAGCAATTAAATATTAACATTTCTTTCAGGTTGCCGGACCACTGTAGTGTTTTTCAAGCAGAGATCTTGGCAATCCAGGAAGCAGTAGAATGGATACAAGGCAATGCAGTATCAAACAGCATTGTCCGTATTCTCACAGACAGCCAAGCGGCTATTAAAGCCTTAAAAGGCGTAAGTACTACTTCTAGAGTGGCCCTGAACTGCCGCAACATCTTAAATGGGGCAGCGGAGCGGTTCAATCTACAAATCATGTGGGTGCCGGGTCACAGTAATATAGCGGGGAATTGTAGGGCAGACGAACTTGCCAGAGCAGGTACCCTGTTATCTCTAGACAATATCAAACACAGACCTGGAGTCCCCATGGCAACATGTAAACTCCGGGTCAGTGAGAAAATTATTGCTTGTGCTGACCAAAGGTGGTCTGAGGAGAGCACATGCTCCATTGCCAGACAAACATGGCCAAAATATGATCTCAGAAGAACCAGAGAAATACTCTCGTTCAGAAGAGACTCACTCGCCAGAGTCATATCAGTATTAACGGGACACTGGGTTATAGGAAAGCATGCCAGAAGGCATGGGCTGGAGGCATACGATTACTGCAGAGCATGCCAAGACGAGGAGGAGGAGGAGACGGTGGTCCACTTTCTCTGTCACTGTCCTGCTCTCTCTAGAATTAGGAGAAGCTCCTTGGGAAGTTTCTTCTATGATGATTTAATTGACATAGCGTCGGCCGACATTGCAGACATTATGACATTCATTTGCCGCTCAGGCTGGTTCAAGGGGGATGAGTGAGTGGGAGTACAGCCCCAATGTGGTATCACAAAGGGCCAATCGGCCTAAGTGTGTTCTCCTCAAGAACTGCCACCCGCAAAAAAAAAAAAAAAATGATGTGGAGAGTTTAGTGTTGGCCACAACCCACTCGTTTTCAATTATTTAGGCATATTTTCATTTATAGTGAAAAAAAAACTTGCAAATCTAAATCATATACCTATTGATTTCTCGTAATTTATAGAAGATACCATCGTTTTCTTAAAATTGTTTACTGAAAAATAACACCGATTTCATAAAAATAACAATACTTTTAGCTTTCTTCAAAAATAACACCCCTTTTCCAAAAAGATAAATGGAATAATAACAGGTTTTGCTTTTTTTACAAAAATAACACCCCTTTTTCAAAAACAATAAATAATAACACCGCTTTTTGCTTTTTTACATAAATAACACCCCTTTTCCAAAAATTAACGCAAATAATGACACCACTTTTCTACAAAAGTAACACACCTTTTCCAAAAAATAACATGAATAATGACACCGCTTTTCTACAAAAATAACACCCCTTTTCCAAAAATTAACGCAAATAATGACACCGCTTTTCTACAAAAATAACACCCCTTTTCCAAAAAAATAACGCAAATAATTCAGGTCTCTGTCATCGGTGAATATTTTAATATACTAATATTGAAGTTTTTTTCAATGGTCTAATTTTAAACATTTGTACATGATTTTAGGAACCTACTTAAACAAGTATTCAAACTTGGTTAGTTAATATGTCCTTGTTTGAAATCATCAAATTGTGTTGAAGAAAAAGAATCTGAATTTTTTGTACAATTATGTATTTAATGGTTCTTACAACTAACCTCAAGAATGGAAAATGCATGCATTATTCTTTATTCAATTAAATACAATTTGAATTTATAAATATTTTATGTTTATCCTGAACCATTGACCTTTACAAAGAATTTGTAAATTTATGATAAATAGAGTCAACAATACACCAGTCCACAAAATGACTGATTACATTTTATAATGGATTTATCGCTATTTATTTTTATTTTCAATTTTTCTCCAGGGTTGCAATTACATATTTGAATTGATATTTCATTTTTCAATTCTAGTTGGCTATTATCATTTTTAGATTATATTTTATGGAATTGTTTCTTTATAGGATATTTTTATCTTTTTTTAAAGAATGAATATGTCCTTGAAACAAGTACACACACATCCTCACACATTCCCTAAACTAAGCATAAATGGTTGTACTATAGGTGAACGAAATCGGTCGTGGCAGGATTCAAACTTGCGACCTCTGAATTACTGACCCAGCGCGCTAACCACTCTGCCACCACCCATATTTAATTTGTTTGTTTGGTTCTTTTTTGAATAAACAAAAGGTGGGTATTACTGCCTTTGAAAAATCTCTTCGAACTAACCAAAAAAGTATTTATGAGTAACAATATGGACATAAATAAAACATTTAACTAAATAAACCATCTATTTATAATAATATAATAAAAACAAACAATTTTTCAAAGTTATTTTAAATAAATTATGAATTTTATATCTACCACATAATGTATACCTATTATAAAATCAAGAACTGTTTAAAAACGTACAAAAAACATTAATACTTTTGTTCAAAACTAAACCTATGATCTGTACATAATTTGACTAAATATTTCTTTTTTTCCAACTATGACCTTTGAAAAGAATGATACACGATAAAAACAAAAAATAAATATTAATAAACAATTATTTATTGGCTACTTTTCTTTTTAGAATAAAATACTGGACTTGGTGGTACAGTTAGTAGCAGTTGAAAGGTCTTGTTTGGATCACACAATACCAATTATGTAATGCAAGCAATTGGATTGTCAATAAATTGGCTTCATAAAATTATTTTTAAGTGTGAGCGGAGGAAATCCATATTGCCTTCAGTTTATTACTTTTATACAACTTTGTTTTTAGAGCCATATGAATATGATTTAATTAATTATGCCTTATGCCAAGAGAAATTTTTGGCATATATTTTTTTACTATGATATAACTAATATTACAGAGCTCCAGATTTTAGGTGCTCAATGGATAGACAAAGAATATAAAATTAAAGCTGACCGCCTTGGCACAGCTGGTAAGCCAGTTTCTATGCGGGCGTCCTGGGTTCAATTCCCAGCAGAGGAGAAATTTATTTAAATTCATTTCTCATGCTAATATTGCTTCTCTGGGCTGGAAACACTGGTTAGTTGGAAGAGATTGCCATACGGCAATAAACTCGCCACTTGCGCAGGGTGCAAGGAAGTGTTTATATTATTATTATTATAAAATCATATCTGTCATTCTCACTATCAAGTTTCTAAAATGAATAATAAATTCTTGTGTGTTTTGAAAGATCAATGTGAAAATTAGGTACCTATTAATGGTAAAAATACCTTTTGCAAAAAAGAAATTAATCAATAGGTAATACACATATCTATCAGTAAATGCCATTATAATAAAAACTCAAAATAGAACATGTTATGCCAAATCCATTTCATTGAATTAACAAACATAAAAATATTTTTTTTGCTAATTAAATGTTGCCTTTATTACTGTTCCTTGTAATTCAATAACTAAAAATCAGCTATGGCTCTCAAGTTATCATTTAGATATACCTGACCTACACATGTGTACAATTATGCTACAAAGGTCATATTTAGTCATAAATGTGATAAAAAATTGATATAAAATAGAAATATGTATGGAAAGATTATGTGAGCAAAAACAAGATTAAAGATTACATTTTATTATTTTATTTTTCCTCAAAAACTTGCCAACCAATCAAAGGAGAAAATTATATTTGGTATATCAAACTAAACATCTAAATTTTATTTGAAATTTTACGTTATTTAAATTAATACATAAATTAATCTAATAAATTCAATTTATTTGTATTCGTTAATGCGACTCCCATTCACAGGTATCAACCTTAAAGAGCATCAGAATGGGTATGAAAAAAATTAAATGTTTATAAAAAAAAATTGAATGCTTACGTCCATATTTGCCTCCTGACTCGGTGAGTGCATTCAGTGACAATGACGTTTTGACATATGATGGAGATACAACCGTTACTTTTATATTATATTTATGAATTTCCGATCTCAATGTGTCACAAAACGATTGAAGGGCATGTTTTGATGCTCCATATGCTGTGCGATATGGAAGTGCCAATTTCCCTTGCATTGAGCTCATGTAGACTAGGTGACCAGATTTTCGTTCGATCATATGCTTAACAACAGCTGTAAAAAATTAATAACAAATAAATATCATATTACTTTGAGATTTCTAGATAAATTGTTTATAATAAAGTAAGTGGCTATAAATGGGGTCGTCCAAGAAAAGGATGGCTCAATCATATGAGATGTTACAATATACATGCATGTATGAGATGATATATATGAATGTAGATGAGGCGATGGATGCGTATCAATATAGAAAAATGTGGCATTCAGTTCTCTCTGACTAGATGGTATGTATGTATGTGGAAGCTATGAATGATTTTATGATGTTGCTAGAACAAAATGTCATCTAGGTAGAATTTGTAAAATAAATAAAACAAGCATGAATTATAAAGGTTATGATTACAAATTATTATATTGCAAACACAAATGTAAATGTTTCTTAAGTAACTATTTAATTGTGAGGTATAAAAACCACATAAAAAATGGAATCAAATTATTAATGCAATTATACAACAATTACTTGTATACAACTAATTCATAATATCAAAGAACTAAGTTTTTAAATATTTCTTTACTAAAAATTATAAGAAATCACAGACAAACAATCTAGTCAAAAAAAAAAGAATTAATTCTTGGTAGGTACATCCCGCCACCAAAATTTGAAGTCAGTCAAAAAAACCTATTTGAATATTTTCTGGATGAAAATTGAAACCATACTCAACACTAATATAAGAAAGTGGTTAACAAAGGAATCTTAATTTCGAAAAGCAAATACTTTTAATGCTATGTAAAGGTGTCATTAATATTCAATTTATATTTAAACCATTAAACATCGAATGTGTTTGGGATAACCCCCCTTCCACCTTACAGTCTCCTGTCCATAAGTCGTACTTTATCAGCTATGTATATTCTTTACTCTGTGTAAGAGTGTTATTGTAAAAAAATATATTGTTAAAAATATAATCTGTAAGAGCCAGGTAATCGAAAATACAAGAGGCAAAATAACACCTCACATAAATCAGCAATGAGGTTCACCGAGCATTCTGAATATTGCCAAATTTTTTGTGAGATGAGACTGGTATGTGGTATGAGACATATGTGTCGTGCTTCTTTTTATCAGGTTTTGCACATCCACACTTGACGCTGGTTACGTCACATTGTGGCATATGCTGTGATGGTATGAATGAATGAAAATATTATAGCACTTTTCAACATAAGTCACATTTCTAACGAGCATTGCCACCATATTCTAGCATCATTGTGAAATCTATCTCAGTCTCATGTACATATACATGTAGCCTCATGTACATATACATCCTCATTCCTTGTAACAAGTACATAAACATCCTCAAACATTCCTTAAATTAAGCATAAATGCTTGTGCAATAGGTGAACGAAATCGGTCGTGGCAGGATTCGAACTCGCGACCACTGGATTACTAACCCAGTGTGCTGACCACTCTGCCACCACCCATCTAAACCAAGTATTTTATTTTATTTCATTATTCTATGATGTTATTTCAATATGTGTATTTTTATATTTACCAATTTGTGCCATGAATTAGCTAATAAACAAATAATAATATTTAAACATCATGTAGGTACATAATTATTTACAAACCTTTAGTCAACGCAATCTGAGCGAAATAATTGATAAGCATTATTTTGATGTCTACATCAATATTAGTAGTGGCTGCTGCACCACGAAAACTAATGCCAGCATTATTTATCAATATGTCAATCTGACCAAATATTTCTATAACCTTGGCGACGTGTCCTGATAAACTATTTAAGTCGGCCAGATCCATTTGTAGCACCACTGGGGGATGTGTAGGAACTGTCTGAAATAATTAATTATAATCTCTTACAATATATATTTTAAAAATATTTTTTATTCAACCAACAGTATTATATAATAAGAATAATAATTTTAAAAGCGCCGTTTAGTGATACAAGATCACACCAAGTACGCTATACCTTATTTGTTTGTTCTATGAAACTAGGCAGTCTTAAGTAGTCTACCGAAAGTGTCTGTGCTCTGGGTTCCACACATGCCAAAGGGCAATTTATTCCACTTAAAAGGCCCATTCACACTGAAACTGTGATCATAGTAATCCACCTTATTGACTCTGTCCAATACTTTTAAAGAGTTGGTACTCTGTGATCCGGATGATCTCAATGTAAGCTATCTTCCTAATGGAACATTCTTTTGACACAGTTCTTGAATATAGCGTGGAACCAAGTCGTTCATAGCCTTAAACACCATCAGGTATACCTTATAGTCTACTTGTTCTGGACATTTCAACCAGTGTATATCATTAAGAAGGGGTGTTATGTGAAATCTTTTGTCAGTTCCATATATCAACATCGCAGCTGCATTGAATATGAATGTACAGATCTGTATGCATACATTTTGGGAGACCCAAAGACATTCTAATAAGCAGGATTTTTAGTTTCATCCAAGAAACCAATCTTCAGTTGAAATGTTAATCTAATGCTAATCATAAAAATGCTTGACAATACTAGGAATATCAGAACTCAAGTCAATTCAGAATCGTCAAGTTAATTATATAGTAATCCATAATTATTATTTAAGAGGGTGACTGCTGCCAACGTACCTATTTTTTTAATTTGATATACCATCATTATTACTAAACAAATCATTTTGAAAAAAATAACCTAGTTAGTCTGGATATTAATAAAGAGAAATATACCTTAACTTTTTGATTATGTTCTGTATATATTCTTGTAGGAAAATAATAAGCATACCCCGATTATAGACATTTATCTTAAATTTCTAAAAAAATATAAGGTATAGAGCAATATTTTTTTTTACAAATTAAAGAAGAACAAAATACCTGGAAAAATATGATATGACGTTGCATTAACGCATCAGGTTAAGTTAATAAACCAAAAAAACTTTTATTACGCAATGGCGCTGAATGGAAAATAAATGTTTTTTAGGTTTATTTATTAAACCTGAAGCATTAATGCAACGTCACATCATATTTTTCTAGATATTTTTGTTTTCTTTAATTTAAAAAAAAAATATATTAACTTGTTAATTTTGTCGACGGATAATTCGTGGTGAAACTCCATTATACTAGGTATAAATGAAAACACTTATTAGTTTTAGTTTCACTATATAATTTAACACTGGCACTGACCAGTATCGATCTGTTGAAGATCATCGTCAGAGTGCGTGAAAATGAAAGTGAACAGAGTATAAATAGGTTTAACAGAAATATTGGTACACAACCTTTTTTTTTTTTTTACTCTACGCCTTATAGTTTATTAAAAATATATGATAAACGTTGAAAATCGGGGTATGCCATTATTTTTCTACAAGAATTTATACAGAACATTATCAAAAAGTTAAGGTATATTTTTGTTTATTAATATCCAAACTATGTAAATTATTTTTTTCATAACGATTTGATAAGAAATAATGATAGTATATCAAATTGAAAAATAGGTACGTTGGCAGCAGTCCCCCCCTTAAATTAAAATAGTTCATTAAAACTAGCATTTTTAGATTACTTTCAGACTAATTTATAAATGCCTACCTGATAATAGACTAATTTATAAATGCCTACCTGATAATAGATTATATTTATCAATATTCTAAGTTAGAAGAAATTGCCATACGGCAATAAACTCGCCACTAGCGCAGGGTGCAAGGAAGTGTTTATTATTATTATTCCACAAAGCGATAAAAAAAATACCATTTCAAATAGTTTTGCTGAAATATTTACTTATTATATAATGGCATATGAAATATATTCTTTGTGAGACAAAAAAATATACTATTTATCATTATACATAATTAGTATGTAAATGAATAATTTATGTGAGGAATATAAACAATAATGATGATTATACTGATAATAAATCTAATATTAGATATACTTAATAGATTTATATTAGATTCAAAAACTGATTGAAAATCTATCATTTATACACACATACACACTGGGTTCAAATTTCAAGTTGTGGGAAAACATACTCATAGCAAACTCATTTAATAAATTAGTATAATCAAATTGTTTAAATATTTTGATCATGACACAGAGATACACAATTTGAACACATTCTTGGTTTCAAATATTTTTAAATTGCATATACGCAAAAATTGGATTTTTGTCCCTGTCGGAAGTCAAATGATATTTTTACTGACAAACTTTTTAACATCTCAATAGAGACAAAGTTGGGATATCAAAGGAGAACCAGGAACTCAAGGCACATACAGGACTTACGACCTGTCATCGGCTGGTTTACGTGATCATTGTATTCGCTTGCGCAACATTCACTAATTATGCCTTCTTATTGAGTTCCCTTATCAATGTAATTTTTGAAAGTTCTATATATTTTGAATAATGTGTAACAATTCACCTGAAAATAAGGAATTATACTATTGCCATCTATGAAGTAACGAAGAAACCTTTTTTTTGTAATGCCATCTATTGAGAAATTTACTAACAACATGTTTACTGACAACTAAGCTAACATTGTCCACATTAAAAAAGAGAAAGGAATTGTATAAATGAGAGATCATAAAGTCACAAAAGGTCATTGTTATAGTTGAAACTTTCAAATTAGTTGAATAAAAGGATTATAAACAAAAATAATCATTTGGAAACACTTCTGCAAAATGTTTTGAATTCATAACTAAGTATATAAATAAAGAGGGCCTTGTCGGCCTTCGTGGCTCAGTTGGTTAGGTATCTGACTGCTGATCCAAGGGTCCCGGGTTCGATTACGGGTGGAGACACAGTTTTTAAATTAAATTAATAAGGCGTGTTAAATTAATAAATTAAATTAGATTAATTCTTGTATTCCTCTCTAAAACACCTGAAGGCACATAAATCTATGTCAAGAGAGAATAAATGACTGCTCTATCTCCAGCACTCCTGCATATTCTATAAATAAGATACTTATGCTGAACCGCAAGCAGATTTGGTAAAACATGCGCTGAAATTCACCTGAAGCCCAAATCCTTTGATAAAATGGAATGAACGGGTCCAATGATGATGTTCACTTGGTCAGTGACAATCTTGTTTCTAGATATTGAGTAACTACCAGAACATGATCTAGTCTCCAAAGATTTTTGAAACCGTTATTATCACTCTTTATCGCCAATCGCAAAATTCTTATACTCGGAATAATGATCTGGAATCAATAAACCTTATGGCATAATTCTTAATAATTATAATTATGATACAACTTACTGGATGTGTACGCATGAGATCAGCCTTTACTCTGTTTAATTCTTCCACACGTCTAGATGCAAGGACTACTCTGCACCCTTGAGCATAGAAGCAATGAGCTAGAGCCTCACCTATGCCAGAACTGGCTCCCGTTATAAAAACAACCTGAAATTATAAACCTTCATAGTAAAATATGTTTGGTGTCTCTTATTTTGATTATTCTACTTATTAAAATATAGATGGAATTTAAAAGTTTTACTTATGATAATGTAAACTAATACAGACAATGCTTTGAATAATAAATCAAATTTGTACAGCAACATTATATGATACTTAACAAGACCATTTTAACCCCTTTCTGCATGAGTGTTCATATATGAACATAATTATGGCCTTAAAATATTGTTTTTCCGTAAAAATATTTTTTTGTTTCTGCCAATATTCAAAAATTACAATGCTGTTTATTACATTAGTATCAAAAAGTTCACCAAATGCCACAAATTATCATTTTTTTTAATGTAACAGTTAGTGTGCGGCCATTTTGCATTGTGTTGGTAAATTTCAATTTTTTAAGCAGTTATTTTTTTTTTTGCACAAATATTGGAGTGAAAAATATTTGTACAGAAAAATATTCTTTATTCAACTTGTCAGTGATATAATATTTTCAATCATACATATAGTCAGGGCCGGATAAACATGTTTTTGCGCCCAGAGCAATATATTTCAAACCGCCCCCCCCCCCGCCCCCCCCCCCCCCCTCCTTCTCAAATATTTGGAATTTCAATATTATATTATGCAGTATAATTCAATATTATACAGTAAAAATCAATATATTAATATAAACCAAAGAACAAAAATAAATTATAATTCTACCTATTCCTATTCATGTATGTACCGTATCCTGAGAAGTAGGCATTTTAAACTAAAACCTTAGGTCTTACAATTTTTAAAGTATTGGGTCTCATCACATAAACCGTTTAAAGTAAAATATAATTTAAAAGTCCTTTTAACTATCTCAAGTATTATGTAAATAAACTAAACTTAATAACTAATGTTAACACTAAAAATATCATAAAAACTATTTTTAATTAAAAAAAACTCAATATAACTATCAAATTCCAGTAAAAATTTAAAATCACACCAAACTTAAAATAAAAAAAACAAATCGCAATTCTAATTAACACAAAACACTAAATAAGTTCTTGGTATAATAAATACCTACATAAATTAGTATTAATAAAACGAGGTATGCCAATGAATTTTACACAAAACAGCACACGAAATCTCCCATTGATTTCGATACACTTTGCCGACTAGTATTCCATCTAGTTAATAATAATAATAATAATAATAATAATAATAAGCCCCTCAAAAACCAAACCCACGTCCAGTTAAAAACATCTAGAACTACGTGAGGGGCGGGGAGCTACACAACTACATCGAGTAGCTTGCCAACGGGTAAAGGGTACAAACACACAACACATACATGGATCACACAAAAAACACAAGCCTCGGACAAACACCGCTACCTGGGGAGCGCCAGGGCACGTCCGGAGTTAGCGCTGGGCGTAGCAGCATGAGAGCCGCTAATGACATGCTGTCGAACAGGCGGACACATGCCGGGACACCCGAAGAAACAACAGCCGAAACCCAACACACCCGACCTGCTGAAAGTGCTTTGCCGGCAAGTCAACCGACAACCACCAAAGCGGGAAAACCACGACAACGCATGAAATGGACAGATGACATGAACATAAACCTCATGCGTTGCTACTACACTATCACACAAGGAGACACACAAATAATTGGATACAGACAGGAGCTACATACACAATTCACCACAATTTATCCAGAACTCTCACACATCACAGAACAGCGACTGGCGGACCAGAAAAGAGTTATAATAAACAACAAAAGAATACAACTATCAATACTTGATCAAATAAAACAAGACGCAATCAGAATGAGTAATCAAAATAGAATAAGTACATTAACACAAGACATAACAAATACACAAATAAACCACAACAATCCACAGGAAATATCAATAATACCACAGCAAAATAACACTGAACAACCAAATATAAACATAACTAACGAATCCACCAATATGAACAATAATACAACAATAAGCCCTAACAACAATGACGAGACCAACGGAAGAACAGAACAAAACCCAGACACAAAAACACAAATCACAAACACACTAGAACACACAATCGAAATATATAAAGATAGCGACCCCACAACAAGACCACACCTACCAAAGCTCAAAATCAACAAACAAACCATTAACATGATCAATATTATCAACACAATTCTACATAACATGATTAACACTGAAACAACACTCGAAAAATTACATCTATTAGTTTACTGTAGTGCATACACCATTATTACACTAAACAAACAAAATATAAACAATAAAACAGAAAACTCCCATAGAACACACAGAAGCACTATACCAGCATGGCAACACAGAATACAAATCAAAATCAACTCATTAAGAAATGAAATAGGCAAAGTAACACAAAAAATTAAAGATAATCTAAAAAATCCTAGAAAACTACGGGAAATTGAAACGATTAAAGACAAATACAATGAACACAACCTAACTATACTCCTTGATACGCTAACACAAAAGTTATCAGCACAATCACATAGATTAAAACGCTACAAAAAATGCTATGACAGGAAAACACACAATCTCAATTTTCAAACAAGCCAAAAAAGCTTCTACAACAACCTAAAAAACAACAATATAGAAATTACAGACGCACCTAAATTAAATGAAATAGAATCATACTGGGAGAACATTTGGTCTGAAAACAAAAAACACAACGAAAATGCCACATGGATAACAGAGGAAGAAAATGACAATAACCAATTTCAAAACATGGCCACAATACAAATAAATATAACTGACTTCAAAACTGCTGTAAAGAAGACACACAACTGGAAGACACCAGGCATAGATAATATCCAAAATTACTGGTACAAATATCTCCCTGTAACACATGAAAAATTCTCCGAACTATTACACAAATGCGTAACGGAAAACCAAAACCTCCCATCTTTTTTCACTAAAGGTATCACATATCTCAAACCTAAATCAACAGACACAAAAAATCCATCTAAATATCGTCCAATCACATGTCTACCCACAATATACAAAATTCTTACCTCAATTATAACTACAAAAATAGATCTTTTCCTAACACAAAATAACATATTAACAGAAGAACAAAAAGGATGCAGAAAGCAAAGCAGAGGATGCAAAGAACAAATCATCATCGACCGGACAATAACAAATCAGGCGATAAAGAAGAAAAGGAACATGTACTGTGCATACATAGATTACCAAAAAGCCTTTGATAGTGTCCCCCACTCATGGTTAGTAAAAGTTCTAGAAATATACAAAATTGACATGAAACTTGTAGAATTTTTAAAACAAATAATGAACACCTGGAACACGACAATATACCTAAAACTAAACAACAAAATGATAAAATCAAAACAAATAAACATTAAAACCGGAATCTTTCAAGGTGACTCCCTAAGCGCACTATGGTTCTGTATCTCCCTCAACCCACTCTCCAAGATGCTTAACAAAAGCAAACTTGGCTACAAAATCACAACACACAACTTAAATACCAATCCTATAAAAATCAACCACCTTTTATACATGGACGATTTAAAACTATATGGCAAAAATAATGACGAACTAAAACAACTAATTTATAAAACTGAACGCTTTAGTAATGACATAAAAATGAAATTCGGTATTGATAAATGCAACACATGCTCAATAGTAAGAGGTAAACCCAAGGAACACACGGGAAGCACCTTGAAGGATACGAATGAAATAATACGCGCAATGGACGAAGATGAATTTTATAAATACTTGGGAATTCTCCAGAACCCAAGCATAAAAGATAAAAAGATAAAAGAAACCACCAAAAACGAATACCTTAAAAGACTTAATATCCTCCTCAAAACACAACTAAATGGAAAAAATATGACTAAAGCAATAAACACATACGCAATACCAGTACTAACATATACATTTGGAATAATTAAATGGACCAATACGGAACTCGACGATCTCAACATTAAACTCAGAACAACATCATCAAAACATAGAATTCACCACGAACATTCAGCAATAGAAAGATTCACACTGCCAAGAGAGGAAGGAGGAAGAGGACTCATAGACATAAAAAATCTACACCATACACAAATAAATAACTTAAGGCAATACTTCTACACAAAACGAAATAGCCCAATACACAACGAAATCATAAACATAGATCACACATACTCACCACTTACACTTAACGACAACGAACGCAATCTAGAAATAACAACACATGACGCAAAAATTGAAACATGGAAAAATAAAACATTACATGGAATACACCCAAGTCATCTACAACAACATATTGATAAAGCCCTTAGTAATAATTGGCTCAAACACTCAGACCTATACGCAGAAACAGAAGGATTTATCATAGCTATTCAGGACAAAATAATAAAAACAAAAAACTACACGAAACATATTATAAAAGACAATACAATAACAAACGACACATGCAGAAAGTGCAAATTACAAAAAGAAACAATAGAACACATAACAGGTGGCTGCTCAACTCTTGCACCGACGGAATATACAATAAGACACGATAACATCTGCAAACACATATATTTGGAACTAGCCCACAAACATAAACTTATCGAAACACACCCCAAGTGGTATCAATACACACCCCCAGCTGTAACAGAAAATGATAACTACAAACTATACTGGAATAGAGACATAATCACAGACAGAACAAACCTACATAACCGACCAGACATTACATTAATCGACAAAATACATAAACACACATATCTAATAGAAATATCGATACCAAATACAGCAAATCTACAAAAGAAACATTTAGAAAAAATAGATAAATACATACCTTTAGCAGAACAGATAAAATCACAGTGGAAACAAGAAAAAGTAACAATAGTCCCAATAATAATATCGTCTACAGGCATCATACCAAAAACTCTCCAAAAAAATATAGACATACTAAAGTTACCCCCATACGTAATCACCAACATACAAAAAACTACAATTATCAACACATGCACAATAGTCAGAAAATTTCTACAGGTACCACTTTAAAAAACTACACACAACCACACAGACACACAAACACATAGCCTCACAACTTGAGTACGCTCCGTTGTGAAGGAAATTACCGGATCATAACCGAGATCAATCTACGTATAATAATAATAATAATAAAATACTTTTATTGTTTTACACAACGTGGCGGACTTATTGCCCGCAGGCAATCTCTACCAGTCAACCACCAAAATTGAACCACTAGTTATAGGTATATATATTAAAATCTATGGTCTATACTAGACTCGTAAAAAATATGGACACGTGTTAACATTTGACATCAGACAGAAGAGAGAGATAGAAACAATAATATATGAATAATTGAAAGAGTCAGGTGACGAGTCGGCGACCGAGATCAAGAAAATAAGTAAGTATGTCGCTAAAGTCGAAAGGGAAAACTTCACTGAAATTATCATAACATTTCTAAAGAACTTCGTTTCCCTTTTTTAGAAAACCTTGCTATTAGTTGCTGACAGGTTCCGCTTATTTAAACGGCTTATGTAGATTCATTAACAAGCAATAAGAGTTCTTAGTATAATGTATAATTAAAGTTACTGTGGCGTGTAGCATCTGGAATTTTTTCAAACACGCCGCTATCATCTCATATGAAATTCATTATGAAGCGCCCGGGCGATTTCAGACAGGGGGCGCTGGCTTCATTATGTAGATAATTTAACACTTTAGCAAGTAAATTATTACAATGATTATTTTGTGTGTGTGTGTGTGAATCGATTGTCGGGCAGCATAAACGTGCAGTTGTTAGTATTTGGTAGGTATATATATGTTTACGAATAACACGGTAATAGACGGACAAGATATTAACACCGCAGAATTTTAACATACACACCATCACGCCGTGTCCCTTTCGGGGAAGGCAGAGAGAACTGAGTGCCATACCTGGGGAATTTTTGATTTATATAATTAACATTTTAGGATTTTAAGCGCCCTTTTTAGACAAGCGCCCTGATTTCTTGTTCCGGGTTGTTCTATGATTTATCCGGCCCTGCATATAGTAACAAAAGTTTTTTGATAAAATAATTATGTCCATATATGGATTGCTATACAGTAAACTATACTTTATTATCTATACAGTGGAGCATTACTATACTACTATAAACTCTATTTTATGTTTCTTTATTTGATTTTTCAAAAATACATGGAAGAACATTTTATGGTAATTTAGATTATACTAGAATGATACCAAATGATGGGTTTGACAGTAAAGGTGACTTGTCAGAAAACAAGGACCAGGACCACTTAAAGCTTTAAAAGAAATGGCTGGTCGACCAACCACTCACCCCAAGAACCATCCGAGTCCCTGCCCCTAGGGAATAACCTTCCATGGTGTCTCTCGAAAACTTAAAACAGAGTGGAATGTGGAAGAAGCGAGTCCCATGTGGCGAGGTGGGAATGTCAGAGAATAAACGAGAGGGACTTTGTTCCTGCAGCGCTAAGCAGACGATACTGGAGCTGGTCAGTGCGGAGTGCACCGAGAGGGAGTTGCGGAAGGAGCAAGAAAGCAATTCCAGTTCCAAGCATGAAGAAGCGACACTTCTAAAAGAAGACTTTTTGGAAGGAGAAGAAAATGCGAAAAACTTAAAAACTGAAGATAGACATTCTATAGGAAAAGCTGATCTCCCACCAGAGTCTCATGGAAAAGTTTAGCTTCTGTGCAAGTAACCAGAGTACTCAGGAAAATCCTTTATGGCTTGCACAAAATGTAATGTCAATTTATGTCACAGTAAGGATACAATTTTTTTTATTGTTTCATCGAAAATAATGAAAGCAAAAGTAGATGCCAGCTGAAAAAAATTCCCCTTACTTCATGAGACGCCATATAATATGTACACAATAATTTTATTTAATTTTTGATATCAAGAAATTAAAATTTTTGAAAAAAAAAATATGTCTTTTATTTTCATTTTTTTTCTTTCATTAACCCAGTGCAACCACAATTGCCTTTCTCTTTTGTATTGTTTTATTTTGTTTTTTACCTAATATATTTTTTATTTTTATTATTTCGTTAACCCAGTGAAACCACAATTGCCTTTCTCTTTTGTATTTTGTTTTTTACCTAATATATTTTTTATTTTTATTATTTCGTTAACCCAGTGAAACCACAATTGCCTTTCTCTTTTGTATTTTGTTTTTTACCTAATATATTTTTTATTTTTATTATTTCGTTAACCCAGTGAAACCACAATTGCCTTTCTCTTTTGTATTTTGTTTTTTACCTAATATATTTTTTATTTTTATTATTTCGTTAACCCAGTGAAACCACAATTGCCTTTCTCTTTTGTATTTTGTTTTTTACCTAATATATTTTTTATTTTTATTATTTCGTTAACCCAGTGAAACCACAATTGCCTTTCTCTTTTGTATTTTGTTTTTTACCTAATATATTTTTTATTTTTATTATTTCGTTAACCCAGTGAAACCACAATTGCCTTTCTCTTTTGTATTTTGTTTTTTACCTAATATATTTTTTATTTTTATTATTTCGTTAACCCAGTGAAACCACAATTGCCTTTCTCTTTTGTATTTTGTTTTTTACCTAATATATTTTTTATTTTTATTATTTCGTTAACCCAGTGAAACCACAATTGCCTTTCTCTTTTGTATTTTGTTTTTTACCTAATATATTTTTTATTTTTATTATTTCGTTAACCCAGTGAAACCACAATTGCCTTTCTCTTTTGTATTTTGTTTTTTACCTAATATATTTTTTATTTTTATTATTTCGTTAACCCAGTGAAACCACAATTGCCTTTCTCTTTTGTATTTTGTTTTTTACCTAATATATTTTTTATTTTTATTATTTCGTTAACCCAGTGAAACCACAATTGCCTTTCTCTTTTGTATTTTGTTTTTTACCTAATATATTTTTTATTTTTATTATTTCGTTAACCCAGTGAAACCACAATTGCCTTTCTCTTTTGTATTTTGTTTTTTACCTAATATATTTTTTATTTTTATTATTTCGTTAACCCAGTGAAACCACAATTGCCTTTCTCTTTTGTATTTTGTTTTTTACCTAATATATTTTTTATTTTTATTATTTCGTTAACCCAGTGAAACCACAATTGCCTTTCTCTTTTGTATTTTGTTTTTTACCTAATATATTTTTTATTTTTATTATTTCGTTAACCCAGTGAAACCACAATTGCCTTTCTCTTTTGTATTTTGTTTTTTACCTAATATATTTTTTATTTTTATTATTTCGTTAACCCAGTGAAACCACAATTGCCTTTCTCTTTTGTATTTTGTTTTTTACCTAATATATTTTTTATTTTTATTATTTCGTTAACCCAGTGAAACCACAATTGCCTTTCTCTTTTGTATTTTGTTTTTTACCTAATATATTTTTTATTTTTATTATTTCGTTAACCCAGTGAAACCACAATTGCCTTTCTCTTTTGTATTTTGTTTTTTACCTAATATATTTTTTATTTTTATTATTTCGTTAACCCAGTGAAACCACAATTGCCTTTCTCTTTTGTATTTTGTTTTTTACCTAATATATTTTTTATTTTTATTATTTCGTTAACCCAGTGAAACCACAATTGCCTTTCTCTTTTGTATTTTGTTTTTTACCTAATATATTTTTTCCACGAAACAATAAAGTCATGCAAAAAGGGGTTAAGGGCGCTTTTGTTTAATTGTTGGCTCAGGGATTTACTGAAAGCCCTAAGACTGCTCTCCATGCATGTCAGAAGGTAATTTATCCCACTTAATAACCATTTACAGTTAAACCACAATAAAGGTAGGCCTATTAAATGTATATATTTAAGTTACAAATTTAGGAACAATTATATAAATATGTATTTTTAAACATAAATTACAACTCTTAAAAAATATCATTTAGTTAATAATTTATTTTCCACTAATACTGTGCTGAACATAATTAATGACCTTCACTTGATACAAAACTAGTCATTAAAGAAATTGAATCTGTGGTTTTTCTTGATATTTATAGTACCTATGTAAATTAACATAAAAAAATTCATCGAGTATATTTATCAACAAACAAAACTTAATGATTGTAAAAAAAATATTTTATAGCACAAGAACATGTTGATATGTTTCAAAATATTAACTAAATTTTAAATTTTCAATACTAGTTTCATTAAAACATTAAAAAAGTTATTTGCAGTAATGATGAAGGCAAAGCATAAAAAACTGGTTATGAAAAGCAATATAAAGAATAAAGAGACAACATAACAAGGTCTTGTATATTACCTAATATTTAAAGATCAGTTCCTGGCTTAAACTAATAAATTTATTGTGTCTAAAATTGTCTTTTAAACATACAATTTGACTAACATGATAGGTATATAGTTAAATAATAAATACTTATATACCTACCTACATTTTGTCAAAAACACAGATGATATAGCAAGTTTTTTTTTAGTTTATGAGTTGATCATGCAGTGTAACATTCAAGTTGCAAAAAGAAGAGATGTAATGATACTTTTGATATTTGCACAAGAGTCAGACACGATAGAATTATAATATTAAGTATTTGAAATTTGCTAAATTTGATTATTCACAAAGCATAAATATTATTAAAAATAAAGATCCATACTGGAATATATTTTTTAAAATATAATCCAACTGTCGATTCGTTCATGAGAATTCAATTCTCTGAATGAATCGACATTATTAAGCCAAGATGCGTGTACGAAGGAAAATTTTGTATGGCGTAGTGGACTTTTTGCATGCTAATAACACCAACTAGAGGCCTCGCAGCATATATGTTCCCATAAATGGATTTACTCAGAATTCGGAGTAGAACATTTTATGTGAGTTTTGTGTGTGTGGTGTGTGTGGGTGTGTCCCCCCCCCCCTTATAACTTTTGATCCGCTCAATATACAGAGCCCAAAATTTCAAAATATATAAACACTTATAAGCCTACAAAATTTTTATACTCAAAATGGTGAATTTTTGTTTCAATCAGGGGTTATCAACTTTTGAATTTTTGGTTTATTTTTCCATATATCTCAGAAACCATAAAAGCTAGAACGCTGAAAATTAGTACAAACATAGACACATATAAAAACTCAAATTGGTTTTTTCAAAAAAATTCCAGGGTTTCTCAAACATTTTTTATTAAGAAAAATAGTTTTTTTAAAATAAGTTTATGAGTTTAACTGCCTATATTTCCATTTTTTTTAAAAATATGGAAAAAAGCCGAAACACCCCAACTAGATAATTTAATTTTCTATAAAAAATATTAAAATTGTATTAGCACACCTCAAATTTCTTTTAACAAATTTTATAAAAATTGTATTTAGTGACGACATCGCTTCATACAATTTGTATGTCAGTAGCCTACACACAATATCTAAGAAGACTTAATAGTTTGATAGGTACTTAATCTCCAAACATACATACAGAACCATCATGCTGTTTTTTTTTTTAAATATCGAAAAAAGCCGAAACACCCCAACTAGATAATTTAATTTTCTACAAAAAATATTAACATGGTATTAGCACATCTCAAAATTTTTTTAACAATTTTTATAAAAATGGAATGTAGTGACGACATTGCTTCATACAATTTGTAGGGCAGTCGCCTATACACAATATGTAAGAAGACTTAATAGTTTGATAGGTACTTAATCTCCAAACATACATACATAACCATCATGCAGTTTTCATATTCTGGGTAGGATCAAAGGACTGACCTCCATACTATCCTATCTTGACATACATACCTAGGTACATGTGTTGTATAGAAAACCAAATACCTATTTTAAAATATTAAATAATTTGTATTTATGGGTTTATAGTTTGGTACTTATTCTTCAACTATACATACTATCGCTATCGACAGTTGGATCTCATGTGTTACATGCAACTAGTATGATAGACTACAGAACTGAAATTCTCTGATGTCAGGGATGTTTCAGCTGGGTTTAAGCTCTGTAAGTGCCTGATTTCCCGGTTGTCCTATAAATATAATATATCTCTGCTTCGTCTCTATTAAGATATTCAATTTGTCATAATAAAATATTAAATATTTTTATGTAGCTCTTTGTAAAAGAGATAATAAAACAAAAGAGAATTCAAAAATCAATATGTTTGTTTCGTCATGCAAGACAAAATGAACATGATGGTTTATTTATGTTAAGAATCTACTGTTTGAGGACATTTTACAATGCAATATTTGCACTTTGTTGTTAACATTGTGCATATGCAAATAATATTCTCCAACTATTATGTTGAAGTATGTATAAAAGTAACTAAAGAGATCATTTATATTTACAATTAAATATGTGAATTATCAATTAATCACTTATAAAATTATGAAAATCTAAAAATAGAAAATCAGATGAATTAAGTATACAAATAATATAAATTCAATGAGACAGTCAATCTATTTTTAGGGAGCAAAAAAAATTAGATTTAATTTGTTCACTGTTGCCGGTGTTAAAACATAATGAAACCATTTAATAGTCACTAAAATTAAGCCAAAATTCTCGTGATATAGATGAGTCTTTGGCCCAAATTCAGAACTAAATTCTTATTACTAACCACATTTGCTCACTAGCGTTAGATCATGTGATTTCCTAATTGCGTTGCAGAGACATATCTCAATACTTAGCGCACGTGTGTTGGAGTAAACTAATGTATGCCATCTGTCAAAAAGTAAGGATTATTGTGATTGAGTAAGGTGGAACTTTACAAGTGGTTTAAAGCCCTGGTTTATTTAAGGGAACATACAAAAAAACACACAATGAAATATACGAAAAACAGACCAATTACCTTTATACAAAGATGATGGACAAACAATCAATGGGTTTAAAACAATACCATTACAATAAAAAACACATAAAAATATAGTTATCAGTTATTTTATGGCCTGTGACTTAAATGTCTATGACCTTGGACATACAATGTACACATATATGCGGAATGTACACATATATGCTAATGCACGAAACAGGAACAAATATTGTATATATATCATCAAATCTGTGATAAACCTATATTTCTTCATGAAGAAAAGTACAATGTAGATGAACAAGAAAAGTAGGTCTTCTTTTTCAGCCCTCCTTCATCCAGTAATGGACATAAGCCTCCCCCTGAGACCTCCACAGCTCCCTATCTTGGGCAGATCACATCCATCCGCCTCCAGCCACTCGTCTTATATCATCAGACCACTTTGTTTGAGGCCTTCCAACACTTCTTTTGCCCTTTGTAGGTCACCATTCTAGCACATTCTTTGCCCAGCTCCACTTATGCATGGCAACCTTTTGGACAACGTCAGTTTTTTGGTTTTCTCTCTTATCAACAAGTTAATTTTTTTATCTCTTAACAAAATACCAAGCACTCTCCTTTCCAGGACTCTTTATGTTACTACTAAATTATGTAGTATTTTGTTTGTAAACACAAGAGTTTCACAGCCATATATCAGTATCAGAAAACGTCAGAAAAGTAGGTACTAATTCAAAAATAGTAATTAAAGTAAACAACTTACTAAACATTCATATTCTAATATTTTTATTATTGCATATGCGCAAACATTGGATTTTTTTCCCTGTCGGGAGTCAAAGATATTTTTTTAACAGATTTTTAATTATCTCAATAGAGACGAAGTTGGAATATTTATTGTAGGAGAACCGGGAAATCAAGGCACCTACAGGGCTTACGACCTGTCATCGGCTGGTTTACGTGATCACTTTATGCGCTTGCGCAACGTTCACCAATTATGCCTTTTAATGAGATCCCTATCAATTCAATTTTGAAAGTTCTATATATTGTAATACTGCGCAACGTTCACCAATTATGCCTTTTAATGAGATCCCTATCAATTCAATTTTGAAAGTTCTATATATTGTAATACTTCAGTATTACAATATATAGAACTTTCAAAATTGAATTGATAGGGATCTCATTAAAAGGCATAATTGGTGAACGTTGCGCAAGCGCATAAAGTGATCACGTAAACCAGCCGATGACAGGTCGTAAGCCCTGTAGGTGCCTTGATTTCCCGGTTCTCCTACAATAAATATTCCAACTTCGTCTCTATTGAGATAATTAAAAATCTATTCATATTCTCTTTCGTTTAAGTAAAAATCTACTTTGTAGGCCATATAGATTTTTTAAGTTATTTAGGTACAATAGATAAATAGAAAAGGGTTTCATTAAAACTAATTTTAAATGGAAAGTGTTTTAACAAATTTAAATTTTGAAAAAACTATTTCATAGAATAAAGTTCTAAAAACAAACTGTTTTTTTTCCAAAGACATTATTTGAGGGTTCCGTGGAAAGGCTTTTCGAAATTTAATGTTTTTGGTTTTGTAATAAATCGTTTAAGTCTAATCAGAACATCGTGAAAAAGTACAGTGACAAATCAGCACAGTCAAAACAGAACATTTCTATCTCGCAATAATAATTATATACATAAATAACAAACCAATTCTAACCAAAATTTTGGATCTCATGCGGCATTGCCTAATTTAATAATCGCTTTGAAATTGTATCAGAAATGTTATATTTTGTCTGTCTTGATTTGTCACTGTTCTGTTTTGAAGTGTTACAAATTGTCATGTTCTGATTAGACTTAAACGATTTGTCCGGTCATCAATGTTTTTGATGGAAGATGATTTTAGCTACTTTGTTAAAGATGTATTTAGTGATTTTATCAAATTGAATTTAACGATCTACACGAGAAGCCAAAAAATTGCTGGAATTTCACAGGAATCGTGACATAGAGCTGTCAAGCTTGTTTGCGTGTGTTTGTGTTACTATGAAGAAATTTTAAATGTCAGTAGAAACCCATAAAACCTATCTTCTTTCTTCGTATACAATAACCTGAAATGCTACACCATCTATTTTAAGTTTGGCGTAGAATTTAGTATTTAATTAGTGATGTCTTTGCAATGCAATCACAAACTTAAGAATACTCCAGTGAAGTAAGGAGTTAGTAATTAGTTACTTAGGACTGTGCATTTGAATCTTAATAAAAGTATTAGAATTGGTAATTCTCCAAATGAAATAAAATCAAAGAGCAATATATTCAAACAAAAATATATTCAGGGATAAATAAATAAATATATTTGTTCTTTATGCAGAATTATAAATGCATTTAACATAATATTTACTCTAATGAAGCATCTGTTCTATATATCTGTATAGTAGACAAATCGTCTCGTACAGTTATTGAAAAAAAAATATTCAAAAAAGCAATACATTATCCACCACAATAACATTTTTTTTTCTCGCATATAACTTGTTGTTTGTGTATTGTGTGTGTGTGTGTGTGTTATATGGAAAAAAAATTGTGTGTATATGGAGAGTGCGTATATAATCTATTATGCTGAAAACATTGAGAAAGATAATGTTATTTAACTTACAAAAATCAAAGACTGCTCCCAATATAACACAGGGATTTACCCGAGCATTTAAGAGAGCAAAAAAACACTAACAACAAATTGAAAGAGTGTCGATGGTATGGATTTGTGCTGTGTATCCTTCCATTGTCTCTGTTTTAAGTGTATTGTTATTTACTTTTATTAATGGGGTCAAAACTCTCTAAATAAATAATGTCTATTATAAATGAAAAAAAAAATGCATTCAAAAATTGTTGTACCTTTCAACCTAGTTTACGTATTGAAATGTCATTCTTAATATTCTTGAGTGACATTTAAATATGTTAAGCTTAATATTTTTTTTCAAATACAACCTCATTTGTGCCATACAACTCAGTCCACATTTTCCCGCTCGGATTTCACTTGAAATATTTTATTGTTTTACATGAGGATCACTATTGGAACTATTCTCAAAAAAAATCATGATCGTAGACCTAATACAGTGTAGTTTCATCTGAAATTCCATTTTTATTCTAATTTCACAAAAGTCTAAATTACTTTTTACCCACCAAAATCGCTGAACATACATGGGACTAAATCGTTAGGCATTAAGGTCCCTTACTGCACTGCTTCGGATGATTAACCCCTCATGATACACCCTGTATACTTAGGTACTTCAGCATAGATATATTTATAAACATTATTGCTCATTTTGTGTTACATAGATAAAATGATGTATCATAAAATCTATCATTATTTTTAATAATACCTAATATGAAATAAATGTGTTGTGTCATACGTAATTACTAAATAAAAAAAAATTGTAGACAACATTATGTATCTTTAATTTATTCTAACAAGAACACAATATTATGAGGCCTGAACTTTGAATCTGTGATCAGTGCAGACTACAAATAATATAGTCAAACTAATAACAAAAATCATAATAGATAGATACTATTAGAGGAACACGCCATTCACTATGTAATTTTAGAGCAAACTATGATATATTCAAGTGCAACTTGGACAAACAGAAACAGCAGGTTGTACATCAAAATGATGGAGGACAAAGGGGAAAGAATAAAAAATAATGCACTGAAATAGTTTGGCCGCATAAAAAGAATGAATTAATAATGACGAAAAAATATATAAAGCAAAGGAGAGATAGGAATGACCACAAAAAGAATGTTACAAATTAAGATTGATGATCTGAAATAAGAGAAATAGGTACACAAAGGAAGAACAGATGATATGTAAAAAAATGAAATCAGTGATTGTTAATAATATGTCAAAATAGCTAACACAGAAATTGGAATTCACTCTCTCCTTTAAAATTCCACGAATGTACAAGTAATGAATTGTTTTGAATAATATTTTAAGGCGTATTGATGCTGCCAAATTTCTTGAGCATTTTCGCCGTGTCGAGAGGGGCAGTTTACATATATTAAAAGACACAAATTTTCAATCTACGGGCTCAAGTTGTTTTCCAATAACTATAACATAGATTGAAATTTATGAGGACTTGTTTTATAACAAGTTTCACAGGCATACATCAAGGTAGGCACTACAATTGCATTTTAAATTAATACATGTTTAATTATTATCTTAATGGAAATCATACTAATAAACTCATTCCAATATTAAAAGGTAATTTTATTAGTAGCAAATGATTAGTAAAAATACTAATAGATAAAAAAAATATAATTTTGAACTAAAATGATGGCTTGTTTGATTAGAATATTTTCAAAAATACAATCCTAAAAAGCAATGCTATTTATTTGAAGCTATTTACTTAAATATGTAATTACCTTATTTTGTAGACGAGCCATCCGATTTTTGACTTGCATATTACTAATAAACCTATACAGTATCCAAGGAAATGAGAGAGGAATACACACTGATTTTATTATCCACCACATATACTGGATAGGAGATCCAAATCCTCCATCGTTGTCTTTGATTTCTTTAATATCCAGTGACATATTATTACCTTATCTTGGTCAATTATATCAATTAATTAATTAAGGAATTAAAAAGAGCAGTTCAAACGTAAACACTTGATAATACACATTAAAATGACTTTTTATTAGATAAATGTATATTGATGCACCTTCTTAATAAATTTACGCAAACACGATACATAATAATACGTACTGCAACTTTGACATAAATAAAATATCAACTATCAATATCAACAACTCAAGCTGTACGAATTAAGAACATTCACAAAATTTCACAATATTCATTCTGATTTAAGAACGCTAGTGGTGTACTTATTGTGTTCTGTGTGTGTCCCTCACGAACGAAAGTATTTCAATTTCACACACTTCACACAACACGCTGGTTCCAAATAGGTAAATATGATCAGCGCCATCTATATATAGAACGTGATAAAACATTGTCATATATTACGAAATGTATTCCAATATGGCGCTGTAAAAGTTCATATGACGTACATATGGAAATTGGTACATAAAACAATGCATTGTTTAATATACTAGACATCTCTGCGAGCTCTCTGTGCGTTTGACAACAGCTGTCTCCTCCAATCTTTCGTTATATTTTTTGATTTACACAACTTTCATATTTAAGTATTTTGAATGAACTATCTGTAAATTTCATGAAGGTATAATACTAGTAAATTTACCTAAATTTAGTAATATTTAATATTATTTGTAATTTTTTACGATTATATTTTTATTTTTTGTATTTAAATAAGCCTTTTGAGTATGCATGGATTTTTCACTGATCCACTAAAAAAGTACAATGTTGATATATAAATTGTGGTTGGCTGTAAACTCTTTATAAACCAATACAATAAACAACGTATATTATAAAACGTATAAAATCCAAAACGAAGGAATTATCATATGATGCGAGCTTGTGTATCAAGTTCTTCATATTTTTTACCAAATTTTGCAAATCCGTCGATTTCAATTTTTTTACCCACCCTCCCTTTTAACCTTTGGAGGATGAGTTCACTTACTGTCAATAATTTATTGTTTACGTATAAAATGTTATTATTCACATAAAAATTTCATCACAAATCGCGGTCTGACTGTATTTAGCAAATTTAAGACCAGAATGAAATACCGGAACGGATTTGGGCACCGTTACATAATTAAATTACAAAGTTTTCAATAAGAATAAAACAAGACGTCACAAATTATAATAAATTAGAATAAAAAAATACAACCGAAATATTTTCACCAAAAAATAATGTCACAAATATTGTTATTCTGATTTTGTAGCGCACTACACAATATTTTTCGTCGCTTTTGGTCTCCTACAAAAACAAGTGTGATTTGTTCTAACCATTTTACACCGGATGCATTTTATACTTTTTCGAAAGTTTAATAATATATGGTAATTTCAAATAACATATATGTTTAAATAAATAGACGCGTTGACTATTTACACTTTTATTATTTACAGTAATTGATATTTATACTTTTATTGTTTAATACAGTAATTGATATTTATAAGGTAGATGTACTATAATTTTTTATACTCATGAACCACTATGTGAGAACACTATAATCGATAAATCCCCGATCAATCCAGCCTCGGCCTTACCCCAGACCAAGGCCCTCTGGATTGTTCGTCGTTCGATATAACTGCAAAAACTGCAAATCCAGAGGGCGCTGCCCATACACTCGTTTATATGGATCTCTCAACTCACGAAGAATGCCGAACTCCTGATTCGGCTGATTCGTGCATACTCGTATACCTAATGCCTATAAGCCACTATAAGCTATAAGGATTGACAGATGATATTCCATCAATGATCATTCCACCTCAAGATCCGATCAGCATGACAAGACTGCAACCATATGCTCACATCAACTTCAATAGATGTGAGCATGGTTGCAGAACACGAAGATACAATTCATGATACACTGCGGAAAATACGTCTACATAGCGAAATTAAATGTTTACAACTTTTGGCAAGTATTTGAAAATAAAATCAATTAAACACGATAGATTTAAAAAATAATGGCTTAGTTGAAAGACAAACAAAACAGTCGCTAAATTCTTTCTCCTGAATTAAGAACGTAAATTTTTATTCGCCGAAAGAATTAATTCAATTAATTAGAGCGATAGCAGACAAAGATTTAGATGTTAGAATTCACAATATGACAAAATAAAGAGTAAAAGGAATTTTTATAGAAAAATTATACTTTTTCAGGGATAATAAAATTTTTGAAAAATTATTCGATATTACTAACTCCTAAAAACAGGAGTGTCTCGGGACAGTAAAACAATTGGCTGCCATAGAAAAAACATTATATTGAAATGCATAGACAGCGCACATATAAATGTCGCCAAATAACTTGAACCAGGATTCCGGGTGCGCAGAGCGCAAATTTATGTGTTTTGCTTGCAAATCGCCCCCTTCTTGGCGAAATGGCTCAAGATATTTGACGCCAACGAAATTCTAACAGCCAGTGGATGAAAATAAAAACATCGTTGGATTATAGAGAATAAGGACTTTAGTATAATATGACATGTTTTCAAGTTTATTTTACGAAAAAAAAAACATTATGTACATGAACATTTTGAAAATACATTATGAAAAGAATAATTGCCGTTTCACAGTGAAATTGATTTTTTTCTTTTTACATATCTTATTTGTATATAATTGAATTACAGGAAATTTGTAACTGGACAACATAGAAGTGGTTTAATTAATTTAGATTGAATTTTCAGCAAGGAATACTATAAAATAATAAGTATTTATAATACAATTCTTGTTTAAAATTGAAATGCAAAATAAGTGACAGCTAAAAATCATAGAGAATTGACAAGCGACATAATTTTGTTTTTTCTATGGCAGCCAATTGTTTTACTGTCCCGAGACACTCCTCTAAAAACCGGTCTAGGACACTTGGCTGCGGCCACTTGGTTGCGGGACACTTGGCTGCGGCGGACATTTGGCTGCGGCGGACACTTGGCTGCGGGACACTTGGGTGCGAGCCCATTTGGTCGCGATTTCAAAAATATTTTTTTCTGCTTAGGAATGAATTGTTTCTTACTAATTTTTGTAAGGCTCTTTAAATACATCATGTAGTTGATATACAAGTATACACAGACATTTAAAAATATAGAGAGATATATTTAAGTTTGAAAGTATAAAGTAAAAACATGTTAGTGAAATTATTTTTCATACTAGGAGTATAAATATGAGAATTTTTTTGTTATCACAACAAATTTCGAAAAAAAATATAATTCACTTTTCATGTAGGCATGGGTATAACAAATTCTCATATTTATAGTATGAAAAATAATTTCATTAAATAACCTTGTTTTTACTTTATACTTTTAAACTTAAATATATCTCTTTATATTTTAAATGTCTGTGTATACTTGTATATCAACTTCATATATATATAAAGAGCATTACAAAAATCAGTACGATACATTTCATTCCTAAGCAGAAAAAAATATTTTTGAATTCGCGACCAAGTGGGCTCGCACCAAAGTGTCTGTCGCACCCAAGTGTCCCGCAGCCAAGTGTCCGCCGCAGCCAAGTGTCCCGCAGTCAAGTGTCCCGCACCCAAATGTCCAGCACCCAAGTGGCCGCAGCAAAGTGTCCCATTCCGTCTAAAAACATATTGCATATTCACAATATTCAATATGTAAAACAAGTACCTACTTACATAGATGTCACCTAGAAGTGGATATTTTAAATTTTTATTTTCTTATTCGGGAATGACCGTTGGATACTGTCTAGACTTAAAAAAACGTGTACACTACTAAAAAAGGTCATTTCATTTCTTACATGTACTTAAAGATTTCTTACATGTATTGTATTTTCTTGTGAATGAGTCAAAATTGTTTGCTGGTATGAAAGATGTACGATACTCAGCTAAACTGGCATATTAGGGCTTTCACAAATTTTATTTTTAAATTATTTTTATTTCAATCAGGTTTCCAAATGCAATACGGAGAGAAAAATAGATTAAATTTTTAAGAAGAAATCGCTGTGATCAATATTGGTGTCCATCAAAATATTCACACATTTGTTCAAAGCACTTTCAAAATGAAATTTTTATTGACAAACATTTTTTTAACATCTCAATAGAGACGAAGTTAGGATATTGTAGAAGAACCAGGAACTCATTGCAACTACAGGGCTTCCGACCTGTCATCTGTCGGTTTACCTGATCACTTTATGCGCTTGCGCAACGTTCACCAATTATGCCTTCTTATTGAGTTCCCTTATCAATGTAATTTTTGAAAGTTCTATATATTTGAATAGTGTGTAACAATTTACCTGAAAATAAGGAACTATACTATTGCCATCTATGGAGTAACGGAATAGCCTTTTTTTAACGCCATCCATTGAGAAATGAAGAAATTAGTTTATTTGTAAACAATGAAAGCAACAGTCCTTATAAATGAGATGACGGTGTCTCGCATAGATGTCACCCCTGAACTGCGCCAGAAATATTATTCCATTTTTGAACCTACTTGTACCAATGTGTATGTAAATCGAATATTTTTTTTAATTGCATATACGCAAACATTGGATTTTTTCCCTTTCGGGAGTCAAATGATGTTTTTATTGACAAACATTTTTTTAACATCTCAGTAGGGACGAAGTTGGGATATTGTAGAACTACTACGCCATACAAAATGTTCCTAATATTCCCAATACGCGTGTTGGGTTTATACTGCCGATTCAATAAAATAAATAAATTCTCTTGAACGAATCGACAGTTGGATTACTACATACATACAAATCATCACGTCATGTCCCCTTCATTATTTTGCCATTATATGTTATTTTTAGTGTTTAGTTATTAAGGATTTTTTGTTTTAAATAAAATGTACAGTATACATTTATTAAGTTTATGAAAAATACTGTATTTTGTATCGCTTTCTATTTTTATACGTAAATATATTATATATGTATACTTTTTACGCAGTAAGTATCTATTTAATAATTGCAATATTTTATTTTTTATGTATTTCGTAACGTTAATTTAAATGTAAATTTAAAAAAAATACATAAATGAAATACCTGACAACCCTGTTTCATCTAATGCGTAAATGGGTGAGAGAGATTGTATCAGGCGTATGCAAACAAAAGGGATGGAGAGATTGACTGTTATTAGATGCCGTGTGAGAAAAAGAAAGTGCGCCGAGAGGTATGCATTAGAATAGGACAAAATGTAAAAGTTTTAAACTAGTACGAGACACTACGAGACCATACCCCCATTGACCCCCATGACGAGACCTTATGAGGGACAGTTTTTTAAGAATAATTTGTATGGCATTGCATATCTAACCATTACATATCACTGGAATAATTAAAAAAAATATGTTTTTTTTTACTGCTTGTTTGTTCCCTTTACTTTTGCTATGAAAATTGAAAACTTTTAGCCGGGGTAATATTTGATATTCCTTCTTTCTCAAAGAAACTCATTGTATGAACTATTTCATACCTTCATGGTATGAACTCTTTACTTGTTAAAAACATCACAAAGAAACTAATATATGCACTCTCTTTTTCCTCAACAAATACACAACCTACACAACTGTAATACAGTAATAATTAACAATTCCATGCATTCATTGTATTTGGCAAATTTATTATTAAATGGCGAATTCTTCTATATAGTTTCCAGTCCAGAAAAGTAAGGATTGCATTGATAAATAATTTTAAATAAATTTCTACTCTGTTGAACCCAGGACGCAGGCAAAGAATCCAAACAGCTAACCACTATGCCATCATCATCATCAGCCATTATTCGTCCAGTGCTGGACATAGGCCTCCCCTTTCAACCTCCATGCTTCCCTATCCCTCGCCACCCTGTGCCATTGACCTCCTGCCACTCGTTTGATGTCGTCAGACCATCTCGTTTGCGGTCTGCCCGGGTTTCTGCGTCCAGTTCTCGGTCGCCACTCCAGGGTGCGTTTGGTCCATCGATCATCTGCTGTCCTTACTACATGGCCAGCCCAATTCCATTTTAAGGAAGCTACCTTGTATGCAACATCGGTAACTTTTGTCCTTCCTCTGATCCATTCGTTGCGTTTTCGATCACGAAGACTAATGTTTAGCATCCTCCTCTCCATTGCTCTTTGCGTTACTCGGAGTTTCTGTACTGTACGTTTTGTAAAAATAACAGTTTCAAAACCATATGTCAGTACTGGGAGGATGCACATATCAAATACTTTTTTCTTCAAGTGGTTTGCAAATCGTTTGTATCTGAGAATATACGACAGTTTACCGAATGCAGCCCATGCAAGGCCCCGCCTGCGTTCGATCTCTGCTTCCTGATTGTCTCCACCTAGCTTTACCTTATGTCCGAGGTAAATGTATGAATCTACTCTTTCGATGTTCCTTCCCTCTATCATCACTGGTCGAGGTTGTTCTGCAGTGCACATAATTTTTGTTTTAGAGTAATTCATTTTTAGGCCCACATGACGCGAAAGATTATTGACATCGTTGAGCATCAATTCAAGTTCTTCTTCATTGTTTGCAAAGAGAAACTATGCCATGGTAGTCAACAATAATGGAGAATGTGGTAGCCAGGTAACATAATAAGAATGTGGGATATAAATAAAAAAAAACTTTATATCAACCTTTCTTATATTTAATAATGGAAAATGAGTACATTGTGAAAAAAAAATGTAATTTATGACATGAACGCGGATGAAGTTTGTACATAACTATTTGTTCACAAATATTCAAATAATTTTGAGATAGTTTATCTGCAAAACAATTTCAATTGGTGCATCATTTCAACACCAATTATTAAAATAAAAAAAATCAATTAACATAAGGAGTATTATTTCAAAATTCTCTATAACATAATAAGAACTACATTATATCAATATAAAATAAAATACATATTATAATTTGTGCTAAGAAATTTTGTGCAAAACAGTGAATAACGGAAGACTTTTTAATTCTCAACACATAATGGGTCAAGATTATAAATTAATTTTAACATTTGAATTGAGCATGTACAATACTGGTAAAAATTTTTTACAATTTCAATTTGATTTATACAACACTGAATTTAAAAAAAATAAAACTTTGATGACAAAATAACATACAAAGAATAATAATAAACACACAATTATCTCATAATTATTTAAAAATTAAATTATTACATATAAAAATAAACAAATCATATATAAAAAAACATTATTATGTATATAAAAATAAGGAGAACACAAGAAAATATTTGGTATTAACCAGCTCATTAGATATTAATAATCTATTATTAAAATTGTCACAATTGAAATAGGTATGTAAAATAAAACTAAAAATGTAAAGGGTCAGTAAACATACCATTGAATAACTCTTTCTCTCTCAATCAAATATGTATATTGGAGTAATAAATTCACAAATACATGATTTCTTAAATTCTTATAGACTTGATTTTTCAGATGTTTATGAGTATGTACCCGAAACATAAATACTTTCATAATTAGGTATGTAGTATTCTGTAAAACTTCTATTACAGAAATACAACCTATGTAAATGATGGATAACTATCAGCTTAATTGAATATTAGTTATGTTCTTCATTTGTTATATTCACATCGCAAATAATATTTAAAATGCAACTTTCATTATTATTACATAATCCTGAAAATAGAAAAATAGCCAACAGAATGATGTAAATACAAAATGAAATGACAACAAACAAATATGCATTTGACAGTTAAAATATGATAACATATAAAAACTAACAATGATTTTACATCATGTATGATCAACTAATTTTGCTTAGATCGTGAATGAATTTTTCACATTTTAATAATCAATTCAATCAATAAATTATAAATTTATATACTGCATTTAAAATTATAAGTCAATCATCAACAAATCATATTTCATGTAGCTTTTTGAAGTTACGAGTTAACTTTTTAAAAACTAGAAGATTGAAAACTTTCATTAGGTACAATCAATTCAACGCATTGTAATTGATATTACAAATACACTCAAAGGTATTATTCATATATTTTGCGGAAAGAGATTCTGTAGGAGGTAAGTTTGTCTTGAATGCTTTAATAATCCAATAGAAAACGTCTCTGTAAAATACAAAATTAACATTTGACTTGTCATATTTAATGCATTATCATGTATAAAAAATTAGACATTAAATTCATAATAAGATTGTAAAAAAAAATATTCAGGTAACAAATTTTGTTATAAACGCAGCATAAATAATATATGAGGCAACATATCTTATATTGGGTGTAAGAGAGCTGCCAGTTAACGAATACAGGGGTCATGTTTTATTGGCATAAATAAATTTTCCCTTGTGAACAATATTTCGTAAGCTCCATACAAAGAAGATTATGATCCATTAACATAAGTGACAATACCTACATTCAAATAAACAAAAATATTAACAGTGAGGAAAGCCATCTGTAAAATTGCTAAGAACTATCTGTCATGGAGTACATAATGAAATATGTTAACAATTATGACATTGAATATTGAAGGTTACATAATAAAAAATAAAGAAGAAATATTTCCTTAATTAAGTGAAAAAATTGTGCTGAGTATAGGTCGACATACATCTATTGGATTGCAGCAATCCAGCGCTCTGACTATTTTATACTCTTCATAGTATGTAAAAATTATAAAATAAAAATTTATCTCTGTATAGACACACTATGTCCTATTCTGATTCGTCTAAATTTATCCATCTGAATTTTAGTGTATGAGAAATGTCAAAAAATTGACTGCATTTGTACGGGACTCATTACGTCACACCGTGCGGATGAAATCCTTTTACACAAGTCGCCCGCTGGTTATAGACGTTTTCGTACTCTGAAACGAATCAGAATAGGACATAATATATTACTTTTAAATGCAAATTATGACCAAATATATCACTTCATTCTTGTAAACTTATACTTTAAATTAATATGAAAATTTTCCATTGTGAAGGCTATATAAAACAACAATTTAAGATAAAATGAAAGAAATAGTGTTATTTTCACATAAATAAATTGAAAATCTTCTTAATTTTTTCATGATAACTTAAATATCTCACACATGGTACTTAATATCTCACAAAGCAATACACCATATTTGATATTATATTATATAAATAAAAATGGTATAAAATATATTTATTTTTTCAATAGTGAAACATCTGTTTTTTTTATTTAAATCATTATATTATGTCCTCCTTATTCAAGAACATAACAAAAATGATTGAAAAATGACAAAAATGACGAAATGTTCAAAACATATTAATATATTGATATTTTATACATCCTGAAGGAAAAAATCAAATGACTTTGTTTGCTAAAAAGAAAAATTAAACAATTTATACATGATGGCTTCACAAATTTAATCAATGCATCAGCAATTTAAATTTATATTATGTGTAGTAAAATAGTTTATAGTTTAAGAAATATAATGCAATGTATAGCGTCTTGATTTTTAATAAATATAATGATGTATGGAGAAATGTAGAATCTGAGTTTAAACTGAAAGCATTATTATATTTATAAACTTTTTAATACTGCGAACATGTCAACAATCTTAGACTAGAAAAACTTAACTTGAAATAATTATAATGAAATGGTTTATGACTTGGTGAATGGTAATAATGCTTTATTATTATACACATACAATAATTCTCAAATACAATAGAAAACTAACCATTATTTTTAATTTATACGGCTTTCAAAAATAAAGATGAATTTATTAAATTATACTTATATGATTTCTAACACGCACTTATTCCAGCTTTTACATTGGTCGAAAAGAATATTTATATTCATACACTAATATGACACTAAGTATAGAGAGATTTAGTCATGGAAAATTGTTTGTAATATTACTTGCCAATTGTATTATCATTTATAATATCTAATATAAGCTTTCGTAATATCTAATATAATCCCTGTTACTATTAAAATAACATATGCGTATTTGATTAAAAAAATACACTTACAATAAGTTTGTTCATACTACATTATAATATAACTGGATATGTCATAATAATTACCAATTGTTCCAGGGACACTTTAAAAAATACAAAAAATATACATAGTAAAAATATTGAGGAGGTAATCAAATTTGCACGTAAAAAACTAAAGAGATTCTTAAAAAATAATTTTGATCGATACAATTGATTTTTAAAAAGACTAACATAAAATCATTTACTTTACAGTCACAAGATGATTCACAACTTTGAGTATTGATACGTATCATTTCAAACACGAACTATCAAAATCATGGTTAAAATATAATATATAATAATAATATTGAACATAGTTTACTTCTATTAATACAATATGTACATAATATGTCCAAAAAGACAAATTCGTATATTACCAGTATTTCTCGGAGTATTATCAAGATAAACACAATTGTTCAAATTTTGATCACATAAAAAAAAATCACTAAATAAACACTACATTAGAGTGAAATCAAAATAACGCATATATGTATTTGTTATTCAACAGCTTATTCAAAGTTGTATTTTGTATTATCATATCAAATTTTCGTAAGAATCATATTTCTTTTCAAATAGAATTCATACTTCTTGGATATGAAACACTCTACATGTAAAAGATATTATTTATTATATTACTATAGTGGTATTAATTCCTTCATCAGTGATATATCTTTTGGTAATATAATAAAAAAACTTTATTATCAAATATAAATGTGATATTAGAATTCATTAAGTCAAGTTATATTACGTAATAAAAGTATTACGCAAGATACTTTACTTTATGAGCACCAAATAATAAAATAGTTTCAAGTTGTCCGTTGGTTTTGGGTTAATCTAATATAGCCTAGAAATACTCACATTGAGAAAAATCTATGAAAAGACTGGATACAATTATTTTATATTTATTCCTACATGTCTATATAGAACCGATATGTTTAATCCCAACACAGGGACAGATATTTTAAATTATTTTAAAATCTATGCCAACTTAAAATATCTTAATTTATATTTGCCTGTATTATTAATATTCTGAGATTATTACAATAAAAAAATAAAAAATAATATTTCAAATAGACATAAGATTCATTTGGAAATATCATATAATGAATATAAAAAATTAAAAAAGAACGATTCATTATGTAAATAAAAGAAACAATATTTAAAAAATATCATGGCAAAATTATAGATCTAATTTAAATATATTTATAGTAAGTAAATAGAAAGTAATGAATGAGACTATGTATAACTAAATCAAATATACATGTTATTTATGCATATTATTAATTTGATGGTGAATTTTAAATATTTTATACAATAAAGCTAGCGCACTATTATAGCTGCCAACTTTAGGTCAAGTGCAAAGCTGTTAAATTCAATTATAAAGAAATATTAGTAATCACTTTGGTATAAAAAAAATCAACAGTTGATGCAATACCTAAGTCATTTCATTAACTCTAAAGATTACTTTTAAACCTTACATGAAATTTACAAAATGGTCAGTTACCTATAATTGAAAATTGTCATACCCGACATTGGTAACAAGGTAAAATTATCATATAATGTAATATTATATGTATGTATACACAAAATGTAATTCAAGACATTGCACCAATTGTAGCAAATCCATATTATTAACTAATAATGACAGGCGTCATCCATACATTGTACAAATGAGAACCTCAGATCTGCTTAAATTTGTACCGAGAATTGGGTTTTTTAAAATATACTTTTATTCTTATAACAGGCATCTTTACAGATGAAAATACAAGTTCTTTAAACAGACTTATGTATATATTTTAGTCATGGATTTTTGATATTTGGCATAGTGGGAAGTCTTCAATAAGGGGCGAATCTGTTGTAACCACTTCTATATACTGTAGCCTGAAATAAAGAAAGAACAATTATTGTTGTGAGGTGAGTTGAATAAAATACTTTGTTTATTTGGTATGTGGGTAAAATTAAATAAGTAGTCCTGAACCTAATTAACTAGTCCCAGTTTTGTAAACATGGAAATACTTTTGATAGAAAAAATATTTCCACAATGATTTCTGCGCAAATTCGATCATAAAGTGGCAAAAATTGGTTTGGTTGGTATCTGTGCAAACCGTCCCTCTCTCCTCCGAAATGCTTTGTGATATTTTCCAATAACTATATTGAACAACAATATTTTTTTAGTATACAATACAATACATATATGTTATAAAAAAGATTTTTAATGATATTAAAAAATGTATATTTCACTATCAATACTAGTGTCAATTTAAACATTAAAAAATATTGTCATTTTTATACTCAAAATATTAGTAACTTTTGAAGTGCATCATACTAGTTGTTTTAACAAATTAATTGAAATTTATAAAAGCATTAAAATTGTTTTACATTAGACAAGCTATATTTAACTAAGTATTGTCTTACCCCAAATCCTGCAACAGGACCGATTCCATGGCTTAAATATGGATCTGCATATTCCCTTCCATATCTAAAACAAATAATACACAGTTCAAATATCAAGAAATATTTCTCAGCAACATATACGATGAAAGGAAAATTTATTCATTTGATTAATAATTAATGTAGAGTTCTTTTGAGAATCATCAGTAAATAAAATAAATTTAGTGAAAGGAAAAAGTTACATTGAAAGTACAAAGAAAATGCCTGATTGAGTTTTATCAGAAAATTTGGAATCACATATTCTAGTTTCCGTGCATTATATTATCGATAATTTTGATGCCAAATATGCAGGTTTACAAGTTATTTATTAACACAATATTTTTTTTATTCAGATGTTGTAAAAAAATCACTGTTGCATTTATCCTATTAAAGACGACAAGGATACAGACGAGAGTGAATAAAGATGTGGATCAACATTCCTTCTAATTTCCCTTTAAATATTTGTGTGAAAGATAAAAAACATGTGTGCAGACAGGAAACATCAATTTGGTTGTGAGGTAAATAGAACGTTTAATTTTACTATAAATATGAACATACCCTGCCATAGCATAGCCTGCTAAAGGTTGTGCTGCGCTATATGCTGCCCGCGCTGCTGTCGAGTATGTGGCTGCCGTTAAACCCGCTGGGGTCGTGCCCAGGGGAGCTTTCAAGAGTGGAGATGCTGCTGCTGCCACCTGTGAAACAATATATTCACTATTTATATTTTCACATACTACAAATTTGTTGAGCAAAACTATTCATACATTATTAATAGTCTATAAAAGAAATATATATTTTTTACTCATATATACCTTTTTCACTCTGTTCAAAATTTTAATTGTGCTCTATTTTATATGTTATTTGTGATGAGATGATTTTAACAATTTATTCTGATTAAAAGTCTGTTATATTTTCTATGTAAGTATAAGTCATCACATGGTTATGAGTAATTCTGTAATTGCAATGTGGGATATAATGGGAAATAATTTTCTGCCACCTCGAAACTGGCCCAGTCTAGGGTAGTTTATACTAAAAACAAAAAAAAACAAGTGCCAGGATGAAAAAATGTATATAAGTAGTAGTAAGTACATTTAAGAAATAAAGGGAGTATTTTTTTTAAATACATTATAGTAAAAAATAAAAGGGGACATAACTAAATATATTTTTTAAAGGGAGATATATAACACGTGTACATAAGTTGTATTATGTATTAGGTTTGTGTTGTAGAAAAATAAAACATTTTTTAAAAGTTATGAAGAAATATAAAATAGGGATGGAATATGTAAATTAGGATAGAAAGACATTGATTATACAATGTAAATTAATTAAAATATGTAATAAATAATAATTCTTATATTAATATAAAATCACACAGTGTAAAATGTACAATATTGAAAATGTATAAATAATTATTTTGATAAAATAATTTGAAATAACTTTTGTACAGAAATAAAATATTTTCATATTATAAATTTTCCACTGTATTTTTATTAATATTATTAAATACTGAAATTTATAATAAATTTTATTATTTTTGTGTTTTTTATAGGGGCAAAATAAATATCACAGATGATCAAGGAAAAAAGATTATTTTGAGTGAATGTAAACAACTGGTAAATACTCACAAAAGTTGAAATCAGGAATATACGGAATGTATAAACATTCTCCTTTCGTAACCTCGATATATCCAACAGTCTTGTGAAAACCTTCCATAAGGAAGGATGTTACTTCTTTAGGCTTTTAAATATTTGGTTACGGAAACATTCTAGGCATGCTTGACCACGTAAAAATTATCAAACGAAATGAGTAAAGCAACAAGTTTCCGATATATTTAATAAAATACTGCATGCATTAGTATTACTGATCAAAATATATTTCAAAATACAAGGTGAATTTTATTTGAATCAGTGATATATTAACAAGAAAAACAATCCCTTCACAACAACATTCTACCTAGCGATTCTATAGAATACCTTTGCATTTATTAATTCATAAATAAATGGTCTGTTTTATTTAAGCTTAGGAATTTTTCTATCATAGCAATAAATTTCCAATACCATGAAATATTAGGAATATTAAAAAAACTACTTGATCCATGGAAACAAAATGTAAGATATAATTTATACATACAAATAATAAACCTCCTAAAAATACTTATCACTAAATTTCAGATTTTGCAATTGCTGCATTTATATTATTTTTTATTTGAAAATAAAGCATTATTTTTGTTTTGTATAACACAAAATACAAATTATCTTGTCTTGTTCTCACTTACGTTAATATGAGATGTTTTGTAATATACTTCTGTAATAATAATTTAGTTGGTTATTAAAATAAATAGTGATTTATCTATTAATTAGTTACAGTGATATACCGTATCACCTATTGTAATAATTAAATATTACAATGAAATAAAACTTTTTATCAAATTTGTAGGAAATGTAGGTTGTAAAATGTAGCTAAATAGATTACTGATGAAAAATTCTGACAAAGAATCATTTAGATTTAGGATATTATAATTGTATAGAACAGGAAAGCCACAGAAAATACAATAGAGCTACCTAAATGAAACACAACCGTATATGCAATTAAAAAAAATATATTCGATTCACTATAAAATAGTTGGATGGACATTTAAAAACTATCACACAAACTTGGTTTTTAACCTATGCATTCATTATTTAATTGAATGTATGCACAGCATCAATGTTTTAAAATAATTATTTCTTAACCATATTGAATTATAAATTAGCTATAAACCACTTGTTTTTTGAGTCGCTTCGCGACATGTTTCGGAAGCGCTGTCCTTCCGAAACATGTCGCGAAGTGACTCAAAAAACAAGTGGTTTATAGCTAATTTATAATTTAATATGGTTAATATTAACTACCACAAAATATCCGCCGAATCATCAAATGATAATTATTTCTTCTTTAATTCTCACATTTTGTTTAGTAGGGGACTTCAAACAACTTTGTCTTATTGCCATGACAAGAAATTAATGGCAATAAAACAAAAAACCAAGTGATTTCTTAAAAATACACTTTTATTATTATTACTTGTTCTTGTTCACAACAGTCAAGCTCCGTAAGACTTCATATTTTGGTAAGACTTCATTATTGTTTATTTAAATAAGGATTGATTTGGGATTACATAATAAACTTTTAAAATTTTAAGGTGACATCGTGTGTTTTTGAATTTCTGATAGATTATATTATTAATTTATTGAAAATAAACAGTGTTGATATTATCAATAAACAAATGAATATGTACATCATTAGAAAATTTAAATATCAGTCGATGAACTGCATCCGATAAAATGTAATCTTCCAGACTATAATACCTAATAGAGAAAAATGGTTTGGGAAAATGTAAAAATATTTGTATTTCAAAGAAGTGCTTTTAGTTATGTGCAAATAAAAATAAGCTAACATTACTGCCCTTTAAAAATTGCATGCTTACATACAAACATAGGAAAAATTTCACTGCATAAACTTAAACTAATTCTGGGGGGCAAGTCTGGTTCAATCGGCGAAATCAAAACCCTCGTGATTACCCATATATCATGGATATAATTATCATATGGAGTTCTACGATATCTTAGATGTCATAGAACTCCATACGATAATTATATCCATGATATGGGTAATCACTGGGGTTTTGATTTCGCTGGTTGAACCAGACTTGCCCCCCTGGATTGCATGAAAATTACTAAAAAAAATATATATTCACACTCTCATAAGGTTGGGTTTTTTACAGAATGGTGAAATTCGTAGTTGTTATTATAGTTCAATTACAACTATGGGTTATACAAGAAATAGTTAAATATTTTCAAAAGTTTTTTTTTCGTACCGTAGTTATGTCATAGTTAAAGTTACGAGTGTTGCAAGTATAATGAGGCTCAATATATCCGAATAAGAGTGTGCACTGCGTCTCTGCTTATTTCATTCATATGCCATTATTTCCACATCAATAAAATGGATACACGCACGTGCTGTGCTTCCTTTTTTTAAGGCAATGCACACCAGAACACCTGTCGCTGGTTACTCCATTTTGTTGGATGTACCGTGATGGTATGAATGAAGCATTTCCATACAAATTGAAAATAGTAAATACTGAGCGTATTTCTTGTTAACACTATATAAATTATAGACGATACTGTGCCTCTTTTTTATTATTTTTATATTTATGGGTCCGAGTAAAGGCAGTTGTCAAAAAATTGCTGCGATTGTAAACGCATTTGAATATTTAAAAATGACATCGGCAATCAAATTAACGAGATACATGCGGTATCGCGGTAAAAATTCAGTCCTCCCAAACCACAACTTTTTGTCTTTCTCGTCAATATTTATTATATTATCATTTAGGAGTGAAATACAGAGATAGGAGAATTATATTTGAGTTGTATAAGAATGAAGCTGCTTTAATTGCATGTGGAAATGACCAAAAAGAAGCCAAAATAAGACAAGGGGTCAGACAGGGATGCTCTCTATCTCCAGTGCTTTTCAATGGGTATGTTCAGTGTGCAATAGATGAAATCAGAGATAAAATGTGTCATAGAGAAGGGGTGAAAATACACGGGAAGAAGATTGACATGATTAGATTTGCTGACGACATCGCACTGGTTGCTGCAAGTGAAGAGGAACTCACAGAAGCTTTGATAGTCATGGAGAATGTCTTAAACAAGAATTTTAATATGAAAATTAATAAAAATAAGACTAAAGTGATGACTGTAGGCCGTGAGGAGCAGCAAATTAATGTGGTAATGTTCGGAGAAACATTGAAAAACACAAAAGAGTTCGTGTACCTCGGAAGTAGGATCTCTTGGGATGGGAGAACAAGGAAAGAAGTTGACAGCCGAATACATCAGGCAAGGCTGGCTTTCAACAAGAAGTCGAAGATCCTTGAGTCAAACAACCTAGACTTGAAGCTCCGTAAGAGACTCACAAAAACATATGTGTGGAGCATACTGATGTATGGCTGTGAGACATGGTGTCTTACCGAAAGAGACAGAAGTAGACTTGAGGCTTTCGAGATGTGGTGTTACAGAAGAATACTGGGAATTTCCTGGAGGGACCACATCACGAATGCCGAGGTTCTCAACAGAGTTGAAGAAGGCAGACACCTACTCAATACCATCTCCGAGAGACGTGCTCGCTGGATTGGTCACATCTTGCGCCACGAGGGACTCCTACATGACCTAATGGAGGGAATGGTTGAGGGTACAAACCACAGGGGGCGCCCCCGACGGGAATATTTGGCCCAGGTGTGCGAGGACGTGAACTGCGCCACATATGTTGAGCTGAAAAGGGCTGCACAGGATAGAGAGAAGTGGAAAGCGAGATGTAGACTTCTTCTGCAAACCAATCCATAGGATTGAGACTTTTGATGATGTATCATCTCTTTGTCGGCCTTTGTGGCTCAGTTGGTTGGGTATCTGACTGCTGATCCAACGGTCCCGGGTTCGATTCCTGGTGGAGACACAGTTTTTAATTGTGTTTTCAGTCTGGATCTGTGAGACGATTAATGTCGTAAGTCTCCAGAATGTGGCAACTTGTTATTGGGTGCGTGTTAAATTAATATTTGACATAGTACCTGTTAGTTGCCCGAGAAGTAATAAATAATAATAATTGTCAATATCATAATTATATTACAGTGCTTCGATATACACAACATAATTTGAAGAAACCGGTCCATACAAATTTCAAATGGTAAATCATGATCAAAAATTACGAGCAACCTCTATCATAACTGTCAAATAAACTACCAATTTTTGGCTGGTAACTTTTCTAGCTATAGTTAAGGGCTAAATTCGTAGTTAAATTTTGAAAAAAACCTTTATCTATGATAAAACTATAAATGAGAATTTAAAAACCCACCCTTCATGTTAAAATCAAAACATGTTACAAACACAATTGACTTTACTATGAATATCGTTTTATTTAGAAGAAAAAATATATGTCCATGGGTGATTTTAAAGCAATCCAACATTAGTATCATATTTAGTTTAAATAGTACAAATTTAGTTGCAAAATAAATATCAAAATCTGATAAATCTCAAAATCAAAGATCTCTTTTTAATAATATACATATTAATATATTGAATTACAAAGATTTCTTATTACATTGATATTATGTTGCATTAAAAATTATTATTAGGGTTATATTGATTATTGGATCCCCTACATCATTATTATTATTATTATTGAGGTAAATATTTAATTAAATTAGTGCACCAATAGTCCATGTTGAGATTTATAATTAATATAAAGATGTTACATAAGTTTATGTCCTATAATGCTATTTATAATCTGATTTAAAACATGATAAATGTATAAAAAAATAAATTTATATTTATTAATGTACATTAAATAAGTACACATCTCTGTCTAACACGCAAAGAAAACAAAGCACTACATCTTGGTCAAGTCTTGGATACTCTTGTCATGTCTCCGTTGGTTACTCTTGTCTCCATTTATTTCATATACTTATATTGATATCCTATTAGTCGTCACTTATACATTCTATATCTAAAAATAATATATTAAAACGGTAACCTTTTGATTAATATGTTTAAGATACATTATCTACTCATATCATAGATCATACACATATTCATAGATCATACACACTCATTACATAATTCTTCTAAATAATCTTAGATATTCTAGTTTCATACAATTCATTAGCACAAGATAAAGTTGATTGTATAATAGCACTATGATTAGTAATTTCAGTCACTAGGAGATAAATTCTTGATTTCTTTGTTATAGCCTTGAATATCCTTCTTGTATCTTTCAGGTATTTAAAACTTGTAGCACTATTCAAAATCTAAACTATGTTGTTTCTGTCAAATCAGATCATGCATACTTACAGTATTTATATCCTTATTTACATATTTTTAGCCTTATACACAGAAAATAATAAACCATAGTGATATTATTAAACCTCTAATTGAGAGTAATTTATTCTGACACAAGCTTCACTATATTCATAAAGGGATGTAATAGCATGTGTCAGATAGCCCTACAATGTCATATAGTGAAATGTCATGATTTAAATATATAATACATATGTATTCATATAATATATTATATCTGTATTGACATGATGATTATTAAATAAATGTTAGTAACAAATGTCTACAGATAACAGGACACTAAAGGAACTATCAGGAACTACGAAATATGATTTCAATTAAGTCAGATGTGCCACTTGTACTTGATGTATCTGAGTGTAAAACACAATCAACCATTATTTTAGTCACAATAATATGAAGTACCACTTAATCACAAAAAAGCACATAAATGTAATAAATACATAATATACGAGGAAAATCCCCTCCAAGAGAGCCTCAGATAGTAGTGAGTGAAGAGTGCAGTACGTTATGCAGGACAACGCTCTTACATAATATAATTTATAACACATAACCGTGACACAATATCTACAGGTAAGGAAGCATGATTAAAAAAGAAAGCATTAGCAAAAACATATCTCTGGATCGACGTTACCTCCACGACGGGTTTGGCGGCCTGCAACAATAATTATTTTGCTTCGAAAAAATTCACATGCACATATTTGTGTTGTGTACACTGCATACAAATTAATATAGTATTCAATATTAAATAAACTTTTAATTAATCAGTATTCACTTCATATTTATAAAGATGAAATAAATTGCATTTAAACATGTAATAAACAAAATTTGCTCAATATTCGTTTATACAAATGATTGTAATGAAAATATTAAATAAAATTGATTAATTCAGTAACAAGATAAATAAAAGGTTGACCTTTTTACGCAATGGAACAGACTTCTAGAAGTACACATTGCTGACATTCAAGTCAACATAAAGAAATAAAACGAGTATTTTTACTGTAAAGCTACCAAAAAATAAATTGTTCAGATGATGGTATTTGTAGTTTCAAATTTGAAAAATAAAAACATAAAATTGACAATCAAAACCCACAAAAAAAGAACTTTGTTTGACATATGAAAAAATAAGGAAAAATAAAAAAAAACAATGAATGATTGATATGTTAACGTATTTGTTTATGTAATATATTAAATATTTTTAAAAATAATATTATCAAGTTTTTTTTTTAATTACCAGGTTCTTAAATTTGTATACCTACAATGTTTTTGAGACTACAAGTCATCTAGATATTGTACGAAAAGCAAAAGTTGTGAAAGGTAAAACCAGCCACAAAAAAAATTACATAAATAATAAGAATTACAATTACCTGTAGTCTATAGTTGGGGTCAGTCGCGGCTGCAAAGAATGGGTCATAGAACACACTGTTGGAAGAGAAATAAAATTATTAAACAATATTACTTAAATACCTTACTTAAATTTACCTATTGAAAAATAATTCTCCAAAATCTTTCAATTTTATATTATCAATTTGCAATACAACATTAATTTATGAAAAACGTTAAATTAAATGGAGAAATATCAATTAAAAAGACTGGCAGTGGCAAAAATCTTTTTGGTGATGGAGAGCAAACAAATATAACATTAAATTTATTTTATAAAGTACATCAATACTTATTTGTGCATAATTATTTTAAAACTTTATTAACAGGTATTATATTATATTAAGAAAAAAATAATTGTTAATTAACTGGTAACCACAATTACTAAATTTTGAATGAATATATTTCATCTATCTACTATTAACATAATGCATTCTCATTGCATGCTAAAAATTTAAATGCAAGGGAAACTTTATGTATTTACAAATAATTATAAATGTAAAAAGGCATAATTACAATAGTTTATCTCTACAGGATATTCGGAAGCATTAATAAAAATTATAAAATTTCATGCATGCCAAGAATGTTATGATAAATTTAAGCAAAATTACTGAATTCTTTACACAACGGTAAGGGAAAGAGGTTTTTGACAACATTAAGTTACACGGCTATGTAGACTGCTTTATGGGAAGTGCTCAGAAAAGTTATACAATTGGAATCCTCAAACTGTTTCTACATTATACACTCAAAAAATTCAAATATATTTAAAATAATCTATTTTTTGTAATGAGGCTAGTTAAATAATAATATCTATCAGTTAATTGTTTTATTTTTTACTAGAAATGATATATTATTAAAACAACATTTTTTATTATTTATCATTATGGAGCTAGGAAATGTAATTAAACAGGAAATAAGTGTAAGTTCATGAAACACTTTATTCCATCTACTGAATTTTTACTAAAACTTCAAATAAAAAAAGAGAATATACCAATATTTTATTTGATCAAATTTTTTTGAAGAGAAAACTGATTATGTGTGTGTAAGTTGTGTGAAATATAGAAAATATTGTAGGGAATATGAAATAAAATTTTTACCATGTTTTTTCAAATTATTTTGTTTATTAGCAACAAATATTTCATAAGCAGAAGTGAAAGTAGAACCTCTAGTAAAGCTTTAATTGCTTGTGTTCTAGAGGATATGATAAAATATAATATTTTAAAATTATCTTCAAAAACAAATATTATATTTATCAACCAATTTGAATTATATGAAATTAAAATCAATTTAAATTATATGAAATTAAAACCAATTTGAATTATATGAAATTAAAACCAATTTGAATTACATGAAATTAAAACCAATTTGAATCATATGATGAAAATCTCACTACTAGGAAACCATATTAGCCCAAATATTACAGAACTGAATAAAATGGAAAATGTGTCATTTTTTATCAAGAAAAACATAGAATAATACTATGTTATGAAAAAGTTTTAAGAAAATCTGAATACAGAATGATTTCTTAAGTCAAACATTGAGAATTCGGAGAGACAAAAGAAAATCTATTGAAATAAAGAAAAGGTGCGAATAAATGTATAGTTTTGAATAATATAAATTAATCTATTACCATATTTCAACTACGTAAATATATAAAATTACAGTAAAAATATATAATTTTTAGGTTTTGGTGAAAATTGCCAGAATGGTGAACAAGAGTGGTAAATATATACCTATTCAATATGATAATGTCATAATAAACTTAATATATATTTTTATCCTAATTTTATGTAATTATGGAGCTCTATCAAGAAGTGACAGTTTCAAACATTGAAAAAATTACGTAAGTAATATTTGATTCCATTGTGCTGATCAAAATTGTTTTTTTTTGGAGCTTAGCCATTCAATTCTTCATTTAAATTTCAGGATCCTTTTTCATATTTTTCCTGCATTCACCGCTAATATACTTTGAATGTTTATTTTGTAGCATTTCCTACAAAACAAAACATGGGAAAAAAAACTAAATTCAGTAAAAATTAATCAAAAAGATTGTTTATAAGGTCACTAAATTACCAAATTGTAAGAAAGGGTAAGAAGTAATAAAAAAGTGAAGCAAACACAACAGGGACAGAGATATTTATTACCAGAACAAAATCTTGAAAACTAAGTGATATATAGATAAAATTAACCTGCAAATATTGGTGGTATTGGAACTCATTTAAAATAAAGAACAGTGGTAAAAATAAAATGGATGTAATACATATTTGGGCTAATATGGAAAGGTTTTGTTGAGTAAAATAGTATGTGTGTTGTGCTGCTTGTGTTTGTGTGTATACTCACGGTGTGTACTGGAGAGGTGTAGATAGGGGTTGTGAGGCGGCGTGTCGAGCGTAGGCTGCAGCCACTTGGGAGGCCGTGGGAGTGGCAGTAGCGGCAGCGGCAGCAACAGAGACAGCCGCTGGAGATGGCGGGAAAGGAGCCAAACCTGCCGCTCGTGCCACTGGCATGTGTCGGGCTCGGTGTATGGCTACTCCCCTTAGTGCAGCCGCTACATGCGTAACACACACAATGCACTACAACCCGCTTCATTGCACACTACTCGGACGGTGTTTGTCATTACACGTTCCATTTATCGGTTATTATATCAATTTTTACAGAAAAAGCTTCGCGTGTCATCGGCCCTTCACCTATGTCTCATGCTCAAATAATACTGATGAGTATATATATATATAATATAAATATAAAAATATAACATGAAAAATTAAAATGAAAACATTAAAATGCTATTCTCCGCCGAGTCGTGCACACAAAGCTATTAGATGATTATTTAAAACAAACCGAAGATAATGTCAAAGGCGATAAGTTACAATGCTGCGTACTAATTCAATCAGTCAGAAATAATTAAAAATTATATTGTTTATATTTCAATAAATCAAAAAAAAAAAACTACACAATATGAGATATATACTACATGTAAAAAGTAAAATATTTTCCGGATGCATCCGAATGCGAAAATGATTCCAAGTAAAATCATGCAAAGCACAACGGCCCCTTATCGCCTTTAAATCACATCTTGTAGTGTAAAATCTAAAAGAGGCATTATTAGATTAGTAAGATGATAAACATGAAACACAGGAAACACTTGTGCAAACCCATACGATAATACGTTAAAAGTGTATACAATTAGAACAGCTACGGGATATATCTGTACGGGACCAGCCGAATCAAAACCTGACACCACACATTCCTTGCCAGTTGAGTTGTGAGGAAGTACACATACAGTATCTGGTAGAGATAATGATGTTAGTAATCAACGGGTGTGTATCTGTCTGGTTCTGAAAAGGCGAGGGTCACACGTGTGGTAAGGGTAGTGTACCTCCTGCGTTGGGCTGCGTGGCGGGGGGTGAGCAGCAGGGGGGCGGGGGCGGGGGCAGGGGCGGGCGCGGGGGAGGGGGGCGCCAGCCAAGGCCAACCCGACACCCGCAGTCCTACTGACACAACACACACATTCACTCTCGGACCACACTTCACCACCGTAATATCATCTTAACTTAAGTATGAAGGTTCTTCTGCCTAACATTACACTTATCAAGTAATTTTACCTGATCTATATCCTGGCTCACACTGGTTCTATTTAGTCAAAACTTTGTAGGTACAAATTGACAACTAACTAAAGGCATATTATAAGTATAATATGAAAACAAGAAGGCATAGTTTCTACAATATTTGATTGGGAAATTTTGACACAATTACACTTGGGTATCAATTTCTATACCAAAATTATTTCATTATATGTAAATGAATATGATGGATCCTAAATTGATAAAAAATATATAAATGAATACAGGTAACAATATATAATTCATGTAAGCCTCTAAATTGTCACGATAACAAGTTCACAGTTATACCTAATATTAAGATATAAAACAAACAATACAACAATATAATTCCAAAAATATACATATATATAATTCAAAAAAATGATTTACCAACATTTCTATTTCATCTAAGATTTAATATGATGTAGCCTTCTAGAATCACTTTAAAAATAAATGTAAACGAAACATTTGTGTATATTTTCATTACCTAATGGTACATAAACATGACTTGGATTATACATGTACAAAAAATTACCTATCTATTAGTATGCATGTCTAAATTAACTATGGCATTAATCTATTCAAAACTTTAGAAATGATTTTATTTTAAGTAGATGTAATTTCTAGTACGGAACATTGAAACTGTAGGAATTGAAATGATGATTAATGCCATAGACTGGATATGTAACTGAAGATAACATTAAAACTTATAGCATTTACTGATAAACAATATTTACTCGCATTCATGGCAGTCACTCAAGAAAAGATTAACATGCCATCAATATGTCAATCCAATATGCCTAGATCCATAACCATTAGGTATACTAGCAAAGAATATAACATAATGGAGTAACACATACCTTCCGGCCATTGCACGCACACTGGAACAAAATAATGAAAAACACCAGTTATTTAAAAGAAAACATTGAAACATTGGCCATTCCAAAATATTTCATAGATATATATGTATAGTGGATAAACCCATTCTCTATAAAAAATAATATACTAAAATTTCATATAAAAACATTGTTTTGACAAAGAAAATTGAGGCAGGCAAGTGAACATTCTCTGAATTTTCAAAAACGAACACAGAAAACTAAAAAAAGCACAACAAATGTAGTAATCAGCATTGAATGCCAGCCATATTTTGTGATTTGGTGTACACTGTTAAAAATAATAAACATAGAAAATAAAAATTTAACTATGTAGGTAAATAAAAACTAAGAAATAATAAAACTATACAATTCAAAAACCATCATTCATATTGTGATAGAATTAAATATATATATTCAGTACATAATATTATGAAAGATTTATGTGAAAGTTGATATTACCTATATAATTTATAAAGTTTTCTATTCGGGACATTAAAAGAACACAAAGCATCTTATAGAGAGTGGGTATATCAAAGTAAAAAAAGAAAACAAGCATGGAATTGCATTCAAAACATATTTCTACGTGATATATCAATTAAAATATACAACAATGAACATAAATAACAATCTATAGATAAAACGGCCCTCTCACCCAATGTAGAGACTGATCCGTTCCTAGTCAGTAATACTGAATGTAGAAAATAAAAAAAAATCTAACTATAATAAAGTACATCACCAATATAACAGTGAAAGAAGCATAAATAATATGCATACCTATATTTATTTATTATCTTCTTATAAAAGTAACATTTAAATTTGATTGAAAATTTGATCTGTCAAGAGAGAACTATCTACATTAATTATTCATATTTTCCTTAAATAAAAACAGATTTTTAATAAATGTGCTGGCAATACTATTAATGCTTAAAAAATTTGAATTTGAAACATTCATAAAGCAACTTTAAAGCTAAATACAGAAATATTATATATAGATATCATGCATGAAGGTAAACTAGACAAATTTAGAAAATAAAAGGCAAAAAGTTTCTTCTTAAATGTAAACTTGAAATACACAGTGAAATAAAAATATTAAAATAGACTCTTAGCAAATAATAATTAGTTAAAAAAATTTATGACGAAGATACAAATAGGAAAAAAGCAAACGTGTTTGTTTTTAATTTAATATCAAAAAGATAGGAAACTATGTACAAAAAATTATTTTTTCATGATGGTAACCTGATATATAAAAAAATACTAATGGCAAGCAATACATATTTTTTGACATAATTATTTGGAAGTTTGCTTCTTTCCAAATGGTTTGAAAATGGTCAGATATATCAGTATTGTTTTGAATAATAAAAGTCAATGAAACTATTTGTGGCAGTAAAAAAAATAAAAATCTTACCGTTTTGAACTGCGGTTGGTTTTTTGGTCTGAACTCGTGCTGTGGCATTGTTTACCTAATTACAATAAAAATGTATTAAAATTTTATAGTATAATTTTTTTTTATAAATGTACTTATTTCAAAAAATATAACTACCTACGTATTTTTAAAAAATCTCAACTAAGAAAAGTAATTGAAAAACATTTTATAATCAAAACAAAATGTTATAGAGAAATTAAAATATATAGAAAAAAGTTTCAACATAAATGGTTTATTTATCTAATTATCATTATTTAGGGAATTTAACCCAGCTATACATATATATAAAAAAAATTAAAATGATTTGAAAAATAAAAAAAATCACCTCAGAATAGATAAACAAAATTGGTGTTAAACAAGTGATGGAAGTTTTGTTAATCACTAAAATTAAATATGGAAAAGTATTATTTTTGGTAAAACGTTAAAAAATATACTATTTTCGTAAATAATGATTAGCAAAATATTTCTTGGGTAGTAAATAATACTCAATAATATATAACATATTGTAGAAGACTGTATCTTCTCACAAATATTAATTTGTTCTCACTGGGAATCAAACCCATGTTCAGGGAATGGATGTTCAACTCGCTGAGCCATGAAGGCTGACATAAAAATGAAAATAAATAAAAACAAATTGCATATTTTATGAATTTCCACTTGATCAATATCACAATATTATCTGACAATTTGTAGAGCACTGTTTTCGTGAGAGTTCACCTCAAGTGCGCTCCTCCTTGATAATAATAGAAATTAATTATTTTTGAAATACGGTGGACTTATTGCCCGAAGACAATTTTTAACAATCAACCAATATATAGAGTTTAATCAAAAAGAAACGTCATGAAAAATGAGTGAATAGATGATAAATAATATATTTATAAATGTAAGGCAAAATTTGGGGATTACTAATTTTTTTGGTCACTAATATACAACAAACATATTTTTTAGACAAGGAAAGTTATGTATTATATCTTAAACAAGGATTTAAATATTACCATTAAGAAAAAAAAATCGATAACAGTCGTCTCTTTTCAATATAAGAAATTACTAGTGTACAAATAATAGGAGATAAGACATCAAACAGTTGTAAGGAATTTAAAAATAAACTTTCAAGTGAAATCAAAAGGATATGAAAATAAAATAATGCTAGGACTTATCATATAATAAAAAAGACAAGATTTGCATATTGATGATGTCTCACAAAAAATGATCTTACCTTTCAAATTTCCCGGTGGATTAAGATCTACAATCTCTCTCTTTCTCTCTCACAACCATATTTTGATCGGCACATTATATAGCCGTCTAGAGAGTAAAGGGATAACACATAATGTTGAATAGACTTAGAAATATCAACAGCATAACGTGAATGTCTAGTCACCGGTTGTGTCTGTCTGTGACTGGACATTCATGTTGGAATAAGTGAAATTGAAATATTTAATTGGTCCCTTATAATATATTATTGTCACAGTGATGGACAATTGAAACAAGAATAATATACTTAAGATGGGATACAGTAGAGTAAAGTAGGGTGGACATATGAGAATGATAGGTAGGGGGAGGTATTCTGCTGTCTGTAGTAAAGCATTTCAAATCGATAAAAATAAATGGCAGCAAAGAGTTTAGCCAATAAGAAATTAGTAGGAGGGCCATATCAAGTATGTATGTATGTAAATTTGTGTATGTAATATAAATATAATGTGTATAAGTCGATATATACGGGAGCAATATCTACAGAGCAGAGTATAGAATGAGGAGATGAAATGAAGAAACGGTAGGGAAGGGACTACTAAGGAGGGGGTTATTACAGTTAAATAAGTGCTACCACAGATTTGGTAAATGATAGAGATCATGCACACCTCTATCTTTCTGCCCTCAACCACGGTGCCGTGAAGTCTCTCTCGTGCTCGCTCCGCATCACCACTATTTGCGAATGTTACAAAACCGAATCCCTGCATGCAAGACAGACAAAACATGCATTAAAAACAGCGTCGCTCAAAAACAACGTGCAACAAAAATTAACATGTAGGTATGCATCGCATATTGTATCAAAGAGGTCTCATGTAATTAAAAATTGCACTTTGAGCGTACGATACATTTTTATAAAAGCATTTTGAGATCTAAACACAAATAATAAACAAGGTGCTTTCCCCACTGTGACTGCAGTACAAAATTTACTTTAGTCAACCCTTCACTACCTTATTTACATTTTTCCAACTACTTTTAACTGTAGGTAAGTATTATACTGGATTGATTAAAAATCCTCAGAACTTTTTCTTGGGATACACAACATAACAGCGTGTATAAGGTTTGCAGTAATGAGAACACCTAAGTATTTCACTAGAGAATATATAGGTAAAGAATTTACTGACTCCACTTTGGTAACAACAGTTACATAAAAAACTATCAAAGTACAAGTAGGTATAAGATTCATGTAGTTGGATGTGAGGAGAATAATTATAAGAGAGTAATTAAATAATTTATCTAAATGTGTGACAGGTAATATTGTCAAATGTATCAGGCTAGTAGTTTCCTTATGACAATGTGTTAAGCGACTAATTGAAAATCTATAGAAAGAGTGATGATGATTAATTATAGCAATACCATTAAATAATATTATAAGCACTTCCTTGTACCAAATATGTAAAATGAACAAAATGTATTAATAACGCAAGTAAAATGTAGTAATAGATTACTTGCCAGTAAACTGATAGATACTACTCATAAGCTGTGATCCAAGCCACATTACATTCAATATTATATACAAAACTTAGGTGCCAGTCACATACTACACTGAAAAATCCAGCCACAGTACAAGATATATTAAAATAATTTTAGTAAAATTATGATCGTGAGTCTCAAAAGAAGAAGAATCTCAAACATGCCTCAAGAAAATGCCCCAACTAATATATATTAACTATTTAACATTTTATGCAAAAACTACTCCAGATATATGACAATAATAAAATTTAAAGGATTAATATCCACGAAATTATCAACTGACAAAAAACATATAAGAATATTGGGGAAAATATGCATTATAACATAATCATATATTAAGGGTACAGACTTTCACAAATTGTTCCAACAATATACAATGTGACATATTTGTACTTAATCAATCCTAATTTAAATACATCCTATACTATGTTATTATCCTGAAATAGTACCTACTTCAATAATATGAAAGTAACCTATAAATCTAACAAAGATAGGATTATATTATAAGAGTAGACAAATAAGAAAAAAAAATCATCGATATTCATGTAACACAATACTAAAAGGGTATTTAAAACACATAACTAAATAGTTTCAAACAAAAAAAAGAAGAATGTACAAAAATAATAAACTAAATTAATATTCCTTAAGAAAATTTTCAATGAAAAAATTGGCAGAGTTACTAAATTACAAAACATTCAAATCTAAGGTGCAAGAACCCCAATCATTTCAATCACAGTTAATGTCATTATACCTGTTGATAGTCTCCCCATCATTTCCACAATATAAATTGCATCTATTTATATTTTTTTATACCAAATTAACTTAATCAACACATCTCGATACTCATAATCTTGATTATATAATAAAATTTATGTTAAATTCAAATAAACAATTTGATGCGTGTCATTTCATATAGTTAGTAAAATATATAATATTGAAAATCAATAAAAAATATATGTATATATGTATATAACTAAGAACCCACATTTCTCAAAAAGAGGATGTTAGATCACAAACATTGAATATTATTAAGTTATCCCAGATGTATGTGTTAATCCTAAATATAATTTCAAGCAATAGATAGTGTACTAAAGATTCTACATAGCATGTTTTTCATAATGCTTGTGTCGTCTGATAATTTAGAGTTTTATAATACAAATTAAAATGTAAATAGAGCAAAATATTGAGAATGGAAGGAGACCAAATGTAAAACACTGCAATTGAGTGTTATTGCAAATAATGACAGTAGGTATTATCAAAACATTTACGTATGTTTTCTGTTTTATGAAAGGAGTAAGTAGCTGTAGTTGAGATGGATCACCAAAATATTTATATGTAAGTTTGTATTATCAAACGAGCACGGCTACTGAGGTGTATCACCAAAATTTCACAAGGAAAGCAGTAACATTAAGCAAAACAATCCAATCAATATGATAATGTTCGGAATACTATTAAGAAAAAAGAAACCATAAGATAAAATGTGTACAGAAATAAGTAACACACTGAAATAATAATTATTCTATTCAGTATCAAGCGGAAAGATTTAGGAATTTTGATCGTCGCCTGTGGTAACTTAAATACAGCACTGATATGATTTAATATCTATATCTTATTAGTCATTAGACAGTTGATTGTGTGGGATAATAATATATGTATATAATATTCAAAGCAAAATAAATAACAACTGGTTTATGTGAATAATGCAAATTTTACTTCAATTTGACTCTGAGACTATATTGAATATTAAGTATACAATATCACCCAGGAAATAAAAATTAAATATGAAAAAAATAAAATATGATAAAAATTGCATTAAAAATAACACCAGATGTAGTTTAAGGAAGGGCATGCCCTCTTACAAATATTACACACTTTATAAAAATAATTAACTTAATTGATTATGTATAAAATGTGATCTAATAATGAATCAAGCAAAAATACTACAAACGAATGTATATTGGTAAAAGCTGTGTAAATATTCTCAAAGAACATGACTTCCTTCCTTAAAATTCAAGAGTAAAAACAAAAATCTATTAAGTAACACTTTGCATATGTTTCAATAAATTAATTACATAAACCTAAAAATTATGATGAACAAATTGACACTAGGTAACATGATAACATACAACGATGATTTCATGTGATTTTGGGAATATTTAATACAATCAATCACACAATGAGGTTATATAAAATATTAAAAATCAAGATTTGTTCAAAAATAATGAATTGGCAATTTAAAAATACAGTGAAAGCCCAAAAACAGGTTTTAGTGCTATCAATAAACATTTGCATAGTGAACTTAGGTGGTATTTTTTTAAAGATATTGCCTTGTATAAAAAAATCATAAATTTCCATAAATTGTTTGAAAAACAATAACACAAAAATAACAAATACTTATATTTTGATGGACAAGTTGAATAAATTATGAAACATGGAATCCATAGAAAATAGAACATTGACATTGTGCAAAATATATTTTATACACAGAAATAATACAGCTACGAAGCTAGGTAGAAATATACTTTAATTATAACAAATTTGTAATGTTGCTCAAAATAATAAAGAGTATTCTCGAATATTCTTTTTTTTAATTGCATATATGCAAACATTGGATTTTTTTCCCTTTCGGGAGTCAAACGATATTTTTATTGACAAACATATTTTCTCAACATCTCAATAGAGACGAAGTAGGGATATTGTAGAAGAGCCATAAACTCGAGGCACCTACAGGGCTTACGACCTGTCATCAGCTGGTTTACGTTATCACTTTATGCGCTTGCGCAACGTTCACCAATTATGCCTTCTTAATTAAGAGTATTCTGTTTCAATCTAGATATCATTTTCTTCATAATTAATTTTATTTTACAAAGTGATAATAAACATGTAGCAAAACTTATTTATATTTATTCTCTTTGCTACAATATTTTGTATACCTAAGATAAAAAAATATTATACATTTTATGGAAATTTGTAAGGCTTTCGACTAAAGATTTTAAAGAAACAAAATATTGAGTGCCTACCTTAGATCCTCGTTCATTAAAAATTATTTCTACGTCGAGAATTGCTCCATATTGCTGAAAGAAAACAAACATGAAATCAATAGTAAATATGGATATATTCAATAAACACAACGAAGAATAATAAATAAATCATAGATAAATTGTAATGTAAAACAAATTACATTGAAAATGTTATGGGATGTATTTATCAAAGTCTTTTTTTTCTTTAAAACCTTAGACGACTATTACTGTCTCAAAATAGCAATTAATTTAGAAGTTTATTTTAGGACAGTATTCCTCAATCAGTGGTACCTGTACTGTGAGGGTGTGTATGACAAGTCATTGAAATCAGTGAAAAATGAATATGAAATTTGATCGAGGATTTCTTTAATAGGGGGTGCCAATGCTCGGGTTTCAATATTTTCTCCAAAATAAACATTAGAATTAGAAATCGTTGTAAGGAATAACAATATATTATGTACAGTAGAGCCTTGAATCCTATCCGTACAGCTCTGACTATTTATCTATCCGACCATTTCTATAATCCAAATGACCTCTCCTACCCCTTTCTCAGTACTCACAGAATCATTATAGTAGTAATGAAGCGTTTTTTATGTAGCTAAAAACTATGCGTTGAAGAAATAGTAAAATTAAAAAAAAAACTATAATAGTATTTCATATAGGTACAAAATACATTGTTTTATTTCGAATACCTTTCAAAATATCAGCAAACTATAATCCAAATGCTTCATACATCTGAACATGGTAAAAATTTTGGGTGTTCAGATAATCGAGGCTCTACTGTACTGTACAGCATCAAGGACATATTTGTAATATGAAAAGGTGATAAAATAACATAGAATACATGTAGTTACTCACACCAAACATGGTCCTGAGGTCAGGGTCTCTGAATCTAAACGGTATATTTGAGACGTGCAATCTCTTGGGCTGACCCATGGACGCCTTGTCTCCTTGGGCAGGTTGTGTTCCTGATGGCACCATGGCTCCAGGTCCCACGATGATGTCGGAGGGGCCTGCCCCCACCAGGGCGCCTCCGCCCCCTCCTGACTCCGGCTCTGTTTGCTGCAACCCACCAGTCTCCATGGGAAATACACATCACATGGGTTTCAAAGGTGGTAAGTGACAAGCAAACGAAATAAAATAAACGACGATTCCCACAATGAAGACAAAATTATGTGATATAATTTATATAGAATGAAACAATCAACTTTATAGTGAAATTTTTATTAGGAATTGTATGAAAAAACAAAGTTTGTTCATTGATAATGTATTAATTAATTTTTTTTTATTTTATTTGAAGGAACTTAACATCTTTAAGTCGTATTAAAAATAATATAAAATTACATTGAAAAATAATATAAATTTATATTATTAATAATGTAAATAATACAAATTTATTATTTTAAAAATAATATAAATTTATTTGATAAATACTAATGGTTGGTTGCAATAAAATATGCCTTATGGCATAACCTCATCATTGCGAACATGTTATACATAAATTCGAAAAATAAAATAAAAACAAAGTACAATTTCTTATTATGATTTGTGAACTTTTCTAAATACCATGTTTACTTTTTGAATTTGATCATGTTTTAAATGAATAATAACAATGATTTTGACAAAATAAACTTTTTGACATACTTTCAGTAAAGTTAATAATTATTTTTATAAATCTAACATACATTGTGGGAATAATAAAAATGTTATCAGTTTTTCAACAGTATATATGGATTGATTTACTAATATATGTGAAAGAACTACATTATGATTTAAACAAGCATTAAAAAATGATATTTTTAAACAATTTCAAAACATTTTCCAACATAAATGTGGAAAAACTGATAAAACAATAAAATAGCAAATTAAAAGAGGAATAAATCATGTATTATTTAGTGCTGAAAAATATAAAATGCTCTATTGTAAAAAAATCTACACGAAAATAAATTAAAATGTACAATATTTTAATATTATTTGGGAAACGGGAATCGAACCCGGGCCAATTGCATATAAAAGTTATATGAGTTCACTTAAGAGTCTATAGTAGCCTAAATAATAAATTTTGAAAATCTTATCCTCAATAACCTCAAAAGATATGTCTCTGAAATAAAAAAATAGTTTATTTTTACATTAGAATTTGTTTAAAACTTTTCTTGTAAAATTAGTTTAAATGAAACCCTTTTTTTAATTTTTTATTGTAAATAACTAAAAAAACTACAAGGCCTATGAAGTATATTTTTACTTCAATCGAATATTTTAATTACATATTTAAAAAAACTCTTTATTTTACCTTTTCTTCGCAAAAAAAATTATATCACAGATTTGGTGATATACAATATTTTTCGCGTTACATAAATAAGAATGCCCAAGGTATACAAGGGCCTTAAAAGACAATACTCCGTATTATATAAATGTTTATAGAAATTCTATAACAATAAACTATAATTCGAATTTCATATCTAAATTGATATTCATTTGAATTTGATATTAAAAAAAAACATTCATATTATCTGAAATTCATTAAGAAAAGCTAAATATTTTTAATGTATAAATATTCAGGGATCAGAAGGATTGATAGGTAGTGTAGGGATTCTCACTAAGCCTAATTATTTTAAATATTAAGTAGGTATTTGAATGTTTAAAATATTTCCATACGAAACTAATTACCTTTGCTACAAAATATAAAACATATATGAAAAATAATTATTCAATAAAAACAATCGATATTTTAAGATGGAAATGATTTTTTGAATGGAAAATTATATATTTTAACTCTGTTATGTAGTTGGGATATATGCGGCCAATAAATAAATAAGATGGAATTGTAGACTAAAGTATCAAAATATAAAAAAGTATTGTTATTGTTGGTTTTACAAAATTGAAATTGAAAATTCGCTAAATTCGCTAAATTCTTTCGAAAATTAAAATATAGTTTTGAGTATGTAATAAAAAACAAAAGAATGTTTTTAAATAATAAATGTCAGACATCCCAAAATAGAAAAAGTAGCAAAATATATTTTTCGAGCGCAAAATAATTTGCTACGCGTCAGAAAACTTGAAAACAATTAATAAATGCCACGTTTCTGTTGCCGAAAGGAAAAAATATATTGATAAAATTAATGAGCAACTTGAAGTTAGTCTTTCTTTTTATTAAAATTCAATAAATTTCAATTGTTTACAGTTTCAATAAGTTTGATATTAAAAATGTAAAAGTTTTTATTATTAATTAAGTATTTACGCGTCAAAAAACTCGTTAAAATCAAAAAAGAATATTTAATGCTAAAAATCTTAGATTATACATTATAACTCTATGGCTAAAAATGCTTAGTTTGTGATTACATCTAACACTTTTTAGGTTAGTGTATAATTAATTATTGCTACTTATTTAAAAAATAATTTTACTGATATTGTATTAAAATAGTTTTCCTAGAATAAAAAAAATCGTGAAAAATGTGCTTTTGAAAAAATATAGTCAAATTTATGCATTTTCGAACATTTCTTGTATTTTCTAACATTTTGCGATGTATAAATTTTCCCCTTAACAAAAAAAACGAAAATGGGTGCTTTATATATTGAAAATAAGCACAGCAAGGAGACATCGTACAATATAAATTGAGGTTTAAAATGATTAAATAAATACTTTTGCTCAAAATTTTCACTTCTCACTCACATGTAAACTTGCTGTGTTATTTTTCTACTTCATACACTGTAACTTAATCAGTATTTAGTAATTGATGCTGGGCGTGACGAGTATTAAAAATAAAATTAAAAATAATTGTATTCAAAAAAGTTTTAAATCCTTTCGAAATGTAAACAGCCATAAAAATGTCATGTCTCCCTTGATGGATAGGTATTAGTTACTCGAGTTAAGTGGCGAGTGGCGAATGTCGGGCTGGCAGTATTATTGCTCGACTGTCCCGTGGGTTTTTAATTAAAACTGTAGCTGGCAGGAACATGGGACGTTCCCGGCCTGAATTGTGGCGAAATCAGGGCCGCTTTCACCGCTCAATTAAAGGACCTTTGATACTACATTGTGGTAAAATGGTGGTCGATTTCTGAAGGCTATTCATGGTTTGGTTTCGACCGATAGATGAAAAGGGTCTTCATTGATTTTACTCAAACCTTTCTATCTATTCAAAGTCAGACCGTTACGTTCAGAGTACCTACTTTCGTGTGATTTCTATGAACTAAAATCTCAAGCAAAACTATAGGTACCTACGTTAGACTAATATATTAACTAAAATAAAGAAACATTAAAGACAAATTAATTAGAACAAATATCAATTTAGTATTGAAAATGATACTTCGGTCGAACAAATAAGAAATAATAGGGTTATGTAGCAAACATACAAATTAAGACAAAGTGTTATTTATAAACGTGGATCAAATATTCAACTACGGTTGAACCCAAATTTAAATACGTATTGATAAACATGGATCAAGAATTGAACCGTGATTCAACTCGAATGTTAAATTGAACCGGCGACGGGGGTAGTTTAACACTTGTTCAACACTTCTTGCCATTTCACAATTTTGAAGTACCTATGACCATAAGATACGAGAAAAACGATTTGATCCATTAGAATTTTCGATTGACGTTGAATTCAAACAAAAGTGTCGAATCTCAAAAAGTGCAATAGCTAGAGTTTGATAAAATTATCGTGCGGTGCGCATAAGCGCCGTGCCGCGCATACTGTTATTTGGTCATGACAACCAACAAAAAATAACTGGTGCTGTCGTATGAAATAGTTCAAAATCGAGATCAACTGAATAAGGGTACAATTGAACCGAGATACAACCACGATTCAAGGATTTTTTTAGAAATAATATTGGCTGTGTTTCTCGAACTTTCTGTTGTTTCATTGAAATCTAATGCCGACAAACGACTCAATTTTGAACAATTTTATGAAATCAAAGTATTTTAACTATACTATTACCGATACTTTTATTGAAACAACCTAGCCTAAGGCTGTGTTTCTCGAACAAAGATTAAAGTAATAGTATAGTTAAAATACTTTGATTTCATAAAATTGTTCAAAGCTTTTGGTTGTTTCATTAAAATCTAATGCTGTAGAAAGACGAATTTTGAATAATTTTATAGAATCAAAGGATTTTAACCATACTATTACTGATACTTTTGTTGAAACAACCCAGCCTAAGGGTATAACTGTGATTCATTTAAGTGCCATTTACTTAGTTCATTAAAACAATAATAAAATACGTGATGCCTATAATTATTTATTTTGGAAAACAATCGAAATTGTAGATAAAGCCAAAAACAGTCTATTGAAGCTAGGTTCTTTTCAATTTAGACGCAGAATAGCAAGAATATGTAAAAGTAACTAACAACGTAGGTTTACTCAACGGACTGGATTATGTTTATACATAAAATAAGAGGAAATATTTAAAAGGTTGAATATAATTTTCCGCCGTTGAGATTTTGTAACTTGCGGGTTAATTTGTGTAAATATTTCACGGTTCCGAAATCTCATTACACATTGACCCTCTCATTTACCAACACGACGAACAATGTCGCCATGTATTTTTATTATGAAAAATAAACCAACTAAATCTAAGTTGTAGGTACACACTGACATACCATCGCTCCATGTTCCTAAAGGGGTAGGTAAAGATAATAGATTAAAACACACCCTCATCCTCGCAGACACTATATTATTACCCTCATCCTCGCTGACAGTTCCAAGCTCCTTTTTTCCATATTTCAAAATGGTCATACGATCCGGTTCTTGGGCAAATTCAGTCTTTTGAATGAGTCCAAATTTTCTCTCCGACAAATCAAGGCTTGGCTTCCTGCGTCCAAATTACTACTGAGTATTATTTGTTGTTTTATCCATGCCACACCATCACGCCAATTCCCTTTTTGGGGTAGGCAGAGAGAGCTTCTCGTTTCATTCAACAAATATGTTTAATACTAACAACAACAAAAAAAAAAACAATAAAATACAACAAACGCAATGATCGGGATTCAATTAGGAACAACCCACACATTAAAATACTTTATAATATCAAAGAAAATGTCTTCCTGAATATTTATATTAAACAAATCTTATTTATTGTACGTATAATAAAAACGACCAATTAAATAATTACTAAGTTTTCGTGGCTGTTTACATTTCGAAAAAAATTTAAAACTTTGTTGAATAATTTTTTTTATTATTTTTGTTCAGTACAATGCTAAGAAAATATATATCCAATACTCGTCACGCCCAGCAGCAATTTCAAAACACTGAAAAAGTAGTAGTGTATGGAGTAGAAAAAGTAACACAGTAAGTTTATACGTGAGTGAGAAGTAACACAGTAAGTTTATACGTGAGTGAGAAGTAACACAGTAAGTTTATACGTGAGTGAGAAGTAACACAGTAAGTTTATACGTGAGTGAGAAGTAACACAGTAAGTTTATACGTGAGTGAGAAGTAAAAAGTTTGAGCAAAAGTATTTATCTACTCATTTTAAACCTCAATGTACAGTAAATTGTAAGATGTCTCCGTGTTATGCTTATTTTCAATATGCAAAGCACCGATTTTCAGTTTTTATTAAGGGGAACATTTTGGTATAATCCTTTACCGTGTTAGATAAATTATTCAAATAAATATTGACTATGCAGTTGGATAGGCTAGATAGATATATTGATTGATGTGATGACACGAGTATGACACTTACAATACTGACGGTCTGTTGTTCAATTCCGTTGGGGGGCTGTTGAAGTGGCGGTGGTGAGAATGGTGGCGGCTGTGCGGGGGGCTGCGGTGCCGGTGTCTGGGCGGGTCCCTCGGCCTTGAGGGGCGGCGGCTCGGGGGCCGCTGGCGCCGCCGCCACCGCCGCCGCCCCGGCCCCCGCCCCGGTCTTGCCGCCCAGCGGCGCCGCTTCGCCGTTCTGTGCCGCGAACTGGGCAGCCGCCGCCGGGTACGGGTTCGGCATGCCCGTTTGGACCATGTGCTGAAAGGGCAAACAAAAATATGCAATTAATAATGTGACGAAATCATCTTTTTTCATGCTGAGTATTGAAATATAGGAATACATTTAGTGTATTAAGAGTCCTATAGTGGACTAAATAAAATTTTTTGATTATTTTTACCCCAGAATACTGTATATACTATTACAGATTTGGTGATATGCAATATTTTTTCGTGTATCATACATTAGTGTGCATATTTGTGTAAATTCCGTATGACCGAGGCCATAGCCATTAACAAGGTAATTAAAGAGCATATTTGATTTATCAATGAAGAAATGTTTCTGATGTATCGAGAGCATCTCAATAGAGCAAATAAAAAAAGAAGATAAATTAAAAGAAAATAAAGAACAAACACATTTATGTGAGATATAAGAGAAATTAAAGTAAAATGATAACAGATCAGTGAATTTTTCTTTAATTTAATTATTCGATAGCGCCAGGGAAGAGGGTTTTTAAAGTTTGGCAAAATATTTTACAATCGATGAAGTTGAGGTTTTTTTTGTTAAACGAGAGGATAAATGTATCTTTGATTTGGTTCTGGAAAAATGAATTCATACCCTATGTAAGTTCTCTATATCTATTATGCAAATTTAACCAAGAGAGGCAACCTAGGGCAACCGTCATCTTGAGTTTCCAAAGTGTTGTGGCTTTTTATTGGAAGCCTGTTGGATTGTCATTTGCGTAGCAATAACCCAATTGGACCGACATTAAAAGGTCATGTGATACGAACGTAAACGCATATAATAAATCACAAACGACTGTTTAAATTACACAACACGTTGAATGTTCATTAAAATTCATAAAACAAAAGTCAACAAAATCCAAGTTGGTGAATGTTCATTATTCTCAACAGAATATGTTTTAATTTTCGTTGGAACAAATACAATTTAATAACAGAATCTTTTCATAATGAATCTTTTCATAATGGTTTTAGGAACTGAGCGGTTGGGAGCGGATAAGAATCCATAGGAAACTGCGCATGGTAGCGGATATACAGTCAAGGGTCGTCCGTCTAACATCACATGGGAAAAGCGGGTTTAAAACAATGGTTCCTCGTCATTAGTTAATGGGGATGGAGGTACATTTTTGGAATATCCAACCCGACTCCCTCCCGGTCCCATTGTGAAATTGAACCGATATTTGAAAGGTAAGAAAATTGAATACCATATTAGAAATAATTACTAGTGACTCACCGACAATCTAATGAAAATTGTTGGAATATCGGAGCTAGGAATATATAGACAGTTTCTGTGTATTTTGACAAGGAAGTATCAATTCTAATCTGTAGGTACTTGATTGCATTTGAAACTGAATAATATATTTTGAATTTGAAACTGATTTTGAAAACTCAATATTTGCTCCTAAAGAGCATTTTTGAATTTATTTGAGTAAATATACACGAGAATACAGAAGTAACAAATCAGATAAAAACATAATAAAAATGAATATAAAAGAAATTATAAATATAATTTGGATGAAAGAGTCGGAATAACAGAACGAAAATGTACGGAGCAATAAATGTTAAATATCAAGTTAATGAGTATTAAAATCAAATCACCTTTATTGTCAATAGGTTAATTAATGTAAATCGCATTTGCAATGTATCGAGTATACTTGGGTAATTCATTAAAGTTGTCGATAATCCACACTCGCGTACAAATTCCAAATTAAAACTTGTTATAACTGTCGACGTTTTCAAGTTTCTAAATGAATACCCCACCCCCATCTAGTTGTGCATGTGCCTATCGTAATTGCTTTCGTTGAATCGTTACCCTACTATTTAAAGTCGACACTGGAGAGGTTCGAAATTCACAAAACACGCAAATACAACCTGTTGATGGACACAAACTGGGATATTCTTAACCTGAGTCAATAATCAACTACACAACAGCTGACTGTTCACCGGTCCTTCCACGTGCCCCAACAGCGTCACGTGATTTCTGTTACAAACCCACCGCGACGCGACGGTTCTAAACGTAAATGAAAACTGTGGTGATAGCGTGCTTCACATTTCACTGTCACACGACTATTGCCGTAAAAACTTGAGATTTAAAACGCCAGGAGTTTTAAATAACACATTGCAAGAATTAAAATTTTGTTAACATTTTTTTGCATCGGGGGAAATCGATATACTAGGGATGTCCGATATATATCGATATATCGTAAATATCGATGTTTTTGATTTGAAAAAAAAAAAAAAAAAAAAAAAAAAAAAAAAAAAAAAAAAAAAAAAAAAAAAAAAAAAAAAAAAAAAAAAAAATTCAATCGATCGGAACCTTTGACGGCAGAGTAAATAATTTTTTCGGCGGGTGGGACAAAAAAAAAAAAAAAGGTCAATCTTTGGCGGCCGGACATATCGAATTTGATTTGATTCGATACATCGGATAATATCGATATTTTCATTCAATATATCGAAAAACATCGATGTATGTTTTCGATATAAAAATCGATTTAAAATATCGATATATTTTCAAAGTGGACACCCCTACGGATATACCTACATATAAAAATATCGATATACAACTAATCACAGAAATCTCGTAAAATTTCGTTTTGACTCATTTAATAAGAGGCTTACGACATCGCTACTCAAGGGTCATTCCAGTTGATATACTTCCGATGTACGAGGGCACATGTCAGAGGAAAGGAAGCCAATACCAAAAAGTAAATCAGATAAATTATCGTGTCCTATTTACCAAAACAGAGGTCGTCTGTAAATCGTTGCATGTATGATGTGTAACGATTACAAGAATATTATTTTATAAGGACGTAAATATACGCTTCGCATAAATGATAGTGTAAAATCGTAACAGTTTCCCCTTAACGAAAATAATCTTCATATTATGATCACATCGAAATGTCTATGTCGCAGTAGCAAATAACGCGTTTTATTTATGTCGTATTTTGAACCAGATAGAGATAGAGTGAGGAAACCTCATTAAATGCGATACCTACACTAACCATCTAATTTTGCACACCAAAATATTCGAAGTGCGAACAATTTATAGTGGCAATTATGAGGCCGGGGGAGGTTGTTGTAATAACTTAATAAGGCATACAGATTTTGATCGATTCACAATAATTACAACTCATGGCTGCTGCTGCAAGCTTCTACAGTGTCGCTATTAGGTACATACATTTTAATTTATATCAATTACGAATACATTCAGGATAGTACATACAAAATTACGTACATATTCAATCAATAATGCACTCTTGCCATTCCCATTAATTTAACTGAAGTACTTAGGGTCAGAGTAAGACTAGATATATTACAATGTTACATGTCATATATTTAGATTTGAACAAACATTTTTAAGAGAAGACCACATAAATGATTTGTCAAATAATTCCTGAATAAAATTGTGTCCTACCTTTCCGAACTATTTTATGATGTTGCCCCGAAAAAATATAGGTGCAAAACTTATACTGTTTATGGTTCTTTGTATACCTTGGGCATACGGATGTACCTACACAAATATGCACATTGTATATCACCAAATCTGTGATATAGAATATTTTTTTCCGAAGAATAATAATTATTATAGTAAAAAAAAATCAGCCGGTAAATTTTTATATTCAGTAATAATCTACTTCATAGGCTTTGTAGTTTTCAGTTACTTACAATAAAAAAAATAAAAAGGGTATAATAAAAACTAATTTTACATGAAAAGTATTAAGCAAATTCAAATTTCAAGCAATAGATAAAGATGTAAAAATAAACTGTTATTTCTTTTGAGGGTAGGTACCTACAGAGGATAAGATTTTCAAAATTTACTATCTAGCCTATTATAGACTCTTGGCTACACGTTAATTTGGCTGGTTGGAAGAGATCAAATCATAAGAGATTAAACCATCTTTGCACACAAATCAAATAAATAATGTTTCTTTTTTAACACATTACTTGTTTTTCGAGTTTGTAAAAAATAACGTGTCAAATATTGTGCTAAACGCAAACTAAACAAACGAAGAGTGTTGATGTTTGGTTATTTATTCTAGAAAAATAACAGATTAATCGAGCCCTTGCAACCTTGCTCTAGAATCGTGTTTTGGAAAGAAAAATATTTGTACCTACTAATATAATGTGAGTGTAATTAATTAGGCTTTTTACAAATTCACCGAAAAGGAAAATGGCGCTGTAACATATTAATCAATCATACACAAAGCAATAACTTTCTTGGGCATTTGGAAACAGTTGTTTTCATATAGTAATTTACGATTTCCTGCAATAAATTAAAGCAGAAGGCGTATACCTACCATACATACGTTATAAGAAACAGTCAGTCCCCTGCACAACACAAAGAATGAATACATGAAAAATATTTTATTTCGGATATTATATTATCGCGGATAAGAGGGTAATAATTTTAACGAATAATACTGAAATACCACTTGAAGAACTACATGGTTTGAAAAATAATGGAGTTTGATATCAATCCATTGGAATTAACAAATACTTACAGCAAAGAATTACACGTGGGTACCTACATACTAAAAAAGACTTTGATCTGAATACTCATAAATATACCTGTACATAAAAAATAGTTTTTTTTATAAATATGCCTGTACAAGCAACATTATCTATATTCCACATTAAACTTTAAACCGCAATATGTAACTTTCAAAGGGTTGTATCATAAAGTATGCTTCGAATACCTAAATAAACATAATATCTCGGTCCTTGCGGACTTAATTTTTCCACACAACAACACAAACTTCCATAAGCTACGAAATATTCTGAAAAGTTTCCTGTTAACGCGGAAGCTTTTAGAATTCTCAATATTCACCACTAGCTTTTGAAATAAGCAGCTTCTACCCAACTTGAAAAAGTGAAAGCGGGACAACGTTTTAACTAGGTTTATACTGTTACGAAATTTATTCATTCAAAAGAGCCTGAAACGTGACTGCAGTTAATATTATTTAATAAAATACCCTTCTTTGACAGAGAAAAGCGCATTTAAACGAGGCTTGTGCTACGAGGACACTAATTGTCACGCTATGTAAAGGATGCTGGAAAAATCGAAGCACAGATCTTCAATCAAACGGAGTCAAAACTTCGATGACATATTTTTATAATAATAATAAATTGTAGAAATTCTCTGTTACACACTACACAGTATATACACATATTTTTTTAAAGAAATCATTCTACATATATTGTTTATACATACTATGAAAATATTCTGTGATATTCTGACACAGATAAGTCTGTATTACACCTAGTAGGTCTGCATAATACATGTATGGGGGAATAATCATACGAATAGTTTACATTCAGTAACAAAAACAGTACGTATAAAATAAATTTGTTTAATCATTTACGGTAATATTGCTCTTTGTAAACATACATTAAATAACACATATTGCAAACAAAATCCCAGAAAAAAATAATAAACAGCCATTAATGGAATACCCTATCTCTACCTACCTTCCATAATAAAATGAAAAAAAAAGTCAATAACATAATTGAATTAGAATTTTTTCCTTCCATTTAAATTGTATATCCTTATATTTAAATACAAACCAGCGAATTACTTATTTTATTTGAGGTATGTTTTTGTAAATAATTTATACTAACAAACGATAAGTATATACATAATTTAAGATGTGTACAACAGTTAAGTTTATATTGTTTAGATACTTTTTTAAAAATGCAAATAGGTACAACCTTTTTTTTTAACATGTCCACGTAGGGGACACCAGCTATTAGGATTTGGGTCCATTTTACTCTTCCGAAGAAGCGCACTACGTAGCGTTGGGAAGGGGTTGCAATCTACATATATGTCTCCTGTTAAATATTGTAATAATCTGTACACTGCTAGCCCTAGAACAGGTATACCTAGTTGATCTATTTTTAATGAAGCATATTTAAATGGTGTTTAAAAAAAATAACTAATTCTGTATAGGTACTATCACTTCTAAAGATCAAATAAATAAATGAGTAAAATACATATAGATAGATCCGAGATGTAGGTAGGTAGGTACTTAGATCGGAGACACCAATTAAATCGAATGCTAGGAATCGATCACACGGACGATGTGTCCGATTTAGTTTCTTAAATTAAATTCATCGAGTGTGCTCAATAGACGACACCAGATCATTCCGTGAGCATTCTTCGGACGTAACCGATCCAAACGTTAATAGTTTCCGGACCGCCATAGGTAAGTACCTACACATATTATAGAATATAGATAGAATTGCCACACCCCAGGAATATTCACCACACAGAGATGGATAGATAGATAGATGGAGATGTATAGGATGGACGAATGAAGGGTTACCGGGAATCGCATCGATTTTCTTTATTGCCTACATTAAATTTGCAAAACCGACGATGCCGTCGTTGGCTCGGCAAGGTGATAGTATTTAAATGAACGAAAACTGTTCCGCTTGAAATAACGAACATCATTATACGTATTCTTACATAATATACTAAAACTGGTTAACATTATTACAGTATCTAATAGACAAAAAACTACAGTGAGTACCTATTTAGTGTTGGAAAATATAGAAGACCGAAATTAAGTGTGGTTGCACTGGAAAAAAGATAGTGAAAACAGATTACGTTTAAAAAATCAATAATAAAGATGTTTTTAACGGTCTTCTGGTTTTTAAATCAATACATACATTTTTTTTAATTTCACGAATTTCTTTTTTGCATAATGCTAGAAATCTTCGGACCCCTTTTTAAGCATTTTTAAGCAAACTGCGCGCACGGAGGAGTGGGAGATTTGGCATAGTTAATGTTCATATGGAGGAGAGTGCAGAAAGCTAAATTTATACATGTTTAAAATATGGTTATATGTTTAAAATTTACATTCATAAGCCATGAATTTTTTTTTTCAAGCCATAGATTTTATTGTTTCATAATGCCAATGTCAAACACGTAATTTTAAATTCAGAAATTGTCAAATAAAATTACATACATAATCTATTGTGAAACAATATAAATGGAACCTATGTACGTAAACAATTACACTTAGCAATATTTAAAAAGAAAACATTGTACCCCTTGATGAATAGATGATTTTTTTAATATAGATCGCGAGACAAGTCCGGTCAAACGGTGGAATCAAACCCCTCATGTTAACCCATGTCATGGATCTAATTATCTTATGGAATTCTATTAAATCCTAAGATATTATAGAACTCAATAAAACAAATATATCCATGATATGGGTCACATCATGCGGGTTTTGATTCCACTGTTTGACGGAATTTGCCCCCTGGTCCGATGACTTTTCAAACATAAAAATTCAATGAATTACGGTCAAATTTTGACCTCTGAATGATCACCAGTCCGATATTTCTTGTTTGTGTAATTATTAATACATTTTTAGGATAATTCAAAAACAGCCTCCTATTCAACTGTATTACATTGTGTATTTTTAGTTATTATATTTTAATTTATATACTAATTTACTGTTATACCTATTGATGTAGGTTATGGTCTAATCTTAATACTTAATTGATGCACCATATTAATTCCTGTTTTCTCTTTAAATAAATGAATAATCGAATCTTCAATTCCATTTCTTGTGTGTAAAAGAGTTTCCTTCCAAACACCTATGTAGGTAATATCCGTTTAAATCAATTTTGACTTCATAAAGTTCTCTGCTACCTTTTGCAACAACCAACAAGGCTTTATGTATTAAATTAATATTCTCGAAATTCACAGTACCTACTTCTGGACCTCAACTTGTTCAATTCAAAGATGTCAAAAACATTTTGTATTAAAACAGTTCTAAGGAATATTATATATACAGAATAACTCTAAAAACAAATAATTGTACAGAGACAACTGGAAAATTAATGAATCAGAAAGTTTATGTAAGTACCCAAACTTAATTTATAGTTACGGAAAATATCATATTATTTAATAAATTTACTTTCTGAAATAGTAACAGAATTCAGACTAAACGAATGTGGGAGTATAAAAATATAACAGAATTTAGACTGTGTATTTAATTGAAATTGAAAATATGCTGTATGCAAATAAATCCACAACCGTATTTCATTTTTAAACGTAAACAACCTGTACATTTCAATTTATTTCATTTAATTAATCGTAGAGTTTGGCCGTTATCACCGGTACAAATAATTTAAATACTACTCAAGAATCGTAAGTCATAAAATAAACGAGTCATACATCGAAAGTTCCACACCATCACATGACTGAATGTTCGCGAAGGAAAAAAATGAATAATCAAATATACGAGAACTGCGCATTGAAAGAGATTGTAAAGGTTTCAAGAGCTGATTGAATTCTTATATTATGATATGGATTCGCCTCGGGGAAATGACGACACTAAATTAATTTCAGAAGATACGAATATTTTATTTCTATGCTGTGCTATATGAGAAAAAAATGAAGTAGCGTCTTATAACATAACACGTGTTCACATAAATGGATAGTCTATCTATCCCAGTAGGCATTTCTTTTGTAAATTTCATATAGGTTAAGAAAACTTTATTTATACGTTATTTTGTAGGAAATAAATATATTTTGTTTGTACTCTGAGGTTTCTAACACACAAAACTACAAAGAAAAAATATCAGGTTTATGTTAATAATGAATAATAAAAAAAATAAACTCATTAATTATTTTAACCAAATGTAATCATGATTATAAAATATTCGTTTTTCGAAAAAATATACTTATTCAAAAATATAATTGCAATTTACTTTTTATGGTGCCAATTATAGTATTTATAAACTTATGTATTACAACATATATTAAGTACATTTAAACAATTTTGAAAACAGGATGGGAAGGGAAAAAGGTAGGGAGGGTGTGGAGGGGAAGCATCGACCACTGGAAACCCATATTACAATTTATACCCCACTTGTCTCAATGTATGAATATTACTGAATTAGATGAAATCGAATTAAATTAAAGGGGCACAATCAAAATGGTAAAATTGCGCACCACAAATCAGAGCACAGATTAAATATCCGACAAATTCACAATTTTGTTTTTAATCAAGCGTTCGTTAGACTTTGAATTATTATTGTTGATTTATTATAGGTAGGTATAATATTATGTGTAAGGTTTATTTCAATTTTTTTTCTTTCAAATTTCAATTTTTTTTCTTTCAAATTTTTGTTTAGTCTCTGTTTCTTCAATATTTGAGATAAGTTTATTGAAATAATTATATGTGAATTTATAATATTATGTGAAATAGAGAATCTGCTCTGCCAAAAAAATGCTTTGCAGTTTGGCGGGAAAATAAAAATGTATTACTTTTTATTAAAAAATAAATATCTTAAAAAAAAAATAGAAATAAACCCGAAGCAAACATATCCAACTCCGGATCACTAGAATTTTTTTTTTCATACCCAGTACAAGCTCTATTGATGCATGAATTTAGCATATAGTTTGTTATATATTCAATGTAAAAGAGACTGGTTTCTAGTTTTTCTAACATTTTGTCAACATAAAGTTTATTTTTGCAATGATACAGTACTTATATGTATTTCAATTTAAAAATCAACGATTGTAACATGTTTTCAAAATGTTACTACCGACAACATAATCAATGATTAATTCGTAATATTGCTAGTCGCACGTTATTATAGCTTAGGGTGTGCTGCATTATATATAAATCCTTATTTATTATCATAAAAAAATAACATTTGATTCGGTTTTATATCGATTTTGTCGCACATTTGGCTATCGCACGCTTAGAATATACAACCGTTGGCTGTCTGCCAACACTCTAACGATATTTTCTATCTTGTAAATAACAGAAGTTCACCCGCGGTGTTGATTGACGTGCAAGTGTCAAACCAGATATAATGAATAGCATCAAATATGAATGAAAACAACGAGATAAACATTCACGTCGCATAAAAATAAAACAAAACAACCACATAATATGCGTTGTATTGTATCGATTTTTTTTTTTTGATAGAATTCCATAAGTTTACAATTATAAGTCCATAACGTCCCACTTTGCGAAAGCCTGTTCGAGGACTGTAATTTTTATTAAGCCTCCTCAGGCCCAAAAATTTTTTTATTTTATTTTTAAAAGTAGCGAAATTTTGAATTCTGTGCAAAAATAATATTTAAAAAATTTAACGAGGTAAAAAAAATTTTTTTTTTTCGATCTCCAAATAAAATCATTGGGCCCCAAGACCTATTTATTGGAAATAATTAATATGAATATTGCACTTACAAATTTGATGCTAAGGAATAAAAATATATGCATTATTACTATTGGTTCTCTCTGCCTACCCCGTGAGGGACATGGCGTGGTGGTATGTATGTATATACTATTTGAAAAAAAAAAATAGAAAATAAAATTAGCTTACTCAGTTGATTATCAGAAAATTGTGTTTTTTTGAAGACGACATTTTGACACATTAAAAAATATCAACTGACATATTTTTAAATTAATTGTTGATAAAATTCAATACTGGAATCTTTTGGTGATTAGCTGCACACTTTTGTAAACAAAATAAAGTAAGAGATAACTTATTTTTCGAATGTATATATTATGTCCCTTACAGGGGTCATGAGGCCCAAAGAGTTTATACCTATAGTCTTCCTCGCTAAACCACTTTTCATAAACATTCTGTTGAAGATATTGAGCAATCGAAACCATAAAAAAACCAATCGAAAAACGCTATTTAGTCTCAACTCTCAGTAAAAATATAATTCTACCACACCGAAAATTTACACCTACAGTATGTAATAGAGGGGATAGCTGAGGGGACAAATTCCAGGGGGCGACTTCGCCTAGAATATCTCTAAGATATGTGCTACGATATGGACTGCAGCACCTACGAAAAACTGAAAAGGTTCGCACAGAATAGGACGGAATGCAAGTAAAGAAGCGATATTTTGCTGCAAATTTGCAATTACTATTCTTGCTTCATAAAAAACGACCTCTAAATTTCACATTTGGTGATATACCTACAATATTTTTTTGTGTTTCATACATTAGAAGGTAATTTAGTGGGCATATTTTCAAGCGTTTGGTAACACTTTGGCTTATGAATAAGGGCAGACAGGGATCGGAAACAGCACTAACACACATTTTAACTTAAATTTGCACACATATATATTGAACATCTAAATTATCTTACAAATCAAGTAAAAATATATTTTTTTAGTTATATAATCTAAATAATATACCCTCAATATCTAACCTTTGACTAAATGCTTTATGAGTACTACCTCAGAACAAGCATTCAGCCTAGTGAGATACTAAAATTTCAATATTTTTATTATGTATACTTTTTATGAAATGTACTGTATTGAAATATGTAAATAAATAAAAATAAATAAATAAATATTATTTGTGTACATCCATATGCCCAAGGTATTCAAGGGCCTTAATAAGGTCCCAGTTAGAACGAAACAGCTAAATATAATATATGTATATGAAGTTGACACATATGTAGAATTAAAACATAAGTAGTGTTTTTAATTACCTATACATTGTAATAATATTGAATGTTATAGATGGACCTTCCTTCGTCTCTCGTTAACAATGAATAAAAGGAGTTTTCACCCGAGTTGATTATCCTGAAATATAGGCACAGCAACAGAACTGTCACAAGTCTCACACAGCTCGATTGAATTACAAACTTTTAATCTGACCGTAACACGACATACATAATTATTCCTTCGAACCATATTACAAGTTATGAGATAGCAATAATATATTCCCGCTTCACGATTCAAATTCTCGCGCTATTTTCAGCGGGGATTTGATGAATTATTATTATTATTTTCAGCAGGATCACACGGAGTTGGATGGTGGGCGGGTTTGTTTATTTGTGAACGGGGTGAAAGAACACAGATACATTTTCTGTTTGATTCTTTCGAATATACAAAACATTAAATAAGCGGAATATAAATCTGCAAACTCGAACGACGCATCAAAACATCACTAGTGGAAATGTGTATAATATATTATGTAGGTAGGTACTATGCACATTGAAGTATCGTGTAAGCATTTACATAATACATATAATACCCGGCATATGAAAATTATTTCGATACACAGTGTTATTGTCGGGCAAAATTATCGGAAATTAGTTGCAAAAATAATTTTTATTACCCCCATGCGCCATATGGTTATAATTTTACATTTATATTATGTGATTTTACTTTAAAATGTGAAGATATATTTTTAAATTGGACTAAACAAAAATTTTATTTTGAAATAATATCAGATATCATTTATTGAATGAAATATGTAGTTTTGTTTTGAAATAGAGAGAAAATATGTAAAGAACTGTGTACATCACATGTTCAAATAAAGTGAAAATGTATAAATAATTGTGTATGTAGGTACATCACATGTTCAAATAGAGTGAAAATGTATAGGTAAAGTACTGTGTATATCACATGTTCAAAAATGATAAAATAACCACATCTTTTGAATCGTTCAGCAGCGTATATATTTTTGATATAATACATATCACTTGAAAAAGGACGAATATACTTTTTCATTCCCGTTGATTTTTCAATTATGAAACTTATTAAGAATTAATAATATGTATATAATTTTATTACTAGAAGAAGCTTTGATATTTTCAATCGAATATAACTTTGCATATCAAAATATTCTCTAGACAGCGCTTAATAGCGCCGCATAAGAATGACACATGGTCCAAAAGATATATGTTTGGGTAAAAGAGTACACATATAATATGTACGCAGTTTAAGACAAAGTTATCCAGATGTAAGGAATTGAAAACGTAAGCTTATGCAAAGTTATCGTATGCATATGGTAGCTAGATGAGACGAAAGGGTTCCCCGCCCACTGAAGAAGAGGCTACAGAGAAAACCCAGAGAGTAGATCCGCAGTAATACCATCGGTGCCTAGTTGAGCACAGTCGGCAAAACTTGGAGAAGACACGATGTGTAGCGCAGGGTTAATAAATTAATGTAAACACACCACCCGGCTAAGAGCACAAAGCTTTACCAACTAAATTTTCATGTGTTGTTAGAATAGAGCCAGTGTTGCGGTCATATGTATGTAGATATTTCGAGGGTTTGAATTCCACCGCCGCGCTAAGATTTCACAACTATCTTGATTTATTCACCAAGACACTTAAATACATAATATCGGTATATTATATATAATTTTGAATTTATGGTAGGTATTTGGTGTGTGATTCAGCTATACAATATAAATTGACCGAAATCCACTACAGATTTGTAGACAGAGTTATTCACGATATTTCGCCATGGTCATTGTAAAATTGTCAACATTATTTTATGTTATTAAGTATCGTTGAATATTTGATCATAAAAAAATCCAGACTCGGATATTCAAATTTATTTTGTGTAAAATTCTAAATATTTAGTATGCTTTATCTCTCAAGGTGAAAAATATGGTATGGTATATTCAGTGTGGAATTTATGAAAGAATTTTGAATAACACCAATGTCATATTTTTACTATTTTATCTTAGGGTGGAAGTTTCGCTATATTAAAAAATCTTCTTATTAAATTTAGACTGAATCGATTGATAGAATTTCATTTCAATTTATATTTTTTGATAATTCCACTTTAATATTATGTTGTGACTATGGCCGGTTTTTACAAGGCAAATTTTCAAATACAATGTGACAAATTAATAATGATGTAAAAGTGTATTTATAGACAGGAAATAATTATTAGAAAAGATAGGAGAATATTGGAGAGACCCATATTATAATGGGAATTGTCAACGAGATTAAAATCGTCCTGTAGTACAGTATCACCGACCCTTTATATTTATTGATATTACTTGCTTTGAAAGACGAAAATAATCATTGTTTTTTTCTAAATAACCAAATCATCATTTGTTATTCACACGCTGACAATATTTTCTAATATTAAAACATTACTTCTTAAATTTAATCATAAAAAAGTAACATTAAAAAACGTAGACATTCAACATTATAACTCAGATATCCTGTGCACTTTGATTACTATCACACATAAAAGTATAAACGTAAACGTAAAATAATTATATATTAAATTACCGAGTTCATACAAGTTACCCGCAAGTAAGTTGCAATTAAGTCGTTAACTCTCGGGTAATAAAAACAAAGAAAACAATTAAAGGTTGCCCATCTTAGTAACGTACCTCGGGTACTTATTTCACATCGAGAGCTTCGGGTGCTTATTTAACATCGAAAGTTAAGAACAAACTAGGTGTGTACGTGAATTTAATGAATTGTGCTTGAAGATTCACCGACCATTGCCATGCTTTACGATACAATAACACTTTGTTGTGTACAGAACTATCAACTGAATTATAGGCAACTTAACTGAACCGGAAATTACAGTTACATAACTCGTAAGTCCAGGGATAGGTGTATTTGTCGATGTATGTATATATGTAACGCAATATGGTTGAAGTGTAACCAGAGGAAAAGTTTAATCTCAAAAGACGAAACACCACCCATCACTATTCCCTTCCCTTATCCAGCTTCTGGACGAGTGACTTTTCAAACTCATTGAATAACAAATAGACACTGGTTGTTAGACTGCTGGAATACTGGTTGTTGACTGACATTCGAGGAAATGAACATATATATATATATATATATATATATATATATATATATATATATATATATATATATATATATATATATATATATATATATATATATATATATATATATATATATATATATATATATATATATATATATATATATATATATATATATATATATATATATATATATATATATATATATATATATATATATATATATATATATATATATATATATATATATATATATATATATATATATATATGTTAACTTTTAGGTTTTCACGGGTATAAGATGAAAAAGAATTTTCTGGGTTAACCCGTGTCAGATAGTCCTGAGAAGGACTGTTTAAGACCTGACGTTTCGCCCGAATATCGTCAGGTCTTAAACAGTCCTTCTCAGGACTATCTGACACGGGTTAACCCAGAAAATTCTTTTTCATATATATATATATATATATATATATATATATATATATATATATATATATATATATATATATATATATATATATATATATATTATAATATTTTTATCTCGGTTTTCCCGTGTCAGTAGGTCTTGACTAAGACCATTTGTCTTCCGACGTTTCGCCTGAATATCACCAGGCATTTTCAAGGACTTAACGAAAAGCACGCGCGCGACACACGTCTACTCACACTGAAAGCTCACCGTCAAGTTTCAGTGTGAGTAGACGTGTGTCGCGCGCGTGCTTTTCGTTAAGTCCTTGAAAATGCCTGGTGATATTCAGGCGAAACGTCGGAAGACAAATGGTCTTAGTCAAGACCTACTGACACGGGAAAACCGAGATAAAAATATTATAACATATTTCACCCGTGAAAACATCAAATATAACATATATATATATATATATATATATATATATATATATATATATATATATATATATATATATATATATATATATATATATATATATATATATATATATATATATATATATATATATATATATATATATATATATATATATATATATATATATATATATAAACATGCATGACTGATTCGTTATTATGTACTTATATGATGGACGCGAACAGAATTAAAAGAATAAGAGGAAAAGTAAGTTTTCACGTTTGAATAACTTTAAGTAAGAATGATTATTAGAATGACGAAGTTAGGAAGGATGCTGCCGAACTGCTCCAGGCAACAAATTGAAAGGCTGAGGCGGGAGACAGGAGAGGTTGGAGGCGAAAACTCATGGAGGCCAAGGCTCCATATGGGCCGTAGAGCCATCGAATAAGAAGTTTGATTTTTTATTTATTGAAAATAGTTGTTATATTTCACAGCTTCAAGGAAACAGTTTGAAAAAAGACTAGGATGTAAAAGTTGAAGGAAAATATCTGACTAACAACTGAAAGTAGGTACACTGTACACATCACAACTGAGTGTGGATGTTAAAAGGTATCTAATGTAGAAAGGAATATCTTGTCAATGTTTCATTTATCGAAACATTGAAACACGAGTTCATTTACCGATCTTGGGAACATTTGACGTTTTTATTTTGTTTGTGTTGATGTTGTTGGTAGGTACATTGAGATCAGGTAGGCAAGTCCCGTCAAACGGTGGAATCAAAACCCTCATGATTACCCATATCATAGATATAGTTATCATATGGAGTTTTATAATATTTTAAGATATTATAGAACTCCATGATGGGTTATCACGAGGGTTTTGATTCTATCGTTTGACGGGACTTGTCCCCTTGATTTTTGTTCAACAAAGATTGATTTAATTCACAGGACGTCCGTTACGGTATATAAGACTTATCAACTAGATTCTTGTTTGAAATTAAATATGATATTTCTCAACATATTAACATCAAATATGAATCAAATCAAATCATCAAATCTCAAATGTTTATCCAATGTAATAATACATATTTTTTTCTTAGAAAAAAATAACATGCGGTACATCAATTCCAATATTTCGGAGACGAAATTGTCAAGCGTAAAATATAACCCTGATATTTATTTTTCGGTAATGGCGTTACCAATAAAATGAATTTTGAATCTAAATTGAGGTAATACGAGAAACATCTCGTAACCCGAAAAAAATTGAAACGAATATTTATTAAATAAATATTAATTCACCAGCAATCTTGTTCCCATTAATATCAAGAATAATGCATGCTTATGTAAAAAATGTGGAATGTGTTGTTCGAGTGAGCCTTATTCTTTGTGATTGAACTTCAATTTAAAATTGATCTTGAATTGTGTTTTGTAATGCTAAAGGAATATTAAATACTAAAAATAAAGAAATTTATACATTTATTCTTCATAACTTACAGTTACAATTGATAAAATTTAGACTACTCACTGATTTTTTTAAATTAATTACTCTTTCATCGAAAATGTAGGTACTACATCTATGTTGAATAAAATAATACATCATAATGGCTGTGTAAATCAAACAAACAAACAAACAAGAGCTAGTACAAACATACATTTTGAAAACAAATATTAAAATATGCTGTAATATTAGTATTTTATGCACGTTTATACCTACATTAAATACGTACGGTGATTTAAAATTTGAGACATAATTTCATAACTTTAATGTAAACTCCTACGGATAGAAATATTAATGTCATGTAATTAAACTAAACGTGAAGGCAATGAAATGATTTTCTCATCTATACCTCGTCTGTATCAAATTGTATAATATATAATATGTAGGTGTACTCGTATAGCCACATTATATACGCCCGAGTTTTAGACGACTTAAATTAAATAATTCGGAACAAGATAAATATAATACGAAGCTTTATTTATAAATAAAATATATTTTTATGTAATTTAATAGCTCGCCTAACTGACCATTAGTAATGCCAGGAAATAATTTTCGAATAAATATTTATAAAATGCGATATAAATTAAACAAAAATAATAAATTATCAAAAGTTTTATTATTAGTAGATGGGCAAAGTAAGTATACAAATATATAACAAACATTTTTCGTTGGGGCATGCTGTGGTAGCTGACGAAAAACGTGTGGGTTGTGGCCAGCACTAAACTCTCCACTATACAGTTAGTGTACTTTTTTTCTATTTGAAAGGTTGATAATCACTTTATGCAATTTTATGGAGTACACTTTTATTGTATACATTCTTTAAACAAAAATTAAAAATCTCAATTTTGCACTGGGTACGTGAGAGCTCTTGAAAGTTTTGACAGATATAATCATTTTTGGGAGAAGAAAGGAACTACGAGGAACGCCGAACGAGAGTGAATGAGGAGCGCCTGACGAAGAAAACATACATAGCGGACAGGAATGGAATAAGAGGTCGGGGCCGTCCAAGAAAGGTATGGCACGTCCATGTGAACGGTATTTTGAAAGACTGAAATGTTAGAAGCGTGAACAATAGACGAACATGTATAAGACGATGTATGAATGTCGACGAGGTGATGTATGTTTGTCAAGATAGAAATAAGTGGCGTTCGGTTCTCTCTGCCAACCCCGTGAAGGACATGGCGTGATGGGTGATGGTATGCATGTATGACAGGAATGATTGGCCACGGAAAATTAATTAGTTTTATATTAATCCACATAGCATAATATCTGATATTTAAAATGAAATAGTATAGTTTGAGTTGTACATAGTACACAACACAAGTACTAAGGGGTGGGGGGAGCCCCCCGCCACCCCGTCGGTACTTGATCCAAGCTTCAATTCGGTATGCTCCCACGGTTGAGGTTGGCCTCTTAGGGGTAGTGGTATGAAATACCTATGCTTGATAGTGTTCTACGAGCCGCCGCTCCGGGGTTGAACAGAGCTACAAGAACTATAACTTTTTCTAGGTGACTGCAATATTCAAATCAATGTACATAGTACCTACACAAAATTCCAAGTATAAGCCATTACAGACAAAACATCACGACGAAATATTCATAGTGAGCCCTCATTACATGCCTGTTGAGATATTCTTGTAAAAAAATGTGAAATCACATCTCTACGCAATTCCACAGAAGTGGAGTGTAGAACAAGCAAATAAAAAAAAATGAGGACATCCTTTTCAAATTTTTCTTCACGTTGAAATGAAGAATTAAAAAAAATATTTCGAGTCAGTCCGTACATTCATACTGTCAATCTCAAACACATAATATCAAACGCAGTTGTTTTATACAACAAACAAATTCAAATACAGAACATACATAAACTATTGTGAAACGATATCAATGTTAGGTAGGTACTCAATAATTTTGAAAAAAATATATATATATATCCTTGCTAAACAAGTACATATACATCTTCCTACATTCCCTAAACTAAGCATAAATGCTTATGCAATAGGTGAACGAAATCGGTCGAGGCAGGATTCAAACTCGCGACCACTGGATTACTAGCCCAGCGCGCTAACCGTTCTGCCATCTACCCATCTAAACTCATCACTTAGTTCGTATGAAATACAAAATTGTTTAATTTTATCAAAATATCCAATGAATCGAGCTGTTTTAAGATGTATTGTCATCGGTAATACACAAATTTCAGAGCCCTTAACCTGTCGAGAAGTAAAAGTTCAAAATCAATAACCTAATTCCAGTACGGGCAGATAGGCAAAGTTAAAAGATAAGTGTGTAAAAAAAGCTGCTGATTTCATATGAAGTAGTTTGTAGTATAAATCCAAAACCTGGGCACTTCGTGATGATATTGCGCGCCTATATAAACGGTTTACGTGTAGCGGAACAAGCGAATGAAATGATTACAAGAAAATGAAAACTCTTGATGTAAACTCGCGCGAGATTAAATTCTCAGAATCCATTCCCTTTCTTATCCTGTCCTATCTATACCTACATATGCGTTGTAAATCTGGAATGCTTGCAAATCAAATCAACTGTATGTTTCTTCATATCGATCAATACATGTGTCGTATAAATTGACAAATTTATATGTTATCAACCGTGCGAAGTACTTATCTATTGCAGATAGAGGAAAATACATACATAATAGTCGTATCCGAATGGATATTGAAAAAAAAACATACTTTATATATCAAAGAAAACAATTAGACTAAATGTTATTAATTTTAATTCGAACCGAAACAATTTTATTGTAACTGTAAATAATATAAAAAAATATACTTAGCTATGTATAAACTATGATCATTATTGATATGATATAATAAATCGTGCATATGTCGAAAGAAGAAAGCGTTTCAAAGAAAAACTTAAAAAAATAGAATAGTCGTTGATTCAATTAGTGATAGTTCATAGTATTTTTTTCTGATACTAGGGGTAAGCCGTGTCGCAGTCCCTATTTTTTTGTAAAAAAATATATTAATTCCTGAAATATAAATTAGTACCAATTTCTATTCTAATCAAAAGTGTATCAAATTTAATTGATAATGGAATTTTACAAAATTAATAGAATTTTACAAAATTAATACAAATTCAAATTAACTTGATACCTATATGTACAAAATTTAAATTAGAAAATTGAGTAACTTATAAGTCAATGAAATTAAAATCAAGTCACACCACACACGTTGTATAAAATGAAATAAAATAATGGTGAAGAATGTAATAAAGAATGATCAATCCACACAACTAGTCAGATTTATTTTGTTTCTCATAGGTATGCAAAACATTTGGAAAAATGTCAAATAGTTAACGACGAACGGAAAAGCCATGTTCCAACAATTTAATGACTGTTGACAAACTTGCCTCTGCAACTCTAATTATTACAGGCGATGACACAAGAAAAAAGGACTTTTCGTAATCTCATGTCGGGACATAAATTATAAGTACCTATATATTTAGTATTGGTGTGTATAATATGCATGTTTACTTACCAAACAACTTATATTAAGAAAGTTTACTGTGAATCATACGGCTATACATGTTCGAACATGATTAAATTATTCACGTTTGATATATACCAACTGATACATTCTAATTAAAAGCTATATTATAATAATCAGTTAGCATTAATATAGAAAATTTAAGATTAATAAAAAAAACAACAATAACCTACTCAGTTATAAAAAAAATATGTTTTGACTAATATGAAAATATATAATCTTATTTTTTAATATAGAATGCACCTTTGAATAGCTGATCAACGTGGCATAGTGATAAGTCAAATGACTTCAATCCCTGCATACAAAGTAAGATTATTAGTAGATTAGAATTTGATAAAATATTACTGGACTGGTTATATCGATAGTAAAAGAAACAAGACTAGCGTCTGGCGACAGATGAATCAGGGGAAAATTATATGGGATGCAATAAAATACGACAACGAAATAATAGTATGCTGCATGTGTACGTAAATCTCATTCCCCTTAATTTTTTGGGTAGGTCAAGTCAGTCGTTATCAATAATGACTTGCGTGATCGATTTGCCTTCCTAGTTTAAGATACCCTACTATTTTTAATACTATTTACTATTTTTTATTTCTTCAGTTAAATATTTGTGCGCACCCGTATTACCGACTTCCGTCCCTTGACCCGTTTATCGCCAGACGCTCGTAAGAAATTGCACAAATTGCAAGTCTCCACATTACCAACGTGGTACCTATTTAAGTTGATAATTATTTAATAATATTAAAAAATGTCATCTTAATGTTCTATTACAACTTGTATGTATTCAAGAGCCAAAACTAGAGATGTAAAGATGTTGGGTTAACAATATTATGTCCCGAGATATATTGGTAGGTGAAATTTGGCGTCGGATAGACTTTAGGGGTGTCGCAATATCGCGGTCTCAGCCGGTGTCACTCGGCCGATAAATCCGGACTGTCAATGTTAATTTTCCAATACCTACCAAATACACAACACCGACATCTAACGTTGAACAGTGCGTGTAATTAGAATATACATTTTACGTACTTATGTCTGCGTGTTTGTGTTGGTATAGGTGTATCCGTAACAGTCCCGAAGATTTATAATACATCATTAAAATTCTCCGGATTTAGTTTTGAGGTCGAATATGAAAATAAAATTATCATTACGGATGGATGTTCCCGGAATTTTTCTATGTTCGCATTTAACGATGGTTATCGAGTACGAGTATATTAGGACAAAAGCGAACTCAAATCAATTCAATATTCATTCGCAATAAAGAAAAATATGATAATAATACCAATTGTTAGGAAAAATACTTGTGTGATAATATTTCAAATAATCAAAAATGTGATTTACATACCATTGTTAGGTATTTTAAGGAATGTACGTTATTAATATTACGAGTTTAATACAAATCAAATACTTATCCAACTTATTATTTAATAAAAAATACATAAAATAATTCTTTATTTCTCACAATTAGCACATAAAAACATCGCAATAGAAATAAAATAACCAAATATAAAATAACAAAACATTAAAAACTGAAGTATGTATATATCATGTTTTCTGTGAGGCACCGGATTAGAATAGTGGTTCCACTCTTTTCTATTATTGTTTTCGAGTGCCCCGTAAGAGCCGGGTAATCGAAAATACAACAGGCAACTATAACATCTCACATAGTTCAGCAATGAGGTTCACCACCCATTCTGAATATAGTGCCTTTTTAGGTGAGACGAGACTGGTGTGTGGGTATACGCTGATATGTTGTGCTGCCTTTTATAATGCACACCCGCACACCTTTCGCTGGCTACCCCACATTGTGGGATATGCCGTGATGGTATGAATGAATGTATATATCATAATACAAAAAAAATCAATTATTAAGTTAATAATATAAGAGAAATACCACCAGGCAATCCCAGTTTGTGGGTATTACAAAAATCATTACTTAAATAAAGTTGGTCTTTCTACAGTAAACAATTATTTTTTATGAAATATAAAATAATGTTTAGTAATTAATTGTCGGCCTAAGTGGCTCAGTTGGTTGGGTATCTGACTGTTGATCCAAGGGTCCCGGGTTATTCGATTCCCGGTGGAGACACAGTTTTTAAATGTGTTTTCAGTCTGGATCTGTGAGACGATTAATATCGTAAGTCTCCAGAATGTGGCAACTTGTTATTGGGTGCGTGTTTAGTAAATATTTGACATAGTACTTACCTGTTAGTTGCCCGGGAATCAATAATAAATAAAAAAATAAATTTTATCAGAAAAAAATTTTTTTTTTCAAAGATTTGTTTCCTTTACATAACGATAGTTTCGGCGTAAAAGGCATAGATATAATCGAACGATATCACAAAATAAAAGTTATAAAAAATACGGTAAAATAACCATTAGTTGGTAAAAAAAAAACACGTGCGTGTATATCCACACACCAGTCTCGTCTCACCTAAAAAGGCACAACATTCAGAATGGGTGGTAAACTTCACTGCTGTATTATGTGAGATTTTAATGTTGCCTATTGTATTTTCGATTACCCGGATCTTACGGGATACTCGAAAACAATAACAGAAAATAGTGGAAGCACTATTCTAAGCCGGTGCCTCACAGCAATAACATAGTATTAAAATTACTGAAAAGTAAAATGTTAAAAGTATAGATGGTACTAGAATTATTAAACTGTATAAATGTGTACCTAATCTATCTAAAAAAAACTCTCCTGTGAATTGGATTTAATTATCAACAAAAAATAAATTAAGAATGTATTTTCTTTTCATTTCCCAAAGTAAAGGGATTTAATATTTTTACGCGGTTTACAAGTTTTGGTGATGTTCACAATTGCTTCCAATTACATTTTATATTGCGGGTTAGAAAAATCCGATGATTTCTGTTAACTACGTTTGGACAGAATAAGGAATATTCCCAAAGACGGGTTTAATAAGTAATCGCCTCAGAAATACGTAAAATATACGAACGTAAAATCCTCGTGGATTTTTTTTTTGTAAAATTTACCCTCCTACCTCTTGTCATTTCATTTCTCGAATAAAAGAACGGCATAAAAACGCGGCTTGGTTTCTAAAGAGTACTTAAGATACGTATGTTTTGGAATTAATATACCTTGGTACGTAAATTTGTATATATTTTGGTTACATTTTCATTATCAAAACAATTTTCATTGACCTTTATATTAATCCCACACGCATTAAACCTCCTCTGTACACAATTTGAATTTTTCGAGAAAATCGTACAACCTACGTTCAATGATATAACATATAATGTAGGTAGGCAAGAATCCTGAAATATAATTCCGAGATTATTATAATTTTAATATGGACCGCCCACGAAACAAGAGCTAAGGGCAGAAAAAAGGATATGAGATGAACATAGGCAGCAAAGTACATAGCATGTATAAGTATGAGAAAATCATTAGATAAACAGTATTACAAAGATTATAATGTAATAATTTATATTATATGGAGTATACAATTTAAAATGTGCGAACATAATTGATTATTAACTGACATCCCTCTAAGTATAATAAATATATAATGGTTAATGAATTCAGACGATTTATTTCATGTGATTAACTGTACCTACATCTTGTATAAATTCTTTTCGTAATTAAGTAATAGCACACAAAACTTAGTGTTGGATTTATAATAGTTACAAACGATATCATTGTTTCAAAAGTGATAGATTTGAGGAATAAGATGGGCAGTTAAAATGCTCACTTGACAGTTGAACAGAATTATTACAAGGATAAAATTTGAATTATATTTAGTAGTATCTATGTTTGTTGGTGAATTAAAGAGGAGATAGGAGTGCTTAAGATTAAGATCTCTACAAAGAATCTCAATATTAGAAAACCGTCGAGACGCATTAAAAAACGAGGGGTTAACGCTATACTCCTCACTACTAAGTCACTCTACAAAGTATTCAAATATTGTATGGAATATTTTCAGCATTTTTATGAAATATTTTTTTATTAAAATATTTTATTATGAAAACTTGATATTTCTTCAATGCCATTTTATGTGAAGTGCCTTTATACCAAATTGATAGTAAAAATTTCAAATTTCAAGTCCTGAGCTTAGGGTCACTTTGAAATATTTCGCAGTTGAAAAAATTATGAAGCAATATTCATATATCCTTCAAAATCTAACGGGGTCTAAGTGAGTATTAGATTGACAACTTAGCAAAATTTGAAAAGAATCGAACGTGTAGTTTAGTCTATAATCGATAAAGTAAAATAAACACGCAGTACATAGCACACTGCACATAGCACACACACACAGATACATTGTGACGAAACTTTCAGAATACAATCTGAGCATGATACTAGTTGATAATCTGAAATAAAAAAAATACCCTTAAAATTTGCGAAATCATAACTCCCCACTATATCCCCTTGGGTGAGTGAGGAGTAAAAAACAATACATATAATGCAAGTATTGTAGCCGAAGAGCCTAGCGTGTAAAACGAATATCGAAAATATAAATTGGGGATTTGAATAAAAAATATTATTAGAATTAATCATAAGATTACTCAATAATAAAGAGCAGTACATAGCACACAGCACACACATACATTGTGATGAAACTTTCAGAATACAATCCCAGCATGATACTAGTTGATAATCTGCAAAAAAAATGCGAAAGCTTAGCTCATCACCTTATCCCCTTGGGTTAGTGAGGAGTATTAATAATGAATCAGAAAAGAATGTTAAATTTAGTAGGTAATACCTAAGATTTTTCATAAACAAGTAGATAAAAAAGTACCCAATATATATCAGTATACATTCTATTAAGTACTACAAAATTGTTTTTGCACGTGCGAAAACAAATTTATGATATCGCATAAGCTTATGAAATATCGATAAAAATGGATGGACAAAGAATCTTCACTGCTATCCGATATTATGGTGTCGTGGGTGTGAATTTTAATTGCTGTAATGAACAAAGTAAGTACCCACTAAAAAACATAAAAAAATTAAGTACATACACGACTTCAGTAAAAAAAAATTCTATAAAGTTTATAATATATCCTATCAATAAAAAATGGTTTGTTTTGTGTGTTTTATGGGCGATAAGATTCGTAAAATTTTCCGGTCATCCAAAAGTAGTTTGCTATATCACTCGACATCGAACGCCAATAAATTAAGAAATTAAATATCATAGCATCACGCCATTTCCCTATTTCGGGTAGGCAGAGAGAACCGAACGCCAGACTTTATTGACCTACATTTTTGGATTCATTCACGTCCTTGCATCGTCTCATACACGATCATCTGTTATTCTTACATCTAACGTCTACATCTTTCAAAATTCCATTTATGTGATCGTGCCAACTCCCCCTTGCCGACCTCTACTTTTCGTTCATCTTTTATCAGACTTATATACATTATTGTCTGACGGTCATCACTCATTCTTTCTATGTGGCCAAATCACCTTAAGACATTTATTTTCATCTTACTTGCGATATATCTTCTTTAGTGACAGTAAAATAAATTAATAAAAGTACATCTAGTCTAAATTACATCCATACTCTATGTATATTTAGGCAGAGAAATTACATACATTAATAAAATTTGTTATGGATATTATAAACACGACATGTTGTATTATTAGTAGATATGTAGGTATATATAATATGTATGTTAAATTTATTTAAGTATTATTCTAGAAGAAAAAAGTTAAGAAAACACCGTTCTAGTCTACTACAAATACAGTTAAAACATCACTCTGAGGGCCAATGTAAGCCATTAACAATCATTTTAACATTAACATAATTTTAACGGATTTATGATGATATTATTAGTTACTATGCAAATATACGTAAAACGCTGAGACTGGAATTCAGAGAAGGGACAGGAAATAAATCTTATATACGGCCAATATTCATCATTCATTTTTAAAAGTTTTCTACATATACCTACACGATTTTAAAAATATAAGAACGTGACTCTCCACAGTATGTAGATATATAAAGAAGATATTGAAGGAATGGTTTGCAGACTACTTAATTTGATACTTAATTTTCACAAATAAGCTGAATTAAAACGGCCATTTCAGAACTAGTTATGTAGTTTTTTGTTCATGTCTATACCATTAATATGTTACATTATATAATAAATTTCGTGGCGTCCCCATGCTCCACACTGGGAGCGAACGTGGATTAAGTAAGTAAAGTAAGTTATATAATAATATATTGTTTGTTACAAAGAAGAAAGAATTGAGTTCTTGTCGATACAAACTAGATTTTAATGTACAAGATACAAATGTATATGGTAGATACATATGAGGCACTCAAGACATATTCAAGAGGTTGATTTGTGATAGATAATGTAATCAAATATACTTTGGTGCTTCTTGATTTTATTATATCAATACTCTGAAGACAACAAACCATATTTCTTTAAGAAAAAAATGGCAGTTCTCGAGAAAATAAAAAATAACCATTTGTACTATTTCACTGGTATAGAAATATAATGTTGCAGGCGCCAAAAGAACGATTTATTTTATACGTTCAAAGCAACACACGCGTTAGTCACAGCACACAATTCAAAGCAACAATAGGTAGTTTTTCACCACCAAATGACTTTCTTTTTTCGACATACGAAGGTGAGATTTTCCAATTCCAAATGGTGGCAAAATACACCTGTAACAGTTTCGAAGCTTAAAAATGATTGGTGTATTTTATTAGCGGTGTATATTATGTACAAGATCCGTTCGGCGCGTTTCCTTTGAAGTCGATTTTTTTCTTCAAAACTGACACGTTTTATTCAACACACTCCTGTAACGAATAGACGCTGTAATAACAAATTTGTAAACATGTTAGTCACAAATCGTAAAAATGAAATCCTCAAATGTTGGAATAACATACACGTATATTACACATACCTACACACTATTATATATGGACACGCGCATTTACGGCAGATAAACCCGAATCGCTGCGGAGTAATCTTATTTGAAGGAAATAAGACATTAAAAATACGTAGCCAATATAAAAAATAGAATTTCAGAAATCGTTGGAAAATATAGCAACCAATCACCCAAAAAATAATAAACATCAATTCTGTATAAAACGAAGATAACGATACAATCTTTCGAAAGCTACACTTAATTTATTATCGCATATGTAAATTAAGTGTGGCCGCTTAATTTATACGGGGTAGCGAGTTCGAATTCTGCCACGACCGATTTCATTCATCCGTAGCACAAGCATTTATGCTCAGATTAAAGAATGTATGAGGATGTAGAATATCTACATTTCACAATGACATTTATTTTTTTTATTTAAAAAAAAAAACAATCATAAGTTTCTCGGTTTTTCAAGGTCATTATTTTCATATTATTCGGAAAAGTATTCTCCTGGCTTGTACTATTTATTTAACAGATTTTTGGTACAGAGTATATAATACATGTTTACTATAATATACATATACATACATACACTTATATACATCTATTACACATAATAAAAATCCCACAAGGGATTTTCGTGAATTCTTTGCTAGATTTTTCCATTTCTTGAAATTATATTTTCTTACTTCAAGAATCTTCGTTCATTGCTTTCATTTGCACAAACTATTTAAATGCATTTGCTTTTATTGTGTTAAGAATAACCCTTGTTTATTTTAAATTTTCTCAATGAATCTTAATAATACTTGGTATTTCTTTCATTTCCAAAGGAAACAAGAACAAAATATAACAAAATGTACCTATTTACTTTGTAACTGAAGTTGAAAAACTTGAATTTATGTACCTAATGCAAATATACAAATATTCTTTAAAGACATAATTTTTGTTCACAATTAAATGTACTTACCTACTACAGACGTTTGTTTAGAGACAAAATAACTGTACATCGAAACTTTAACTAGAATTTCGCGAATTCGCGATATGTCCCTACAACAAGGAAAAACCTTCGAAGGAGAGAACAAAAGGATTGGACAATAATGTCGCGAGCATCCTATCTCCCATCCTAGTTCAAGCAGAAACCGCCACTAGTGAGTTAATAGGTATATATATTTGTTGAATGACCAAAGGCCATTAATAATAATAAAAGTATAACGAGTATTAATATCTTGCCGAGAAAAAGTATATACGTTACTGTTGGACGGTAATAATGATCAACCATGTAACAATAAAAAAGGATATTATGTATCTACTGATATTACCCATACCATTTCATAGTCCATTGTACATGTAACTATTACTGACAATGTTTGTGTGTTGGTGAATGAAATGCTACGTAGGTAATTGAATTGAAACTGGTTATAATATGTCAACAATCTTCGTTCATACAATATGATATAATGTGCATATCATTCCTCTCTGTATTTGTTGTTCAACTTGCATAGTGTGTTTGTAAAAAAAAACTTTACTTAATAAAATACTGTAAGAAATCTAATAATTACGTTCATTATGAAGAAATAAGATAAATTTATGACTGAAATGTAATCAACAATTATACATTAACATATGGTTCACAGTTTACAAATTTTCAAGAAAAATAAATCCATCCATTCTGTTATTATACTTATCAATTCAAAATAATAATTTTGTAGGCAAACGATGAACGCTGAGAAATTTTTCTGGGGGCAACTTTATTTAATTTCTAGAAACAAAATGCTACTATAAATACGTTTTTATTTCTGGGAGTAAGTTATCGTGATTTTTTTCTCATTTTGCGAAGCCAACAATTCCTCGATAATATCAAAGACTAAAATGTATATAATATATTAGGAGGCATAATATCAAAAACGTTTGAGGACATACGAAAACATCAAATATTCGAGGGATATTTTTTTATCATAACTCCAATTCGGTGTGAAATTGACACTACTCGAATTTTCTGTGAAGACGACAAGCAGCCTCACTTTGGTTTATCTGTATCTCTGCGAACTTTGAAAGTTTTATCTAAGATAAAAACACTTTTCCGGGAATTCGCCGTCTGTTATGAGAATATTTTTTTACTGATTGCCATAAAGGACGAGTGATACCGATAAAAGAGGATTCACGCAATACATCTCCTCTGGGTAGGCCCATGCCGTCAAACCACGGTAATGAGTTCATACAAAATGGTGGTACATAAAGTAGGTAACTACCTCGACTTTTCATAACAAGAAAAAACAATTTCTTACAAGGAAAGTTTCTTAAAGTAAAAATCGTTTATGAAAATAAAATATAAACTATTAATTAGATATTATCGAGTCATTTTCATTAAAAATGTATTCAAATCAAATTTCCAATCGATGTAGAGTATGAATAATAATGACGTATTTATAAACCGTATTCAGTGCTTTAAATCAACACTATACACCGAAATAAATAAATGCATAGATTTTAGAAACACATGTAGTTCCAAAAAGTACATATTTGTTTTAAGTAAAAGCATGGTTATCCTCTGAGGATAACGGTATCTAGCGCTTAGGATTTTATTATTTATATTCCACGTGGATTGAGAATTGGTTAAAATACATTTGCAATTGTAATTATAAAATGAGCTTTAACTGTGTAGGACGAAAAAACGGTGAAATCAATATGATTGAAATACTTTTTTAAAAATAAATATTATAAAGTATCGATGGATAAAACTAAACTGCTAGCCCTAGAACAGGAGTAACCCTGTAGTTGGGCAGCAGTAATCTTCATAATAGTCTTTGTTATAAAGGTGTGAAAAATAAATAAATAAAAAATAAATAAGAAGAAGTTGAGATGCACAGATATATGTACAAATGATTTCAATATCTGTCATATGGATAGACCTACACGTAAAGGTTTAGGAAGAATACCCGTCCTCCCAGTGAGGAAAAATATGAACAAGAAGGAAGAAAGGAAGGTCCACAGGGAATGTGGAAGTGGCACCAACAATATTGCTCCTGCTTATTTCACATTGGGGATGAAAAGAATATAATAAACGGGAAAATATAATAAACGAAAATAAACCTACACCCACGAATTCGAAAATTAACGTATCGTTTTAACAAGCACAGGACACAAAACGTTAATAAATTAATGTTGAATTTATATAGATATATATAATAAAATGTACATATATCTTTGAAATCGTACCTACACTTAAGTCATAAATACTGAATGAATATTGCATAGCAAATTATGCCACCGACTGCGAGGTATTTTTATGGGAGTCTGTTTCAAATCGTTAATATTAGCTCATTAATTTTAAAGGAGAAGCAAATAAAATCTCGGAATAACTGTAAATATAAAAAAAGATCTTTTAATATTTTTCCTCGCCATAATCAATCATTATTACGAGATGTCGCCTTATCTAATCATTATTCGCCTAGCATCCCTGATATGAGAGGACATTTCTGAGAAATTATGCACCATGAATGCTTTCATGATTTTCAGAACTTAAAATTCCATATTATCTCCGTATGCACCATTCCAGCGAAAGTGGTTTCTTTAGATTTTCACGGAGATTGAGACCACATTAAAAACTTGCTAATTTTATGCAAACACATGAGAGAAATTACAAAATATTTACTTTGTTCAGATATTCCTCACCGTTTGCTTTGAGTGACTGGGTTATACATTAATTAAACATATGCATTTTAGTTGGTAATTGTGATGCATACTTTAAACTGGGTTACTTCTACTAAAATAATATAAGGACAGCCTAATAAGGATATCGAAAGACGAGTTATGGCAGGAAATAGAGTGAACAAAGCACTGAGATCCGTCATGAATGATCGTAATATATCAAAGGATGCCATGCCATTCATAACGCAATCGTAGTGACATGTGCAAGTGAAACCTATATATGGCAGATATCGCACAATATCAGAGAAAATGCAGTTGAAATAAGATCGCTTAGAAGAAGACTTTGTAATAGAACGGTGTATGACAGTAAGAAACACTATGACACATAGAAAGACTGGTAGATGAGGAAAGATGTAATAATTAGAATGAAAGTTAACACATTGAGATGGTTTGGGCACTTGGGATATATGAACGAAGAACGCCTGACGAAAAAAATATACAAGCTGACAGGAACGGACATTGGGGTCGAGAGTGCCCAAGAAAAGGATGGCTCGACCATGTGAACGATATTCTGACAGACGGAAATGGAACAAGAGTGAACAACAGACGAACATGTATGAGACGATGCATGAATGTTGACGAAGCGATGAATGTCAAGATAAACAAATGTGGCGTTCGGTTCTTTCTGCCTACTCCGCCAGCGACATAGCGTGAATGTATGTATGTTTGTATAAAAATAATATAACGAGAGTAATAAACGTAAATTTTAATATAATATGAAGTAAACATAACATACCTACAATCAATTTCAATAAGGAAACCATAAACAAGTCATACAAAACAATCTCTCAGTCTTATTATTTACTTTTGAGATGGAAACTTAGTATTGTTTATACAAAACTTTTGACTTCTCCAGTTGATTGTCCTTTATACCAAAAGTTCTCTTTTATACGACGTAGAACCTAAGGCTATTTTATTAGTATGAACGCAGTTACTTAACTGAGTCTTGTGAAATATACTGAGATATTTACTCAATAAAGCTGGCTGTGTCATATTTCATTACAATACTTACATAACTAAGCACCTACTTAAATAGTTGAGGAAGATATTAGGGCGATAGAAATTATGGCAAATAAAAATAATAACTGGAAAGAAAAATAAAACATCAATCATACCTAAAATATTGAAACTAGTGAATTTTCTCAGATAAAGCCATTTTAAGTAATCAATACAGCTTACTTCTTGATTAACAATTGATATGCGTACCTAGAATCAGAATCTATTTTCAAATATTGTCAATATTAACGCTGGAAAGGAAAAATGGAAATATGAATATTTTGAACCAACCATATTCATTTGGTGAGGTAAAGTTTGTGAATGATTTGTACCGATTTATCTGAATAAATGTGAATTTAAAAATCTATAAAATATTATAGAACTTCTAATAAATATTGACATAAAAGGAAAACGCTTTAAGTAATAAAATGACATTAATACAGTTAAGAAAATAAATCAGTTGTTAGATAAATATTTTATGCAATTTGTTGTTAGATAAAATTTTTATGCAATTTGATGTGCATTATGGTAATTATTTTTTTTATACATAATATGATGTAAATGTAATAAAATTAATACATATCACTTTACTGTGTGTATTTTTTTTATAACGATAACAATTATTGAGCTGTGATAACCAATTCTCTAAAATACTCGAGAAGACTTTTTTAATTTTTTTTGGTGTCCGCTCAGAAATGTTTATTTTATTACCACGTGTACCTATCTTTATTTCTTTATTTATAGTTCATCCTAAATTAAATCTGAATGTGAGAATAATAATAAGATCAAAATAATAAACTCAAATAATATAATCATATACAAGTTGGTGTCACAATTAAAAATAGATGAAACGAGAAATGTATCAATCGATTCACGAAGAAATATAATTGTAGATACCTACTAGGGCTTCTCAGTTCCCGTTTTTTTACTATTTCGGGACACGGGAATAAAAACAACAATCCCGAGTTTTCCGGGAATCGTTAATCTACGAATAATGCATTATAACCTTTAAAAGAGGTGCTTCAAAACATACCAAAACTCAAATAAATCTACCAAATTATTTGGATATTATTTAACAAAATAGGCCTTAACAGAAGATAAGGGCCTAGTCAGCCGAAACGGTCGTCCTATTATAAGGGAAATATATATGTAGAAACATAATCATTCTTGTTTGATTAAAAAATACCTAGTGTAATGGAGTTCTACACATTAAATACCGTAAGTATTGACAAATTAAAAAATATAGGCCTTAACATGTTTACTCCTTACCAGAAAGCCAACATCTAGTTTAGTAGCATAATTGCCTACCACCACATGCAACTGATAAAACTCTAAAATTTTGTTTTTTCCTGAAAGTCGGGAATTCTCGACTAAAAATTCCCGGAATCGATAACTTTCCCGAGTATTCTCGGGTTCTGGAACCCGGGAAAGAAACCATAGTTTGATCCCTAAATCTACTTGTCTCCCTAGTCTACCCATATTGATCAACGATGATAACGTATGTATATGTGAAAATTACACTCAAAAGAAATGAATTATTTAACTTAAGTGGAATTTGATGAAGCGGGTATATAGCGTATTTCTCTTTTTTTTAATGAATATTATGTTCTTGTAAAAAGTATATTTACACCATCATCACTCATTCACTCCGATGGCGCTACAGCCCATATTCGAGCCTTGGCCTCCTGTAACTTTTGCCTCCAACTTATTCTGTCCTCGGTTGCCGTCCTCCAGCCTGTCACCTGAAGGAGCTGCTCTGCATCCCTCCTGACCTCATCCTCCCACCTCAGCCTGAGTCTTCCCACTCGTCTTCTTCCACCTGGGTGTCCGTTCAGTATTCTTTTGGGGACGCGTGATTCTGGCATTCTTTGTACGTGTCCAGCCCATCTCAACCTAAGCAGTTATAAATGCGCGCGTTGAGATGCTTGGGGCCTGATATATTTGGTACAGCTCGGTATTTGTGCGAATACGCCATTGGTCTCCCTCTTTTACCGGTTAACAGATTCGACGGAGGATCTTTCTTTCAAAAATATACAGCATCTCGGCCATCCTTACTGTCAGTGTAACTCACATCATCATACATTCCCTAAACTAAGCATAAATGCTAGTTTTATAGGCGAACGAAATCGGTCGTGGCAGGATTCGAACTCGCGACCACGAGATTACTAACCCAGCACCCAGACCGCTCTGCTACAATCTATATTATTAAGGTAATAAATATTACCGCAGAACGCCCGGCTTTATTAGATTTAATATAACAATCTCTGTGCATGTGTCAAAACATATTATCTAAAACAGAGTATTAAGCGTACTTTAATTGTGATTTGTAGGTACTGAATTAATTAATGATTTCGTTTCAAATTGTAAAAAAACGTTTAAATATTATTTTTAGGGACACATCTTATTTACTTACCTACCATTGACTGAATGCTTTGTTCTGGATTCAGAGAATTCAAACAATCCAAAAAAAATATTATAATATGAACAGTAAACAATACCTATGTTTCAATAAAATAAAGTACAAAAGGCGTGTTTGATTGTTGGTTAAGTCGATTTGCATTTTTGATTACTGAACACATTTCGCCGCAGTGTCGGCCATTACCTAAAAATGTGTTCGGACGTCAAAATTAATTAAATTTAAATATTTTACTTAAACTCCAGGTCCAATTTATTCCGACTGATACCAAATATACTTCGGACACGTGAAATTCCTCCAAATAAAAAGGACCGCTGAAAAGGTCTGAAAATAGTTGATTCCACAGTAGAAAGGGAAATTTGGGTAAACCAGACGTCGTCGTTATGAACAATAAATTTAGGCATATGGATACTGCGGAGCATTTACAGACGTATGTTACCTACACTCTAACTTAACCATATGTGTGACAAAACACAAGAAACAGATGTTTTATTTATAATACACATTAAATGCCCGTAAGAACTTTTCCAATCGCAATAAACATAATACGACATACGGAGCATGAAGATATTTTTACAAATGAAATGCGTAAATCTCGATTAAATGATGTTTATTATAACACGTAAACATGAGCGTATTGGAATGGTTTCGACACATAAACAAAGATATTATAATATATACCTACGTTAAATACTAAAAATGTCTATATTAGCTCTATATTTAAATAATGGATGTTTGGTTGGTATCTATGTATATTAAATAATACTCGTACCCGATGAAATGAATGCATAATGAGAGGATAACAGATTTAAAAAAAATATTTTTATTAGTTTTGTACTCGTCGGGGTTAAAAACAACTCATGATGTTTTTGAATTGAAAAAAAAAAACATCTAATGACATATGGATAGAATACAAGAAAAAAGAACGTATCGTGAACAAAACTTGATTCTTAAAATAATTTTGCTATCCCAGACAAATTTAAAATATCTAAACAATAGGCGAGACGATTCGTGATAAAGAAATAGGCGGTACCTACTTTAGAATTTTAGGATAGGAAAATATTGCGTCTGTTAAATCTTCCATTTCTATAAAGAAATCTTCTAGACATGGTGATGGGGCATACTGCGCATTTATGAAAAATGCGTTCATGACTAGGGTTATCAGAAGGTTCATTCTTAATTCTAAATAAATGTTGCCTATTTCTCACTTCTTTGCTCGTCTATCTTACAACGTACCTACGTCAGCAATAATAAAATTATGTTCCAGGAGGGGCAGTGTAAGTCAGTTACCATCACACGGTCTCCTTCAAAGTTTACTTCAGAGAGAAATATAAATTAGGAATGGCCATTACGTCCAATTCTGTAACTTTTTTAGCCAAAATAGTAACGTTCTGAAATTTTTAAATTGAGGTCATTTGAACTTAATATCGTATTCTGCAACTGACGTTGTTCCTAAAACTGAAATCAACAAAATTACTGCACCGTAGATAATAATTTGAAGTCAAATTGTCTATGGCGCAGACTACGCATGCGTACTGCACACTGTTCGGTCATGTTTATTTATGTCATTTATTTATTTTATTTATTTATTTATTTCAGAAAACAAACAAGATACAATGATAAAAGAATATACAACAGTTATAAAAAATATGGATGATACATTGCACCTCAATTAAATGTATACACATATAGTAAAAAAATTTAGGGTGAAAAAAAATTATAATAAATTGATACAGAAAAAATAATAATAAATTAAAATTAAAGGGTGAAAGTGTAAGTATATTGTGTAAGCGAGACAAATTATGATGAAAGTAGGTAATAAATTTAGGTATAGGTACTATTTATTGAATAATTGTAAAATGTATGATTTGAAATCTGCTTGTGATTTATGTATTATATCAAATTGTCTAAAGTATGTATTGTAATTGGAGCAACTCCGCCTAATATAATTGTTTTGTGAATAATTAGTGAAACGTAGGTCGACATAGAACAAAAACTGAGATCTGAAATTGAGTGATGGCGCCTAACCTAACATTTCAATTGATCTGCACTAATATTCTTTGGTTTTTATTTTCAACATAACGCAATAGTGTAAATTATCCATTTTTATTCCTTTCCAACTACGACTGCTATTTTCAACTTCTGCTGTGAAAATAATACGCCTCCAATTAGGTGTGAACTAAAACTACGAACGTTTTAACAGTTGATTCGACAAAAATGTGGTTATAGAATATCAACTTGGACTAAGTGGAATAGGAACGCACCTAAGCCGGAACATTCTTAAATAAATATAGAATCGGTCGTATTGACGAAAACTAAATATCAAGATGTACGTCGAAAATACAAATAGTTGTCAATAATAGAACTATACTGCATCAATTATAGGACCATACTGCATCATAATGTATAAACTCACAAAACTGTTTAATAAAAAAAAAATATTCATGGGATTGAAAATACAGTAAATTGGAACAAATAAAATGTCAATAAATGAATTGTTTCAGAATAGAAACGGTATCTCTCAATGTAAGTAAATATTTTGTTCACGAAGTATTTAATGATACAAAAATATCTTATAACGAGCATCGGTTACCTTAATCGTTGTTTATAGAATAAAAGTACATTTAATTTTGAGTCATTAATGTCAAACCGATGAGTGTTTAAAGTCGATGAGATTCACTAAAACATTAAACTCGCGACATTCCACCGGTTTTTTCATTATTTTGATCTGGCTGCCCTACAAATATATTAGTCATCCTCGCACATGATTACAAACACAGATGCGATACATGGTCTGTGCGTTAAATTAATGAGAATGGATGAACCCATTACATGGCTACAATACATTAACAAAGGAGAGAAAGAATAACTCGAGACAAATGAAACGAAAATTCCACGAGAGAATCCAAGAGCCAGAGAGAGGAAAAAGAAAATATGAAGGTGAAAAACAAACAATGGGAGGAGTTCCCCGAGTTGCGAAAAGCATACTTAGAATTCACTCTGCGGAAACTTCGATCCACGCGAAATGTTTATGGAAGATATGAAACTTTCAACGTAGATCGACTATATAAACTTTAATGTAGGCATGTACCCTACCGTACTATCGACAGGAAACATTCGAGTTATTTAAAAAGTATTCAAAGATAAATTTATCAGGACATTGTTAACGAAATTTTAGATGCCTACTGAAATATACTTAACTTTTGATTAATTAAATACTTAACTTTTTGATTTTCTTGGATCCAATACACATGTTTAAAAAAATAATAAAAAAATATATATTTATAAAATAATTCTTGACCTATTTTATCATTCCTTTTGCGTCAATCCTCGTTTGTACAAATTGTTTTGCAAAATCTAAATAAATCTTTGATATCATTTAAAAAATCGGCGGATCTTTTGTGTTAGTTAATAAGAACTATTTTTGACTTGCATAATTTACTAGTCACTACTTTTTTATGAGTCACTTCGTGACATGATTCGGAAGAGCTGTCCATCCATCGACCGGCGCGCCGGAGACACAGTAGTCAGTCAAAAATGGTAGGATAAAATGTTATTTTATACAACTACAAACGTAATACAGGATCATTAAGTAAAAGTCCTTTGTTTGCACGAATTCAACTGTAAAACTAGCAGAAGATTCGAGGAAGTTATTTAAACTACAAAACTTTTAGATTCATATTTTCATGAAATGAAAAGAAATAAAATAAACGTACACGACTTCACAATACAACCCAATAGTTTAATGGCAAAATGAATAATTGAATAAATCGATGATTAAAAATATGTCAAAACATTGTTTAATTGAAAAACAATTTGTATAGGTATGAAAACAGTTGTAGATATAAAAAAAATATAGCAAAACGTGATTTTTTAGGTAGTATTGTAACAAAGTGTGCTATGACATGTGTAGAATAAAATGATATTTTAAATAATAAAATTATAATTATAACTTCAAACGATTGACTTATTATAATAAATTGAATCAAAACAGATTTCGTATTAATTAAATTTTCACAGAAATATGTTGACATGTTATGATGGATTAATTTCACTGGAACTTTGGTTTCTATACGACACTTGTTTACAGTGCGATTAAAAGCATTCATTTAAAATATTCAACATGTTACAATATAAAGCTCTGAATGTATATGTGTTTGATATATCCCTCTATGTTATGTGGGTTCCTATATAATTGATAATTTGTAAGTTTTAAATTCATTAGAAATTAATTAAACTTTTTTACTAATTTGTAAATAATATAAATTTCCAAAAGTAAAATTAATTTGAATCTTCGATGATAACATGAAATTATTTATTTATTTATTATTAAGGACCACTTACAGCTAACAAGTTATTTATTATACATCAATAGATTCATAAAATAAGAAAAAAAGCTAATATAAAACTGGTCAGCCAATTACAAGTGGTCACATCCTGCATTAAAAATTGGTATACAAATCCATAAGAAAATAAAAATATCTTAAATGGAATTTAAATAAAAATGAACAGATACAGTAGAAATTAAGATCACAACAAAGAAAAATAGTGAAAGATGTTAACAAAAGAAAACAAAAAGATAAACATTACTATAAAAGATACAATTAAGCACAAACAGATAAAAAAGAGAAACATTATAGCTAGAAAAAAAAACAAAAAGCTAGTTTTATACGTTAATTTATAAGTGAGGAAAGTTTTCTTCTGAATGTCACTCTTTAAGTTTGTTTACATCACGTGTCGACTGAATTTGCGACCGATTTCGGAACTTACCGATCACTCTTCAGGCAGAATTACAACAGTCTGAGGAGGGAACGTTAGTTCCGAGGGGACCTTAGTTGAAATTCTGCCTGAGGAGGGAACGGTTAGTTTTGAAACCGGTCGCAAATTCAATCGACACGTGGTGTAAATAAAGTTAAAAATATAGTTAGCATGAAATTATGTCTAACTTTCGTTTGAATGTTTCGTCGATATACCAACGTTAACAGAATCATAAATATAAAAGTATTATTGATAATGAGTAATTAACTCGCAAATGGAAAATAAAGATGAATATCCATGGGTCCATAAGCCTCAAGCGTTACTTGTAAGAAATACTTATTTCACAAACGACATCTATTAAGTGGAAAGCAAACATATCGATCATTCCTTATCGCGCCAAATCACTGCAAACGATATTTCATACGATAACCCGAACGGGAAATCGAGTTTTCAGTTGGGGTGGGTTTCGAAAAGAAGTCAAGGGAAAGAACGAGCCAGCCTAGAGCCGCCTTGACCTCATGCATGAAACTAATATTGTAGCGTTCAACACTGTAGTGTTTAATCACTCGCACAAAATCTAAAACACAAGGGGTGTCAAAAGACGAAGGAGGGCGAAAAAATTCATAAAAGGCGCGACAGTCAAAACTAAACTTTAAATGAGGGGTCATTAGTGACGTGTCCAGTAACAACTACAAATAAATATTAACGTGGGCACCGTTGTTTAGAGGGGTGTGACCGTGGCTGGCTATAGTAGCTAACTGTTCCCAGCACGACAATGAACTTCCAGGCGAGAAAAAATGTAAACAAGTTCATATAAATGAACCTAAATAATAATATGACGATAACTATAACATTACAACTAATAAAATAATTTTATATAGGTGTGATAACATTACAGATAAGAAAGAGAAGTAACATTAACCAATACCAATGGATTTAAACGTACCATATGCTTTTTGCAACACTGCACATTAGGCGCATTTAAATATTGCACCTACCCGGTGGCAAACTTTTTCCATCGTATCGGTCTTTAGGGAAGGCACCCACTAGAACCTCTATATCACAACATTATGGTATATCACACCACTTTCACACACAGTTTGGGTATTAAACGCGCACGGCGCGTAGTTATAATCGATCGATATAATAACGTAAAAGAAACACGAAATATGTATATTTCGTCTTGTATCGAAATTCTTCAACTGTCAGTGAGACATGTACGGTGACGAGGTGTAGACGATTATAAACACTTCTGACTACCGATGTAGGTAGCAATATTTTTGGGAGAGGAAAGGGTTGGAGGTGTTGCTACAGTAACCGAACACTGGGCAATCATGGCAAACAAAACACAGATAGAAATACAATACACGAACTTACGTGTATAGAAATCAACACATTTTATTAAAACTAAACTATTAATACGTGAGAATCACCAATACAAAATATACCTAATGTATTTTTCAAAAGGTATGAAGGGTGAAAAACATAAACTGTTGTGACGTATTGAAAACCTGGTACCATTAAAAAATATCAAGGTCAGTTCGGAAATGGTAAACAATAAGGGATTTTATTTGATAAGGGGTTCGCAACACATTACAAAGCCTTTGGATGTTTTTAATAACACGAGGTGTAACTGACAGTTCATCCATCATTTCTAATATAAACCTTCATTAGCCGTTTATCATGCTTTAATAGGACACGTATCGATTACCATTCACAATGGAATATTTACGGTACGACATGAAAACGGAATTGGAAGGAAATAATGATTCACGTGTAATTTACGCGGCTTTACAGTATGTTATCCATAAACCATATTATACAGTATTCGATTAATTACGCAAAATGTCAGCATACACATACTTTTAATAACCATCATGCCAAGAGAAAATAATATGGAACACTCGTTTGTTCAACATTTTGTTGTTTATATTTTGTCATAGATTTTGCGCGACCACTCAATACAGGTGCCATGCGAATGGCATCTGAAAAAAAAAACAATTTGAACGCCAAAAAGAAATACAAAAGAAATAACTTTACGTAATAAAATATTATTCATAGCGTCTGATTACAGGGCAGAGCATAGCATAATATTCCGCCCGCACCAATTGCCATAAACGTCGCGATGAATCTACTCATCTTTTCACTACAAATACCGCTATGTTATGACAGACAGACAGACAGTACAGTGTGCCGCGTGGTCGAAGGAGTCAAACCGCATTAGTAAACACACACATACATACTTGAATATATTATGTACACTCACATGTGGCACGATTTTATCAGGGGAACATAAATCTGATGTACATTGTACTAAATAATATATCGTGACATATTTTACACACAAAGATTAATAACGAACGTCATTTTCTAAGTATATTTCGATATATCTGACAATTGGTTCGAGTTGCACACTATATATATCTTCTCGCTACAAATGGCACGAGCCCTCAAATCCTGGTATAAGATAACTTGAAAAATTTATGAAAACTTAAAAATTAATTAAAAATTAAATAACTAATAATTAAGTAATTCATCAAAATTAATATACAAGAATAATTTAGGTTTCTCTATTTAGACAATTTAATATGTTAACTTATATGGCTGAGAACACTCTTAACGGGTGAAGAACATAAGAAAATATTAAGGAATAAATACTAAAAGTAATATAATGATTTGAATAAAACGTTGATAATGATGACATTTCAAAAAAACAGGAAACATTGTATAAATGGTCAGATCAATGGAAACGTAGGTATATGAGGGTGAAAAAAATAAAACGTACTAATAAAAATGATGCGTCGTGTTTTACGATACGTAGCGCGTGAGTATGTCTTAAGGAGGTGGTGTGTTTGTGTTGTAGAGGGGGGGGGACTGTCTACTAGGAGGAGAAAGTATGTATGAAGTGTGGACTGGTCCATCGGTCGTGGCAGACAGCGGGGCGCTTTCACGGAGAAGGAGAGATGAGAAGAGAAGACGTGGTGGAAGATCGGGGAGGGTGGATCGATACTGAGAACGTGACACAGCCACCCAACCCCCGACACAGCCTCCCACCCACACCCCTGTGAGGGGGCCGGATTGAGAGTGGGCTCCGACGGAGCGGTTGAATGGACGCGCTAATGCTCAAATAAGTGGACGCGGATTAGCGACATGTGCCAACGGACGGACGGTGATCGGTGATACAACACAGGACGAGATTTGACAGTCGGAGCTGATGGTGATGATACAAGGTATGTTGCCAATTTGATATGACATACTCATAGAATTACAAGGTACAGAAGCCGCGTGCAATATAAATTTCGAATTCAAATGTATGACAAGTTTTATTTACATGTGTGTGTGTGAGGCGGTAGATCGGTAATCGAATCGGTAGGTGTAGGTACGTACCTATACTGCATAGAAAAGAGTATGTATTCTATGACTGTATTGACGGCCGGGCGATTGAAACTCAGAACATTGTTCTTAGTTTTAGTTGTCATACTTTCATTGCGCTGACCAGGTATCTGTATCATATATAATCTAAGGACATACTTTAAATGTGGGTTTAAATTCTTAATCTTAAACCACTATCAAATTTTTTTTAAATTTTATGGAACTGAAAAACCATTATGATTACCTACCAAAAATATTATTTATCTTTTTGCTGTGAAGTTTACCATTTTAAATAAATAAAAAAATAGTAGGTAATAAAAGTAAAGTTCTTTAATATGGATTCTATATTATAAGTTTTTCCTATTGAATTAAACAAACTAAGCAATATACATATTTAGTGAAAATTTTGCCTTCAGTAAGAAAGGAAAACACGACTGACTAATTGAACCGTTTCGATGAAAAATTATTTTATGTAAATAAAAATACGATTTCATGATTTACAAGATGACAATGTTAATACAATAAACAAGAAAATGGTTAGATACCTATCTACTAAGGAACCGACTGTATAAATATATTCATGATATTCCATAAAAAAATATTTTATTTTTATTACATACCTACCCGAGAAAAATTGCTAGGTACGTTAGGTAAAATATCATCATAATAAAAATACAAATTTAAATATTTTGAACGACGGTAATACAAGAGTTGTATGAACTGAGCAATATGTAGGTATACAAATAACGAAGAAAATTGGTTTTCTTATGAAGTTTCAAAATTATTTTTTCAAAGTCTTCGCTTCGCATACACACATATAACGTTGCCAATTTTATGTGTGTGTGCGAATATACAGATACACATAATATTATATAAGTATGTCGGCATACCCCTACAACACAAAGTACAAAGAATATTATTGGTATAGCAATTGTAAGAAAACAACTTTAAAATGATTCCTAACAATTTTGTTTATGTTTTACAAAGAATAAAAACGAATGAAGTTTTGCACCAATTGCATACATTACGTCATGCCCATTTTAATACCCAATCTTTCCTAATTTATCTTAATATACTACAATAACTCCAGTGACAACATGTAATTGGCTTTAATGTTAATCAAATCATCTTTATTTTGTATAATTTATTATACGCTGTATGTTGTCCTCCAAATAAATAAATAAAATAAAATAAAAATACTTATGTATGTGGTAATTTCCATATTGAGTATTATTATTCATTAGTTTTGTGAAACGTTTCCACTTATATACGTAAAATCTACTTTGAAAATGATTCCCATAATACAATAAAAACTTAGTAAAATAATTAAAAATGAAAGCGCCAGCTGTTTGAGAGCTTAAAAGCTTTCAAACTTATAAAAGTTCATTTGGCTTCCTCACAACACAAGAGAAAATTAAATAAATTGTTAAAACAAAATTTTGTATGTAACCAGAAATTACATACGAACGTTATTATACCAAGAATTTCGCGGAGCAAAATTCTATATTCAAATGTTGAGGCTTTGTGAAAATTTAATAAAGGTGGGAGATCAGAGACCACACATGAAAAAGTATTTGGGTAATTGAACTAATTGTAATAACTACCACCTGAAAAAAAATCAAAGAACCATGTCACTTGGTGGTGCCAAAATTTTTATATTTGGATCTTTAAACACAGAGGTGGATATCATTTTGATATTAACATTTATAAATAAATAATGTAAATAATGGTAATAAAATATAAGGTAAATAATGGAACATAACCTATATACCTACACCAAAAATTTGATTTCATGTATCATTTATACTTATTTATAAATGTAAATATTATAATTTTTTTTCTTTGTATACATTCAATATTGTTCCAATGTAATATTTTTAAAAGTAAATAAACGATTATTATTATTATTATTATTAATATCTTTTAGAAATAACATTGTACTTTCTAGAAAAAAAAAACAAACTAATTCGTGTTTTTTTATGATACATTACCTATTCAGTAACTATTATAACTAAAATAGGAACGTTCTAAAATTGTAGACTTTTGATTTACGGTCTTATTTCAGCGATATAAAATATAAATTTGGATTAAATGGGATAGGAACGTACCTATACTGGCCGGAACATTCTTTAAATGTTCCTGAATTAGACGTATTTTGAATAATTATGAAAATGATAAAAATTTCATAATTTTCATAATTATTCAAAATACGTCAAATTCAGTAACTTTTTAAAAACGTTCCGGCCAATATAGGTACGTTCCTATTCCATGTAGTCCAAGTTGATATTTTATAACGCTGAAATAAGACCGTAAATCTAAAATCTACAATTTTAGAACGTTCCTATTTTAGTTACAATAGTTACTGAATAGGGGGTATTGTGCTGGCTTTTAACAAGATACACCTACTAAAATCATACAATTTCGGCTTATTGATTGAAGACAAATCTAAAGTAATAAAGCAATCAATATGTTAGTGTGTGTGTGTGTGTGTGTGTGTTTTTTCTCACGCCTTTTGAAAAACCAAGAGCATCTAAAAATCTAATTTATGTGCGAACATGTACCAGTATACCTGATGCAGTGTCACGCTAAAAATAATGCGATTAAAATGCTGAATTTTAAAGATATTTCAATAATTATTTTTTTCATACAAAATTTTCCAAGTCATATCTGTCAAAAAAGTGTACATTTTGCACGCAAATATCTGTTAGTTTAAAAGTTAGAAGTACGTATTTACACGAAAAAAATATATTTTCAAGTATAACTTAGCTTTTAAGTGAAAAACATGGTGAATATTTTGTCTAATTATAATGTTTAACTTATTTTTAAAGTAAGCGTTTTGTACAAATGTACATATAACCCCGCCATTTTAATATCTTTTCATACGATATTTAATTTTCCTACCGAATGAATATGTTCTTTAAAATAATATACCTTTGAAATAAATGTGATTATGAAATAATAAAATGAAACACAAGACATTACAGCAAGTTTTAAGACATATATTGTAAAAGTCTGTTAATTATTAGTAAAGATATAGGCGTAATAAAATTGCATAATTTGTTAAAAATATTTGATTTTTCTGACAATTTTCATTTTTATGGCATCGAACAAACCAATGTAGGTACCTACATATTCAAAAAATGTCTCCATAACATTTGATATTTTTCACATGTTGGAACATGGTTACTATGGTAACGGACACATTCTGATATTCAAATAAAATTTGTTATAAATCGAATTCGAATTAATTTAGAACATCATTGTAGGTAGGTACCTACATACCTAATACTTACTACTTAAAAACCAAGAATATACTGATTTTGTATAGGAAAATTATTAAACTATTTTAGGTTAACTACAATACACATTCAATATACCTACAAACTATTTCCTATAGTGAAATTCTTCTTTTTTCTATGTAGACCTTTGGGTGATTTTTTCTACAAACTATTTCTTTGGGTTTAAATCTTCTTCCTCTTCTTTTGTGAAGTCATTTGGGACAGTTCATAAATAAACTATTTCCTATAGTCTAATTTTTCTTTTTCTTAATTTATGTAGACCTTGGGTGAGTTTTTATACAAACTATTTCCTATAGTCTAATTCGTCTTCTTCTTCTTTTATGTAGACCTTTTGGTTAGTTTTTAAACAAACTATTTTTAAACAAACTATCCTTTAGTCTAATTCTTCGTTTTCTTATTTTATGTAGATGTTGGGTGAATTTTATATAAAATATTTCCTACAGTTCAATTCATCTTCTTCTTCTTTTATGAAGACATTTTGGTCAGTTTTTTATATAATACATTTCCTAATGTGTAATTCTTCTATTTCATCTTCTATGTAGACCATTGGGTCAGTTTTTATTACAAACTATTTGTTATAGTTTTATACTTCTACTTCTTTTTTTATTTAGTCTTTTGGATTAGTTTTATGTCTAATAGTCTATTGTAACGAAATATTATAAACAACATGCATACTTGATGAAAATACATAAAAACGAATGGGATGTGACCAACACTAGAATCTTCTCATTACTTTTGTTCAATCAAATTTACACCATTTATTATATCATCATATATTGCTTAATTTTCAATAACTACACATTTCATTTTTTTTTTTTTTTTTCATTCTAAATTTCATCCATTTTACTCTTCCGAAGAAGCGCACTACGTAGCGTTGGGAGGGGTTTGCAATCTAGAGAAGAGTTTATTAATTCGGATTTTAAAAAGACCCGGGTTGTACGAAGATGGAAACACAGAATTCGGAAGATCGTTCCACAGTCGGGCTGCTGTGTTAATAAAGGAGTTCGAGAAGCGACTTGTTCGTATATGTTGAAGGTCCACTGTGAATGGATGCTGCGATTGAGTGAAGCGAGTGACTCTGTTGCGAGTGGGTGGAGGAGGGACCAAAGATGCAAGTTCTTCTGAGCAATTCCCGTGGTAGTATCTATAGAATAAACTTAAAATACCGACTCTGCGTCTGTGTTCTAGTGATTGCAATCCATCAGTCAGTGATGGATCATCAATCAGACGTATAGCACGCCTTTGGACAGCGTCGAGGGTATTCAGTAGGTATTGGGGGGCGCCACTCCAGAGGTGACTGCCATATTCAATAATTGGGCGTATTTGCGCTTTGTAGAGTATACAGATCTGGGTCTTATTTTGATGACAATATATAAAAAATCGGGGTTGTGGCCATTGCTGGATCTTCACAACGTTTATATTCATATTAAAAACTATTTAACATAGCTTAAGTCTTCTTCTTCTGTAATGTAGACTTATGTGTCAGTTTTAAGTCTATCAGTTTTATTGTGCAAAACTATAATAAACTATATGCACACTTGACGAAAAATATAAAAAACGAATGGGATGGAACCAACACTAGAATATGTTCAGTACTTTTGTTTAATCAATTTTTAAACCATTTCCCATCATCCAAAATTACTAAATATTTAAAACACATTATTTGCGTTCGATGACAATATATAAAAATAGGGGTTGTGGCCAAATCCAAACTCTTTACGACGTTTTCTTTTTATAATAAGTCATATTTAAAATCATTTCCCATAGTCCATGCGTGCAGAAATTGTATGTGCTTATATATATAAAAGCAAATGGATTGTGGCCATCACTTTAAGATTTTACACCGCTTAAACTCAATTAAATTTTAAACTACTTTTCATACTACGGTTAAAAAAAATTATGTGTGACAATATTATGTAGGTATATAAACGATTGCTTATTCCTTCACTAATTTACATTCTTGGCCAACGGCGGGACATAAAAGCTAGTTATTAATAAATTTGGTATGGTAAAATAAAACCAAACTTTTTAGTTCTTCTACTTTAATGACTGAAAATGGTCACTGGATGACCGAAATTAGTCAGTGTCATTAAAGTAGTAGAACTGAAAACCTTGGTTTTATTTTACTTTAATTTGCAATGGAGTTCTACCAAGAATTGTCCGTAGAAAAGTTAAAAAGAGTGATTGAAGACGTTTTATCTCATTGTTTGTACACTTTAATAAGATAATATAAACAAATATATTTAAGATGATCCACAGAAGAAAATATACGTAACGAAAAATGAATTTAGCAGTTTTTCGTGTTACCTCCTTCTGGGAATACACAGAAAAAAATCAACATAATATTCCATGAATAATCAGAACAGGCTCATTGGGAGAAAACATTTATCACAAAACATACCGAAAATGAAAAAGGAAAGATATATATTTCACATTACAATGTTACTGCCGATGTTAAAAAATTAATTTCCTATTAACTGTGTTGAGCCAGTTTGATTTACGTTAAGAATGTGTAGATACGAGTTAGAACTAAAATAATTCAGCGCGACGATATGCGAGTTACCTACATCGATCGAATAGTTTTTACTTAAAATCACAACGATTTTCGTCGTCTATTAGCAGTGATAATATTTGTAACATAAAAATGAAGAATGAGTTATAAGATATGAGTAAAAAGCACTAACCGCGTGTCTGAGCTCCTCTAACAGATTTGATGGATTGCTCAAGCTGTCCTTGGTGTCGCCAGGTATCTATTACAAACTTACACACATATTCCCGGGACGATTGAACGATATTGACACAAAGTTCTTAAAATTGAAGCGACATCTGAAGGGTTCTCAGACACTGATAAGTTTTGGTTAAATTCTTTAGTTGCAAGTTTTGAAATGTTATTATTCAGAGTGTATCGTAATTTAATTTTAAAGAAATGAAAGATTAAGAAGTCATCGATTGCACTTTGTAGGAAGTAATTATGAAATGATTTGTTCATCATTATAAAGTAAACAATGTATTTATTTTATTGATATACAGAGTTGATTCAAAAACAAGTGATAGATCAAATTTACAAATTGTCTATCAAATGAACTAATGACAAATATTATGTGTTTCTTTTTTCTTCAATATTCAACCATTTTTCGAAAGTGTGTAGAACTCTTGTTCAAGTTTGTTTGGTAATATGATTTATTACCGAATCGAGACGAAAATAGAATGATCCCTTTACGGATTTTGTAATCCTGCTTGTCGATTTAAATTTATGATCATTTAAACTCGTCCTGAAGAGGTTTTCTCCAGATATAGTACAGGGTATATTCATACTAAATAACAAAACCACAGCTATAAATTTGAAGCATTCATATTTTCTTGTCATAAAACGGAACCAAGACATTCAACTGAAAATATTGTATTCTGGAAAAGTTAACGTATAAATAACAAGATGTTAGTCGCGAACGCGATGATTTTAATTTTGAAAGCTGTAAGAGTACATGCACCTGGGTTCCGAGATATAATTCATAGGTATTATGAAAACCAGAAACAAAATAAACGATATAGAAATTAATATAACATACAATTTGTTTCCATTTGCGTTGTTATACTAAGCTAGACTGACGGGCGAAAAGCATTATGACAAGAAAATAACAAATGAAATAAATTCCATACAAATATTAATAAACAGAAATTAATATTATAACGTTATGAAAATGAACGATAAGATAACTTAAAACCGTCATTTTAGAAATAAATTAGTTCCAAATATCATATTGTACCAATCGTTTCTTGCTATCCCGTTTTTTTTTCTTAAACTTTTGTTGCAATTCAAATACGGATATATTTAACATACTGATATCAAAGGTGAGCCGAGAGAGGTAGTCGTTTTTTTTAAATAAAAAATGTATGAATGTTGAAAAATAAAATTAAAAAAAAGTCTGTATTTCTTTTCAATAGTACGAGTATTAGTATGAACGAATGGATGAATTGCTGGAAGTGTGCGAAAAGGACATACCGAAGTGCGACAGAGATGTATACTGTATATGTGTAAATTGGTAGATCAAATCTCCCACAATTTAAGAAAAATTACTCCCTGGAAAAAGAGATAATATCACAGGGGCCATTCTGCATACGGCTGTAGGTAGCGACATTCTGCATACGGCTGAAGTATTGTAGTCGCATAGTAAATACCCATATGTACTCGTATATACGCGATGATATCATTTGGAGAATTCATCCTCCATATAATGTATATAAAATACAAGACTAGAAAAAAATACTGTGATCAACTCCCACTCAACATAGTATATCACACTTATTCGATTTATCATCAAGGAAACATAGGTGTATAGATATATACTATAGGTATATGAAAAATCATTTTAAATTTGATAGAAAAATCAAAACGATGGAATTTCATTAAAGCATCTAAAGACGTTAAATGGAATTTAACAAAATACGAATCATTAAGTACAAGTAAGATAATTGGTAACGAAATTTTATATATAAGTAGAATAATTAGAGTTCAGCATCTTAAGTCCTTGAGCTTGTTCTGGAAATAATTTCCTTTTGATATTTTCATTACATACCTAATTGACCCTAAAAAAATTATGGATCGTTTCCACTTTGTAACAGAGTGGGTTTATATTAAAATCTTTAACAAAATGCGAGGCTAATTATTCGTTATATGAAACCTAGTAATATAAATAAACGTAATTTTTAAATAAAGAATATTTAAACACGTATGTATGTACAAAACTTGTATTTACAAAAATATAAGTGTTCTGTTACTGGGTATTCTTGAAACAACTATAGGGGTCGATGGTAGGGTAATTAGGTACTAAGAACAGTGGACTAACGATCCAGAAGACGGGTAAAAATAGGAAAACAGATGTTTATACATAACTTCATATTTTTATGAATTTATCCAACTGTCGATTATTACAAAAGAATTTAATTCTCTTAATGAATCGACAGTATTAAGCCAAGACGCGTGTTTGAAGGAACATTTTGTATGGTGTAGTGGACTTTTTGCATGCCAAAAACACTAACTTAGAGGGTTCGTAGCATATATGTTCTATATATATATATATATATATATATATATATATATATATATATATATATATATATATATATATATATATATATATATATATATATATATATATATATATATATATATATATATATATGTTAACTTTTAGGTTTTCACGGGTATAAGATGAAAAAGAATTTTCTGGGTTAACCCGTGTCAGATAGTCCTGAGAAGGACTGTTTAAGACCTGACGTTTCAAATAATAGAATAAATAGCTAATAGGTGCGGGGAGTGAAGGGGTGGAGGGGGGAGGGGAACCTACCCGCTCGCTACCTCTGCGCTCATGCATAGACTGGCGCTTCTCACTTGACGGAAAGCCTTAGGTGTGTGCGGTCGTGTTTCACGCGCGTTCGTTCTCGCTCGGTTTTCGTTGCGTTCCTTCGACAATGCCCGATGATATTCGGGCGAAACGTCAGGTCTTAAACAGTCCTTCTCAGGACTATCTGACACGGGTTAACCCAGAAAATTCTTTTTCATATATATATATATATAAATATATATATATATATATATATATATATATATATATATATATATATATATATATATATATATATATATATATATATATATATATATATATATATATATATATATATATATATATATATATATATATATATATATATATATATATATATATATATATATATATATATATATATATATATATATATATATATATATATATATATATATATATATATATATATATATATATATATATATATATGAATGAATTCAGAATTTGAAGTAGAACATTTTGTGTTTTTTTGTGTCCCCCTCCTCCCCGTATAACTTCTGATCCGCTGAATGCACAGAGCCTAAAATTTCAGAAAATATAATAATAATAATAAGTTATTTGTATAGCGCCGTTTAATGATTCGAGATCATACCAAGGGTGCTGATAGTTTAATGTTGTGTTGATCTCTGAAACAAAGCTGTTTTTAATCCTTTAGTGAAAGTGCTCTTGCTTTGAGCACTGCGGACATCTACAGACATAAAGCATTGGTCATAGTAAGAAACACTAACTTATATAGAAAGTTGTAGGCCTATAAAACTTTTATACTCAGAATTTTGAATTTTTGTTTCAATCAGGAGTTATCAACTTTTTACTTTATTTTTCCATATATCTCAAAAACCATAAAAACAAGAACGCTGAAAATTTGTATAAATATAGACAAATAAAGAATCTCAAATTTGTCTTTTTTAAAATGTTTCAGAGTTTTTCAAACCTTTTTTATTATTTTTTTAACAATTTTTATAACAAAAATAATTTAGTCATCGACATCGTTTCATACAATTTGTAAGGCAGTAAACACTACACAATATCTCACTTAATAGTTGGATACTTAATCTACAAATATGCATCATGCTGTTTTCATATTAAGCGTAGGAAAAACAGACTGACCTCCAAATTATCCTATCCTGACCTATATGTTTTATATAGAAAACAAAATAACATTAAATATTTATTAATTTGTGTTTAGGTGTTTATAGTTTGGTACGTATTCTTCAATTATGCATACTAACGCCATCAACAGTCGGATCTCATGTGTTACATGCAACTAGTTTAATAAAATAGAGTTTATTAAATATTACTGATAATTTTTTTGTAATGTATTACAAAATACGCTTAAAAGTCATAACTGTTTCTATGATGTAACTGCATATTTAACAAATTTATAGAGAAATTTTGTCCTTCATCAGCAAGACGCAATACAAAATAATTCTATGATTTTATCTTTAACGAGTTGAATTTTAATTATTATTTTGTAATACGATTCAAATTGATCGTTTGTGAATAACATTGTAGTACAGTTAAGTCTAAATCAAAATCAACAAAATTAGGCAAGGATTTATTTTTTAGTTGTCTTAAGCCCACTTCAGGAATACTTTTGCCGGTAGTATAGTAATTTATAATATGTACCCTAAGGTCTGACTGAGCTAATAAACTAGACATGGTCTCGACAAAATTTAAATTAACATAATATTATTTAAGAAGGTGAGCAGATACCACGTTATTGTGGTTACGGAATGGGTTTCCCTGACTATCCTAGCAAGGAGGTGACAAGATGAGAAACGCCAGAACCACAAAGGATATGAATTACATAATGTATTACCTTCGCTTTGAGTTTATCGAAGGCACGCCGTAAGGGATGTGAACTGAAAGCACTTACCTGGAACAAAAATAACATACATATTAATATAACGTGTCACGAAAATACACATTTAATTATAACTTTTTTTATAACATTCTGATATTTGTATAACCATAAAATAATATAAGGATTACATATTACATGAACATTATTTAGACAATGATGGTTTCATTAAAATATGTTGTTAGAAAAAACAATATATCTCAATCAACTAATATTTATAAACTTACATATTATAGGTATGAAATCAAAAATTTTATCTGTTTATTTTTAAATCAACTTTTTTCATAAAAAAATGTTACAATTAATTTGGTTTGTATAAAAATACTAGATCATACTACAATTGTTAAGAAAAAATAATGCAATTATTATGGCATGTGCATAAAAATTATACCATTTCACATGGCGAAAACGGTAAAAACAAACGAGTTTATACATGAAAAAAAGTACATTAAATCAAATGCCTTATAACAGCGGGACAGTTTATACAGCGATTTGTAATAATATTATGGACAATTATGCACCAATATTTAGACCAAATATGTACTGTTCAGTACGAAATAACTAAATGCACGAAATGTTGAATCTGATTAATACGTTTACTCGTGAATTTCAATATGAAGCAAACATTAAAATCAGTTTAATATAATGAATAAATTGCATCAGAGAGCAAAGCAATCTAATTAACTGTGTAAATAACTAGGAACATAAAATGGATGAAATTCTGAAATTATCACGATATTTAACACGATAATCTATTTCCCAATTAGCTCGATTTATTCACCTTGTCACATTTTACACTAAAAATATGAATTTTGTAAAGAAAATAAATGTTATAAAACATAATTGAACAAAGATGCGCCATAGTTATTTCATCAAGGCGATGTTATTATTGTCATAAGACAATTAATAAATCGCCGATTTTGCTATAAGTACCTCATCTCAAGGTTTTTTGTGATTAAAATAAAATTCTAAACCAATTCTATAAATGAAGAACTTAACGTACCATGAGAGCTCTAGCCAATCACAACTAAAAGCGCACGAATTGTTATTTTAAAAAATTACACATCTCCATAACAATTGAAAGTATTTTCTAATATTGAAAGAATTTACTTCACAATATCGTAAATGAAACGTACCACGGTATCGCGAGTATTCGGAAGGAGGATTTAAAAAAAAACGTAATATCTGGAAAAAAACTGGAAACCGCAAATAGACAAAAAAAAATCAATATTGACAGGAATCACACGCATTTGTGTAGTTACACATTTGCCGATTTGTTGCCGATATGTGGTATATCTGCCCTCGCAACATTTGAAATAAAGAAATGGCTCTAAAAAATGTATGTAGGTTGAAGTCCCCAAGCAAGATTTCTTGTTACACACGAGAAATTTTTGACCAATGTTCTAAAAAAAAAAAATATGTCGTTTGTTCTTCTGGGAATAGACATACCTACGGATGGCTGTCTTCTCACGAAAAACCCAGCGATTCTTTATATAATATTCATTGAGGAGCAGCATAAAACATTTTTTCTAAAACACGAAATATCCACGCTAAAAATGCATGGATATTTCGTGTTTTAGAAAAAAATGTATGTGTGTATATATGTGTATATTTGTGTGCGGTGTGTGTGCGAAAATGAGTAGTATATGTAAGAAGCGTGAGAGTAGCACAATTAAAAAAGAACAAAGTTAAAAAAAAAACAAGTCAGTATTGAAGTATTTAAGAATAAAAATAAAGTTACAAAATGAAAACAATGTCACAAAAGATTTTAAGAAATGAGAAAAAAACAATACCTCTACCTTATCATAAGAATCTTTTTTCTAAATTTTGATCTTGATAGGTGAAAAATGACTAGGTTGTCAGTTTCATTTACAACTTTTGAATATGTAGTTGTACATTTGTACTATACAATGGAGCATTACTAGAATATTACTTTCCTGTACACCCGGCTAACTGTTTTGGGCTCCACTATGGTTGAATTTCCATTTTTTTTTGTAAACTTCATTGTAATGTTATTGTTTACCACATTGTATAACATGTATTAATCTAACAAAATGTCAATATAAACTAAAATGTATGTCAACACTCATACCAGCAAACGCTGTCTGTGTTGAATTTTTTAAATAAATAAATAAAAATTAGAGTTACATTTATTTAGATAAAGCAGTGCAGAATGCCTTGTCCGTCTAATGAGTACATCAAACTGTATATTTTGAAGTAATTCTTGACAATCAATAAAACTATTTAACAAATCGCGCAGGAACATTAAACAAAAAATATATTTCACGTCATACATACCTAACAATGAAAATATTGTAAATAGATGTATTGATATGATGTGATTGTAAAATATCCCACCTCGGTACAGGCAAAGCCTAGTGAGGTGGATATATAAAAAATGATATTGTTAAATTTTATAAATAAATAAAAAAATAAAATATATTGTTTAGATTCATACTGCCAATGTTAAAATTCAAATACAAAACATGTTAAAAATACATAATCAAAGAGAAAGTTGACGCTTCAAAATTACCATACAAAAAAGTTACAACAGCTGTACATGGATAGTAAAAGCTGTGCTTTGTGGTATTTGAGTAGAAACCTAAGCAACTATTAAAGCAGTAATGAAAATAAAAATCACATGAGTGTGATGAAGGAAAGCAGAAGCCAGAACGAACATTAAATGCTTGGTAAAATGCATCGTCATGAACGAGGTAGAATGCGGAGGGAAATTTAGTCTTTAAACGAATGTTCAAGTATTGGAGTGCTCAGACAGACCACGGATACTCTTGTTAACTCTCAAACGATAATGCATTCTCTTTCGCCTTTGCAGGTGTACATACCAATGAAAGCAGTTTCATCTTTGTTGAAATTCAACATATTTTTAGTACTTTAGATGTGTAAAAAAGTAAACGATTTTAACAAAAAATAACTTATTACGTTTTACTAAATGTAAGACAAAAACAAAATTTCGATTACAAAAAATGTTATTGATAATAGAAAAATAAACTAAAGAACTAGGAATAAGTAACACGATAGCACACATTTGATTGGTATCGGATAAAACAAACAGGAAGAATACATTTTAGTTTGGTTAAAAAAGTTATTTTAAATAATCTATAATTAAATGATACACATACACACCATCACGCCATGTCCCTTGCGGGGTAGGCATAATTAAATGATAATCTTTGATAAATTTTCAACATCTCAATAGAGACGAAGTTGGAATATTATAAAAGAACCAGCAAATCAAAGCACCTACAGGGCTTACGACCTGTCATCGGCTGATTTACGTGATCACTTTATGCGCTTCCGCAACTTTCACCAATTATGCCTTCTAATTGAGTTTCCTTATCAATGTAATTTTTGAAAGTTTCATATATTTTAATAACGAGAAATAGATAGTTTTGAAAATATGACATTTTTACTATGGCCATCGATGAAGTAACTTAGAGACCTTTTCGTAACGCCATCTATTGAGAAGTTGTTCTCGCACAGATGTCACCCCTGTACTGCGCCACCTACTGCGTCTACCTACTAATACCAAGTGTATTTATTTATTTAACAACCTTTTTTTGTTTAATAATTATACAAATAAATTTATAAAACACAATGATATTTACTATCGTAAAATTATTGCATTACCTCATCAAAAAGATTAAAACCTTGTGCTTGATGAGGGAATCATTTGATATAAGATAATACAATAAATACATAGTTATACAAATCGCATAAAATATGAATGTATGTAAATCGAATATTTTTTAAAGGAATATTAAATGTTTGTAGGAATTAAAAGTTTTATAATAATTTTACTATAAAAAAACTATACGATCTTATAATACGAATACGATCTACAATACTAAGACGAATAAAACGAGTGGGTTGTGGTCAACGCTAAACTCCTCACTAACAAGTCATTCTATAAATTATTCAAATTTTGTATGGAAAATATTCAGCATTTTCATGAAATGAGATAAGTCTTCAATGCCATTTTATACAAGTGATGCCTTTTTTTCAATTTGAAAATAAAAATTTCAAATTTTCAATTTCATGAGTTTGGGTCATTTTGAAATATTTGACAGTTAAAAAAATTGAGAAGCACTATTCAGATATCCTTCAAAATCTAATGTGATCTAAGCGAGTATTAGATATACCTACATATTTGCAATAATTGAAATGAATCGAATGAGTACTTTAGTCTATAATCGATAAAGTAAAATAAACACGCAGTAGGTACATAGCACACTGCACATAGCACACACACACAGATACATTGTGACGAAACTTTCAAAATACAATCTCAGCATGATACTAGGTGATAATCTGAAATAAAAAAAATACCCTTAAAATTTGCGAAATCACAACTCCCCACTATATCCCCTTGGATTAGTGAGGAGTAAAAACAATAGATAAAATGCAAGTATTGTAGTCGAAGAGCCTAGCGTGTAAAACGAATAACGAAAATATAAATTGGGGATTTGAATAAAACATATTATTAGAATTATTAATCATAAGATTACTAAACAATAAAGAGTACGACTTAATGTTACGAGTACTACGGAAATTGATGTTGAAAGTTCTTCGTAATTATGTTGCACCTCGGGTAATGTAGAGACACTGGGGACACGTACAAATTTAAACAATGCAGTGCAATAACTACATTAAGGAGAAAATTCTCCTTAAATAACGATCACGTCTTCCTTAAGAAGTTTGTACGTGATAGAGGAAAATACAGACAACATTTTAAACATTCTTAGCAGCACTTTTTATAAGACGTACATATGTTCGAAATATTCTTTCTTTTGTTGAAAAATACAAAAGGCCGAATTCAATAATCTATCCGTAGGTGATTTAAAGTAGGTATGTACGAGTAACATAGGTACATGTTTTAGAGATTATTAAGATTTTTAGGAAGCAACGTATTATAACGTAGCTTCAGTTGAAACCTGCACCATATGAGTCAATATGCGTCTGGAGGCATTTGAAATGTGGCTACATCGCCGCATGCTGAAAATTTCCTGGATCGATGAAGTATTTTCATTTTTATTTAATTTTATTTTTTATTTATTATTATTAACTGGCTTACTACTACATTTTTATACATACATATGAAAAAGAAAAATAAACAAGATAAATAAAAAATATAAACACTATCAAAAAAAAATGACCACGACAAAAGAGACAAAAATAATAAGAGTAATAACAAAAGTAATAACAAAAAGTAAAAAGAAAATGAATAAACAAAAACAAAAATAGAACAAAAGTTTCTAGAATATAATAAAGGTAAAATCTTAAAAATAATAGTAGTAACTGGAATTGTTTTGCTATGTAGAAGTACTCAGGAGAAATGTAGAGGTACTCAGAAGAACAAATGTTGAGCGCGAGCTAGTTGACACAATTAAGTGACGAAAGATATTTTTGTGTCACGCTCTGCGAGGCAAAAACTACAGGCTGCTAAAACTGAATATGCGAAATGGAGGGACGTCAAGGGATAGGGAGTCGTCAGATGTCACGGCTCCGCAACATCTGTGAGTGGACCGGCATCAGAGCCGTCAGCGAATTGTTTCGGACGGCGGCGGATGGAATGTCTTCTCACCAGTGATCGCCAACGTCGGGGGGACCTGATATAACAATAATAATAATAAACACTTCCTTGCACCCTGCGCAAGTGGCGAGTTTAATGCCGTATGGCGATTTCTTCCAATTAACCAGTGTTTCCAGCCCAGAGAAGCAATATTTGCGAAAAAAATAATTTTTAATAAATTTCTCCTCTGATGGAATCGAACCCAGGACGTCCGCACAGAAACCTTACAGGTTACCAACTGTGCCACGGCAGTCGGCACAGTTGGTGATATGGCACGAAAAAGAAGAATGGTTCCGGTTTCGATTGCCGGTTGAGACAAAGTTTTAAACTGTGTTTTAAATAGGTATCATAAGTCTCCAGAATGTGGCAATTTGGGTGCACGTTAAATTAATATTTGACATAATTTCATCTGGATTATGTAATATGTATATAACTAGATTAATTTGTGTTTTCCACGTATTTTTTTAAGTTTTATGTTTCACCATTTTCAATGTGTTAGCTATAGGACTAATTTTAACTTATTTGTTTGCAAACTGAAAGCGCCCTTGAGGTGACCACGGTTGTCACTAAACGGCGCTTTATAAATTGTCATTATTATTGTGACGCAAAGACCCAGTAAACTTCTAAAGACTAACTTCGTAAGTACAAAACTATTGGAAAATTTTTAGTTTAAAAGGACGGGTGGCACAGGAAAGTTATAAAATTGATTTAGATAGAAGTAAAAAGGATCCTGAAAACAATATTTTTTAAGAAATTGATAGAGTGAATTGATTTTTGGACCATACGCATTATTTATGAGAGCTTTCAAAATATTAAATTTTGGCAAAATGTCCTACGCATTATTACCTAATGCCGATATACCCCGAAGGAGTCACCATTATGGAAGCTTAAGCTCTTCAAGAGTGGTTTAAAAATCAAAAGAAATCAAAGATTATAAATAAACCCGGCATTGTTTACTTCGTGTATCTACAAAATCAAATAAATTATAAATATAAAAATGAATCGGTGTTTGTACATTTATTGCATCACTATAACATCGTGTACTTTAATATTCATAAATTATTTCATGAACATAAAAATTATTTTACAAAAATGCTTTATTATACAAATCTTTCAAGTTTCACATTATGAACGTTTACCTGACGCATGAAAAATTCTTGTCGGATGATGCAATGGAATTAATTTTGTATCAAAATTATTCCAAATAGTATTTGCGTCCCAATTAAAACGTAAAAAAAGTCTTAAATAAATCATGGATTAGATAGGTACATTTCTATTCAGTAGTATTATTTACTTATCCACCCGGCACGCCAGCAACCTAGATTCGTACATGTTCCGGATAATTACACTGTAAGTGCGCGGTACCTACATGACCGGCGTTGGACGTTATACCCAAATACTTTAATGATGCTATTACCGGTGATGGATCATTAATTTTAATGTTGAACTTGTATGATCAATCATAGAATTAAGAAGGTTTAATTTTGAATAGGAATTAAAAATGAAATATACTTAGGATACGCTTTATTTAAACCGTAAAGTAGGTTTATAAAATCAACATTAAAACGTTATGTACATAGTGTCAAAACTGATGTAGATATAATGTCAATCGATTTCATATTGATATCATGTTCGCAAAGAGCATCGACTTGGAGGGAATTAGCTTAGATCAACCTAATTTTTTGACAGTTCGCGAATGGTATTATCCTCCAATAGGAAGCCACGTGATCTCCTAACTTAAGTGAGCGACTGTGTAATGAAAACATGGTTAGTATTTAGAATTCAGTATTTAGGTCGGACTCTGCATTTGGTCTAAGAGATTGTTAAAAATGAAAAGAAATAATAGTATTGTGAAGGGTTGTGTATAGAATCTACTGTTTTTTTCATAGAAATGTAATAATAATAATACTTCCTTGCACCCTGCGCAAGTGGTGAGTTCATTGTCATATGGCAATTTCTTGCAACTAACCAGTGTATCCGCCCAGAGAAGCAATATTTGCGTGAGAAATGAATTTAAATAAATTTCTCCTCTACTGGGGATCGAACCCAGGACGCCCGAAAAGAGGCCAAAAGGTTCATCAACTGTGCCACGACGGTCGGCCGTCGTAACACAGTTGAGTGTAAGTAATTCAAAATATGTTGAACCATTTCATAACACAACGTCTACAATCAAGTGAACACAAAATTTTTGTGAACACATAAAAATGGTAATGACATTTAATCGAAATTGTCACGCATGTTTTAGTAAGTTTATTATATTGGAATAAGTCAACAAACATTATTGATATACTCATAACTCATATGTCAAAAATATGTACTAAATGATATTATTACAGCCCATGAATCTTGAATTTTCTACGGAAGGTAAAACAATGAGGTGTAATAGGGTGGGGGTTGTTTTGTAAACTGTTTACGATAGTCATAAACACACCACCAGCTCCCTGCTGTTTTCTTTAGCATAACTGGAAACCTGTAACAGTTGTATAACTGGAGGGTAAAATAGTTGTAAACAACGAGAACAAAAAAAAAAACGTTAAGGTAGAATGTTTTAATTTTGAAAATATGTCAGAAATAATAAAATATTTTATATCCATAAAATTAAAGATTTATTAAGTACGTTGATAACTTATATAGCGCCATTTTTGTGTATTCATCTCAAGAGCGCTTAACAAATACATGGAAAATAAAATATTAATGAATCAATTTAACTCAAATATTTTTCGGTTCAGAAAAGTAGTCGTGATTTCATAGCGTTGGTATATTGTGAATATTAATTTCATAGCGTTGGTATATTGTGAATATTAGGAAGACATGGGTGTCCGTGTCAGGTGAAAGGCTGTAAGCCAGAAAGGCAGCAAGCAAGCTGAGATCTCGGTCGCTTGGCGACGGTACCTTATATTACTTCCCGGGATCCTGAGCTGGCTATGTGCCAGGGTCACCTCTTCCCCCGATATATACAACTTCAGATACGTGATCTAACCAAAAAGAACAGAGCCTACCCATCGAGCGAAAGTTGGATGTGCATCCAGGAAAGAATTAAAAAAAAAACACTGTTAAAAAAACATGTTATTTACCGTCGCAAAATCACACATCGACTTGATGCGTTTTGGTCATTAACAGTTGGTATAGATTCGATTTTTTAAATTAATATTTTACTCCTGATTTAATGCAATGTGCATTGCCCAAAATAATGAAAGGCGAATTAAAATTATAAAATTAATGTCTCTTTCCTAAACCCTGAATAATTATAAAATCGGTATTACAACTATATGTGTAAAAATATACAACCACATCATGTTATTCAATGCAGGCACATATATTAAATTAGTAAAAAACAAAGTTTAGTTATCGACAAGTCTTGATAATTTAAGGCGGAATTGGGTATTTATTACCTATCAAGCAAAATACATTTCGCAAGAAAAAAATCTGCATAGTCCACGTGATCTTTCAAGATGTTTGCCGATAGTTATACCTAAAACTAAAAATCTAAAGAGTTGGGTTTAAGTGTAGCGGTGGTATTTGTTTTAGAATACAATAAAGATGCAATGAGGTGTTCATTTAATGTAACGAGCTTATTAATATGCGAATGTTTAAAAGGTTTATTTTGAACAAAGCCAAGAAAATTAAAAACCGATAAAAGGGTCTCCAAAAGCACAGAACGGTTTGTTTTTCTAAGCAAAACAGTGAATTAAGGAGGGCTTGCCTTGAATCTAAGTGACAAATTAACAAATACACCAAAATACCTCGCAACACAAACGTTGATCGCAATCATTAAGTGCTATTTAAACATTGGAATTGCTGCAAATTACTGCGCATAATGTTCATAATCCAATCACTAAAAATTATGCGTGAGTGAAAATAGTTACAGTTCCACATCTCACTAATTGCTTGAATAATAAATATTTATATTTGATAAAGTATTATACCTATATCGTAAATTCACGAAAAACCCTTTGTATGTAATATTTTTAACGTTTAAGTTCGGTTTTGATTAAATGAGATTGCATTAAACCACCAATGTACAAAACGTCGACATCGCTTTAAGATATCAAATTTGTAAACCTCGAGTTGAAATAATTGAAACAAAATATACCCGTTCTTGGCAGTAATTATGAGTAAATTTCAACCGCCAGTATGTTCCGAATATCGAGGGAAATATTTCAGAAAAGCTATGGGTTAGTTTGGGTAGATAGTCCATTCAAAATATTATACATAACTAAAATTCCAGTATATGCTACATTGAAAAATAGAGATGGATCTGTGTAACGCGATTCAAATAAATTTTTAGTATGCATAAAAGCATATAAGTTTACTTGTAAACAGAAAACATACACAATCACCGGGGATATTTTATAATTAGTATCCATTTGCAAATCAACATTATGTGTAAACTTTATAGATCTACAAACGATTGATTTCGATATTTCATTAGCAGATAACAATTAATCAAAAGCCATAATAGTTTTGTATAAAAATAAGGGCATACCTATTTATAGATATATCAATGGGTAACAATCGAAGACTTCTGCCAAATAGGTCATAATCCTTGAAGTGTGTTGAACATGTCATAGTTGACCTAGATATTACATTTCAAAAAACGAGTAGATACAGTGTGAAAGTATTGCAATAAAAAAATAAATCAATGTTGAAATATAATAGTTTATTTGAAATGTATTCCATAAAAGGAGTCACTTTTACAGAAATATAATTTAAGAGATTTAAAATAGTTTAAAATAGCCTGAAAAGCAATCGGCTTTTTTAGTATACAACGCGTATCGTTGGTACTTCGAGTTATGAAGGAAAGTGGTATCGTAAATCATGTTTAATACGGTCAGCACGTCTAATGAATCCTCAGTGACGAGATATTATGGCGAATAATGAAACATATTATGTAAATAATTTATTTCATACATATTTCTTAATTTCGATGGAATTAGACTGAAAATTATACTCAAAATTTAAATTAATAAGTCATCGTAAACACGTAAGTACACTTTTTAATTATGTAGGTAAAATAATGGTCAGGTATTAAACAGTTTTACAACGTGTATTGACGAAAACCAACAATAAATAATAATAAAAAAAACTTAATTGTAGTGTCGAAAAGAACCGATTAATTTGATTGGTCGCATGGGACCGATGAAAAATTCTCGCTATCAAAAATGACGTAACAAATTAATTTAGTATATTATGTGTGTGTAAGTCACCAACACGTGGAATTGAAACAGGTAGAAAATTAAATATTATTATTTGATACATTTATTGTGTCGTTAATTAAAACGGGTAAATTAAAAATGTATACAGCGAGTATGAGAGCGACCAAATAATAACAGTGAAAGCGAGCAAAAAAGAGGCAAGTAATTTAGTTATACGATAAATTACTCAATGATGTGAACAACATAATACGTTTCCAAAAGGGCTGAAATTGAATTTTTTGTCAACCATATTTGTGCGAGGGAAATACCTCTGTTAGGGTTATTTAATACTTAAAGGTTGATGAAGAAAAGGGGGTTGACTACGATCAACATTATCTAATAGATCTTAGATATAATAATATTTAATTGAAACTATCTAGGTATGTTGTAATAACTATTATATAAGTTATATTATGATATCGCTATCGTACAATTTCGAGGTTCGCTCATACTTAAACGAAAAAACTTTCAAACAACCATTCAGTAATGATTAACTATAAGCTTTCATACATGTGAAATTTTATTAAGAAACATTCATTTAAGTACAATTTCAAAACTTGAACTTGTGTGATGATCTTACGTCATTTTGAAATATACAAACATTTGATGTGATACACTCCCCAACGCTACGTAGTGCACTTCTTCTTAGAAAAGACCCAATTTCGTAGACATTTTGCGTACTTTTTTCGAAATATTTTTTTGAATAATACGTTTTATCCATAACTCATAACTTTGTAAGGCTTAGAAACATGAATCTGTTTTTAAATATGTTGTGGCAGAAATACCTACATCAAACATGGTATTTCTGTCACAAGTAAATTAAAATAAAATAATTTAAAACTTTAAAAGAAAAATAGTAATAAAATGATTAAATTAAATTTGCAATTGACCAGGTTTTATGTTTTTGTTTTACAATTGTTTATCATTTAATTAATATTTAAGTGATTAAAATCATTCATTTGGTCAATTGCAGAATGTGGCAGAAATACCTACATCAAACATGGTATTTCTGTCACAAGTAAATTAAAATAAAATAATTTAAAACTTTAAAAGAAAAATAGTAATAAAATGATTAAATTAAATTTGCAATTGACCAAATGAATGATTTTAATCACTTAAATATTAATTAAATGATAAACAATTGTAAAACAAAAACATAAAACCTGGTCAATTGCAAATTTAATTTAATCATTTTATTACTATTTTTCTTTTAAAGTTTTAAATTATTTTATTTTAATTTACTTGTGACAGAAATACCATGTTTGATGTAGGTATTTCTGCCACATTGTAATCAGTATTTTATAAATCTAAACATTGGCTCGATAGGTTTCCATTTTTTTGTAGAATCAAATAAACCATAGTATTATATGTAACGCTCGATTCAAATAAACTCGGGCGTATACGATTGTAATCTTTAAGGACGTACATTCTCATAGAATAGTTTCAAAGTTTGCATTTGACCCACCGACATTGCCTTACCATGCCCCTTAATATTAGGTGGATTTGAGGAGATCAACGAATTTCATAAAACGGAAATATATTTTTTAAATTACATATACCTACCTGATACAAGTCCTTGACATACCTTTAACATATTATAAGAAGTATAATATGTTTGAAAGAAAATAAAGGAGACAACTCTGATTTAGAGAAAAAAAAACTATATATTGCCTACAGTCCAAAGCTTACAAGCCCTTGGAGAATACTATGAAGATAAGAGAAAAGAAAACAGGTATATCTAAAAAGGGTTTTCAGAACGACCCTATGCTAAGATTTATATAAGTAAATAATTTATGTAGGTACCTACACGAAACAGACCGATGGTAAAATAAAACCGATGACGATGAGTTTAATTAAACAGAATAAATATATTTTTTAAAATTGACAAAAGTTTTTATCTTTGTCATAATGTTTCTGATCGAAAGTCTGCTGTATCAATTAAAGAATTACATTCAAAAGGCATGACTTCAAAAATTATGTGGCATATCGTGGAGTAATTAGTTACAAATAGACTTTGTGACATTTTTTATGTTGAAATCAATATCTAAAGTTATAAAGAAAAAAGAGGGTCTAAAACACGTGCATTTCATAAGTATTGGCTGACAAAATTTGAGAGATGAAGTTTATTTGGTTTTGATTATATGGACGCACGCCAATTTACATATAAATAATATTTTAAGGAAAGATTATTCATTTCAATATTTCTTAAACTGCCATGCCGTATATGCGAATAAGATCAAAGAAAAACGAAAGAATGAACGGATGGCGTAAGCATTTAAGGCCGATTGTAGATTCTGACAAATCGTTCAATCGTTATCGTAATGCGTTTTATAAACAAAATAATATAATATGGAATGGCCGTATTCGGCCTGTGTCAAATTGAAAACGCTGTTCGTTATCGCCAAGCGCTACTTTTTTGTTGTATAGGATTTGAAGATTGTTTTCCGTTGTTGTAGATGAATTTTTTACAACAAACGTCAAATCCCATACAAAATAAAATAGCGCTTGGCGATAACGCACAGCGTTTTCAATTTGACTCAGGGGTATTGAATAGAATACACATACACCTAATACAAAATGACAAAACGAATTAATACATAAATAAAAATGACAAATCTAATGGACGGTGATTATGAGCAAGTTTAACTAAAATTTGACACATCACCAGTTATTTAAAAAAAATACAGACTGTAAAGAGAGTTTGGCGCTGTTTGGTGAAATCATTAACAGAAAGAATTGTGGAAAAAGTATCAAAATGAGTATTGGCGATTGTGCAAATGTGTACCTAGGCACAAAATTACAGCAAAACATGTAGAATCTATCTGAGAGGCGATCAAAACAATTGCTCAGTCAAAGTGGCGCATACATTGATTTGTTGTGAAAATCCAATATGCTTCTAGCGTAGGTATGTTCAACACCATTCAACCCACCATTGACAGAATAATAGAATTTTACAGAGCCATGATCATTATTACTAAACGACCCCCGCTTAAAAAATTACAAAACTTTTATTTTAAACACAATGTATCTAAGTTATATTAGAGCAGGGCATTGTTCATTGCGAGAATGTATATATGCATATAAAAAAGAAGATCTTCACTCAATATTTTTTAATATTCACTCAAATATTTTCATTTAAAATTTTGAACGTCAATTTTTGATGTGAAAGTATAAACCTCTATCGATCACCAAGGAAGTAAGAAATTAAATCTTGCTCAAGACGCGCATTCGAGGATAAAATTTTGTTGTTCAATGATTTTAAAAAAAAAACTGAGGTACCCATGCAAAACAATTCTACTATGTTCTGAGAAGGTTAATGTTTAAATGGTTAGAAGCGAACAACGCATACAATCACAGCCGGTGGCATAGTGAATGAATGGGTGCGAGAGAGAGAGAGAGGTGTTTTTTAATGAGACACAAAATGAATTCTACATAAATCTAGGTAAAGCTTATAAAATTGCAAGAGTTGAGATCATTTTCATAAAGTTATATTTACAATATTTTTTTCAAGAAATATGAATTTTAGAATTTTCACTTGTTTTTCAACTCAGCAGTAAGTATCATTATTCGTTTCAATTAAAACTAATCAATGATTGTTACTTCAAGTTTAAGATCAAAAATGAAACATTATCATACATTACATATATTAGTTTATTAAAATATATGTCGATAAATTCGATAATTTTTTTTAATAATGAATATGTCCTCGTAACAATATATGAATGGTATGAATGAGTGAATACAATTAAATTTATACCTAATTACAATTTTATATATAAATTTTTTTTCCACATTTGCAAATTTTACTGCCTCGCTAGACATGGTCTGTTCTGAGGCAGATTTTGCTATGGCTATTCTGCGACATACATCCATAGATCCTTATACATTCCCTAAATTATGCATATGCTTGTGCAATATAGGTGAACGAAATCGATCGTGGCAGGATTCTAAATCGCGACCACTGGATTACTAACCCAGCGCGCTAACCGCTCTGCCACCATCTGATAAATTTACTATTCCAACTGTGTAACTTCGTGGACTGCATCAATAAACAGAAATAAATATGCTACAAGGTATATCTACAAATTTATGAAATAAAACTGAAATGACCTTACAAAACACATGAGTTATTTTAGAAATATCATTTTCATAACATACGTCGGATTTGTTTTTGATTAACACAGGCAGGAGAACGTAATTAAAATGACGCTTTGATGTGATAGATAAGGTAAATTTTTAATTTACAGCATGTTATGAACGTTCAATCATAATATAATCCAACAGTGTTCTTCGAACTAGGATCAAAGAAAAGTGTATCGAGCGAAGGATAAAAATAACCTGTACGTAGAAAAATTGCGCTCAGTGGGATCAAAATATAATAATCGCAACATTAATAATTGACAGTCTACCATAAATAACATTAAGATACCAATCGCTATTTATGAAAAGTTCGCAGCTAGTCCAAAAATCGGATGAACTTTACAAAGAGACTTTACTCAAAATTTAGGTTTTGCAGACTATTTTGAACATTATTTATAATCATTCGATAAATTGAAGAAAACGACTTTAAAAAATGAATCACGTAATTTATCAAAACAGTTATGAAATTGTATTTTGAATTATAGCGCCGTTTAAGATTCAGGTTCATTTCAAGGGCGCTAATAGTAGGTGCCATATTGCTCTATATACTATGAAACAAAGGTGTTTTCTATGAATTTATTTTACAAACGTAAAATTTGTACTAGTTTTGATATAAAGTTTTGTATCAAAGTATCAAAGAAATTATAAGTTTTAATACGTTCTTCATAGTTTTTAAAGTGTCGTTTTGATCCATAACGTATATGTCTCTTCAAATCCACCTTAAGGATACACAGGCACTAAGATTTTTTAGGGAGTTGTATAATTTTCGCCAAACATCTTGAATAAGCTTCCGGTAGCGCAGAACGCAAATTTGTCTTTTTGCTTCGTTGGTTTACGTGCAAATCGTCCCCCTTCTCGGATTAAAGTTCAAGTTATTTGTGACAACTCTTGTACTGAATTCTTGTACTGAAGTTGAAGCGGTGGGGTTCGTCCCGCAATACATTGTGTACGAAACAGGAACGACGTAAGCAACAATTTGAATTGTAGGTACCTCTTTTTTTTAATCGAGACAATTTTAAAAATCTAAAACAGTCAAAATGTTAACATCATATAATAAAACAATATTTTTGCTAAATTATAGTTATACATTTAACAAATTGAACGGATAAAGAGGATATCCCGCAAATTTCTGGGGTATCTACATTCAGAATTATTTCTTATCGAGAGAATTTTCAAATATGATTCTGGAATTGTGAAACTGTAGACAATACTATAATTTATCCCTGAACTTAGTTTCGAGACGTTAATATAAGTATTGGATGAGTAAATAAGGAAACGCCAATGCAACTTATCACATTTGGGAGGCTGACCGGCCTTAATGTATGTTAGTCTAATTTTAAAATACGAAACGAATTTACGTAGGTAGAACTTTTTGTAACACAATTTACCTTTATATTTTTAAATTATCTCTTTGTTCAACAACTTACTGCTGAAAGAAAAATCCTTTTTTCTTTTGTCTACAGAAATCTTCGAGCATTAATAATGTTCAGCTTTTTAATCCGTACTTATCCATGAGGATTTTCAGGCTTGAGTGTATTTAATGACTACTTCTCGGAAAATTACTCTCTAGCACAAATGGATCAATTTAAAGTGAACAATCTTCACCTGTTTTCTAAGAAATACAGGGTTTAGCCAGACGCTGTTGATATTATTTGAGATATTATAATAGTCTGTAATGTGGAAGGGAACTGCAAAAGTTAAACTTTTATTTTCGTAATAAAATACTTTCATAGACATGATTTGCCAATACTGTATATCGAATAGAAGACACGTCTACGATCTGAGTGGACATCATAATAATAAATAATATGCATCCCATATCATTTAATCTATCAATTGGAAATAGTCGAGCATTATTAAATATACAAAATTTATATAACATTGTAAACAACCAGCAAAAAACGAAAACTTAATAAATGTAATAAAAAAAATCCAAGGAAACAAAATCAACACATAAACTAACCAATCATCATCATTCCACTTTCCATAACTAATCAACGAAAGAGGAAAATATCCTAATCATTCTGTATATTTTACATAAATTCCTCTATGTGTCTGTGTTGAGATGCATTCAATTCATTTGTACCAGTTTACTAAGTATTTCTGAACATTTTCAGATGTAAATCCAGACATATCGAAAGAAAACTCCTGTAATTTACACCTACTTACGCAAAATCAATACTAAAATAAAAATATACAAACACAAAGTTGCGTATGCTATCCAATAACCCCCATGCAACTGTCTCCCCTCTTCATTTACCGACAATCGCGAAGCAAAAAATATTATTAAGTGCCTACGCATATAGATATTCCGTCGGCGGCACGGGCTTTCCAAATACACGAGATCTCGTCGAGTGTCGCCAAAATGACGGTCAAAGTAAAAAGGGTGAGCGGAAGAGCTTGTTATGTAAATTATTATGAGACATATAGTTTTAACGTCGCGTGTAAGTTCCACGCGACTAGCGATTTTTTTGTATTAGGTGACCGATATACAGCAGGCAACAGAATCCTACAACCCTGTAAATCAGTTACCCTGGTAACCCACTACTCTGCCGAGAGGGTGAAAGAGGAACAAAATGACGCAATCGACTAAATGGCATAATGATGACAAGCATTAGGTAGGTACCGTCCTACTCAAGTAATGGACTAGTACGACTCGGTAGGATTTTATACATCATTGGATTAAATTTGCATTACCAAACATAAGTACCTACCTACACATAAACACAACATGAACATTATGTTGAGAAATATGAATTGATTGTCATCCGTCCTGAGGAAGAAACAGTCGCTCTGAAACCGTCCATTCGTGGTTTATACATAGTTAATTATAAACATGTAAAATTGTAAATTAGTTTTGTCTGATTCGGACTTTGATTGAATGAAAAACGATATCAGTTTAAGACTATTCTTCACTATCAAGTCACTTCGCAAAGTACCTACCTAATCAAATTTTGTATGGAAAATATTCACCATTTTCATGAAACGAGTTTGTTGAATTAATTTTGATTTAAATATTTCATTATGAAAACTTGATAATTCTTCAATGCCATTTTATGAAAGCGATGTGCCTTTTTACTAATTTGAAAATTAAAATAACATATTTCGAGAGTCCTGAGCTTTGGGTCACTTTGAAACATTTGACAGTAAAAAAAAACGAGAAGCACTATTCAGATATCCTTCATAATCTAATGGGGTCTAAGCGAGTATTAGATATACAAATTTGCAAAATTTGAAAAGAATCGAATGAGTACTTTAGTCTATAATCGATAAAATAGAATAAACAAATTAATTTATATCCAACCTCTAATTCAAGAAAACATCCAAGAAGAAAGACAAACCTTGATATACCATTATTAAAAACGACTACCGGCCAGCTCCATTATACATACCAAGGTGTTAAATGGTTTAATGAGCTGACCGGTAAATATAAATTAAATACAACTGATTTTGAAAGCTATAAAAATGCTGTTAAGTCTCTTTTTATTTTATAACTTCTTAATGGAATTGTTTAATATTTAATGTATTTTAATTGCATGTTTTTTTCTGTTCTGTATTTTAATTGCATGTTTTTTTCTGTTCTTTATTTTTTTTTGATATTGTGTACATTATTAATTTTTGATGAATTATGATAATGAAGATTAATTTTTAGTTTATATAGGAATCCCCCCCAAACCACAAGTATAAGCTCTTTTTAGGGGGTAATATGAATAAAATATTTTTTGTGTATGCTATTATAAGTATTGTAAATTGTTATATTTTATTTCTATATATATATATATATATATATATATATATATATATATATATATATATATATATATATATATATATATATATATATATATATATATATATATATATATATATATATATGTATATATATATATATATATATATATATATATATATGTATATATATATATATATATATATATATATATATATATATATATATATATATATATATATATATATATATATATATATATATATATATATATATATATATATATATATATATATATATATATATATATATATATATATATATATATATATATATATATATATATATATATATATATATATATATATATATATATATATATATATATATATATATATATATATATATATATATATATATATATATATATATATATATATATATATATATATATATATATATATATATATATATATATATATATATATATATATATATATATATATATATATATATATATATATATATATATATATATATATATATATATATATATATATATATATATATATATATTTATTTTTTTATTTATTTTATATATATATATATATATATATATATATATATATATATATATATATATATATATATATATATATATATATATATATATATATATATATATATATATATATATATATATATATATATATGTTAACTTTAAGGTTTTCACGGGTATAAGATGCAAAACAACTTTTTGGGTAAACCCGTGTAGGATAGTCCTGAGAAGGACTGTTTGTCGCCTGACGTTTCGCCCGAATAACACCGGGCATTTTCGAAAGCCGCCTTAACGTTACCTACTCGAAAAGAACGAACGCGCGCGAAACACGACCGCTCGCAACGAGAGCTCTACACTTAGCGTAGAGCTCTCGTTGCGAGCGGTCGTGTTTCGCGCGCGTTCGTTCTTTTCGAGTAGGTAACGTTAAGGCGGCTTTCGAAAATGCCCGGTGTTATTCGGGCGAAACGTCAGGCGACAAACAGTCCTTCTCAGGACTATCCTACACGGGTTTACCCAAAAAGTTGTTTTGCATATATATATATATATATATATATATATATATATATATATATATATATATATATATATATATATATATATATATATATATATATATATATATACTTTTCCGGGCTATCCGCTCGTTTTCGTCCTGAAAAGGACGGTTTTGCCGACGTTTCAACCGAATATCATCGGTCATTATCGAGGCTGGTCGGTTCGCAAACGTAGACACGGTGCGACTGACACCGCGTTGCATTTCGCGTTCCTATTTGTGTATCGTGTTGGTGTATTGGCGTGTGATGCGGCGTGTGGGAGGGGTGGCGGTGTGAGCATGAGTAACCGTCGATTCGCGCTCTGTTGTTAGTGGTGGTGTGGTGAGGGTGTCTTTCCTGCAGCTCGGTGACCGTGCTGTATATCGTTCGTCGTATGACGTCACGCTGGTATGTGCGCGTGTCGATCGCCGTACAGCTAGGTGCGGGAGGGCAGAGGGCGGGGGAACAGTTGTAGCGGTATGCACTGGCGTCATTGGCGTTGATTCGTTTAACCATGCGCGGTCACTTGAATATGAATTAAGTACTGGTTTCCACGCCACTGGTAGACGACGAGAATCATCTCTTGTGTTCATTGCGAAGGGCCGTTTTTCTATTTCGATGGCTTCTCTATATACTCTATTAATCTCGTTATTTAAACGGACAAGAGTCTTTGCTGCATCGAAGTCTATTTTGTGGCCTTCTGTCATCACATGATTCGCCAGTGTTGACGTCGATTTATTTTGTTTTACGTCTAAGCGGTGTTCGGCTACGCGTGCTGATACTTTTCTGTTTGTGCGACCGATGTAAGTTTTTTCGCACGTACCGCAGGGGATCTCGTATATACCGTGTGACTCTAACGGAATACTGTCTTTGGTCGGTCGTAAAAAAGACGAGATTTTTCTGTCTGTTTTAAAAACAGTTCTAATTTTATACTTTTTTAGTACTCGACATATTTTATCCGTAGACCCACTGACGTATGGAAGTATCGCCAACCCGCGTATCTCTTCTTTATCTTTTTCTGTCTTTTTTTCTGTTTGATCTTTTTTAATTGCTCTATTTATAGTATTGTTATGATATCCGTTAGCAAGGAGAGCTTTCTTGAGGCTACTTATTTCTTGGTTAATATTTTCCTCGTCCGATATTCTCCGGGTAACTAGAGTATTAACTAATCCTGCTAACTGGGCTGGGTGGTGGTGTGAGTTTGCGTTCAGGTATCGGTCGGTATGTGTTGGTTTCCGGTATACAGTAAAACTTAATGAACAATCAGGATTCTTTTTTACCAACACATCGAGGAATGGTAATTGGTCGTTAATTTGCATTTCCATTGTAAACTGGATAGATGTGTGTCTATTGTTTAGGTATATTACAAATTTGCTCAGCTCTTCTTCACCATGGCGCCAGATTATAAAAATGTCATCAATGTATCTGACCCATACAGTTGGTTTGTGGGGATAGTCGTTTAAGGCATCTTCTTCAAAAGCCATCATGTAGATGTTTGCTGCTACTGGTGATAGTGAAGATCCCATCGGTGCACCTCTTATTTGTTTATACATCTCTCCGTTGTATTGGAAATATGTGCTATTAAGACAGTGTTCCGTAAGTTCAATAATATCTTTTGTAGGTTTTATTTTTTTTTTTTTTTCGTTAATTACGTCCAACACTTCGTCAACTGGTATGTTCGTGAAGAGAGACACTATGTCTAAACTAAGGAGTATGTCCTCTTTTTGTAATTTAACATCTTTTATCCGCTCGATGAAGTGTTCGGCGTTTTTTATGTATGATGACGCAGTCTCTACATGATGTTGCATGCGACGTGCTAGATATTTAGCTAGTGCTTGTGTTGGTGAGGCCACGGCGCTGATTATTGGGCGGAGAGGAGTATTTTCTTTATGAATTTTTGGAAGACCATACATCCTTGGTACTCTGGATGATTTTTTCCCGAGGGATAATTAGTTTTTTCGTATCTTGGTCAATACTAGACTTCATTATCTTTGTTTTGGTTATTTTTTCAAGGTATGTTGTAGGATCGTTCGGATGACGCTTGTATGTTGTTGTATCTTCTAATAAGGTTTGCATCTTATCTTGGTATTCCTTCGTGTTCATGATGACTGTGGCATTCCCTTTGTCTGCTGGTAAAACAATGATATCCTCGTTCATTTTTAATGAACGCAGAGCCTTTCGTTCGTCTTTTGTTATGTTGGGTTTTGGTGGATGTGATTTTCGTAGGACTTCGCAGGTTAGCTGTCTAATGGTTTCGGCTTCTTTTTCTTGTAGCTTCATTATGGCTGATTCTACACCCGTGATGATGTCTTCCGTTGGAATACGTGTCGGTGCTACAGCATAGTTGAAACCCTTAGCGAGTACTGATATGGTCGGTTCATCTAGCAGGCAGTCTGATTTGTTGATGACAATTTTATTATTGTCCAGAGATAAGTGTTCTGTGGTAGGTGGATTAGATTTCAAGTAAAGTGCGTCGAATTTCTTCTTTAACCGGGTGGTGATTAATTCTTTGTTCATAAGGGCTCGTTGTGTTGTTAAAATATCGACTTCATCCCATAGTACAGAGTGTAGTGTAGCAGTAAGTTGATAGTGAACTTCTTGTAAATTAATTTCTGTTTGGTGGAGAGAGCTTCGATTATTTCTTATTTCTTCGCGAAGGAGGGCCATGCTTGTGTTGTGTAGTATCTGTGATATCTTGCGAGAACTTGGATGTTTATTTTTTAGCTTGAAAGCAACCGGAACAATTCCATTATCACGGCATCTTTGCAAGAATGTTATATTACATAATAGTTTGGTTTTCTTCGTTCTCAGCTTTTCGAATGTCTTGGTGAGTAGATGAGTGTCCTTCCCGTAGAGGTTATTAATGTTTAAATATAAATTTTCGCGGATTGTAGAGATATATGTATAGCTACTTTTCCGGGCTATCCGCTCGTTTTCGTCCTGAAAAGGACGGTTTTGCCGACGTTTCAACCGAATATCATCGGTCATTATCGAGGCTGGTCGGTTCGCAAACGTAGACACGGTGCGACTGACACCGCGTTGCATTTCGCGTTCCTATTTGTGTATCGTGTTGGTGTATTGGCGTGTGATGCGGCGTGTGGGAGGGGTGGCGGTGTGAGCATGAGTAACCGTCGATTCGCGCTCTGTTGTTAGTGGTGGTGTGGTGAGGGTGTCTTTCCTGCAGCTCGGTGACCGTGCTGTATATCGTTCGTCGTATGACGTCACGCTGGTATGTGCGCGTGTCGATCGCCGTACAGCTAGGTGCGGGAGGGCAGAGGGCGGGGGAACAGTTGTAGCGGTATGCACTGGCGTCATTGGCGTTGATTCGTTTAACCATGCGCGGTCACTTGAATATGAATTAAGTACTGGTTTCCACGCCACTGGTAGACGACGAGAATCATCTCTTGTGTTCATTGCGAAGGGCCGTTTTTCTATTTCGATGGCTTCTCTATATACTCTATTAATCTCGTTATTTAAACGGACAAGAGTCTTTGCTGCATCGAAGTCTATTTTGTGGCCTTCTGTCATCACATGATTCGCCAGTGTTGACGTCGATTTATTTTGTTTTACGTCTAAGCGGTGTTCGGCTACGCGTGCTGATACTTTTCTGTTTGTGCGACCGATGTAAGTTTTTTCGCACGTACCGCAGGGGATCTCGTATATACCGTGTGACTCTAACGGAATACTGTCTTTGGTCGGTCGTAAAAAAGACGAGATTTTTCTGTCTGTTTTAAAAACAGTTCTAATTTTATACTTTTTTAGTACTCGACATATTTTATCCGTAGACCCACTGACGTATGGAAGTATCGCCAACCCGCGTATCTCTTCTTTATCTTTTTCTGTCTTTTTTTCTGTTTGATCTTTTTTAATTGCTCTATTTATAGTATTGTTATGATATCCGTTAGCAAGGAGAGCTTTCTTGAGGCTACTTATTTCTTGGTTAATATTTTCCTCGTCCGATATTCTTTTTGACCGGGTAACTAGAGTATTAACTAATCCTGCTAACTGGGCTGGGTGGTGGTGTGAGTTTGCGTTCAGGTATCGGTCGGTATGTGTTGGTTTCCGGTATACAGTAAAACTTAATGAACAATCAGGATTCTTTTTTACCAACACATCGAGGAATGGTAATTGGTCGTTAATTTGCATTTCCATTGTAAACTGGATAGATGTGTGTCTATTGTTTAGGTATATTACAAATTTGCTCAGCTCTTCTTCACCATGGCGCCAGATTATAAAAATGTCATCAATGTATCTGACCCATACAGTTGGTTTGTGGGGATAGTCGTTTAAGGCATCTTCTTCAAAAGCCATCATGTAGATGTTTGCTGCTACTGGTGATAGTGAAGATCCCATCGGTGCACCTCTTATTTGTTTATACATCTCTCCGTTGTATTGGAAATATGTGCTATTAAGACAGTGTTCCGTAAGTTCAATAATATCTTTTGTAGGTTTTATTTTTTCGTTAATTACGTCCAACACTTCGTCAACTGGTATGTTCGTGAAGAGAGACACTATGTCTAAACTAAGGAGTATGTCCTCTTTTTGTAATTTAACATCTTTTATCCGCTCGATGAAGTGTTCGGCGTTTTTTATGTATGATGACGCAGTCTCTACATGATGTTGCATGCGACGTGCTAGATATTTAGCTAGTGCTTGTGTTGGTGAGGCCACGGCGCTGATTATTGGGCGGAGAGGAGTATTTTCTTTATGAATTTTTGGAAGACCATACATCCTTGGTACTCTGGATGATTTTTCTGGGTGATCTGGATGAATCAGCGCCGTGGCCTCACCAACACAAGCACTAGCTAAATATCTAGCACGTCGCATGCAACATCATGTAGAGACTGCGTCATCATACATAAAAAACGCCGAACACTTCATCGAGCGGATAAAAGATGTTAAATTACAAAAAGAGGACATACTCCTTAGTTTAGACATAGTGTCTCTCTTCACGAACATACCAGTTGACGAAGTGTTGGACGTAATTAACGAAAAAAAAAAAAAAATAAAACCTACAAAAGATATTATTGAACTTACGGAACACTGTCTTAATAGCACATATTTCCAATACAACGGAGAGATGTATAAACAAATAAGAGGTGCACCGATGGGATCTTCACTATCACCAGTAGCAGCAAACATCTACATGATGGCTTTTGAAGAAGATGCCTTAAACGACTATCCCCACAAACCAACTGTATGGGTCAGATACATTGATGACATTTTTATAATCTGGCGCCATGGTGAAGAAGAGCTGAGCAAATTTGTAATATACCTAAACAATAGACACACATCTATCCAGTTTACAATGGAAATGCAAATTAACGACCAATTACCATTCCTCGATGTGTTGGTAAAAAAGAATCCTGATTGTTCATTAAGTTTTACTGTATACCGGAAACCAACACATACCGACCGATACCTGAACGCAAACTCACACCACCACCCAGCCCAGTTAGCAGGATTAGTTAATACTCTAGTTACCCGGTCAAAAAGAATATCGGACGAGGAAAATATTAACCAAGAAATAAGTAGCCTCAAGAAAGCTCTCCTTGCTAACGGATATCATAACAATACTATAAATAGAGCAATTAAAAAAGATCAAACAGAAAAAAAGACAGAAAAAGATAAAGAAGAGATACGCGGGTTGGCGATACTTCCATACGTCAGTGGGTCTACGGATAAAATATGTCGAGTACTAAAAAAGTATAAAATTAGAACTGTTTTTAAAACAGACAGAAAAATCTCGTCTTTTTTACGACCGTTTACGACCGACCAAAGACAGTATTCCGTTAGAGTCACACGGTATATACGAGATCCCCTGCGGTACGTGCGAAAAAACTTACATCGGTCGCACAAACAGAAAAGTATCAGCACGCGTAGCCGAACACCGCTTAGACGTAAAACAAAATAAATCGACGTCAACACTGGCGAATCATGTGATGACAGAAGGCCACAAAATAGACTTCGATGCAGCAAAGACTCTTGTCCGTTTAAATAACGAGATTAATAGAGTATATAGAGAAGCCATCGAAATAGAAAAACGGCCCTTCGCAATGAACACAAGAGATGATTCTCGTCGTCTACCAGTGGCGTGGAAACCAGTACTTAATTCATATTCAAGTGACCGCGCATGGTTAAACGAATCAACGCCAATGACGCCAGTGCATACCGCTACAACTGTTCCCCCGCCCTCTGCCCTCCCGCACCTAGCTGTACGGCGATCGACACGCGCACATACCAGCGTGACGTCATACGACGAACGATATACAGCACGGTCACCGAGCTGCAGGAAAGACACCCTCACCACACCACCACTAACAACAGAGCGCGAATCGACGGTTACTCATGCTCACACCGCCACCCCTCCCACACGCCGCATCACACGCCAATACACCAACACGATACACAAATAGGAACGCGAAATGCAACGCGGTGTCAGTCGCACCGTGTCTACGTTTGCGAACCGACCAGCCTCGATAATGACCGATGATATTCGGTTGAAACGTCGGCAAAACCGTCCTTTTCAGGACGAAAACGAGCGGATAGCCCGGAAAAGTAGCTATACATATATCTCTACAATCCGCGAAAATTTATATTTAAACATATATATATATATATATATATATATATATATATATATATATATATATATATATATATATATATATATATATATATATATATATATATATATATATATATATATATATATATATATATATATATATATATATATATATATATATATATATATATATAAAATAAATAAAAAAAATAAATAAATAACACGCCGTACATAGCACACAGCACATAGTACACACACTCAGATACATAATAATGAAACATTCAGAACACAATCTGACCATGATACTAGTTGATAATCTGCAATAAAAAATAGCATTAAAAATTGCGAAATTCATAACTCCCACTATATCCCCTTGGGTTAATGAAGAGTGAAAAATGTAATTGATAATTAAAACCTTACTTTTGTATAACTAACTGTCAATAACGCCACACTATGATAAAATATACTTTAACATGTTTCCACCAGTTAAATATCCCGAGATGTAGGTATACGTACATTGTAAATTTAAATGTTCGTGTTTTTGAGATAAGTGAAATAAACGAATGAGCCAGAAACTTACATATATGATTGTCATATTATTCTTTGAATTATTAAATTGTCAGTTATCATTACAATTTCTTATCTAACGCTTACCCAGGCATTATTTCAACGACAATTCGCAGTAATGATCATGCCACGGGGGTTGAAATGAATAATAATAATAATATCAGAATTAATATAAACATTCACACAATATGCCCGACATTGAAAACGAAATACGATTTTACATAATAGAGCCTTTTTCATTAAACCAAAAAGGCAAAATGAAAATTTAACCCAAAAATATTAAATTTACGATTCATCGTCCGCCGACGAAGAATCTCGAAATTTAATAAAAAAATACCCAACGCAGATATCGACACACTTGCGTATTTTTCTACTCTCTAATCCTTCAGATTTCATTGAAATAATGACGGCCAAATTTAACGAAAACGAGAGGTATTTAAAAATAATTTTAAACCAATTAAGGGAAATAGCAATTAAAGTAGTATGTACCTATACAATTTTATATATTTTAATTAACATACTTAAAATAATGGGCAACGTACAAAAATAGAAATTAAACAATATAATAAATAAGAATAACATAAATAACTGTAACTTAATCAGCCCACCTTTGATGTCATGTTACAAGTAGGTACTCACTGCTGGTAACAAAACAATAATCATTCCTGTCTAATGTGGCTCATGAAAAGGGTCCTGGACATGCAGAATATGTCAACACACAAATTATTATATAATATATGTGGTAAGGCATCGGTACAATGGCGAATTCGGAGTAGCGTTAGTGTTTTTTTTTCTAAAAAGAACTGAGGTGTGCCTTGTTCGTATGTTTGGTATGTTGAAGTTAACATCAGAAGGTCTGTACACTCAATATTGGAGTTTAATATGGTATAACAATAGGTACCTACTTATTTTTTATCCTTAATTACACTGCATTTACATTACAATATTGTATTTACTACAGAAAAAATACGCATAGGAACACAAATATGACATTAATATCATTTTTAAAATATATTCAAATATAAGGTATATTGGAAAGAAAATAATAATAATAATGATAAGTGTTCCACTAATTATTTATCTTTGTCTATCTAACTGTCGGCCTTTATGGCTCAGTTGGTTAGATATCTGGCTGCTGATCCAAAAATCCCGGGTTCGATTCCCAGTGGAGACACAGTTTTTAATTATGTTTGCAGTCTGGATCTGTGAGACGATAAATATCGTAAGTCTCCAGAATGTGGCAACTTGAAATTGCGTGCGTGTTAAATTAATATTTGACATAGTACTTGCCTTTAAGTTGCTCGAGATGTTATATAAAATAAATTAGGGACAATTCTTGTTTTAAATATTATGTAGGTTATTGACGGCAAAGGTTAAAATCTAAGTGAAATTGGTATATAGGTATTATAATGTGTTTAAGATATTTTAATATATTTTTGGTTAGAAAGGTGAAGAAACGATGGTACCATTAAAAATAACAAAAATTGTAGAAACAGTAATCTCATCCATTGTTTTTTTTTTATTTCGGACCAAATTCAGTAACACGGAAATTTAGAAATATGTTGTATTGTGAGAGTTCACAAGACAACTGAAAAATATACATACCCACGTCAAAAGATAAAATCGACGTTGAAATGGGACTGACATTTTTTGTATATTAATGTGAATATTGTTCTACATACCTACCTACGTGATTATTAGGTACATTACGATGATGTTTGACATTAATACATGTCATATTCTCCAATTAGATTTGTTATAGTGCCAATTGATTAGCTCACGAGAAATTATGTGCCACAATTTTTCAACGCTTTATTCCCTACATCACATTGACTTATTGAGTTTTTATAAAAAACTGCTTATACATTTTGCTTAAAAAAACAGCAAGTTTAAAATAAAAACGAATCGAAAAAAAGATTTTATTGGGTGTCCCAAAAATTAGTCAAGCGGAAGTCTAGAGGTAGACCACCCTGTATGTACCCGAATACCCCACATAATATGTTCTAGGTTTTTTTTGCATATTTTTCGGGTTATGATTTTTTTCGTATTTTTATGTCAAACCTTGACTAACACGACATAGTTGGTCACAGAGACACAAATTATCGAAATACATGCTAGATTTTTTTTTAAATATGTGAACAGTATGCCCTGCAGACACAAAAAATATTGCGGGCCGATCTGATACAATCGCGCCATTGAAAAAATGAATCTCAAAATTAGTTACAATTCCAAATAACTATAGAAAAATTTTGAAGATGATTTTAAAAAAACATGATGAAGTATTGTCGTGAAAAAATTCATTGTGCTATTGAATTGTTGTGTTTTTGTTCTGAAAAAGATGTTAAGAAAATATAAGACTAGACATTCTATACATTTAGGCTGAACTTAAGATACCTATGAAATGGAACCATTATAAGTAATGATTGTTCTTTATGTCAACTTTCATGGCTCGGTTAGATATCTGACTGCTGTCCGGTGTTCGATTCCTGGTGAAGAGACAGTTTTTAAGTGTGTTTTCAGTCTTGATCTGTGAGACGATATTTATTTATATGATGTTGATGATGATAATAAACACTCTGTTTTTGTTCTGAAAAAGATGTTAAGAAAATATAAGACTAGACATTCTATACATTTAGGCTGAACTTAAGATACCTATGAAATGGAACCATTATAAGTAATGATTGTTCTTTATGTCAACTTTCATGGCTCGGTTAGATATCTGACTGCTGTCCGGTGTTCGATTCCTGGTGAAGAGACAGTTTTTAAGTGTGTTTTCAGTCTTGATCTGTGAGACGATATTTATTTATATGATGTTGATGATGATAATAAACACTCTCTTGCACCCTGCGCAAGTTGCGAGTTTATTGCCATATGGCGATTTTTTCAAACTTACCATTGTTTCCAGCCCAGAGAAGCAATATTAGCGTGAGAAAATAATTTAAACAAATTTATGAGGGTGTCCTGAGGATCGAACCCAGGACGCCCGCATAGAAACCAAACGGCTTACCAATTGTGCCACGGCGGTCGGCACACTGATGATATATATCGCAAGTCTTCAGAATGTGACAACTTGTTATTAGGTGCGTGATTAATATTTGACATAGTACCTATTAGTTACCCAAGAAACAATACAAAATAAAAAAAATAAAATAAAGCAAGAGTTAGGTACGCGTTCGATTTAAGTGTTAGTTTTATATGTAAAATAAATACTAACTAATTAATAGGTAGTAAGTATTTATTTTACAAGTAAGTTTCACAGACGGAGAATCGCCATCAAAGGAAACATTAAGGTTCGTAAGAAAAGATGACAATTTTTACGTAGATCATTCTTGCAAAATCACTTGAATTTACTAGGATTGCTTTGATCTCTCCATAATTTTCAATCTAACTTCGAAAGATTTTAGTTTGGAGGTAGGTACACACGAAAATGTCTCAGAAATTTATTTCATTCGCTTTTTGCGGTTTTGTTTTCTATAAATAAAATCCGAAGCAATCTTCTAAGAAAGCAAAATGAGTATACCTACACATATTTGAAGTTTGTTGATAATAAATCGTCTAGAATAATTCTCCTTGAACACAATAGCTGTAAAATTTTGTGTACAGGTACAAAGGCGAAACGAAACATTAAATTTAATCAAACAGTTGCTAAACAATAATTTGTTTTGGTTCAGAGAAGTGTTCTCGTAAACTAAGGTTCACCGCAATAATTCGTGAATTCTAGGGAACTCATTTGTTTATCATGGTAGGTAGAAAAAAAAGCAGATTCTTTTGGTACAAACACAGATCTATTTTATGAAGATACTATTTCCTAACTAAACTGAATTAAAGCTTTAATTTATTACAATTTTGTTTATGGTAAAGTAGCAATTATTTTATATTCGGTATATGTAGATAACCATGTTAATAGCAATACTTTGAATGATATCAACCATATATAAAATACGATCAGCATTTGTGTAATGATTAAGATAATAATCGTTTCGCAGATCCAGATTGAAAACACAATTAAAAAATGTCTCCACCGGGAATCGAACCCGGGATCAGCAGTCGGATACCCAACCAACTGAGCAAAGAAGGCCAACAGCAAAATTACTCTACATCTTAGATATTGTCGATTGAATAATTTTTTATGACGATTTTTCAACATCTCAATAGAGACGAAGATGGAATATTAAAGGAGAACCAGGAACTCAAGGCACCTACGTTTACGTGATCACTGTATGTGCTTGCGCAAGGTCAGTTATGCCTTCTTATTGAGTTATCAATATCCCTATCAATTCAATTTTTGACAGTTATTTGAATCAGGAAAATCTGTTCGTTTGAAAATAAACTGAAAAACACCATCGCCATCTATGAAGTTATTTTTATACTGAAAGGTCTGAAAGGGAAGAAAATCTTATGTTTGCGTATATTTTAACAATAAAAAAATATTCGATTTCAATGTTGTAAAACATTAAAAAAATATTTATTACGATACTCTGGTAAAGCACAGTTATTACTATTATTAAGTTATTTTTTTCTAGAATGAGTATTCTTAAATAATGTAAGTTCTATTTAATTAAACCGGTCTCCCTCAAGAAAACATAATTGGTGAAAAATGTTTGCATCTCTCAATCAATTTTAAAATAATATTTTGCTCACATATTCAACGGTTAGATAATGCAGGAGTTGAATAGAGTAAGTTGTTAGTTAATGCAAGTCGAGTTTGAGCTTTGATATTCAACTCATAAAATATTTCAAGCACAGTATAATGTTAGTTGTTAAAGTAATATAGCTCAAGCATCAAGAGACAATTGAAAGATTTTTCAGAGCTCAATTTAAATTGGTGTGATAAATTGTAATGTCACTTAAGTGTGATAAAATATATTCGAGAAATATACGACACATTTAATCCATACGTGACAAAATGACAATGCCTTGTTTTCTTATGCTGGCGTAATATCATCGTTACACCTCATCCTTACATCTAATCAGCAATCTTTGGCACTTTGAGTGCAGTTTAAGAGTTCTCTGGACTCATGTTTATCGTGTACATACAGAACGGGTGATGGAGGGGTAAAAATTATCCTTTAATATCCTTACGTAGTATAAAATATCCGTAGAATAAATGCAGTGGAAATGAGATCGTTAAGAAGAATTTGTAATAGAACGATGTATGATAGAGTTAGAAATGAGGTCACTAGGAAAGAATGTAAGATGAAGAAAGATGTAGTAACTAGAATGAAAGTTAACACACTTAGATGGTTTGGTCACGTGGAAAGAATGAATGAAGAACGCTCGACGAAAAAAATATATAAGGCTGACAGGAATGGAAAAAGAGGTCGGGGGCGCCCAAGAAAAGGATGGCACGACCATGTGAATGATATTCTGAAAGAAGGAAATGTTAGAAGTCTGAACAATAGAAGAACATGCATGAGACGTAGCATGAATGTTGACGAGGCGGTGAATGTATGTCAAGATAGAATAGTGTGGCGTTCTGTTCTCTCTGCCTACCCCGCGAGGGACATGGCGTGATGGTATGTATGTATGTAATATCCTTACTTAGAAAATTGTGTTATTCTAAATTCAACTAATTTCTCAAAATATAAGTGTTGCGCATTTTTCGTTTTATCGTTTTTCTTTTCCTTAAATCGATCTTCCTGGAGTCGTTAAGTTAACTAGGCGGGTTAATGTAATTACCTATAAATTAATATACAAACCTGGAGGGAAGTGCGCCATGAAATTGGAATAAGGGTGGTACGGATCGTTAATAACGGATGCTGAAAATGACTTAAAACTGTTTTGAACACGACATTGGTTATATGACGTTACCGCATGAATATATAAAAAAGAAACCAATGTATCTCAAACATACATATCTATATTTATCTGTTCAGAAGGCTCGTATAGTCAAAAAGTTCACATGAACTTCCAGCAAGCCTGCATGACATTCTACGTATCAAATGAAAAGGCGGTCAAGTAAATAAACTTTGTGAGGTGAAATAAGCAGATAAATGAATCGTAACATCATTTGCTTACTTAAAATTATAGTTTGATTAAAATATTCAATTAATTAATAAAAATAAAATAACTTTGTATTAACCACTTTTAATTAGAACCAAGTCTACATGTTTCGAGAGCAATGCTCTCTTCCTCAGGACACTTAGTTCACTACGAGAGCATTGCTCTCTAAACATGTAGACTTGGTTCTAATTAAAAGTGGTTAATACAAAGTTATTTTATTGTTATTAATTAATGATGGAGCCACAAAAGAATAATTTCGCATTTGATAAAATAAAATATTCACGACATTGTATTGGTTTATTAATTGGTGTATTATTATTAATCATAAACTTCTTATCCTTTGACAAAGTCGACCTTACTCAAACGTCAAAAAAATTTGACATTGAAGTTATGCTGTTTATTTTAAATACTTTCAGAAATAACAAAATAAGTACTTATACCGAGATATTTTTCTTAAGTAGTGAAGTTATACCTATTTGTAAAAAATCTAGATCTACATATTATATATTATAAAGTTAAGCTATACTTCAAGATTAACACCATTTACCTCAAATAAATGCAATTTATTACGAAATGTGTAAAAAAACTCGTTATTTCCTGCATAATATTTATAAAGCATAAATAAATGAGGTATGCAGGGAAAATATCATATACAGAGCTAACCATCAGCGTATTTACCGAGAGTGATACGATTTTTCACTGGAAAATAATTGCGATCTCCAGAAATTGTGACGGAAAACCAACTGCTTCTCTCGTTTTCTCCCTCTCTCACATACACTTTCATCATGCATATTATTTTGTCGTGTGAATATGGCGCCGCGGGGCGCTTCCGTAATTTCATGGAAGGGAGAAGAGACCTAGGGTTGTGATGTAAGGCTCGGTTCGTAGGGGCTGTGTTGGTTGGGGTGGGGGTTAATGCGCTGAATGGGAACCGGCCCGAAGTGGGTAAATAAACCTCGACCTGCCTGAAAACCTCCGAGGTAACCTGTAAGGAGACAAAGCACCCAGCTAATACGTATTTGAATTATTAATGATGCGAGTCGCTAAGAATAGTTGTGGTAGACAGATAAAGTGGCGATACGCCCGACATGTTATTAACTACATAGTACCTACAATGCTCGTCAGAAACAGTCTATTTTGACATAAGTAATGTATATCTTCCCTACAAGGATAGGAAGAGAGAACCGAAAAATAAAAGTCATCTCTAAAAAACGATTTTTGCCTAATTTAAATCTATGATGTTTTACGATTCGTTATTGTATTATTTAATTCAATGTTCGTAAATTATATTGCATATTTAAAAACGCTCTATATGAACTTTGTTTTTATCTAATTGATAATATTATGTATATCAATCTGTGTATTTTTGTCTAGTATCCTCAGTTTTTATACAGTCAAACACGGTTTAATCACATATTCATCTATGAAAAAGGAATGCCATCTTCAGCTATTTCCACGTCTCTGAATATGTACAACAAAACAAATATATATATGATTCATGAAGTTTCCCGAGAAAGGTCTAGAATATTCCCGTGTTTGTATACGATACATTATCTGTATAATTTAGTGCTTACTGTGATACTTATTAATACAAAGGTGTGTAATTAATTGTGGTTTATGGAAGGAAACCTTCCATTAGATTGTTCGGATCACAAGATTTCCATAAATAAATTGAGTTGAGTGAAGAAGGTACTTTCATATATTATTATGGTCACCGTTTTTCTCGAAAAACTTATGTACCCAAATAAATTATAACACGTTTGTAAATGCAAACAAAGGTCAGAACAACATACCTACACACTACATAAGTATCATTGTACAAAAACAATTCAGTTCATCCAGTTTTTGTCTTCCTGTTATGCCCTTACCTATTCACTTTCTTACAACGAAAGTATCACAAAAACAAAATATTTTCATGTCGAAAAATTAAAAAATATTTTAATGAGTAGTGTTTATATTATTTATAGTATTTATTGGACTTTTGATGCAAGATTGGTAATACGAAATCACCATAATTTATTTTCGAAGTTTAGATTGCCAATTTTTGGATGGAAGACCCAGGTTTTGTTGAATACCAGGTTTGAATGAGTTTCAACTGACAACGTGATTTTAAACCATGTCTTCTCAATGAAAACTGATACTCAATTATTGTAACAGATTTTCATAGTAAATCGTATATGGAAGAATCAGGAAGTATGGTTAATGGTTACTGTACTCATGTCGGCTTACTGCATAAGATTCTCCGTAGCCATGTGTAATAGACTCCATGACCAACTCCATGACCAACATATAAGTCAAAAACTCTCCTCATGCCCTAACGGTAGCCGAAGATTCTGGTCATTGTCAACCTCCATAGGTCAGAACTTTTGCACATCTTCATTTCCACCTTTAACGAACCATGACGGATCCATTGCTAACTCTGCCACCGACAAAGCTAATCTTCTCGGTAAATTATTTGCAGATAACTCAACCCTTGACGACGGAGGAAAAACTCCTCAACCAGTTCCACATTGTGGTTTTAAAATGAACGAAGTAAGGATTAACTTCTCTGAGGTTTTACTCGCCATCCGAGGGTTGGATGTTAACAAAGCTAATGGACCAGATGGAATTCCCGTTCTTGTGTTAAAAAAATGCTCCGCCGAACTAGCCCCAGTTCTCACTAAACTCTTCAAACTCTCGTTTAAAACTGGTATTGTCCCATGTGACTGGAAAAAAGCGGTCATCCACCCAATTCCCAAAAAAGGTGATCGCTCCAACCCATCTAACTACCGACCCATCGCTATTACTTCTGTACTCTCCAAAATAATGGAAAGGGTACTAAACACCAAGTTGATCACATACCTCGAAGCAAACAAAATTTTAAGCGACCGCCAATATGGATTTCGTGGAAATCGATCTTGTGGCGATCTACTCGCGTATGTGACATCCGTTTGGGGTCGAGTTATGGAACGCTTTGGAGAAGCTCAAACTGTCGCCCTTGACATCTCTAAAGCTTTCGACCGGGTTTGGCACCGAGGTCTCTTAATGAAACTCCCTTCTTATGGACTACCCCAGTCTCTGTGTACTTGGATTGCGAATTTTTTAAAAGATCGCGAAGTCATAACTGTAGTGGACGGTTGCTCTTCTTCTCCCCATTCCATTAATGCGGGAGTCCCTCAAGGGTCCATTCTATCTCCAACCCTATTCCTCCTACATATCAATGACTTGCTCTTACGCGCCCCCATCCACTGTTACGCTGATGACAGCACAGTCCATGACAATTTCTCTTTTGACAAACCTCCTAAACAGAGTGAAATATCAGAAGCCCGGAAAGACCTTCATCAAAAAATAAATAGCTACCTCCACTCAATCAATACCTGGGGTGAAAGTAATCTTGTTTCATTTAACGTCTCAAAAACCCAAGCCTGTCTAATTTCTGCGAAGAGAAACCCCAATGAATTGCAAGTGTCTTTCAACGGAAGCACCCTACCTAACAGCAGCTCTATCGACCTGCTTGGAGTATCTATAACGAACCAATTACACTACAAGGGCTCCATCGAAGCTAAGGTGAAACTCGCCTCCAAAAAATTGAGCGTACTATATAGAGCGCGCAGATATTTTACTAAGACCCAGATCTGTATACTCTACAAAGCGCAAATACGCCCAATTATTGAATATGGCAGTCACCTCTGGAGTGGCGCCCCCCAATACCTACTGAATACCCTCGACGCTGTCCAAAGGCGTGCTATACGTCTGATTGATGATCCATCACTGACTGATGGATTGCAATCACTAGAACACAGACGCAGAGTCGGTATTTTAAGTTTATTCTATAGATACTACCACGGGAATTGCTCAGAAGAACTTGCATCTTTGGTCCCTCCTCCACCCACTCGCAACAGAGTCACTCGCTTCACTCAATCGCAGCATCCATTCACAGTGGACCTTCAACATATACGAACAAGTCGCTTCTCGAACTCCTTTATTAACACAGCAGCCCGACTGTGGAACGATCTTCCGAATTCTGTGTTTCCATCTTCGTACAACCCGGGTCTTTTTAAAATCCGAATTAATAAACTCTTCTCTAGATTGCAAACCCCTCCCAACGCTACGTAGTGCGCTTCTTCGGAAGAGTAAAATGGACCCAAATCCTAATAGCTGGCGTCCCCTACGTAGACATGTTAAAAAAAAAAAAAAAAAAAAAAAAGACTGTATAAGCTTTAATTGCGTATATCCCACAATAGATGAATTTCTATGTACACAGCATTTGCTATTTAGAAACAAAGTAGATACCTAGTAATTTATATTATCCATCTCATGGACGTCACATAGCGGTATATTGTCGGGAGTGTAAAAGTGTTAGTGATCTTCATACATTCCGAGTATCCCAAATGTCAAGAAAACCGACCCAATGTGTACAACGTAAAATAAGCGGGGTGATAAATGGTTCCACTTACATCTTGTGGCAGCTTCAAGTTTTCTCGAAGCTCAGAGCTCACTTTCTTGTGTAACATTTTTTTTTCTCTCTCCAACGCTGCCGTTGTCGTAACAAAACCCAAGACATTGATGTTAAAAACTTCCCTATATATTTAAAAAGTTATAAACATACGAATAAAACAACACGAAAGTGAAAAGTCGTAACATTTTATTACATACTCAACATTTCACATAGCTAAATCTGTGCTTACAATAAGTATTATGTACGTATGGTTAGACATCAACTCAATACTAGAATTTGATTTTAATTCAAAACCGTATAAGTAGAATTGTAGGTATATTATTCATTTTCACCGAAAATTACTTACTAAGTATTGTTGTTAAAGAGAATTTATACTTTTCTATATGTTCTCGTTATTTATTTTGTCTACAACTAATTTTTCAAGTTTAATAAGCGGGAAATTCTTTAAATCAAAGAAATTATAGAAAACATTTCCTTCGTATGATGAAAGGTAACCTTTATACAAAATAACATTATACGTAGGTACAAAATTAATAGATACTTGAAATTGGAATAACGCTAGAGAACACATTAGCGGCAAAATTCAGAGAAATTGAATTGAATTTGTAATCAAAGTTTCTGAATATTCGAATCAAATAATTACTGTCCGCTTTATGAGGTTAAACCGATTTAGCTGCCTCTCTTCGTGTGAAAATGTTTTGTGATGATAAATTTAATTATGAATATTCGGCATTTTAACGAATTCGGTATTGAGTATATAAAACCAAACATATAGGTACACGTTACACAAGGAATATAATATATACAAATAAATAAATATCGGGAATTAGATGGATGTTAGGGGGTGACTAGGTAGGTTGGATAAAATAAGAAACATCCATAAACGAGGAAACCTAGGAGTACAGGATATAACTATCCGGGAATCTCTGAGACAACAAATTGAGAATGGTACAGAGGTGTTTGTAGAAGAGAACTGCCCAAAACTTAAATGTGTCGGGTAAAATATCCAGACGGAGACCTAAGCACAGGTGGAAATGAATGGTGAGGCAGGTTATGCTAAGCAACGGAGTTACCCTGAAGAACGCGCAGAACCGAGGATAGTGGAGACGTAAGACGCAGAAAGCAGACCCCACCATCATGTGGGACAATTGATGAGGAAAAGAAGAAGAAATAAGTCTTAACCATCGTACTTATAGACGTGAACTATCTATAGTACGAAAAAGTTAACTTATAAACAGTGTCTATCTTTATTACACTTTTATTTAGTAGACGTTAAGTTAGGACGGGTCGAGAGGTTGTTTAACGCTTGACTAATGCGTTATACCAAATTATGCAAAGATTACGTGTATTTATCTATTTTTTGTTTTTAATACCGATCAAGTTGTGCGTTAAGTAAGCTATTAACGAAATCTAATAAGTTAAAACGTAAGAATATAATACCAGAGGAACGGCGGCCGTATTGATTTCGTTAATTATTTTTTTATGAAAACGACGAAAAATCTCTAAAGTACTACTTACTAGATAGCAAATATATTTCTTATGTTAACAATTAAGAGAAACAGTTATTACATATCTATGAGGCCCTAGCCATTATTTGAATAGTAGGTATAAATGCCACCAAACTTCTTGAGCCATTTGCCGTGGAGGGGGGCGGTTTGCACATATACCAACCAAGCAAAAATACACAAATGTGGGATCTGCGCAACTGCGTGACGGGTTCAAGTTGTTTTTACGATAGCTGTACGATAACGTTTATGTCATGAACAACGCATGGTTGTTGATTTTTCGTGGCAGTGTGAAAATTAAAATATTGCATCTACCGATGTTTGCATTATTCAGTTAATGGTATTTTTATGGTCCTGATTCAACGAGTTTCCAAAAATACAAATGGAAAAGGATAGACCACAAACCACGTCTCAAAATGAAATAATATGTTTTATATGAGATATAATGTACCCATTTAAAATTTAGTCCATACAATTGTGTATTTTTGAATATCACGAATTTGTATTGTAATTTTTCATTTCATTTATTAACAAACGTTAAATAAACGAACTTTAAATATTATTTGGGTGAGTTGAAATAGCTCATATCTATATATTTAATTCAAAAAGAATGAATATGTCCTTGAAACATGTACGTATACATTCTCATACATTCCCAAAACTAAGCATAAATTCTTGTGCTGTAGGTGAAAGAAATCTGTCGTGGCAGGATTCAACCAGCGCGCTAACCGCTCTGCCACCTCCCATATAAATAGAAATTATAAAATCAAGGATTATAAGGGTAAATCATTTTTTATTGCTTAATATTGTTTATTAACATTTAATGGAGGAGCAAATCGTGTTGCTGAATTAAATTGGCTGGAAATTTGGTCAGACAAGGGGATACTGGACGGACACCCATAGTACTACAGAGGTGACGTTGGACAGATAACAAATATATTAAAAGGAGTGTTGGAAGACCCCCTAAACGACGATCTGACGACATTGTCCAAGTAGCTACAATAAACCTGTATGCTGAGTGGATATAACAGAGATAGGTGGAAGAGTATGGAAGAGGTCTACATTCAGTAGTGGATGAACGAGGGCTAGAGAAGAAGTGGAGCGAAAAAGAAATAAAAACTCGTGTGATTTCGTTAATAAAACGCGGCATGCATTAAATCTTAACCATTAGAGGGTGACAAAAATCCCATTATCCGAGATGAAAAAAGAAAATAAAACCATAATGTTTAATGTGAGACCGTAAAAGTTTACAAAGGACAGGACTAAATTGAGTTATAAAGACTACCATAACATGTTGTTCTCAAAGGAAAAAAAATATCATTTTATTAAGATGCCACAATTGAATTACTGTTGTAGATGCTCAAAGCATAATGCCACGAGATTAAAAAAATAATTGAACCTTTATTGTAATTGAAGCTAAGAAAGAAAAGAAAACTTTTCTATACATAAAGAGTAAGTGAAATGTGTTGGAAAATTAGTTCTACGCAAGAACAATATTTTTATACTAATAATTTGAAAAAATAATTCACTGAATGTGACTCAGTGTATCGTTAGAAGAAAAAATCAAAGAATTTATCTAACTTCTAAATAACGTTTTATTGAGATAATTTGAACAATCGTTAGAAATATAAATAAGCTGTGACCCGTTTCGAGGGTCAGCTTTAAACCACTTCCAACTCTCCAATTTAATTTAAAATGATTCACTTATTATAAAGTAAATCTCAGTTTTATTTTTCTTGAAAATCCGCTTTGTTCGCGTTTTAAACTTTGGAAACATAATAAGAGTAAATCCTTATATTCACATCCAGTTTTAAAACTTTTATCAATATCGAACGCGAAACTATACATTATTAAAATATAATCTATCAATATAACTTGGCGAGGATGGTAAGTCTTTGTATTCTGCTAAGTAAAACTTCATTTTAATGCAACTTGCCATACACTCATATATTCTAACTAATAATTTGAATTAGAAGAAAGTACTTCACTACTACTTATCTACTCTGTACCTTGAGAAACTTAATAATGATATCTTCTCTCCCAGAAATTCGACGTATAATATAATATGTTAGTATCTTACTATACAAGTTTTGATTATTCGATCAAGTCCTCCCAAGCGGCCTTTGAGAAGGAAAGTTTTGGTTTCAGTTGAACTTTAATCATATGAACTAAACACTGTAAATGAAATATGTTATATACATACTTTATTAGATGAATAGTTCGGTGCACATATATAGAAAACTCAATTTATCTCCTACAAAATTTGGTTAGGTTAGGTAAGTATGAATTTTTTGACAATATATAGGTACCTACCTAAGTAATTTCATGAAACCTATTATTTTTACGTACGTACTTAGATATGCTGTATTTATGCACATTTTTCGAATTTCGTAGAGATTTATTTAAGGGGGGGACTGCTGCCAACGTACCTATTTTTCAATTTGATATACCATCATTATTTCTTATCAAATCGTTTTGAAAAAAATAATTTAGATAGTTTGGGTATTAATAAACAAAAATATATCTTTACTTTTTGATAATGTTCTGTACAAATTATTGTAGAAAAATAATGGCATATTTTCAACGTTTATCTTATATTTATTATAAAATATAAGGCGTAGTTCAACATATTTGTTTTTAAATTAAAGAAGACAATAATATCTAGAAAAATATGATGTGACGTTGCATTAATGATTCAGGTTTAGAAAATAAACCTAAAAAACATTTATTTTCCATTCAGCGCCATTGCGAAATATATGCTTTTTTGGTTTATTAACTTAACCTGATGCATTAATGCAACGTTACATCGTATTTTTCCAGATGTTTTGATCTTCTTTAATTTATAAAAATATATAATGCTCTATACCTTATAGTTTTTTAGAAATTTAAGATAAATGTCAAAAATTGGAGTATGCTTATTATTTTCCTACAAGAATATATACAGGTATATAAAAAATTAAGGTATATTTTTATTTATTAATATCCAAAATAACTAGGTTATTTTTATCAAAATGATTCGTTTTGTAGTAATGACGCAAATTCAAATTGAAAAAATAGGTGAAGTCTGATTTTTTTTAAAGTGCCAATTCTATACATAAACAAAAAAAATGCATAGTATTTTCGCATGTAAATGTATTAGTAGACTCGTGGTTGCTGATTGGTTTACACCATTTGGTGTCCTTAACAACAAACATCAACAAACCCGACAGTACGTATCTATCTCTCGAAGTGAGCGCACGTTTGATTTTTTATGGTGACCATGTGTTCTAAATTAAGAATTTATTTTTTTATTTCTAACTTATGTATTTTATTTTTTGTTTAATATCGATATATAATTATTATAATAAACATGTGTTATCACCGTCTTAGTATAGAATAAGTGTCCATTATTTATTTGTATTAGTTACATAGATATATTATTTATGTATGTGTGTTTGCCTCAATGAACTATTATGTAAATATTTTGAATAATATAATTTATTATTTTGTAAAATAATATGTAACTGTTTATTATTATAAGGATTAATTACTTCATAATGTATTCTTTTATTTTCCTAATAAAAAGTATCAAATAAATATTTTGTTTAAATATTACTTTCCCAGGAGATGCCCATTAACATTTGCAGAAAAAACCTAATAATATAGACTCATTAAAGCCGCATGGTACCGGGAGTAAGAATAGGTATGAAAAGATTTGAAGGTTTTGAAGATATATGCATGTGAAAGTTACAACCGTTTTATATCATGAAATGATAAAAAAAATCCCATAATATTTTTTTTCTTTTACACCATGGTCACCCTATGAGCTTTGGCACTCTTAAAAAAATCAGACTTTACGTTGGCAGCAGTCCCCCCCTTAAAACATAATTTCAAATAAAACAGAACACCAAATATGTTCAGTAATAAATACCTTTGCTATAAACACTATTGTATGTACTATTATACAATAATTAAAGAAGAAGTGCAATATGTAAATACATAATGCTAAAGAAAAGCAGATCCATTGCTTCGCAAAACATCAGAGAGCTAAACTACCAACACTAATGATGATGAATGTTGTCTAGAAGCAAAAATGATACAAAATAATGACGATGGTTGAAAAGAGCGGCCAAAGAACAAAACTACTCTCAGAAAAGGTTATCATCAGTATTCAGAGTGAAACGACGGCATTTAATTGAGTTTCTTAAGACTCAAGGATATCTAAGAAAATACATTTAGCTGTGGTGCTTATATAAATACTAACTAGGGAAAACCAGCTAGATGTATTATATAATCATAAGGTAGATAAATCCAAAAGTAGAATGTAGAAGAAAAAACAGATAATATGAAATAATCTATTTTAATATTCATGACAAATATATAAAAGGAAGGTATTAATTATTAAATGGACTGTCGGACTAAATAAACGATTAACGCTTCGCTGAAATACGCCGAAAAATAATACATTAAAAATACTAATATACCTATGCTTCTATTCGACAGATGACAACTATTGTACATTTGCAAAACAAATTGTTATGATACCAAAAAGAGGGACATAATATCAACCATATCCTTAGGTATATATTCTATAATGAATTTTGGTTGGCATCGGAAATGAGAACCTAAACAAATAATTCTTGAAATTATTCGAGAAAACTTATATTCATGATACGGCTTTCATAATATTACCATTTCAAGACATGTTACAACTGAGGGTCCCCAAGGTTATGAAGGAAATGATATTGTAAACAAAATACCTAATAATTTGGATTCTCGGAATATCTGTTTCATATTCCAAAATGTACCAAGGTACAAACCATCACGCCATTTCTCTAACGGGACAGGCAGAGGGAAATGAGTGCCATACGTCTCTATTTTGCACACATACATGACTTCGTCTTATACATGCTTGTAGATTTTTAATGTTTCATACGTTTCCTTCTTTCAAAATATTATTCACATTGTCATACCATTCCTTTCTGGGGGTGGCCTCTACTATTCATCTCTCACATCCTTGTATACTTATTTGGTCAGTCAAACCTTCTATGTCTATTTCTTATGGCATTCCCTTTAATTTTACTTAAAACTTATAATATTTCTACAGCATTAATTCTACTTTCATGCGTATTTTTCTACATCCAAGATTCACTGGCAAAATTCAAAGTACTACAATTACATTTTTACTAACGCATTGTGCATTCATTTTTCTAATATTCGTGTATTCGCCATAACTAAACACATTCAAGACTTTAATGTCTCGCCAATATAAAAATAAATATAACGATATGATTCAATAACTGTGATCAATGGAGTTTACTACAACATTTTATGTGTTCTACAGAAAGGCTTGCTTCGAAAATAAACCTGAAATAATAGTCACATCCAAAGAAACTTATTTTGTTTTAATCAATAAAAAAATAGAATGGTAACGTCGAAGCAAAATAAAAACAACATAAAATCACAACATATTTTGGGTGTCAATGAATGTGTTTTGATCCTCAAATATGCGATTTGGCAGCGGTAGGCCGTCAACTTCGGCAAGGATTGAGCGCAGTCTGTTCAGTGCATCTTTTAATGATGCAGAATTTCCACAATGATCGAATGTAACAAGGGGAACAAATGCAAAATAATGCCCGGAAATAGTAATATGTGCCTAAATAAAGCAATTAAGAAAAAATTAATTCACGCTCACTGTAATTTATTTTAATTGCGGCGATGTATGGTTGTTTTCTCGTCAAGCGTTGACGAGTCGACATTATTATTAATGGAATTGCATTTCATTACTTCACAGCGCTGTTTACGATAAGTGCCCAGGATCCCACCATAACAGGGTACACAGTACATAGATAGGCACACATAACAAAATATCCTTTCATCGGGGAAACTATAAAGGCCTGATGATTTAGATGTTTAGTGACAACAATAAAATACTTAACTACCAACATTATGTCCACAATCAAACAATCACAATGGTAGACATTGGACATAAAAACATGTAAAGTGTTCAATTTAATATAACCACTGAAAAAAAAACATATATAGTGTTTGATTTGACAAAATAAAAAACTCATTTTCACATGGTTGTTCATACATTGTAGTATACTAGTAGTTACTATAGTTTCATCTTATTGAGACATAGCCATATTTTAAGATTGTGTCAATTTTAACTATGAGATATAAACATACGTGCAAATAAAATTGAAAAATCAAATCATTAGGTACCTACATTTCATTCAACTATTTTCAACGCAGCTACGACATTGTATTAGTGGTTTCTTTAAAACAATACCATTAAACTATGTAAGTATTTTAAAATCAAACCAATTTTATTGTGTTTCTACATATTATATTATTTATCCTTGTACCAGAACGACCGTTTCGACTGACTGGGCTCTCATCAACTGGTAAACATAGAATATTGTTTTTTTTCTTATATACTAAATTTCGGTACCTACAAATTACACTTGTGAAAAATAAATCTTAAATAGTTGTAGAAATTACGACAGTATAAAAATACTATTAAATTTGGAAATTATTTCGCCACTTACGTGACAATCTGAATGTGACAAAATGTGTAGATCATTGAAAACCAATAACTAGAAAAGGGTACAAAGAGATATTTATAACTTTTTGATATCGTCCTACAAACGTACAAAATGATATCATCGTGATAAAAATATTTACAATTCGTTTAAACAATATTAGCAAATAATATGAGAAATAAGAAGGTTCCAGAAACACTTTCTTATACCTACTACTCTACAATCGATAACCAGTTCTTATCAAGGCGCAATGCTTGATAATATCACAGAATAAACCAAGAATATTTCTTATCAGGACATCAGATATATTGTGAAAGTTAAGTAAAGTTTGCTTATTAACAAGTAGTATTTTTTGCATAACGTACGTCATAGATCAACTAACATTAAAATATTTGAATGTGACGAAAAAATAAACGACTTGCGTATGACAAAGTCGTGAGACTGTTGATGAAACGATTGTTACTATCTTGAACATCAAACAGATTCCTTCAAACAACTCAAATAGTTGGGATAAATAAACATTTAATTTATGTTCAATGTGCTTCATAATATTATACGCCATCTATGAGATATTTTAGAAAGTATATCTTTTCATAATTTGGGAGGTGAAGCGTGGACCGTCGAGTCATCAACATGGTAATTAGTAAAAATAATGTTCTTGATGTACATATTTATTTGTTTCATCGTTCTAACGGGAATGTTAATCGAGTTAACAACCATTTTTAAAATGATGCATGAAATCTAAAGTAATAAAGCAATCAAAATGTTAGTGTATGTGTGTGTGTGTGTGTGTGTATGTGTGTGTGTGTGTGTTTGTCTCACGCCTTCTGAAAAACCAAGAGCATCTAAAAATCTAATTTAAGTGCGAACATGTACCAGTATACCTGATGCAGTGTCACGCTAAAAAGAATGCGATAAAAATGCTGAATTTTAAAAATATTTAAATAATTATTTTTTTCATACAAAATTTTCCAAGTCATATCTGTCAAAAAAGTGTACATTTTGCACGCAAATATCTGTTAGTTTAAAAGTTAGAAGTAGGTATTTACACAAAAAAAAATATATTTTGAAGTATAACTTAGCGTTTAAGTGAAAAACATGGTGAATATTTGGTATAATTATAATGGTTAACTTATTTTTAAAGTAAGCCTTTTGTACATAAACGCCGCCATTTTAATATCTTTTCATACAATATTTCATTTTCCCACCGAATGAATATGTTCTTGAAAATAATAAACCTTTGAAATAAATGTAATTATGAAATAATAAAATGAAACACAAGACATTACGGCAAGTTTTAAGACATATATTGTAAAAATGTGTTATTTATTAGTAAAGATATAGGCATAATAAAATTGCATAATTTGTAAATAATATTTGATTTTTCTGACAATTTTCATTTTTATGGCATCGAACAAACCAATGTAGGTACCTACATATTCAAAAAATGTATCCGAACCATTCGATATTACTTACGTGTTCGAATCGTTTCCATGGCTACAGAAAGAATGTGATATTCAAATAAAATTTGTTAGGAATCGAATTTATTTAGAAGGTTGTTGTAGGTAGGTACCTACCTAATACTATTTACTTACAAATCAACAATAATATACCTATACTGATTTCCTATAGGAAAATTATTTTATTTATTTATTTATCAACCGTTTGTCCGATTATAATGAAACTTTGGTGAATTGTCGAGCGTATGCCCAGGATGGTTTTTGGATTTAAACTTTTTTCTTATTCTTCTTCTTCTTCGTGTATTTGATCGTTTTACCTATGAAGGGGGAGTATCCTGGGAAAAGAAGGTCCGACTGTCCCTCCATCTCTTCACAGGTCTTCCAGGACGGGTTCTGCATATAAACTTTTTTCTTCTTTTTCTTCAACGTGTACTTGGTCATCTTACCTATGAAGATGAACTATCCTGGGAGATGAAGGTCCAATTTTCCTTCCATCTCTTCGCAGGTTTCTGGATTTAAACTTTTTTCTTCTTCTTCTTCAACGTCTATTTGGTCATTTTACCTTTGAAGGTGGACTAACCTGGGAGAAGAATGTCCAATTTTCCTTCCATCTCTTCGCAGGTATCTGGATTTAAACTTATTTCTTCTTCTTCTTCTTCATCGTGTATTTTTGCTCATTTTACCTATGAAGTTGGAGAATCCTGGGAGAAGAAGGTCCAACTGTCCTTCCATCTCTTCGCAGGTATCTGGGTTTAAACTTTTTTCTTCTTCTTCGTGTATTTAGTCATTTTACCTATTAAGTAGAGCATCCTGGGAAAAGAAGGTTCTTTCATCTCTTCGCGGTTCTTCCAGGATGGTTTCTGGATTTAAACTTTTCTTAACCGACTGATGGGACGGGATGTAATGAAGGGAAGGGAGGCACTAAAGGGCCTGAAGGGACGGGAGGTATAAAACTGCCTGAAGGGACGGAAGGTACTGAAGGGCCTGATGGGAAGGGACGTAATGAGGGATTAAAGGGACGGGAGGTACTGAAGGGCCTGAAGCGGCGGGTCCTGGAGTCTAATTCTTTTTCTTCTTAATTTTATGTAGACCTTTAGGGCAGTTTTTATACAAACTATTTCCTATTGTCTAAATCATCTTCTTCTTCTTTTATGTATACATTTGGGTCATTTTTTTATAAAAATTATTTCCTTTAGTCTAATTATTATTCTTCTTCATTTAAGTACGTAGACTTTTGGGAGAGTTTTAATACAAACTATTTCCAATAGTCTTATTCATTTTCTTTTATGTAGACCTTTTGGTCAGTATTTATACAAACTATTTCCAATAGTCTAAATATTCTTCTTCTTCTTTTTTGTAGACCTTTGGGTGAGCTTTTATACAATCTATTTCCAATAGTCTAATTCTTCTATTAGGTATATGTATTTTTACTTATTTTATGTAGACCATTGGAATAGTTTTTTATACAAACTATTTCTTATAGTCTTATACTTATTTTTCTCTTTTTTATTTAGTCTTTTGGGTTAGTTTTAAGTCTAATAGTCTATTGTGCAGAAATATTATTAACGATATGCACACTTGATGAAAATACATATGAAATGAATGGGATATGGGATGTGACGATATAACCTGCACTAGAATCTTTTCAATACTTTTGTTTAATTAAATTTAAACCATTTATATCATCCTATTTTGAATAATTTTCAACACCTAATATTTAAAGAATGGGGGTTGTGGCCATTACTGAACTCTTCACAACATTTTTATTCAAATTAAAAACTATTTACTATAGTTCAAGTCTTCTTCTTCTTCGTTAATGAAGACTATCAGTCAAATTGAGCAAAAATATAATGCACACTTGATGAAAAAATATAAAAACGAATGGGATGTGACCAATACTAGATCTTTTCAGTACCTACGTTTGTTTAATCAAATTTTAACCACATCCCAACATCGAAAATTACTAAATTTTCAATAGGTACACATTACAATTTGTTTTCGATGATAATATTTAAAAATGGGGGTTGTGGCCAAAACAATCTCTTTACAACGTTGATAAACAGTCATATTTAAAACCATTACGCATAGTCCATGCGAGCAGAAATTGTATAAATATTATACTTCATTCACACTTTATAGCAATATATAAAAAAGAATGGGTTGTGGCCATCACTTGAACATTTTACAATACTTAAACTCAATCAAATTTCAAACCACTTTTTATAGTCTGATATTGCAAAATAATTGGGTGACAATATTATAAAAACGATTGCTTTTTCTTTCACAATTTTACATTCTTGGCCAACGGCGGGACATAAAAGCTAGTTATACAATATATGTCGAATGATGAATGAAATTATACAATACACTCAAACGATAGAATATACCTGATCAATTAGTTTTATCTGTCATAAACGTATTTATAAAACTCATTCATAATTCGATTTAATTCCGATTTAAACACTAAATGACGATATAAAAATATTTTTGACAAAGTTTTTGAATTCTCAATAGAGGCGAAGTTGGAATATTAACCAGGAACTCAAGGTACCTACAAGGCTTACGACTTGTCACCTGCTGGTTTACGTTCACCAATGATGACTTCTTATTTAGTTCCTTTATTAATGCAATTTTTGAAATTTCTATACCTATATTATAATTATTAGAAAAATAAAATCGTGTATTTTTATTGCAGTGTATGGAAGTAAGATAGAATATATTGGATGTATATTTATTTGTTGTCTAGTCGAATATTTTGAACACGTAGCATATGAAGCATCGTTTCATAGATCAATTCAGTCGTTCTAACTTAATTTTAGATTCTACAAATAAAGCAGTCACAAATTGTAAACTAAACATGCCAATAATTTCCGCTATTCTATTATTATTATTACCTTTTAAGAATCGGTGTTATTCTATGAACTAAGAGATCCCAAAGTACGAATAATATATCATCTCTCTGATGGCACATTCTTTTTACAAAACTCTGAGTTTGTACTGCAGAGGTAGGTACATCATAAAGCCTTGAAGAACACAAAACACACTTAAAAGTCTACTCGTTATGAATTTAAATGATTCGAGGTAATTGAATTACATTCACTGGCAATATAGAAACAGATAAGTGTAAATACAGCGTGCGTAGGTTCACTATACGATTTTCTTAATTTAAAATGTGTGGGCAACAGGTAAATATTTCACAAATTTACTGTAAAATCTCAAAGGATCATTGCAAGTGGATGTGTGAGAATCGAGTGTGATTTACTGCGCGAGGCAAGAAGACGCTCATCATGTCCAATATTAAAACGTATCCGGTGGATTTCTAACAAAGTTGACCTATTAAACGACGAGCACACTCGCTGTCGCGATCGGCTGTACATTCAAACACCATCTTTATATAAAAAAAGGTACAAAAGCATCGAAACGAAGGGTAAATAATTAATAAGATTGAGCTTAAACGCGGATAATAAGCGATGAAATGGACTGAAAATATTTATAGGATACGCTTGATGATGTAAATAATATACAACCTTTTGAATAATATCTACAATTTGTTACTCGATAAATTGAAATAGCCAAGCACTTGAAAAGGTGGTAAAGAAAGATAACTCAAGTACGTACAGCTACAGGAAACATCTTGAGCTGTTACTCGGGGTGCGCAGAGCGCAAATTTGTGTTTTATTTGCTTGTTTGATATATTATAATATGTAAACCGCTCCCTTCCACGTCGTAAATACTACAGTCACGTGACGGAAACTATAACAAAAAAGTATACACCTATACGTAAACAACATTGTACTTGATTTGTTATTAAAGGTATGGATTTCTAGTGAACCATGTGAGAATTAATAAAATCAGCCACAAAATAATAAGTAAGAACCTTAAAGAAAAAAAAAATTTAAGTGGTTGCCCTTTTAAATTTCAGAATCATGATTTTAATGTAATGTTACACGTTCAAAATACATAGGTATATTAATGGTAGGTCGTTAAAGCAGAATTTTCAATAAAAATTATATTTATCGCGTATTATATGTGATTTTAACATACAAGTATAATAATATTGGCTGTACTCCACGGAAATCTTGAAATTTTTAGGGTAAATCCTATTATTTATGTCTCTGAGAATTCATTCAACTGACTGCTCACGAAAGTTGCTCAGCAATTAATATAAGGAATACAAAATAAATTTGATTAAGACCGAAGGAATAATAGATTAATTTTATTAAAACAAAATTTAAAATAGCAGGGCGAATCCTTCGTTACAAAGCAATATATGGGTACAGAGAAAATATTACGAAAACCAGAAAAACCAGTGAAAGGACATAATTTATGTAGTAAAGAAATATCAAAAAATAGAAACATGTGAAAAACTTTACATCCTGGCAATTTAAAAGTCATCTTTCTAAAGAGTTATAGAGAAAGAGTTTCCATCGTCAAAAAACAAGATTTGTGACGGCAATCCTTTTGAAACTTCTAATAATAAAAATACAAAATGACAAGTGTTCTCAAAAAATAGAAGATTGATAGTAATTTTTTTTTCTTCAGCAAAAAAATCAGTGTAAAGTCACAATTGTATAGTTGCTGAATAGCAAATAGAACAATGATTTAAAATATTTAAAACAGATTGGTAGAAAAATAATTGCTATCGACAAGTAGGAGAGCAATCGTGATTGCAAAATGGAATTGCTGTGATCCCGCAGCAAGTGTGAATAGGAACACACACTCCCTTGACTGCAGACAAGGGAAATCAGGATAACTGTCAGTGCTGTGGCCGGACTCTTCATCGATCGAATTACCACATTGAACGGTTAAATGCTTTCGTGATATGTTACCAAGTTCTATTGGCTATTGAGACAAATGCACGCCCTTGTACTCATATTGAGTGAAATTATTAGACAATAATAACCCGTTTGTTGGCTAAAGGAGGGCGGAGAAAGAATATTTTGAAGAAGAATACAATATTCTCTCCGTAGAATGTATTTTTAAAATATCTTATTGTTTTCTAGTAGGTACTTATTGAGTACCTACATAATGTCAAATGTCAAAACACGAATAAAAAGATTTTTTTCAATATCATATAAATGTAGAATTTGTATAACTCTCGTGAATATTTCGTAGGTTGCAAATAGTATAGACCCAGATCTGTATACTCTACAAAGCGCAAATACGCCCAATTATTGAATATGGCAGTCACCTCTGGAGTGGCGCCCCCCAATACCTACTGAATACCCTCGACGCTGTCCAAAGGCGTGCTATACGTCTGATTGATGATCCATCACTGACTGATGGATTGCAATCACTAGAACACAGACGCAGAGTCGGTATTTTAAGTTTATTCTATAGATACTACCACGGGAATTGCTCAGAAGAACTTGCATCTTTGGTCCCTCCTCCACCCACTCGCAACAGAGTCACTCGCTTCACTCAATCGCAGCATCCATTCACAGTGGACCTTCAACATATACGAACAAGTCGCTTCTCGAACTCCTTTATTAACACAGCAGCCCGACTGTGGAACGATCTTCCGAATTCTGTGTTTCCACCTTCGTACAACCCGGGTCTTTTTAAAATCCGAATTAATAAACTCTTTTCTAGATTGCAAACCCCTCCCAACGCTACGTAGTGCGCTTCTTCGGAAGAGTAAAATGGACCCAAATCCTAATAGCTGGCGTCCCCTACGTAGACATTTAAAAAAAAAAAAAAAAAAAAAAAAAAAAAAAAAAAAAAAAAAAAAAAAAAAAAAAAAAAAAAAAAAAAAAAAAAAAGTATAGAGTAATCTGTTAAAAAATATCTTTGACTCCCGACAGGGAAAAAAATCCAATGTTTGCGCATATGCAATAATAAAAATATATTCGATTAATCAAGGAAGTTATATTCTACAATTAAACCGCAACAAAAAACTTAAATAACGAAAACGCCCGAAAGATTTACGTAACTCACGTTCAAAAAATATATATTTTTGATATATCATAACGGAATGCGATAAATATTAAATAAAATAATTTATTAACGTTTTCGTACATCCAAAAGACAGACACTCACCCAATCAAAAGTTTTGATTCTGCAAGCGTTAATCATTTTTACAAAAAATAAAGATTCAAATCAAGTCAAACTAATAAATAAAAAAGGCACCGAGGACTCTATTTAAGAGTCCGACGGTAAACTATATATAATTGTAACTCCGTCTGGATCTGTAAGACGATTCCTATCGCAAGTCTCCAGAATGTGGCAACTTGTTATTGGGTGCATGTTAAAATGACGAGTACATACTTTTCGGCTTAAACATACTCTAGTTATCAATAATGATGACCGTTAATGGTCTATCAAAGATCATCATCAAAGCTTTTGATAGAACGATCGATTAAATGATGACTTATTTTAAATATGAATATAAATATATTGTCTCTTAAACGGTTATAATAAAACCATTTAACAAAATATAAGAATCGGAACAATGAACCTATATATTATGTAAATTGTACCTACATATTACGCTTATTTTTTATGTTGATATAATTTTACTAGGTAATCGAAGAAGTAAGAGATTATAAAGCAGTGAAATTAAAGTCATATACTGACGTTGATATGTTATAAAAATACTTGGTTAAAGTTCTATTATATTTATTGGATTATTGACGCGTTTCGTGCAAAGCACATCGTCAGAATCATTATTCTGACGATGTGCTTTGCACGAAACGCGTCAATAATCCAATAAATATAATAGAACTTTAACCAAGTATTTTTATATTTTTATAACATATCAACGTACAATGGAGTTCTATCAAGAATTGTCGATCGACAAACTAAACTTAGTCATATACTGACCATAATTTTGTGTTTTTATATAGGTTATTAAATAATAATTAAGTTCTGCGTAGCAAATTTCATTTAAGAAAAAAATCACAAGGAAATGAGCTTTCGAATGTGAAAAAAATAGATTGATGTGCATAGAATAAACGGGAAACAATTATTGTGGTCAAAGATCATTATAAAATACGATTCAAACTTTCTAAAACATTTATATCTACTTATTAAATTAGAACGCTATAGCATCCGATCATTACAAATATGAATAAACAAAATACATTAAATATCCAGTAGCCTGGTTCACTCGTGTTTAATGTATTTTATTCAAATCGAAAATATTTGTTAACATCGATGGCTTTGTATACATATAAATAAAAAACAAATAATAATTACATCAAATAATTTAAAAATATTTAAATATAAGAAAAGTAGTAAGTATTTACATTGTTAATAGCGTAGTTTTATTTTAATTAACTAAATACATTTATGCACTATTCATCGCTATCGCTTAATTATTTTTTTCATCTATGCATAACCGATAGGAAAATGATGTGTGAAAGTTAAGAAAGTGTAACTATGCTACCGAAAAATGATATGCATATTAATGCAATAGATAATATCTCCATAAACAATAAAAAGGTAATGTATATCTACATATGAACGAATATACTAGAAGATGTCTACATATGAACGAATATAAGTACTAAAATGCATTTCAAGACATGAAATAATTATTGAATTAAAAAAATAAAAATTTTAATTCACAATGCGGTAGTCAATTAACGAAACCTATTAAAAATTTTTTTTTCAAAGCATTCCCTATCCCAAGGTTTAAATTGAGTGACATGACGTCAGCATTCATATTTGTTAATTTATGTTCCAATTTAATACTCTGATTAAAATTGAAAAAAAAACACGATGAGTTAAATAGATAAAAAAAAATAACAGTTTTAAAAATTACCAATCCAGTTATGTAGAAATGTAAACAGAGTTGATGAGGAAGATGAAGTAGAACTTACCTGAAACAAAAACAAAAATATATATTAGTCAAAAACCTACAATAAAACACTTCTATTAAAAAATACTTTACAAAACACAATTTATTTGTAAAATAAATTAAAATACTCAATAAATCAAGCCGGGGGGGGGGCAAGTTCCGTCAAACAGTAAAATCAAAACCCTTTGGATACCCATATCATGGATATAATTATGATTTTGAGTTCTATAATATCTTAAGACATTATAGAACTCCATATGATAATTATATCCATTATATGAGTATCATGAGAGTTTTGATTTCACAGTTTGACCGGAAATGCCCCCCTGGAGGGCAAGTCCCGTTAAACGATCTCTATACTACGATATGAGTAATCCAAAGGGTTTAGATTTCACTGATTGCCAGGACTTGACCCCTGGTATACAGTATTTATATGTACATATGTACATACACAGAATTACATCTATATTGGCTGCGTTATATTAACCTTATTGGAAATAAAAATTGAAATAAATGCCGACTGCTAGGGCACATATGCTAAACCGTTTGCATTCTGTGCGGGCAACCTGAGTTCAATCCCCAACAGAAGATAAATTTATTATAATAAAAATGTAAGAAAATTATGATTTGTTGATTTGGTGACGTAAACAAATTCGTCACAAATGATTAAATTGTTATTGAGTCACTAAAACCACAAAACCGTATAGTTGAATATTGTGATCAATTAACCAAGTACATAATATGTATGTTCTAATTACGACAATACTGATGTATATTTTTAGATGCATGATTATTTTGAACGACACGCTAAGATCATATTATACATGATTCGTGCAAGTCCTTATTTTGCTAATTATTTAGATAATTGATACCCAATACTCCTTTCCCATTAATTACACTAAAACACCAAATACTCTTGACTATTTTTGAGAAACTATATATTGATTGAATAAAATATTGAGCATAAAATTGCTACAGGAAAATAACATTCGGATAAAAATATTTTCATACGTTGCAACTATTTATTTCTTAGTGACACATTACTGAAACAAAATCGATTAATAGATAAACAAAATATGTGATTGAAACATCGTTAATGAATACTAGACCCGCATATTAAGGCCCCCATTCACGATTGTGCCACCCTTCCAAATGGCTTGCCATCACTCCAAAATGCGCTCGTGAATGTCAAATCCCGCGCAGCCCAATTGGCCTGATACACCAAAATGGAATTCCAAACGATCGAAACTCTGTAGTAGGTACCTACCTACCGCGAAAACGATCGAAACTCTGTAGAAGGTACCTACCTACCGCGAAAACGGCGCGGCGTATCCTGTCGGTACGGCATGGCATGCTCGTGAGTGAGAAAACCAGCGGTACATTGCGCCATCTCATTGCGCCGAGCTGTTTGACACTCTCGTGAATGCGAAAATACAATATTTTCTTTGTTTTTTATTTTTATATATAAACAAACCGCTAAATAGCAGTTGTATAAAACTCATCATCAGAATTATAACTCATTTTTACTTGAAAATTAAAAAATAAAAGAGAACGTATTAATGCGGAAGCTACTAATTTTGATGGCTCGATGGCGCGCCCGTGAGTGTGATGAAAATTTTACAATGCTCCAAATGGAGCCGGTCCATATGGAACGACGCCGAATGGCACGATCGTGAATGGGCTGCTTTATAGGTACTTACTTGAATTGTATAAATATGTCCAAATGAAGGAGCAGGTTCAGAAATTGACTGACTCGAATATAGTAAAAAAAAATTACTCAATGCAATAGAGGTTAATTGTTTTACTCATCATGATGCTTGCAAGGTTTAAGATATGTAATGTCTCATTATGGAATTATGTTTGCATTTTAATACACTTATTCTTTTGAAATTAATCGTTTTGACAGTGTCATACGTGTAATGAGATTCACACACTCGCTGTCACCTAAAGCGCATATAACTTATAGTGCACAACACGAGGTGCGGATATTTCCTGAGAATGATCTGTTTCAATGGGACATCGTATATAAATTATCACGTCGTGGGAGAGCATAATTAATATCTTTAAATGAATTCTGGTTCACGCTTAGTTTGTTGAAGATACCCTCGTTTATACTGTACATTATATTATTGCCTCGCGCAACTACAGTATGGAAAATATGTGACTGTGTGTGTCTGTTGTTTATCATATATGTACATACGTACAACAAGATAGCCCGCAGAAAGGAGGGTTACAAATGAGACAACGTCCCATTAAATAAATTGACATCAATTGGTTGGTTGGCGGGGCCCGTGGAGATGTAACACATTTGACGGCAGGCATGGTCTGGACTCGCCTCCGCTTTGTAAAAAATATCTATATTATATTGTCCTATTAACATAATGCTTCTGCTGACATACACAATTGCCACGAAACGAGGAGTCAAAATTCTCTATGTTTAGTACAACGCTGGTTTGATCGAATTTTAACAATAATCGGATAAAACACAATATTTAATTATATAAGTATTTCAACGATATGTATTTAGATCGCTGTTAACGAATTAGTACAAGTTTTTTCCCATATTCAAACTACATATTTATTAAAAAATAAACCCACATACTTAACAGTAATAAGATATCAATGCTTGTCTAAAGACCCTTGGGCATACGGGATGTACACAAGTATCCACACTAATTACTTTCTAATGACGTATGACAAATGTATAAATATTGAATGTCATCAAATCAGTGACATACAATATTTTTTCATGAAGAAAATGTAAAATTTTGAGTTTTTTTAAAAGCAAGAATCGAAATTAATAAAGTAAAAATATCAGTCGGTGGATTCTCTTCTGATTCTCTTTTGATTGACGTAAAAATCTATTCAGCCTGCCTTATATAGTCTCTTATAGTACCTACTTAGCGTCGAATTTACAAAATGTATAGAATTTCCTAAATTTGTAGTTAAGATTTGACTTTTGAGTACTGAGAATATTTTATAATAACGTCCCAAATATAGGTTAAGAAAAAAATATTTTTTATCAATTTATTATTATATAAAACATAGTTTCATTGGGTAACAAATATAAAAATAATAATTCAAGTATTAACATATTGTTAATTAAAATAATAAATACGCAATTATTGCAATAATTCGTGAGCAATAAAATCTGTAATTAAAAAAATATACCTACATACAATACCAAAATCAATATCTCATTAATCCATTTATAGAAAAAAGATTAACGTTTATTGTAAATATATTTAAACACGAATTGTTAAAAACTACGTATTCGAAATATAGGTTTATTAGTACCTACCTACTTATTATTATGCAGAGGTAATTGTACCATGACCAAAATGACTGTGCTTAATAGAAAGAAATTTCTTTCTTAAATTCGAGAGCATATGAAATTTTTAGCGTTGTGAATGTAAGTCCACCAACTAAATATAATGAAAAGATTTTAATTTTTTCAATATTAGACACTGTCACTTCATGGTAGAACTCCATAATCAATTAAAACTATGAAAAAATTAAATATAATTTTTTCATAGTTTTAATTGAAAAGATTTTAATTACAAAAATACTCATATCTCGAAAAATGTGTTGATTAAAATTATATCTGCAATCTAATGCTCCATTTTATTTTTTTTTTGTTCCCGTAACATCAATCATATTTTAATTGATTGTTATGATTTTTTTTAAAATGAGTTATGGATACATGTAGTAGTCGTTGTGACCTTGTTTCAAACAACTGAAGATGAAGAGGAAAATTGTCGTTCATTCATTAAAAAATCCCGACTGCTAACAAAAATATGTTAGTGAAAATATAGATTTTATTGTGTATTCAAATTGTTGGAGCCATTTTCTAACTACATTTTGTGATGAATTATGTGACAAAGAATACATCATTTTTTTCTTATTATTACTGTCCTGTCATTGTAGTAATTTTGTGTAAGTAAGTATGTATTATCATAAAATCGCATACATAAAATACGATTTAGAAAATAAGATATGCTATATGTAATTGGTAGACAAAAACATTTTAATAAGCTAAAACCGTGCGTTTTTAAAGTATTTTTAGAATATTTCGTAGAGAATTTAATAACTTATTACAATGTATTTGCAAACTGTTAATAGTGAGGACAGTGAAAACTTTTAGTTTTTATTTGAAATTAGGCACTTCTGTTAAAACAAAGTAAAATCAATTTTATAACGTATATCTAGGTTAGACCAGGGGGCGTATTTACCTTTCCGTGTTGATCAGGAGGCAAGTACTGCCTCGAATTAGGCACTAGTTTGTTGCGCTAATGCACTTTAAAACTCGTGGTGAATTCAAGACACGTGTCCTCCAAATGCACACGGTTTAGCAACACAAACTGTTGCTGCTAATAGAGTTTTTAAGTGCATTAGCGCAACAAACTAGTGCCTAATCAACACAGAGAGGTAAATACGCGACCTGGGGGGAAAAACTGGTCAAACAGTGAAATCAAAATCCTCGTGATTACCCATATCATGGATATAATTATCATATGGAGTTCTATTATTAATTATACTTATAATATGGGTAATCATGAGGATTTTTATTTCACCGTTTGACCAAAAAAGCGGTCGTCCTGAAATAAAATGATTGTAGAAGAAAAACCAGTGTTTAATTTATATCGAATATTTTTATTGTTGCATATGCGCAAACATTGGATTTTTTTTCCCTGTCGGGAGTCAAAGATATTTTTTAACAGATTTTTAATTCTCTCAATAGATGGCGTTACAACAAAATAAATAAAAAAATAATAAGATTGTTGTTCATAATTTCACCCATAGATGGCTGTAGTAAAATTCCTTATTTTCAAGCGAAAAGAATTTCAGTATTACAATATATAGAACTTTCAAAAATTGAATTGATAGGGATCTCATTAAAAAGGCATAATTGGTGAACGTTGCGCAAGCGCATAGTGATCACGTAAACCAGCCGATGACAGGTCGTAAGCCCTGTAAGTGCCTTGATTTCCTGGTTCTCCTACAATAAATATTCCAATTTCGTCTCTATTGAGATAATTAAAAATCTGTTAAAAAAAAAAAAATTTAATTTATATATCTAGGTTGTTTATAAAACACATTTTATAGTATAGAATTAAGTAGAATCTCTGAACTACGAAGAATAAAATAGTTAAGACCAATTTGTATCACAGATAGGTACTACAATAAAGAAAGAAATACATTAAAATTATCGAATTCCTTAAAACGGCGATATATAATAATAAACACCGTGCACCCTGAGCAAGTGGCGAGTTTATTACCATATAGCAATTTCTTCCAACAAGACAGTGTTTCTAGCCCAGAGAAGTAAAAATTGCGTGAAAAGTGAATTTAAATAAATTTCTCCTCTGCTGAGGATCGAACCCAGGACGCCCACACAGAAACCAAATGGCTTATCAACTGTGCCACGCGGTTTGCATACAAATTGGTATTAAAATAATTATTAAAAATACATAAAATTAAATAAAAAATAACAGTAAATAATATAAAATTTAAAAATAAACGCCTCAATTTAGACAATTTCAGATTTATCCAACTGTCGATTCGTTCATGAGAATTCAATTCTCTTAATGAATCGACATTATTAAGCCAAGATGCGTGTATGAAGGAAAATTTTGTATGGTGTAGTGGACTTTTTGCATGCTAATAACACCAACTAGAGGCCTCGCAGCATATATGTTCCCATACATGGATTTACTCAGAATTCGGAGTGGAAGTCGGTTTATGTGAGTTTTGTGTGTGTGTGTGTGTGTGTGTGTCCCCTTATAACTTTTGATCCGCTTAATTTACAGAGCCCAAATTTCAGAATATATAAACAGTTATAGGCCTATAAAACTTTTATACTCAGAAGTGTGAATTTTTGTTTCAGTCAGGGGTTATCAACTTTTGAATGTTTACTTTATTTTTCCATATATCTCAGAAACCATAAAAGCTAGAAAGCTGAAAATTGGTATAAAGATAGACAAATACAAAATCTCAAATAATTTTTTTTAAATTCCAGGGATTCTCAAACATTCTTTATTAAGAAAAATATTTTTTTTAAGATAAATTTATGAGTTTAACTGCCTATATTTCCATTTTTTTTAAATATAGAAAAAAGCCGAAACACCCCAACTAGATAATTAAATTTTATATAAAAAATACAAACACTGTATTAGCACATCTCGAATTTTTTTTAACAATTTTTATAAAAATTGAATTTAGTGACGACATCACTTCATACAATTTGTATGGTAGTCGCCTATACACAATATGTAAGAAGACTCAATTGTTTGATACTTAAATCTCCAAACATACATACATACCATCATACTGTTTTCATATTCTGTGTATGAAAAACAGACTGACCTCCATACTATCCTATCCTGACAAACATACCTACATGTTTTATATAGAAAATAAAATATCTTCAAATATTCATTTATTTGTGTTGTTTATAGTTTGGTACGTATTCTTTGATTATGCATACTATCGCCATCGACAGTTGGATCTCATGTGTTACATGCAACTAGTACGAGTAGAATATGTATGTATGATTTTTTTTATTTATTAAAACCTAACAAACATACAGTCATATAAACAAATGTTACAATAAATTCAATGTAAACAATATATCATAGACCAATTTTGTTTGCGGATATTAAATAATTTTTTTAAGGTGCACAGTGGAAAAATATTAAAAATGTGTGCAGTGTTGTTATAAGAAATGGCTGTGTTACATATTGCAACGAAGGAAAAAATGCAAAGATAAAAAGCATCTGCGGGTTGGTTGAAGTGGGTGTTATAACAAATATACAACTCTATATATGGATGTTATACAATTCCGTGAACTAACAATGATTTTGGTGCGCAATGTTCGCTACGAGCAGCAGTTGGAGAAATTTTGTCTATTTTCGGATGTTACATACTGCAAGCAAGTCCCAAGCCAGAAATAAACAGTACGGTCGTGTCAATATATAACTATGGATACCTACACATTCATATGTAGCCAATCAGGGTTGACATTTTCGTCTAAAATTACGGAAACCAAGATACCTACTTAAAAACGTATATAGATAATCAGGGATGATATTAAGGAATAAGACTGGATATTTTTAAATCGTCGCACTTTTAAATAATTCTATAGAATGGTGAAATAACGCTATCTGCTTACTGGAAGCAATTTGATGTCAAAATACACAGTGTGTACATTGTACATCAATATAATGAAAGTGAACACATTGAGATATGGCCAATGGCCATATAAAATAAAATAAGGATGGCATTAATTACATTGTGAATCCTAAAAGAGGGGAAACTTAAAAAGCTTAAAAAAAATACTTGAATGATGAAGCGATGGATGCATGTCAAAACTGAAAAATATGGTGTCCGGCTCTGTCCACTCCGTAAGGGAAGGGCTGTGTGAATAAAAGCTCTTAAGAGGGGGACTGCAGCCAACGAACCTATTTTTTCAATTTGAATTTGCGTCATTACTACAAAACGAATCATTTTGAAAAAAATAACCTAGTTAGTTTGGATATTAATAAATAAAAATATACCTTAATTTTTTAATTATGTTCTGTATATATTCTTGTAGGAAAATAATAAGCATACCCCAATTTTTGACATTTATCTTAAATTTCTAAAAAAACTATAAGGTATAGAGCATTCTATTTTTATATAAATTAAAGAAGATCAAAATATCTGGAAAAATACGATGTAACGTTGCATTAATGCATCAGGTTAAGTTAATAAACCAAAAAAACTTATGTTTCGCAATGGCGCTGAATGGAAAATAAATGTTTTTTAGGTTTATTTTCTAAACCTGAAGCATTAATGCAACGTCACATCGTATTTTTCTAGATATTTTTGACTTCTTTAATTAAAAAAAAAATATGTTGAACTACGCCTTATATTTTATTAAAAATATAAGATAAACGTTGAAAATCGGGGTATGCCATTATTTTTCTATAAGAATTTATACAGAACATTATCAAAAAGTAAAGATACATTTTTCTTTATGAATACCCAAACTATCTAAATTATTTTTTCAAAACGATTTGATAAGAAATAATGATGGTATATCAAATTGAAAAATAGGTACGTTGGCAGCAGTCCCCCCCTTAAGGAATAAAATAAAAAAAAACGGAGAATCGTTTTGGTAGCATCCCTACACTCTGCATGAATCTAGTTACCGTGTAAATGGAGTGTTGCAAAACTTGTGCTGAAGCATTTTTTACTGTTTTAAGAAATTCTAAATTTCGAACGGGGCCACATAACTCAAATGCAGTAATTTGCCGCGAACAACCCACGCAACGAGTGTGATGAACACCACAACATGACACTTACTAAAACGCTGGTGTTAATTTCAGACAGAAAATCGTCATCGAGAAACACATCAAATAATCAGTCAGCCAAAATCATTTCATGCAAATCCATAGCTGAGAGATTTATTTCATAAAACCAAATATTTGTAGTGCATTAATAATTATACCCTAAAAAAGAAGTAATATTTTGGCCAATATATACTCATAAAAAAAGAATCGATTATAAAATGTAAGCGCAATTCAATTTTATACATAAACTACATAAAATAATATGAAAAACGAAAAAGGCACATAATTTTATAACATTTCTTTTTTAACGAAATGCAAATTAACAAAATGATTACATTCTCGATACAACAAATAAATTTTAGGTAACAAATAAAAAAAATAATTAAAAACATTAATGTGGCAAGTATTGGGTATTTATTATTGTATTATATTGCTTCTCGGGTAAGCAACGGGTAGTTACTACATATGTCAATTATTTATTTAACATGTTGCCACATTCTGGAAACTCACAATATTTACCGTCTCACAGATCGGTACAATTAAAAAATGGGACTTGAATCGAACCTGGGACCTTTAGGAGCCACGAAGCCTGGCAATTTATTATTTGTTTAATGACACAACTAAGGTTAAATAAAATCCAATAGCATATTGATTATTGTACTTAATGACTCAAAACGTACACCCAATGATTCGAAAACTCGGTAACATAAAATAATTTGCTTGGACAAATTGCTCCGAAGAAAAGGCGAAAATAATTTTCTTCGTTTACCAACACAAGAAAAAAATAAATTCGCAAAGCCGATACGATACAGAATTTAAAAATAAGTTCACTCAGATGCTGGATCTTTTTAACCGTAACGAAATATTCCACGAACTAAAACAAATAATAAAAGTAAGAAAATACAAAAGGGTGAAAATAATTTCACACGGTGGGAGTCTGTATATTGTACATATATACCGAGAACACCACACCACGTGTGTCGCAGTAGTTGCGCTCGTTCGTTCGTTGGTTGGCTGAAGACTTTCAGTTAGACATGAGAGGATTTATATTTGCTATAGAAGGACGAGAGAAAATGAAACAAGAAAAAACTGCTCGGGGCATCAAACTCGTGTAACAAACATTAATAGGAAGAATATAATATATACATACAAGGAGACGTGGCAATAATAAAACTTAAACGTCAACTCGTGAGACATGGAAGCGACGAACAATAGGTACCTACCGATGGAAACTAAGCTTTTACTCTATTTTTTGTATCATACATACATAAACCATCAATATTCACTATCGCCTTGAAAATTCCCGCAACTGAATAATACGATAGCAGAAAATGTTAAAAAGGTATTCGTTTTATATATCAACGCACATTTGTCGATGGTTAACCCACGTTGTGGAATACGCCGTAAATTTAATGACAACTAAAAATGAAGAATTACCCGACGAATATTGAGTTTTTACGTTGACAACGTTGAACACAAATCATAATTTTGAATAAATAAAACCCCACAACCCTTTTGAGTTGTAATAAATTAAAATAAAAAAAGGTTTTTACACAAAATTTTGTTAATCAAAAATGGAGACCGGAACACGAATAATAATAAAGAACAGACATATATTCACATAGAACACAAATATTCATATCACCCTTTTCTGAATCCAGTCGTCTAGTTTTTGAAACACGATTAATTAATCAATTCAGAACTATCTCGTTAAATTTTTTAAATTCTTTTTATGATTGTTTTTATTTATTTGACAGCTTTCTCTTTATAAATGTGAACACGTTATTAAACAAAGTTTATCTTCAATCACATCTCAAGCCATCGTCGTCATTTGTATTGTATCTTTATAATTAAAGGAGTATTAACATCCATTGGAACCATGGAATGGAACACTTTCATTAATTGTTGCTAGTAATGCGTACCCCGATAGAAACGGGACAAAAAGCGCTAAGGGAAGTGTGTGTATTAGTTGTTGCTAGTCTCAAAAGCTCATCCTACGACATGAAGATAAAATTTATGCACCGACAGATATTTTTATATTTAATTAGGTAGCGATACGAATCCTGGATTAAATTTTTCCCTGTATCTTTTGACATATCAAACATTAAGCTTTATGGCCGTTATTCATTTTAATGTTTCAAAAACAACACATTATAATAAAGCACTAGATACTTATTTCTACATCTGCCGCAGTAACTTTGATATTATTAATCATATATCTTTATACATTAACCGTGAAAATAACAATATTTTATAAAACAGGGAAAAATTATTTACGTTATTCTAAATAGTTAGTTATTTTATAAAATGCATTTCGATAACTTGCTTCGCAGAAATACTAGGTACTGGGTGGTTGTCATCAAAAGATGAATAGACCAGACATTAATACGAGGAATCTCTACGAAAACATTTATACACATAATTTTAATAGATTGTCATCCGTTCCATTACTTTATGACACATTAATAAAGCTAAGCGTAGGAAAGCTGACACCTGAAAGATGCTGAAAAATAAAAATGCTGACACTATCAAAATTAATGCCTCATTTCCATTTTAATAGTCATTAATTAAAATGATTATACATCAAGGTCCGACGACGATAAAATGTTATTTAAATTGTATGAAATTATTTAACAATGCGGACAAACGAAAATTAGACAGGCTTAGCAAAAATACATCTAATGAACCCAGTGTGAATTCGTAAGATAACTGGCAAAAAAGGTTCATCATTTAATCCATTCGCAAAGTCTTTTGCGTACTCGTATACTTGAATCTAAATCTCTCATCATCAACGAAACGTATTTTTTTAATACACGTTAGAATTTCAAAACAGTAAGAACCCAAATATGGTGTTGAAATTGGACGTAAAATAAAGTTCGTACAATCATGAATTATTTACTAAGTAGGTCGATAGGTATTACCAATTATTACTTTGGTTAAAAAAAAACACGGTGAAATAACATAGATTTATTAATAAAACACGCCCGTAAAAAGTAACAATATGAAGGCGACCATAAATTCGAGGCATGGTTAAAATGAATCGCGTCAACAAAACTACAGTATTGCAATTTTTAATTCAACTTCATACAAAGTACACACAAGAAGTATTAATTTACGTCCTCAATAAATATCGTAAATTTAATTGAATGTACAGGTAAAATGAATTCATATGGACAATTCAAACCAATGGCGATGTTCGGCATAACATTGCTGCATTGATTTTAATTTAAACTGGCGATATGCTATGACTGAAGTAAAGAAATGTGCCTCAGGAAGTATTCTTTGATGAAAATATATCGAGGTTAGGAATGAGAAATGAGACATGAACAATCGATGATAATGCTCTTTAGGCGAGTACCATTGTAACCGGCGCTGTATAAATTGTCCGATAAAAATATACTTTATGGCAACTAACTATGTGCGTTTCGGGATTGAAAAACTTCGCAATTCAATTACTGGTGAATATTACACTTTCTCGTTTATCATCCAGAAGAAGAACAAAAGAACACCTGGGCAAACTATTTTTCTAAGATCCTACAAAGAAACGCCTTTCATGAAAGCGATACCCAGAACCGCAGAGTATACAGCCCGAGGATGAAAAGAACAGACACCATTAGCCAATAAAAGAGGTGAGATTTCATGATAACTCAGATCAAAAATGACACCAATCAATGTGTCTATTAAATACAGGGAATCGATATACTTTTGTGTTCATTGATTATAATTTTGAACCAACAGTGACTATACGTGCATCAGTTAATAGAATGTTGTGCAATCATATAACGCGCGTAGTTAACGATTATTTTTACTCATGAATTAATAAAATACAAACTAGCACGAAGTTACCGTCGAATTCTTAAAAAGATATGACTATCAGAGTATAGATGAATGAAGAAAATATAGGAATACGGCAATAAATGAATTACGTGGAAAGTTTGTGTTGAGAAAGTTGTGGATACTTTGTATTCAGGAAAGATTCTTTGTACACTCCCTATGGGTATGGTGTTTTATTTATAACACCTACAGTATCGCAAAAATGTCGCATTTGACAAGAAATACTATAATAAATCGCACGCTTTTGGCATTGATTCAAAATGAAGTTAATGTTATTTAGATTAACAAATGGGCTGTTTGGTAATGATATTATTACCTATGAATGGCAGGTGCCGCGATTAAAATATACCTACATCTTTCACTAGTCACATCGACCAAATGCACAAAAAAATCATGTTCCGTTTATATTTGAAAAACATGCAACCGAAAATACCTTGATATTTGTTAAATCGTTCAGATTGAAGTTTTATATGTGATAAAAACGGACGCTATATGCGTTTAATGACATTTGATGTAACGCGTCATTAAATTTTACGTTATATTTTGATCACCTAGAATAAAAATACAAGAATAATAATATGATATTGAAGCCGACATAGAACTAATAAAGAATGTCAAAATAAATTGCCCGAAGGTAGTTTGGGCACCTTACAAAATAAGTATAATATTAAAAAATAACTGACACCGAAAAAGACAAAAATTTTGTATTTTAAAGAATAGACAGCACCAAGCTATTGTTAAATAAACTATACTTCAGGACTGTAATGAATCAGAAAGACTAAATTATTCATATTTTTTATATAATGATAAGTTTCTTATAATTATTAATAATCCATCAAACTGTGAAACAAAAATAAATACGACATTTATACAAATCAGTTGTATATTTACATTGGCAAACATTACCATACTATAGTGTTGAAGAATAACAGTACCTACAAGATATTTTACGCTGCACTCGATATACCAACATAAACATTTTGAATACATGTAGGTACCAACTTTACAAAATAATAATATTTAAAGATTGTGCAATATTCTTTCTTCATCGACCCCTGGTAGATGGTTCTGATTCCTAAGACATAAGTCCAAAATTCTTCCGAAACATTGATAGTTTCACTGTTTTTTACGTTGCAAGTCTCATTTAGGAGCGATTTTTCCGAAGTGTGCTAAATTATAAGGAGAGTCACTGACCGAAAAAAATATAAAGTGTTGCAGCGTATTTTTAATGCATAGAAAGAATCAAAATCAGAAATTCTTTCATATTTTGTCCTGGAATAAATGAGTTATACACAGAAATTTTGAATTGGAAGCAACAATTTAGTCCAAAAAAAATTAAATAAACACAATGAAATAACAAGAGAAAATGTGACTTACTTAATTGTGAAATGTGATTAAGTTAAGTTATTTGGTAACCCGAGATACCGATTATATGATTCTGAAAAAAAAAATAAGCCAAAGAAATAAAAAATTCCGCAAAATAACGGAACGCTTATAAATACATTTTTGTTTAAGACCATAACGATTACAAAAAAGAAACAGGTATCTTGACCGGTTTCTGTTAAATTTTATATAAAAGGATTTTCCATTATATGACTTCGTCGTAGTGAATGAAAATGTTTCTTTTTTGGTGAAAAAAATAATTTTCAATTGTCGTTTTAGACGGCACGAACAACGGTTTGTTCTTTGAAAAGCAAATTTCTTTGCTTTGTCAAAACGTTTTGTCCTGTAGGTATTGTTAAAACCTTTGAAGAAAAGGCTGAGGTTTTTGATCCCGGGGTCGCAGTCCTTTTGACGGAAACTGTCAAACTAATCGATAAAAGACATAATTAAATATATTTTATTCAAACGTTTTTTTTCATTTCTAGAGGTAAATGACGTAAAAATTCGGTCATTTTTTGTTTACAATTATCAAACTTAAGTGTTCAAAGTTTACTAAAAGAGATCACGTATAATAATATAAAACATTTCTTATAAAAAACATTTTAAAAACTTGTTTTTACAAAAAACATATTTTACCTATATGTTTCGGAAACGCTTCTTCTATCGACAGGAAGTTCTGATGAAAGATTAACCATTTGTACGTGCAATAATATTGATTTTTTTATAAAAAATATTATATATTCGAGTGTTCAAAAACGTCTTAAATGTCTAGATGATGAAAATATCACAATATTAATAAAAATGATTTTGAAAGATTCAAAGCTGAGGCGACAGATAAATGGGATATTTTTAAGGATAAAGTATAATATTTTTCGACCAATTTGTCATAAATTGGCTGTCAATAAGTTCATGGTAAGGTTTCGCCGCAAATATCAAAAACAAGCATTTGCTTATTTTAGGAAACGTAAGGTTGAGGTAACGTATTTGTTTTAAGGGCAAATTAATTATGGAAAAAAAACTGTTGTAACGATTAATCATACAATATTTATCTATATATGAAAAAAAATCACTGAAAAAATATTCATTCAAGAAATCGAATTGACCAAGAAAAGGACTTTTAAAACACGTGACTTTCAACGTCAAGATGATTAATTTAATGAGTGGTACCTAGGCCTTTAATATACGTAACACTTTTGCTAATATAATGGTTGAACCTAGAACTTCAATATACCTAACCTTTTTTTTTAATAATATGTACTTGTTTATTTGTGAAAGTAACCATCATGTTTTCGACCATGCATTTTTTGGATTTCTACAATTCCAGTGTATCCGGTAAGTGTGGTAGGTATGTATGTGCCAAATGAACATCGAAAACCCGTGCAGCGTGCGAGGTTAAATTAAGAATAAATCATCAAAAACACACGTACAGTTTCTGATCATGATGACTTAATAATATTAACGGCATTATTTATTACCCGTAGAGATACATTTAATAAAAATGAGAACATTATAAAACTTCAAAAGAGAACCAGACAGGAGATGAGAAACAACATGGCCAATTAGAAGGGAACATGAAATAAACGTCGAGCAAATTCACACGGATCCCGTGTTAAGATCGTAGGAAACACACATAAGAATAGTTTTATTTCAATATGTTTATATTGACAGTATTCAATACTGAAGGCACATAACACACTTCTTGTACTGGAGTAGAAGTGGTGGGGTTCGTTCCGCCATACATTTTGTACGACTTGACTAGTGCTAAACAGGCACGACGTATGCGACAATATGATTAATACCTTTTAAATGAAGACAAAAATAAAAAAAAATCTTAAACAAAGTGTCAAACAGTCGTCTACTTAACAATATTTTAGTAAATTATTGTTTTACATCTTAACAAATTCGACGGATAACGAGGTTATCCCGACAATTTCAGGGGTAGGTACTTTCGGAATTATTTTTAATCGAAAGAATTTTCAAATATTATGATTCTGGAACTGTCAAGCTGTAGACAATACTATAATTTATCCTTGAATTTAGTTTCCAGTCGATAATTTCAGTATCGTTTGGGTAAATGATAAACGCCAATGCAAACAATCACATTTGAGTGCCTGTGCGGCCTTAATGGGCTTCTTAGTGTCATGTCAGTTTTTTCTTCCAAAATAGAAATAAAGCCTTACATATAGATAGTTTTATCAGGTTTTTCTACCTAGTATACCCAGAGGCTGAATTCATACATTATTATATTACAAAGTAGGTATACGAAGATTTTGCTCTACTTGTACATTAATACAATAATTATATTTTGAGTATAAAAACTAATGTTTATGTCTATAATTAAAAGTATTATTATTGTAAAAGTAAACCACTTTTTGATTCTACATGAATTTTATTACGTGAGATAGGCCTATTTCGCCTTGTTAGGGCATTTACTAGCTTATTTACTAGCGATTTACTAGCTAACAATGCGAAATTAAATAGGCCTATCGCACGTAATAAAATTCATGTACAATCAAAAAGTGGTTTACTTTTAATTATAGACATAATTTATAATGGAATTCTACAAAATAAAAACTTCGTCGATCATTGAACTTATGTTTATTTGACTCGTTTATCAGCAAAAAAGTATGATCTAGCTAGACTATCTAGAGTATAAATATTTAGAAAGATTGACTGAGTATAGGTACTATTTCAGCGACTAGTTTGGTGCAAATGAAAATGAATAGATGATCTACAACGTATTTATTGGATTTAAAAATTAACATATTTTGATAAATAAACGAGAAACAGTTAAGTCAACAATATTATATTTACTGTAATCAAAGTGAATGGAAGAGAACAATGAAGATTGTTGAACAAATAACATTATATAATGTTTGTATCCCTTCAGGGTCGTATGGAATAACCTTTGATAAATGAAATAACATGTATAAAACAGATAAATTTGATGAAATATTTCGAGAATACAACCTACATTCAATCAAAAACATGATCAATAATAATAAAACATATTTCCCGAGATATTTCTTCTAGTAATTCATTAAACAGAACGCCTAGCTATTGATTAATTAACGTTTGACTGCTTTGTTGAAATTATAACTAAGTAAATCAATACCATACTACTTCAACAATTGTATTTTCTTGTTAAAATGAACAATAACACATGTTAGTAAATTAGGTACAATTATTTGAAGAATGAATATGTCATTTTATCAAGTATATAAATAACCTCATAGATTTCCTAAATCAATCCAAAATGCTATATGTGAACGAAATCGTTCGTGGCAGGATTCGAATTTGCTAGCACAAACCCAGCGCACTAACCGCTCAGCCACCACCCCTCTAGTCTAGATCATGATTATTGCTCATTGGTTTGATTCCTTTAATATTATGTAACAAAAACAAAAAAAAAATGTAAAAGAAAAGAAAGATAAGCAGGATGTAACAATATGGGTTTTAAAAAAAAAAAAAAATTCTAAGCGTTGTTGGACAATTTAAAGGAGTCTACGATAATTGTATCAGGATAATGATATTAATAAATTTTTTATTGCGCCGTTTAATGGTCGATACGCGCAAAACATTTCTGACATTTGTACGTCGTGTAATATGATTTATGTAAATAGCCTGTGAATCAGCGTAAAATAATATTTTATTTATGGCAACGGAATGTATCGGTCATTTTCCTGGTAGACACCGACAACAACCTCAACTAGCGTGGAAATTTTATTTGTAAACCCGATGTGATAAAAGTACGGGTGGGACGAACTTGTAAAAAGCGTCGCGACGATGTTATAACGATACTAATATATCGTTTTTTTTTCATTGAGAACATGTGAAGAACACATCCAAATATCAAGTGTTGAATACAGATTTGCATTTTGCGGTAGAACCAAACCATGATTAGGGTATGTGGGTGTTGTTTAACAGGCATACGGAATCAACTAAACGAATAATATTCATGAAAATATTCCATTTTTATTGAATATCTTTAATTCAAATCCTTGATTATAAAAGTAATTGAATACGTACTTACCAAGAGTTGGAATTAATTTGAATAAATAAAGGCCAGGAGAACCTTTGAAGATGGTCGCTCGATTACGCGAATAAATTAAAGAAAAATATTTAAAATACTGCTGGTGAAAGCGAGATCTCTTTTTCGATTGTGTTCCGCCGATGTTGAAGATTGCCACAGAAGTCATAAAAAAGTACTTTTTTAATGACTCTTTTCTGGAATTTCATAAAGCGCACAAAAATGAATATTCAAAGCGAATACCGATACCGAACATGAGATAAATAAAATCTATTTCTATTTAATTTGGATTACAAAATCATACACAAAGCGATAAAATATATCGAGGGATGAACAAAATCCAAGTCTTCAAAAGGTGGTAAATATTTTAATAGACACCGCCCCACTTACCTTTAAAAATTCAGATAATCTTCCCAAATCCCGTGTTAAACTTCTCGAAGTCAAATCAGATTCTAATCTAAGCTTTACAAATTAAATAAACCCAGTTACTTTTTCTGATTTCTTTCAACCAAGACGTTTAAAGTCAATCCGAAGGAGTATCCCAATTGAAGCCATGAAATATTTGGTTAAGAGCCTTTGTTGTCTCCGGATTGAATTACTGTAATATGAAAATTTACCAAAGAAAGAAATTAATAAAATTCAGTCAGTTTTTAATGCTGCAGCCAGGCTCATCGCTGGAGCCTCCAAGTTTTCTCACATCTCTCACTATCTTCGCATTGGCGAAAGTCCGAGAAAGAATTGCATATAAGTTTTTGTCTCATGATCTTCAAAGCACTTCATGGTATGGCACCTATTAATTTCTCCGAAATGTGCATTTCGCTTTCAATAAACGACAGATGTCGCATCGTTCAGCGTCTTCATTCATGGTTGGATAATTAGCTTAAATAAACAGGCGGCACACCACTAATTTCGGCGATCGTGCGTTTGCCGTGTCGGGATAAAATTAATAAAATAAGCTCACACACACACCTTCATATAAACCGAAAATATATCTACGTTCAGGAAAAAACTATTAAAACGCACCTTTTCGCAAAACTTACCAGATTTAAAATGATACTACGTAAGCAATTTTCATCGCCTTTAGGTGACATTAACGAAAACGGCACAATATATATATATATATATATATATATATATATATATATATATATATATATATATATATATATATATATATATATATATATATATATATATATATATATATATATATATATATATATATATATATATATATATATATATATATATATATATATATATTATCCAAATTATTATTATTATATTATCCCCTCGTCCACAGTACGAGCATAGCGATGACGGGCGCATATCAGTCGATCCGGTCGTTGTATGCACGTTTACAATCAGAATACAAGGTGTATTATTTGTATTTTGGTGCTATTTTTCTTAAATTTGGCTTTGGTGATATTTGTCTTAAAATATGGTCAAATAATGATGACATGGTCGTCGCATTCGTCGAAGCTTACCAAAGAATGAGACAAAAACACTCGACATGCATTTGTCGTATCTCGGCTTGATTACTGCAACGGTATATATGTATGCTTGGTTGCCCAAGTATCAGCTCGATAAATTACAGATGATGTTTAATGCAGCGGCTAAATGATGTATCATATATATTATTATTAATTCATGTGATCAAACTATCTAATGTTGTTTGTGTTAATTATAACGTCCCAAATGTATGAATATTTTTACTCTTCTTTTCAACAGTAAATATATTATGATCTAAATTGTACAGCACAAATCCGCATCTATTGGTGGCTGTGCCTTATTAAAAAAAAATGTATGAATACTGCGATGTTTTAGATTAAATTCAACATTAAGAACTAAATTATAGAAATAAAATTTATAATGAATGATATACACTTTCAAACTTTTGAAATAAATATATATATATATATATATATATATATATATATATATATATATATATATATATATATATATATATATATATATATATATATATATATATATATATATATATATATATATATATATATATATATATATATATATATATATATATATATATATATATATATATATATATATATATATACAGCCATTGTACAAAATGGGAATATATACATTTAACAAGTCGCACAGTCGGTAGACTGGAATTTCGACAATATTTTTGGTGTAATATCGTTAATTAAAACAATTTAAATCACTCATTAAATGGTAAGTAACATTGTGTAATTTCGAAACAAACATAAAACGAGAAGAATTGAAATTATAACACATGCAAAAGACTTTGTATAGGAAAATGTTTTCGTGTTTCTTAAGGTCCAAGCAGTATACATATACGCGTGTTATTGCATTGTACAATTTGACATATGTATTATACACATAAAATAAATATTATGTATCGTGTTCTTATAAAAAATATACTGCCGACTTAATTTTGGTTTCACAAACATTTTGGTTAATATAAACAAATTAAAACCTTTTAAGCACCTTGTGCACGCGATATACAAAATTCGGATTTGGTCCGTGGTGAGGCAAGGTTAAACGCCACTTACTTGAAAAGAGTTGGAAAAATTCCTCACTTGATTGCTAACAATTATACGGAACATCTTGTATTCAATTTTACACGATATTTTGATTAATTATGGTAGAATGAATACTGTAAAATATAAGAGATTTTGGGTCAAGCTTTTCGAATAAAAAAGTTGGCATTATGATTTTTATGAGTAATCGAATCAAATAATATAAAATTAAAAATGGAGCGATACATGTTGATAATTTATTTTAAATGTTGTAAAATAATAACGACTTGATTGAAAATAAAAACAATGATTTGTTAAATTATTCTTGTAGGTATTTTTTTTCAGGGGGGCAATTTTGGTCCAACCGACGAAATAAAAACCCTCACAATTACCTATATCATGGATATAATTATTATATGGAGTTCTATAATATCTTTAAATGTCATAGAATTCCATTTGATAATCCATGATATGGTGAATCACGACGGTAAAAACAATACGTTTCTATGTTTGAACGACGTTTCGAAATTTTAGGTTTATATTTACCAATATGTTTAAATATAATATATACTCAGTTAATAATAATATTAAAAATGAGATTATATTTCAGTTCGTGAGCAGGGGGGTGCAATGCAATACAAACCATATCATATATACAACATTAAAAAAATAGAGAGGAAAATAAGCACAAAGAACAAACTAAAAGATATATAAACATAAACATAAATAACACGAATAACAAAAATTATTCATTTGCATAAAAAGAACAACAGTCGACAACAATAGAGTATTTATGTTGTGTGAGAATGGATAATTTTTTAAAATATATTTCCAAAAATTCTGTTCGAAGAATGAACACCCACTTTTGAAAATGTATGTTTTTAAAACGTTGCCGACATTTTATATTATAGGTATTGTACCGGTGTAAAAACAATGATTAAGAGACCTATAATAACAAAAATACTTTAATTTGAGAAAATCAGTATCAACAATCACAAAAGTAATAAAGATTTAAAAATAAGTTTATACGTTTGTTTCTATTAAGGCCTTTGTTTGACAAAATAATTATACGGTAGGCACTATAAAACAAAGGTCACGAAATTTTTCAATATAACTAAAACATTACACATTTAAGTAGGTACACCTATATTTACTAAAAATATTTCTGAAAATATAAAATAATGTGTAAAACACGTGGATAAAAACAATCCAATCACAACAGTTCTCTATCGCTGTTAATTAAATCAAAAATAGTCATTTTATACTTTTGCCTATTATAAAATGGTGTGGCTATATACCTAGGTAATAATAATTGTTGTTTGTAAACAAATACATTTGCAAGGTGTGTGTTTCGCGATTAAATCGAGCCTCGAGTGCCTATGAACTACAATAAAAAATAAAGTTACCAATTAAATTGTAAATTTCTAAACACAAAATAGGTATTTATAACGAAAAGGTTTTTTAACCATATAATTGTATATAAATCGATACAATACATGGTAAATATTGGGCTACAAGGTAAATCTCTAGTCGCTAATCAGTAAGATTACTAACTTAAGACCTGAAAAATTCTTTTTTATTTATGTATTTGGAAATCCATCAGTTTACACAGTATTGAGGGAGAGATGGAATTCTTGGTGTCCTAAAAATGATTGTATCCAAGACATAAAATCAGAATTAATTCATATAAACAACAAATGCAGTGACAGTTTTAGCGTTAAAAAATAAAATAAACAGCAATATATGCAACGACTACAACACACAATAAGTTCAAAAAACGATATTCAAAATCAATTCAAAGATTGAGTAATATTTAAATTCAAGAAACTGTCTTCCTAGAAACGTTTGGAATTTAATAAATGACAGCGTTCAATTATAATCACGATTGATTCGAGGTTAACTTTCGGGTCATGGAGGTTGTAATAAATAGTCTAAACTCTCACAAATTAATATTTATAAAAATAAAATCTACACGAATATTTTGGATTAACACGTGGACAATGATATTACGTGGAGATTTGCCCGTCTAATGCGCTTTAGTGACATTTGAGATAAAATTGTGTAATCTAGTAATGTGTATTCTATTCAAGTGTTGAACACCGCATTGGTGCGATAGACTTACAACCACCAATGGTCTTAACCTTCTCACACAATTACCTAATGCAAAACGAGGGCTGATATACTGCAGTTATCCTCAACATTTTAAATATTGTTCTAACAAGAAATCAGAACATGAATTTAACAAAAACCCTATGTTTCATTTGTAATAAACAGAAAAACTAAAATTTATTTGATTACTGCGAAGCACCGGTAGAATAGTGCTTTCAATCTTCAATTATCGTCGTTTTAGGGTGTCCCGTAAGAGCCGGGTAATCGATAGTACAAGAGGCTAAATAACACCTTACATCCATAGTTCAGCAATGAGATTCACCACATTCAGAATATTGCCTTAGGTGAAACGATTCTGGTGTGTGGGGATAAGGAAATGCACACTACACTGCACACTTGTCGCTGATTACCCCACATTTGGGATATGAAGTGATGATATGAATGAATGATCTATTAGTTTATTTCGTGCAAGGCACATCGCCAGATTATAAATCTACAATGCTGACTGAAACTAGAAGATATATAAATTTTACAATAAGTCGTTTTTTTCATTGAACGGTGTTTTTCAAACAAAGTACTTTTGCCGAATTGAATGATTATTTATACGCCGATTTTCTTCCGGTATATCCAACGATGAACGTTAAAAATACCAGATAGAACTACAATATCAATAAATAGGATCGGGGACCATTTCTAATCGAAACGGTAAACCAATGACCCAATTGAATGGATAATTTGAAATTAAATTTGCTTCGTTTGGTACATATAAATCGATGACAGTTTCTTAAATGAAGAAAAGCACCGCCGAGCGGAAAGAGAGGCTGTTGGCAATAAGGCAGAAGAAATTTGGTCAAAATACTTTGTCAATCTAAAATAGGAAAAAATACTAATGAGTTATGTATGTACCTACCGTTATTTACACCTAAGAATCCATGACCAAATATGTAAGTACTTGAATAATAAATTAATATATCGCTATTATTTAAATGCAATTCATGGTCATGTGTACATCAAACGAAACGCTATGAGTGCTACGGTCATCCACACTAAATTTAAATTTTGTGAATACCACTCCAGTTTTTTTTTGCTGTATAATAAAATGTAGTTCATCATGAATGAATACATGTCACTAGCACGAACAGAAGATGAATACAATTGTCCATGATAGATAGGTACGTATCACAACTACTGAATATATAGGTACAGTGATCTTGTATCACAAAACGGCGCTTTATGAATTCTAATTATTCCAACTGTCGATTTGTTCAGGAGAACTTTGTTCTCTTAACATATCGACAATGTATCAAGCCAGAATACGCGAGAATTGTATGGAGAGGTCTACTTTTTTCACGGCTTTTCCAACTTTGAAGTCAAAAAACACCAACTTAGAGGCTTCGCAGCATATATGTTCCATACACGGATTTACTCAGAATTCGGAGTAGAACATTTCGTGTGTCTGTGTGTGTGTGTGTGTGTCTGTGTGTGTGTCTGTGTGTCCGTCCCCCCCTTATAACTTTTGATCCGCTCAATTTACAGAGCCTAAAATTTCAGAATATATAAACAGTTACAGGCCTACAAAACTTTTATACTCGGAATTTTGAATTTTTGTTTCAGTCAGGGGTTATCAACTTTTGAATTTTTATTTTATTTTTCCATATATCTCAGAAACCATAAACGCTAGAACGCTGAAAATTGGTACAAACATAGACAAATACAAAATCTCAAATTAGTTTTTTCAAAAAAATTCCAGGGTTTCTCAAACATTTTTTATTAAGAAAAATATTTTTTTTATGATAAATTTATGAGTTTAACTGCCTATATTTCCAAAACTTTTACAATTATCGAAAAAAGCCGAAACACCCCAACTAGATAATTTTATTTTCTATAAAAAATATTAACATTGTAGTAGAAGATCTCAATTTTTTTTTAACAATTTTTTTAAAAATTGAATTTAGTGACGACATCGCTTCATACATTTTGTATGGCAGTCGCCTATACACAATATGTAAGAAGACTTAATAGTTTGTTACTTCATCTCCAAACATACATACATACCATCATGCAATTTGCATATTCTGGGTAGGAAAAAGGATCTTCTTCCATACTATCCTATCTTGACATACATACCTACATATTTTGTATAGAAAACAAAATATCTGAAAATATTCAATAATTTGTATCTATGGGTTTATAGTTTGGTACATATTCTTCAACTATACATACTATCGCTATCGACAGTTGGATCTCATGTGTTACATGCAACTAGTTTTTATTTTTTCATGCAGTTTGTCTCTTTTCCTTATCCAACTGTCGATTTGTTCAGGAGAACTTTGTTCTCTTAACATATCGACAATGTATCAAGCCAGAATACGCGAGAATTGTATGGAGAGGTCTACTTTTTTCACGGCTTTTCCAACTTTGAAGTCAAAAAACACCAACTTAGAGGCTTCGCAGCATATATGTTCCATACACGGACTTACTCAGAATTCGGAGTAGAACATTTCGTGTGTCTGTGTGTGTGTGTGTCTGTGTGTGTGTCTGTGTGTGTGTGTGTCTGTGTGTCCGTCCCCCCCTTATAACTTTTGATCCGCTCAATTTACAGAGCCTTAAATTTCAGAATATATAAACAGTTACAGGCCTACAAAACTTTTATACTCGGAATTTTGAATTTTTGTTTCAGTCAGGGGTTATCAACTTTTGAATTTTTATTTTATTTTTCCATATATCTCAGAAACCATAAACGGTAGAACGCTGAAAATTGGTACAAACATAGACAAATACAAAATCTCAAATTAATTTTTTCAAAAAAATTCCAGGGTTTCTCAAACATTTTTTATTAAGAAAAATATTTTTTTTATGATAAATTTATGAGTTTAACTGCCTATATTTCCAAAACTTTTACAATTATCGAAAAAAGCCGAAACACCCCAACTAGATAATTTAATTTTCTATAAAAAATATTAACATTGTAGTAGAAGATCTCAATTTTTTTTTAACAATTTTTTTAAAAATTGAATTTAGTGACGACATCGCTTCATACATTTTGTATGGCAGTCGCCTATACACAATATGTAAGAAGACTTAATAGTTTGTTACTTCATCTCCAAACATACATACATACCATCATGCAATTTGCATATTCTGGGTAGGAAAAAGGATCTTCTTCCATACTATCCTATCTTGACATACATACCTACATATTTTGTATAGAAAACAAAATATCTGAAAATATTCAATAATTTGTATCTATGGGTTTATAGTTTGGTACATATTCTTCAACTATACATACTATCGCTATCGACAGTTGGATCTCATGTGTTACATGCAACTAGTATATAAAAATCTCGTGTCACGTGTCACGATGTTCGTACACGCTAATCTCTGAAAGGGCCCAACCGATTTCGATGAAATTTAAAAATTTGCAAGGTTGGTTCCGGATTGAAAGATAGCATAGTTTTAGACCATTAAGCCGGTTGCAGACCAAAAGCTAAGCTATGTTTAGGTTAGCTCGCATAGCTGAGGTCATTTTTCAAACAAGTGTACAGACCGCAAACTATGTGAGCTAGAATGAAAAATGACCTCAGCTATGCGAGCTAAGCTAAATTAACTTAGCTTTTGGTCTGCAGCCGGCTTATATGTAGGTGGAGCGCTGTTATCGAGATATTTTTAATTTTTCGACCAATTTTTTTTTTATTTCTCATCTAAAAAAAATCTAACTACGAATTTTGATTTCCCTACGCCCCCCAAGATTTTTTTATGTGAACAAAGGGTCTCTAAAATGTAGACAAAAAATGATAAAATAATAAAATGAGGTCTGTGGCAGGACAACGTCTGCCCGGGCTCACTAGCATCTAAAATATATAATTCACTAGCTGAAAATATTTCGAGTTTTCTCTCGCTCAAACTGTTTTCAACCGTGGTAAATTACACTGCATCAGACATTTACGATAGTTTTAATAAAATTTAACATATGATTATATAGAAATCTATAATTAAATAAGAGACTCCTATTTAAAACAACTGCCTTTAATTAAATTAAATGTTTCTATAAAATGATACTGCGCATATTTTTTTTATAATGTTTAAGTACAGTCAGAAAAAAATTAAGCGGAAAATATAAATAAATACTACAAAGTTAACTAATAATAATAAGTCATAATTTATCTATGTGTTTGGGGGTCATAGGTTTATTTGGTTTCTCCAAGTCAATTAGTTAAAATGACAATAACATTTTTATAAAGTCACGATTTACAAATATAAAAGACAGGAAATATGTTATAAAATGATGTAATTTATTAACACAGAAAAAAAATCGTGGAAAGCAATATTGCTTTAAGATAAAAATATGAAGTAGGTATTGTATCAACGTATATGGAAATAAATCATTATGGAGCCAAACTGTCGAAAGTAAAATCCTATACTATGGTAAACACGTATATTCGAAGTATAGATATTATTTTTACATTAATTTATTTATTTATAATACACATTTTTTCCTTATTTCTAGTAAAAAAAAAATTAATACATAATTTATTCAAAATACATTAAATTACATAATAGCTATGAATGAAAATATTAATTAAATGAATTGTCTGGCAAAAAACTAGTTTACGACATCTGATAAGTAATCGATGCACTTGTGGTTTAAGAAAACTGATACACTCATAGTAAACTAGATTATACATGGTTATTTTGTATTTTAGTAAGGTAGCAAAATTGCAGTAGGTAAATAAATGAGACATGAATAGAGCGTCGACATTTTCAATTTAAATACTTATTTGTATATCATTTTTTTTTATTATCTCAATAGACGAAGTTGGAATATTAAGGAAGAACCGGGAAACCAAGGCACCTAGAGGGCTTACGACCTGTAATCGACATATGTTACGTGATTACTTATGCGCTTGCGCAACATTCAGCTATTATGACATTATATTGAGTTCCCTATCAATCCAAGTTCTATATATTTTAATCATAGACATTGTTGCTCTTGAAAATAAGTTATTTTTACCATTGCCATCTATAAAATGACCAAAAAAACTTTTCGTAACGCACTCTATTGAGAAATTGGTTCGTGAACAATGACAGCCACGACTAATCGAATTATTGGTATGTTAAAATTCAATGTTTTAACTAGCCTTTAGCTTCCTATTATTGTGTCTTCTATTTTTGTTGATGTACCTACATATTTTTTTAATAATATAATTATAGTTATTTCATGCACTACATTATCAGTTGGAAAAGTCTTCAGAAAATTTTTGAAGAACATTAAATCATGTTTGATTTATACCGGTATAAATATAAATTTTAAGATGCTTTTTGGTCAATTTTGTCGAGTTACCAAATTGTTGGCGAAATTTCGCAAAATTAATTTCACCAAATTTTTTGTCTGTCAGAACGCTTAAAGTTATTTTTTAGTATCATCTTTAACTATTGAATGCAAGATATCATTTTGTAAGTATCATATTTTTACAAACAAAATAAATTACAGATTCTTAAACTTTGGAACAAAAAAAATATGAACGCTCTCAATGCAACTGTATTAAATAAATTTGTTTCCTTTGTGTTGGCGACAGTGATTACTGAAGTATAAAAGTAAAGATAGATAAAAAAGACCATTGTTTGGTGCAAGTAATTGGCCGACTTCCATCTCTCTGCAAAGGCAGTGAAAATTGTAGGTAAAAATTTATACAATAATTGTCGATATTTCATAATTGATAAGGTGTGACTACCGCACGTATGGCTTCATAGCGCAGCATAATTTACTGACGACAGAATTTATCACCCAAATCGAAGGAGACAGATTGTGCGGGTGTCATACGATTTGTGATTAATGATCCATCTTGTATGGAAAATACACACACATAGAAATGAATTCACTTTTTGAATACTTATTGCCTACCGGTTGGTTCTTTACAAACTTTGTAGTATTCCTATACTTACAAAAATATCGAGTGCCTACCTAAATTTAAATAGTAATTACGAGTGAACGAGCTGGTTGTAACCAAAAAATATTCACTACTTTCTTACTGTCTAGTTCATATACACAAGTAATAAGAACAAGTTTATTTATAAATTGCAAGTGAAATAGTGGGTGTTGCTCAATACAACACTCCCCACTGCACTTCAAAAATGGACAATTCCTAACACATTTTTATTAAGCTTGTTTTCTATTGCTAGCATTCTTAAATAAAAACCAAGAAAATATATCCGTGGAATTCCACGTAAATTAAACGAGGTGTTGATTTTAACACTTTCTTGACAGAATTATGTAAGCATTATGAAAATAAATATGTTTCATAAAAAATGGGCAAAATATTTATTTATTTATTTTATTTATTTACTCTCAGAAAGCTACAGCTGTTAATTATATCATTTACAATTCAGTTTTTAAATTTTAACATAGCCAAAAATGCTTTCTTCTATTTACATTTGTGAATGTACAATGTTTGGTTACATACTTAGTTATGGAAAAAAAATTATACAAGTAATATCAATTTAAAAAAAAGAGAGAAAAGATACATAAAAAATAATAATAATATAAAAGTACAGTAATATAAGAAAAAAAACAATTAGGTACATAATATGTTTTAGGATGACAAGGAGGGTTCATTAGTGATTGAGGAGTGAATTGTTGGATTGTGTGTTAGGGTTTAAGAACATCTTTATCTGTCTTTGATAATGCTGTAATGTGTCGTGAAAAATGTCCGTGTGTTTGAAATGTGTATTGTAATCTCGCTGAATAGGCGTGATGACAGTAAGAAAAAATCATAAAAATTATGATTTTATAAAATAAAATATGTTATAAAGATTTGAAAAAATATATATATTTTCATTTTAAAAGAGCGATTAATATTATTAAAATAAAAATACAAAATATGTTAGTCCGCCATTTTATGTGAAACACCAATCAGAGCGCATGACGTCACCATATTGCTACTGTCATATTGTGTTGTTCGAAATGGCTATTTTTTCATAACAAGCTATATGGAATATGCTGCTTATTTTTAACATGCTATTTTTATTTATTGATTTATTTGGGACAATAAACCAAATAATATCGCTATCCGCTCTATTGAATCGTTGACGCATCTGTTATAACACGCACCGAGTATTGTAACGTGGTGGAGAATATTTAACGTTTCAGAAATAAATAACTTGGTGGCTTTCATTGCTTGATTATAAAATAAAATTATGTTATTATATTGTTTCTTTGATTTTGTTATGTACAGTAATGATGATGTTTGTGGGAGTTGTACAGTGTTATATGAGGTTGAAATAGAAATACACAATGTATGTATTATGATGAATCTAGTAGATCAGAATATAATAAGATATACATATGGGATAAATGTTATGATTCATATACATATAATGATTAATATATATATATATATATATGGTTGGACAATTTATATAGCGCCGTTTTCGTGAAAACTCACCTCAAGGGCGCTTTGTAGCTATTAGTTTTTCATGTTAGTAAAAGCGTAGTAGTTTTTCATGTTAGTAAAAAAAAATATATTTAAAAAAATATAATGTAATGTAATAGGTGTGATGACTGTAAGAAAAAAATCATTGAAATTATGAATTTAAAAAATAAAATAGGTTATAAAGATTTAAAAAATGTACTTATTTTCATTTTAAAGGAGTGAATAATAATAATATTATAAATATAAAACTACAAAATGTGTTAGTCCGTCATTTTATGAGAAAAAACAATCAGAGCGCACGACGTCATAGTATGGTCGCGTCAATTCTTCTGATAGTCTTCAATACAATATACGCATTAATTGTCGGTCTGGACTATGTTTATTTTGGTGTTATCGATATATTAATATTTTAATTAGATACTTAAAACTAAAACAAATCAAATATAAATGGAACAAGGATTCATCAAAGCAAATAGTTTCAATTTACCTAGATACTCGCCTACCTATCGGGGGACACTATGGGCCGGTATTACAGTGTCAGTTTAAGAGCTAAACTCAAGTTTTACAAAAATATAGCGTATTACAGTGTCCGTTTAGACCTAATCTTCCCTCAAATACGTCACTAAAACGACAAATATTTAACTCAACGTTTCTGGCAGATTAAGTACTTGACTGTGAGTCAACTGTCATTTGCTAGGCAACTCGTGTAGTTTCAGTTTCTATCACTAGAGGCGTTAGGCAACGTGTGTAGATTCAGTGTTGTATCACTAAAGGCGTTAGTTATATCGAAGGTGGCGCCACACAACAAAACAAACTGACAGCCGTATTGAAACGAACACGGGCATTTAAAAGCATTATTTTGGTGAAAAAAATTAAATTTACCATGTTGGATAATAAAACAATGGTATTTAAAGTCGTAGCGTACCGTTTTGTATTTCGTATTATTTGAGGTTATTTAAATTTGACAGATAATAACCACAGAAAAAGTGAAATATGTCTATAATTGAAGATTTAGTAACTGACATGTCATATTGCACTGTAATACGGAAATGGATTCAATCTCCCATTAACATTAATCTTGAGTTTGGCAAACTCAATGAGTTGAGGGCCGACTGTAATATCGGGCCTATGTTAATTGTATTTTGTATGTAACTTAGTTTTTATTGAATAAATAAATAAATAATGAACGCTCGCAACGTATGGTAAACTAATTTAGTTTTAGTATTCTACAATTTTGTCACGCGATGGTGAGCTGACGAACGTTCGACATGTTATGATGCTGGTCACTGCCAAACTAAACTAGCAAGCTATATTTTTTTCATGCAATGAAGGGATTTGCGAAACGACGGTGATTACGCGAAGCATGCGTTTTAAAACATCGTTACAATTTTAGCAGCATACGAATTATTACATAGCGCTCGTTATTTGTATTGTGTTCATAACAAGCTATATTTATCTGCTATCGTTATTTTTAGCAATAGCAGCCATATTAGTTATTTTTCTGCCTGTCTTAACTACTCTTAACTAGAATGGAACTTTTGATGGTCGGATATTTCTTTGCGTCGAACAAAGACTTTTGTTCATCAGAATTTCGAAACGTAAAAACTTAATAATAAGTACATATAAGTACTTTATTTATCTGTAATTTAAATACAACTTACATCTCGAAAATCGATAAAATATGCTCCTTCTTCTCTCTACATTATGTGTTCATAAGCTAAAAACATACGCGGGAAACGTATGATGGCCTATTTTGACGTTTGGACATTAATGAAGTTCTTTATATGCTTATTGCCATACTTATTGCCTAAATAATGGTAAATATTATATTATTGAGAGCTAAAAGTGGGGGAACAAATACTGTACTTCATTGTAAACGCGTACTTAATAAAATACACTTGTGTCTCGCCGTGCGAAATTTAATCACTTATTTCTCTTTTTTTTCGCGTGAGACGAAAACATATACCTCAGTAGGTGTTTTTTTCGTCGTGTTTGTACATTTAGGGACCGCACAACACTTATGCACTTTTGAATTGATTATAAATACACAAATCGTCCTAGAATACATATATTACATATAGTAGTGATATGCAGTTTACAATATCGTGACGTCACCGTCAGGGTCGGCAGGCGCCATGATACTACAAGCGTTTTTTGGCGTAAATGTCAAATTTGATTTTAAAATGGCGATTTTTGCTACTAAACCTTTATTTTATGTAGAAATGTATATATATTTGAAAACAGTGAATGCGTAAAAACATCGTGAGATAGTTTTTCAAAATTAGTCATCATGCCCATTCTAAACAAAGGTGCAAAGTATCTGTAAATAGTGTGGCATACTGGTAAGTGAAATAAATTATGTGAGCGGGTATGTCTATTTGGTATATGGAGTGATATATTATTGAGTATGTCCGGCGAGTCAATCAAGTTATTGCAAATTTTGTAAAGTGATATTTGGTCAAAATAAAGTCTCCTGTTTTGTAATGTAGTCATATTGAAGTTTCTGGCAGAAGTATTATAATTAGTGTGTTCAACATAAAATGTGATTATAAAGAGATTGTGATAATTTTTATATATTTTTTTCTTCTTTTTTGTGCTTTATCGATTCTAATTGTCATCATTCATATATAAAACTATATATGTAGGACTTTTCATAAAATAAAAATTTTTTCATTTTTGATTATTATTAGAGATTGAAGAAAATATAATTATACCTAATTAAAAAAATATAGCATGCTAGAAAACAAAAAAAGAACTCACATTTATTAAATTTTGATTAACCGTGTTTTCAACTGTACAATAACCGAGTCGCATTAACCGAATACAGAAGTTTCCGTCGTTCTCAGTATTGTAAGCGATCAAAAATATTGTGATTAATAATTTAGAAGAGAAATAACACAGCTGATAACAATTTTCATTGAGATATACGTAAAATACATTAATGATTCCAATTAGAATCATCGGTTAAGAAAGGGTTAATTTTAGTCGGCCTTCGCTTATTTTCGTTTTAATATTGGATTTCATAAAAATCAAATCTACAGGCAATTATAAATGATACCTACATAACATAAATTATAAATGTATCAATTAAACGTTTCTTTAATTAATGTATCAATTAAACAAAGTTTGACGGTAAATATACTAATGCGTAACTATTTATTTGATATATTTAGACATTTGATATTAAACAAATTATAATTTGGGGTCACATGAATTGATGATAATAAATTCTTATAATGGTTAATAGATGTGAAAAATAGCTTCTCAATAGTCTCCGACCAACTAAATGGACATAAATTATTTTGATAATATTAGTATGTCAAAAATATCTGATTTGGCAAGGAAACGAAGCAGATTCATCCAAAAGAAAAATGATAAACTTATGTAAACGATATTTTTAATTGTAAAACGCATGTTATTATAATATTGATATTTGTAATTTTATTCTACATCTACGATGTAAATATTATTCAAAATACTCGAAGTGCGACACATTTGAAACACTCTTACTAAGGAGTAGCACAAATATTTTGGTATTTTTTTTTACCAGACACATTATTAAACAAAGATGACACTGGAAACAAAAAAAAACGTAAGAACGTTTAGTCAAATATCTTAAAAATACCGTGAAAAGTTACAGGATTTTTACTGTCGTAGACGTCAAGACTGATCAAAAAGTTTTAATATCCGAAACCATACCGTTCCATCTCATGTTTATTTTATCGAATAAATAAGACAGGTTCTAATAGATCGGGACTTTATATTTAATGTTTAATGACTTATAAAATATGCAGAAATAAAGTATAAAAAAATAATACCTAAAATGATTCGTCTAGGATGACAAAACACTTTCTAAAGAAATTTTTATATTACTTAACCCAACGTTCATGGGTCCATAATAAAAAAAAAACTGCAAATAATTGACGATATATAGTATGGTAAAATTTAAACAACCGTGAATGTTCATCTGTTTTTTTTTCATTTTTACTTTACATTCATTTTATAAAAGACTATTTATATGAAACATGTCCCATCAAAAACAAGGTATAGCATAAGTACATAGGTTTTGATCAAGGTTATTTAAAAATTATAATTGTTATCCAACTGTCGATTCGTTCATGAGAATTCAATTCTCTTAATGAATCGACATTATTAAGCCAAGATGCGTGTACGAAGGAACATTTTGTATGGTGTAGTGGACTTTTTGCATGGTAATAACACCAACTAGAGGCCTCGCAGCATATATGTTCCAATACATGGATTTACTCAGAATTCGGAGTAGAACATTTTATGTGAGTTTTGTGTGTCTGTGTGTGTGTGTCTGTCTGTCCCCCCTTATAAATTTTGATCCGCTCAATTTACAGATCCCAAAATTTCAAAATATATAAACCTACAAAACTTTTATACTCAGAATGGTGAATTTTTGTATCAGTCAGGGGTCATCAACTTTTGAATTTTTACTTTATTTTTCCATATATCTCAGAAACCATAAAAGCTAGAACGCTGAAAATTGGTATAAAGATAGACAAATACAAAATCTACATAGCCACTCTTTACAGGGTGAATTGCCTTAAACAAAAAAAAAAAAATACAAAATCTCAAATCAGTTTTTTTTTTAAATTCCAGGGTTTCTCAAACATTTTTTATTAAGAAAAATATTTTTTTTATGATAAATTTATGAGTTTAACTGCCTATATTTCCATTTTTTTTTAATATCGAAAAAAAGCCGAAACACCCCAACTAGATAATTTATTTTTATATAAAAAATATAAACATTGTATTAGCACATTTCCATTTTTTTTTAACAATTTTTATAAAAATTGAATTTGGTGACGACATTGCTTAGTAATAATAATAAATTTGGATAATTTATATAGCGCCGTTTTTGTGAATACCTCACCTCAAGGGCGCTGAAAAAATGATTACGTTGTATCATTTCGGCTCTGGTAAGATTTGCCAAAAAGGTGCGTTTTGAGTTTTTTCTGAACGAAGATATATTTTCGGTTTGTCTGAGGGTGTGTGGGAGCTTATTCCATGCATTTGGTCCTGCCACAGCAAATGCACGATCACCGAAATTAGTTGTGTGCACCCTGTTTATTTCAACTAATTTCCCAGCCATAGATGAAGAAGCAGAACGAAGTGATGATTGTCTGTCATTTATTGAAAGCGGAATGCACAGTTCGGAGAGGTAAGTAGGAGCCATACCACGAAGTGCTTTAAAGATTATGAGACAGAGCTTATATTCAATTCTTTCGGGGACTTTAAGCCAATGCAGATTGCGAAGATGGTGAGAGATGTGAGAAAATTTGGAGGCTCCAGTGATGAGTCTGGCTGCAGCATTGAAAACTGACTGAATTTTATTAATTTCTTTCTTTGGTAAATTCGCATATATACCGTTACAATAATCCAAACGGGAGACAACAAAGGCGCTTACCAAAGATTTCATGGCTTCAATTGGGATACTCCTTCGGATTGACTTTAAACGTCTTAGTTGAAAGAAAGCAGAAGAAGTAACTGTGTTAATTTGGTTTGAAAAGCTTAGATTTGAATCTATTTTGACTCCAAGAAGTTTAACACAGGATTTAGGAAGAATATCTGAATTTTCGAAAGTCAGTGGGGAAGTGTCTATTAAATGGCTTCGTTTGCGTGTTGCTGTCCAGAGTAGTTCTGCTTCATACAAATTGTATGGCAGTCGCCTATACACAATATGTAACTCAAACTCAAAACTCAAAACGCACCTTTTTGGCAAATCTTACCAGAGCCGAAATGATACAACGTAATCATTTTTTCAGCGCCCTTGGGGTGAGATATTCACAAAAACGGCGCTATATAAATTATCCAAATTTATTATTTTATTATTACCTATCTATTGGTTTAAGATTTAGGTTTTCACGTAAAATAAACAACACTGCTAATGATAAATATAACTTCATAATAAAGTACAAAAGTTCCGAGTATTTCAATAAGTACATAAAATTTTATTATTCCTTGATGCTATTTATAAAAGATAAAAAAAAATACCTCCCTTATAATTTGAGTTTGAAATTCGTACGGAAGATTTAAGTATTTAAAAAAGTTAAGTAGGCACCCAATTCAATTGAATTTGATAAAATCCTTAAAGATCTTAAACCGAGTCTACGGTGCTTAAATTTAATGGACGTCTAAAGGATATTAAGTTAGGATTTTTACTGAATGGTTGAAGGCTCAATTAGCCCCTCGAGTCACGAAAATCATAAAAAATGTCCGGAATTACTTTAACGCGAAATTTAAAACGTAGGTATATATGATTAATGCTATTCCGGAAATTAAACGATAGGCCAATAAGGTGTGAAGAAAAGTTAATTCAAATGAATGAATAATCACGCCAATATAAAACGAACAATACTCGGAGAATCTGGAAAATGAACCCCGACTGTTATAAAATGGGATTGTTCGTTTTATTCATACAAGTAGTACATTATATACATTATCAAAATGTTATAAATAACGGTAGCAAACGAATAAATGACCGCACAGTCGCCTGTAAATGGAACATAAATCTAAAATTAATACCACTTATAACAAAACATAGTAGCATAATATAATAAAGTAGACTATTACAATTCAAGGACTTAATTAGTTTAAAAATTAGTAATAGTAAACATAAATACGCAATACGTTGATATGAATCTAACGGAACAACCCTTGCACTTCCGCGAATCAAAATTATAAAACAATATGGTATCACAAATTTAATAACATTACACTTTTGTATGAATATTCATATTATGTAAGTAGAAGTAACAGTTACTTTATAATATAAATTAAGTATTAATTGTTAATCAACAACACAATAATATGGATCAAACTATGTCAGGAAATACGTCTAACTAAAATAAAATGGCAAAAAAATAGAAATGGAATAATTTTAAAACCTATTAGATGGAGATAAACAAAATATATCAGGCTTTTGATTTCAGGTGATGTTTTGAAGACAAATGTCTAAAATTGGTGAACAAGTGGTCAAAATAAAATCATTAACTGTTCTGTCTGGAACGTCCATACCAGGGGGGAAGTCTGGTCCAACCGGCGAAATCAAAACCCTCACGACTACCCATATCATGGATATAATTGTTATATGGAGTTCTATAAATTTCATAGAAATCCATATGATAATTATATTCATGATATGGGTAACCACCAGGGTTTTGATTTCGCCAGTTGGAATAGAATTGCCCCCCAGATTCACAATTTGAAAAAATCTTAAGTAATTTTTGGACACTTACAACATTAATTTCCATTGACAATATAATCATTAACATTAATTTCTATCATAATCAACTATAACACAATTCATAGAGTGGATGAAATTTATTTTTTAAGGGATATTAAAACGAGCAAACGATTTTGAGATGGTTTGGTCACATGGGGAGAATGAATGAGGAGCGCCTGACGAAGAAAATATACAGAGCGGAAAGGAATGGAATGAGAGGTCGGGGACGCCCAAGAAAGGGATGGAACGACCATGTGAACGATATTCTGAAAGACGGAAATGTTAGAAGTAAGAGCAACAGACGAACATGCATGAGACGATGCATGAATGTGGACGAGGCGAGAAATGCGTGCCAGGATAGAAAAATGTGGCGTTCGGTTCTCTCTGCTTACCCGGCAAGGGACATGGCGTGATGGTATGTATGTACTAAAACGAGTTGACTGTGGCCAACGCTAAACTCCTCACTAGCACGTCGTTCCACAACGTATTTGAATTTTGATTTTAATGAAATGAGTTTGTTTAATTGTTCTTGATTTAAATATTTTATTATGAAAACTGATCACTAGAGTCTGGGGTCACTTTGAAATACTTAAAAGTAAAAAAAAAATTGAAGCGCTATTCAAATACCAAAATTCAAATTTGCAAAATTTGAAAAGAATCAAATGAGTAGGTACTTTAGTCTATAATCGATTTGATAATCAATCTGCAATAAAAAAACAGTCTTAAAAATTGCGAATTTATACCTCCTCACTATATCCCCTTGGGTTAGGGAGGAGTAAAAACTTTATATGAGTATTCGTTAAAAATTTATTGACTACAATGATAACACAATGAAATAAAAATTAACCAAACTCGTCATCTCGCTTCAATTGGTTGGTAGCAATGCCTTCAGTTACAATCGTTAAATTTATTTATTATTGACCTACTTCCAATTCAAATTGACTTTTGGTAACTACGTATGTATATTAATTTCCTGTTAGGTTATTGTGTTCATCATTTGTGTATCACCACCAGTAGCTATTGTCAACTGTCCACAGCACTATAGACTATAGATATAGGTACATGAAGTAGAATATCTAGTCTGATCAGGTGTCGTTATTTTGGCACTGATCTATCTACCTATTGCGATATACTAAGCTATCGGTGATCATCTATATCGGTAAAGGTCATAAACCATTTGGAAACCAAAGAAAATATATCGGAAATGTATTATACAACGAGGCTATTTTTATTCCATTATCATAGTAAGCATTATTCGACACCAATGCAGAATTTGTTGACAGAAATACACTCATATTCATAATTGCTTTGAAAACATGCGAAAATTGTATAACGGCGATAAACGAATCGATTTTTGTGGCATGTGGCACAGCGATAATTCGTATCACTCCGTAACGTCGTTCTGGGTTCGGTTCCCATTAAAACAGGAGATTTTAAAAAATATTTCTAATGTTATTCTTGGTTTTCTGGAATAGACACTGTTTTATTGGAGGAATAAAACGCGATTCGGTGATTAAAATGACATGTTATTCCATCCGTATGTGTTTAAGACACAAAACCTCTTAAGATGATTTCTAAGCCACATCATTGTCAATTAGATCTACAAAATGTATCACGAAAACTTCTCACGAAATCTCTCTCTTCAGTATTTATTTATGATAAGAGGATTAGACAAACCATCGCAATAATACATAATTATATAGTTATACCAGTGGCGATAAATGAATAAATATATTTTTAATAAAGAAACAACCGTGTTTTAATAATAAAAAAATAAGTAGGGAAACCAACGGAGGGTGCATTTATGCATTGGCTGCCTAAGCTAGAAGGAATAAGACCGTGTCAGAAGTAGAATAATAATTAAGAATGAGGTACCTTCTCATGTTACGTAGGTACCTATACATTATGTATTTTGTAGAGGCACTGGAAGCTTTTAGAACTAAACAAAGCTAGGGGATTATATTTAGTCACTTTCGCTTTTGTAAAATTTTAGACAGTTATATCATTTTGAAGGTATTTCTCTATTGTGGTTTTGTGGTAAGTTATCATTGTATTTACTAAATATTAAACACCCGGTTTTTTACAGTAATTCCAAGTTTTCTACACGAAATTTATGTCAGAGGTGCATTGTAAATCAAGCATTAATTACAAAAAGTAAAAAAAAAACAGATAAAATAATTTAAGTAAGACGATAAAAGAAAAATAAAATTGTCCTCGGAAGGAAGTGAACATACGGTATAAGCGGATTAAGATACTGAAAGAAAAACGCCAGTGGAAGAAAATATATACAAAGTAAACATGAATTGCACAAAAAACCGGCGTCGGTGCCGAGAAAATGATGGCACGACTAGATGAATGATAAACCTGCACGAGGAAAAATTTTAAGTATGCAGATATACATATAAAAATTTAAATGATTATTAAAATTGAAAAATTAACATGTACCTAGTTACAAAAAAAAATAACCTATCCGTTTTCAACACAAAAAAGGACATGAGCATAAAATTAAAACATGCAACGATTTAATGTTGACTTACACGAAACAACGCGAGGTCTGAGGGTAAGAATCTGTTAGTGGTGTCATGGTCAATATTATGTAGGAGGTATAATAAGTAAAGTGAATTAACTATGTCTCGCGTGTTTTCTGATAGTGTAAAAACCTAGGACCATCTCACGTGAAAATGAAAAATATAATAAACAAGTACCTAATCAACGAGGTATGTACAATCACGCCAGAGGAACTTGATAAAAACTTAACAAGAACAAATCAAGCTTGATAACACGTGATAGCGTGTGTATGAAGGTAAATTATTTGATGTGACGACAATATGAAATCAATAACAATTTTTATTATAGGTACCTACTGATTCCACGAATAGGTGGTATCATATTATATGACACAGCGAGGAGTACTTTAAAATCGTCAATATATCCGAAGAATATCAAACGAATGGATTATCTGTTTTTCTCGTATCCAATCTTCATGTTATCTTCACAAAGTAGAAGTAAGTGGAATTTCTACACTTTTGAATATGGCTCACCTTCTTTCCCTTAAAAATTTCTATCGTGAATTATAAGATATAGATTCAATCGTGTAGAATCGTTAAAAATAATATTTTTCTGTAATGTGCCTTTTGATACTATGATTATGTGTGTTATGGATATGTTTTTTCTCATATTCCAACTGTCGATTCGTTCATGAGAATTCAATTCTCTTAATGAATCGACATTATTAAGCCAAGATGCGTGTACGAAGGAACATTTTGTATGGTGTAGTGGACTTTTTGCAAGCTAATAACACCAACTAGAGGCCTCGCAGCATATATGTTCTTATACATGGATTTACTCAGAATTCGGAGTAGAACATTTTATGCGAATTTTGTGTGTGTGTCTGTCTGTCCCCCCCCCTATAACTTTGATCCGCTCAATTTACAGAGCCCAAAACTTCAGAATATATAAACAGTTATAGGCTTACAAAACTTTTATACTCAGAATTGTGAATTTTTTTCAGTCAGGGGTTATCAACTATTGAAATTTTGGTTAATTTTTCCATATATCTCAGAAACCATAAAAGCTAGAACGCTGAAAATTGGTATAAACATAGACAAATACAAAATCTCAAATTTATTTTTTCAAAAAAATTCCGGGGTTTCTCAAACATTTTTCATTATAAATTTTTTTTTATGATAAATTTATGAGTTTAACTGCCTATATTTCCAATTTTTTTTAAAAATATCGAAAAAAGCCGAAACACCAACTAGACAATTTAATTTTCTATAAAAAATATTAACATTGTAAACACATCCCAAATTTTTTTTAACAATTTTTATAAAAATTGAATTTAGTGACGACATTGCTTCATACAATTTGTATGGCAGTCGCTTATACACAATATGTAAGAAGACTTAATAGTTTGATATGTACCTACTTAATATCCAAACATACATACAGAACCATCATGCTGTTTTCATATTCCGGGTAGGAAAAGAGGACTGACCTCCATACTGTCCTATCTTGATATACATACCAACATATGTTAAATTTTTCAATAATTTGGATTTATGGGTTTATAGTTTGATTCTTATTCTTTAACTATACCTACTATCGCTATCGACAGTTGGATCTCATGTGTTACATGCAACTAGTTTATGTTAAATCAATAATTAATATTATGGAAGCTGAAACAGTTTCGGAAATCTTAACCGCAAATCCAATAGGTACGCGTGGAAAAAAGCTATGAAATAAGCTTTAAATAGGGGCAGGGTAAGGCAATGTAGGCGGGTCAAATACAAAATTTGAAACTATTGTATGAGAATGTACGTCCTTAAAGATTACAATCGTGTGCGCCCGAGTTAGTAGTGTATTTGAATCGAGCGCTATATATTATAAGATACTTTGGTTTATTTGATTTTACAAAAAGTAAGAATATTGTGTGAAAACGTATCGAGCCTATGTTTAGATATATAAAATACATATCAGTTATTTATTAAAGATCTGAGAAAAAAGGTGTTATTAAAAATAATATTACGAAAAAAATACAAAAAATTAAAAAGTGTGTCGGGCCAATGTATAGACAAATAATCAGAGAATAATATTTTTGATGAAGACTAACTTTTAATAGTACGGCGTAATGAGCATCCAAAAATACCTTGGAGCTTGGAGAAGATATTAAAGGTAGCCTTAAAAAGTATACCATATTAAATATTGTTACTTCGTTGTAGTTTTTGTAGACAGAAATTACAAAATGAAATATTAAATCGTCAATTATTTAATCTAATCATACCTACAATTAAATAAAATGCATGCGATGTCTGTGTATGCAACACATTGGATTTAATACAAGAATAAAGGATTTTGACGATACATTTGATTATGCCGATGTTTACAAACTAGTATTTAATATGTACATAAGTGTATATAATATTTATGGCTACGCAATGATGTTTCGAAGACATGACCATAATATTAACTCCGCCAATTTAATCCGTAAAAGTGTTAGTCAAAAACACATGTAACATAAGTAATAGGTACCTACCTTATCTACGTTTAGTAACTACTAGCGGTGAATGTCTTCGCAAACTTCGTAATAAGGTTATAGTAGGTATATAATAATACTTCACGCTAGTGAAGTTATAAAGACTTACTTAATTGACAAAAATTATATCCATTTTCTCGGCCGTTTATAATATTCGTGACTCGATGCCATATTTTCGAGTTTAGATTTAAGATGATTGGATAATGGGGTATTTTAACACTACAGCAATAAAAATTACATCCGGAAAACTATAAGATACAAATTATATGTTTAGATGGTATATACTTAAAGTTCATTATCGATAGAAGCGACAAAAGAAAGTGTGAAAGTTTTGAAGTTTGTGAACTATGTAACTAGCCACAGTTGATTAATTTAATTATAAATATGCTGTGTGTACCGATCCTTTGAGGACATTATACAAAAACATAGGGCCTTATATACTATTTGCAACTTGTCTACAATCCGACATGGAAGAAGGAAGAACACATTAGTATAAACAATGAAGAATTAAAATGAATATTAATTATCGACGATGTTTTTATCCAACTGTCGATTTGTTCAGGAGAACTTTGTTCTCTTAACATATCGACAATGTATCAAGCCAGAATACGCGAGAATTGTATGGAGAGGTCTACTTTTTTCACGGCTTTTCCAACTTTGAAGTCAAAAAACACCAACTTAGAGGCTTCGCAGCATATATGTTCCATACACGGATTTACTTAGAATTCGGAGTAGAACATTTCGTGTGTCTGTGTGTGTGTGTGTCTGTGTGTGTGTCTGTGTGTGTGTGTATGTCTGTGTGTGTGTGTGTCCGTCCCCCCCTTATAACTTTTGATCCGCTCAATTTACAGAGCCTAAAATTTCAGAATATATAAACAGTTACAGGCCTACAAAACTTTTATACTCGGAATTTTGAATTTTTGTTTCAGTCAGGGGTTATCAACTTTTGAATTTTTATTTTATTTTTCCCTATATCTCAGAAACCATAAAAGCTAGAACGCTGAAAATTGGTATAAACATAGACAAATACAAAATCTCAAATTAGTTTTTTCAAAAAAATTCCAGGGTTTCTCAAACATTTTTTATTAAGAAACTGCCTATATTTCCATTTTTTTTTAAATATCGAAAAAAGCCGAAACACCCCAACTAGATAATTTAATTTTATATAAAAAATATTAACATTGTAGCAGTACATCTCAAATTTTTTTTAACAATTTTTATAAAAATTGAATTTAGTGACGACATCGCTTCATACAATTTGTATGGTAGTCACCTATACACAATATCAAAGAAGACTTAATAGTTTGATACTTCATCTCTAAACATACAATATACATATACCATCATGCTGTTTTCATATTCCGGGTAGGAAAAAAAGACTGACCTCCATACTATCCTATCTTGACTACCTAGGTACATGTGTTGTATAGAAAACTAAATATCATAAAATAATAAATAATTTGTATTTATGGGTTTGGTACTTATTCTTCAACTATACATACTATCGCTGTCGACAGTTGGATCCCATGTGTTACATGCAACTAGTTTTATATAATTCCATAATAAATGATGTATATAATTCAAAGTAAACCACTTTTTGATACTAAATGAATTTTATAACGTGCGATAGGCCCATTTCGTCTTGTTAGGGCATTTACTAGCCTATGACTATTTTGACAAATTTTACTTATATTTATGGATAAATTATGTAGGAGGAGCTTACAGGTTCTTGTGATTGGTCATTTAAAACTATTGATATTATACAATGGATAGATATTATTCCATAAACAAAAATATGCCATATATTCTTTGATTTGATTCTGCCGCAAACCTTTTTAATTGTTTCAGAAACACCCATCATACTACTCCACCAAGAATAACTACATATCAACAATAGTTTAAGAAATAATCCCTCATATTGTAAGCACTTAATGCATTTCACTGTCCATTAGGGCACAATACCGTGTACTGTTACACAAAAAAAACAGCCATTACAATAAATCAATTCATTATATTCAATTTCACTAATTATCTAAATAGGGATTGGTCAATAAATAGTCTCAACCAACCAGAGTAAAGTAAATTTTATTAATTTTTGCATTGTATAATATCAATAGTTTGGTTGCATTGTATAGTATCAATAGTTGGGATCGGTCAATAAATAAATAGTCTCTACCAACCAGAGTAAAGTAAATTCTAATAATATTTGCAAAGTGGTTTACTTTTAATTATAGACATAATTTATAATGAAAATGAAATATCAAGTAGATTTAATGTGAGAAAGAAAAAATATATGACTGGAAAGTAATATACAAACATAAACAAGAATGAATAGATATACAAAAGGTGGGAGAAGTGACTAATTGACTAGCCAATTAATAGAGCTCTGGATGCAAACAAGACAGTTGATTTGACAATATCTATATGTATCCAAATATCTGCTTTTATCGTAAAATCACGAAAATGTGAAAATTGATACAGTATTACTCTACAGATTTGAATTACTACGACCGAACGTTTTCATCGAGACAACTCGAAATCATCAAGGTATAATAATTAAATTCCCGACCAATTAAATCTCTGGATCTTTTAGAATTTAAGTATTTCCGACGACAGTATAGCTTGATTCATTTGATATTTAGATAGAAATTGAAAAAATTTGAATTTCATAGAAACTTAGTGTAATTGTTTAAGTACTATTTATCCCGTTTCACAATAGATTATGTACCTATATTCCTTATTTGAATTTGTTTGCTGTATAAAACAACTGCGTTTCGCATTGTGCATTTGACACTGGCAGTATAAACTGGCAGACTTACGTGAAATATTTTACTATTTTTCGTTTCGTTTTATCGTGAAGAAAACTTTGATAAATATGATTTATTTTCAACTTGTTAATATATAAAATTATGAAATATGCACTTAATTGCTTGAATTAAATCATCGTTAGTGTTCCTACACATTGCGTATAAAATAAATATATAAAATAAATATCGCGAAAAATGTATAAAATTATGCTATCAACACATTTTTTAGGATATTAAAATCTCACACTAATTAATTTTGCTCATACATAAACAAAAGTGGAAACCGAAGATCTCAGATAATGTACATAGTTAGTTATTAGGGATAGGCCAACTTGGTATAAAATACAATTATTATAACTTATAAATATTTATAAAAGTAAATGAAACTATGTTTTACCGTCTACATCCTCGGGGTTATCGGACCACAAATATAATCAAAGTGTATGAAGATAGCAGGTACTTACCTGGAACAAAAATAAAATTATTATTATTATACAACATAGTAATTATATTTTACTTACAAAACATGTTGATAATTTCAATAAACTTTTTGTTTAATTTTATGAGCTATTTATTTCAATTTTATGAACTATTTATACAAATATATTTTGCCACATATTTCTATCATGACACACATTCATCGCCTCGTCAACATTCATACATCGTCTCATACAAGTTCGTCTGTTGCTCACGCTTCTAGCATTTTCGTCTTTCATAATATGAATGGTCGTGCCAATAACCCTTTCTTGGGCGGCCCCGACCTCATTCCAGTCCTGTCCGCAGTGTATATTTTCTACGTCAGGCGTTCCTCATTCATTCTCCCCATGTGACCAAACCAACTCAATGTGTTCACTTTCATTCTATTAAAGACATATTTCTTTATCTTACATTCTTTGCTTATGTCCTCATTTCTGACCCTGTCATACGTCGTTCTATTACAGATTCTTCTTAGCGATCTCATTTCAACTGCATTTATTCTGCATTCTTGCGAACTTTGATGTCCAGGTTTCACTTGCATACGTCAAGTTGGCACAGCGATAATGAATGGTAACTTAGACTTCCTTTAATATGTTGCGATCATTCATGTGGTCTAAGTGCTCCATTCACTCTGATTCCTGCCATAACTCTTCTTTCGATATCCTTATCAGGCCGCCCAATCCGTTGAAATATGCTTCCCAGATAGACATCATATAGGTCGACTTGCTCGAGCAATTCCTTCTCTAATTTAATTTGACACTGTTCTGCTTCAACTCTTTTCAGCTTTTGATTTTCTGTCATTCATCCTCAGTCCGTTCTTTATGCATCCTTCGTATACCTATTCACCATTCTTCCAAGATACTGTAACTCTTCCATACTTTCTGCTAATATAACTTTATCGTCTGCATACATCAATTCACGTATAATTACAGTACTCAATTTCAGACCCTTGCTTTCATCCTTAAGGGCTCTTATGCAGAAACCAATGAATATATTGAAGAGCCATGGAGACAGCACGTACCTATTCTGAACGCCATTATTTATAGAGAACCACGCTGTTACTGTGTCGTTGTCGTTTAATATAATGACGTGATTGCGCGTATCAGCTTGCTCTTCACTCCCACAAATAATACATCCCACAATTTTTCTTTAACAACTCTATCATATCTTATTCTGTGTCTATAAAGGCATAGAATTTTTTCTGGATTTTATCCAGAACCTTTTCTGTGACCATACCTAGGTGGAGAAAAAATTGGTCCAAATTTCATCTAAAATCTTTCAGTCGTTTTCGCGTGATTGGTAAGTAAAAAACATCTCAACATCCAAAGATTCGAATTTATATTATAGTGATTTTCTTTAAATATGGTTTAAACAATTTAAATGACAATTTTCCTTAAAAAGGTGATATGATTATCACCAAAGAAAATGCACATACAAAAATATGAAATACAGGTTACAGGTACAAATACAGGTTGAAATGAGGTCACTAAGACGAATGTGTGGTAAAACGATGTATGATAGAATAAGAAATGAGGATATTAGACGAGAATGTATGATTGAAAGAAATATCGTAAGTAAGATGAAAATAAATGCCCTAAGGTGGTTCGGCCACATAGAAAGAATGAGTGATGACCGTCTGACAAAAAAAGTATACAAGGCTGATAAAAGAGGAATGAAAAGTAGAGGTCGGCCAAGAAAGAGTTGGCACGATCACATAAATGGGATTTTGAAAGATGGAGATGTTAGAAGTAAGAATAATAGAAGAGCGTGTATGAGACGATGTATGGACGTGAATGAAGCGAGGAATGTATGTCAAGAGAGAGGAGTCTGGCGTTCGGTTCTCTCTGCCTACCCCAAATAGGGAAATGGCGTGATGGTATGGTACTGTTACAGCAACGGCGTCGGCTTTCCGACGATCCACTGCGCGCGCTCCATCCGCTGCCTATCAGTGGACGCACTTCTATGAATTCCTATACAAAGAATCCCAAAATCCGTCTGATGCACTCCGTCCGCTGCCAATCAGTGGACGCACTTGTATGAATTCCTATACAAAGAATCCTAAAATCCGTCTGATGCGCTCCGTCCGCTGCCAATCAGTGGACGCATTTGTATGAATTCCTATACAAAGAATCCTAAAATCCGTCTGATGCGTTCCGTCCGCTGCGCCTGTATTGACGCTAGCCTTACATCCTCTGCCGCCCACAAACACAAGGAGCGTTTGACGGACATCCTATATCTAGCTTTCTGTATCCTTTCGTACTCTTTGATCCAGAATCCTTGTATACATTTTACCAACTGAGCTTAACAAACTGTTCACATTTCATATTGAATTAAATATGGTATAAACTTTATAAAAAAAAAAATACGCTTAAATTTTGCGAAATCATGACTCTCCCCTATTCCATAGTGTGGAGAGTAATAATAATAAACTGTTTTTTCTAGTATATAATTTTTCTTCCGATAGTATATTTTTATGATAAGATAGACAAACTTTTAATGCAGTATGGTGTAGAATGCTTATGTTGTATGAAATATTTTAAAAAAAGCAGATAAATTTTGATTTAAAGAACGCGAGAGCATTTTCAAAATTTTGACACGTGATATCATATGAAGATTTTTTTGTTATTTATGGAAAGCTAATCAGTTCTATGTTCAAGCTCTTTACATTATAACATGAAATCAAATTACTGAACGTTTCCATACATAGAAATTTATCTAATTACATTTTTATTCATACTAAATGTTACTATCAGGAATGTAAATTTTCTTCCGATAGTATATTTTTATGTTAAGATAAACAAACTATTAATGCAGTATAGTGAAGAATGCTTATGTTGTATGAAATATTTTAAAAAAAGCAGATAAATTTTGTTTTAAAGAACGCGAAGGCATTTTCAAAATTTTGACACGTGATATTATATGAAGATTTTTTTTTGATTTATGGAAAGCTAATCAGTTCTATGTTCAAGTTCTTTACATTATAACATGAAATCAAATTACTGAACGTTTCCATACATAGAAATTTATCTATTTACATTTTTATTCATACTAAATGTTACTATCAGGAATATAAATTTTCTTCCGATAGTATATTTTTATGATAAGATAGACAAACTTTTAATGCAGTATGGTGTAGAATGCTTATGTTGTATGAAATATTTTAAAAAAAGCAGATAAATTTTGTTTTAAAGAACGCAAGAGCATTTTCCAAATTTTGACAGATGATATCATATGAAGTTTTTTTTTGTTATTTATGGAAAGCTAATCAGTTCTATGTTCAAGCTCTTTACATTATAACATGATATCAAATTACTGAACTTTTCCATACATAGAAATTTATCTAATTACATTTTTATTCATACTAAATGTTACTATCAGGAATATAAATTTTCTTCCGATAGTATATTTTTATGTTAAGATAGACAAACTATTAATGCAGTATAGGGAAGAATGCTTATGTTGTATGAAATATTTTAAAAAAAGCAGATAAATTTTGTTCTAAAGAACGCGAGAGCATTTTCCAAATTTTGACAGGTGATATCATATGAAGATTTTTTTTGTTATTTATGGAAAGCTAATCAGTTCTATGTTCAAGCTCTTTACATTATAACATGAAATCAAATTACTGAACTTTTCCATACATAGAAATTTATCTAATTACATTTTTATTCATACTAAATGTTACCATCAGGAATGTAAATTTTCTTCCGATAGTATATTTTTATGTTAAGATAAACAAACTATTAATGCAGTATAGTGAAGAATGCTTATGTTGTATGAAATATTTAAAAAAAAGCAGATAAATTTTGTTCTAAAGAACGCGAGAGCATTTTCCAAATTTTGACAGGTGATATCATATGAAGATTTTTTTTGTTATTTATGGAAAGCTAATCAGTTCTATGTTCAAGCTCTTTACATTATAACATGAAATCAAATTACTGAACTTTTCCATACATAGAAATTTATCTAATTACATTTTTATTCATACTAAATGTTACTATCAGGAATGTAAATTTTCTTCCGATAGTATATTTTTATGTTAAGATAAACAAACTATTAATGCAGTATAGTGAAGAATGCTTATGTTGTATGAAATATTTTAAAAAAAGCAGATAAATTTTGTTCTAAAGAACGCGAGAGCATTTTCCAAATTTTGACAGGTGATATCATATGAAGATTTTTTTTGTTATTTATGGAAAGCTAATCAGTTCTATGTTCAAGCTCTTTACATTATAACATGAAATCAAATTACAGAACTTTTCCATACATAGAAATTTATCTAATTACATTTTTATTCATACTAAATGTTACTATCAGGAATGTAAATTTTCTTCCGATAGTATATTTTTATGTTAAGATAAACAAACTATTAATGCAGTATAGTGAAGAATGCTTATGTTGTATGAAATATTTTAAAAAAAGCAGATAAATTTTGTTCTAAAGAACGCGAGAGCATTTTCCAAATTTTGACAGGTGATATCATATGAAGATTTTTTTTGTTGTTTATGGAAAGCTAATCAGTTCTATGTTCAAGCTTTTTACATTATAACATGAAATCAAATTACTGAACTTTTCCATACATAGAAATTTATCTAATTACATTTTTATTCATACTAAATGTTACTATCAAGAATGTAAATTTTCTTCCGATAGTATATTTTTATGTTAAGATAAACAAACTATTAATGCAGTATAGTGAAAAATGCTTATGTTGTATGAAATATTTTAAAAAAAGCAGATAAATTTTGTTCTAAAGAACGCGAGAGCATTTTCCAAATTTTGACAGGTGATATCATATGAAGATTTTTTTTGTTATTTATGGAAAGCTAATCAGTTCTATGTTCAAGCTCTTTACATTATAACATGATTTCAAATTACTGAACTTTTCCATACATAGAAATTTATCTAATTACATTTTTATTCATACTAAATGTTACTATCAGGAATATAAATTTTCTTCCGATAGTATATTTTTATGTTAAGATAGACAAACTATTAATGCAGTATAGGGAAGAATGCTTATGTTGTATGAAATATTTTAAAAAAAGCAGATAAATTTTGTTCTAAAGAATGCGAGAGCATTTTCCAAATTTTGACAGGTGATATCATATGAAGATTTTTTTTGTTATTTATGGAAAGCTAATCAGTTCTATGTTCAAGCTCTTTACATTATAACATGAAATCAAATTACTGAACTTTTCCATACATAGAAATTTATCTAATTACATTTTTATTCATACTAAATGTTACTATCAGGAATGTAAATTTTCTTCCGATAGTATATTTTTATGTTAAGATAAACAAACTATTAATGCAGTATAGTGAAGAATGCTTATGTTGTATGAAATATTTTAAAAAAAGCAGATAAATTTTGTTCTAAAGAACGCGAGAGCATTTTCCAAATTTTGACAGGTGATATCATATGAAGATTTTTTTTGTTATTTATGGAAAGCTAATCAGTTCTATGTTCAAGCTCTTTACATTATAACATGAAATCAAATTACTGAACTTTTCCATACATAGAAATTTATCTAATTACATTTTTATTCATACTAAATGTTACTATCAGGAATGTAAATTTTCTTCCGATAGTATATTTTTATGTTAAGATAAACAAACTATTAATGCAGTATAGTGAAGAATGCTTATGTTGTATGAAATATTCTAAAAAAAGCAGATAAATTTTGTTCTAAAGAACGCGAGAGCATTTTCCAAATTTTGACAGGTGATATCATATGAAGATTTTTTTTGTTATTTATGGAAAGCTAATCAGTTCTATGTTCAAGCTCTTTACATTATAACATGAAATCAAATTACTGAACTTTTCCATACATAGAAATTTATCTAATTACATTTTTATTCATACTAAATGTTACTATCAGGAATGTAAATTTTCTTCCGATAGTATATTTTTATGTTAAGATAAACAAACTATTAATGCAGTATACTGAAGAATGCTTATGTTGTATGAAATATTTAAAAAAAAGCAGATAAATTTTGTTCTAAAGAACGCGAGAGCATTTTCCAAATTTTGACAGGTGATATCATATGAAGATTTTTTTTGTTGTTTATGGAAAGCTAATCAGTTCTATGTTCAAGCTTTTTACATTATAACATGAAATCAAATTACTGAACTTTTCCATACATAGAAATTTATCTAATTACATTTTTATTCATACTAAACGTTACTATCAGGAATATAAATTTTCTTCCGATAGTATATTTTTATGTTAAGATAAACAAACTATTAATGCAGTATAGTGAAGAATGCTTATGTTGTATGAAATATTTAAAAAAAAGCAGATAAATTTTGTTCTAAAGAACGCGAGAGCATTTTCCAAATTTTGACAGGTGATATCATATGAAGATTTTTTTTGTTATTTATGGAAAGCTAATCAGTTCTATGTTCAAGCTCTTTACATTATAACATGAAATCAAATTACTGAACTTTTCCATACATAGAAATTTATCTAATTACATTTTTATTCATACTAAATGTTACTATCAGGAATATAAATTTTCTTCCGATAGTATATTTTTATGTTAAGATAAACAAACTATTAATGCAGTATAGTGAAGAATGCTTATGTTGTATGAAATATTCTAAAAAAAGCAGATAAATTTTGTTCTAAAGAACGCGAGAGCATTTTCCAAATTTTGACAGGTGATATCATATGAAGATTTTTTTTGTTATTTATGGAAAGCTAATCAGTTCTATGTTCAAGCTCTTTACATTATAACATGAAATCAAATTACTGAACTTTTCCATACATAGAAATTTATCTAATTACATTTTTATTCATACTAAATGTTACTATCAGGAACGTAAATTTTCTTCCGATAGTATATTTTTATGTTAAGATAAACAAACTATTAATGCAGTATAGTGAAGAATGCTTATGTTGTATGAAATATTTTAAAAAAAGCAGATAAATTTTGTTCTAAAGAACGCGAGAGCATTTTCCAAATTTTGACAGGTGATATCATATGAAGATTTTTTTTGTTATTTATGGAAAGCTAATCAGTTCTATGTTCAAGCTCTTTACATTATAACATGAAATCAAATTACTGAACTTTTCCATACATAGAAATTTATCTAATTACATTTTTATTCATACTAAATGTTACTAACAGGAATATAAATTTTCTTCCGATAGTATATTTTTATGTTAAGATAGACAAACTATTAATGCAGTATAGTGAAGACTGCTTATGTTGTATGAAATATTTTAAAAAAAGCAGATAAATTTTGTTTCAAAGAGCGTTAGAGCATTTTGACAATGTTGACACGTGATATCATATGAAGAAATTTTATGATATCTATGAAAAGCTAATCAGTTCTAAGTTCAAGCTATTAATATTCTTATATCAATATGAAATCAATGAACTGAACATTGCCAAATATAAAAAAATTCTCTTGTTACATATAAGTTTCATACAAATATCCATTAAATAAAATATAATTTTTGAAACCGTTGAATATTTTTCTTTTAACATTGACCAACTTTGAATACAATTTTATGAAGATTCTTGGTGTTGTATAAATAGTTGAAACCAAATTAAAATATCTCTAATTTCCAGGTCGTGAGAGCATTTTTTCAGTTTTAATAGATGAAATCATAAAGAAACATTGGGAAAAAATGAACCGTTGTCTATGGAAAACTAATCAGCTCTAAGTTTATGGACTTAACACATGTGATATCAATATGAAGTCAATCGGACTTATAGTTTGGGCTGCAGAGAGGACACAAAAAAAAAACAACGTAAATGATGAATTCATAGAGAAGAAATCAAAAGTTGTCTATGGAAAACTAATCAGCTCTAGGTCTTTGCACTTTACACATATGATGTTAATATGAAGTCGATCAGACTTATAGTTTGGGCTGTAGAGAGGACACAAAAAAGATAAATGCTACGGCGTACGGCGTACAGCGTATACGCCATACACACAAACACATCACGACGAAACTCATAGTGTGCATTCTCTACATGATACCCATTGAGAAATTGATGTAAAAAAAATACGCTTAAATTTTGCGAAATCATGACTCTCCCCTATTCCATAGTGTGGAGAGTAATAAACTAAAAAAGTATTCAATCAAAACACATGCAAGTAATTTAAAAACAGACATACAATAATTTCATGCATAATATATTGATAATTATATTAAATTTATTTTAATATATTACATTTTATTATTTTTTTTAATATATTACAATTATACAATATCTCAAAAAAAATTCATGCATATACCTATTGATAATTTTACTAAATTAAATTTCATTATTTAATAGCAATTATACAATATCAAAAAGTAATTACGTTGTTACTAGTATGTGATTTATTTTTTTAGTAAATACTATTTATATTTTTGTGTTAATAGTTCACATTTTGAAGATTTTTATATAGCATTTTAAGATCTAAGATTTCAAATTATAGCCGTTCAAAATTGAGTAAGAATCTTAAAAATTATAAAGGATAGGTATTCAAAATTTCTCCAGATTTCCATTCATTTTAAAAAAACTGATAAACCACACCTACCTACCTAAATTTACGAACTCCAGAATTGAATGCCATGAATTTATTTCACAACCCGGAAGGCATTTGTTAAGTATTAATGTTGGAGACCTACCGAAGTGTAAAAATTTGAATTGGGAGAAAAGGCAATGTAACAATGACTCGTGACATTATCATTTTCGAAATGAAATGAATTGAGGTTTGTGCCTAATATAATTTTCTAGAGCTTCTAAATCTCCTTTGTGTTTTAAAATATATATAAGGATACAATGGCGGATTTATTATCCAATTACATTTATTTCATATCTCCGTTCTTAATTTTATCCAACATAAGCCCTAATCTAATACATATTCAATCACACGACTGCGATGGATTTATTAATATTTAGAACATTCTTCAGCCTATTATTTGTTACGCATCATACCAGGCTGTAAGCTAGCTAGCTGCTTCAAGAAGATTTTGATATATTTTGGTCACATAGTGAGAAGGGAGCCTGAAAACTTAGAAATGTTGGTAAGTTGGTTGAAGTACCTATGGTGATAATATATTATGAAATAAGAAAGTTGAATTCAAACAAAAATATCAAATGTCAAAAAATGCAATAGGAAATGTTTGTGAGAGAACTATCGTGTGGCGCGCAAGTGTTCCATGCCGCGCATACCTAAGTACTGTTATTTGGTCATGACAACCAACTTGAAAAAGACTAAATTCGGAGCTATCGTACGAAATAGAGCTCAAAATCGAGATCAACTGAACTAAGGTTCAAATATTTTTACAAATAACACTGGAAGAGTACGACTAAGAAAAATATACCTACCTCTTTAAGGAATAAAATTCGAAAAAACATTATTTTAATATGTAGAAATGTAGGGTGGTTAAATAATATATTATGATGAAATAATAATAGATAGCTAAAGTTTTTTTCGAAACCACTACATTGAACAATTCACAATTGATAAAAATACATTACGCGGAATCTAATAAATGTACCAATTTGTTTTGTAAACAAACTGGTTTTTTATATACCTACATAAGTACTACAAATGTGGATAGATTGATAAATATTCACTCAAGTCTACGCACCTGCACAATATTTTGTAAACCAAGACAGAGAAACTAATAAATTAATAGATATTCGTATTTATTACGTTAATTAAATAAATAGCATAAACGTGTTATTGTTGGAACGGCCGGAGCTTGTGTTAATAAAAATATCGGAGGTATTGTGTGATCTAACTCCATAACCTAAGGCAGCATATAAATATTGCAACACGAATAAATAAATATCGACATAAAATAATAATAAATTTGATTGTAAAATATTAGAATATATTGTCGGCCTTCGTGGCTCAGTTGGTGTCTGACTACTGATCCAAAGGCTCCGGGTTCGATTCCCGGTGGAGACGCTTTTTTAATTGTGTTATCAGTCTGGATATGTGAGACGATTAACATCGTAAGTCTCCAGAATGTGGCAACTTGTTATTGGGTGCGTGTTAAATTAATATTTGACATAATAATAATGAACACTTCCTTGCAGCCTGCGCAATTGGCGAGTTTATTGCCGTATGGCAATTTCTTCCAACTAACCAGTGTTTCCAGCCCAGAGAAGCAATAATTGCGTGAGAAATGAATTTAAATAAATTTCTCCTCTGCTGGGAATCGAACCCAGGACGCCCGCACAGAACGGCTTAGTACCTGTTAGTTGCCCGAGAAGCAATATTAAATAAATAAAAATGAACATAGCAAACCTAAAAGCAGAAAAATACCCAATACACTAATCTAACTTCACCAACAAATTCATTTCAATAAAAACAACAAAAATGAGCCCAAGCAACTAATTGTTATTTTTTGAAACTCTAATCTTCACTGAACAGTGATATTATCAAAAACAAATCACGGTTAGTATTTGGTTTTAAACAAACACAACATGCATAGACTGTGTCAAAAAATGTATCGACGAGTAGAATAAATCAAAACATGTCAGCGAGGAAAGACTATAACGACACCGACATAATATGGCTAATGTTGACCACAAAAACGTGTCATTAGGCGACGTATTCATTCCACACCAACAGGCTGTGGCCCAACCAAACCAAAGGCATAGCACCTGCCGTCAAGTAACTAGGAATGTTATGTCGTTACATGAATTTGCTTTCACTGCTCGAGGGGTCTGAAGCTATTCGCGCGGTCACACTTATGCAATCACACATCATTATAACAACATAATAATACAAACATACATACATAGTATCATAATACCCACTTTCATACAAAGTTGTAAAACTCACATATCTCCAACGTATCGTACAAATGTTATTAAATAAGTAAGTACTCAGAAACAAATCTCTAAACAAAGAATCATTTGAATCATGTTGTGTTTGAATTTTAGATTTTAGCCATTGAGACAGCGAGCGTTTAGCTTGCGAGTTAAAGTCAAATAATTCAAATGTTCGTCGAAAATTTATTATTTTTTATCGATCAAGAACAGTCTTTATAATATAGGTACGTACGAAATTATGTAAAAAAGAATTTATTGGTAATTTTATTCATTTTGTTACTAAATGAGATTTCCAATTCTGGGATTAAATGAATATTGTAAAAATGACTTAAAACAGTGAACCAGGTACATTTTGTGTTCTAAATTTATACCACAAGTTACTGAAAAGATGAAAAGAAGTAAAAAAAAATCGGAAAAATACTTAAGTAGTTATGTGATATATTTTCTGTGATTTTTATATTTGATTCGTTAATTTTAAAATGGATTTCCACTCTATCTATCTATCTGTGGCTCTGCAAACCACGTCGGTTCTTAATCTCCTGCAGAGCCCGTCTCCATGACTGTCGGTCTTGTGATGCATTACGCCGGATATGGATGACGATGTTGTGTGCATCCTTCACTACTCCGTTCAGCGGCTGAGCACCCATTATAAATGGGTGCATGCATTCAGTCATCTTCTTTACTTCACTAAGACTGAGTTGTTTTAACAAAAGTATCGTTATTAGTATAGTTAATACTTTGATGTCATAAAATTGTTCGAAATTAAGTCGATTGACGGCATTAGATTTCAATAAAACAACACTTTTATAAAATCAAAGTATTTCACTATACTTTTAATTTAATCTTTGAGAAACACAAAACCAAACATTTTTGAAATATGTTTAAATTCTAGGCAGCTACAAAAAAGTCATACTTTTGGTTCTTCTAGTCTTTACTTCCCTTCATCGTGAAAGGAAGTTTATTCTATAGATACTACCACGGGAATTGCTCAGAACTTGCATCTTTGGTCCCTCCTCCACCCACTCACAACAGAGTCACTCGCTTCACTCAATCGCAGCACCCATTCACAGTGGACCTTCAACATATACGAACAAGTCGCTTCTCGAACTCCTTTATTAATACAGCAGCCCGACTGTGGAACGATCTTCCGAATTCTGTGTTTCCGCCTTCGTACAACCCGGGTCGTTTTAGAATCCGAATTAATAAACTCTTTTCTAGATTGCAAACCCCTTCCAACTACGTAGTGCACTTCTTCGGAAGAGTAAAATGGACCCAAATCCTAATAGCTGGCGTCCCCTACGTGGACATGTTAAAAAAATAACAATAAAAGTGGCCACAAATATTATTAAAAACATCATGTTTATAATCTGTCTCAAGTTTATAGGTACTAAATATTGTAAAATTAAAATCCAAAATCAAGGAAAAGGACGTAAAAAAAATGTGTCTTAAATCTCTCTTAAAGTGTAAATGTATCCGGCAGTAAGAAAAATAGATTGAACATATAGGAACCTGGATCTTGGAAATAATTCAGTTATGTATAGTTATTCAATGATTTTGTCTACAACTCCGTGCAATCGCAGAGATAATGATATTTTTACGTCGAGAGATTTACGGCCTTCTCCATATTCGTATAAATCAATCCGAAAAAGCAATGTAATCAATTTGAAATCAAACACGAAAGCCGTGAATTTTTTTTATATATCTACGAAGTAGTGATGAGCAAAAGTCTTGCAAGTCTTGCAGTCTTGGTCTTGGTCTTGCATTTTTCGCAAGACCAAGACCAAGACCAAGACCACATACTTCACTGCAAGACCAAGACCAAGACTAGGGACGCAAGACCAAGACCAATACCAAGACCATGCTTGCAAGACCAAGAGTCTTGCGAGACATAAATGCAAGACTCTTGCGGTCTTGCAGCCTTTCAATATGTTGTCATTTTCCAACTGTTGATTCGTTCATGAGAATTCAATTCTCTGAATGAATCGACATTATTAAGCCAAGATGCGTGTACGAAGGAACATTTTGTATGGTGTAGTGGACTTTTTGCATGCTTATAACACCAACTAGAGGCCTCGCAGCATATATGTTCACATACATGGATTAACTCAGAATTCGGAGTAGAATATTTTATGTGAGTTTTGTGTGTCTGTGTGTGTGTGTGTCTGTCTGTCGCCCCCCTTATAACTTTTGATCCGCTCAATTTGCAGGGCCCAAAATTTCAGAATATATAAACAGTAATAGGCCTACAAAACTTTTAAACTCAGAATTGTGAATTTTTGTTTCAGTCAGGGGTTATCAACTTTTGAAATTTTGGTTTATTTTTCCATATATCTCAGAAACCATTAAAGCTAGAACGCTGAAAATTGGTATAAACATAGACAAATACAAAATCTCAAATTATTTTTTTTAAAAATTCCAGGGTTTCTCAAACATTTTTTATTAAGAAAAATATTTTTTCATGATAAATTTATGGTTTAACTGCCTATATTTTCAGATTTTTAAAAAATATCGAAAAAAGCCGAAACACCCCTACTAGATAATTTAATTTTCTATAAAAAATATTACCATGGTATTAGCACATCTCAATTTTTTTTTAACAATTTTTTTAAAAAATGAATTTAAGGACGACATTGCTTCATACAATTTGTATGGCAGTCGCTTATACACAATATGTAAGAAGACTAAATAGTTTGATACTAATCTCCAAACATACCTACATACATACCATCGTGTTGTTTTCATATTCTGGGTAGGATCAAAGGACTGACCTCCATACTATCCTATATTGACATACACACCTAGGTACATGTGTTGTATAGAAAACCAAATATCTTAAAATATTAAATAATTTGTATTTATGGGTTTATAGTTTGGTACTTATTCTTCAACTATACGTAGGTACTATCGCTATCGACAGTTGGATCTCATGTGTTACATGCAACTAGTTATAAAAATATAATTTAGTGACGACATCATTTCATACAATTTGTAAGGCAGTACACAATATCTACGGGGACTAATAGTTATACTAATAGTAGATACGTTATATCCAAACATACATATTATAAACCATTATTCTGTATTCATATTCTGGGTAAGAAAAAAAGACTGACCTACATACTATCCTATCTTGTCATACATACCTACATGTTTTATATAGAAAACAAATTATCTTTAAGTTTTGCACGTATTCTTCAATTATACATACTATCGCCATCGACAGTTGGATCTCATGTGTTACATGATACTAGTTTATAATTTTGTAGGTGTACCAATATCTGAATACCTACTACTTGTCTAAGAATGAAATAAAAATATCGGTATAATAAACACAAATAATCCAACTGTCGATTTGTTCAGGAGAACTTTGTTCTCTTAACATATCGACAATGTTTCAAGCCAGGATACGCGAGAATTGTATGCAGAGGTCTACTTTTTTCACGGCTTTTCCAACTTTGAAGTCAAAAAACACCAACTTAGAGGCTTCGCAGCATATATGTTCCACACACGGATTTACTCAGAATTCGGATTAGAACATTTCGTGTGTCTGTGTGTGTGTGTCTGTGTGTGTGTCCGTCCCCCCCTTATAACTTTTGATCCGCTCAATTTACAAAGCCCAAATTTTCAGAATATATAAACAATTATAGGCCTACAAAACTTTTATACTCAGAATTTTGAATTTTTGTTTCAGTCAGGGGTTATCAACTTTTGAATTTTTAATTTATTTTTCCATATATCTCAGAAACCATAAAAGCTAAAACGCTGAAAATTGGTATAAGCATAGAAAAATACAAAATCTCAAAATAGTTTATTCAAAAAAAATCCAGGGTTTCTCAAACATTTTTTATTAAGAAAAATATTTTTTTTATGATAAATTTATGACTTAAACTGCCTATATTTTCATTTTTTTAAAAAATATCGAAAAAAGCCGAAACACCCCAACTAGATAATTTAATTTTCTATAAAAAATATTACCATGGTATTAGCACATCTCAAACTTTTTTTAACAATTTTTATAAAAATTGAATGTAGTGACGACATTGCTTCATACAATTTGTAGGGCAGTCGCCTATACACAATATGTAAGAAGACTTAATAGTTTGATAGGTACTTAATCTCCAAACATACATACAGAACCATCATGCTGTTTTCATATTCCGGGTAGGAAAACAGGACTGACCTCCATACTGTCCTATCTTGACATACATACCAACATGTGTTAAAATTTTCAATAATTTGTATTTATGGGTTTATAGTTTGATTCTTATTCTTCAACTATACATACTATCGCTATCGACAGTTGGATCTCATGTGTTACATGCAACTAGTAATATTTAATAATATTTCAAATAATAATATTTCAAAACATGAATAAACACGTGCGGGAATTGTAACAGGAAGTTACTATCTCAGATTCAAATTGTCTTACTTTGCGTTAACGTTATGCAAAAATAACCTCTATAATTAGGATCTTAAGTGTCATTTTTATTTTACGGCGGTATTTAGTCAAACGATAAAATATTATTATTAAGACAATATTTCTTTGTTTGAAATATGACAACGATAGCAAATTTACACAGAGGCGATTCATAAAGTAAGTTCAATTAATTTTTTTTTTAATATTAAAACTTGCTGCATGCAACACATGAAATCCAACTTTCGATGGCGAAAATATGTATAGTTGAAGAATACATACCAAACTATTAACACTTAAGGGGGTGACTGCTGCCAACGTACCTACCTATTTTTTCAATTTGAAATTGCATCATTACTACAAAACGAATCATTTAAAAAAAGTTAGTTTGGATATTAATAAAGAAAAATATACCTTAACTTTTTGATTATGTTAAGTATATATTCTTGTAGAAAAATTATAAGTATACCCCGATTTTTGACATTTATCTTCAATTTCTAAAAAACTATAAGGTATAGAGGAATATTTTTTTTTATAAATTAAAGAAGAACAAAATATCTGGAAAAATATGATGTGACGTTGCATTAATGCATCAGGTTTAGTAAATAAACCAAAAAAACTTTTATTTCGCAATGGCGCTGAATGGAAAATTAATGTTTTTTACGTTTATTTACTAAACCTGAAGCATTAATGCAACGTCACGTCATATTTTTCCAGATATTTTGTTCTTCTTTAATTTATAAAAAAAGTATTCCTCTATACCATATAGTTTTTTAGAAATTGAAGATAAATGTCAAAAATCGGGGTGTACTTATTATTTTTCTACAAGAATATATACAGAACATAATTAAAAAGTTAAGGACTATTTTTCTTTATTAATACCCAAACTATCTAAATTATTTTTTACAAAACGATTTGATTAGAAATAACGATGGTATATCAAATTGAAAAATAGATACGCTGGCAGCAGTCCCCCCCTTAAACACAAATCAATATATATTGTAAGATAAAACATGTATGTCCGGATAAGATAGTGTGGAGGTCAGTATTTTTTCCTGTCCAGATTAAGTAGGTATCAAACTATTGTGAGAGATATTGTGTAGTTTATACTGCCTTACAAATTGTATGAAACGATGTCGTCACTAAATTCTATTTGTATAAAAATTGTTAAAAAAAGTTTGAGATATACTACTACAATGTTCATATTTTTTATAGAAAATTAAATTATCTAGTTGAGGTGTTTCGGCTTTTTTCGATATTTTTGAAACCATATAAGCTAGAACCCTGAAACTTGGTATAAATGTAGACGAATTTAAAATCTCTAATACATTGTTTCTAAAAAAACTCCAGAGTTTCTCAAACATTTTTTATTAAGAAAAACATTTCTTATTATAAATTGTGTTTAACTGCCTATACATATTTCCATGTTTTTAAAAATATCGTAAAAGACTGAAGTAACCAATTTAATTTCCTATAAATAATATCAATATTGTAGTAGTCCATCTCAAACTTTTTTCAACAATTTGTAAGGCAGTATACATACACTACACAATATCTACGGTGACTCAATAGTTTGATATTTAATATCCAAACATACATACATACATACCATCATACTGCTTTCATATTCTGGGTAGGAAAAAAAGACTGACCTCCATACTATCCTATCCTTACATACATATATACTTACCTACATGCTTTATATTGAATACAAAATATCTTAAAATATTAAATAAATAAATAATTATTTTAAGCGGATGCGCTTCGTTCACCAGCTATGTCTTTCTATGTTTGTGTAAATTTTATGCTATTTGGATTATAACGGCCCATCGTTACATTATATGTATAACTAAATAATTATTTTTTGCACTATGTAATGAAGAACATGAGCACGCTTCTGAGCTCGTACTGACTTTATTTTGAAAAAAAAACTAAAAAATGTACATGTAATTTGCAGACTTCATAAAAAGAATTCAAATTCACGGGGTCATATTTGAATAATAATCATTAAAACAAATGAGTATTTTTTACAAATTCTCTCAAAATATTTGTTTTTCACTTTCGGTATTCATAAAAATATAATAATATGTAAGTAGTATATTTGCTATCCTTATTTTTGACTGAATGATAGAGAGAGATGCAAAAGTATCGGTATCCTTTATCTAATTTCACCAATACGCCGCTTCCTGTCGGCACTTTTGATTACAATAATAACAAACATACAAATTAATATAATATATATTACTTGCGCCATTGTTTGAAACTACAGCATGTTTACTAACATATTATCATATTTTTTACAGACGAAGACTAATTATTTTTACCTTTTCATAATTTAAGTAACAATAAAATAAATATAAGAGTGAATACTTTATTTGGATTTTAACGGCACATAACTTCACTCGCCTGCACTGGAATTTTCCAATCTATTTTTCACCAACTTACCGAACAGTTAGAGCTCTAAACTTTCAGAATTTGTGTATTGCCGATGACAGTGCATGTTTAAATTTTCTAGATTGATTTATTTGATATTTTGACAAAATTTAACATTTTTTTGTTTCATACAGAGTAAAAAAGCAATGCGTTTTTAACCAAATTTTGCTAACCAAAGGTGGATCTACACGTTTTTCTCACAGATAATATAGAATTAAACTTGTTATTATATGATTAACCATCATTCAGTAAGCACGTGCGATTTTTGAGATACCTTTGGGGTAACCCCAGTTCCATATACATTTTTTCGATGAGTCATAATTTTTAAAATAGTATTTTTTGTTTTGTTTGTCGTTTTTACGATAAGTTTTCATTTTTTCAATTACTCATCAGTTTTTTTTATAATCGTATTTTTTACTAATTTATTATATTTTTGATAACTAATCATGGCCGCTTCCATAAATACCAATGATGAACAATTTGAATTATTTGTTATTGAAACTGTGCGCGAATGTGAATCAGAATATTATAGTGAAAATGAAGATAATGATGTCGAAGATAATTTCGAGTGCTATTTTTTTAAAGTATCTGAAGAAAGCGCTTCTGAACGATGATAGTGAAGTTTGTGAATATGGTGAAGAAATAAAGGAGAAAATTAATATAAATGGAGTTCTCTTCCACCACCTTCAACAAGAACTGAGACAATAAGAATGTTGTGAGGAGGCAATATTTGAAGAATTTGGGCCTAAGTCTTGCAATAACAAAATCGATAAATAATGACATCAATGTAAGCAAGTACAAAAAGTATGAAGACGTAATTGTAGGTGATATCGATGTACTACAATAAAAAAAATATAATAAGGACAGATAATCCATATCTGTCCACGATCCAGAGATCGTAAAACGAGAATGTGTTGTTCAATTGTTAAGAATTTTGTTTGTACAGACCAGTGATAAAACCATGTTTGTGATACATTTTATAGATCAAGGAAATAAGTTTTAATGAGTTATGAGCCTGAGCGCTTTCGATGGTTACATCATCATCCTCAGAGGCGACAATCCAAACTTTGAAGTTGTCGCCCCTGAGGATGATGGTGTAACCATCGAAAGCGCTCAGGCATATTACTCATTTTAACGTGGATTAAAACTGTGTCATACTTGTAAAAATTTCATTATTAACTTCCACTCTGGGAACGAAACAACGTATTATATAATTCTATGCTAGGTACTTAATAAAGTTTATAATTCTACTTTATAAAATATGTTTTTATTTATTTATTTATTTATTTATTTATGTTAAAGTTGGACAAAAAACAGCGTTAAGACATAGTACAATACAATAGTAACATCAAGTATTAAGGCCTATTACATTTTGTCGTTATGATTGACATAAAATAATACAAGTTTGCAAAAAATAAAAAAATAAAATATGATCATAGGTTGGTATGTAGGTAAGAGCAACATTTCAAGTTAACAATGATTTAAAACATAATATTGAACTAAAAGGAAAAAAGAAAAAAGAGAATAAATGCCGTCAAGGTTTCCTATAATAGGTGGTTATTGATCTTCTTTTGTATGGAGTATTTGAATGTTGTGGAGCTGAGGTGGAAGATGTCAAACTCTTGAAATCTGTTATTGTATGTATCGCACATTCTATGAATAGTCATGTTTTGTGCGTAATTGGTGCGGTGAATTGGAAGGTGGAATAAATGTGTATGTCTAGTTCTGCGAGTAGGAATATTAAATGAAATGGTATTGAGTATTGAGGGGCAGTCGATATTATTATTTATAATGTTGTACAGAAGCATCATATCATTTACTGTGCGTCTATTCTCGAGACTGTCGATTTTATAATAGGTTCTCGCGCAGTCGTAGCTGGGGAACTCGAGGTATGCTTTACGGTTTAAGTATTTAATGAACAATCTTTGTATTCTTTCAATGCGTTGTTTGTATGTTGTGTATCTTGGGGACCAGATTGGGGATGCGTATTCAAGTATTGGTCGAACCATGGTATAATATATAGATTTTAATGTATTTATGTTCTTGAAAGATTTGCAGGTTCTGAATATGAATCCAAGAGTTCTATAAGCCTTGTCTATCATTTTATCTATATGGTTGCTGAATGTAAGGCTCCCATCCATGATTATACCGAGGTCTCTTACAGTGTCGCAAGGTGTTATGGAAACTTTATTAATGTTATAGGAAAAAGTTATGGGTGATTGTTTGCGGGTAAAGGTTAGTTTGTAACATTTGTCTGCATTAATAGTCAATTTGTTTGTCAGGCAGTAGTCCGTAAGTCTGTCAAGATCAGCTTGCATATTGAGGCAGTCGTTGTGATTCCTGATTATAGAAGATATTTTCATATCGTCTGCGAATAATTCGTATTGTGTGTGTAATAAGCAGTTACCGATGTCAAAGATATATATATTGAAAAGAAGTGGTCCAAGGTGGGATCCTTGCGGTACACCTGAGGGAACGGCTAGAAAGTTTGATTTGTGTCCGCCGACAACAACTGATTGGTGGCGATTTGTTATATAGGATCTAAACCAGCGGTGAAGATCACCGTGTATGCCCAAACTGTATAGTTTGTTAAGGAGGATGTTGTGATTAACTCTGTCGAAGGCCTTAGAATAGTCAGTGTATATAGTATCTGTTTGTTGTCTGTTGTGTGTGTTAGTGAGTATTCGATGAGTGAAGGAAATTAGATTGGATGTTACAGATCTATTGCGTAAGAAACCATGTTGGTTTTCGCTTAGCAGGGGCTTGATTTGATAATAAATTTGGTCGTATATTATTCGCTCGAAAATTTTACTGAGAACGGAAAGAATTGATATGGGCCTATAGTTTTTTATGTCAGATTTGGAACCAGATTTGTGAATGGGAGTTATAAATGCTTCCTTCCACTTGCTCGGAAAATGACCTTCAGAAAGAGAGCGATTAAAAAGTATTGTTAGAGGAGTGGAGAGGTTATGAGCACAATTCTTTATGTATAAGGGGTGTACCATATCACTGCCTGCTCCTTTGTTGACATCAACGTTTTTTAGATATTTAAGAACAACGTCATTGGTTATATTACATTTACTGATTGATCTTGGCGAGTCTGCGAGTTGAGAGTTGAATTGGTCTGTTAGCATGGGATTGGAAGAATCGCGATCATACGAAGATGAAAAATGTGTTAGGAAAGCGCGACATATATCCTCACCGCCATGAAAAGTATCTGAGTTGAGGCTCATTGAATTAGGTATATTGTTGTTCGTGCGACGAGTTTTAATGAAGTTCCAGAAGCATTTAGGGTTTGTTGGTAAGTTGGATTCGATAGATTTAATATACTCTTCGTAGCACTTATTAGCCGTTGCTTTTTGGCGGCGTCTAAGTTGGGAGAAAATTACATAGTCTGCTGGGTTTTTGTTTTTAATATACTTATGGTGAAACTTCATTTTTTCTTTGCTTATTTTTATTAACGCTGGGCTGTACCAATGGGGAAAGTTAGCGTTGTTCTTTATTTGTCTAGTAGGAATGAATAGGTCCATAGTATTATAAATAACACTATAGAAATCAGAAACAGCATTGTCTAGCGAATGATCGCTGAGAGCGTTCTTCCAATCTGTTGCTGCTAGACATGTATTAATGGATGCGTAATCACCTTTCCTAAACAAAGTAATTGAGCGAGCTGGTTTGTTAAGTGATTTATAAGTTTGTGTGGTAAGAGTGAATTCAACGGCTGGGTGATGAGAATCTTCAGGTACATAAGGATGTTCGCTACGAGTGACCTGGGATAACGTCGGAAAGTTGCATAAGACTAGATCAAGGGTGCGCCCAAGTGCGTTTGGAATGCCGTTGAATTGATAGAGATTAAGCAGCGACATGGTATCAAGAAAGTGACCGCTAGTTGGGGCAGAAAAGTTGTTGGGACTGAAATGATCATTATTGCCAGATGCGTGCCATTGGATATCGGACATATTAAAATCCCCTAAGATAACGAAGTAATCATTTGGGTTCATTTCAAATAGACGGATTAATAAATTGATGAAGCTTTCCATATGATGGGCGTACGAAGGCCCTTTTGGTATATAAACGCATGCGACGTTAAGTTTTAGTGAGAAGTTATTTAATGGTATGGAAATGAAGATGCATTCGGCTTCACAGGTCCACCCCGGTTGTGGCTGTGCATTAAGTTCAGAGAGAGTGGCTAGGAGTACACCACCTCCGCGTGATGCGCGATCTGATCTCCAGGTGTCGTACCTCTCATCCAGAAGTTCGCTGGATGCGATATCTTGGTCGAGCCACGATTCGGTTATGGCGAGAACAGAGAAGTTATTATTGGTAGCATTGAGATAAAATGTTTCAGTTTTGGTGCGAAGTCCCCTGGTGTTTTGTAAATAGAAGCTAAGAGCCATTGAGTTCTGAGTTGTTAATATGGAAAATACAAAAAATAACAGAATGCTTGGGTGTAAAGTTTGGGGTAGAGTAATAATACATTAAAAGAGTTATGCCGTAGAGCTGATAATATATATTTTGTCGAGTGGGGAATATGATGATTATGAGTAGTATTGCAGTAGGCATATATGTACATAGGCATAAGATGTGAATATGAAAATATGTTAATATGCAAGAGAAATAGTAAGTGCTGAGCTTTACGCCAAGTAATATATATGTGATATTGTAATTGATTGAGTATATATATATGTATATGTATTGAAAGTACAGTAAAGAAATGGAAGCTGCTAGAAAATAATCAAATCGTGGTAAAGATAATAAGTCGTGATGCAATAAGTTTGATATGTCATTCATGCGTAAATTTGTGAAAATTATATTTAAAACCAAAATTATATATTCCAGTGACAATAGCATAGAAGCAGAAGATAGTGAGATTAACTTGACAGCGACAAGAAGACACAGCGAGAAAGATATTAACACATGATAAAGTGAAATGATTTTGGGTGGTGATAAGTTTTTGCACAGAATAGGAACATAAGCGGTGCAAATTTTTAAATTGTTATATAATAGAGGGTTTAGATAAAAATAAAAATACTGCAACTTAGAGTGACATATCTTGTGATATGTGATATGAGGTAAGCCTACAGATTCCGTAAATTGAGCATAGCGACACTTTTTATATGAATGGCTGGTGAATCGTCGTTCTTCCTCATATAGATGCGGCCTCCGCGTGTCCAAACATAGCGAAACCCCTGGGATTTGGAGAAGGCTCGGGTTGTGGTCAGCAGTTGCCTATTTTCGCGAGTAAGTTGTTCGTTAACATAAAGGGGTACAGGAACCCCGGGTATGTGAATATCGGTAGAAGACAGACCTCTTCTCTTTCTGACAGCTGAGAGGATGTCGTCCTTCAAATTTCTGCGGAAGAGTCTGGCCACTATAGTTTTTGGACGTCCAGCAACAGGTGATATAGGGCTGACGCGGGATACAAAATCAATGTCTGTAGGTAGTAGTTGAATGCCAACAAATTTGCCCAATGAACAGAGGATATCAGGAAGACACTCGTCCTTTCTCTCGGGGAGTCCAGTTATCTCCAAATTATTTAGCCGAAGTTGCTGATCTTGATATTGGATAGTGTTTTTTAATCCAGTGATTTCGTTTACTATTTTTTCATTATTTTGAGTTTTCAAGTTTTCCACGTCTTTTTTTAAATTATTGAAATCAATAAGGGTGTTTTCTAATTCGATCACTTTGTTGTTATATTTCGTCTCAAGTTCGTCATATTTTTTTGTCAAGAATGCTAGCGAAGTAAGAATTTCCTGGTTTTGTGAGAGTATTTTATTATGTTTACCTTCGATTAGGGTCACAATATTCTCATGAAATTTATTTAATTCTTTTTTAATTGAATCAGACAGTGGTTCTTGAGAGACTTCCTTAGTGACATTGATACCGGAAGCAGCCCCATCCGCAGATATATCAGTCTTTTTAGGACTAACATTTTTGCACCCTAGACACTTCCACTTAAGTTTGTTCATTCTTAGCATTTGCTTAAAATTGTTTTCACTAAGTCCCACACATAAATGATGAAACTTGTTTTGGCATTTCGAACAAATTATTGCATCATCACTCTTTATGTCTTTAACGCAGGTAAAGCAAATCATGTTAAGATGCAACAGTAATATATGAAATATATAAATACCAGTATATTTTGCTCCTGAATAGCGGCAATCTATGTGCATACACTTGAATCTAGAACTACATGTAAATTTGCATTACTCCTTAGTAGCGGCAATTTGAGGTGCACCTTCAATTGACAATTAAGAAACCATGTAGGTAGCACCTTTCGTAAGATTGTTATACACTAAGTTATTTTAATAATTGTGCACTTTGGAGTAACGTTGTCGCAAGGTTTTATGTTGAATTTGATACGGCGGATCTAATGGTGGTATTAGTTTCCCGTTTAATGCAATGATAGGTGCAGCATATGCCGTATTATCATATGATATTGATTTTCGTTAATAACTTTTTTATTCCGAGCCTCATTTAAACATCACTTGTAAATTATAAAAGAGCACCAAAAGTTACACCGGATCACACTCAGCACTCACTATTTTGCACTAGATAAACGTTTAAATATAATTATTTATAAGGAGACAAAAAACTGTCAACTGACAGACACCCAACCTTATAAGTTCACTTTTTTCAGTTCTCAGTTTTTGTTCCTTATTTGTAAACTACATTATTTTAAAATATTTTAATTTTTTTGTCAAGTTGCAGACACACAATCACACACACACACACACGCACGCACGCACGCACGCACGCACGCACGCACGCACGCACGCACGCACGCACGCACGCACGCACACACACTAAATGTTCTACTCCGAATTCTGAGTAAATCCGTGTATAGTACATATATGCTGTGAAGCCTCTTAGTTGGTGAGTTTTTACTTCAAGTTGGAAAAACCGTGCAAAAACTCTACTACTGCATACAATTTTCTCACACGGGACAAATTCTCTTAAACGAATCGACAGTTAGAATATTTTGGTATTCATGCTTGTGTCTGTAAAATAAAATATATGGAAATATATATTTTGACTATCATAATATGTATTATTAAAGTTTAAGTTAGTTTTTAGTCACTGTGTGTCGGTTATAAATGTCAGACACGGAAGGCAAGATGTAGGGATATCAAAATAAGTGGGCTTCTCTGAAAAAAGAGATTTTATAAAAACTGACTAGATAATTTCACATGTAGGGAAAGATTTCTCCTTTTTTTAATTCACTGCTTGAGAGTTAACAGTTAAATTAGAAGCGTATTTTTTTAGTTTCATGTAATGCCTGATTTACACCAGTTTAGTGTTTAGTCAATATGGTAAGTTCAGTGGGTGAGTGCAGTAAAAGTAAACAGCCTGGGCTGGACAGTAGCGGGTCAACTTGGCTTGCAAGCTGCCCCGCAAGTTGAACGAAGAATCACTTTCTATTTAAGGCGTTCACGCTTTTCAATCGCACGTATCTACTTATGTCCTTTTTCAATATTTGGTTTAAATGTTTAGCTGCTTTGAGTTGTAACTATGTATTGTAGCTTCTTGTAAAATGATAATAAGTCCACTACACCATACAAAATTTTCCTTCGTACGCATCTTGGCTTAATAATGTCGATTCATTAAGATAATTGAATTCTCATGAACGAATCGACAGTTGGAATATCGAAAAAGGCCGAAACATCCCAACTAGATAATTTGATTTTCTATAAATAATATCAAGAATATTGTAGTAGTACCTACATCTCAAACTTTTTTAACAATTTTTATAAAAATTGAATTTAGTTACGATATCGTTTCATAAAATTGATATGGAAGTCATAGTTTTATTATTATTCTATGATGGAAGTATACACAACTTAATCTCCAAACATATCATCATGCTGTTTTCATATTCTGGGTAGGAAAAAAGTACGGATCCTCATACTACCCTATCCTTACATACATACTTACATGTTTTGTATAGAAAACAAAATATATTAAAAAATTTGGATTTATCGCAACACATCGGGACTGAAAAAACATTTATCATCGGTAGGTACATAAAAAGGAGTTCTTTAAAATGTTTGCTGTAAATGAAAAAGGAACAGCTTCTTCCATTTCCAATTTCTTCAAAAACTCAACTGAAGTAAGTACCTACCTACTTATGTATCTCCTATTTTAAAATAATTTAATTTTAAATAATTAAATGCTTACTTTTTATTGTTTTAAATGTCATCAAATAAATCATAATGTAAAAAATATAAGTATCGAAATATTTCAACACAAAATTAATCACTATCTTACTTATTTTGAGGTTATATTTTACCCTTTTCGTCGCCTAGGTATTGAATACATAAAGATTTTTTTTCTTTATGTATTCAATACCTTGAAAGATATTGTGTGCTTCCTTTATTTTCTGTGTATGGATATTAGAATATTTTCTTTTTTTTATATATAAGTCATACTTACTATGTAAATTTGTATTTTTTCAATATTGTTTATATTCTTTTTGTTTATACTAGGTGTAAAAAACTGATCATATTTTTTACATCTAAATTCATACAAACATATGTACATAGGTATTTAAGGCAAGTACACCTATCTATGTGTCATATAAAACTCCACGATAGCTATAACTGTATTTCAAAAGTTAAAAAAATATTATCATGTATAGTAGACTTCTACCACCTTCAACAAGAACTGAGACAATAAGAATGTTGTGAGGAGGTAATGCTTCAAAATCTTTTGCGTTGTGGTAAAATACAGATTTTAATTATTTAATTTTCTGGCACTAATTTATTTCTGAAATATTTTGAAAATTTAAATAATTAAAAACATAAAATTTTAATACATACCTACATGTCTTACATATTTAGGTACTTTGATGAAAATTTAAGTTTTATTTTTTTATTAAAAAAAATCAAATATATACCTACCCTATATATTCTTAAAAGTGCAAGACTTGCAAGACTCTTGCTGCAAGACCAAGACCAAGACCAAGACCGTGTATGCAATACCAAGACCAAGACCAAGACTATACTTGTAAACGCAAGACCAAGACCAAGACCGTGGGTGCAAGACCAAGACCAAGACCAAGACCACCCTGGTCTTGGTCTTGGTCTTGCATTTGCTCATCACTACTACGAAGAAATATCGAGACGTTTGGATTCTGCTGGGAATATGTACTTAAAGAGGTCGGTAAATATTTTTTTATTCGTCAAATACGAACAATGAAGATTATCAAATACAAAACGACGCTCGTCGGATGTAGGTGAGTCACGTATTTACAATTCAATTATGTTTGAAAATAATTTAGATTTTAATAAATGGGGAAATATTAGTTTTATTTGTTGATCTGTAACAATTAAACGACATATTGAGGGTACTAATCCTCATAGTGTATATGTGGTGTCTAATGATATTATTAAAAGAGGATTTTAAATTCGTAAAATGATTAGTTTAGTCAAATGCTAAAATAATTTTCGGGTTAAACCATTAGTAGATTAGATGGGTTGGTAGAAAAGCGAATCGTATACTGGACTATTATAAATCCTGTGTACCCGGTTTCAAATCCAGCCTCGATCAATATCATTTAGTTTCAAACCAAGAATTTGTTGCTCAGTTAAGAGTGTTTGAGGATGAATGTGTTCTCGTTCAATTGATGACATTTTTTTATTAATTATAAAGATATAAGCGACATAGGATTTATTATCATCATGCAAAACATCATTTATGGCGGAATACATCTTATTGCAGAATACGTTAATATATCTACGGGAACTCTTAAGTTTGCTAGGTAGGTACTTAATATTCATAAATACATACATACCATCAAGCTGTTTACGAAATTGGGGTGGAAAACCCGACTGACTTCCACACTATCCGATTCTGACATACATGTTTTGTATAGAATACGAAATTTAAGAAATTATAATTTGTTACGCATTCTTGATCGCAATCCACAGTATGATCATGTTTTACACGCAACTAACAAAAATTTACGCCTATTCTCATTGTCTGAACGATGAACGATATTATGTTTATTGAAAATAAAATATATCAATATTAAAAAAACATTTTGTTATGATAGACTCGTAATATAGCTCACCTTAGAATTAACTACACAACCCAATTGACAATTATGTACATGCAATCTTAATATTCATAAAAAAAACATTGTTTAATTAGCTAAATATCCAGGTTGTAAACGGACAACGAAATTGACATATAATAGATAATATTCAGAGTAGATGTGCAGTTCTTAAAAAGTGAACAAAACATTAACCACAGCCAGGGGGGCAAGTCTGGTCCAACCGGCGAAATCAAAACCCTCATGATTACCCATATCATGGATATAATTATCATATGGAGTTCTATGACATCTAAAGATATTATAGTACTCCATATAATATTGAGATTGATTTCGCCGGTTGGACCAGACTTGCCCCCCTAGCTAACGTTTTGTTCACTTTTTTTACATATTATATCATGCTTTAAATCACATAATAATATAACCTCTAATATACATGCAAGATATATCCTTTTTATTCATGCCAAGCAAATACATAAATGCAGCCCTTCGTAGAGAATTGTCTTTCTAACGTGCGCCAATTAAGTGAGACATGTCATAAAATAAGACGTGCAATACACACAATCGATGTTGAATATGGAACTCACCATAAATTCCTGCTGTTTCAGTATATCATCTACCCGCAACCCCCGCCCCTAGAGAAAACAGGAATAATTATAATTAATCAAACAGCCAATGTGATACTGTGTACTTCATCTTTATACCTTCAGATGAAGCGGTTATATATTTAACACGTCTGGTTGGTGGGTACATGCTTTGAAATTAAACAATGGGAGTAAGGAAACAACTTGGAAGACAGGGGTCACAAAGGAATTGTCATCAGCATTAGGAACAAGATCAAATAGATGATTATTAAAAACAAAATTATTCAATTTTAAGAAAAAAAATCTGTAGAAAAATGGTCCACATTTATTTAATATTATTTTAAAAGGGAAGTAGTATGTTCACAACATGTCTACGCAATAAATCATTGTTCAATATAATATAAACATTTGTTAAACATTAATCGTTTTTAATTGTAATTGTTTTGCGGGAAATATAAAACGTTTTCAATGTGAGTTGATTCATATAAGTAAAATCAAATTAGAACATAATAATTCGGCGAATTTTATTCCACCTAATATAATAATCGTTTCGCATTGTAAAGGGTCATTTCAACTGATAAAATAAAAAATATATAAGTATGATCTTTTATGTATTGGCGTAATACAATGTAATAAAGAAATGCTTATACGATTTCTCAACTTCTACTTCAATTTTTATACCTAATGATAAACGATGATTCCTACACTTAAACGAAATTCAACAATCATCAATCTAAGATAAATATCATACATCATAAAAGATCAAGAGTAAAAACAATTACCTACAGCAGTGAAAAAATCAAATAGCGTGGGTATCAAGTAACGATGATTGATTCGAATATAATAAATAGTTTAATTTATACCTAATTAAAATTAAATAGCTGTTTGTTATACCTACCTATAATTTAGTATGATCAAACGACGATAAGGAATTTTATATACACAGATCTCATACAACACGACCACGCAAATCTGCACTAAGCAAAAATATGCGCACGAGCAGAAAATATTATATGAACATCAGCACATCATTATACACATTGTAATTAAAAATACACGATATGTAGTAATTTACACAGACGCATTGGTAATAATCATTCATGATAAAACAAGTATACTGCTTTGATGAGATAGTAGCCATGTACTTAATATTAACATGACATATTTAACCGAACATTGTTTTTTTGTTATTTTACCGACAAACTGCATAGCAGTTTTTTGGCAAGGCAGATTCTCTTTTTCACATATATTATGTACCTATATATATAAAACATTTTATTTAACAGATCTATAGATAGGTATATATAAATAAAGTATAATAAATTATGAAGCTGAACAGGTAGGTGCCTTCCTTTTTTATTACCTACTTGAAGGCACCATTTTACTTTCAAGAAATAATTATATATAAAAAAACATAAAGGATATACCTGTTTATGTAAAACACAAAAAAAATCTACAGATTGTTTATCAACAGAAACTAAAAGACAAAATAAAACCATATAAACAAATAACCCACATGACCAAATCGCCTGCGACATACCGAATAATAATTTTGATTCTTATTGTATAGTGTTTTAACCTATAAAAAAATGTTAATATAATTCGATTGCATAAAATACACATAATACAAGGTTTATTATCAATTGTGTATTCATTATTAATATGTGATACAAACACAATAATGATAAACATCGAACAACATAACTATTTAAACGAAGTTCATTGATAATAAAAATAATTATTATGCGGCGTTTAGTAGCAACAAAAGTATTTAAATGAATAACGATATTGTAATCAGCAATCCATAGTTCGTACATATATATACATAATATGTATCTACATTTCATGATACAATAATTTAATGTGGGATATCTACATCTACCTATAATTTAATATGAAATATTCATATTATATTGGACACAATGGAACGTATAGTTGGCACGCCCGTGCCTTGCTCAGTACAGATTGATAAGTACCTACGCCATACAACAAAAGAAAGACCGGATATAATATTCACGAAGAGACAGACATGACGAGTATAATAGGTAGGTACCTACATACCTATATTTAATATCATTTCAATGACCAAAAATATAATCAGGGAAGAACAATCCAGTTATTGTTCGCCGAGATACAGGATATTAAACATTACTATTATTTTAAATATTCATAAATATATTTGATGTAGGTATTACATTTTTAAGCACAGATGTAAAAAAAAGTTATAAAGGAAATAAATTAATACCATCATCATCATCAGTGGCTCCACAGCCCAGGATGGGCCTTTGTTTCCTCAAGGAATCGTTTCCATTGTCCAATAATACAATTTCGTTAAAACAATTATTTAATGGATGGTTGCAGTAATTGACGTTGCAAAATTTGTTTTATTGTTTGTGTCATTGTAAATTGAAAATGCTGCTTTATTCAATAAAACAAAAAAAAATAATCTCCCGGAAAACACATGCCATCCCTTTCTGGAGCGGCCCCTGCTATCCACTCCATCTCTTACACCCATGTATATTTTTTTGGTCACCGTTCATCATTCATTCTACTTATAATATCCTTCGTTATCATTTTTATTTTATCATATATTATTATATTACATACTCTTCTTAGTGATCTCATTTCTATTATTGCATTTATTCTGCTTTCATGCATCTTTTGCCACGTCCATGTTTCACTGGCATACGTCAAAGTAGATCAATGTTGAATTGGATAATGGCAAATAAATAAAATACGCATGCCATACGACTAAAACAAAATACATTTCAATTTTTTTAAATAAAAAATAATTGTTTTAATTTATGCCCTGAAAAACCAACGAATTTACGTTTACCAAACATTGATTATAAAAGGTATTTATAATTTATGAGAATCAAAATCAAAATACATTAATAAGCATTTTTATATACATACCTACATAAATATACCCAAATTTATATGATAACAATAAAATGATGTCGGTTAGAAATGACAATTTAGTTTTGCCAGAACCAAACCTTATGCAATGTATTCAAAATGTTGCCACCCTCTATTATACCTGATAGGTAAATAATACATATTTACATTGATGGAGCAGTAAGTACTATATAATGCAGAGTTTGGAATAATAACAGTCAAAACATCTGGTACCTACGTAATGACATTTTGGTAGACACACATTTATAATGCCTTCAAAGTAGATATTTATTTACCTAATGAAATAAAAAACTTATTCGGGTAATTTATATTGAATTTTGATTATCCAAGTAAATTTATTCAAACAATTTACACGATTTCTTTTAAACTGTGATTTTTGATTTAGGTACCTACTCTAAATAAAGACATCAATCTAAACGAAATCTAACAAGGGTACATTTACCTTATTTTCAGCAGTAGGTACCTAAATGAAACAGTAAAATGGAAGAATTGCGTAGGTTCATTTTTTTTATGATTATCCACATTGTTTCGGATTTACCCTAGAAACAGTATGTAGGTATTTAAATTTGAAGAATGTTGGTATAATCTGGTCTTTTAAATAGGAGTGTTTAAAAACGTATATTTTATAGAAAAGGACAAAAAAGTTACAACGTCCAACGTATTTTTAGACTTAACATTCAATATCCGTTCACTAAATGAATGCGGCTACATTAAATTTATAAAACTTGTAAATTTGGCAATAAAATTTTAAATCTTATAAGTTGTTGCGATTTAATCGTACCAATATGTTTGAAAAATGTCAAAGTGTTATTGTAAAATGACGCATAGTAAAATGTGATTAAAATTTAACGGGAAAAAAAGAAAATAATACCATATTACGTTTATAGTTGTTAACCAATGTTGGCAAGTAGTATTTTAGTAACTTAAAGAAAATTACGTATATAAATAAGTGTTAAATAATAATATATACCTATATAATTAATTAAAAAAAACTCGGTAATATAATATAGTATCAAACGATACACATTTTCTGAGAGAATAGCACACCAAATGAATAATGAGATCAATGACCTAAACAAAACATTTTTGCTGCAGATCACTACTGTAAAACAACCGCAAGACGTACTTTTTTTGTTCACAATTTTGTCGAGGGAGCTAGCTGTAATATTAACAAATAAAAGTTTTGTTAAACAATTAACAATAAGAATTCGAACGTAAACAAAGAACAATGTGGTCTGGTTGAATTCCGACAGTCCGTAAATTATGCTAGGACTCGACAAACAAGAGATTCCGGGTGACAGTTTTATAAAGCGTTGTTAAAAATCTATGGTCAGGGAAAAAGTGACACGTTATTCGCTGCACAACGTCAAAAGCCAACTAATTTTATTGGTTAATACAAATTAGAGTATTTTTCTGCACTAAAATTGGTTTAAGCACAGGTTATGTCAGCCGCAATCTTTCGCTGGGCGAGGTATACACAATAATTCACTCAATTTAAAGGATCATACATAATATAATTATTGTGCAAGTAAACTCGTCTATAGTAGGCTAAAGAGTTGATTATGAACATGTTTTCCCCAGTAACCTAAAAGATACGTTATTTTTACATCTTCATTCAATCTTTTTGAAATTTGAATTAGTTTGTTACTTTTCTCGTAAAATAAGTTTTAATAAAACACTTTTATTTTATTATTGTAAATAACTAAAAAAACTACAAGGCTAACCAGGCTATACTGAAAGAGAATATGAAAATCTACCAACTGAGTTTACTGTTTTGATATTTTAATTACTATTCTTGCTTTTAAAAAAAACTCTTAATTTACCCTTTTCACCAAAAAATATTGTTTATCACTTGCTTGCTTATCGTGTTTCATACATTTGAAGGTAATTTAGTGTGCATATTTGTGTACATCCGTATGCCCAAGGTATACAATGACCGATAAAAGACGCTGATGCGACGGTGAAAATTGATTACCTACATATATGAAAATATTGTAAATTCCAATATTATGAACTCGAACGTTATGTTTAATAAATTCCAAGTTAAAAAAGACGATGGAAAATAATTGAACGCAATTAACTACTTTGTGAAATTATTTTTGAGTTTAACCTGTTGGTATTCTTTGTAAACACATAGGCATATCAAATTGTATTACTTTAACAAAGGAATACAACAGAAGCAGGTTTTCAATATCTTTTATAGAAATCATCATCCCTTTTCCCTCTTTTCCGAAAACCAACCTTTCTTGCCTTTTAGTAGGTACGAAACACCATTTATTCATTTACTCCACATTTTTTAAGTTATTCATGTCAGGTACATAAGTATACTTTCTGAGTCAGATATTACGAATCTATAACCTGATGATTATAAGGCAGGAAGATCATGTTGTCTAAACAGGGCCAGGACTCTGGAAAATTGGATAGGAAAGAACGCTCATTTTACCTACACGTGGAGGACTAACGTGAGTATGCTCAACAGTCAACCCCTACAAGTCAGGACAGATTTGTTGATCCAGGCGCCAAAGAATTAGGAGAACTGACCCAACCTAAAGGGGAAAAAGGTAGTAAAGAATATTCTAAAAAAGTGCTTCATTAAATTGGTTAGGTACCTTCAGTTTGTACCAAAAACTAAATGTGACTATATAAAGGGATATGGTTACAAAATCCAAGATTGAGAAATGAGTCGAATAATATTAGGTGGTATAAATAAAAAATTATCTATAGAACAATAATAAAGTGAAGCGACTTTGAATTGACAGAGGTTGGCGACCGTAATCAAATACAATACGATATTGTTAAAATGGATGGTTTAACTTGATACTTGTACCACACGTTTGCTATTCAATATGAATACAATTCTCTATAATATTTCCATAATATTTAATCTGCTTCTTTGGGTAAAATAATAAACTGACTTGTATGTTGTACTATTCATAATTTAATATTTTACGAAGCATACACTATGAATATTAAAATAAACACGTGAATTGCCTACGACAGTTATTTTCGTATATTTATATTATCCACTTACCTCAATTCACTTTCATGTGATGTTATTATAGTGGCGTGTCTGAATTAGACTTTTGATTTTTTTTACAATTTAATCTATTAAAACTTTCAATTAAACTCTTACGTTCGGGAAAAACGTTTTTTGTTAAAAAAAATCAAATATTGATAATATTTTATGAACAAAAACAATACGCCTGCCGTAATGAAGTGGAGTGTCGAGTGACTGACTGACTGACTGACGTTCAACTACGTAGTGTTAATTTTAATCGTTGAAATTTGTTATTTAATTTGATTATTGTTGGCAAAATCAAATAACGGCAATTTTTAATAATCAACTCTCTTAGTTATATTCAAAAAACAGCAAAAAACTATACATAAGTAAGAAATAGAAAAAAGTAAAAAACAACCGTTGCAATTTTGATAAAAAATTAACACTGAATATAAAATTATATTAAGCATATTAAACGTCATATTAAGTACTCAATTAGAGTAAAATAATTGTTCCCGTACCGTAGTTTGACCAATGGTGAATCAGACAATGCTAATCAAGTCTAACTTGCGCGAGGATGCGCAAAAATAACGAGGTGCGTTATACGGCCGGCAGAGCGGAACTGGGTAATACCGGATCCGGACTAAGGTACGCCAGACACATTCCTATGCTCGGATTGCAGCTCGAAACTGGCATTTCATACAACCATAAACGCTAGAGTATCTAACACACATACCTACACACAAATATAAACATACACACTCATGTGTATCATAAACCTGACGTACATGGTGTGTATAAATGACCGCAGACAAGTTTAATCAATATAATTGTATTTTTTAATCAAAATAAATGCGTGCCAGAAGGCAGAATCATCACAGCCGCATGCGAACAATGTAAAATGAAATCGAATTTATTATATTTGACGTCAGTGTTACCAAAATATAAATCGGAATTATTACATTACAATTGTTATCTTTTAAATATGACCGTGAACAAGAGAGGACTTAGCTGTTTAAATAATTGATTATTATTTTTTTTTCAAAATAAATTAAATAATTAAAAAAATATTGCATTAATGAATCATATGAAAACTTGTGAATTCATAATTCTGAATCATAAAGGAGTGGAAATATTACTGAATATAAATATCAGAGAACAACGCGAGGCCGTCACGTGGATGTGCAGATCGTAAATTTGTGTCTTTTAGCTTTGTTAGTAGGTATATGTGCATACCGCCCCCCACCGCGGCGAAAAGGCTCAAGAATTTTGGCGCCATCTATACCACACTATTGATATTGTTTTCGGCAAATATCTTGACAATTTTCGTCGTGGAAGGGGACGATTTGCGAAGATATCAATCAAGATCAGAAAACGGATCAGATTCTTTTTTAATATAATTTATTTAAGAAACGCAAAAAGTTATTAAAGAACATACTATAACCAAGTTATAAAAATATCAAATGTATGGAAAAATTACTAAGGAAGAATTTGCCTAATGGCAATAAGCCCTCCAGTGTGCTTTATATTTTTTTTTTTTTATTTCCAAATAAAAAAGAATTACTTAACAATATTAATACAAAATAATAATAATAATAGTCATTTGTATAGCGCCGTTAAATGATTCGAGATCATACCAAGGGCGCTGATAGTTTAATGTTGTGTTGCTCTCTGAAACAAAGCTGTTTTTAATCCTTTAGTGAAAGTGCTCTTGCTTTGAGCACTGCGGACATCTAGAGGCAGTGAATTCCACTTAATAGGACCACTCACACTAAAGCATCGGTCATACAAAATACAATACAAATAAAATATACATCAATATTAGGTACTTGGATCTATTGCCTTACTACGCAAAAGCCCATTCCGAGGCAATACCTATTCAAAATGAGTAGCTGTGCAAGTATTTAGTCAGTCAAAATTTACTCCGTGCGTATTGTATGTACATGTGTTGGTTGATATTAGGACAAGAGTGAGATCCGTCATTTCAAAACATGAGTAAGATCTCTCACACTCTTCTCTGCCCCTGTCCATTAACCTCTTTGTTACTAATTTGTTTATATTGCTTATATTATGTATAAAAAGATAAATAAAAAAAATACATGTTATGATTTTATTTAGTGTGTGTGAAAACATACTTAACTAATATAACAAAGACTTTTTTTTAATTATAATTAATACAGAATAATGAATTAATATTCAGTTTGGACACAATGTCACACTTTTGTTTACTCGTCACGTTTTCGAAACAGGAAAGAGGACGTCCATGGAAAAATGTATGACTTCTATCGCAATAGAAACATTTTATTATGCGGTGAGCGTTATCATTCAAAAGGAAAGAAAATTTATAATGGCCCCCGACGCAGTCAAGTTGAATGATAAAACATAATGATATTATATAAAAAAAAAATGTTTTGGCAGAGGTGCCGAAGACTCGAAGCGGGGATATAAAAAGAATATTGTGAAAAGGAGATAAACCTTTACGTGAATTTATTAATAAGTAGTAAGCAATTTTGGGAAATCTATCAACGCTTTTTGACACTGACGTCGTATAAAATATTCGAATCTATATCTGGCTAAAAAAAAATATAATATAGATTCTGTTATTTCAAAAGGGTTTATATACACGCAATACTTCATACTGTAAATTGTATGAACAACGAGGGAAAAAAAATCTTTTTCCTAGGCCGTGAGAGCGTTTTTAAAGTTTTAACATATGATGAAATCATAGAGAAAAAAATGAAATGGAAAACTAATCACCTCTAAGTTGATGAACTTCACATATATGGTATCAACATGAAATTCATCGGTCTTTTAGTTTGGGCTGTACAGTGTACAGAGCACAAATTTTCATATTTGTGTACGGCATACGGATTACGGCATACACACAAAAACATCATAACAAAACTCTGCATTCTCTGCATGATACTCATTGAGAAATTGATGTACACAAATACGCTTAAAAATTGTGAAATCATGACTCTTCACTGTTCCATAATAGTGGAGAGTAAAAAACAATAATTTTAAAAATGAAAGTCAACATTTTTTTAGCAGTAGACAAAGTAGTGAATGTTTTGGAAGGAAATAAATTTTGCATAAATATTTTTTCACAACGTGAACAAAATTTAGGTACTTACCAAAATAAAAGACGACGTATGTAGGTATATTGATTATCTTAAAATAAAGTTTGTATACCAATTCATCAAGAAAACCGCATGAATGTATCATCCTTTTGTAATAAATATTCAATTTGGATTATCTGAACCACGACAAACTGTCATCCGTTAAGTAACAGAAGTAAGGCAATCATATAATTTAATCACGTAAGGTGTTGTTGCATGTTCAGAGATGTCTAATTGAATCATGCGAGAAAAACCACACGCGAGTATCAGATCGATGCGGTTCACAGCATCTGGCAAATAAATAAACTGCTGTTACTATGACAACCAAACCAAGAGACATATTATTATAGCTATATCACTTATCTAGAGGATCGGCGATCGAACTGCGTAGTGGCATCAGCCTTGTATCGCATAGCTGGATCATTTGTGGAGCAAACCAGTAACTCAACGGCCGACATCACCCAAGGTTCTCATGACCCAATATCCGAGAGAAAAACATAACATCCTCAGGTATAAGCAGTCACGATACCAACAACCTGTTTTGCATGGATAAATGTCAATAAAATAATACCACGTTAGTCCAAACGTGGCTTATGTAAGTGGTAATAACGGATACAAATTAACGTACAAAACACATAAAGAAGTAAGCGAATCTGTTTTCTTCAATAAGGCAAGTAGGACACCTTTTGCTAGTTTCTCTAGTCGTTGAGTTAGCATAGGAAATTTATTAATATAAAAGTTATTTGAACTTGCATAACGATCTAAAAATACGAGTTGAAGAAGCAATACATTCGAACTCGTCCATCAAAAGTATCCATTGTTCGACATATATAGCAACAGGAGATCAATTGAAATCTACGACTTATATTGTCAATATACAAATGAACGACATATTATGTAGAATGGCAATGACGCAAAGGTACGCCGACAATGATAGGGGTACATCATATTAGGTCTTATAAATATTGTTGAATTATTTATGCAGTTGTAAACCAGCTATTGACAAAAGTGCTTAGGAGATTTGGAGTTGTGAATTTGTTTTGTTAATGTGGCCCAATTAATAATGGTCACTCAAATAATACGACGAGTCCAAAGAACATGTTGGAATGTAGATGCATATCTATATTATTTAACCTACGTGTCTGTGAATTGGTTTATTTACGAAACTGAGAACTAATAAAACAATAAAATTGTACACAATAAATTTGTAGGACGAATTAACTTCATTCACATTTCGTGTACAGGCGAGTAAATTTGTGTTTGTATAATAATATTCAGTAGACATGAAAACGACAACGCACCCATTCGAATTCTATTACAATAACTAATTGTCGAAGTTTAACCCTGGGGCACACCCAAAAACTGAGACACAGTGGGAGACCATGGAAATGGAAATTATTGTCTAGAGTCTGATGCTATGATAAAACACAAGCAGAGTGAGATTACCGATGGTATTTGAATACCTAGATAACCCGACGACGAGTCGTTTGAAGAATTCGAAATAGGAGTATGTATGGATACGAGTTAAACTGTTCATTATAATTACAATAGAAACAAACTTAAGTGTCTAATTACGACAATGCAAATCTGTAGAGATATTTTGGACGTATTTAAAAATGGTTGTTGATTGCGTACCACAGATAAAAAAAGTAAATTAAACTACAGACGAAATAAAATCATGTGCAATGGCAAATAAATTAAAACATTGAATTCAACTACATATTTGAAACAGCGCTACTTGACTACCATGCAACCATGTCCATTTTGAAAAACTTATTAAAATATATATTTCCTGCTGTTTACAATATCGAATGATCTTTATCTTTATATCGATTTTATTAGAAGAAACCAATTATTAAACTAACACCAGTAATTGTTTTTTTCGAATATGTGACTAATAGACCCATGAAGGTACTTATTTTCTTATTTATTCGCATCAACTGTGAACTTGGAAATAAAAAAATCTTAAAATTTATTTAACATGAAACGAATCGGTTTTCTTTATTTTACAAAAAAAAAACATAACGATAAAACAATGCAATTAATAATAATGTTCGTTATTTTCTTAATGACGATAATAAACATAAATATTGTTTATAAAATATTAAATACATTGTATTTGAATTTTCACGCGTGTTCATGTAATAAATACACGATAAATCCCTTACAATCTACGATAATATAATCAATAATTTATCATAATGTTTTGATGAACGATAGCATAATATGTGCTTTGACTATGGACAGTTTTATAACTTGGGTGTACACAAAGCAAAATTGTAACAAAATACGTCGTTCAAAGTTGGTTTAAGGTCAACAAATTGAGTTACGCGCGATTAAACATTCATAATAATTACAATAATAAGCACAGTGTTAATAATACACAACATTATAAAAGCAAAGAAACCAACTAACTAATGCTGGTCCAAAATAGTGCGCTTACAATTTTATAGCTATGAAAATAGTTTATTATAAATGAAAATCGATTTTAACGTTTTGCCACGTGTAATAACCTGAATAACAACTATGTGACTGATTTTTTATACATGTTTACGTAGAAAGCACCAGCAATTAGGAATTGGGTCTATTCTACTCTTTCGAAGAAGAATTTCTAGGTAGCGTTAAGGAGGGCTTGCAATTTGCTGAAGAAAATATTTATTCGGATCTTAAAATTATCCGAGTTGTAAGACGGAATTTGGAAGATAATAAGGAATGAGTATTAATGAGATCGAAGATCGGAAATAATGATATGTTTTATCATTAGGTATTTGAATAGCTTGATGTTAAGTATTAATTCCAGTAGTTTTTTTTTTTCTAAACAATTAGATTTCAAGATCGGTAAGTAAAGATATGCACCTCCGAAAACATAGAGGTAGGTACATTCAAAATTATCTTTGTTAATTTTTTTCAATAGCAGATTTTTACTTGTTTTAGGGCATTAATAGTTACAAACAATTAAAAATAATAAATTATGTTGATTTAAATTTTTTATTTACGAATAAGAAGGGATCCAATTATTTAATACAATTCACCGAAGAAAAAATATTGATAAAACAATGTTGCTAATTTATTAACTAACACAATTAGAATATTTGTTTAAACAATATTATTATAAAAACATACATTTAGTATTTTCCCCGTGAAACATAACATACCTAAATTATTATTCACTGAACGTTCAACATAAAGGACATGAGTAATAATATATCCTTGACAAATAATAATCCTACAGCCTAAAATAAATGACGCAACAAAATAATTTGAATGGCTACACCAAGACAATAATGTATGTAATAATATAGGTACCTTAGGAAACTGAGCAGGATTACTATCAATATTTATGAAAAAAAAAAATTAATTCTACGTCACGGTACGGTTACCGAAAATTCAAAGTAAAGTTCCGAATACACGAGACGTTTTCGATTTCGAATAATTGTGATAGAAAAAGTGTAAAATAACATCCTTCGCTGAAATACTCTACCCTGTCATGACGAGTTCGCGAAATACTCTCAGTACAAAACTAATCGAAATACTCGATCGACATCCAAGATTAATCGATCTAGACATTGCACAGATGAAAAAAAAAAGAATTTTACATTTAATGTACTTTATTTTTATTGTTTTGTTCTTGATTTACTTTATCTTCATTGTTTTTGTTCAGATTTACCTTATTTTTCATTGCTTTGTTGATTTACTTTGTTCTAAATTTTGTTTTTGATTTGTTTTATTTTTTATCGATTTTTGTTAATATTTGCGTTATTTCAATTTTCTTTTGTTCTTGATTTATTATATTTTAATTGTTTTGTACTCGACTAACTTTGTTTTCATTGTAAAACGGAATAATTATATTGCATTGTAAGTATCCAAGGGTATAATTTGTTTGTAGAGTAACTATGTAAATGCAGTGTAAGAAAGAACTTGCGCTTCAAGCTGAAAATTTAACAAATTTTATAATGCGTATTATTTTATTGTTGCATTGAGAATACATGGCCATTGTGTATTATTGTAAGCTGAGCTTGTTTGAACACATATCGAAAAATAAATACAGATCGTGGTAGAGATTCTGGTCAACCGGCGGAATCAAAACCATACATATCATGGACATAATTATCTTAAAATGTTAAAGAACTCCACGAGATAATTATATCCATGATATGGGTAAACATGTATGGTTTTGATTCCGGCTGTTGACCAGACTCGCCCCCCTGGTCAAGTCGACTACACAATGGACACATTTATGACGTCGAGATGGAAAATGAATAACAAAGGGAAATTTTGGCGAAACCACAACATGAAGATAGATGTATCTATATAATTTTATAATCTCTGCCCACATTTTTGATATACGACATGATTCGCACAGAATTGAAAATCACAATCACGTTTTACCCAAGGTGACACGGGCGGGTTGTCATGGCTTCAAAGATTATCCGTAGGCAGAGATAACTTAGAAAATACATGGATGGAAAATGTATATTTGATCTGTGGAAAACAAAGGGTGGATGATAATAATGTTTCAGAGTCAAAGGTTAGGATCTGCGATAAAATTACGCCGCTTGATTTAGATTTGAATAAAACTACACATTTGACAGCTGGAAATCGGTTCTAAATCTATCGGAATTTAAGAATTATCGGTATAGGTATTAAAATGCATGACAATTATAATTCTATACAATTTTTAGTTTAAGGTATTCGGAATTGTTAAGGCTAGCATATGAAACTAAATCCATTAACTTGAAATCGAATGTAAAGATCGAAAAAAAATCAAGCGTGGAATTGACTGAATCCAAAATACGATGATATTGAATGGTGCGAAAATGAAATCACATCAGTAAGTGTGAATAAATGTAGAACATGTGGCGTTTACAAATCAAAATTAACGTGTATTGTGTATATTAGATGAGTAGAGTACCTAGTCTCTAGCAAATGAACTTATTGCGTGCAAATCGCTGGGTTATGTGGTTATGAAGTTTAATGTAGCCGCAAACTACTCACAATGAGAGAAAATAAGAAAATACAAATAGAAACGATAAGAAATTAATCAATTTATTAGTAATCGATACATTTCTGACAAATGTAGTGGGAAAAGGCAAGCATAAGGCCTATACAACATATACAAGTTTAGCTTAATTATGTAATCACTTAACGCTTAAGGAATACTGCTGAAATAATTATCTTGATTGCGAGTTTTTTTTTAAATTAAGAAAAAAATATTTATGTTCTACATACATTTTTTCTTTTTATTAGGACGAACGTTTCGACTGACTAGGCCCTATTTATCTGGTAAACTAGTACAACATAAATACAGTCAACATTAACAACATAAATACAGTCAACATTAACAACATAAATACAGTTATCTATGTAGATCGTTAAATAATTTGCAAGCTATTGAAAAAAAATCCTATTTTTTTAGCATATAGGCGTAAAATTATAAGCACATACTTATATAATCAATAATGAAACCGCAGTTAAAAAAATATAACTCATGTACCTACCAAAAATTAAGCAAAATAACACCTATTTTGTGAAAAATTGTTGAAAATCAATACAAAACGATGCTTGAAATACAATGCTTCAAAATATTTTTTTAAATCAAATCTTCAATACTGCCTGTATTACAAAAATATAACGTATTGTATTTTTAATGACCTGCAATGTTGTGTGGATCAGAATGCTCATCGACATACACGTACATAGGTACAGCAAATGCACCCCACTGAAATGAAGATGTTGTGCTGAGCAGGTGGTGTAATATGACTTGATAAAATTCGCAACAAGTACGTCAATGGTATCCTTCAAGGTAACCCCAATAGCAGAAAAAGAGGGAAAACAGCGATGGTTTGGACATGTCATTGGAAGGGATGACACCTACTTAGTCAGAACTGTGCTCAGTTTCCCCTCAAACCCACGAGGAAGAGGCAGTCCTCCAGCGACTGGTGGACGGGTAATGAGAGGGAGCTGGCGGCGCAAAGTGTCCCACAAGAGGCAGCCCAGAGTCGAAAATCATGGTGACTGATGACTAGGAGGCTCGACCCCGGATAAACAGGGATAGAGAGGCATCGACACTGTCCATCCATCGCGTCCTTGGTCATCCTGGTCTCCTTAAACCTTGTGGTACAGAGTGTGATACCAGCCAATCTCAAGCGCACTATCTTGATCAAAATCCTCAACAAATGTAAGTACTTGTATAAAATTCGTGGAACCTATCGACTGCAATTTTATTTGTGATAAGATTATAATATGTCAACAAATAAAGAAAAGGATGACATTCGCGTGCCATACTGGATTGCCGACATGTTCAAAATACACATAAACCAATTACTGGTGTCACCGAGAAAAATAGACTGTAATGCCTCTTTCATTGTCCTCATTGAAATTGAGTAGTGAGTGAATATGTCCGTGTATTATTATTAACGGGTACAGAATATAATATATAGATGTGTACCTACATAAGACACACAAACAAATCGCTAACGGTCGCCATCTTGAATCTTGATTACATTGAATGATCAGTGAACACACATAGAGGGAGAAAGAGAGATGCTTCAATAATAATAAATTTCAACAAACGAGTCTTGTTATGGCTAACTGCACAGTGTGAAATAATAATAAAAACGTTCCGATACGACAATAGGATACTAGGTACTAACAATTTACTTTTTCTATAGATATCAAATTGAGTAGTAACAAAAATAATGAAATGGAAACGTAAAAATACTCGATTTCGTTTTGATAATTAAATCTCATAATATTACATATTTATATCAAAAAGGTATTCAAAATAAAAAGCAATCAATTTTTTACTATAAACATAAAATAATTTCGAAATGATCGAATCAACTGATAAATATTGCATAAATTAATAATAATACTGACTAAAAACACAAGACAGTGTGTTATGTTTCGTGAGAGCCATTACCTGAGTAAATACGCCTACCACTCCCCTATACTAAGGCTACGTAGATCTGGTAATACTGTGAGGAGTCACAGATATATTTGCCGACATCTTCATTTTCAACACTAAAATATTAAACTTTTTAACTCATGATTTGTAAATAATAATGTATTATTTTATTGGTTTTTGTATTTTATTTTTAATTATGTACTGTGTTTTATAATTGATATTATTATGTTTGTTGTATTTAAGTACTTTTATTTTAAATTTAAGTTTAATCTTTTGTATATTTGTTGGTTTTATTAAATAGGCTTTCAAGCCGTTAATGTGTAAATAAATAAAATAAAAATAGAATATTTTATATATAGACACATTATATGAGATCAAAACGCTCTACAAAAATGGTAGGTACTTACATTTTAACAAATTCTTACAATATCACCAAGAAAGAGCGAGCACACACGACAGAATACATTTAGTGAGAAAGAGATCATACAGTAATACTTTTTTATGCATACATATTGTCTCTTTAACACCAGTTCTATCACATTATAATTATCTCTCATACCAAATAATGACTGTGAAAGAGACGAACTTATATTTAAGTAGCTGTGTGAAAAAGCTAATATAACAACAGAATATCTCTACATAGCAACAGGCGAATATGACTTTACTACCCTCTCCTTGAAGTTCTCAAAATAAAAATAATTATCGCAAAATATTCAATTATTTGCATTATCTGGTCGTTCCTTCACGGTTTTAGTGTAACTTTTACATGTTTTAATCATACATGACGGTATTTTGACTACAACAATACGTCTAAACACAACATTTAAAATGCGGTAATAACTAAGCGAGGTATGCGTTTAACCGAATTGCGAGGTAACCGAATTTAAACACTAATAACGTATATATTATTTTAATATAATATCATTGGTATAAAATACAAGAAATCGTCCAGCATAGTTCTCCCGTAAAAAGTTGTTGTTGACAAGAGAGATTATGAAAGGACAAAAAGTCAAAATACCCTATTTATTAATTATCGAAACAAATCACACGATAAATTATTCAATTTTATTTCATAATTTGTACAAATAAAACATTTGACTGTATTAAATTGTATGCAGAGGTAGGCACGGTGTTGATAAGAACAATTGAGTATGCAATTTGTATCAATTTGTTATTTGCTTTTATGTATAGGTAACAGAAAAATGCTAAGTTACTAAAAGTCGTGCAATATTTTTATAGAACTATTCCGAATTATCTATGTATATATAAAGCAGGTGAAATCGCATCAGTGGAAACATTTCCTGTATTTAAATTGAAGTCGGAAACATGGTGCATGAATTATTCAACTAAAATAGTAATAACAAGAGAGACGACATATAGACTCAGCTCATCGGTCCACATTTTCTACTGAAAATGGCATATTTGCTATTTCCATTCCAGTGCTTCGCAGTCACATCCGACGCAATTATTACATGCAGATTTTGCTGAAAACGTAACTGGTACTTTTTGCATGCAGGACTGCCATATTCGCACTTTTACGTCTATTCATGCATTTCATAAATCAACCGATTGGAAATATGTAGATATACGAGCAAACAATGTCCCACAAAATATTCGAATAAATCCAGAAAAATAGTCATATCATTTTTAAGTTTTTGATGAAACGTACGGTATGAACTGATTGTGAATGTCAAAAGTTACTCAAAAAAATATCTTTAACTCGACACAGGATGTAATTATTTCTTTTGACCACTGCTATGGATGAAAAAACAAATGAATTATGGATAATAATAAAATATTTAGTAACTCGGTTCGACAAATCAAAAAAAAAACTTGGAATTACTACATTTAAGAAATTAGGTATATGTCCAAACGTTAATGCTGTATTTCTTTAAACATGATAATCTGCGTGCAAATGTATGACAAAACACGTTGCGGTGGACCAAAAATAAATATGATAAATAAATTAAGACGAACAATACAAAACAGAGAACCTATTTAAAAACAAATGTTCATATCGCTAAATGTGTATATGAATAGCTGTTAGGAATTCCGACGTGAATTTAGGATAACAGCCTATAACTACCTACTTGAATAAGATAAACAGTAAATTTAAACAGTTGAATGATTAACTAAAACATCGAACCAATTTAACGGAATTAATTTTGTAAACATTGATATCATAAAATCGTTAGGAATGATGTCAACGTATAAAATTAGAGAAATATCTTTAAACTGAACACTTGACGTCTATGTATTAATTAATGTATATGATAAGAAATTATTGAAAAATAATGATTTCTTAATACATATATACAAAGTTAAAATTGTACAAAAATAATTATTTCGTAAAGTATACAAAGTTTGCTTACATAAAATTATATTTTGAAATAATACACAAAGTTTGTAACCGAAAAGAAGATAAGAAAGATTTATATCAACTAGAATAGTTCTAGCTTATATTTATCTTTCCAGTTTGAATTAAGTATGTAGGTATATAAGAAAACAAAAGGATTTGAATTGTTCTGAGTAATGTTTGTACAATAAGGTAGCTGGTTGTACAGAATAAGCAAATACCTACCCTTCTGTTTGTTCAAAACGAAAATTAACAAGTAGGTATTTGTTTGTTCAAAACTATCAGAAAGTAGGTACCACTCATACAAATATGTACAATGAGCTGCCAATGAAATATCTCTCAAATAAATGACATTTGAGAGAAATTTCTCACAGAGTCTCTTAACTGTTTAGACATTTTTTTAAAATAGTATTTTTATTTGAATAATGATCGATACACCAACAGACACCAAAAAGAATTGACCGTTGAATTCAAGAAACTTTAAAGGGATATTGTGATTTAATATTTAATGGATTTAATAATATGAATAAAACGCAGTGAAGATTCATACGAGTCAAGATAAATTAAAATAAATTATGCTGAGTCATTTCTTTGTGACGTTGCAATGAGAATATTTTAAAATCAGTAGGAGAGTCAATAATGTGTATAGCGTAGGTAGGTATATTGTTTTACTATGTAACAAACAAACAATCCACATTAAATTGTAAAGATACAATAATTAACATCGATGCGATTTGTCCAGAATTAACAAAAACATCTTGTAATACATTTCAGAAATTAATTAAACGACTCGTTTTTAACAAGGCTTCTCACTCAAAATACTTTCTTACGCGAGATTACATCATGAATACCTTCAATGTACCGAGGCAAAAAACCAAGTACCCATAATTTACAATAAATAACCCTTTTGAATTCGAAAGGAAAATAAGAAAAGGTCTCTCTCGCCTATCTATGACGTTGTCAAAGGGGAAATTTTAGTAATTCGAACACGTTTTTCAATTACAAGACCCACATTACCGAAAATCATTATTCCTTGTCAGTTTTCGTTCACTTATTTTTGAAGGATGGTAGAAAATGAAAAAAAAAGGAACTCAGTTTACGGGTACCACAACTAAAGGGCTCCATTTATTTCGATTCATGTTTTTCCCCGCACATATTTGCATATTATACAGAACAGATTTGAAATACACAAACCTAAAAGTTCGTGTGTAGGCAACAGAATGTAATAACCGGTATGTAATTTAGGATATGTTTATATATATACGTGTCTATATTCACAATATTCTGTGTAATATCTAATCAATTAATAAAATAAACTACTTAATTTGGACGTAAAAATTCTAGAGATCGTCTATAATTAAGATTAAACTTAAAAAAAAAACAAATTCCGAAGAAGCGTTGGGAAACTCCTTTTTATGTGCTGACATTTATTTTATGCTGGCAAAAAAAAAACAATGTAGCGTGGTGTGTGGCAGAGTTTATTATAGTTATTTGGCGATTGATTGCTTACTTCGGAGATGACAAAAAATACATATTAATAATATTAATTCACACAGCATTGATCGTTAAACCTTGACCCAAAGAAAAGCTCTCCGTATATTGGCACGAAAAATTATCGTTGAACAAGTAACATGTTCAACAAAATTTTTCAATCTAAGTACACACAAGTGCCCACATACCTCCATAGAGCATTTAATGGTTGTAAAAACGATGTTTAAGCACGTAAGACTGAAATAACACAAACATCTAGCATTGATACAATGATGTGACTACATACATTGTTAAAAATAATTGACAATACGTATTGCGCATAGAAAATAGTTTAGAAAAGGGGTAAGTGAAGAATTGCATAAGCAATAATCCTATGATACTTATCAAAGATTTTTTTATAAAGCATATATTAAGGTAATACAGATAAAGCTTAGAATTTGTAGCATTAAAACAAAAACGATTTCTCAAAATACGAAATACAACTGAAGGTATATGTATTGTGTTTGAATTCATGATCGTATAATATGTAATGAATTATTTATTTTGTTTCCATGATGTATCTCCTTCTATGGAAAATCTTATTTTATATTTTTTGAACATATGTTACTGTTCATTCTTTTCGATTGAATTCCATCTAAATAGAGTTTGAAAAATGGTCGTAAAGCGCGGGGTGCAGATGCTGTACGAAGCAGTAGATTTAGTGTAATTCTCACCTAACCTAGTTGCAAATAAATCCTCGGAACAAAGCAAAATATATCTCTTTCTACAGAAGAAAAAGTGATATGCATCATTCATGAGATATATTTATTATCTTGTCTGTATTTATGTGCATTGTACATAAATATTCCATCGGATTTTTGATAATATCTGAAAAATTCTTCGTTACATATCGCGTTGTACTCTTAACCTCGAATATAATATTTTTTGGTGTTGATAAAATATTTTGTAATATAAAGATCAGTACTTAAGAAATGAAATGAATATGCGATTCAATCCAAAACATAGATGTTTGTAAAAATGCAATATTTATAATTCGTATTATTTCAATTGCAACGTGTTTGAATGAAAGTCAATGAATAAATAATACCGGTAATAAATGCAACTCACAGAGTAAGGAATTATAATATATTATTGGTCTGTGGTGCAATTTAATTTATTAATATATGTTAAGAATCTAATTACAAAAATTGTTGGACTTTGTGATAAAATTTCTGCATTGTGAAGACAATCCTTATTATTACATAACAGTGATTAAATAACCATAAACTCGTAGTGCAACAATGATGTAGTGCATAATAGATAAAGCAGTCAATTTTTCATAATTAATTTGATAAAAACTAGTCATAATTTAATATATTTATGGCCAACGTAGCGTGTAAGATAAGTATAGGTATATACAGATAACATAATCGCATTTGTTTTCTAGACGTTGTAAGTTTGACTCAAAAACATTACTATTTTGAAGTTTGATTATTCTCAATAGAATACTATTTATATGCCTACTTAAACATTATTTGCTGACATAATAAATCACTGAATCAATTAATATTGACTATGTTCACCTTGTAGTTTAAAACATATAAAAGGCGACAAAGTACAAATTATATAAAAATTTCCACGATACTTTACCTACTTGTGACTATTTCTTTGTTTCTAATAAAAGAAGAAATCATAATCAGTTCTTAGATAATTATTTAATGCGAATAGTAGAAGAAACCCCAAAAAACTCGTATAAATACAAGAATAAACTAAACTACTACATATAACATGTTACATTGAAAACAAAATGAACAAGAGAAATAGAAGAGACTAAATAACGTAAGTGGAATAGCATAGCTGAAGAGAAGAAGTAACAACCTATCTACGAACTTTCTGTTTATAAAATAAACTCTCAAGCTGGGCCATAATGAATATTCATAATGGTTTGCTTTTGCATAGTAATTATATGAGTCATTGTTTTGAGAAAATTTCCCTTATCCGTCTTGAAAAAAATCGCCGCGGGCAAAATAAAGATGACTTCATTGGAAACAATATTTTTTCTTTCGATTAATTCTTTCTTCGTAAAATTGATACTTTTTAAATTATTATTTTATGAAAATACACACAAATACAAGACTATTATTTTCACCCAACACTGATATTTTATTTGTATCAGTACTTTTTCAATGTTCCACCTAATGTCATGTTTATGAATTTCTGTATTATTTACTGAGATAACACATCAATTTAAAAAACTTATCTTTAAAACTAAGGATTTACAAAGATCTTTAATATTTAATTTTTTGCAACTATGGTTTTTATTCTATCCTTTACTATGTCCTCGGTGTTGTCATTTTAATTATAACTAAAAAACAATAAATGAATAATCGCCTCAATTTTCGTTAATCTCTTTCTTTACCGTCCATTTTTTTCAATACCTCGTCAGTTATTTTTAATAAATCTACAATTATAAGTTAAAGTGATAAAACAGTAATAATTCTATCTTCGTAGGTATATAGTTTTAACTTCGTATAAGGCTTCATACTTTTACTTATACAAGTCTGTTCTGCGGTCAGCTCAGAAAACTTCTTTGGCGTTAAATACTCAACGTGGTTTAGTAAAAAAATAATTTAAACAAATAATTCATTTGTATAACAAAAAATAATAATGAATTTATTTGTATTTATATTTCAATGATTCACAACGTTTCAAAGATTTCGCATCCCAATTTCGAAACAAGCTATTGAAAATGGCAGCACAAAAAAGGAAGCAATTAAATAGATGTTACAAAGGATGGCCGGGAATACAAAATGACTGCCAGTGGTATAAAAGTTATAAAAGCATCATCTGTATATATATATACATAGTTAGTAGTATGAAGCTTATAAAATATTCATGGTAATGGTAACTGAAGAGGATATCTTTCACTAAAACTTCATTTGCATAGCAGAAAAAAATCCTTTTAAAACCCCATTTCCCGAGATAATTTAGAATGTTTTGAATATCTTATTTACCGGAACTAAAATACGCCACAAAATAATACCAGTATATCTGTTGCGGCAGAGATTTTTTACCCCTAATAATTTTTTCAGGAATAAAAAATGTAAGTGTATCTACCAAGAAAAAAATTACATTCTTTTGAAAAAAATATTTATTATGAAATCATGAAAAAATCGCGATTATAAGAAAAAAAAAAGTAAAAATATATAAATAGTTTTAAATTATTGTTTGCTACAAATCACTATGGCTCAAACAGGTATATGTTTCGAAATCCTTGTCCTATGGCTTATCACAAACATTCATACGAGCACCACTTCATATTTATTTAGGTATTTATTAAAATAATTGAAATATTTCCGAATTGGAGAAGTCGAAAGGAATTAATAAATTCGAAAAAATACATTTAATGATTTGAAAAGCCGTACATGTGCAACTAAGTATATAAGTGTCTCAAGTGGCTTTAGATACTCATTAGTAGATGATTAATTGCCAAATTTCGATCAACCATCAAGCTGAGGGGTATTCTCATTAAAACTTCACGGGGATCGCTAACAGGAGCTGTCAATCAGATATCTCTTTCTCTCTCACTCTCATGTTTGAACCGTTTTAATAGGAAATTAAAAAATCTTACACATCAGTAAAAACGTAAATACCAACAAATATTTTAATGACTTCTATGAAATATGCAATGGTCAGCGGGCTAAAATGAATCCTATAACAAATGGATCTAAGTTCAAAACATTTATTCAAAGTCGCAATTAGATGGATGGTGGCAATGCGGTTAGCGCGCTGGGTTAGTGATACAGTGGTTGCGAGTTCAAATCCGCAACCACTGGTGATGAGGTTGCGGGTACATGCATTTGTTACATTCCTAAAAAAACAAAGATAATGAAATAAATAATGAAAGATATTTGAATTTAACCTCAAAAACAGGTGCTGTCTATTTTGTTGAAATAAGGCAATAAAATATTTTGCATATAAAATCATTTCTCATTGTGGTGAGTAGTCTGTATTTTTATGCCTTGTTTTTACTTCGAATAGAATGAGAATATTATAGAGTCGTCCAAGTTGCTGCAAATGAAACCCTTGTAGGTAACGTCTACCTGGAATACCACCAAAAAGATGGAAAGATAGTCAGTCATCCGCATCCCAGGAAAGAACAGATAAGGAGCAGATCTTGGATAACTTACAATAAGAATTTTTTGCTTTGAATATGACCGTATATCTTATAAAATACTGACATGTTGGAGCCAATGTATTACAAAAAGTGATAATTTCTTATTAAGAGAAAAGTATGTAGGTATTTAGTTCAGTAAAAGAGAAGAAAAGGTGTATCAAACAGCAATGACAAGTCGTAAAAGAACGCGAAATGGTCAAATACATAAATGGTTTAAAATGGTTCGATGTAATAAATCTGAATATATACCTATATTAAATCACCAGATGAGATAGTTAACGCACAGAGTAACCGCGTCGGCGGCGTGCGGTTGGTATGAAAAATCCAACAAATTTTACTAATTTGTTGCTTGTCAGCATTAGCGTGCCGCTTATTTTAATTTAGTAAAGTCAAATCACATACCTCTCCCCCCACCACCCCCTTCACGTGACGTGAATGAGTGAATTCATGGAATTATGTTTTTAAAAATGTATACGAGGTTACTTATCACAAATTAGCTATGTACACTAGTTACGAGAACAACATTTTACGTCCTTAAGAATAATGTGAAAATTATCAAAACATCAACTCATTAATTTAAAGAAATTAATAAAAGCAACTTTCCAACAAATAATGTTGTATGTGATGGTAGCTATTGTATCGAAATATTCAATAAACAATGGAAATACTTTTAAATTTTAAACAGTAAAAATATTTAGTACATACCTACTAAAAAAACATAACAACCAGGCTAGATTAATAAAAACAATTATTGTACATTTGACGATCCTCTTCATTTGACGATCGTTACGCCTCGTTAGGGCCTATTTCAATTAATTAAAATAATTGATCTTTGTGTCTTTTCAATATTTTATAATTTTTTACTGGTAAATGGTTTTTGAGGTAAATTATTTACATATTTTAACTAGTTCAAAGGCCCTTAAGATCGGCCTATAAACACATAGGAATAAAAAATAATAAAAATATTGATTCATCTCTTTTGATTTCAACCTCTGTTTTTTTTCTCGTTTGCTTGTTTTATAGATATCTACAATATAAAGCGTTCTCAATCGCTAAAGTCAAAATAATTCATTCATTCATTCATAAAGTCAAAATAACATAGGTATAATAAGATTTGTGTGTCCAATATAATCATTTTACATCTAGCAAATACTGCGTCTTAAATAAATTCCTTTTATAAATAAGAAACGAGCAAACACAAGAAACACGTGTTCATATATCCACCCCTCTTTTATTATGACGAAATACATAATCCTTTCATTAAACAACTCAATAGAATAAATTCGTTGAACTACTCATGTTGGAATGAAATGGGAATAGATGAATACTTAACCGGGTTTGAATCGAACTAACGAGACATAATAAATATCTTAATTATCGTATAAGTGAATGTACAAAACCACATTTTAGTGGTTATAAAGCAAAACTGTTGAATCTGTATAAAGGCGTAATATTTTAAATTAAATAAATAAATTTTTAAACAAACCGAATTCATGTTTTTTAGCGCTGCAAAAAAGGCAGCACTAAATTCAAGAAATAGCTGACTTAAAACTTAATATGGCACATATAAGAAATATTGGTAAAATAAAACTAAGAACATGATAGAATATTTCGATAAGTGTGATTCAAGGAAGCTATTTTTATTTATGTTTTAAATCTCTAAGAAATGACATTATGATTAGTCCAAGGAATTAACGTAAGATGATATTTTAATGATAATATCTACCGATATTTCCTTCTGTTTTCTTAAACTATCCTAACTAGGTGAAAACTTGCTAAAGGACATTTCATTCTATACTTGTCGTAGACACATTTCATTATCGAGTGAAACTTTCAGTTTGTATGATTATAGCAAAATAACAAGTCAAGGTCGATTTGTGGGATAGGGTAATTTTTCGTTTTTAGCATATTTGATGTAATAGAACCAAAAGCGAGGGAAAAAGCATTAACATTTTGAAAGAAAAGTAATTGTAGTACAAATAGAAAAAGTAATGTTATGTACAGGTAATCAAACACTGCAGAGAGAAGCTATTTTCTAGAATAAACTAATAAAACAAGAATCAACATAAAGTGCAAAAAAATGTAAGAACGCCAATAAAAAGTATCAATATTTCAATCAACAGTAGAGATCATACGTGCTTGGGGTTCAAAACTATCTCTCACCATATATTCGAAACGAATTTGAGCCGAATAATCAATAACTCAAGGGCGTACCTATATAGGAATGAAATCAAATAGTTGCGCAATAAAAGAATATGGCGGTGTTCACCGAGGCACAATGTGTGAACAAAAGGTTTAGAAATATGATAATCCGAAATTCGGAATAGTTTTTATTGGATATCCGATAGGAACTGAACGGAATTCTCGAAAGTTGATTACGAACAAAATATAGCAAGATGAATTTAGCAGAAAATTTATGAAAATATAGAAATAATCCTCACAAGCCTGTTTCTATGGCATAGTTGTGAACTATAAATAATAATCGTCTCTAACACTTAAAAAATGGTTAACCTTTTTTTAATACGAGACTAAATAATAATAATGGATACTGTAAACACTTTCTCGCAATAATGTGTAAGTGGCGAAATTTTGAAATGCAAATTAACTTACCACTTCAAGTACCTTACTTAAAATAATTACATTAATCACATTTTTGTTGTATCTATATTCGTAACATTCTAACACCAAATAAATTGTAGTCTCTCAAGCACATGAGAATAAATGATTACATACATCATCGATAAAGTGTCTCTAAATAAATTATAGTCACATATTTGTATATGAGTGCTTTTAAGATGTCAAATACAAGTGGGTGACATAAAAATGACATACGAAGTTAGGAACATTTCCATGTAAGGACTTAATTGAATTTCGGCTGTAAAATGAAAGTGGTACTCCAATCGATACGATGGTTTGTAATATAATGTCGATGTAGATAGATATAGTTGAAATATCACAAAGGCAGTAGGTATGTATATAGGTATGTACCTCCAAATAGGGTGGGTGGAACTATAAACATACATATATCTATCTCTACGAGGAAAAGCCACGAAAGGAATACCAATCTATTACTTATCTACACTCCGATGTGGATCCAACAAGTTTGTAATAAAATAAGTTCTCGGAAGTGCCGCCCGTCTTTTGCTCGGAACATCCGATTAAACGCAAACTTTATTTATATAATGGGTAGACAAATCTGAGAGGAAATTTTTGATTAATTATTCTGGGTCTAATCAAATTCGTGTCGAGGGGAATACATACCTTCTTTTTAATTACTAACGACGGCTCTACAAAACATCATTGAAAGGAAAATTGAATTTATATTTTTGTGTAGATCAATCGAAATATGTTTTATAAAACACAATATACATACATTATAAAAAGAGTAAAAAAAAATATTCATACATAAGAAACAGTAAAAATATTTAGTAACAAAAACAATTGGATATTGAAGCAATTGTAAACTCAAATAGGTAGGTACCACGAAGAATTAATTCTCAGAACAAATAACTTGATGCACTATTTAACTGAACGCATTCAATTCCAGACGTATTCGGCTATGACTTTCATGAATATAATATACACACTAACATAATATGTATCTACTTGTATACGACGTAAACTAAATTAGTAAAATAAAAAAAAATAAGAGATAAAAACAATGCTAATGAACCCAAAAATTATATTACAACATGAACATTGTACCTACATTGATTCAAAATAACATTCATAATAAAATGATACGCAACAAATTCAAATCGAAAAATAAGGACCATTAACTTGTGATTCAACAGAGAAAGACACGAAAAATGTATTCAGTTACAAGAGTATATTATTGTAACATTTCAAGATTGCTTTAAAACATCAAACATTATTCGTAGGAACATCGTATAATGATATCATTAAATATCAGGGTTGGAATTTAAACCATACACATGTAAAGACATCCGGTATCTTAAAAAAAATAAACAATGAGCAATAACGGCTCTTTAAAACAGGCGCTTTAGATATTTTTGTTTATAAATAAGAACTTTGTGGATACAAAAAAAAAAGCAGCGAGTTTGCTCAGTCATCACGAAAATCGTTAATATTAACTACCGATTTCATCAAAACTAGCATACGAATTAATTTATTATTCTTATTTAGTATACATGCCAATGTACCCAATCATTAGGATGATATCTGCCAGTTTGAAATTGTTTTTAATCTTGGGATTGTTAGATTATATGTAAAAACCATTAAGGCGAATAAAATAAATGTATTCAAAAGTATAAATTCTCAATGGATCTAGTAATTGAAATCAACTGTTTGAACTACATTTTTCACATAATAGGCACTAAATATCAAATATTCAAATGTACCAGGTGTAGGCATTATGAAAATTCAATATTAATCAATTTGTTTGAATTTATTAGTAAATATGATCATCGTTCTTATTTTTCTGACGTTTTCGTCGGCCTTTAATATTTCATTCAATTGATAATGTATCGAACAATCCCCAATCTAACTAGAGTGCTGTGCAGGAAATTGAGTTTCAATATTTATAAGATTGATTCAAAATTGGAATGAGAAAATCATTAAAATTCATGTAAACGTCAAATGGCAAAGATTATTTAAAAAAAAATATAATTTTTAAAAAGTTGTTCTCGTCTTTATATAATTTTCGTAGTTTTCATTAAATTATGAAATTATAAACCCAACGATGCAGTATAGATTCAGATTTACAATTATTTACACACAAATGTACCTACACGTTAGTTTTTGAACTAGCAAGCCTTTATCCATACAAGTTAACGTAATTTGTAAGGAGAAAATTTAATATGCAAATTCATATACACGAGTAAATAATCAGATTTGAGAGAAAATATGATAAAACTAAATCATTCTACAAAATATATTTCTATATCTACAGTTTCCCGGTATAAAAACAACCACAATAGATGTATTTACTTATTCATCTTTTTAAACAAATTGCCATTAGGCAATTTGTTCCAACTGACCAGATTACGAAGCATGACAAAATTGTGTATGCAAATCAACAAAAAATCAAAGCAAAAAAAAAACATAATGTACCTATTTCACTAAGATAAAATTTAGGACAAGGAGAGGAAATCAGGTGTATAGGTATAAATATTCTTTCTTTAGTTTTTAAAGTTTTTAGTTATAAAGTAAATTACAAAACGTTTGAAGTAGGTATGCATGTAAATTAATTTAAATGTATGCATGTATAATTACAATTGCAAAAAAGTACAATTCATACAACTATTGTGACATTATAAACCTATAAAAAAAATATATATATATTTTTTTATCACTCCATTCAAATATATGTACTTCATTAAAAATAGATAAATGCTGCCCAACTGGTAGGTATACCTGTGGCTTGCAGTGTACATATTATTATAAAATTTTACAGGAGACATATGTATAGGTTGTAGGTACCTATTTGCATTTTTAAAAATTATCTAAACTATATAAACTTAAATATTGAACACAGGTTAAAAAAGTGAATTGAAGTCATCATGATTGGAGTCAATGGTGATATATGTATTCATTTAATTATGCTACAATAGGCAATCAGAATGAATAAATAGCATATTAAGATAGGTTCTAAATGTAAGAATCTACGAGACGAAAAAATGTAGCAAAGCCGCAAAGATGCGGTACCAAATTAACCTGATATTAAGTTTTATCCGGATTATATACAAAAAAAGAAAATCACTCAATAGAAATACAAAATATATACATATATCTAAATTAATATATAAAATACATCAATGTCAGGCATTTTGAGAATTGTAATGGAAACAAAACGCATTTTTTTTATAAATCAGCCGGAGAAAAGTATTTGACAGAATTAATGATTGGGTGACGTTGGAAGTCATTGATGTTTAGACTAGAATACATCAAGAAATACTATCAGTCAAAAGTACGACGACACAAAGCACGAGCCAATTGTTCTGGTAGCTCTCGACAACACAACTGAACAAAAAAAATCCACGGCATGCGGGATGCCAAGTATTATTGCAATCGAATATCCAACTAGCGTCCGTACAAGCTTGTCTGAAGCCAAGATACACCGAGACAAACGACTCGACTAAACATGTTAAATTATTAATAAAGAATCGTTAATTAGAAATAGTTCAAAACAAGATCCCTGGGGACATCCGATACTGTTTTATTTCACCATGCGATTTCATTGTCTAGTAATTATTACAGCAGCGGTAACAAGACGATAATATATTTGAAATTGTTGAAGAAACGAGGGTTTTAAGAGATGAGAAACCCGAACCTTTATTTAATTGAACGTTTTGAATTATTTGGCTACACAAAACATTTATTAATTCCTACGAACTGAGTAGGAATGGATGTAATGTGTACTTTTTGGCCTGCATCTATATCTATATGAATTATTTTAATCACAAATAATCTTGTTCTCAAATATTACATGGTTAATAATTGATTAAAAATTATCTTGAGTTCATAGATTGAATACTTGAATAGAAAAAACGTTTCTTGCAGCACAACATTTTTTAGGTAATTTAAATATCAATATTATTTGGCCGATGTTAAAAAATAACAGGAAGAATTTTCTTATGAAATTCACATTTTGTGACATTTGCTAGTGACAAGCTGGATCGGATCATCAACAGCATTTCAAATTTCTTTCTGACTGTTTTGAATGTTTATTTTTTTATCTATGATGTGTTTTGACGCATATCGCAAATCCGAAGATGAAAACTCTACCTTTTGTCTAGTTAATTCTGGTTAGATGAAAACTTTAATAATTGGTCAATTATGCAGGAATATTATTGTCTAATAAAATTAAACAAACAGCTTAACACTTCCTAGGCTTTATTTGGACAAGAAATCCAGAGAAAGATATTTGATAAATTCCCTATATCTACCAAATAAAAGATTGTTGACGTCGACAAACATTTGGATGTTCGATATAAAAAGCGTTCGTCGTCGATTTTTGATCACTGAATAAATTATGAAAAGCTTCGTCGTCGATTCGACAGCCACTCCCGGCAATACACGGGGTGGAAATATGAGAATTGAAGCACTCGTTATGTTGTTATCGTACACTCAACATTGAACATCCCTCTCTCAACGATAAAAATATTACTCCGACCCACCTTCTGAGAGCTGGGAAAAATAAATAGAGCAAATGTAAGTATCGACGTGTAAATTGGTGAATTCGAAACGAACAAATCGATAAGTTAGGAAAGTTTGCAGACGGGAAATCTACAATGAAATATTGTAACGAAAAATATTACTATTTTTGGAACATGTACGCTGTACGCACATACTATTGTAACACATATGATGCCATTAAGGTTTTTGATAGAAATTAGGATCATAAAAGTATTTTTATAATTTCATTGATTGCAAAAATCTATGATTGCTTCACAAATGTTTTTCAAGAACAATGTCCACATAAACTGTGGTCTACATTTTTTTATATCAGTTTTTCATGGCATTTGAATAATAATAATTTTGCTTAAAATTAATAAAAAAAGGCAGTGAACCAAAAACAATTGAAAATGTTTGATTCGACGTTTGAAACTGTTATATCTTGATAGAAATCCATAATTAATTCATTAAAAAGATTTTTAGATACTTTGTTCCGTGTTCCACCCATAGCACTTTTTGTGGATTACAAAGTACTTACTCAAACAATTATACATAAGATCAATGGTGTGGCACTATTTTTATCAAGATCACAACAAATATGTAATACACGTCAATCAGTAAACATGAATTTTCACGTGCCTTTGACTAGAATAGCAATGGCTCAACATCAATTTGCTTTTAGAGCATCGACAGCATTCAATCGGCTTCCGTAGGAACTTAAGGTAATAAAAAATAAATTTAAAAAGGATATTACAGAACATCTTTTATACAAAATCATAAATAAACTTATTACTGGCTTGAGTTTCTGTAACCTGGCGTGTGTTGGAGGGCATACTGAGATTAAAGCAAGTGAAATAATGGAAATTTTTCTGTTTGATTTTGGGAGTAAAAAATTTATATCTATGTATTTATACTATATTTTATATACTTAACATTTATGTTATGTTTATATCATATATTATGTTATGCTTATATTATATTACATTTACGATTTTATGCTACATTTTATAAAAAATATATGCAATATATGAAATAGCCGGCATGACACAGGTATTGCCTAGTTTGACTGTGATTAAAACAATACCAACACTGCTATATCACTCATCACTATATTATGTATTTTTTGTAAAACAAAATAAAAGTGTAACCCATGTAAGAGAAAGCATGAACAAAACAAATAAATAAATCTGTGCTTGCCGTAATACCGGGTCATAATGTCACATTCAAAGGGTGTTAACGTTTGTGCAGGTTCTCTATCTACTTATACAAAAGCTTTCATACCGAGTGCACGACACAATACATAATATGGTGGTGTAGGTGTGGTGAAATTGGATTTTCATTTCACGACCGAGTGGTTCTCATATCACCCCTTAACTTGACAGACCGGGGTTGGTGGAAGGGTCGGTTCAACCAAGGTGAGGTCCACTCATCCAGGGCACGGGAGTTGTTACCCACTGCCACTGACAGCCACTCTTATTTCAACACTCTCTCGGTGTTGGTCGAGGAGCGTGGATTTCAACTTTAACAATGCCCATGACAGATAGAGGGCAAAGCTTGCACAAGGAAAAGTGTTATTCATATATTAAATTTATCAAACGACGTACCTCGATGTCACTGGAGTTATTAAACAAAATCACGTACCTACAAACAAGAATCATCTCCATGTACAGTGTGCACCAAAACTCAACCATAAGCCGAGTACAGGAAGTAGGCTAGGTTATGACAGTTTATAAAAAAATGTGGATTTTTTAATCGCTAAACTAAGCATGCATTGTTTTAATTTTACCTGTGACTTATAGCAGGGTTATTCAGGAATACGAGATAAAAATTAAAACAAAGAAATTTGAGAATTTTTGTAACCACAGCATCTAAAAATGTGGTACAAGGTGTCTATTTTCACGATTTCTTAAAAAAAATTCTGTTGCATTTTTTTATAAACTGTCATAGCCTAGCCAACATTCTGTACTCAGCTTATCGTTGAGTTACAACCTGTATATGTACAAGAATTTAAAATATTAACTTGTGTCAAAAAAATCTATCAATTATAGGAGTGCATTTTATTCACGTGAAATAAGACTGAATAAACTAGCAACTAATTAAGCATCCGATTTTGTTGAGAATATGTAATTCAAAGGAAAAAAATACCGAAGAACTTTTTTGAATATATTATACTTAATTCAGTATTGTTATGATTTGAACCATTAACATAGCGATAAACAAATGAATGAATACGCTGTCGAATTCATCGTATAATAATAACATATACAAAAATATTCCACAGGATCTTTCTGGAAGGAGTGGTCTCGCAACAATGCTCACGTATTAATTGGTACCGGTTTTGAAAACTTGCGGCCAAAACATCGCCTGATACTATTATAACTCGATTATAAGATGGAAGAAAAGACCGACCTTTTGAAATAATTTTTCTTATTATTGTTTTGTTCCTTGAAAATACAATAAACCACAAAATTGACAAATATACAATTTGGAAAAGTAAAATATTTTCAGCCAACTTAAACAAAATTAGGTACATACTCTTATTCTAAAAGTGAATTGAGCGCCAGAGGTATTTTGGCGAAAACCGACTTTCACATTGTTGACAAACATTAATCCTATAAATAAAGTAAATGTTTTTATAAAATTTTGAAATAAATTTAATAAATACAACACTGCGTTCAAACAGAACTAGACATTTGGAATCAAATTCGAGGTACGAGATTAATTTTTTAACAGTTGCGATATACAGTTTCATAAGGAAATGTGCGCAATATCAATACCCCATTGTACTTTTTAACAATTCCTGTCCTAAAAAAAGTATTTTCGCCCCCGGTATGTTTGTAATAAAGTGAACAATTTCAATAATTCATTGGAGGGAAAGCAATAACGTGAAAAGGTTGTGTGTATAAAGCATCGGAAAATCTTAAATAAAGATGAGTACTGCGAGTTTTTGGGATACCAACTGAACGAATAACAACGACTACTCGAGGACAAACGAGACCACAATAATAGGGCATAATATATCATTCCATCTCGAGGTCAAGATGAGGTCAGGAAATGAGAAAAAGATCGAGCCAACAACACAAATACTAAACAAAAACTCGTCGTTTTGTTCTCGACCGTTCGGTTAGAATATCAACAATCACCATCGCTTTGGGCCGACTAAATAGAAATACCACACATCCAACTGTACCCAATACCTATCAACATATTATTATACGTTCGTTATACCTAGTAGCAATATTCTTTCAACACAACCAATGAAAGGTTGTGGCAAAAACATATTTGTGTTGAACGCTTCAATTGGAATATCTACATTCAAACGATAACTTGTTGAAATAAAAACAATCAACTCGGATCTTGAAGTTCACCGTCAAATTATGCGGATGGGTTTTCTTTTATTGCGGCTCAAGGAAATTCCGCACTTTTTTGGTAGTCTTAAAATGAAATTTGCTGGGTCGTGTTTTATAAAATGATGAGAATAAATGAATGTCTTTCAGAAAAATGCAACAAAACATTGCAAAAAATCAACATTAATTTTAGTCGTTCTTCGTACGGGATGAGGTCATATCTTCTTAAAAATGAGAATGAGATTTTTGACTAAAAATTGAAATAGCTACAAATTCAACTGATTTGTCACATACACATAACATTTATTTACGTTTTACGTACACTTTAAAATCATCAAATAAATATGAATAAAATTATGTAGGTGTAATTACGTTTTGACGCTTCACGTAATATCTAGATGAGTCGATTTATTCTTTCATCGAAGATAAAAGTGTGCTAAAGACACGATTTGGTATAAGAGGACTGATTTATTAATATACATTGCCCAGTATTTTTAATAGCTTCTTCAACAGGTTTGTGTAGATGTAGTTAGATATAGGTAATTATATCATTATTTGACCACAGAACCAAGTGGTAGTAAAAGTCGTTACACTTTCGCTCGTTGGGCAACTATATGTATAGCAAATTGTTTATCGAGATAGCAACAAATGCATAGTACAGTATTTTTTCTAGAAGCGCTTTGTGATAAGTCTTTGCAGAATCACTTATTTTGCTTGGAAAGTGAAGAACAACTATCTAGAAAATTTGTCACGAACTTTTCTTTCGATAATTATTGAAAGATATCGAAGAAAAATTAAATAAAAAACGATTCTATGTAGGTACTGTTATCAATTATGTATTTCAACACATCAATTAAATTTCTATCGATTATTTTGGTAGGAACACAATTTTCATTTTAATACAAAAATATTTTATTCCGTTGAATATGCGAGTACCTTTTTTAAATCAAGCTAAGGAAAAACTACGGAAGCGTTATTTTACTTATTGGAGAGATACAGAAGTTATATACAAAGATTATGTTTGATTATGTTTTCTACAATTTCAAGTTTGAACGACTTCAATGTATAATAATAAAACACGGGGACTAATTAAAGATGTAGCGACTTAACGTTACAATATTCAATCGGCTACACAAAATTTGTGAATATCCCCCACATTTATGTACTTGATCCTTTAACACAGGATATCCTCATTAAGTCGGGATGAATTATTTATTATTCTATCAACAGGTCTCTCTCTCTCGAGTTAATGGTAAAGAACATTTGATCTAGGCGTTTGGTTTGGTTTGGTAATGTGCACTACATTATATTTACTTTAATAAATATAAAGTACTGCACATCTGTCTACGTTTTAGATAGGTATATTTAAAAATATGAGATGAAAAAATCAATTTTGATAAAATACAAACAAATCTAAGACTTTTGAACAGTAATTTTTCGATTAATAGTTTTTTGGCCTTTGAGAATATGAGATATATAAATGAATCAAGATAGTACGGAAGAAAGAATGGATGATCTTTATATAAAACTGGTGCCAAATAAAATGATATTGCAAAAGCATTGATTTCATATCGAAATCTAGTAAGTACGTCAAAAAATTATGGTTTTTATTACACAAATATATGGTGATTATATATGGTTTTTGACCAATAAGTAACAAAATACAAATATAAAATAAAAATTAAAAGAGAAACTTTGGATTTTTTTTTTGAAAAAACCAATTTGAGATTATATATTTGTCTATGCTTGTATAAATTTTCAGCGTTCAAGCTTTTATGGTTTCTGAGATATATGGAAAATAAACCAAAAATTCAAAAGTTGATAACCCCTGACTGAAACAAAAATTCGAAATTCTGAGTATAAAAGTTTTGTAGGCCTATAATTGTTTATATATTCTGAAATTTTGGGCTCTGTTAATTGAGCGGATCAAAAGTTATAAGGGGGGGGGGGGAGGACACACAGACACACGAAATGTTCTACTCCGAATTCTGAGTAAATCCGTATATATAGAACATAAGTTGGTGTTTTTTGACTTCAAAGTTCGAAAAGTCGTCAAAAAATATAGACCCTGCATACAATCGTGTTCCTTCATACAAGCGTCTTGGATTTAAACTGCCTCTTCCTTAAAAAGAATTTCATTCTCTTGAATGAATCGACAGTTGGATTAAAATAACATTTTGTTATGGATACATTTTCTAATGGAAATTTCCTTAGGCTGAACAGCAGCCTGGACATAGTTGAAGCGGTTAAGATACCAATGAATATACCTAATAATCAACAAAATGAAGGTCTGAAGAACTGCAAATTAATAAAGACTTTGGTAACGCCACGAATGTATGTATGTAATCCATCTTCGACATGACTAAATCCGTAAATAAAAATTACCATTGTGTGGTCGATTTTTTGGCACGACCGTTGTTTAATAAATTACCATACCGATTAAAAATATTTATCCGCGATCTGTAGCCAAACATTTGTATCAAATCTTGTTAGTTTACAAATAATGTTATGTTATTATGGGTTATTGCGATCGTTTGCGATGGTCAACTGCAACAAAGTGATTCTAAAAAAAATAATAATAAGACGAAAAAACACAATTAGTGAATCAAACGTTTCATGGTTGTGGAAATGTGTTTGTGGCACAAAATAATAACATTGACAACTATTAGCACTAATTCAACATTCAACACAATTATATTAGATTATACTGACGGAACAACGTGTTTGTGTCTTTAAAATATCCTCATATATTTTCGAACAGACGATACAATAGAAAATAATATTAGAGTTTTTTTTAAATACTTACATATTTTTATTACAAAACGTGTTAACGAACGCACAATTTAGCTAACAGTTTTAGATTTGATAACAATGATTAGGTAGATATCGAAACAAAAATAAACGCAATTCGATATGAAAAATGCAGCCAGAAAGAAGATAAAATAAAAAGGCTATAGTAAAAATTACATTAAAAACAAGTCGATACACAAAAATGATTATAATAAGAATTACAGTTAACCATAGAATAATAAAAGTATAGAATACTCTTTAACCTGCAGTAAACGCGACTGCTTTATGTTGACTAATTTGGTCAACATTTTGCTACGAGCATTCAGTAATCATTTGGCCGTCTGCGTGATATGTTCTCCAAATAGGGAATTTTCGAACTGTTTGCAAAATTATTTACGCAGTCATAACGAGTAGTAAGTACTATACGAACAATGTCTACCAGCAGAGTCATACATATATTGACACGAGCCGGCCAATAAAACGGCTTCACTTTTTCAGCGAGGAATTGTATGGGAATGAGTATTCTAGAGTTTTATTATTCTATGCAATTAACAAAAAAACGAATAATTTATTCATAGATTAAACTACTATTTTTAAATGTTTTAAATTAAATATGGCCCACGGCATAAAAATAATTATTTATTTATATGTAAATGACAAAGAAAATGAATTTTCTTTCCAGAAGTTTCGAAACATCTTTGTATTTGAACATTTTAATTTAAACTACATTTATGTTTACAAAACAAAAATTATCTAAATTTAATCATCGAATAACAGCTGGAACACACATTAATAATTACGAAGACCCTACTAAGTTGTATGATACACATATGTTAAGTAATGCGGGCGGAAAGGTTATTTTAATATTCAAGATGTAATTCAAAAAATATTATTGCATATTATTTGATAGCAAATATTACATTGGCATATTAATATACTAATCACAATTTGTCGGTCGTTTTTGCTCAGTTCATTACTTTAAAAAATACACAGGTACCGAGTTCCAATTTTTTGACATGAACCCCAAAATAGATTTATAATTACAATACCAGTCAACATATTATAATTTATAAAATTTAGTAAAACTATTTTATAACTTATGACATTCTTATTTTCCCTAAATCATGATACCACTAAGCCTAAGAATTATTTTAATATTATTTCTGTTATTACAATTTAAATACATAAATACATACATCTACTGGAAATGTGACATTACTATGATAAATTTATGCAATACATCATTAAAAATATAAAAATCTTGATGAGGGATTCACGTGATAATAAACAATATTAAACAATAAACAAAAAAATAAAATTGAACAAACCATTAGCAACAAATAAAATGAAAATACGCAATTGAAACAAATTCGGTTTATAACAAACCATACACCAAATTTAGATCGATAGATCGATAGTGTATTTTCAAAAAAATAGATGAAATGGATCGGGTGCGCAGAATTTTGAACACATCGAACCTAAGATTGCTTGTCCAACGAACCTATTCACCACAAACCCATTCGAATATATTACATCGTTCATTTAAAATTTTCATTTTATTAAATATTCATTTATAAAACTAGTCGAACTAAAATCTGAAAAATATATTAATTTAAAAAACGATAATAATTAGAAATAAATTGATTTGACACAATTTGCATTCAGCGCATTGAAAATCGATAGTAGTAGGTATACCTAATACTTGAGTTTGTGCACGAATGTAAGAATAATTGACCCACTCTGCGTATGTAAGTTAAGATTATTATAAACAAAAAAAAAACTGTGGAGCCAACATTCTAATAGGATTATAACAATCTTGATCAGGTTTTGCAGAAATACAACATTTATCATAATATATGAGTTGATCGGCACAAACGCAGAATTTAAAATCTTGTTTCGACATATTCTTCTCGTATTGACTTAAAGTAGAATATATATAATTATGTTTTCTGTATAACCAAATATCTAAATTTGATTAATACTGGTTTTAAGTTTTTTTATAGTGAACCGCATTTGGGTTACATAATATAGAAGGTTTATGTAAAACCAAAGCCTATTGTAAACTATTGATTATAGAAAGGAATGTCTTTGATGTATAGGAGATCTTGTACATTATTCGATTATTTAATTGGTTTAAGAGGACATATAACGCTAAATCTAGTGACTGCAAACATGATATATTAAAAGCGCCTAATTCACTATGAAGTTATGTGTTAGTAAAGGTAACTATCGCGTGAGTTAAGCGTGTATACTCACGTGATTTAAATTATCGGTAACCCAAAATTTGTTGATTTTTTAGCATTTTAAGATCAAATCTGATTTGTAAAAAAAAAGCTATATAGGTCATTCACTTTCATTGTATGTGTACTCTTTAAGCACATAAAACATGTATTTCTCTACGACTCATAGTTATGGAGTAATTGAAATAAAAATGCAGTAAAATTGGACATTTTTAATATTTATTAGGGAATTTATGCTGAATTACAAAATTGTGCGACGTAAAATCACTAAGAGAAATGTTGAAAACACTATTTTTAAAAACACAATTATATTTTTAGTATTTTTTAGGTATAATTACTCCCTATTTATTTATTCTTTCAAGACATTAGTCTAATTTAAGTTATATTATTCTGCTAATACATTGAATCAAAAGATTATCATCAATAATTGCTTCGCATCACGTCATGTAGAAAGCAAAATCACGTGCGCTCGATACTAAGTAATAAAATAATGCAGGCCATCTAAAGACTGTTTGTATAATATTAAGTAATAACAAATTTGCTCACCATAAATAACAAAATTCTACCACACATTAAGATTTGCATACATGCCTACACTAGAGACTGACAAGTATCTACCAACAATTAATTATATAATAGAGAATATAATATTATATGTGCATTATACATATATAAAATTCTTTTGTAATTTTCACAAGATCCATCATAACTCAAATAATTTACTTACAGACAAATCTCCACATCCAATAACCGGTTTCGTTCCATTTATTTGAAAACTAAATTATTATGTAGGTAATGTATTGAGGTATGGTATCAATATATCATACATATAAAATAATAAGAAATTAATCAATCCGACAAACTTGTAAACTCGAGAAAAACAAGGAACGTCGATAAATCTAAGGGTCTTAAATGAAATTGCAGGTATACGATAAATGAAAATATACTTAACTAATCTTGTTTCTATTGAAAGCTGAGAAGGCAACGACTATGCAAAACTTCTTTAGATAGATAACTAAATATTCACTTAAAAAATAAATCGAACAAAAAAATAGCTGCATACTTAAGGTTTGACTTTAGACATGATGCAAGACAACAGTATAAATATTGTAGAAAAAATAACCGAATTGAACAAGTATCGCACGATGACTTAAATTTATTTCCATTAGCATACTTGTATTGTGAATAATTTTATGCATTGGTCATTAATTATATAAATAATAAAACATATATGCAGTATTTCATAAAATAATGGTGGATTAAACACAGATATAGCAAAAATTCGTGTGCTTAAATAATATTTTGATACATAGAAATACATATTACAACATATATTGTTACAAACGACCAAAATAAAACCTTGACTGTAAAAAGTTACAATAACAAGATCCAAACATTGCACTAATACATGATAATAATGATTCATTCCCACCTTAGTTGAACAATGGACCATAATTATTTGGAGGTAAAAGCTATATGTAGGTACTAGCGCGGCTTTTGCCCTTATAATTTGATCAGAATTTGTAGCACCATGAACTGATAGTGACTTTGAAAAACAAATAAAGATTCTGTGATTATTAAGGTCAAACATTTTTGAAAAAAATTTAAATTTATAAGTTGTTGCATGTAACGTTATATTGAAACACGTTGGTTTATATTGAAACACGTATCTTAATCGTAATAAAATATTACAAAATATGTGTTAAATTTATAAAGGTCAAATGAAATAATATTGAAACAAATAAATAAAACATTGTTAATTAGGACGAAAAATATGTCGTAAAAAATTTATATTAAAAATTTTTCCAATAAAATATCTCCTACAAGCTCGAAATGAATAATACTTAATAGTTAATTAAACAGAAATACTTCTGCGCCTTCGAGAATACGGCGGGTAACTAACACGAGTAAAACTTTTAAATCTCGAGTGAGGTCGACGACGACAAAGCCAAGCGAAGAATTAAAGTTTTTTCCTTTGTTGAAGAATTGAGCTCGGTTATTTTCGTTGACATGGTAGGAAAATTCAAGAAGTAGAGCAATATTTACCCAGAAGGTAAAAGAAGAAAACCCAATTAAAAAAGACAGAAACTTGAGGCCATGTTGACCTAGTAAAGCCCTCTCTAAGAACCCTCCTTGGCGGAATCTCCTAGGAATTTCATATTGTAGATGTCGGGAGCCTTGTCTTACTCACACACTCATACACAACAACATAATGTACCCATGTGATTATATCAAACACGTTGTCGGTAGGTATCTCATACCTCTACATGACCTGCTAACCGGTTTATTTTGCTGTATTTTATACCTACATAGGTAATATCCAAATGTTCGATGAAATTGACTACCATAACATAGCTATATGGACGTAACCAATAATTAATTATTTTGGAATTCATCATCGCCGTGTTGATATTTTACCATGACTATAAATCAACTTCATATCTTAACCAAAATAATATCCCTACATATTATTTGACCATTCCTAACATACGGAGCAGAATTTTGGGACCGACTAAAAAGGAAGAAAATATGTTATTAGTGTTTGAAAGGACGATATTAAGGAAAAATTTTGGCCCAACTAACGATGGAGGGGCCTGAAGAATACGGTACCTACCTATAATCATAAGCGAGGTCATGTACAACGAAACAAATGTAGCCCAATTTATTAAAATTCAGCGCCAACGTTGGCTTGAACATGTTTGCCAGATGGATGATGACCGTATTCCTAAAAATGTATTAGACACCTGTACCGAAGGGAGAAGAAGTAGAGGCAGACCTAGGTTGAGATGGCTAGACGACTTGATGTGCGATATAAAAGCAATGGAACTAAGAGAAGACTGGCGGTCGATAGGGAGGGATGGAGATTATTTCTGGAGGAGGCCAGGGTGTGTAGCGGACTGTAGCGCCAGTGATGATGATGATGATGACATATTTGAAACTATGTAGGCAATTCATAACCGTGCTGAATTTTTAGATTCATAGAGCAACCCGAATAACAGGCAAATTAACTCAATGATATGTAATAGTTTTCCATTACAAAACTCAGATGTTACTGTTACAAATAATAAATACATCAATTTCTCGTTCATCTTCGCATGGTTCCTTAGAAGGAATTTTTAAAACTGATAAAATTTTATATAAATAATTACAATAATAATTAATAATTGAATGGTATTTTTATTTAAAAATAAAATAAGTTAATAAAACGAAAAACATACTGATGTTTTGTAGCCAGAATATAAAACGACATATAGGACAGAGAAACAAATTTAAAGGAAAAAGTAACACGTGCAGACATTGTTACGTTTGATTGTTCTGTGTTAATATAGTAATATTACAACCAGGATGGAAAGTACATAAGTTTTTACGATGTTCGTTAAAACGTACCATATAAGTATTCCCCGAATCCACGTATGGTATCTACAGATTTTTATATGAAAATTAAATAAAGCTATAATGGCTGTTATGTGTGTTCAGCGCTTACACGAGTCGATATTCTAGTTTATAAAAAAAATATCATGATAGCACACGTGTACTCATGTCCTTAATTAAAAATATATTTACTTAAGTTTATCGTCAATTTTATAAAAGGTATTTTGAACTTTATTTGAACCACAAAAGTAATAATATTTAATAAATAATGATATTTATGTAACGTAGAGTAGAAAAAAGGCTTTAAGAATAAATATACCTAGAATGTAAATATACTAGTAAATCAATTATAGATTATTTGCATTTTTTTGTAATCAATATTAATCATCCTATTGAAAAATGCAAGGAGTTTTCACTGGTGCACTAATAAAGCAATGTACATTATCTATTTTATAAATTGTGTAGACTGTATAACTCTTATCATAAACCAATAAAATAAATAAAATGTATGTTTAGTATAATGTTGTTTCGTTTATGATTATTAAAAATACAATAAAAACATAGATAGATGTGATCAATGTAATGTTTTTATAAGATCCCAGTCGGTTTCTATGGTTAAACCTACATCTTCGATCCAAAGAATAAGTTACCCTAGTTAACTAAAATAAGATACCTAAAAATGCTTTAATAGGATCCTGCTCGTATAAACGACTATTTGCAACAAAAAGGGACACCAACGACAATAAATAATTCTTCATACATTTCTAACAATATCTATACTATTTAAACAAGTAATTTATAAAACGATTAAAAGTAATTCCACCTGAAACTTGTATGCAGTGTTAATAAAATAAACTCCTGAAGAAAATTAACGCCATAACAAGACATAATCCGTTTCTTATAAAAAATTTCAATACCAACAATGAAACACGCGAGAAAGACATTGACCCACTAATTTAGAATTGCTATAACTAGGGACGGGAAAAAAATACAACCTGGAGATGTATAGTGGGGTACTGAAAGGGAAATGGGCGCATCCGAGACCTACCCTAACGAAATGATTCACCTTCGTGTTACGAATTGAAGAAATAGTAGTATCGCCCTCTCCATTTGAATAATAAATCTAGTTTAACTGTATAACTTATCACTAGTAGGTAGGTATTATATTTAAATAAAATAAGACAAATCTATCCAGTTGTTCTCTGTTGGGCAATTCTTTTCATAATTTGCCTTGTCTCTCCAACCCTACTTAGTACCTCGTCGTTGCTGATGTGTTCTGACCAGTGAACTTTAGCCATGAGTCTGTAGCACCACATCTCAAACGCAGACAGACGTCCCGTTTCGCGTTGGCTGATGGTCCATGTTTCACAGCCATATAGCAGTACACTCCAGACAAGAGACTTGATCAAATTTTTCCTAATTTTGATGGAAATGTTAGGGGATTCAAAAATTGTTGATCTTTTGTTGAAGGCGACTCTTGCTTGATGGATTCTGCTTTTAATGTCTGCTGTTGAACGTCCGTCTTGAGATATTCTGCTTCCCAGATATATAAACTCTTTCACCTGCTTAATTTCGATGCCTCCCAGAACAATATTTGCAGTGCATTCCTCCCTTCCAGCAACCATGCATTTCGTTTTGTCCTTATTTATCCTCATGTTATAATCGATTGTTAGGATGCTTTCCATCTTCCTGAGAGCCTCATTTAATTCTTCCTGTTTCTCCTAGCAATGCAATATAGTCTGCAACAACATCCGGCACCCAGGCCTGCTTTTTACCATCGTCGAAGGAATGATTGATGGGGGTAACTGTAGAGGTCGCCCCAGAAATAACTATATAGACCAGATAATTGGTGACGTGCGCAATAGCAGCTACAAAGAGATGAAGAGACTGGCGGACGATAGAGTTAAGTGGAAAGATCGAGTGTTTGGTGCAGACCAATCTTAGGATTGTGACCCAGAAGAAGAGAAGAAGACAAATTTAAATGATAAATAAAATGACATACTAAAAGACAGCGCAATATGACAAAAATGCAGATTTCAATCCAACGTAAAAATGCTGAATTATTTGGAAAAAAAAACAATGGTTTGTGACTAGCAATAAACTGCCTACAATATAATCACGTCTTTTCTTCGGATGTCGAAAATCTTTTCTATTGTTCATAATACTCTTTGGACGAAAAATAGGAAAGTGTAGGCAATTTGAATATTTTGAGAATTGAAATCAATCGTTGTAACTATAAGTTGATGCAATTGACGTGTATATCAATATGAAGTAAATTACGCTCGTAGCCGTACGGAAAAACAAGAAATTTCAGAGAGTATACCATACTCACAAACACTTTACGACAAATCTCATACAGAAATCTCAATCTCTCTACATCTACATGATACCCGTTAAGAATAGAATTTTAACATTAATTCGCCTAAAATTTGCAGTCCATTATTACAATGAAATTAAAATGAATAACGAAATATAAATTTACTCAAAATGTACGACTTGAAAATTAACGTGGAAAATGCCTACAAGGCAACAAGTGACATACTTTCCAAAAAAAAGTTCTTGCGTAACATTACTAAATCTCTTTTGACATTTCGAGGTCAAGTTTCCTTTATCGGCCATCTTTCTCCTGGGTCACTTGACGTCCAAGACGAAGGATGTAATAAATTTAAAATTACACACAAAGTAGGGTACCTATTATTTATACTATCAAAATTGTGGAAAACTCAAAGGTGGTCATTATTCACGAAGATCGGGTATTCCTAAAGTCGAGGTTACAAAAATGTTGAACGTAAAACGAGGAGAATAAACGCAATTAATAATATCACGGTAATTTTTACACGTCAGTCGGTACTTACAAAAACAATTTTTAAAAGATATTCAAAAACATGTTATAAAGTACCTTAAAAACTTTTTACTAGCGTCATACGTTAAAAAAAACGTAATTAATGAATATTAAAAAAACATGTAAGTACATAGTTTCCGATAAAAGGACAAACTAAACACATTTATTTTCATAAATCCTGCACTTTCGTTGATTTTATTCAAAATTTGATCTGCAAATGGAATAACGGCACAGACTCTGTGAAAATCCGGAGTGCGGAATAATCAGTAAATTGTTAAAATGAAACCAATTACTTAATTTCCTCATCCAAGGGTTTCTTTTAAAAGAATTATCGCTAAGGGAGCCGTGACTTTTTAATGGGATCATTAGGCAAGACGGCGATGGACCGTTTTCTTTCTCGGTCTGAATTAAATGTATGTAAAAAATGTTAATAAAATAGGAAAGGCGAAGAAAGAATTACAACGACACGGTATGAGGTACGTCACACCTCGGAATTTAATAAAAATAAGATAAAAATATTCTGAGAATATATTGAAACGAAAGAAAGCATATTTTTCACTCGTCGATTGCGACTTCGTTTGCAAAAATAGGTTACGAAACAATTTATAATGAATCAGTCAACTATAATTATTTTCAATATTTTTTATTGATTCTCTTCTTGTTTGACACGTGTAATGTCCGGCTTTTTTTGTTAGTTTACTAATAAATGACACTTAAAATCGAAACAAAACGACAACAAAGACAACAGATATAAATGTTGAATGGTAATATATTTATGTATTGCAAAAATACGCAAGAGTATTTATTTTCTTACCTTTTGTGTGAAGTATTGTAGGTACCTAACTCCACTTAAAAGCAACGGATGTCAGTAAACCAATTAGCGCTCTAAAATGCTAGTCGTGAACGTCCCTGTATTAAGTTAGCAGCAGAAATGTAAGGACACAAAATATATTATTCAAATATTTTTATAGTTAAAAAAAATTAACTGTAATTGAAACAAAATATGTTGTTACAATAACATAATTTTGCGAATGGTGCAATAAATCGGTAAAAAAGCATTGTAATAATCGACAAATAACAAATCGTATATTTATGTGCCTTAAACTTACATTTTATAAACTACGAGGCACGATTATTTGGAAACGAACCCGCACAGAGAAAATAAAAAGTTCACAAATATCATATAATATACACTACAATGTTAGAACCTATGCGGCACATTCGATATTATAACATCTTAACCATTCACAAAACTATATGAGTACAATTGAATTATTATTCGGCATGGATTTGAATGTCAGAGAAAATTTCAAGATTAGTTGGAACAAAACGCCTAAAATGACATATTTTGTTAAGTGATGATGATAATGCTTTGTATTTACATTTCAACATGTTTTTTTTAAACATTAAACATGTTAAAATATATAGGTAACTTTCGTCGTAATGATAAATCAAACCGTCAAAAAAACACATACATATTTTCTTCAGATGACGACGACATGACAATAAATAACAGCCAAGATTATCGAATCTGTTTATTTAGTGTGAATATTGTAATATTATTTATGAAAAGCTAAACTGACTAAACGACGTGAGAAGATGTTCAAATCTTTATCATCACATGATTTTGTGAAATGGCAAATACAATTATTATAATATATAACGAATTTAGAACCTAACGGTCTATGATAAAAAACGAATTATTTATTTAATTTTTTTATAAATACTTTCCAGAACACGTGTCGGGTCAACGGTTATGTAGGAGGAAGACATATTATTACGAAAAAAACGAACATAATTGGGATTTGTAGATGCGTAGTAGTGTATAGAGTATTTCATAGTTTTACATTAATTGATAGTCAATTAATAAATATCTATTCTTCTTCTTCTTGTGCCGATCCTAACGGAGGTTGGTGACAATCACACCAAATTCATCACGATCCCAAACCACTGCCTGACGATATTCTTTTACGCCCCTTACTCTTTCTTCCTTTCTCGCCACTATAAGTCGTAAAAGGGCATATTTATCACCACGGAATATGTCGCCAAAATATGGGGCTTTGCGTCTCTTGGTAGTGGTCATCAAGTTCTCTCTTTCTCCATCAATTTAGATCTCTTTCATTGGAGGCTTTATCGATCCATGAGATGCGCACCAACCATCTGTATAGCCTAGCCACATCTCGAATGCTTTAATTTATAATGCTTCAAAAATATTACAAAAATGGAGTAAAACACATTTTTAATCCACAAACGAGTATAAAATGTAAAGTCATTAAGCCCTTTCGCTAGTCTCTGCTATAAGCGTTATCAGAGGTGCAATTTATACTAACTTCAAAATCAACCAAAAACAATGAGTTGATAACAAAAGGAGATGTGTAAAGTAATGAAGGGGGTGGGGGGAGTCGGGAAATACAATGTCATTATATACAGAGAAATTATGACCGAATGCAAATATTTAGTTAGAATAATGGAAAAAACCCATATTATCAATGGTAATGAATCATAGTAATTTAGGTACATACAATAATTATGAGAATTAAGGTAATTAAGTAGAGGATTAGGGGTCATAATGATATTGGTAAAATTTACATGACAAAAAAAATCTATATCAGAATAATATATAGTTATCACAAACACAATTTTAAGGGGTTCGTAGGTATGTTGGGTACATTCATACAAAAGTATTTGAATTTTTCTGTAAAATAAATTTCCTTCACTTCTTAAATTCACAATCAGAAAAAAAGTAGTTAAGTTTGTATTAGCTTTCATGCGAATCGAGAAAGATGAAATTTTGTTTAATGAAATTCATTAAACTGTTTATATAAATATAATCTACTTATACTGTATAATATGTTACATCAACAATGGGTTAAAAACAAATCTGAGAAATGTAATTGAATATTCATACAAAATTTAAATTACGACTAAAATAACAAATTAACATAAATTATCTCATACCGCCAGATTTTTAGTTTATTAAGATGTAAAATGACGCGTAATAAAAGCGTTTTAGTGAACTTAGATGAAAAAGGAGTTCACAATCTGTTTACTATAGTATTAAAAGATAGGAGTTCACAATAGTATTAAAAGATATTTAACAAATTCTAAGGGTACAACTACACCCATAAAAAATCAGCAGTTAATATACAAACCTGGAGTGATTTAAGTGCATTTTACATTGGAAAGAAATACAGAAATATCAATTACGAAAGTAATAGATCACCTGCGATGTTTAAAATATACAAAACAGTGAATTTGCAAATATATAATTGGAAATGTACATAGTTTTGACAATAGCACAGGTATTAAAATATTACATTCTAATAAGTCAGGGTTAATAATAAACAATTTTAAAAAATTAGAGATAAGGAAAGCAATAAACCAAAAAGGTAATATATTATTTAATAATAATACAAATATCGCAAGTAGCCCAACTTCAAACATCTTTCCAATAACTATAATAATATACTGTCACCCCCTCCAGTAATCCCACCCTCACCCTCTACAGCTAGCCTATACTCCATAATTATAATTTTGGCAAAGTAAGTTTGTAAGTGAACTCCAGACGAAGGAGAGGTACTCTCCGAAACCTGTCGAGGAATCGACGGAGTTACGTGTGAGACACAAAAGTTTTTAAAGTCTATTTATTTTGTTGCTCTTGTTTTCATACTAATTAAAAAAGTATTTCTTTTGGATAATCAAATTTTTAAAATGGTATAAATACACTAAACTAGATAACAATTAGATCTTAGAAAAAAACTGACTCAATTTCAGTTAGGACCATAAATCATATTTTACATGTTACCGGTTGGTTACCGATGAAGCATAAACAATTTAATATCAACTCATATCGAGTTTTGGTTTAAGTTAGTCCACAAATAACAACGAAACAATAAAATTCAAACACTTTGGTAAAAAAAAAACACAAAATAAAGACTATAGCTGGGAACATTAGTAGATACCCCTATTGATTCGCAGATTATAAAATTGGATAGGTAGATGATATCCACACGAAGGTCGTATTTAATTATAGGGAATTAACCTTGGGAGAATGGCCAGTTATGGACTCGCGGTTATTCGACCGACTATTCAAATGTACAGATACACGACCGAATGGAAAATAAATTTATTATAGACGCAAACATTTGGAAACAAAATTTTAAATTTCTATTAAAAGATAGGTATATTATTTACATCGCCTGTTTAAAACGCTTGAATAGGTACTATACGATCAATTGATCCATACACCTACCTGCATCCATAGACCCGAGCAATAAACAGTAAAGAATATTCAATGCTCCATGGTATACGGATATGTCCAATTTGACAAATCTTGGAATCGTAAAATAAAAGAAGTGTGATCATAATACACCTACCAATCATGCGAATGACACAAAAAGGATACTTCAATCGCTGTTTGAAAGATGAGCTATGAAATATGCGTATAGGATCTTATGATCTTGGTGGAGTAGTGTTAAAATTTCCTGGGTGATTTTACCTACTGAGCCTATGGTTTTTATCGAATTTTTAATCTGAGATCGATGAAGATCAATCATATAATAAGTTATATTTCCCTTTTGTCTATATTACTATGTACATGCTTATATATTATCTATAATTATTTTGTATCTTATATCTACTCTATGGTTTGGATAGAAATAAATAAATAAAAGGAAATATAATATTTGACTTATGGTGACTTTCACCAACGCCCCCTAACTCTTAGGTGCTACCTAAGAATTCTTATGTACTACCTAACGTGAATTTTCGTTTCACCACCTACATAAGAGTTACCTAAGACGCTAAGACCGGTGAAAAACAAACGATACGTTAGGGGCTACCTAAGCTTAGGTGATACCCAGCTATGTGACAGTTTAGGTAACGTTGGTGAAAGTCACCATTAATTCTTCCACAAACTTTTTTATTGTTAGAGTGTTTTTACAACAATTTTATAAATGAAAAAAAAATCAATATACGTATAGTGTGTAATAAATACAACATGGTTATAAACGTATTCCATTTAACTACGTGTCAGTTTAATATTAATCAACCTAATATTACAAAAAAGGTATCATATGACAATATTGATAGATCGAATTAATTTGTGACCTTGCTTTGATCGCTTGTTATTTAAATATAATTACTTTTTTTGTAACAAAAGCGGATAACATTCAAATATACGTCAAGAAGTTTCTTGAACCAAGAATTTATTTTGAAAATATTGTCGTAAAATACAACGATTCATCATTTATTTTAGAAGCTGTTGAAGGTGCATTTAAAAATTGTTATTAAATAACATACACGATGAAAACTATGTTGTATAATGCAACGAAATAAAAACACGGAAAAATAAATAAAAAAAGCGAATTGACTCTGTTACATTGACAAGAGATTTAAAAACGTTAATCGTCACTCAGGTCTATAACGAGATGGCGAGGATATATTAAAAAGCGTATTCAACCACAATTAAAGTTTATACCAAATCGTTAACGTCCGATTGCTGCGACAAAAAAAAAAGATTCCCGAAGATCCAAGTTGACTAAATAGTCACGAAGTAATGTGGCACGACATTCGTAGAAGTTTGTCGATGAAATGTTGAAGAAAACGCAAACGCAACCGCAATAAATCCAATCGCGTTTCAATTCCGCAACACCCACGCTACTTACAAGGTGTATCATTTATTTATTTATACGTTGCCGTGTTGTAGATGCGTACATGATACATGCGCTATCCAAATAAAAACATTTTCACCATAAAACTGTCGTGATCCACAATTCTGAGGACCGCCTCGCCTCTAGATGCGATTAGTGTAAAATATTGACACTTAATCAAATGATCCACGGAAGATTGTGACGCGTGAGAGACGAAACATGGCTTTTTTAATTATGACGACGATGAAAAGCATAATATATCCGAAATATGCAAAGACTGGGACTGAATTAAACCAACGATCAAAATCGTAACACATTATAGACATAGACAAGGCACTGTGCAAATCCGAACGATGATGCTTACTTCATGTCACACCAACATAATCGTAAATCACGGATACCGGGTTAATTTGAATATTTGAAATCCTCGATATATACTCATTTTACAACTCTAATCTACAAGAAGACTGACTGCACATTAAAAGTAATGAGCGGTGTATCATAAAAATACTTTATTAATAATGGTAGGCAGTTACTTTTTTTCGGGCGAGTTTTAACAATTCATTATCGTAATAGACTTTTAAATGGTTGTCACTCAATCTTTTCGTTCTTTTCACAAGAAAAAGGGTCTCCCAGTATAATATACACGGTAGATACGTGTTTGAGGAAACAGCGAAGAAGGTAGTTTATATATTTGTGAATAGTAAAAAGCTCCAAATAAATCTAAAACAGGCGCAATATTTTCGTGGTGAAATCCCAGAAATGTAAGGAATGTTAAAAATTAAAGATAATAATAATTCATTATAAAAAATTACCTTTAGTTACAAACATACCAACGTATTAATCAAAAAATTAAAAACAGTCTGGTCTACCTTTGCTTTGATGTCGGACAACGAAAAAATTACGCGCGCTAATAATTTGGATAGAAAATAATGTTTCTTTTAAAACCCAATTTAAATAGTGTTGAACTGAAAATGTAGTGTGAAATTGAAGTAAAAACAAAATAATAATAATAATAACCCAGGTTTATGTCGAGATGATTTACGATATTTTGATGAAGATATTAAGGATACAATAATAATAATTCATATCAAACAACTCGCTGTGTCCTACATACGTGATTATATTACGCTTTTTTCATAAGAATTTCATTTATTATTTTGTTTTAAATCAATAAATTCTTTCTTTTTAATAAGAAGTTGTGTTATTATACGTTATTTGAAAAATAGCATTTTACACAGGTAGTAATTTTTTATGCAGATTTAATGGAAAATATTATATGAAGATAAAATTATGTACTTTAAATACATAACTCGAAATAAACTAAGTAATCAATTATATATAATGTAAATACAAAACACCCCCTTCGCAATAGCTGCAATTAATAAATGTGGTTAAGAATACCTACTAAAGTAAAGGATACTTAATAACAATATATTATATTCAGTAACAAAGTTATTACAAAGTTTACAGAATAATACCCAAAATAACGTCAAAACAATCATACCAAATAAGGAGATATAATTTATAGAACTGTATTGATCAAACTCAAAATGATAATAAAATAACTTAGAACAAAGCGGAAAACAATACATTTTTGAAAAAAAAGGTTTACTAATTTATCGAATATTTTTATTATTGCATATGCGCAAACATTGGATTTTTTTCCCTGTCGGGAGTCAAAGATATTTTTTAACAGATTTTTTAATTATCTCAATAGAGACGAAAATATCTTTGACTCCCGACAGGGAAAAAAAATCCAATGTTTGCGCATATGCAATAATAAAAATATTCGATTACTTACACATTGGTACAAGTAGGTAAATAAGACAAAGATGACCTTATAAGTCTGGCGCAATTCAGGGGTGACTTATATGCGAAAAATGCATTGTCACCTCAGATATAAGAATTGTAGCTTTCATTATTTACAAAAAACCAATTCTCTCAGTAGATGGCGTTACAACAAAAATAAATAAAAAATAATAAGATTGTTGTTCATAATTTCACCCATAGATGGCTGTAGTAAAAATTCCTTATTTTCAAGCGAAAAGAATTTCAGTATTACAATATATAGAACTTTCAAAATTGAATTGATAGGGATCTCATTAAAAAGGCATAATTGGTGAACGTTGCGCAAGCGCATAAAGTGATCACGTAAACCAGCCGATGACAGGTCGTAAGCCCTGTAAGTGCCTTGATTTCCCGGTTCTCCTACAATAAATATTCCAATTTCGTCTCTATTGAGATAATTAAAAAATCTGTTAAAAAAAATTTACTAATTTAGTTTAGTTCAAAACAGTATTCATATAAATTTAAATAAATGAATTATTAAAAAAAATACACCTAATTGAATCCTTCATTTCAATAAATATATCGATGTGTACACAGTGGTGATATAGTCTACAAAAGATACCGGGTCACGGCCTTGAAAGTCATTCCGTTAATTGCCAGAAATGGGACAAGAGACGCGAGAAATAGTTGTTAGCATCCAAGAAGAAATATCTTGGCTTGAGGATTCTCCTGTAGGCGTCGGTTGTAAAATACAAAATTAAAACTCATAGAAAGGAATTTGCATGCCTACGTTGGGGCGACGTACATAATCAAACATAAACATGCATTACATGTATATTATAAATAGTATTTATAATACCGGTATGTTTAATGGGGTGGACACGTGGAGAATAAGCGTCACTAAAGTAAAACGAAGAAAGTTTATAGAGCGGAGAAAAAGGGAAGAACACCGAGATGTGGGCCAAGAAAAAAAAGAGATTGATGGAGTGAATAAAATTTGAAACTTGAAAAAAGTTTACATAGATTATTTTTAAAAAGTGAGTTGAAAGTATATCAAAGTCGTCTGAAATGTAACATGTGTATACCTCAGAGGAATAAAACGTATAGGTTTTAGGTATGTATATTTGTATACCTCAGAGGAATAAAACGTATAGGTATTAGGTATGTATATTTGTATACCTCAGAGGAATAAAACGTATAGGTTTTAGGTATGTATATTTGTATACCTCAGAGGAATAAAACGTATAGGTTTTAGGTATGTATATTTGTATACCTCAGAGGAATAAAACGTATAGGTTTTAGGTATGTATATTTGTATACCTCAGAGGAATAAAAAGTATATAGTTTTTAATTATTAACAATGACCTACAGACAGACAATGCTGAACAGGTTACATAGCGCCTGCAAACAATACAACATGGCAATTTCAATTGATAAGACTAAATGTATGACATTCTCAAAAACACACATAGCATGCAATCTGACTATAGACAACAACCCAATTGAACAGGTTAATACCTTTAGATACCTAGGAATTGACATAACAGAAGATGCTGACCTCTGCGAAGAAATTCAGAGCTAAGTCAATAAGGCAGCTGCAGTCTCGGGCGCCCTAAAATCCATTATTTGGAAAAATGAGGATATGGCCATTAAAAGCAAAGTGAGAATCTACAAAGCATGCGTAAGACCAGTGATGACATATGGTATAGAGGCACGAGCAGACACAGTCAGAAGCAAACAAATTAATGTTGAGGACTTCAGAAATGAGGACATTGAGAGCTGTTGCAGGCAAAACCCTGAGAGACCGAGTGAGGAACTCCAGAATAAGGGAACTATGTGAGGTTGACGATATCATCAGATGGAGCAGGCAGCGGAGGAGGGACTGGTATGGTCATGTCCAAAGGATGGACAGCACCAGACTTCCTCATATCGTACTTCACAATCAGCCTCACGGAACCCGCCCTCGCGGTAGACCGCCAAAAAGATGGAGGGATAGCTGGGGGTCCACTTCGCAGGAAGAGCAGGCCTCTTAAAAAACAGACCTGAAAATCTTTTCAAAAGAAGAAGAAGAAGTTTTTAATTAAAATATAACTTTTTTTTATAGTCTGGAATGGAAGCTATAATTCCCATTCTCACTGGTCCACTAAGGGGTCGACCATCCCTAGTTATCACATCAAGGTTTTGGCACTAGTGAAGGCTTAGAAACGTGAATGTTTTTTTTTTAAATTATATGTTTTATAAATCTAAACATTGGCTGGGTACGTTTTCACACAATGTTCTCACTTTTTTTTGTAAAATCAAGTAAACCATAGTAATTTATGTAACGCTCGAATACAATAAGCTGGGTTGTTTCAACAAAAGTAACGGTAATAGTATAGTTAAAATACTTTGATTTCATGAAATTGTTAAAAAATGCGTTATTTAACGGCATTAGATTTCAATGAAACAACCAAAAGTTTTGAATAATTTTATGAAATCATAGTATTTTAACTATACTTTTACTTTAATATTTGTTCGAGAAACACAGCCGAAGGGGTCGACCTTACGGCGGTATTGTGTCAAACTCCGTTTTTGAATGTAAAATTTATTTTATTATTATCATATATTTTACAATTTTTAAAGAGTTTCTCGATTCTAATGTCTTTTTCGTATGTAAAAAAAATTTGGTCTGTGTACCATTGCAACCCGCCTGTTCACAGACTGAATTAAAAAACTTTACTAGTTATGATAAATCTTCGATGTTCGTACAATATAAACTGTAACTTATCAAACTTCGAAGAAAATCGCTGTTATATATCTGCAACCGAAAAGAAATTTAGGTACCTAATCATAACACAATTATTTTCAGTTAATACAATGAAAATTTGCAGTAGATAGATCATGCATGTCAAAGATAATAATATATTACGTGTTCCGGTAAAAGCTGATAGAATATTTTGTAAACACAACGGTACTTTAGAAGAATAATTCCGATGTTTTCTAATATACAACATAGTGAGTGAGGTGAATCTGCATAATGTCTCTCTTCGCCTTTGAATGTGAACAAGGATATAGCGATCTACATTCAACTGTATGGATATACCTATTTCTCGGATACGAAGCACTACATGCAGACATTGATGTTGGTATACACACAGACATACAAGCAACACAGTAAGGCGAGCGACGAAGGGGGGAACTTGGACCAAAACCAAAAATACCTTCGCTCGAACTGTATGCGCTCTCAGCAGCATGTTGTGTTGTGTGATGAATATCTCTGGAAAAAGAAATCCGTTCGTTTCTGGCTGCAGTATTGTAGGGAGACTGAGGCAAAAAGCAAGACATTATTTTTTTCTATGCGCTTCGTTTGACAATATCTATCTTGAAACATGTGTTCACCAAGGACACGTCATTCGATGGTTGTACAATGTGTACAACGGAGGAAACGAAAGATCAACAATAAACACATTCTCCCGCGTTTCTTTGGAGCACACCAAGTATTAGTGTACATTATACACAAGAAGCCATTCTATGTAAACAAGCTCGATATAAAATCTAATTAATAATTGTATTTTTTATTTTATTTAATTGAGCACAAACACATGCATGAATGCCCAAAATTTTCTTAATAATAAATAAATATTTTATTTATGAATATATACATACAGCGCTAATTACACTGATATGAAATTAAGAACAGGCTGTTATATAAAAAAATGAAAAATTCACATTAAGGCCAAAAAATTAAACATGTAAAAAGTGTTCAAAAAAAGAAAATGGAACGATTTAGAGTTAGAATTGTAACTAAGATTCGAAATTTTAACTAGTATTAATTTTTTTTAATACTAGTTTTTTTTTGCTTGAAATCAAAAAATATCAAAAAAAATCAGTCTATAGTAGAGCAGTTTGTGCTCTAAAACGGCATTTCAGTGAATTCGGGTTCGATATAGCATGGATCATAACCAAAATCATTTCCGTATTTTAAGGAATATTATGTATGAGGATATATAATATATTATTTATATGTACCTAATTGTTACATGGATATAAATTTATGTTTTGTTTTTAAATAAAATTTAAGAATGTTGATTTCATCTATAGGTATTCTCAATTCGGTTAGCAATTTCGACTCGATAGCACATTTGAAAATATGATAATACAATATTATTTATTATATAGGTTATCAGAGGTCAATATATTTCGGTATATCTAAGTTATGTATAACAATGAACAAAGAAACAGTATGTATGTAAAAAAAAGTTTTATACAATGTTTGAATGCGTACCTTCATAATATTTATATTACATCTATATTTAAACTTTAATATATGCAACAAAAAGGGATTTATGACACGATTTCTCAACAGACAGGAATAGGATGTTGAGAAAATAAGTAAATCACACAAAAATATAAGACAGACTACCTATTTATTTATCTGAGATACGAAAACATTTGTTAACTATTGATACATGATAACATTTATGAGATTAACTGGTGCCATTAGTGAAATAAATGTAGACAAAATTATTGTAAATACAAAATGAAAAATGATTACAATATTTATTATCAATGCATACAAGAGGCTAATAAAATAAAGTGATTTTGTCATTTGAAGCAGGAAATAATAAAAGCAGTATAGTATTAATCTAATATGACATATTTAATATGAATATGAGATGGCACCCTTACTTATACATAAAAAAATGAATGGATTATTACACAGAATATTTTACATTTAACACAAATTTAACATAAGATAAGATATGTTTGGCGAAAATCAAAATAATGAATATTGTTAATCACTACAATGTGAAGTTTAAACATAAGGCAGATTTAAGACGTACCTATCTTATTAATTAATGATGCTGCAAATACATCAACATTACACTAAACTAATGTACGATCCACAGCCTAAGATGTTTATAACAATCGAACCGAACAATTGGATCAGACGAAAAATATGGTATAGGAACTGGTATTTTAGATAAAATAAAGATGTGAAAAATTATACATGTGACGCCTGACATTGGAGCATTGAGGAGACCTTATGTATTGTGTTTGTATCATGACTTGTGTGTATATTGTATATTCCAATGTTTTGTTGGTGTCTAAAATAAATACATATTTGAATTCTTTTCATAACAAAATGGCACTGCTAGATACGGAATACTATTTTCTCGAGCAATCTAATACTAGATTGGTATTTTTCTGCAACCATTCATTTCACAGATCACGAAACTTAGGTACATATTTAAAAAAAAAAAAAAAAATCTTTAAATGCCGAATTCAAAAATATATAGGTAGGTATTCATTGCAAATTCCTGTTTCATTGATAATTATTAATTTTATGGTAAACCATGTGGACAATTATCATTGGGTGCTTTTTGGCAACAGTGTTATACCTAGCTCAGGTAACTGAATAACATGGGAAGTAGGTGGGTACCTAAATAGATATTAACAATGAAACGACACTTTATATTACCTGCTGAACTGAGTCATGAATTAGGACTGTAAAGTTGTATACCTACAATAAAAGTTCATCTATTGAAATAATATAACTTGATGTATTTGAAGAAGCAGACGACGAAATTTGGAATTTCCAATCACCGATGTAAAAAAATAACATAACATTACATTATGTAGGAACAAAAAAATTTAGTAAGTACCTAATTAAATCGCAACTGGGGTTTGAAATTAGAACAATATATGCCTAATGCCTATACATAGATTATCTAAGGTAAACAATTCTTCTTTGGGGTACATACATACATACCATCACGCCATGTCCCTTGCGGGGTAGGCCGAACCGAACGCCACATTTTTCTATCCTGACATGCATCCCTCGCCTCATCCACATTCATGCATCGTCTCATACATATTCGTCTATTTCTCACACTTCTAACATTTCCGTCTTTCAAAATTTCGTTCACATGGTCGTGCCATCCCTTTCTCGGGCGTCCCCGACCTCTCATTCCATTCCTTTCCGCTCTGTATATTTTCTTCGTTAGGCGCTCCTCATTCATTCTCCCCATGTGACCAAACCATGTCAATGTGTTCACTTTCATTCTAGTAATGACATCTTTCTTCATCTTACATTCTTTCCTTATGTCCTCGTTTCTTACCCGGTCATACATCGTTCTATTACAAATTCTTCTTAACGATCTCATTTCAACTGCATTTATTCTACTTTCATGCGTCTTCTGCCATGTCCAGGTTTCACTTGCATACGTCAAGGCTGGCACTAAGATGGCGTTATGAATGGCAACTTTGGCATCCTTTGATATGTTGCGATCATTCATAATTGGTCTTAGTGCTCCATTCACTCTGTTTCCTGCCATAACTCTTCTTTCGATCTCTTTATCGAGTCGTCCGTTCCGTTGAAATATGCTTCCCAAGAATACATATTCGTCGACTTGCTCGAGCCATTCGTTCTCTACTCTTATTTTACATGCTGTTCTGCTTTCACTCTTTTCAAAGACCATTGTCTTTGATTTGCTGGCATTCATCCTAAGTCCATTCTCTATACATCCTTAATGTATTATGTAATGTATTAGAATTTACCAACAATAAGAATCTGCAGAATATAATATATTTAAATGACAAAAAATTCAATTTTCACACTTAAGAAACTCTTATTAGAAAAGCATATTATAGACAGGATCAGTATATAAATGACAAAGATACGCGGTGTTAATCCAGGGGGGTATGTCTGGTTTTACCGGCGAAATCAAAACCCTAGTGATTACTTACATATATCATGGATATAATTATCGTATGGAGTTCTATGACATCTAAAGATATTGTAGAACTCCAATATTAATTATATCCATGATATGGGTAATCACGAGGGTTTTGATTTCGCCGATTGAAACAGACTTGCCCCCCTGGTCGTAGTGATCTCCATCCCAACAGAATTTATTCCTGCTTTTATTTGTCACTCGTCATACTCTCTTCTGTTTCACTTTCTTGTGTCTCGACTGTTTTACAAAAAAATAATAATAAATTCCCTCCTTGATAAGAGTTAATTTTTAAAATAGTTCTAAAAAATATTCCAAAAGGTATCGCTGCGTATGTACGTATTAAAAAACACGATTATTTTCTAGAATTTGGAACTTTGAGATTCATTGATTTACTGAGGCTTTGAAAGTGTAACACGTATCTAGATAAACAAATGAATATTAGTCACATAAAATATCTCTAATAAAACAGAAAGAACTTTATAAGAGCGTTTCATATTATAGTTCTCCAGGGAGATTATAGAATTGCCGGGAGTAAACTAGGTAGGTACCTATATCCTTAATAAACAGTTTCTTTAATTAATTTATCATGAGCACCGCCTCGAATCGAAAGAACTACTTTTATGACAGATCGATGATGTAAACCAGATTTTAGTTCAATAAAGTATTATTTGGAGAAAAAATATCGCGTTATTAATACATGATTTTAAATTAAAGCTATTTAATTATACTTACACGGAGATATTTCAAGCTTGCATACAATTTGCAATGCAAAAAACAGAATGACATACAAATCTAAAAATGACACAAAGAGATTCAGACAAAGAAATCTCATATAATTAAAATAAATATTTTAGTTTCAACCACATTTGAGTATTTTTATGTTGAACTAGTTTCAGAGACGTAACCGCTCTTTATTTATTTTAATTATATTAGTTAAAATGTGCTACAAGGAAATAGCTGCAACGTATAAAAAGAAATCTCAAGTTATGAAAATAAACTCAAGATTGAAAGTAACAGGAAGCAAATTTTATTTCATTTGTCAGTTAACACGAAGATGAATATTATGATGAGTTGGGGATGCTGGTAATATAGGTAGGTACCTATACATGAATGATACTACAGGGGCGTAGCTTTATCATCTGGAAGCAGCTGTACGAGGGCTAGCGGGTTGAATCGAGCTTCTTTAGTCGTTCGTCTGGTTTGTTTATCTAAAAACATTTGACATTAGCCCGCACTATCTCTGGCAGGGTCAAAGAACAGGCGCCAAGCCGAGCATGACGTCTCGCTCAAATGTCAAAAGCGGACCGATGACATTGAAGTTATCCATCAAATTGGACCGAATCAAATTTGTGAATAAAAAAATATAATACACAGTACACATTTAAAACTACAGACAAAGGCAAACACGATGACACGATGTAGCAGAAAAAGATTACAATAACATTATGGATACGAATAATATATCGCATAGTAAGAGAAATGTCAAAAGCTGATGGAATTCCATAGAAAGTACTAAATAATAATATACGCATTTATGTACATGTAGAACATGTAGTTTACAAGAGTTGAAACGATTCAAACATATTTAAGTATTGGGAGTCATAATATTTAGTTAAATCTCTGTCTGTTGAGTGAGTCACAGAAGCGCGGGAGAGAGAACACAACAGAAGTCGCGCGCCCCTCTAGAAGCGGTCAATCGAGCGGCGATACACAGTGGGGTATATACATATTGTTTATAGGAAAGATCGCGTGGAGATGAAAGGTATATAACAAGTATAAAAGATATAAAATGAACTTACGGGATAATACATCCCCTGCGGCGGTAGGAAGAAGGCCCCCGAGCCCCACAGTTTGGATGCCGTGCCGGGACTAGATGCACATAAATACAATCCTCCGCTCTGGAGCGAAGCGCCTCCACTCATTCGCGGCAATCCGCAAAGAATCTTCTGAATGGAACAACTATTTGTCTTGTAACACTGGTATCGTTATGCACTCCGCGGTTTATTTAGCGAAACATGGGGTTAGAGGTTATGATAAGCGACACAATCGGCGTACAATGTCACATAGACCGCGACAATATGCAGTATGGCGGTGTGACTACCGCGTCGGATTCATGGAGCTGAGAGAGCACGCGGCGCACGGTAGAGGGGCGAGATCGTGGTGGGGACTGCGGGGGATTGGAGAGAGAAGAGCAAGGGTACAAGGGGGTGCTGAACGCGCCGGCGCGCAGGTGCGCTCCCAGGCGAGAATATTCGCATACGGTTTATCAAAAAATATGGTCGCTCACTATAATAATTGCCTAAAAATCTACGAACTCAGTCAGTGAATCCACTCAATATACCTCTATGCAAGTACATATTTTCTATTATTTTAACAAGGTAAATCTTTTTTTAAATGCATGGAAACCATGAAAAAAATATTCTAGACAACACCTGATTTGTTTAATAATACGAATAGGTATAAAAAAAGATTTCTTCAAAAAAGTATTAATTCCGTGTGAATTATTTCCAATAAATGTAATGCATGGAACCTTTAAAATTATTTTCATATTATATTCTAAAATTTACATTAAAAATTATTTTCTTATTCATATTATTTCAGAATATTCTCCTGGGTATATTATGGTTCGTTTACCTAGAAGTATAAAATCAAACGCAAAGCAATAAAGACAACAATATAATTTTGTCTTTGTCTTACTAAAGACACTGTTCGGATCAATGAAATACCGCCCCGCTACAGCTCATAGGTACATACATACGCATTTACAAATCCTGCGAGAATTTTTATTAACAAGTATCAAAATAATATTTCAAATAATTCGTTTCATAAATGTCTTTTATAAAAAATGCTATTAATGTTAAAATTTAAATAAAATATGTGGTCAAAGGCAGATTATGGAAAAACTATAATCATAACTATAATAATGTTATTTTTGTTGACTGTTATTTGATTAAATTTTGTGTAGTCCGCCATCTTGCGGAAAGTGGCAAAACTTTTCATAGCCGTTTTCCTGTTCAAATGAACCAAATATTTATTTCAGACATCGGAAAAATTTGATGTACAATAATGTATTTGCAATGAAGGCAAGTTAGCGCCTAAAGATAATAAATAATAGAACTATTTTTATAATTAGTATGTGTAAAGATTAAATATTAAGTATTTGATAATTGCAAAAATACCTATACATTGTCAGCAAAAGTTTTGTCATTACAATAATATGAAAAAAGACATGTTTCAATATTTTCCAACTTATTTTTTTAAATAATTAATGAAAATAAAACCTTTTTGTTCTAAATAAATTAAAAAATTAACTCACCCAAAGCTCATCTTTTAAGCTGGGCCACTCTTCGTGCCATTCTATTAATAATAAACTACGCGTACTACTCATAATTAGTTTCTAAAAAAACTTTAAACTATTGCTTAAATATTGTGAAATATCGCGAGGTTAATGTTTTTAAATTGAAAATTTCATTAAACTCTGTGGAATAACAAAAAGAAATCTATGAAATTAATAATAATTGAAAAAAAATAAATGAAAAAAAATTAATGCCATCTGACGCCGTTAGACTAAACTGAAGTTCGTTTCAAAAAACTTCTGCATATTCCCGCTAGATGGTGAGAAACACATTTATTTATAGTTTATACCGATAGATGGCGATATTAGCTGAATTATTTTTATTTTAAATAAGTTTAAAATAAACATAGTAGATACCTATGTCTTATTTGTTTTTATTCCTTGTCAACTGTTAATTTTTTACTAGTAAGTTAGCGGCAAAATTCCCGAACCTGTCACGTGGGTGCGCAGAGCGCATATTTGTGTTTTTGCATGCTTAGTACATGCGCAAATCGCGCTCCACTCCACGACATGATAAGTTTGCTGGCATCTGTATTTGGTATCTTTTTTATCATTAAAAACCAAAATAAAAACAATAAAAATAAGATAAACATACAATTTAATATGAGGTGCGACATTATTATGTAAATCCACGAAGGTATGGGTAAATCATTGTATACACTATATCAAAACAACAATATTTCTGTAAATAGAATGATACATAACTATGTATATAGGTACATAATTCAACGTTCACATTGTTTATCAAAGCTATGTATGTTCAAAATAATATAAACGTAGCTTACCTTGGGCAGAATTGCCTCTGCTTTTATGGTGAAAGTCTCTGGGTTAGGATTCGGTCTGAAAACAAAAGGTATTAAAAAATAAACGTTTGTTTTCTATTTTAAAAGTTTTCTGTTTGCAATGGAATGTGCTTAGGGTATCTACTATTTCTATATTTTTGCGATTGCTATTTGGCGTATCTACTAATTAAAATACTTCAAACATTTATGCATTTATCACACTTTTTGTTTGCTTAACCGGTTTCAGAAATACCCGTTTCACAACTTAATATTAATTATACAATTATTTCGATAGGTACCAAAAATTAAAATAAAAACATTTGAATCTAATAAAGGTAGGTAGATGATGTGTTTTTTTAATTGACACCAAATAAATGATGAACCATTGATTTATTATTAATATAATTCAATGTTTCGTGTCTAATATTAAAAAATAAATTACAGATCGATAATATGATTCATATTTTTAGAATTTAATTTGTGGCATAATTTTGAACACTTTTATGTACACATTAAATATGTACAATTTTGACTGTATTAGTTCTCATCCGGCATGAGAAATTAAGAGACGCCCGCTTCAAAAATTGCTGTATCAATTCTTATAAACAAAAAACGATTCACGATAAAAAAAACATTTAAATATCTGTCGGCACATACATATTCATAAAAATGATTTTTAAATAAAAGCGTTTTATACAAAAGATATTTTTTTAGTTCAAACGAAATTGTATTTCTATGCATAAGTATGTATGTAATTACTCAAATTTAATTGAAAGGTTAATCTTAATAAATGGCTCATAAAATTATCATAAAAGACAGTCATGTACGATTTTACAATTAACTTGTGAAACTTACACACTAGTACCTACATAACATTTTAGCGTGTACATAGCAAATTGGAAATGGACGATTATTATTATTTTTTGTTTTCTATACAAAAACAAACCATTTTGGAATGTGAAGATAGAATAGTGTGGAGGTCAGTCCTTTTTTTGCTACCCTGTATATTATGTAAACAGCTCTATTGTATGTATGTACATATTATGTATGGAGATAAAGTATCAAACTATTGAGAGTCCCCGTAGATATTGTGTATACTGCCATACAAATTGTACGAAAAGATGTCTTCACTAAATTAAATTTTTATAAATATTGTAAAAAAAATTGAGATCGTATGTATGTTTTTTTTAGCAAATTAAATATTTATTTGGGGTAGTTCGGTGTTTTTTTTATATTTAAAAAAAAATATAGGCAGTTAAATATATAAATTTGTCATAAAAAAGATAACCCTGGAATTTTTCATAAAAAAATGGTTTGAGATATTGTATTTGTCTATATTTATATAAATTTTCAGCGTTCTAGATTAAGTATATGGTTTTTAAGATATATGGAAAAAATAAATAAAAATTCAAATATTGATAACCCCTGACTGGAACATTAATTCCAAATTCTGAGTGTAAAAGTATTGTACGCTTATAAATTTCTATAAGCGGATCAACAGTTATAAGGGACACACGGACATACTTAAAGTTCATCCATACACATAACATTTTTTTTATTACATGTTATTTCTGTTCTTCTTTTCTTTTGATATTGTGTATATTATTAGTTTTTTTATTAATTATGATAATAATGAAGATTAATTATTGGTTTATATAAGAAACCCCCCAAAACATGAGCACAAACGCTTTTTGGGGGGTATTATAAATAAAATATTTTTGTGAATGCTATATAAGTTATGTTAATTGATTTATTGTTATGTTTTATTTCAAATAAATAAATAAAATAAAAAATAACATGTATGCTGCGAAGCCTCTATGTAAGTTGGTGTTTTTTGACTTCAAAGTTGAAAAACTTTGAAAAATGTAGACTTGGCCGTACAAAATCTCGCGGATCATGGCTTGAAACTTTGTCTATCTGTTAAGAGAAATAAATTCTCTTGAACAACTCGACGGTTGGACAAGTGACTCTATGTAACTAGGTACTTCTTTTTATAGAAACAATACCAGCATATATATTTTTTTCAGTTCAATAAATTTTCTTTATTTTGATTGATTTTGCTGTGAAATAATTTTCGGGCCCATAGATTTATTTTTGTGAAATCAATGCAATTGTTTATTGGTTATTGGATTTTAAACAAACACTAGTAAAACTTACAAATATTTACCTATATTTGCATCGGCTAAGAATAGTGCTTTTACTCCTACCTATAATAATCGTTTTTGGGTGTCCGTAAGAGCTGGGTAATAAAAAATACATCAGGCAACAATACAATATCAAAAAGTTCTGTAATGAGGTTCACCACCCGTTCTGAATATTGCCTTTTTAAGTGAGACGATACTAGTATGTGGACATACACGGATGTGTCGTGCTTTCTTTTATAAGCTTATGTACACCCGCTCACCTTTTGCTGGTTACGCCACATTGTGGTGTGATGGTATGTACCTATATTCTTTTAATTTGTCTTTTTAACTGAATCTGTCATGCTGGATATACAGAAAACTGAGCATTTGAAGAGGTACATTACTATCGGTTACGATAGGTAGGTACAAATTGCTAGATATAGATAGGTATTGGTGTCGTGATATTGTATTTATAGAATTGTCACAGATTCGCTTAACATTATTTTAGTTTGTTACGAGATGATAAGTGGTATGGGTATATGAATCTCAGTGGGTAATTCAACCAATGCATAAATATCACACAGGTAGATTAGATGTAGAACAGTTTGTTGTATATAAATAACTAATGCATGTCTATCATTTGTGTCACATTGTGATTAAAATAACTAAGTATTGATTCTAGCGATTTAATGCTTGAACTTACTATGTGAATGAAATCGGATGAGATAGAATATGAACTCGCGACTACTGAATTACTAATCCAATGCGCTAAACACTCTGCCACCTAGCCACCTAAATGGAATCATTTAATAAATTTCCTTTATTTTTCAGACGGAATAAAGATCTTCAAATACTTCTATAAATAAATATTCTGTAATGTGTAAATTCTCCATTAGTAGTCGTTAAATATGTCCTTATGATTAAACGCCTGTTTATTTTCATTAATTTAAGAAGTGGCTGACAGAAAATGTTTTTTTCGTTTGTGCCAAAACTGAAGCACAAACAGACACGTCAGTATTAAATTTAGACCAAAATCGAAACATTGCTGAGTTCTTTTCTGCGAAACATTTAAAACGAGTGGGTTGTGGCCAACGCTAAACTCCTCACTAACTAAATTATTCAAATATGTATGGAAAATATTCAGCATTTTCATGGAATGAGTTTGATAAATTGTTTTTTATTTAAATATTTTATTATGAAAAGTTGATAATTCTTCTATGCCATTTTATAAAAGTAATGTGCCTTTTTATCTATTTGAAAATAAAAATTTCAAATTTTAATTTTCTTGAGCTTGGGGTCACTTTGAAATATTTGACAGTTAAAAAAATTGAGAAGCACTATTCAGATATCCTTCAAAATGGGGTCTAAGTGAGTATTAGATATACAAATTTGCAAAATTTGAATAGAATCGAACGAGTACTTTAGTATATAATCGATAAAGTAAAAATGAACACGCCGTACATAGCACACTTGCACATAGCACACAGCACATAGCACACACACACAGATACATTGCGATGAAACTTTCAGAATACAATCTCAGCATGATACTAGTTGATAATCTGCAAAAAAAATAGCCTTAAAAATTGCGAAATCACAACTCCCCACTATATCCCCATGGGTTTTTTTTTTTTAATAAGGCACAGCCACCAATAGAGGCGGATTTGTGATATCCCCTTGGGGTAGTGAGGCGTAAAAACTAATATACCTAATTCAATATGATTATGTAGGCACAGATATGTTCACGGAAAAGGTTTTAAATGGCATGCATGAATAATTATTTTATCACAATTCAATTTTTATGTGGGTATAGATTGCAATCGTTATCAAAGTCTTTTTTCAAATTAGAGTAGGTAATTGACAAATCGTTATTTCACCCAAGGATATTTCCAGTTCAAAGAAGCAAAAGCTGTTTTCGGAATAAGTTATACAAAAATTTTTCTTCGCTATGATACGATAACCTATAGGTAAGTCGCTTCAGTCACAGTTGCCGGTAAATAGTTACTTGTGTCTATATACGTATACGGATTGAGTATATTTCTTCAAACATTTAAAATACCCGCTTTTTTCTGTCTTATATTTGTATTCCTTTGATTGTCTTTCCCTGTGAACCTTCAATTGATGAAGCACATGATAAGAACCGGCGATAGAAAATATTGAAGATAAGAAATAATAAATCGAAAATGTATACATAAAAAATAGTGTATTTTACTAATATTGCTTTCTAGATGAAAATTTTCTTACCAATAAAACAAGCATCAACGTCTCAATAGTGTGTCAAAAAACATCTAATATTATTTTTTTGAAATTGCAAATTAATTATTGGGGTAAAGCAATGTGGTTATGCATCACAAATTGTAATATAAATATAATTGTCATTATTTCGTCACTCGTGCATACATTTGCTTATTACAAAATAAATATTGTTGACTTACATGTAGGCGAACATTCTTCTCGATGTATATATTAATATATTCAGAGATTCCTTTTGTATACAGCGAAATAAGACCAACTTCAAAACAAATGTATTTAATAATTATTACGAAATCGTCAACACACCGTTCAGCGATTTATTTCACTTGTCCCACTATTCTGACTATAAGTTCGAACAAAATGATTGTTTTCAGAACACAAATTTGGAAAATACCAAACACTGAACACACGTGCGATGTAAATAAAAAAATCAGGTTACGGAAACGAAGTAAACTGTCAGTTTTATACTAACGGAAACCAGGAAACAACAAAATTAACCGTTTATTTTGTAATAACTAATGTCAGCGATGTATGTACGTTTTATCAACTTGTGAATTGTATCCTTGTGGTAATTATATACCTGGCAGAGGTGAGCACGATGTTGTATGAAAATTGAATCGAAAATGTTAACAGGTCGAAGACCGGCTGTCTGTTGGTTTTGTGGCGAGGGAAAATTGCGCGAACACGTCCACTCAATATTGGCTCGGAGCGGTGACTGTGGCACCAAGTAAATAACCGGTTTTCCAGCTCCACAATAATAGCGATGAGTGCCGTGACGAAGAACAATTTCTTTGTCAAAGACTGATAATATACATATTATACATTGTAAACTTCATAGTGCACTCAATGTGCATTACCGATGGGTAAACAAATATTATCACCTCGAAAGGTTTCCCACGTACTTATAAATATGGAAAATTCTTTAGAAATCATTGTTTGATTATCTATTTATAAACAATGTTTTGATTTCACATTTTTATTAAAAAAAATTGTCCTTGTATGACTATATCTAGGTATTTATTATTATTCTTTAGAATGAGGGCAAAAACAACAGGGATATAGTCCTTTTAGTTGTTTTATACATACATACATACATATGTACATACATACATACCTATTATTGACGAAGTTCAATTAATATCTATGTAGAATCAAAACAAATTGTTTTTACTTATAAAGGTATTTATATTTAAATTATAAGAAACTATATAAATAAATTAAAGCAAAATAAAAGGTTTTCAATTCAACAGAGGAGTAAAAATTACTACGCTAGAAAGTCTCAGAACATTATTTCATGGTTTTCAAATCACACCAAGGCAAATATATACTTGCCCGTAAAAAAATAAAATGAAACGAAACGAAACGAAATGAAAATATAATAAAAAAAAATCAGAAGAGTAAAAAACTTGGTTTGCCCTAGAAAGGGATGGAATGATATGCTGATATAATAAAATGACGGTCATTACGTCGCTCAGCATATCTTCTATCATTCATGAACAATATTCATTCATTATCTATAAATTTAAATTGTTCACTTTCTCCTATCAGAGACAAAATGACGTGACTTTTAAAGACGAGGAGAGCTAACCTCAACAGTCGGCACAGAAAAAGAGTTGGGATATAGCAAAGGAGAAGATTCAAAGTAGACCAGACGGCAGACATGTCAGAATTTTTTTATAAGATTATATCCGCTTAGTTACACTACTAAAGAGAACAATGAACGTGTGTTGTGAAGCATACCAGAGGGATCACGATCTTCAGCAAAAGTCTGACAAATTTTCAATACCAAAATATAAGTATCTTATTTTTTAAGAAATAGCATATACAGATTTATTGATAATGCGAGCAAAATATCGCTGAAAGCTTTTATTGTCACGGTTCTATTGTCACAAATAAAATGTTTTGTGTCTCGAGTTGTTACATAACACAACACAAGTCAGTAAATAAACAATCTAGTCAAATAAAAGTAATGTTAGTGTTATCACCCCGATTCGAGTCAACACCACTTTTCGATAAAAATAAATATAAAATGATACCTATACGTACGTCTTACCAACATTCATTTCCAAACGAATCGACTAAAATTCCCTTATCATCATATTCCAGAATATTTTCATAAAGAAAACAGAATAACACGCGTCGGATGATATTTTCATTTTTCTTTATATCATGCCAAATTTATTTAAATAGATGTACTTCAATATTTTAATAGAATTTTTTTAGATTTATACGTGAGAAGCAGTACCATGATACTTTTACAGCATATCCAAATACCTACGCACTCATGTAGTTTTATGCATAAAACTATATAAAACATTTATTTAAAATATATAATTACATAAGTGCCCCCTCCCCCCCCATGAAAGTTAGAATGCTGAAAATTTGTACAAATATAGACAAATACAAAATCTCAATTTATTTTTTTTTTAATCCCAGAGTTTCTCAAAAAAATTTAATTAAGATTTTTTTTTATTAAACATGTGTTTTGCTGCCAATATTTCCAAAGTCTTTAAAAATATCGAAAATAGCTGAAAGACCCCAACTAACTAATTCAATTTTCTATAAAAAATATAAACAAAAATATAGTACATCTCAAAATTTTTATAACAATTTTTTTAAAAATCACATCGTTTAATACCATTTGTACGGCAGTATACACTACACAATATCTACGGGGACTCGATAGTTTGATACTTAATCTCCAACATACATACATACATACCATCATGCGGTTTTAATATTATGGGTAGGAAAAAAGACTGACTTCTATACTATCCTCTCCTGACATACATACATACCTACATGTTTTATATAGAAAACAAAATATTTTAAAATGTTTATAAATTTGTGTTTATGTGTTTATAATTTGGTACGTATTCTTCAATCATACATACTATTGCCATCGACATCTGGATCTCATGTGTTACATGCAACTAGTTATCAAATACTAGCTAACCCGGCGAGCTTCGTACCGCCTAACAGTCATTGAATGTCGTGTTAACTTTTAGCCAAACTTAATTTAGGATTTTACTAACGTAATAAAATGAATTCAAAAAAATATTAAGTTCAATAGTTTGTTAGGATATATTAAAAATATTATTTATAAAGAAAATTAAAATTTAATTACAATTTCACGCTCGCATTGCGGTGTGTTTTAATTTATTTAAAAATTTATATTCTGTGTATTTTTTACGAGAATTTTCAATATTTTTAATACAGTTAATTTAAGCCGTTCTTAAGTTATAAATAGTGTAACTAACCCGACTTTGTTATATTTATATAAATTTACCTAGTTAAATACCCAGTTGATTAAGCAGATAAATACTCCCAATATATATTTTTTTAATAAAGAAAAATTTGATATATTCAAAACTAAAAAATCATTTTCAATAGCGTACAGTGACATATATTTTTTTGGAACAGGCTATATAATATAGGTACGAGAAGGTAGCATAAAATTGTGCAATGATGCTGTTTTAAATATGAAATCGTTGAATGATAATGGTAGGTACCTCCCAAAGACCTTATTTACATACTAAAGAATTCATTATTACAGGGTCTTTGGTACCTCCCCATTTATATTTTTATTTTCAAAAACTTCAAGATTGAATCTCGGGTTTTTGATATTCATTTCTCATTTTAGTGAAAGATTCCGCTATTTAAGATTTAAGTCATTTTGTATAGTGGACCCATAAAAAGTTATTACTTATACTTCAGTCATAGTGTAAAGGATGATTTTGCTCTCTGTAATAGGATACCAACGCGGGTACCAACGATAATATGAAGTCTGAGAAGTGATGTCTTTTGGAGATAACAGCCTTCGTAGTTTGAAAATTGTTGATAGTTGCTATTTTAACACGTCAGTTATAGTTTTGATGCGATATAGTATTAAGCGTGACTTTTTTTTATATTTACTACAGAAGTCTTTTAGAAATCACGCCTTCGATTGACAGACACTTTGGTAGGTGGGAACCCCCACGACAGACACCTTTAAAGTTAAAAAAACTACAATAATGTTATTTCTAATTAGAATGTTAATTTATTTGATTATTCTCATAAAGTCCTGTCTTTCGCTTTATTCCTATGTGGGTAATTGGTGGAATGTTAAGTATCTATAAATGATTGCGTTGCAATACAGTAATACTTAATGATTGGTATCAAGAAATGATAGTTTCACACTTCGTAAAGTGTGCTATTATTATTTTTAAGATACTTCAACGATATTTTGCAATGAATTTTAATGCAAAAAGTGTTATATTAAAGTAAGTTTACGGAAAATTATGTTGTATTTATTACACGCATAGATTGAGCTGGTTTGGTCACATGGGGAGAATGAATGAAGAACGCCTGACGAAGAAAAAATACAGGCGGATAGGAATGGAATTAGAGGTCAGGTTCGCCCAAAAAAGGGATGGCTCGACCATGTGAACGATATTCTTAAAGACGGAAATGTGAAAAACGTGAACAACAGACGATGCATGAATGTTGACGAGGCGATTGATGCGTGCCAAGATGCCAAGATAGAAATTTGTGCCGTTCTGTTCTCCCTGCCTAACCCACGAGGGACATGGCGTGTTGGTATGTATATATGTTGTATTTTTATTGCATATCCAAAATGAACTTATCTGATAGAAAAAAAAATATTCTTGAATACATATACTGATTCTGGTATTAAAAATCGCTTTTTTTATATTATTTCTGCCTTAATAACGTATTATTTTTCTCGTTTAAAAAGTCTTTAATCTTCCTTTCAAGAAAATAACTTAGTTTCCTTATAAAACATGTGCATATATTTTCATCCTGTGAATAATCAATAATCAGTAGGTTGATTAATTGTTGATAGTATACCTATTATTTAAATAATATTTATATTGCTTCTAAATACGATGTTAATATTATGTTTTAATCCAATCTTATTATCGACATACTTAATTTTGATCTGTTATCCTAATTAACATAAAAAGGCTTTAATTTTGAAGTGGCACCAGCCTACTTAAATTAATAACGGCCGAAACCCAGTAAATTATACCTTAATTGAGTACCGAACCCAATTTAATATATCAAGAAAACAGATTCGTTACAAAATTAAGTACATACCTAGATGGTGAGTATTTCAAGAACGATAATAATTAATATTTACTTTTGTATGTTATACGGTATTGTTATTTTCATGTTTATGTTTATTTAAATTTGTATTTTTATAACAATATACCTATTTATAAGTAGCAGAAGATCCTGTATCGGAAATACAAACAACTCCTCTAGTACTCCCAGAATAAAGGAAGAGAAAAATAATTCAACTATCCACGTGGTGGGGTAATATGAATAAAGATCAAATATCAGCCTCGACAATACAGGACAGGTCATGTATTAGAAGAACTTAATTTATCATTAGAACAAAAAATGATCAGTTTTGAGTACAGGAAGTTTTAAATTTTTACATTTAGTTTGGATTTATGTATCTTAATTTCATTATCACACTTTCAATCGTTGAAATATTAAGGTTTATGTAGTATGGACCAATTTATTGATTCATTAAATAATTATATAATAATTTTGAAGTTCCCTTCAATACCTTCCGTCCATCAGTTACGACAAATATTATTGTATACTATCTACATTTCATCTTTGCTTTACTTACACTCCTTCGATATCATCGATATGATAACCGATGTATTTGAAGACAGACGAATAAGAAATCGGTCGCCAGTAAGAATTGAGATGGCTCGAATACAATTGGTATCTTCAAATAACACAGCGATATTGGACAAGGCATGATCCAGGGTTTGAAGGAATCATCATCAGCAATGGCGCTACAGCCCGGTGCGAGCCTTGGCCTCCTCAAGAAACTGCCTCCATCCCGCCCTGTCGACAGCAAGCCTCCTCCAATTTGTCTGTCCGATCGCTCTTATATCGCCCTCGATGTCGTCCAGCCATCTCATCCTAGGTCTCCCTCTGCTTCTTCTTCCTTCAGGACAGGTGTCCAATACTTTCTTTGGGACCCGGCTATCCTCCATTCTACAACGTGTCCGAGCCAACGTAGACGTTGTATTTTGATGTATTGGACAACGTTTGGTTCGCCATACATTATTTCTAGCTCGTGGTTAAACCGGATCCTCCAAGATCTTCCTTCACAGGTAGGACCAAATATTTTTTTAAGTATTTTCCTTTCGAACACCAACAATAATTTTCGTCCTTCTTGGTCAATGTCCAGCATTCTGATGCATATGTCATGACCGGTCTAAGAAGAGTTTTGTAAATGAGGGTTTTTGTTTTACGAGAGATGAGTCGTGACCTTAAGTGCTTTAGCAGTCCATGAATGACGATGAATTATTCTCAGAGTTCGAGATTCGTCAATGGAATGCGACGATGAGCAACGAGAAGGACGATAATGGAAAAGATTGTATCAAAGACATTTTGGGTTCCAAAAGTATTAGGTATAAATAATTATGCATACCATTATCGTCGCTTAAGTCAATGACCATGTTTCCAATGCATAATATTTCTGAAGTTCTTTTGATAAATGCAAAACGTATATTGAATGAAAATATCACTAGTCACTTTTTACCTCATTACCTACTTCAGTTCACGGGACTTGCGAGTAATCTAGATTAATTTAATGCAACTGTTCAATAGTGTTATATCTGGCAACGTTTCGCATAAATCAACATCCGTTTCGATTTCTTAACGCAATGACATTTTACTGGGAATCCAGTCAACTTTACAAATGAGGTTTTACGTACCGAAGATAAATAAATTTATGGATATGTCTTCTGGCGATATTATTACGAGTAGGTATTAGGTATAACATGTGTGCTAGAGTCAAAGATAAGCTGGTGTCGCAATAAAGAGAACTATATGATCTTTTATGGATAACAATCTTACAATGATTGGCAGTCTATAAGTTTATGCAAGTATTTAAGTACCACCTGGGAATATTATAGATAATAAAACGGTGAATGTTAGTAGGTAACTATATTATATTCATAAAATAAAGTTGTCGTAGGCCACAGTATTGAGTAACGAGTAAAATAAATCAGTAAATCAAAGTAAATACAGATGATGATAATATGATGGTACATAGGTATAATTTTCGCCAAACACCTTGAACGAAACAAAACGAACGAACAAAATTGAATTTAGTGACGACATCGTTTGATACAAATTGTAAGGCAGTATACACTACACAATATCTACGGGGAATCGCCATCGATAGTTTGAGCTCATGTGTTACATGCAACTAGTAACGAAGTGCATCCCTCTATGTACATAGGTATACAAATATATAGACAGCAGATCCGAACACAAAAGGAATTTTCAATGGAGTGTTAAAAGCCAGTACTTCGGTTTGTTTGTTCTGTGAAACATAAAATATATTTGCATTATTAACATCAGCGTTGCAATATCCGCAGCGATATGTTTACATATTAAAAAAAACAATTTTTTTTATGTTTTCACTGTATTAAATAAAGCTTTATTATCAATATTTTTGAAGTTACCTTTGTGGCACATTTTTTTAATCATCAAACTTAAACCATGATTGAGTTATTTAATAAAAGGTTTCATCAGTCAATATGTGAGCAGTCAAGTGTTTTTTTTTCTATTCAATATTGTTTCTTAATTTTAGAATTTTTCTATTATTTTACAACATTGATTATTTTTTTGAAATAATAATATGCCCTTGTACATTTACAACCCTATACATTCCCTAAATTAAGCATAAATGCTTGTGCTATAGCTGAACGAAATCGGTCGTTGCAGTATTCGAATTTGCGATCTTAGATTACTGACCGCTTTATTTTAATTTATAAAGGTTTAAAATATTGCGAATCAAAGAATTTTAAGAAATTTATTATTTTAATGAAGGTATCTTAAATTAATTCGATAATTTCTGTTTGATACAGGAAAATATTTTTTTTTACATAATATCAATTATACTTAGAATATTATATAGGTATTATGTATTACTTCTCGGGCAACTAACAAGTACTTTGTTAAATATTAATTCAACACGCACCCAATAACAAGTTGCCACATTCTGGAGACTTACGATATATAATATCTTCTCACAGATCCAGACTGAAAACACAATTAAAACTGTGTCTCCGCCGGGAATCGAACCCGGGACCTTTGGATCAGCAGTCAGAAACCTAAACAACTGAGCCACGAATGCCGACAAAAATTATAAAACAAAGGATTGTAAGAAAACCACTAATTAGTTTTAGGTATTAATATAACTCCAAAAAAATAAACTAAAATAAATTCTAACCACTAAATTCCTCGTCTCTAAAACTCTTTTACGACCTGGGGGGCAAGTCTGGTCCGACCAGCGAAATCAAAACCCTAGTGATTACCCATATCATGGATATAATTATTATGTGGAGTTCTACAATATCTTTAGATGTCATAGAACTCCATATAATAATTATATCCATGATATGGGTAGTCACTAGGGTTTTGATTTCGCCGGTCGGACCAGACTTGCCCCCTTGTACTAACATACGGCTCTGAGTCTGAGTGTTGGGTTCTTGCTAAAAAGGATATGGATGCGTTACTGGTTTTCGAAAGAAAAATTTTTGGTCCTCTGCGATCAAGGCACGTGGAGAGTCAGGTTCAACCACGAACTACAGAGCCTATTGAAAGAACCAAATATCGTTCAAACAATAAAAATAGGGAGGCTCTGCTGGTTAGGACACGTGCATCGTATGGAAGATGACCAGACACCAAAGAGGATCCTCACAAGGCGTCCGGAGGGCAGAAGGGGTGTGGGGAGACCGAAACTAAGATGGACGGATGGAGTCGAGAAGGACCTTCAGAACTTCAGATAGCCGGTGTGCGGAATTGGAGAGAAAAGGCCATGGATAGGGTGCAATGGAGACGATTCCTTGAGGAGGCCAAGGCCCACCCTGGGCTGTCGAGCCACTGATGATAATGATGATTAATATAACTCCATCACTTTTAAATGAAGTTTATTACAATTTTGTAATACGAGGTCCAATGAAATACGAGGCTGGTATTTGAAATAATGTTTGTTATTCACAACATTTGGACAAAGCATGAAAAATTATGGTGTATGAGTATAGAAAACAAAAATGTTAAACTTTCCATAAATAAGTTTATGTCGTCACGAGATTATAGAACATTATAACAAGTTGGCGTGTTATTATTAATATCTTCTGCAGTTTCGCTCTTCAGAGACAGATAGAGAAGATAAGACATTTCCCAAGAGAAATACAACCGATGTTTTCCGCATTCCTAATGTGTATCCATCCAGTCATAACACTACATATTACAGTGGCTAGCAATATTATTAGATACGTTAAAAAATTAGTACCTACCTATATATGTATCTCTAAGAAACACATTTGTGGAACTGTCATATGCAGTAAAATTTTGTGTATTCTCGACTGTTTTCGGCCAAGTGGGGGGCGATTGAAACATCTCCCAACTGAGGGAAAAACTAAAAATTTTGTTCCGCTCAAACCACGTGATATTTCGAGATTTTTCTGATTTGCTTGTGATTAACATATATTTATTAATATCAGCGTTGACTTTTCTTTATTGTAAATTATTGATAACTATTTATTTTTTATTATCTTTTTCATTTGGAAGCAATACGACCACAACGCGATAACTACGACAAAAAATAATTTCAGGACAGTTTTGTGAATTTCTTTAGATTTTACTGTTTGATAAAAACAGGTTGATCTTATTTTACATGTTTAAAAACGAAATCTTTTTAGTTTTTTTTTTGTCGTAAAAAATCACCATAAAATGTCTGATTTGGTTCCAAATGCCATAAAAAGTAAAAAAATGATATTCTTACATTGCAGATATAAATAAATAAATGCTCAATGTTCATCACTACTACAAAACGTACCAATTTTGCATAGAGATAATGTACATTATAATGAATAGTGTTTCAATTTATTGGGCTCCTATTAAAAACGTGCAACTTAATGACAGTCTGATAGTTACTCATCTGTGACGTTTCTATGATACCTATCTGGCGGTAAAAAAATCTTCTTAAAAATGGTGAAAAATGATATGTTGTTTGCAGCATTTGGCAAAGGAAAAATGTTATGCAGCATTTGACACCGCGCCGTCCAATATGTTTTTCAAAGATCAGTAGATACTAATGAGAATTCACTGAGTCTAATAATATGGTAGGCCTCTGTATAATACATATATACTGGTGCATAATATATTCATGTTTGTAATATTTCACTTTACTTATAAGCCATATAAGTTCCGAAGTTATTGTTCAATGAGACGAACGATTGTTTATGTTTGTTATAACGGATTACTTAGTGAGAATATTTCATGCCATATCTTCCATATCACACGCATCCAATAACAAATGACCTCATAATATGAGATGATAGTAGGTATTGTAGTTTCTACTACTTGGATATAATATTTCTCGATATCCCAATGAATAAAAAAAAAACATTTTGAATGATAAAAAATCACAATTGAGAGAAAATAACGCCATATTTGTCTCCCTTGAAATACTAATTCCATCTTATTTTTATGCATGCAATGTTTCAATGCGTTTTCATTTTAATATATTACGTCTACATGGTCAAAAATGGACACAAAAATATATGCAAATTTCTTTTTCAGGGATTTTTTTCTATTATTATGATGCATACATAGATAAATAACTATTACCAAATATGAAATAGATATTGTTAATTATTGAGCCAAAAATGATCATGATGGTATTTTTTGCGCATAAAAAGTAATATGATAAATTTAGTTAAGAAAAAAATGTAAATATATCGAGCAAACAAGTCCCAAGAAAATATATTACACACGTTATGTTTTGCTTTGGTAAATCAGCACATAGATGGAATATGCTGTTTGTTATGAAATACATTCGATAGCAATTAATCACAAATTGAATACACTATGCTTCTTTGCAAATAATGGCCATGATGAAATAAAACCTCTTACATGGATTGGTCGCCTGAAAGATATGTCATTAATCCAAGGATACATACATTCATTTCACTTTGGGAAAAATATATTTCTGTTATGGTATGCTTAACTATTATACATAATATAAATATACATCAAAATATTTAAGTCACAGTGCATTATTAAAATAAAAACAGAATCATGAAATATATATTATTTTCACTGTTTCATAATATTGGTATGTTTGCAATCCATAATTGTTCTGCTTATGTTTTAATTAACTAAATGATTTGTCTCACTGTATGAATTATTTTATAAAAGATGTTTATAATTAAAAGTAAACCCCTTTTTGATTCTACATGAATTTTTTTACGTGCGATAGGCCTATTTCGCCTTGTTAGGACATTTACTAGCTTATTTTATAATCTTTTTCTTTTTCTTCCTTGCTTCTTCTCAGGTAATCTGGGGTCGGCCCTTCTGGTGCGCAATCGCCAGAACTTTCGATATTGCGTCATCTCTCTGGTTTGGTACTCCTCTTCGGAGATAGTAAATTCTTAATTTTTTAGACAAAAATCTTTTTAAAGCAATCACTAAGCCTCTGTGTTGAAATATTCTTCTTAAAATAAAAATGACTATTGATTTCTTGTTTACAATTTATGTAAATCTGTATTCATATTTTATGGTAAAAGTTAAATAGACTGTCAACAAAGAAATATTTTATATAGTCACGCTGCAAAATATAAGCACATACCACATACCTACTCAAATTTTTGGCAGAGTTAATTGGTTATTTGTTAGTTCTTGAGATACCAAGTAATTGCTCAGTCCTTGAGACATTGAATACTTTTCTCTAACATAAAGTCGACATCGAAAATGAATAGTTGTGATGTTCTTCTTATTGTTTTAAAATCAAAATTAGTGTCCACGATGATTTTAGAATAATTTATGATTTTTATTTGTGAAAGAAAATCATTGAATACATAGAATGTTACTTAATTTTATAGTCCTACTTTCCCTTTAACAGTAAGGCACCAGACCATATTGGCAAACGTTTTCCGGAAGCTTTTACCCAAAGTGACGGTTTTCTGATAAACCTCACGAACCTTTTAGTGCTGGAATTGATCATATGTTACTTTGGGCATAAAAAATGAAAGGATGAATGTAAAAATGTGGAGAAACCAATTTTATCTATCAGAGTTTGTAAGCCACTTTACCAAATATCGTTTATAACAATCTTAAAATATTTATACATATATAAAAGTGATAGACCAAGAGCCAGGCTGATTTTTTTCTGTAAAAAGACACCAAAGCAGGTAATAACATTTGAATGATATGAGCCCTGAAAAGTGGTGGCTTTCAAATATAATAGTCTTCAAAATGTTGAATATTGCTATTTTAACACGTTAGTTATAATATGAAGTGTGATATTCTCTATATTAACTACGGTCGACTATTAGAAATCACGCCTTCCATTTACAGACACTTTGGTTGGTAGAAACCCTCCGACAGACACCTTTAAAGTTTTTTAAAGGTGTCTGTCGGAGGGTTTCTACCAACCAAAGTGTCTGTAAATGGAAGGCGTGGTTTCTAATAGTCTTCCGTAGTATATTATATAAAAATCACATTTAGGTAATACCATATCGCTTCATGCTATAACTGACGTGTTAACATAGCAACTTTCAACAATTTTCAAATTATGAAGGCTGTTATCTCCGAAAGCCACCACTGCTTAGACTTGATATTATCCAATCTTTGTTACCTGCGGTGATATCCTTTTACAGAAAGAAAACCAGCCTTTATACTATGACTTAAGTACAAGTAAAAAATAATATGGGCCCACTTTACAAAATGACGTAAGTCTTGAATAACGAGATCTATCACTAAAAGGAGGAATTTAATATTTATATGTATAAAATAAAAAAAATCTTGTTTCCTATAAGAAGCATCGTCAGAATAATACTTTACCAGACTGAAACTAGAGATTATATACAATTTTTTTTACATATCTATCTACTATAGAGTTCTATCAAGAACTGACGATTGACAAACTAAATTGGTGAAAAAAATTGACATTAAAAACTCGAGATTCAAATCAAAGTTTATGGAAATAAAAATATATATGGGGATGTACCTACTATTATCATTCAACGATTTCGCTTTTCAAAGAGCACCATAGCACAATATAATCCAACTGTCGATTCGTTCATGAGAATTCAATTCTCTTAATGAATCGACATTATTAAGCCAAGATGCGTGTACGAAGGAAAATTTTGTATGGTGTAGTGGACTTTTTGCATGCTAATAACACCAACTAGAGGCCTCGCAGCATACATATATGTTCCCGTACATGGATTTACTCAGAATTCGGAGTAGAACATTTTATGTGAGTTTTGTGTGTCTGTGTGTCTCAGGGGTCAGGGGTTATGAACTTTTGAAATTTTGGTTTATTTTTCCATATATCTCACTTCACATTCCAAACCGCAATGTCAGATCAAAACCTACTTTTTCTATTTCACACTCTAAAACTAATCTTAGGAAAAATTTCTTTACTAACCGGGCCACCTCCAATTTTAACAACCTGCTCAATAACATTGACTTTTTTCATACCCAATCTCTACACTCGTTCAAAATTGCGATAAAGCGCCAACTTTGCACTGATAATATAACTCAAAATTCCACTATCTAGTATATACATGAATATATGTATGTGTCACCATAATGGTTGCAACACCTTCTTCGTTGATCCTTAAGTAAGTTAGAATCCCATGTTATGATTCTAGAATATAATCCTCTCTGTACTATTCCTTGTATGTTTCAGGTGTTCCTATAATTTTGTTTTTTCTCATTTTTCGTAAATTGTATGTTAAGCTTTTAAAATTATCTGATATGATGTCCTATTATTATGTACTGTAGTCTACATTTACTTGTTTTTTTCATTGTTTTTAATATCATTATGCTCTATTGTACTGTTGGATATCCAAAATAAATAAATAAATAAATAAATATATCTCAGAAACCATAAAAGCTAGAACGCTGAAAATTGGTATAAACATAGACAAATACAAAATCTCTAAATCAGTTTTTTCAAGAAAATTCCAGGGTTTCTCAAACATTTTTTATTAAGAAAAATATTTTTTTTATGATAAATTTATGAGTTTAACTGCCTATATTTCCAATTTTTTTAAAAATATCGAAAAAAGCCGAAACACCCCAACTAGATAATTTAATTTTCTATAAAAAATATTTACATTGTATTAGCACATCTCAAATTTTTTTAAACAATTTTTATAAAAATTGAATTTAGTGACGACATTCCTTCATACAATTTGTCTGGCAGTCGCCTACACACAATATCTAAGAAGTGATACTAATCTCCAAACATACATACATACCATCATGCTGTTTTCATATTCCGGGTAGGATCAAAGGACTGACCTCCATACTATCCTATCTTGACATACATACCTAGGTACATGTGTTGTATAGAAAACCAAATATCTAAAAATATTAAATAATTTGAATTATGGGCATATAGTTTGGTACTTATTCTTCAACTATACGTACTATCGCTATCGACAGTTGGATCTCATGTGTTACATATAACTAGTGCTACCTACTTGTCACCTTAAATCACGCTTTATACTATAACACTTCATACTATAATCTACTAGACTTGATCTAACTCTATCAAATGCCGAAAATTGCAGTCGCTGGCTCGTACTTTATATAGCAATATTTTTATGTTGCTATATATTGTACCTATATCTCTATACATATTTATTTTCTCTTGAAGTCGTATATTAAGAATAAGATAAAAAATTGTGCACTCACCAAATTGCATGCATAATCTGCATGCATTTGGTAAAAATATATGGAAATTGCTTATACGGAAAAAACAAAATAAGATATATTTTATCTTATATCGTACATAGTATAAATTTCATCATCACTAAATACACTCAACTGATTTCATGGTTAACGAAGAATTGTTAAAAAAAATTGCATAATAATTTTATCAGTTAGTGAATGCTCCAAAAACTAAGACGATGTTAGCCATACATACAAAAAACACCAAGTCTAAAAGTCGAAACTTTTAGGATGCACTCTCGACATTGCCACGTTGAAAATTTGATTATATGTACATAATATGCCTGAATATTATGAAATCGTGACTTCACTATTACAAAATAAGAGAGATTATCTAAAAGAACCCCCAATATAACAAAGAACAGATTGCTAAAATAATGCCTGAATCAAATAATATCATGGCGTCTGTGTGCAAAATGGCAGCTGCGATGGCGAACATGCAAGGTGAACTGACAGTGTATAGAGGTTTACCAAAGAATAGCACAAATCAATTAACGGAGATACCTAAGCTATGTGAGGCTATCGATGAAATCACTGATAGAAGGCTAAGGGAGAAGAATATCATCTTGCATAATATACCAGAAAGTACATCTAATTTACATGTAGAAAAATTGGACCATGACATGACTACTGTTAAGCATATTATTAATGAACTTGATTCGTCGATAATTACTAATTGCAAAGGGATGAAAATTTATAGAATTGGCAAAATAAGTGAGAAACCCAGGGGAATCAAGGTAGAGTTTGAAGAAACTAAATGGCCATTAATACTTTTGAGTAAAAAACACTTACTAAAGAATAATATTAAGATGTACCAAGATCAAACAATCCTTCAACGTAAATTTCTAAATGATCTTAGAATTGAATTAGACAACCGAAAGAAGTCTGGTGAAACTGACATTACAATAAAATACGTTAATAGGATTCCCAAGATTGTCAAACTTAGTCCAAAAAACTAAACTCAAACAATAATATATCCATGTATTATCAGAATGTTCGTGGCCTATGTTCAAAATTGGAAAATCTAAGGATTGCGCTTACTACCACAATATATGATGTTTTGTTGTTCACTGAAACATGGTTACATCCCGAAATTAACAATGCTGAACTTGGAATGTCAAATTTCAATGTTTACAGACGTGATAGAAATCATATAGTGAATGAAGATCTTACGTATACTAAAAGAAGAGGAGGAGGAGTCTTGATAGCAGTGGCAAATAATTTGGTATCCAAGCCTTTAAGTGTTAATAATTGTGATGTGGAGCACATTTTTGTTATGTTAAATACTGGTAAAAATAGAGTTATATTAGGATGTGTTTACATTCCACCAAAATCGGATTTAAATATCTACAAGAAACATTTCGAAGACATTGAACTATTACAGTTGAAATATCCTAATGTTAAAATGTTACTATCAGGTGATTATAATCTGCCTAATATAATTTGGAATTGTGAAGACACCGGTGTTATGGGTGTCCACAATTTGCAATTAACTCAAATCGAAAAAGAAGTTGTAAACATGTTAAATTTTACCAATCTTACTCAATTTAATGATATTAAAAATTATTTAGGCCGCATACTTGATCTAATACTCACAAATTATAACTCGGTTTCTGTAAGTACGTCTAATGAAATATTATTACCTGTTGATAGTTATCATCCTCCATTGAACGTTTGCATGTTTTTGGATACTGTACCCAACATTAAATGTACAAAATCTTTTTTTAATTTTAATAAGGCTGATTTTTTCAAAATGAATGAATGCTTGAAATCTACCGATATGTCTTTTCTAAAGTGTGGTAATATTGATGACAATTTGAAAATGTTTTATGATATTCTCTATGATGTAATTGATAGGTTCGTGCCTTATGTTAAGTTTACAAAAAGTACCTTTCCAAGATGGTTTAGCAAAGATTTGATTGATCTAACAATATTAAAAAAGAAGATCCATAAAAAGTTCAAAAAATCTAAATCCATCTTGGATTATACTCAATTCAATGCCATTAGACGTCAGTGCAATGATTTATCTAAGCGTTGTTATGGAGATTATTTAAAAAGTGTTGAAAATTCTATAAGGAATAATAATGTTAATACTTTTTGGAACTATTCAAAGTCATTAAAAAGAACTGAGTTAGATTTACCTGTAAATATGTATTTTAACGGCAAACATGAAAGCAAAGTTGAAAATATTGCAAACCTTTTTGCATCTTTTTTCAAGAGTGTTTACGATAGTGAAATTGATGCTGGAGAGGTTCCTTTTTTTGAGTCTGTTTATAATTTACAAATATCGCAAATTCATATTGACATCAATGATATTGTTACTCATATTGAAAAATTGGACGTAAGAAAGAACCCTGGTCCAGATAAAATACCACCTACCTTTTTAAAACATTGTTCACATATATTGTCTTATCCTCTGTATTTAATTTTTAATATGTCATTATCAACGGGTATTTTTCCATCTGAATGGAAGAATAGCTTCATTATACCAATTTTCAAAAAAGGCGATAGAATGGATATATCCAATTATAGACCAGTGTGTATACAATCTACGATTCCCAAAATTTTTGAGAAAATAGTTCTGGAAAAAATAAATTATAAAATAAATTCTATAATTACGAAATCTCAACATGGTTTTGTTACTAATAGATCTACTTTAACAAATCTGTTGTTATATGAAAATTTTATTGTAAATGCTTTTGCTGAAAGAAGTCAGGTAGATTCTATCTACACTGATTTCAGTAAGGCCTTTGATAGGATTTGTCATGGTATATTAATAAATAAATTGGAGAAAATGGGTGTAACGGGCATTTTTTTGAGATGGGTCGAGAGTTATTTATCTAAAAGAAAGCTATTTATAAAATTAAATGATGTACACTCTGTGGCTTTTACAGCTACAAGTGGTGTACCACAGGGCTCTCATTTGGGACCGGTTTTGTTTATATTATTTATAAATGATATTGTCGATATATTTTCAGGGGTAGAATATGTAATATTTGCGGATGATTTAAAGATATTTAAAAGAATAAAAAGTCATGATGATTGCCTTATATTGCAGGAAAATTTGAACAAGCTATTTGAATGGTGTCAGTGTAACAAACTTTCTCTCAATGCAAATAAGTGTCAAGTAATAAGGTTTTATAAAATAAAAAATCCCCTGGTTTATGATTATGATATAAACTTGATTCAATTAACTTCAGTAGATGAAATAAACGATTTAGGTGTCATTTTTGATTCGAAACTTTCTTTTACTTGTCATATTACTAACATAGTAAACAGAGCTGTAAAGATCTTAGGGTTTATAATACGTATCACAAAAAAGTTTACAGATACATATAGTATTCGCTTGTTATACATATCACTTGTAAGGAGCATTTTGGAATATAATTCAACAATTTGGTCACCATATTATAATAATCAAGTTCAACTAATTGAAAAAGTACAACGCAAATTTCTTAGGTATATAAATTTTAAAATGAACATACCCAGAGAACTAATGGATTATAATCTCACTATGCATTGCACTAATTTAACAAAGTTATCTGACCGTAGAATAATTTTTGATTTAATTACATTACACAAAATGGTACATTCGAGTTTTGACAGCCCTGCTCTTATTGAACAAATTACATACCATGCGCCAAATCGTTCTAACAGGCAAACGGTACCTTTTTACTATTCTAACACACGTACACTGCAACAATATTACTCGCCAATAGCACGGCTTCATTATTTGGGTAATGCATACTCTGGTCTAGGCGATATTTATTACTTGTTATTGACAAAATATAGAAACTTATTGCATCAATATTTCTTGATGCAAAATGTCAATTTTATTTCCCTATAAGATGTTATTATTATTTTATCAATTACTCTTTTATTTTGAATTTATATTTAGTTTCATGGCTTATTTTTCAACTGTTTTTATGTTTCATTCTTTTTTAATGACACTTTTGAAATTACTTTATACCTAGGTATATAATTTATATATGCTATTTTTGTTTCTTTTTGTTTTTGATATTTGTTTCTTAAAAAATGTTTAGATATAATATGCAAAAAATGTTCTGGTAGATATTTCGTACATTTATACATCTCTTTTTGTTTTATTTTATAATATTATTGTATGTATGTATTAAACGTGTTTATACTGGTTTATTTTGTATGTACTTGTAAAAGGCTATTTAGCCGTTGATGAAAATAATAAATAAATAAATAAATAAATAAATATTTTTGTTGGTATAATTTAATGAAGTTGTTAATAAACACAATGGTTACCTATGTAAAGTACCCATTGTTAGTCTTCATTTATTTCTGTTTTTAACCGGTATCATAAAAAAGGAGGAGGTTATTTTTTTAAGAAACTTACAAATTTTATTTATAAATTTTATATTCGTTTTGAATGTGTCTGGAGTTTATTTCTTCATAAAAATATAAGTTTATTGACGTACTAACTTGTATATCAATATACCTATACTGATACAACTCCATCCACGATCTTACGTTTTAGGTTAATACATTTTTAATCTTCAATTTAGTTTCTCGCGTATATTTCGCGATGCGATCTTGTATGGATAATAAGATGCAATTAGACGCACACTACAACTTTATGTTCCGTAATTCTTGAACTAAGGATTGGAAAACCAAACATTTAGTTAAATGAGTTGGAACTCAAAAGTTGTGGGCTTGCAAATGACAAATTCTTGTGTGATGGAACATTTCTCTTCAATGATAATTTTTGTTTGCTTTCTTCCATATTGTGAATCATTCATTGTGAATGCATAATTTGTTTAAAAATACGCGTTTATACCTCCCAAAGATGAGTAGGTAAATACTATCATTTTAATGACCAATAAAATAATGTGATACCAATAAAATTAATTTACTGCAGTGAGACTTTTACTCTATTGTGTACACCAGTACACGGATGCGCGAGGATTGCATATGAAATAATAATCTTCATCTGCATATAAATAAAGTAGATTTCGTAAGATTGTCATTCTTATTTGCACATGTTTGTGCACAACTTTTTTCATGGCAGTCTGAGTTGAGACTGCTGTCGCATTAGGTCTAACACCGCGTAAGTCTAAATCTGCAATATAACAGTAGAGCATAACACATATAATATTACATTCTTATAATGTTTCATTTGAAAATATATAAAATCACAAAGTCGCGCGAGCTGACACGTTTTAATTATTATTTTCAAAGGAAAGTACATTAAAATGTAGATAATATCGCCGATATTAACCTACGCGGTCGCGTTAAATCTGACGGTGACGATGTACAAATCAGAATAACAATTTTACAGCTAGGCTATCGCTACCGTGGCTACTGTGGCTAGAGATGTACGTCACGGCATCAAAAAATCCAGGATATGGGGTAGTCGGCGATTTACAGAGTAAAAAAAGTACCTATTGCTTTGTGGCTCAGATTTCCTTTGCTCGCATTGTTTCACCGATTGTTCCAGTCTTTCAGATGTCACATATTCGAATGATGCGTTATTACTTTGTCATCCAAGTATATTTCTCTTCTTATATTATTTTCTTTATTAGGAATATCTCGGAAACAATTTGTGAAATTAAATATTCGTTGCTTTTATTTAATTTATTACAGCGAGTCGTATTTATTAATATTTACTCGTGATATTTATTAATATTTATATGGCATTCAAATAATTAAAGCAAGCAAAGCTATACAAATATTAATATGGCATTAAAACAAACAGCAAAGCTATATATTTAGTAACTGGGTATACAACTACTAAACAAATATTTCCATCTTAGTCCTAATGTAAAAATACCTAAGAATATTAATTTAATTATTAATATAAATAAACATTCATAAGTTATTTTGGTTTGATATCTTACAGCAAATGGAATCCTCATCTTACGCCTTTGAAAGCACAAAGATGATCAACATAGTTTGAAGCTATTAAGTAAGCTTTATGAATGAACTGGAGTAAGACGCAAGTATTGTTCGTGTAATGAACTACTATAGTTTCTATAATGAGTAAAGTTCCAGAAACCCATCCTATTTTAAGGGTCGTAAGTAGACAAGAATTTCTTACATATCTCCTTAGGTAAATATTATTGCTTTCGAGCTAGGAAACATAATGCTCTATGAAGATAAGAGAATTTTTCCATAAAACTTTTAAAACCTGAATATGTAGGTACCTACTAACTTTAGCCAATTATTGTTTTATAGAAGATAAATATGTAGGAGAGATCATTTAGTGGAAAGATCATGATTTTTTATCATATACCGCCATTCGCTAGAATACCTACTATAAAATAGCTTACTCGTGGTTTAAGATTAAATGAATAAGGATTATATAAAATGTACTCAATTCTTATATAAATTCAGTGGAAATTTATAAAACGGTTTCAAGTAAAATTATTTTATTTTATTTTTTTATATTATGTAGCTTCCCAGGCATCTAACAGGTGCTATGTCAAATAATTATTTAACATGCACCCAATAACAAGTTGCCACATTCTGGAGATTTACGATATTTATCGTCTCACAGATCCAGACTGAAAACACAATTAAAAACTGTGTCTCCACCGGGAATCGAACCCGGGATCCTTGGATCAGCAGTCAGAAACCTAACCAACTGAGCCACAAAGGCCGACAAAATATATAAAAACATTTTATTTGGAAACGTAAATTTAGCTCCGATAGTGAAAAAAATAAACTGATAATTTTTCGGGTTTTCACATCTTCTTAAAAGCATGAAACCGCCCAGACGAGCCGTGGAATAGATTTCTACATTTTCGGTATCAGAAAACAATCAAGAATTGAAAATCTGACTATTGTTGAACCGTTTGTTAGTGTCGAAGAAAAAAGTAATAAAAATATATTTGATTTTGCAAATTGTGGTTTTTCGATTGGAACCACAGATAATAAATTTTCCAATTATTTTGACTTTTGACGTTTTCAAAGTAGAAAACAATTGTGCCATGACATACCTACACTGACCTTAGGCGCTTTTTTACTAACGAGCCAAATAAAAGTTTGTCGACGAAAACAAACAAGACGAAAAATTAAAATTTAATTTCAAAATATTTCCAATTAACGACTTTTTCCTCATTCTACAGCCGTTATCGAAAAATATCAAACGCTTATTTTAACGCCACCGTTGTTTATGGGTCGCCCTTTTTATTGCGTTTTAATATTTTCACTGTTGTGCTATGTCAAGGTTCTTCTCAATAAGGTATTAAAGTGATTATAGATAAAGTTAACGAAATAACGTTTTTTTTATTTCAATTGTGGTGCCAAAAACAAAAACTCGTTATCGCCTTTTATATTGAATTGGAAATCGGTATTATGATTTATGCTGTATTCGCAAAAAATATATAATTGAGGTAGTTTAAAATAATAACCACCCTTAAAAATATCAGAAGCTTATCGTTTCAAATCACTCAAGTATTTAAAATAATTTTTATTTATTCATTTGCAGTATTGTGGCTATTGAAAGGAGGGTAACAGCTGGAAAAAGCGTGAATGCGTCAAGATTTAAATCGGTTGACCCGATTGTTTCAATGATAGTTATGTTCACTGTTCACAATGGAATCGTCGGATCATAAAGTTTGCAGGTGTGGTATTGGCAGGACATGGAAGAAGACGTAAGGAAGAAAGACAAACACGGTGAAATGTAAATGAGACCCATCAAACGAATGTGTGAGATAAGGATTTGTGACAGGGCAAAAATTGTGAAAATATAAAAATAAAAGTTGTTATCTTTAATAACATATCGGTGATAGCATTAATAACATGTTTTATCAATACAAAATAGGTACTTTTGCGAAAACATAAATAGTTGACGTAATATATCGGTGATAGCATATTATAAATAATATTTTTATCAATACAAAATAGGTACTTTTGCGAAAACATAAATAGTTGACGTAATATATCGGTGATAGCATATTATAAATAATATTTTTATCAATACAAAATAGGTACTTTTGCGAAAACATAAATAGTTGACGTAACATATCGGTGATAACATAAATAACATATTTTATCAATACAAAATAGGTACTTTTGCAAAACATACATTTGACGAAATTACGGATGTTTTAACTAACGAAATAACAGAATCCTTACAATATGAACTGACTCAATTTCAAAGCAAACACATCAAACAACACATTTCATGAATTAAGTGTTATAATTAATGTGTTATACATAGTGTTGTATGTATAACACATCCCTTAAATCAAAGGCGTTTTTGGAGTAAAAAATACTTTGGAAAAAAAATCTCGCATTGAATACTTTGATTGGGCTTATATTATTCGTACGAAAAATTGGTCGTTAATAAAATTTTCGTGGAGGTAATTGAAATACATCAGCCACGCTAAAGGGTTTCAGCGGAATTTGTACGGCGCCGAAACGTCAATCAACCTTCAAAGTGAAGGCTTTTTGATTTGTTTCGTGGGTCACATTACTGGGAAAGTTTGGCAAGGAAAATATTGAATTACTCGCTCATTTATATGGCCGGAAATCTAGAAGGAAGTTTTTGAAGCTATAGATTACTTTTAGAGCCGTGAAAAGTTTCAGCTAATGTGACGCGAAGCAATGGCGGATACATCGTTAGTTTCTTTAATCAAATCATTACGGACCACGACACAACAAACTTATGTAGACATTAATTGAAACTTGGGAAATATTATGAAGGGAAAAGTTTGACCAGAATGATATCTAGAGCATGTGTTCCATCATATTATTTGTATCGTTCACCGCTGGAATTTCTCGCTTATACATTTTGCTGTTATTTGGAAATGTCATTGCTAAAATCATTAAAAAAGTAACCAGAATATTAATGTTTTCAAAAATTGAAACGAAACAATAAAAATCAATGCTTATAGTATAATATATACAAACATATCAATTTACTAGTTGCATGTAATACATGAGATCCAACTGTCAATAGCGATAATATGTATAGTTGAAGAATAAGTACCAAACTATAAACCCATAAAGCCAAATTATTGAATATTTTAAGATATTTTGTTTTCTATACTACACATGTAGGTACGTATGTCAAGATAGGATAATATGGAGGTTAGTCCTTTTTTCCTACCCGAAATATGAAAACAGCATGATGGTATGTATGTATGTTTAGAGGTTAAGTATCAAACTATTAAGTCTCAATTCAATTTTTATAAAAATTGTTAAAAAAAAATTGAGATGTACTTCTACAATATTAATATTTTTTATAGAAAATTAAATTATCTAGTTGGGGTGTTTCGGTTCTTTCGACATTTTTGAAAACTTTGGATATATAGGCAGTTAAACACATAAATTTGTCTTAAAAAAAATATTTAACTTAATAAAAAATGATTGAGAAACTCTGGAGTTTTTTTGAAAAGTTAAATTTGATATTTTGTATTTGTTTATATTCATACCAATTTTCAGCGTTCTAGCTTTTATGGTTTCTGAGATATATGGAAAAATAAAGTAAAAATTCAAAAGTTGATAACCCCTGACTGAAACAAACACACACACACACACACACACACACACACACACACACACACACACACACACACACACACACACACAAACACACAGACACACTAAATGTTCTACTCTGAATTTTGAGTAAATCCGTATATGGAACATATTTGCTGCGAAGCCTCTATGTTGGTGTTTTTTGTCTTCAAAGTTGGAAAAGCCGTGAAAAAAGTAGACGCTGCATACAATTCTCGCGTATCCTGGCTTGAAACATTGTCGATATTATGTTAAGAGAACAAAGTTCTCTTGAACAAATCGACAGTTGGACAGTTCCGTTATACGACTTTGAGATAATTGCCAATATGATTCAGGAGGAGAATGATTTCTAAAGAAATAAGATGAAATTACTATTTTTTTTATATTTTATTAACAAAATACATCTTCTCGTGGTCATGTCAGGTACCCCCAACGTTGACAACCACCATAGAGAAAGCATCCCTTTCCTGGAACGTGCGAAAGAGCTCTTCCGCTGTTATATACATACCTATTATTATAACAATATCACCCAGATTATGATAAGTATTTGAGAGTTTTTTCGCAATATTAAGCTCAAACTTATAGTGATGGTGATATTGAAATATTTTTTTAATTGTATTTTTGTTAATGTTGGAAATATACTATTCATTCATTCATTCAAATATAATGAACACAAACTGTATAATAACAACAACTTTTGTTGACTGAAATACAAATAAAATGAAGCATTGGTTTTCATTCAACAATTTGTTTTGATTTATTTTCATTCGTTTCAGTGCAAATTTAATGGATGGAACGCCTTCATGTAATAATATCCACGTTAGAAAATAATATAATTAGGAGGTAAGCCATATAATGATACATGAAATGAATGAAGAAAGTACTAATTTTGTGTTTCTATTGTTACCATTGATGATCTCCAAGCACGCGTACCGGTAATTTAAGGAAATATGAAACACTTTCTGTTGATATTCTAAATACATTGATATTGTATTAAGTTACCTTGTATTTATATTGAAGGATATACATCAACTATATTATTAAAATATATAGCTACATAGGTATTCTTTTAGTTTATGCAAAATATATAAATAGAGTGAATCATATTATAACATTTCGGTATTACAAAATGTAGGTTAGGTTAGGTATACAAGATGTACAAATTGATAGGAAAAGTGATGGGTATTTTTTTCAAACATGATTTTTAAACTAATCCGTTTAATCGAATATTTTTATTATTGCATATGCGCAAACATTGGATTTTTTTCTCTGTCGGGAGTCAAAGATATTTTTTAACAGATTTTTAATTATCTCAATAGAGACGAAGTTGGAATATTTATTGTAGGAGAACCGGGAAATCAAGGCACCTACAGGGCTTACGACCTGTCATCGGCTGGTTTACGTGATCACTTTATGCGCTTACGCAACGTTCAGGGAAAAAAATCCAATGTTTGCGCATATGCAATAATAAAAATATTCGATTACTTACACATTGGTACAAGTAGGTAAATAAGACAAAAATGACCTTATAAGTCTGGCGCAATTCAGGGGTGACTTCTATGCGAAAAATGCATTGTCACCTCAGATATAAGAATTGTAGCTTTCATTATTTACAAAAAACCAATTCTCTCAATAGATGGCGTTCCAACAAAAATAAATAAAAATAATAAGATTGTTGTTCATAATTTCACCCATAGATGGCTGTAGTAAAAATTCCTTATTTTCACGCGAAAAGAATTTCAGTATTACAATATATAGAACTTTCAAAATTGAATTGATAGGGATCTCATTAAAAGGCATAATTGGTGAACGTTGCGCAAGCGCATAAAGTGATCACATAAACCAGCCGATGACAGGTCGTAAGCCCTGTAGGTGCCTTGATTTCCCGGTTCTCCTACAATAAATATTCCAACTTCGTCTCTATTGAGATAATTAAAAATCTGTTAAAAAATAATCCGTTTAAGATTATAGGTAATTATTATTATTTTGATGGCTCTTAACCATATAAGTTTGATACTTTGAATGCCTAAATATAAATTTTAAGTTATTTTCAATATTGCACACACGACTTTGTCATTCAGCTTGATGAATTTCATAATTAATATAATATAATTCACCTCTCTGGAGAATAATGTCCTTACTTTTCATCTCCATAAAACACAATCTGCACTTTATCGATTTCCAGTAGCCCAGTTCCAACAAACATTCTACAATAGAAATTTATAAGTATTATTAACTCGTTCTCGCAACCAAAGAAGACCAGCAAAGAGGTGGCGAGATAGCTAGAGTTCGTTGTCCCAGGAGACCTCTATGTCATAAACAGATCCCAAGATCTATGTACCACAAAATGAAGAAGATAATTGTCGTTCATTGTTTGTTATTTTTTTAAATTCTGAAGGATGAGTTTGTATCTTCAATAGATTTTTTCATATAATGTAACTGTATGAGTTCATTACAGCCATGGAAGTATTCAATTAGCATTTTCATTCTATGTGGAGAAGGAAAACTGTTCAGGTTAGTTTATAAATGCAAATAATTAATACGTTACGTGTCCGGTAGATAGGTAATCCATATTTATTATGACTTCCGTAGCTTAGTGAGTCGACCCGGGCAGATTTTCATTTCGATAGAGGGAATAATGGGTAGTTGTGTACATACCTTAATACAATATCGATCGGGCAATATATTTTGTTGCGCATATTGCTGTAACCTCCCTGCAATTAAATGCACTAACAATCCAGAATAGCTTAACATAGTTCAATTGGGTTCGATCGAGAAACTTCCCACAATATCGTGCTCTACTTTTAAATATTTACCTAATGTAGACGCTATTTTGTGATAATTACAGATGAATAAATCGAATAATTTATGTTTTACATGCAAACAGAGAAAACCGTATGTCATCATCGGCTGCACCTCATCTTCGTCCATATATTATGTCCGTCTGGTGTTCGTCTCCTCTTGAATGATAATTCATATTAGTCTTGTTATTTATTGCTTCTATGTTTCTGACCTTTAAATCTAATTCTAAGCCATATTTCTTTCGTCAAGTAGTTTTCATTAATTTTTTCATTCTTCTTCTTCTTCATCATGTGCCCCGTTGGGTCCCCTAACGTCGGACTTATATCATTTGATCTTGCGCCGCTCGGATCAGCTTCTTCATTTTCTGGATTCTGTGCTGGTCCACTCTCTCACATCTATCCTATGACATCTATCTTCTGCCAGGCTCTCAGCGTCTTTCATTTTTTTTCGATTCTTTAACTTCAACTAAATTATATTCTATTTTCAAGCATCTGTAATATTGTGTATATTTACGATTTATTTGGTTTTTTTTTTCACACCACTTTCTACAATAACACAGTAAGCAGTCTACTGCTGCTCAACTAGGAAACTCTGTTGTAGGGCTAGCAGTCTACATTTGTATTGCATTATTTTGACAATAACAATGCAATTTTGAACTGGATGAGAGTTCCCGTTTCATACTGGTAAGCACATATCACAATACTACTCATAACTACTACAACAAACATCATAGCAGGACCAAAATGTCTGTCATAATATCACGATACAACAATCTGGAACCTCGTTTACGCTTTGATTCCATTCTTCTCGATCCAAAGAGAAATGTCCATGAAACATCCTTCTGATAGACGACCTTTCTCTTCCTCGTTTACCCTCGACTGCCCTTCAAGGTTATCAGCGAATATCAAATACGTAGAAATGTTTCCTTTATAAGAAGCTTATCATCTTGTCGGTTTTCAATAGTTTGATCACAGAGAATAAAAGAATTTGAGAATATTGAAGTCACTCTAAAAATTTGTTTCATTGTATTTTTCAAAATGTCAAAAATATCGCTATATATAGGTTGAAGTTATAAAAATCCACTCGATGCTTTTACTATTTCAGTATGTGATTTAACTTTAAGTTATTTTAATCGAATTGAAATTATTTATGCATGTTTGTGCAATTATCGTACAGAGCGAATGCGTTTTATGTTTACCTGAGGCTTTAGGTCAATTTATATGGGTAGGTTAAACACGTATTATTAAGAAACCTGCAATCATTTAGATAACATGTTTTAAAAGTATAAATTATGTACTATAAACGCAGAGAAGAATGCCTATCTACCATAAAACAGTATTTGTAAACTGATACTTTTTTCAAAATAACAAGTGTAATGTAATTTGTTGTCATAATAATCATTATTAAGTAATTTGTTTGTGCGAAGGAAAAAAAATGTAACTTGTTCTTATGAATCTAAGTCATTTAGTCCAGAGCACTAGCGAATGTTGGTCTCGTCCTTTTAGAAATACTATGTATGACAACGAACACCTCCTAACATGCACAAAGGTTCCTGGTCAGTATGCTTGAAAGACGTTCACAGGAAGAACCCAAATAAAGGATACAGCAAAAGAGATTGAGGCTTTCTGGGATCGGATGGGAATTAAGATGTTTTCACAATTAATTACATATTTTATCCCAAGTTACTGCAATATTTTTACGAAAGATTGATTGATTCAATAAATCGTTTGTAATTAATTGTTCCAATAATCGTATAAACATTTCATACGGACGATTTGATCCGCTGCCGCTGATAATTGTTTCCAATTAGAACATGTATCGAGTGATTCAACAAAACATTTAGTGAACAATAATTAATGTATTAATCAGACTTAATAAACAATTCATGTGTGTTTCCAACTTAAGAATCGCTTTTATTTTGGATAAATTTGTAACAACCTAAAAAAATATAATTCATTACCTACTTAATTATAAGATGATTGACATTACCACCTACGCAATAGTTGACACAAGTTGACAATATTTCATATGAGTTCTTAGAAATCTTCTTCTTATTCAGCCTATTTCCATCCATTCTTGAACGAAGGCCTCCTCCATTTGACTTTTAGAGGGTCATCAATTATTTAGAGGTTTTGTTTATTGCTAGGTTTTAAATATTAATTGATTATTTGAAGGTTTTACTAGGCGTGTTCAATAATTGATTTATGAATCTTAACAAACAACTCCTTCTAAATATTATTTCATCTCAAATGCAAAGAAATGTTTTGGGTCAGCTGAATGAAAAAGATTACTTACTGAACTTCACAAATAACAATCTTTGATTTACTTGATTCATTTACAATAAGATTTTATAAATTCACACGGCTGATAAAATATCGATTGACGTGTTACGTTGACAGATCGAGAGAGCAATGGCGGGCGAATGAAAAAACGACTATTTATATTTTTATGGTTATTCTGGAATCTTCCAAAGACGAATGTTGCCAAGTTTTTATATTTTAATAAATCACCACAGACTCCATGTCATCCTGTTTTGTGCATTCTGTATCCAAGACGTGTCAGCATTTCGTTGGATATCTAAGTTGTAGTCACTTTCCCACCTTTCTTTGTCGTACGATGTCTTCATGTCCACACTCTAATTGTCCACTTTTCGTCAAGATTTCTGACTACGTGTTTCGCCCATTTCCATTTTTAGAGTCGCCACGCAGTGGATTGTATTGATCAGTTATTTTATATCTTTCTTAGATCAAAATTAAATCAGTTTCTTAGCAATAATACGGATGATTACATTTACACTGTATATGTTTTGTAAAAGATTTTGTAGATCGATTGTGGTGTTGCATATTACATGACAAGGAATCAAATATAAGTTTTACTTTCACTGTTTATTTATGTAAGGTACTATTTACTCTTTATATTCAAGTATCAGATTACCTAGTAAATTTTGGAATAATATATTTCAGTAGTTTAGATATGGTTACATAAAACAATTACCGAGATAACAAAAGTAATCTTAGATTATAACTCTTGGAAATTTCAAAACTGACTAATATGAAGGCGAATTAATTATTCGTTTACATTCCCAAAATATACGTTATTTAGATCATATAATTAAAACATTAAGCTTTCCGGCTAAGTTATAACTACCTAGTTACCTACCAATTATTAGTTCGTGCTTCCAACAATTAGTCACTGTATGTGTGTTATATTATTAACCACGCTACTGTTATGAAATGTTGACAGAAGAAAGTAAATAATAGGCTATTGAGGAAGGAAGAAAAAGGAATGTATGTATGTATTGGTAAAGTTAGAAAATAAATTGGGTAAGTTGTTGTTGAGCGGGTAGGTATAGTGTAACAAAATTATAGTAGGTACCTACTCCGTTTAGCTACAAAACAATATGCCTAATGAAAGACTAAAATTTTTACCTCGATATAATATTGTTTTACATGGTGGTTATTAAATACTTAATATATGTACAATCAACACGCCATATTTACTTAAATATAATGCAGGTGATCGTTAACCGACAACCTTAAATATGTGTATATTTTGAGAAGTGATTAAGGGCATGGGAATTATTTTGTTTACAATACATCATTGTGTGTATTTTTTTTATTTATTTCATTGAAATCTTGTGGCTGAGGATCATCAGCTAAATTACTTCTAAGTAAAACGCTTTGTATGATTTTTCTGCAATGTTTTGAAGACTGTAATTGAGTTAAAGTAATTTTTTTTCTAATATTTGATGAATTTCAAATAAAACTAATGATTCAGAAATTTGTTAATATACATACATTTGTAATATTTTTGTACTTTTGAAGTCAGAAATATCTTTTTTATTTTTTTTTATTTTTTTTTATTTGAATGGAAAATAGTATAAAATTACAATTATTCATAGCGCCAATAACAAAGTTCTTATTTAGTATTATGAATAAAATGTTTGAGTTAATTAAAAAAAAAAAAAAAAACTATTGAACCCCCATATATTATTGCAAGACGGTTTAGGATATAGGGAAGGGTCAGGGAGGGGAAAAGAAGGAGGAGAGGAGAGGGATTAGCTCCCTTTTGGAGAAACAAGTTGTCGGGTCAATAATATCACAATAGTATAGAAGCGAATTGAACTTTATTTATTTATTTTATTTTATTTATTATACAATACATACGTTTACAAATATTTGGTACCATATATCAACATATTTCCTTTCCTAATTTAAGCTAGAAGCTTGTGTTTAGGAAAGCAGCAGCTCTTTGCTTACATTACATGAATACTTCACAAAAAATACATAAAATAAATCTTATAAAATATATAAAACAAATCAATTAGCAATTATATTTAAAAAAGAACACAATTTCAGAACAAAATATAGAAAGAACAAAAAAGAAGAAAATACATCCAAAATAAAAAAGAAAAAAAAACACCAACATTAAAATTACAACAGGTACATAGAAAAATAAAAATTAACCACAAAAATAACAATTTTATAGAATGGAGTATGAGGGAGAGTGTTTCAAAGTGTCTTGAGTTTATCTTTAAATAATTTGTAATTTGTTTCTGTTCTAATATTTATTGGTAGGTTGTTAAATAATTTAATGTCTTTATATATATAATGATGTTGTGCTGTAGTAGTTCGAAATAAAGGTGTCGTAAGACCTCCTATGGTGCTATTTCTAGTACTAATATTTGTGTCTGTGTGTATATTGTTGCTGATTTCTTTATGTATTTGTAGCAATGCGATTTTGTTGTATATTTTTGAGAGTGGCGGGACTGGAAAAAGTTTGAACACATTATTAGTTGGGAAGTCATACGGTTTTTTTAGTATAATTTTTATTAAAATTCTCTGTATTGTTTCAAGTGGCAATAATGATGACTTATACGAACCTCCTCATCCAATAATACCGTATTGTAATACCGTGTGGGCTAGTGCAAAGTAAATGTTTTTTAGCGAGTTTAGTGATACAGTGTTCCGTAGTCTATAGAAAATGTAAATCAACTTTCTCATTCTAACTACGGTTGAATTTATTTGAGATTTCCATTTAATATTGTTATCTATTATAATTCCAAGATATTTTATGCTCGATTTACCAGATATGTCAATACATTTTGAATCGCAGTTTATATTTCCTAGCAAGCACTTTCGATGATGAACTTTGATCGTAATATTTATATTTGCAATACTTTCCGTTAGGCTTCTACTTTATTTTTGAAAAAAAAACTATACCGAATAGGATTTTTTTCCCTGTCGGTTTCTACGTTAATTCATAGATGGCAGTAGGTAGTAATAATGTCTTTTTTTTCGGAAAAATAATGTCTTATTTCGGAATAATTGGTAAGGGAACTCAATAAGAAGGCATAATTGGTGAAAGTTGTGCAAGCGCATAAAGTGATCACGTAAGCCAGCCGATGACAGATCGTAAGCCCTGTAGGTGCCTTAAGTTCCTGATTCTTCTATAATATCCCAACTTCGTTTCTATTGAGAAAAAAGTTATGTCAATTACGAACAAAATTATTAAAGTTATATTTTCAAACAAAGATATTTGACAAATTAAAACCAGATTAATCAAAATATAATAAATACATAATCTTTTGGTTTTAGTTTTATTTGCAATATTATTTTTCAATATATCAAATAAGATTGATTTATTATCAGATCTCTTCCCGTTTTTTGAACGCAATATATTTTATACACAATATTGTGCAATAATTTATTATATTCCCAGATCGTCTATTTTGTGTACGGTGATCCTTCATTTGATACCAGTAATATTTCCTTAACAGTAGACCTAGATCAGCTATTAGGTTATCAATTAATCGTTGTCTGAGTCTACCTTTGGAGCATATACCTTCTATGTAATTGTGGTTTGGATAGATGGATGTAGCACTTAATTATACTAAGTATCTTAACACACAATTTGTTTAGATATTTCATACATTAAAAATTATCAAAGTTTGTTCTATCAAGATTGAATTTTAATTATTATTTGAGCCATATTGTTGGCAAACATGAAATAAAAACGCTAACAAAGGCTTTTTGGTACCAATTTCCAATCAAGATGGGTCCATAATACATCGTTGGACAGATCTTTTCAGCTGTACGTTTTGAAGCTGTACGTTTTGAAATATACGCTTTAGAAGATTACTCTGATCAGACAGAGAATCGGGTCTAGGGCCACGGTTATTCTAGTGCCGAGATAAACGAACTGCTTGTAGCAGTCGGGGTCAACTGCTTCAAGCTGTCGCAGCACGGCGGTCTGCAGTTCCAATACAAAATTCTCTTTTACAATACACGGACTGCTTCAAGCTGCCGCTACAACTTTTACAATGATAACATTAATAATTTATCGTGTTATTTGCTGAATTATCAATCTTGTTATTTGCTTAGTTAATATGATTTAATTAAAAGTTTAGACCAATTTATAAGTGAAAACCTATTATTTGATATAAAATGTTTTATTTTACGCACATATGTTGCAGTTATCCCATTATGAAACATCACATATTCATAATTTAAATCGTGTTGTTCGATGGATATGCTTAAATTGAAAATTTATATTAATTATAAGTGAAACTCTATTATAATTATAATTATTATATTGATGTCTCACGCTAATATTGCTTCTCTGGGCTAGAAACACTGGTTAGTTGGATGTTGGATGAAATTGCAATAAGGAACTTGCGCACGGTGCAAGGAAGTGTTTATTATTAGTGTTGTATTTTTTACAGTTACTTTATGTGCCAATAATAGTAGTTCTACTCTTCTTCTTCTTCCTCTGGTTTTAGACCGAAGGCCTGTTTTTTCAGTCGGAGGCTGCCTCTTGTGATCTGGATGTCCAGCTGTCACTCCATCTTTTTGCTGGTCTCCCCTTGCTCTACGACCCTAAGGGACTTCCTTGGGGACAATTCCGGGTAGTCGATTCTCTCGATATGGTTTTTCGATTGACGCCTTCGCCCTTTACCCTAGCGGATGATGTCGTCTACATCGCATCTCCTCGTTATATCCTCGATCCGGAATCTATGCACGAGAGTTAAGCCCACTATGCAACGCAGTGTCCTCATTTCAGTAGTCCGGAGGAGGTTTTTTGTTCTGATAGTATCGGCTCTGGCGTCGATGGCATAGGTCATTATGGGTCTTACGCACGTTTTGTAAATCCTGGTTTTACTTTCTGTGAGCATATATTTGTTGGTTATACTCATTTGAAATAATTAATGGTGTTGTTTGCTTATATTTTTTATAAGAATGAATGTCCCTGTATCAAGTACATATACCTACAATACATCCTCTTATGTTCACAAAAGTAAACATAAATGCCTTTGCATAAAAGGTGAACCAAAAATCGGTCGTGGTAGGATTCAAATCAAGATATATTAAAAATTACTTATTTCTATTAAAAAAGCAACGATTCAGTAAATAATATGTAAATAGCCAATGAGGGGTTTATAGCCTGTATATATAGTAAATTACATTTGCTGCGCAGAACACAAATTTCGAGTTTTTAGATAAACCGTCCCCCTCCACGCCGAAAATTATTAAGATATTTGTCGAAACCTGTAGATACCAGGGGGGGGCAAGTCCCATCAAACGGTGGAATCAAATCCCTCATGATAACCCATATCATGGATATTATTTTATGGTATGGGTAAATCATGAGGGTTTTGATTCCACCGTTTGACGGGACATGCCACTCTAATTTCCCCGTATAACTTATTTAACTTAATTTTGTTGAAAAATAGTTCTTTATCGAATGATTTTGTTAAAGACAGTTTCTGACACGATTCTATAGAAAACAACATATAACAAGTAAATCTCGAGACTTTTTTGAAAAATAGTTCTTTATCGAATGATTTTGTTAAAGACAGTTTCTGACACGATTCTATAGAAAACAACATATAACAAGTAAATCTCGAGACTTTTTTGAAAAATAGTTCTTTATCGAATGATTTTGTTAAAGACAGTTTCTGACACGATTCTATAGAAAACAACATATAACAAGTAAACCTCGAGACTTTTTTTATCATCTTATAATATGTATCTTACATAGGTGCAAATTACTAACTAAGTTTGCGCCGAAACGATAAAGAAGCAATTTATAATTTCGCTTACAAAGTGAACACACATAATCAACCCGCAAAGTTATAATGAATTTCCGAAAAGTTTGGTACATGGCATGTGGGAAAATTTATCAAATTATTTTGGTAGGTACCTTTTGTATGACGACGCCTCAGGTCAGTCGGTGTCAAGTAAAGTAAGTAATGTTATGTGTCATGACATCCAAGTTGGTGTATCGACACAGCCAAGAAATATATAAGAAATACAACTCAAGCCATAGAATAAAGAAGGATCGGGTACAGACAATATGAGCTTCCACGGCAAACTTGATACGTACGAGTACCTATGTATATACTTAACCCACAAAAGTTTGGGTAATTTTCAAGTAGACGTGGCGGTAGCGACAGACAGCTAAACAGCTCCATTTTAGTCTACAAACCGCACACGACCATTGGGGTATTCCCATAATGGAATGACTAATTGAGAACCAGCCGTCACAATTTCAAGCACTGGTGTAAACCTCGAGTTTTTATAAGTGATAATCGTTTTTATATTATGCAAGTATTATTACTATAACCATTTCCTTAGTTTGCGACCGAAATTATTTCCAAACAATCAGCCATAGATCATATAATCTTGTAAAAAAAAATCAATGCTACATATACTACTTATTAGATCCACGAATCTTATTTTTACTCCTCACTTACCACAGAGGATATAGTGGGGAGTTATGAATTAGCAATTTTTAAGGTTATTTTTTATTGTAGATTATCAACTAGTTTCTTGGTGAGATTGTATTATGAAAGTTTAATCATAATGTATCTGTTTTTGTGTGCTGTGTACTATGTGCTATGTACAGCGTGATTGTTCTACTTTATCGATTATAGTACTCATTAGATACTTGTCAAATTTTGCAAATGTATATATCTAATACGAGCTTAGATCCCATTAGATTTTGAAGGATATCTGATATTTTTTTTTATTTTCTAATTGGCAAAAAGGCATCACTTTCATAAAATATCATTGAAAAATTAAGTAATAAAATATTTAAACCAAAAATATTTTAATAAAACTCTATTCATGAAAATGCTATAAAATTTTCCATACGAAATTTGAATAATTTGTAGTTACTTGGTAGTGAGGATTTTAGTGTTGGGCACAACCCACTCGTTTATAAATGAGAATATCAAAATGTACTCGATGAAAGAAATAAATATTTGTATCCTCATACATCCATAATGAGCAAAATAATGAACAAATTCGGGTCCAATAACTTGATTTCTGCAGTTTTCGATCTGTCGTTTGATGCGGCTTCCAAACTAGAATTATATGAACACATATGTTGTATATTCTACAAAGAATTTATTCAACTTCCGACGACCGTTTCGGCTTATAAGCCGAATAAACTTGATTTCTATTCCGAGTTTCCGGCTCTCTTCCAGGTTTTATTTTTCACATAAATAGTACTTAATAAAAAATAGTAGGTACGAATAATTGTTAGGTTATAATCTCGCTACGTGCACAAATACTTTATTTATTAGACTTTTTCATTATGCGTGTTAAAATTAAAATTATTTCCTACATATTTTATAAAAATATTTTTAAATTGATTGAAATAGTTTTGGTACATTTCAAGTTGTCTAAAAACACATATTCTATCCTTGAGAAATTCATTGAATTCAATCGAAATATCAAGATGAAGATACGGTATAAAAAAGTATAGTGACTTTGAAACGTATCAATTAATTTATTTTATTTGTCTCCAATTTATTACTAGGGAAATACATAGATAAATTATTCAAAATGTTCACAAACTAATTTTGAGTTCAGAATAAAATAGTTGTGTCATTAAATTAAATCAGCGTAAAAATCCAAAATCAAAATGATGTCTCATACTCTCTTGCCAATCAACTCATGAACACATGGCCTATAATTTATTCATTATTTAACACTTACGGGACAAACTAAGTACGAAGTATTAATATTTTTACCAAGAAAAAATGTAAATGACTAATAACCATAATAATAATTTAATATTTACAAAATAATCTACTTTCCGTGATCGATGACCGTTTCAAACTCTCAACAGCGATGAAAATTTGCATTTGCGCGATTTTATCAGAAAAATCCGCCAAGAATATTCAAGAGAATAATAAGTCTCAAGTTAGCAGTTGAGAGCTTAAAAGATGACAATAGACAAAAGATAGATTAGTCAGGTTTAGATTTTATCCCAAGCTTTTATAAACTAGTTGCATGTAACACATGAGATCCAACTGTAGATGGCGATAGTATGTATAATTTAAGAATATGTACCAAGTATTGTAAGATATATAGATTAATGTATGTAGGTATATATGAAGATGTAGTATCAAACTATTAAGAGTCCCCGTATATATTGTGTTTTCAGCCATACAAATTGTATGAAACGATTTCGTCAATTTTTACAAAATTGTTACTAAATGTTTGAGATGTAACAACTGTTATAATTAATATATTTTTATAGAAAATTAAATTGTCTACTTGGGATAATTCGGCGTTTATCCACTAAGGTTACACGGGGCTAATACTGTCGATTTATTAAGAGAAATAAATTCTCTTGCACAAATCGATAGTTGGAATATTTTCATTACTCCTAGAAGGGAAGCAAGTTGTTAAGGCTAAAGTCTATTTGATGACGTAACTTCAATTAGGAGTGTAGTAGACCCATCACATAAGTTTGTTGGTGTTCGGGACATGACCGTACTGGACCGGACCTTGATAAGCAACTAAGCGCGCTGCCTTTGGTACTACTAACCTTGTATTCTATACCCAAATCATTTCCTCGCAAACAGAACACGCAAATTCCTTAACGCTCCTGAGATTTGCAAATTGTCCAGTGGCGCAGTAAAAAACGCCACGTATTAAATAAAAAAAAACTATATAAATATGTCACAAAGATGGACAGTGTTGGATCAAAGGCGATAATTATATCATTTCTACAGTGTTTTTTTTATATTTCATATAAACATAAATATTTTATATTTAGATGGGTCGATGGCAGAGCGGTTAGCGCGCTGGGCTAGTAATCCAGTGGTCGCGAGTTCGAATCCTGCCTCGACCGATTTCGTTCACCTATAGCACAAGCATCTATTGCTTATTTTAGGGAAAGTAGGAAGATGTATATGTACTTTTCAACAAGAACATATTCATTTACAAAGAAAAAAAACTCATTTGTTATTTTTTTCTCCTTTTTTTGTATATAATCTAGGTATATTCTGTAAAATATTTTTCTTCTGTAACATTTAATGTATATTTTGTATGTAAAAATATGGTTTGTGTAGCATTGCACCCCCTGCTCACAGACTGGAATCAAAAAATTATTATTATTAAATACCAAATAATTCTGTGGCCTTTTTTTCTCTATTTTCGTTGACGTAAATATTAAGAAGATTTTTAGCACAGTTTATTATTTACTGAGTGGACAGTGAAAATTGATTTGAAAAATCACGTGGGCTGCGAAAAACGACTTTTTTTGCTTGTTCAGTCATATTAGCCGATATTTATATCAGTAAGTTGTGATTTTTATAAATAAAACACAAAATTATATAGAACTAATAAAGGTGGAGTGTAATAATAATAATAATAATAAAATCTTCTTTGCACCCCGCGCATGTGGTGAGTTTATTGCCATATGACAATTTCTTCCAGCTAACTAGTGTTTCCAGTCTAGAGATGCAATATTAGCGTGAGAAAATAATTTAAATAAATTTCTCCTCTGCTGGGAATCGAACCCAGGACCCCCTAACAGAAACCCAACGGTTTACCAACTGAACCACGGATCTCAGATTTTAAAAGCAAAAAGGTTCCTATTTCAAATCAGTATCTCATAGAAATAATATTTCGAATGTAAAGGTGCCAATTCAGATAAATGAGCTTATTTTTGTCCTCTGCAAGCAGAAAACAAAAGCTTGTCGTGTAACTTATATTTGTTCCGCAACATTATGCGAAAGGAGACGATTAAAATAGAAAAGAGTTTTGGATAGACCTATGTATACGGACCGTTAAGTAACTAGTGAAACTCACAAAGCACTCTTTTCAGGGTGAATTGCCAAACAAAAATAAAAAAAAAACTAGTGGGGTACTCATCCAACTGTCGATTTGTTCAAGAGAATTTATTCTCTTAACATATCGACAAAGTATAGGAACATTTTGTATGGCGTAGTGGACTTTTTGCAAGCTAAAAACACCAACTTAGAGGCTTCGCAGCATATATGTTTCCATATATGGATTTACTCTGAATTTTTTGTGTGTCTGTGTGTGTGTGTCTGTCCCCCCCCTTATAACTTTTGTTCCGCTGGATTCACAAAGCCTAAAATTTCTGAATATATAAATAGTAATAGGCCTACAAAACTTTTATAATCAGAATTGTAAATTTTTGTTTCAGTCAAGGGTTATCAATTTTTTAAGTTTTGGTTTATTTTCCATATATCTCAGAAACCATAAAAGCTAGAACGTTGAAAATTGGTATAAACATAGAAAAATACAAAATTTCACATTGGTTTTTTCAAAAAAATTCCAGGGTTTCCCGAACATCTTTTTTTTATTATAAATTTATGAGTTTAACTGCCTATATTTCCAATTTTTTTAAAATATCGAAAAGCTGAAACATCCAACTAGATAATTTAATTTTCTATAAAAATATTAATATTGTAGAAGTACATCTCAATTTTTTTTTAACAATTTTTATAAAAATTGAATTTAGTGACGACGCTTCATACAATTTGTATAGCAGTCGCCTAAACACAATATGTAAGAAGACTTAATAGTTTGATACTTAATCTCCAAACATACATACATACCATCATGCTGTTTTCATATTCCGGGTAGGAAAAGAGGACTGACCTCCATACTGTCCTATCTTGACATACATACCAACATGTCTTAAAATTTTCAATAATTTGGATTTATGGGTTTATAGTTTGATTCTTATTCTTCAACTATACATACTATCGCTATCGACAATTGGATCTATTGGATCTCATGTGTTACATGCAACTAGTGTTTATAATGCTATCAAAGTAGATAATATTTATAAAAAAGTGTCTATTTTGCAAATTTTCAAAGATAATGTTATACAAAAAATTGAAAAAAATAAGTCTCTGCGATTCCAAAATGATTTTAAAATACCCAAATGTAATACAGGACAATTACAAAACAACTACATTTATTTGGGAATAAAATTTTTCAATTGCCTCCCAAATGAATTAAAGCAGATAAAAGAATTTAAAAAATTTAAACATAAATTAAAATTGCACTTAACTTTCTAAAATAGTAGTTTTCGATTTTGTTGTTTTGATTTGTTTCAATTTCCAGTATTTTCTTTTTTTATTTTTGAATATGTGTTTTGATATATTTGAATCGTCTATAATTCTATAGGTATTACTCATTTTTCAATTATTTTCATGTTTTTCTTTTTTTTGGTTTGAATATGTGTTCTGATATGTTTTCTCATTTGAGTATTCTTCTTTTTTATTTATTTTCAACCTTTTTATGATGTTTATTTGATTTTTTTTGTTCATGTATGATTTGATTTAATTACTTTTACTTTTATGTTGACTTTGCTTTGTATTGATATTTTTTATTTTGTTATAAGTGCTTCCCTCATCAAGCACAAGATTGTAATCTTTTTGATGAGGTACTGCAGGGAAAAATATGTAAGAATATTATTACTAGTGAATTTATATATTGATTTGTATTATAAAATATATTAAAAATAAAATAAAAATAAAAATGCGGTGTACGCATTATAAAATGAGTATTATGCATTATGCGGTGCGGTGTAAAGATACGCCACTGGTTGGGACCTTAACAGCTAGCTCATTTCATTCCTATTTCCATGTTACATTTCCAAGGCAGTGGCGTGATTCAAAATCACCCTATCCAATTTCATTCAATAAAACGCCTTTTGATAGTAGTCCTACGGATTAGAATGGTAGCCTCTTTACCATTTTTATCACAAGACTTGGAGATTATCAGTTTGCGTGATTCATGGTACTACATCAAGCGACGTTACAAAGAGTGGCCATGCATAGGTAGGTAGGTACTTACTTACTGGAGTGGGATTTATACCAGTCATTCATTCCGCAATAGTATTTGTTGTGGAATTCTTGAACTCTGAATTAAAACGTAAACAAAGCGTAAACCAAAGATCCTACTAATGAAATATCAAATTATTTCTGAAGAACGAAATTTAATTTTTTTCTTAGAATTGAAAATATCTACAATCATTCATTTTTACTCTATCTTTCATTCCTTATTGAATGGGAAATACCAAAATCACGCGTTGCATTTACAGACACATTGGTTGTTGGATACCCCCCGACACACACTTTTAAAGAGACGTGACAATTTATTAAACTTTAAAGGTAAATAAACGGAAGACGTGATTAAAAATATTCATTCGTAGTAAATATAAAACATCATGCTTTACACGATAACAGCATACTATCTAATCATTATTACCTGCTGTGGTATCCTTTTACAGAAAAAAAATCAGCCTTTATGCTTAGAAGTTAATTTGGCTGGCTCTTAATCTATTATATTTCAAAACAATATCAGTTAAAGAAAAATATAAGGAATTAAAAAACATTTTTCTTGACATTCATAATACCTCTGGAACAGACAGCCCTCTAGTCAACGTGTCATTTATGTCATTAAGAAAAGCTAAGTCAATGTATGGAAGTGACAGTTGCCTGTCACGTGACAACTGTCACATCCATACATTGAGTTATATTATTGTAAACTTGCAGAGAGAAGTTTATTGCAAATGAAATAAATATTGTTTATGTTGTTCTTTACAAGACGGCAAATAAGTCAATATTTCAGTCTGTCTAATTTACGGCTAAGACCCCGGATATATTAAATAAAGCTATAAAATAATACCCCAGAAGACGGTCTGGCAGATATTATAGAGGGAGAGAATCCACTGCCGGAAGTGAATTTTCCTTTGGAACAAACTTTACTTTTCTCTGGTATTTCATGAATTTCATTGCGTACCATCTTCTTCATATTATATTTTCACTTTCTCTGGTGTTGGAGATTGTAATTATCAACTTTTATTAAATCTCCAGCTTCGAGAATATTAGTTACTCGATGAAGTCAGATACGAAGGAACGTATTAAATTTTAACGTATCTCAGTTCAATATTTCATACTAATCATTAAAACATAGATTGAATCTGGAATGATCTTGTATTAATAAATGACGGTATGTATGAAAAGATTATTATTATTATTACCCCTTTTTATTATTTCTTCAAAAGCTCTCTCAATAATGTACACAAGTAATAAAGTTTTACAATCCATTCTGAATTTGTAAGGTATTGCACACCCGCACACCAGTCGCTGATTAACACTCACCGTGGGATATACCGTGATGATCTGAATGAATGTATTGAGTTTGGATTTTTATACTTTAGCTTTAGCTTGTTGATTATTTAATTCGTTGCTTACTTTGACAGGATGTAAAAACCATGCTTTTACTTTTAAATTTGGCGCCTCCGAAAATTACAAAAAAAAAAATCAGAGTAAATTTACAAATATTGATTTTGCTTAAAAGATACTAGATGTAATATTTCTTGAATATGTATGCTTGAATGTAGAATGATTTCCATAAGATATGCGTCTCTTGTCAGGAAATAGAAATGCTAAGAGATGTTAACCAAAGACGAAACAAACACAAGTGTTATTACAAGCCAATAGGGAGGTAGGTAAGCATATATTACCTACCTACTTTACTAAGTTCCGCTATTGCTTCACTATAAATACTAGTCAAGAACATCCGATAGGAAAATCCCTGTGGAGGACGATACATAATACATATATACACTAACCTAACTATAATACTTTAAATAATACCCGCACAGCATACAAAGGAATTGAAAGCACATCAGAAATTATAGGTATTTTCTTACAATTTATTTTATAAGATACGTTTACCTACCGATATTACCAAAGAAATCCGTCAGTGGTCCTAAATAATAAATTAAAAGAATTAAAGCATACAAAATGGAATAGAAAGCATTCGAAGAAGCCAACATCAAGCGTTGGGGGGAACGCTTATAAAGAAAAAGAAGACATAGCATATATACGATACCAATTATCCCACTTCGTAGGATAAGCAGATGGATAACATGGACTTAAGCCTTGCCACTCCAGTATGTAGCGACGTATATCGCTTTGTCATTTACCATCATTATTAGGTTGCTCTCATTACATGCATTTCGCATCAGCGGGTATTGAAATAAGTGAGAATCACTCTGCACCTCCCCGCAGTCGCAGCTCGTGTACTCCCCATCCAAAAAGCCCCACCTCTGCTGATTACTTTTGCACCTAGTTACCCCAACCCTTAGTTTGTTCAGTGTCTTCCACATGGGGTATCTCAGAATATACACGGTGTTTGTACTTTCGGATGACATCATCCATGGATTGTCACGAAGTTCTTGCCTCCACAATTCCTCTCTACGCTTTTCTGACGAGGTTGTAAGGTCATTTGTGACCTTAACGAAGCCTTTTCTCGATCTTAGTCTTGGAGGCACCATCCGGTGATCACAAAGGGGATGTATAGGGTCGTGGATCTTCTTGTGTACTTCTGTGTCTGCAACCACCTTTCTTCTTATAGTAAGGGGAGCGATTCCGATTATGGGCTATAATTTATTTACCTCAGTTGGCTTGAGGCTGCCGGACACCATTCGAGCCATATCATTCACTGTAACATCTACCTGCTTGGTGTGTGATGACGTCTGCCAGACCGGGCATGCATACTCGGCTGCGGAAATACACAGTCCCAAAGCGGAGGTGTGGAGTACATGTGGAGATGCTCCCCAAGTTGAACCGGTGAGCTTTAGCAAGATGTTATTTCTGGCGGAAACTTTTAGGTGTTGTTGTAGTGTTCTTTATAGGAAAGTGTCCTATCCAGTGTCACACCATGTGATCTCCAGCTTTCTACCTGCTTCTTTATTTTTAATATGGATGGCGCAGAGTTATCAACTACCTACATAGATAGAGAAAGGTTATTCGACTAAAAAAAAATCTTAATACACAATGAATAACGCTTAGCAAAGAAAATAAAAATATAGGGGATAGTGTGAATGTTTCAATACAAAATTTAGCGAATAAGAAAAAATAATTGTCATAATATTGGCCATATAAGTTTTTACAAAAACTTTCTTATCCATTTTCACAGTATCTACCTCAGTATATTATATTATGGTTTAAATTACCCTTTCTAGAAAAACCTTCGCTCATGAAGGTTTTCTTATGTTGAAAATAAACATTTAATACTTACATAAAAAGCGTAAAATAACTTTATGGTTATTGAAGCATATCCTTTTACGGGTATTCAAGAAAGTTTATATTTAATTACACTCGACATTTTGTTTAATAAAGAGTTTTGAAACTTTTTAATTACTTTGTAATAATAGATAATGAGTTATTAAGCTTCATTTTTTCTCGAATAATCTTTAATTATTTTTCTCCAAGTATATAACCAGACTTTCTGCTGAAATTGCTATAAAGTGGAGAATTGAAATTTTCCGATTAAATCAATTAAAAATATATCTCATTTTACCCTAATAGTAGGGGTACAGACGTGCAGACGTACCAAACGAAAAAAATCTTTCAAATAGCAACTGTTCTAATTTTTTATCAAAAAGAAATATACTATTCAAAGTTCTCTTTCTTCAAAGCTGTTATCGTTATATCAAATATTTCACAAAACTAAGATAGCTCAAGATATAAAATACTAGAAAATTTTAGGAGAGACATAAATACTTGCGGCAATGGAACGAATGTGGCTAGCAACAAGTACATAATATTATGTACTTGTAACTAAGATAAACAGAATGAAATAAACATCTTTGAAATCATCTCCTTTAAATCATTGGACTATTATCTATCGACAATTATTTGTATGTATTTGACTGTTGCTTGTAAGGGTTGTATGTATTGAAACTTTTCGGGAACATATTTTAAGAATTGCCTTTGATCTTTACATTTTACTGAGTAATATGGAAGGTAAAATCTAAAAGTTTTTCACAGCAGAAGTTTCACTTCATTAACCAATTAGGTACATAGATCGCCGGAATGGTAACTGGAAAAAGGAAAAACATTTATAATTTATCTCTTATCTTCATCATCTAACGAGAAGAATTTTACTGAAAGTCTTTTACTCTTAAAGAAACGTGCTCATATTTGAATTGAAACGTTTTTTTATAGTTTTGATTACGAAAAAATACTGGTCGCGTCAAAAAATAGTAAAGGAACGAGTTTATACATTCTACCGATATTAAAATAAAACGTATCTTTATATATTATATAATATAATTCTTCTGTACATGTGTATGACACTGTAATCCTCCCCAACGGCGGGGCCGATTTTGATGAATTTTTTTATGTAATTTTGAGAGGATCCCTGGATGGCTTATATTTAAAAGTGGAATCGTAAATTGAAACAGTGGAATAAAGAATATAAATAAACATGACATTAAATAATAGACGCCTGGTATTATGCAAACAGTATGATTTTTGAGTTATTTATCCAACTGTCGATTCGTTCATGAGAATTCAATTCTCTGAATGAATCGACATTATTAAGCCAAGATGCGTGTACGAAGGAACATTTTGTATGGCGTAGTGGACTTTTTGCATGCTAATAACACCAACTAGAGGCCTCGCAGCATATATGTTCCCATACATGGATTTACTCAGAATTCGGAGTAGAACATTTTATGTGAGTTTTGTGTGTGTGTCTGTGTGTGTGTGTCTGTGTGTGTGTCTGTGTGTGTGTGTAGGTGGGTCTGTGTGTCCCCCCCTTATAACTTTTGATCCGCTCAATTCACAGAGCCTAAATTTTCAGAATATATAAAGAGTTAAAGGCCTACAAAACTTTTAGGGTTATCAATTTTTGAAATTTTGGTTTATTTTTCCTCATATCTCAGAAACCATAAAAGCTAGAACCCTGGAAATTAGAACAAACATAGTCAAATACAAAATCTCAAATTAGCTTTTTTAAAAAAATTCCTGGGTTTCTCAAACATTTTTTATTAAGAAAAATATTTTTTTTATGATAAATTTATGAGTTTAACTGCCTATATTTCCATTTTTTTTAATATCGAAAAAAGCCGAAACACTCCAACTAGATAGTTTAATTTTCTATAAAAAATATCAAAATTGTATCAGCACATCTCAAATTTTTTTTTCACAATTTTTATAAAAATTGAATTTAGTGACGACATTGCTTCATACAATTTGTATGGCAGTAGCCTACACACAATATCTAAGAAGACTTAATAGTTTGATACTTATCTCCAAACATACATACATACCATCATACTGTTTTTATATTCTGGGTAGGATCAAAGGACTGACCTCCATACTATCCTATCTTGACATACATACCTAGGTACATTTGTTGCATAGAAAATCAAATATCTTAAATATTATTTGTATTTATGGGTTTATACATAGTTTGGTACTTATTCTTCAACTATACATACTATCGCTATCGACAGTTGGATCTCATGTGATACATGCAACTAGTATTATTAAAATGCGAATCAGGAGTTTCATTAATATCTCAAAACATATTATAATTCTTCTGAACGTGTGTAGTGTGCATGTCACTCAACTTCTTTAAGGCCGGATCGATTTCGATGATTTATTTTACTATCACGTTTCTGATGTAACAGGCAAAATAACATCTTACATAGTTTACCACCCATTCTGAATGTTGCCTTTTTTAGATAACGCACACCCACACACCTGTCGCTGGTTACCTTACATTATAGGACATGCCGTGTGGTTTGCTGAACAAAATGAATATTTATCAAATTTAGCACAAAATTCATATCACATGTACCTACTACAGAGCAATCTATATGTTTTTATATATATTTTTGGTTTCAATAGGTATATGCCATGCCGTAGTCATTTTTTAACACAGTTCGTATACCTACAATCCATTTGACGGATACTGTCATTTTCAAACTCTTTTTTTTATTCCAGATAGTAACTTTCTAGGAAAAAAGTATTATGGCGATATTTCATGTTTATTACATACTGCGATAAAACCTAGTCTGCAACGTTGAAACGTTCACAAATGTTACCTAGACTTAACGATCCTTGACGGAAAAAATGACATTATTTATATAGGAAAGCATGCTATTACAGACCGAGGAAATATAAACAGCTTTGTTCTGATGCTAATAGTTCTAATAAAACATAATCATTTTAAAACACTTTTCATTTACTTAAATATTAGGCATATTCAAATGAAGAATTGAGAACACATGTCGATGGCGATAGTATGCATAATTGAAAAATAAGTACCAAACTATAAACACTTAAACACAAATTATTCAGTATTTTAAGATATTTTGTTTTCTATATAAACATGTAGGTATATGTGTCAGGATAGGATAGTATGGAGGTCAGTCTGTTTTTCCTACAAAGAATATGAAAACAGCATGATGATATGTATGTATGTTTGGAGATTAAATATCAAATTATTAAGTCTCCTTAGACATTGTGTGTAGGCCACTGCAATACAAATTGTTTGAAGCGATGTCGTCAGTAAATTCAATTAATATGAAAATTGTTAAAAACAATTCAAATGTACTTCTGCAATGTTCATATTTTTTTACAGAAAATTAAATTATCTAGTTGGGGCGCTTGGGCTTTTCTCGATATTTTTTGAAATTTTAAAAATATAGGAAGTCAAACACATAAATTTATCACAACAAAATGTTTTTCTTATTAAAAAAATGTTTGAGAAACTCTGTTACTTTTTTGAATAAACAAATTTGAGGGTTTGTGTTTGTTTGAAATTTTCGGCGTTCTAGCTTTTATGGTTTTTGAGATATATGAAAAAATAAAGTAAAAATTCAAAAGTTGATAACCCCTGATTGAAACAAAAATTCAAAATTCTGAATAAAAATGTTTTGTAGGACTTTCTATATTTTCTGAATTTTAGGATCTGTGCATTGAGTGGATCTAAAGTAATAAGGGGATGACGGACACACAGATACACAGACATACTAAATGTTCTACTCCAAATTCTAAGTAAATCCATATATTATATATAGAAAATATATACTGCGAAGCATCTAAGTTGGTGTTTTTTGACTTCAAAGTTGGAAAGACCGTGAAAAATATAGACCATGCTTACAAATCTCGCGTATCTTGGCTTGATACTTTGTAGATATGTTAAGAGAACTAAATTTTCTTAACATATCGACAGTTGGATAATATTTTTTTTTAAATGAATATGTACTTGTTAAACAAGTACATATACATCATCCTACATTCCCTAAATTAAGCGTAAATGCTTGTGCTATAGGTGAAAGAAATCGGAACGAAAACACATCGAAAAATAATGCTCTTGTACTACATATTATCCACTCGTCCAGGTGCTTAACACATCGAAAAATAATTATCTAATAGGTACTACATATTAATAAAATCCATTCTTAAATATGAATGTATAAAAATTTTATTTATTCTACAGATAATATCATAATATTACCGATTTTAATTATTTATTATTATTTCATATAGTATTGATATGTGTAAATTTTTCATTATTTTATTTTATTAAATTACATCTCAACAGCTATTTCATACAATACAAAAAACATTGTATAATATGATTTAGTATTTAAGTTAATTTTTAAAATATTTTAGATATCTCTCTAATTGGCTTTAATATATTATATTAAAGCCAATTAGAGAGATATCTAAAATATTTTAAAAATGAACGAAAATACTAAATCGTAATCAAGACTAGTTTTTGTGGAATCAAATCAAATTATTTTAATTATATTCATGTGCCATTATGATTTGTCACTAACTTATAATATTCAGATCATACATGTTCAATTCTTTTATATATTTTATTATATTTTTTCTCTTACCTTCAGAAAATATTATCAATACTGAGTTGGAACGAGATTGATGCAGCCATTAATTTGCACTGAAGTTTATTCTGAAACAAAGAAATGGTAATCCTTAAAAACTGATACCAGAAGTAGACATTAAATAAATGTTTTCATGTTTAATCACAAGCTAACGCTGTAATCTCGCGAGTTCATTTGTCTATCTTCAAGGTTCAAATTGTGTTGTATAAAAAACAATATTGACTAAAAAAATATATATAATGACGGTAATTGTAGGCAGACAGAATGATGTATTATGATGTATTCTTTACCTGTTCAATCATTAGTTGCAAGTAAATGCAATAAAAGCTACATCTTATTTTTTTAAGCGGTTAAAAAACATTTACTTAAAATTTATTAATACTTATACCTACCTACAGCCTACAGGTAAATTATTCGTAAAACTAAAGAAAGGAGTCTACCAAAAAACAATTAATTTTTAAATGGCAGTTTTTTTTATTTTTGCTGCCGTTCTGAATATAGGTTGTGCGAAAAAGGTCAGTCTGGCACCTGGTAGTAGTTGCATTTACCAGTGCGTATTCCCTTTCTATAAGTGAAAATCGCAAATTTTATGAGTATCATTTGTATTGTTTGTAAGTCCTTTTTGTACTCTTTTAGCATCCATCTGATTACAAGGAAACTTGGTGATTTGTTCAGCGCACACCCGGAAAGAATTCTGAAAAAAATCTATTTTTTAAATATTTCAATAACAAAAGTACATATTTCACTAACGGATGGATTTTATAGGTACAAATAACATTAAAGTATAAATTATATTAAAATAATGTTAAAATCTGTAATTTTCAAATATAAAGAGGATGCGTACTGGTAAACGTAACTACTCCCAGATGCCAGACTTACCTTTTTTATACCTAGAATATATTTTCATCAATAAGAAAGGAGATATTAAAAAACTAACCATTAAAAAATGATTCATCGAAAACGTTGCTATCTCTCGAACAAAAACAACTAGAAACGATTTCATACACAATTATTAAAAAATATTTTTGAGCAATTCAAAAAGGGAACAAGAGACCGCGTTTTCCAAAAAAAGGATGATATGACCATGTGGGGTGTATACTAAAAATGAAAGTAAATATCTTGGACAACAGCCGAACATGTATACCTAAAGGCCCCCATTCACGATCGTGCCATCCTTCCAAATGGCTTGCCATCACTCCAAAATGTGCTCGTGAATGTCAAAACCCGCGCAGCCCAATTGGCTTGACACACCAAAATGGAATTCCAAACGATCGAAACTCTGTAGTACCGCGAAAACGGCGCTGCGCATCCTGTCGGCACGGCATGCTCGTGAGTGTGAAAACCAGCGGTACATTGCGTCATCTCATTGCGCCGAGCTGTTTCGTGAATGCGAAAATACAACATTTTCTCTTTGTTTTTTTCTATTTATATATAAACAAATCGCTAAATAGCAGTCTCAGTAACTCATTTTTATTTGAAAATTAAAAAAAAAATAGAACTTATTAATGCGAAAGCGCCAACAGCTTGCGTACCTATACTAATTTTGATGACTCGATGGCTCGATAGCGCGGTGGCGCGCCCGTGAGTGTGATGAAAATTTTACAATGCTTCAAATGGAGCCGGTCCATATGGAACAACGCCGAATGACACGATCGTGAATGGGCTGCTTAAGACGATGCGTGAATGTAGACGAATGTTAGGATAGAAAAATATGGCGATCGGATCTCTCTGTCTGCCAGGTAAGTGATTTGGCGCATGCGTGAATTGTGAATGTATTTTATTATTTTCAAAATTAAGCAAAGAAAAGGTAATGAGTGTCACGGTTGATGGTTGATGAAAAACTGTAGATGAACGTAGTAAATTTAATTTAAAACAGTTTTTTAAAATCGAACCATTCAAATTTCCATTTTGAAAAATGTATTGAAATAAAATATTAATACCCAATAAATAAAACCAATCTGTTAAACTAAAAACAAAAGCATCTATTCAGTACCGTAAGCTTTGAATGAGCTCAAAATGTTTAATCTAAATTTAATTAATGGAAAGCCGAAATAAGTTTATAAACTGAAAAGATTATTTTTTCAAGAACCGTTGAAATAGTAATTAGCGTGATTGAAAGGAAACAAACAGAACGGATTAAAAAATGATTAAACAGAAAATGACAAAAAATTTGTTTTAGAGAAATAAGTTAATGTACTGTACATACGTAATATCAATGGAAATATAATATTTTGCTTAAGATTATATTGATATGCGGGGAAAGAGATGGCAAGGCGTAATATGAGGCCATAGCCGTTCCCTACAACCAAAGGGGCAGAGCAGTGAAACACCAGTGAATGTTGAAGTGTTGCAATTTATTAATTTGAAGAAGAAGCAGACAAGAAACATAAAATAAACATATTGAGCACAGCAAATAAACATATGAGGAAGGCCAAAGTAATACACTAAAGTCACTCAACACTACTGCATGTCCATCATGCTGGCCAGGGACGTCGCAAACGGTGCGATGGGTCGGATGATGATGATGGCGTGTCCCACACGCCTGAGACAGCGGTGACGGCCCAGGCCAGACGGCGAAGCGGGTGTGGCGGCCAGGCTAAGAGGCGGCGGCGGGCGGCGGCGGCGGCAGCAGGCGGCGGCGGCGGCGGCGGCAGGCGTCTAGCGGGCAGGCCACGGGTTCGCAGGTCTGGTGCCTCTGGGGTTCGTCCCACTCGTCTGCAGTGAACGGTCCGACGTTGATGATGAGGCTGGGACTAGACATCCGTCTCAGTCCCAGGCGACGGTCAACCTGGCGTGGATGATGACGGAGGAGGGAGGCCAAGGCCGGAGGTTAGGCTCGGCCAGCAGCAGGGCCAGGGCTCCGGAGCGTGCACCGCCCTTGGTGCAACCGGTGAGTCCTGGAATCTTCCGTGTCAGCTGGTCGAGACATGTGCCATCCTGCACCAGGGTCCTCAGTAGTGGAGAGGGCGAACGTGAACGAGGTGGCCGAGATATAAAGCACACCGGGCCGCGGCCAGCAGGCCGCGGCCAGCGTTCGTATTCCTCTTGTGGGTGTAGACTGGTTCTTCTCTGGCGGCGAATGTGTTGATTCTTGCTGCGAATGACGATTCCCGACGACTGCTGACTGCTAACTCCTAACTGCTCACTGACTACGGAGCGGAAAACGGCCTCTTCTTAACCGGACCACCGGTCCGTCGCCGAGCCGGTACAAGACGATCGCCGGCGGGTTCTCATTGGCTGTCTGCCTCGCGTTCTCATTGGCTGTCTGGCTTGTCCGGCTCGGTCACGTGGTACGGCGGCGGTCGGTACCGAATTGAGAAGCGACCGTAGCGTAAGCAGGCTCGACTTTTGGTCACTGCAAATCCGGACGCATCAATCCCCCCCGCTTTCTTGACCAAAAGCCGAGCGGTGCGAATTATCCTGAAGAAGTGGTTGTTAGGCGCCACTGGATCTTGTCCCGAATCCAGAAACGGTGTTCCTCTGAAGCCAAAGACATCTGGGCGGCATGCCGGGGAATAGACGAGGCGATCGCTGTCTTCGGAGCAGTGGTCTTCATCCCGGTGCGGCGGTCTTCTCGGCGAGGTACTTGTCACTGGTGCTCACTACTCTGAGTCTCTCAGGGTCGCTGTTCTTTTCTCTAAAAAGAGTCCCACTGCTGGGCCGCCAATTGATATGCGGGGAAAGAGATGGCAAGGCGTAATATGAGGCCATAGCCGTTCCCTACAACCAAAGGGGCAGAGCAGTGAAACACCAGTGAATGTTGAAGTGTTGCAATTTATTAATTTGAAGAAGAAGCAGACAAGAAACATAAAATAAACATATTGAGCACAGCAAATAAACATATGAGGAAGGCCAAAGTAATACACTAAAGTCACTCAACACTACTGCATGTCCATCATGCTGGCCAGGGACGTCGCAAACGGTGCGATGGGTCGGATGATGATGATGGCGTGTCCCACACGCCTGAGACAGCGGTGACGGCCCAGGCCAGACGGCGAAGCGGGTGTGGCGGCCAGGCTAAGAGGCGGCGGCGGGCGGCGGCGGCGGCAGCAGGCGGCGGCGGCGGCGGCGGCAGGCGTCTAGCGGGCAGGCCACGGGTTCGCAGGTCTGGTGCCTCTGGGGTTCGTCCCACTCGTCTGCAGTGAACGGTCCGACGTTGATGATGAGGCTGGGACTAGACATCCGTCTCAGTCCCAGGCGACGGTCAACCTGGCGTGGATGATGACGGAGGAGGGAGGCCAAGGCCGGAGGTTAGGCTCGGCCAGCAGCAGGGCCAGGGCTCCGGAGCGTGCACCGCCCTTGGTGCAACCGGTGAGTCCTGGAATCTTCCGTGTCAGCTGGTCGAGACATGTGCCATCCTGCACCAGGGTCCTCAGTAGTGGAGAGGGCGAACGTGAACGAGGTGGCCGAGATATAAAGCACACCGGGCCGCGGCCAGCAGGCCGCGGCCAGCGTTCGTATTCCTCTTGTGGGTGTAGACTGGTTCTTCTCTGGCGGCGAATGTGTTGATTCTTGCTGCGAATGACGATTCCCGACGACTGCTGACTGCTAACTCCTAACTGCTCACTGACTACGGAGCGGAAAACGGCCTCTTCTTAACCGGACCACCGGTCCGTCGCCGAGCCGGTACAAGACGATCGCCGGCGGGTTCTCATTGGCTGTCTGCCTCGCGTTCTCATTGGCTGTCTGGCTTGTCCGGCTCGGTCACGTGGTACGGCGGCGGTCGGTACCGAATTGAGAAGCGACCGTAGCGTAAGCAGGCTCGACTTTTGGTCACTGCAAATCCGGACGCATCAATATAAAATAAAGGACATGCATGTCAATTGATTTTTTTTGTGGTACCTACCTTCTCAGTTCTTTTTGTTATTCAGCTAGGAACAGTACTTACAGTGCTTGATTAACCAGACGACTACGAAGAAGAAGATGATAACAGATTGCCTATATACGTGCCTGATTTGGCTTCTATCTCAGGGTATTGATAAATATCTAAATATCTCTTAATTCAAACGAAATTATGCATGAAAATTGTGTTTAAATTATTTAAACAGATCGAGGCCGTATTTGGAACAGCAGCGTTTCTTATATAGTTGATTACAGTAAAATTAAGATCAGCTTCAGACTTTATCAATCTTAGAGGTTAAATTAATTAAATAATACTAAAAATTTACACAAATATTCATGACGATTTCACACAACGTAAATATCAACAAATTTTCAGTCAAATGAAGATTAATATTGGATTATGATCGAGTAGTGACTTACACATTTTTAAGATTGAAGCAAGCTAAGATCGTATTAAGAACGTGTCATGAGTAGTCCCCCTGGATCAATTTAGCGAATATTAAGAAACCACGACTAAATGTTTAAGCATTCTTAAACACCAACGAAAACTCAAACTCTCATTTGCCAATTCTTTGTAATTTTTGTTTAATATTACAAAAAAATATTTTAATTTTTTTTTTCAATCAATCGGTGCTTTAAATCACTTTTATTCCTTTGCATTCGATTGATCTACGAACTTATACGTTTCATTTTGCGTGACTTATTCGAAACACGTAACGGAGAATTGGCTCCTTTAACAAGGTGGTTCATGTGGACGACTTGTTTTTCGAAGACAATTTATGGTGCAGGGTTAAGAGGGATTTGGAATGAGCTTTCCTTTCCTGTTGGGAATTCTTCGCGCGCAATTCTTTATCTATTATTCTCTATGTGACGTGAAGGTTCCCGTCCTCATATTGCTGAAAATACTGTGGATCAGGGGTGACCAATGATGACAAATTCCATAGGATCATATCATATTTATACCCAAAGCAACATATCCAAGGAGGATTCCGGGTATTTATTAAGATTATTAACATATAAAGAAGAGATAAAAACCTCATCTGATTTCTATAGACATCTTATTTTTCGTGAAAATTATTTTTAGAATAAATGAACAAAGTTATGGTATTTTTTATGATTTTATTGCATTTCGGACAAATGGTAGAATGCCAAATATTAATTTAACAAGTTGCTACATTTTGGCGATTAATTGTCTCACTGACTACAAATACAATTAAAAACTGTGTTCAATGGTAATCGAACCCGGGACTATAGCTTCAAGAGTCTAACTAACTAAACCACAAAAACCCGGCAAATAGCAAGCGGCGAGTTTATTTCCATATAGCAATTTCATCCAACACTTCCAACAGTGTTTCCAACCCAGTGAACCAAGAATTGCGTGAGAAATTAATTTGAATGAATTTTTCCTCTGGTGGAGATCGAACCCAGGATGCCCGCACCAAACGACTTACCAACTGTGCGACGGCGATGAAATAAATCACGATAAAAATAAATATATTTGTTACAATCAAACTTTAATTAGGATTTGTGTTAAAGATAGGCAAAATATTAAAAAAATATTTTTCTTGTCAAAATGTGAACTTATACGAAAATTAAAATAGATTTTCCATAATTAACTCAATTTTTCGAGTTTTTTTTTGCCAGTCTACATTCACTCTTCGAAAAATTTTCATCCCAGCTTTCTTGGTTTATTTTGAAAAACCCGTTGGATTATTGTCTCTCTTATCAATTTTGATCCTACTAGGTGTAGGTAAATTTAAACCTAAATCCTTTGTTTTGTTGATGCCCCTGTACAAATAATAACATAAAAAGATCCGTAGATAAAACTCCCCAAATCGGTGATCGATTCTCAATAAAATATAATTATATTATTCGTCCCTCGGACACCGTACGGTTTTTTATTGCCGAAAAAGGACAATGTATATTTTGCTTATCGTGCTAGGCTCAAGGGATATATTTTTTTTTTAACGACCAATTACGTCGCGTCAATTTATTTACATATTAATTTATTTTTAAAACCTTTTTTGTTTTCAATAAATTTATTATTTGAAATAAACATTGATTTATAAATAATTTTAATATTAACTTAATAACGAGCGTTGTTAAAAAGCAAGTTATATCCTAAAGAAAAGAACTCAATTATTTTCGACATAAGCATTCTCTTTTCTTTTCTTGCATTATTAAGAAAGGGGAAAAGGCTATGGTGTTAAACCAATAAAATGTACCAACTGGAATATCTGCTACAAAGGATTGGGTCAGAAAATGTGATCTGAGATCGTCGTAGGATGAATCCAAAACATTGCAGAATTGTATATTGGTTATGTTCTCTGGTAAAACAACTACCTAACTTCAAAAATGTTTGAACCTCCCGGGAAATAGAAGAAAATGGTAATCATCTTTGTAGTCATCCTGCCATCTGTTTTATCAGTTTGTTGTGGCCAACGACAAACTATAGGTTACATATTACATTGATCGATAGGATGTAATATTCAAATTACATATGGTGAATCTTCAACGCTGGTTATTTTAATTATTGTTTTTTTTTTACATTTCGTAACGTAGGTACTTACATAATATTTACATTTTTATTTTTACTCTCCACACTATGGAATAGTGGAGAGAGTCATGATTTCACAATTTTTAAGCGTATTATTTTGACATCAATTTCTCAACGGGTATCATGTAAGAGTGCACACTGTGAGTTTCGTCGTGATGTGTTTGTATGGCGTACGGCGTATGGCGTACGGCATTCGGCGAACGGAATTATCATATTTGTGTCCTCTCTACAGCCCAAACTATAAGTCCGATCGACTTCATATTTACATCATAATATGTGTAAAGTGCATAGACCTAGAGCTGGTTCGTTTTCCTTTGACAATTTTTAATTTCTTCTATATAATTTCATTATTTACGTTGTTTTTTTTGTGTCCTCTCTACATCCCAAACTACAGTCAAGAATTGTCAAAATTTAAAGAAAAAAATCTATGGTTTGCCATATCAATGTGAAATAAATTTCATATTTGTATGAAGAATGTTTATAACAGAAGTAAAATAGCTTATGTAAGGGAAAATTGAGTGTTCAACTTTATATTGGTATGTGTCTCTATAGACAAGTGCATTTTTTACTTTCCACTTCTATCTTCCTCAAGGGGTAGGCAGTGAGAATCGAACACCGCATTCTTCTATCTTGACACATACATCGCCTCATCAACATTGATACACTGTCTCATACATGCTTATCTTGCTAGTATTGTAAAAAATACAAACTATGAGTTTCGTGACCATGTTTTTGTGTGTATGGTGTATTGTAATAACTTTTGTTCTCTGGGAATCTTACGTTTGTTTAAGAATCTAATAGAAATGTACTTCATAAAAATGCATTTAGAGATTTTCAACATTTCAAGAAGAAAAAATGAACGCTTACTCTGGTGTGGAGAGTTACGTGTTGGCCACAACCTACTCGTTTTTCTCCTTCTTTGTAACAATTTATTTTCTCCCTCCAGCAATAGCTGAATATTTTACCTAATTAGTTAAGAGAAACTAAAAAGGTTTAAACCTTTTTCGTTAAATTTAATACACCTTTATAATTCTATTTTTTTAAATATTTGTTGTATATATCAATATAATAATATATCACAATTTTTTTAATAAAAAAAATGATATGACCTTGTTATAAACAAGTACACATACATATTTTTTAACAGATTTTTAATTATCTCAATAGAGACGAAGTTGGAATATTTATTGTAGGAGAACCGGGAAATCAAGGCACCTACAGGGCTTACGACCTGTCATCGGCTGGTTTACGTGATCACTTTATGCGCTTGCGCAACGTTGTTGCGTAAGCGCATTAAGATTGTTGTTCATAATTTCACCCATAGATGGCTGTAGTAAAAATTCCTTATTTTCAAGCGAAAAGAATTTCAGTATATAGAACTTTCAAAATTGAATTGATAGGGATCTCATTAAAAGGCATAATTGGTGAACGTTGCGCAAGCGCATAAAGTGATCACGTAAACCAGCCGATGACAGGTCGTAAGCCCTGTAGGTGCCTTGATTTCCCGGTTCTCCTACAATAAATATTCCAACTTCGTCTCTATTGAGATAATTAAAAATCTGTTAAAAAATATCTTTGACTCCCGACAGGGAAAAAAATCCAATGTTTGCGCATATGCAATAATAAAAATATTCGATTACATACATATTTGATATTACAATTTATAAAAATATAATTGAGAGCCAAAAATAAGCATCGCATCAAAAACAAAATAATATCAATAGAAATCAACAACTCAGACACACCCATCCACACACACAACAAACCACCCACCCACCCACATACACACACTCAAACACAATTAGGGATGGAAGGGACAGGAGATTAGGAGGGTAAAAGAGATTAAGATTAAAAGCGTACTGCCTTCAGTATTTCGCGACGAAACTTATTGTATTTTGCATTGACGATGTCCACCCCGGTAGAGAAAACATGTTGTGAGAATTATACATACATATATGCTTAGAATTGTGATATTCTTTCTGCAATTAGTTTTGAAAGATGTTATATTTTGATTTCATAACTTATTGCGTCTCGTCTTTAAACCCACGCTGTACCGATTTATTTCATTTAAGCAAAAATAACGTGCATAGCCATTATAGTTTTCACATGAACACAATATTTTGTACGTACAATGAAAATCATTCAGTTAAAATTTTAGTAGTTGATTATATTCGTTCTGTTAGCTGAGAGATCAGTGAATAAATCATCATTATAACATGCAGCACTATGCAGCAGCTCTATTCAGAGGAGAGTTCTGACGCAAATTCGACTTACATTCTTATTCTTTTGTCAAACAATGCCCTTTTTTTTAATGATATACTGATATTAACAGTATGTGACTGATTTGTTTCAATTAATACTTTTCTACTCCAATCTATTCATCCTATTTTATGCATACTGTGTCATATAAATTTTCTTGTAAGGTATCCGAATGCTCGATACTTTATTAGAAAAATTGATTTATACCACACATTCTGAGACGAGACTGGTGTTTCGGGATACACGCTCGTGTTGTGCATTCTGTTATGAGGTAATGCACACCCGCACACTTGTCGCTGGTAACTCCACATTGCTGGTAACTCCATATGCCGTGATGGAATGAATGATCGAAGTTTAGTTTTACAATCTTGTGATGTTTCAGAATTTACAAAACCATTTGATATTATAAGTATTCTAGCTCCCATAATGATATCGAATAAAGAACTGCATAGAATCTGAATATTGACAAAATATTACATTATTATATTTTGATCCTTAATTACTTTCTTTCTTTGAATACAAATTAGAAAGGAACTTGCTAACAAATTTGTATGTCTATAATTTATGGCTAATTTATAAAGTTTTGTAATAAAACTGCGGGAGAACGTTAAAGTATCTTTTGTTAGAGAATTTTCAATTTTATTCTTTATGTTGAGCGTATCCTTGAAATGACTGTTTGCATATCCTACGGCTGATTATGGCGTCCCTAAGGAAATCAATTCGCCGCTTTGTGAACGTCAGAAAGCCTTTTGCTCATTATAATTGTCATGGTAATCTATTCATTTATCTGATACTATCACTATATTAATTTTGTATATGCTGGTATAATCTTAATGTTTTTTCTTCTTTTTTACATTTGTGTTTAGTAACACATATCCTCCCTTTACACAAGCTAATAAGCTTTAAAAGGGAGGTGATATAGTAAATTTCATAATGTGTAAACTTTGTATGTTCGTATATTTTGTTATGATTTGAACAAGGAAAATAAAAAATTATATAAATAGTTCCTTTACCGAAATATTCGTACTCGTAGAAATCATTATCAGTCAATAGAAATCAGAAATGTGTAAGTACAATGAATATATTTATATGTAATTAAAAAAAAGTTAATTGACACAATTTCCTCGCAGGTCAATTCAAATTTATTTGTCTTGTCTCGTCTAATCTAAAATCTCGTCTATTTTCGAAAAAAGTATGGCATTAATTGCAATAAAATTCAATATTTAAAGCAACATTTTATATATTAATAAATAAAAAAAATTATTATGAAATTTATTTTTTTTAATTTTATTTTTTATGGTGAAAAAACTTGTAGCCAAAAAATGTAGCCAATACAACATGGTAATATTTTTTAGCAATCTAGAAATATTTTCATCAAATGCGTGTTGGTATTATTTCACTACAATCCAAGAATTGTATAGGAGTTTTATTTGTGTATCCTTTATAATTCTAAGAGATTCTGACACGACCTTTTTCAACCCAACTTTATATAGAACTAATCTGCTATTCCTGTTCCCATTCTGTTGGGATATTGAGGATATTGATTTTTTATACATAAACATATTTATGATATATAGATACAAATGATTATTTTTATTTAAAAACTAGGCGCTGTATTTTTTTAAATATTTTATATGTATTCAGACAATACATTGTTGAATACATTGTTGTCTGAATACATTTTATTGTCTGAATACATTGTTGGTATTCAGACAATAGTTTTTGACTGATTAAGTTATCATCATCACCATTATTTATTTTTAAGTATACCTAGATACCTACAGATTATTTCAAGGGAGTATCACATAATGTAGGAAAAATGTAGTAGGCAGTTGGTTGTTTTAATATAATAAATTTCTATTAAGTTTTTTTGTATTCCCAGTAGAGGATAAAAGTTTAGCTACAGCAAATATATTGACGCATATATTTTATTTGAATCATATGCGAAATAACTGAAAACGTTGTATTCCGTTACAGAAGTTTTGGGAAGTAATAAAAAGGGAGAGCTTTTTGATGAGTGCAAAAAGAAAGATCCATTTGATGACAACAAAAATAATTAAAGGCAAAATGTGTTAGGGTCAGCTATAGCGGTGATGGAAGGTGGTGGTTTGCAAAGTGGAGCACCGGATGGAAACAAAGTAATTTGGGACGATCCCTCCCCCCATCCAGCGAAACTTTTACATTTTGTCCTCGTTTGCACGAAAATCAATTATGTCATTTCAAAATACACAAACCAGAAAGGAAAAAATATTCTATCGAAAGTCAGCGAGGCGAAAATTTCCGGTCGATTGATAAATTCCTGAGGAAATTGCATTTTTTCCACATAAACTTTCCTCGTCTGGACTATTTGTTGGTGATTTCCAATGGTCGTACAACGTATTTGCGAATTTTAATACGTTTACGTTTTTATCCATTTTAGCAACAGTGCAAATAATTGTGATAAATATGAACACATATTATATTCTACAAAAAATTTATTCGACTTCCGACGACCGTTTCGGCTTATAAGGCCATAATCAACTGGTGTTGAGTATACAGTTTCCATTATTTTTATACAGAAATATACAATAGATAAATAGACAAAAACAAAATGCATTTATATTCTGTTGCTAATAGTGGGAAAATCTGTGCCCTGTTCCACCATCGTACTTTTCAACTTTGCGCTTTGCACTTTGCAATTCGTCGGCTTGTTTTCGTTCCACCATTACATTTTTTCGCAAAGTGAAAGTTGCAATGTGCAAAGCGAAAAGTAGACGCCTATTGCAAAGCAAATAAGCCGTTCTGTTCCACCATCGCTACTTTTCATAAAAAACTTTGCAAACCTTGCGAATGAATTGAAAAGAATATTTTTTACATTTCAAATTTGCCATTTGTCGAGTTGTGAAAGTAGAAGTTGTTTGTTTAGAATTTTTGAGTAAATTTACTATAAAATTTTTCATAAATTATTGTAAGAAAGGGATTATGAAGACGGGGTTGTAAGAAATTATAGAGAAAAGATAAATTTCGAAAATATTTTACCCACGCAGTTCCTCGAATATTTTCGCATAAATAGCACTCAGTGTCTTGTCATATGTCTTGATTAAGTACACGATTTATTCTGATTTTTTTAGGTAATTTAAACTATGTTTATGTGATTATTATGTCCGCTTTTTCTAAGTTTATATGATTATTTCCCTACTCATTTACACATATTTTAAGGTACAGAACAGCACAAAGAGAAGCAAATGATTGTCTCCTCAACAGCAAATAATTCAGTGAAGCACCTGTTGTTTCACTGTATTGTATTAGTGATAGTGTCACTAATTACTCCAAAAATAACTCCTTTCTTTTCATTATCTCCAACACGGCTATTTTTTTCTTAATATTGTCTTTCCGGCTCATTTTCTAACAACAACAACGAAATCACAGAACAGACAAGAACGAACGGTGTCAAATGATCGTGTACGCTACGCGCGAAACACTCGGTACTACTAAGTTATCACTAGGTGTCGCTAGCGTCAATTGAAAAGACTTTGAAAATGTTTGGCGACGCCGCAAAGTGACCATTTTTTTTCGTGGAACGCGAACGCTTTGCACTTTGCGAAATTCTCAAATCGCAAAGCGAAAAGTGAAAAGTTGAAAAGTTCAATGGTGGAACGGGGCACTGGATACATAATTATGTATTAGGAAAGAGACAAGTAATGGGGTGTTTGTGTGAATGAGGGAGAAAGAGGATAAACAATTACATTTAAATATAAATTTTTAAAATATATTTTTTTGAATAAATTTTTTGTAGAATATTATAATATGTGTTCATATTTATCATAATTATTATGGTATTCTACATTTTGGAAGCCGCATCAATCGACAGATTGAAAACTGCTGAACAGTGCAAACTTTTAAACATATTCGAGATTATATTTTAGAATAATGCTATTTTTTTAATTATCTTATAAAATATGTCACGTAATAGAAGATTTGATAAACAATTCTGCTTATATTTTTTGAAGACTCGTCTTTAAATTTTTGATAAAATGTAAGTCTCGAGTGGTTCAAGCAAGTGGACGGTATTTTTTTCTGGATAAGGTGATCCAACCGGACAAATTTCTTTAAATAGATATCGAATAACACGAAGAAACGAAATAAAAAAAAAACTTCAAGAGACCAATACTTACGTATCAGACAATGCTTGAATTTTAACGAAGCGATGGATGTTTGCCAATACAGAAAATGTGTCGTTCAGTTCTAAGAGGAACAAAGCTCGAACCTACATGTGTAGGTACATATGCGTATAAAATGCTTTGACTATACAAATCCTTATATTGTATTTGTGTACCTATAGTCAAAGAATAAAAATATGTGTACATCTATTCGTTACATATTGTATGATATAATTTCATAATATAGAGTGAACAAATATTAAAAATACATAATGCATTGTATTAGTATACGATGTAGTATTCTCAGATACAAAAATACAGTATAAAATATAATATTATTATATAACCACACAAGCACTTAGTGTAAGGAATTTAATTTTCTCCGAGGCATTATCTCTCATGTTTAATAAGTTTAAAAGGTATTTTTTGTTAAAGTGTGCCTAGTGTTTTCTACTATTTTTATGTTTCATCAATCCTGAGTTGGCATATTAAAACTGTTTTGTATTGATATGTATTTTATTTGGAACAATTTTTTCATCTACATACTTTGTATTGTTTTATGATTTTGCGAGGAAAAAATAAATCTGTAAAATAAATAGGCTCGTGGCTCTTCCAAGTGTCGATTTGTTAAAGAGAATTTATTTCTCTTAATAGATCGACAAATTTTAAAGCCAAGATCTGCGTGATTTTGTTTGGACAGTTCATCTGACAGCTGATGGGAATACCTGGAGAGCAATGTTCCGTAGCAGGGTACATGATGTCCAAGACCCTCAGCATTGAGGACAACGACTAGTAAGTAAGTAATAAGCCCATAAAGCGTAGAACATTGACTTATTATGAATATGTTCCAGGATTTAAAAAAAAAAATCATTTTATTTTTATTAAAAAATATATGAAATACATGTCTCAAATTTTTTTTATCATTTTTTGGGATCAAAAATCATTCGATTTTTTGCATTTAAAAATTAAATTCTTGTCGACATCGTTTCACGAAATTTAAATGGTAGAATGCACAATATCTACGGGGACTTTTATGTTTTGATACTTAATCTTCGTATATACCTACATGCATAAAATCAAGCACATTGCTGCTTGATTTTATGCATGTGCTGCCCCGAATTAAACACATTTAAATATCAAGTAACAAAATACATTTTGAAATCTAGTCAATAAAAATACAATATAACTTTTTTTATTTCCAACTAACTAGTTGTGGAATAAAAATAAATAAGTGGAAATAAACAAAGTTATATTGTTATTTTAATAATTTATTAAAATGAATTTCCACAATGTAAACGCCTCTACCTTAGAATAATAAAAATACAATTTAATAAGTACTAATTATTTATATTGACTAACAAATTCAAAGAATATTTGAAACACTATAGTTTTACTTGCACTAACTTTTGACAATTACATTTGACAAATCAATTAGAACGTGTTCGGACATTCGTCTATCTTCAGTAACGTTGTTACTTAGAGTGCTATGACATACTATAGTGTTTTAAGTGTTCTTTGAATCGTTAGTCAATATAAATAATTTATAATGGTATTCATACTAGACGGGTATCGTTATTAACTTCGATAGATTGAAAGCCAGTTCTGAAGTAATTTGAAAATCTATACAATTATTTCCTCGTATTTTATGTCTATTGTGATTTTTGTAGTGATGTACATTGAGTTATATATGGAAATTCTAAAATTCTCGGAATATTAGGTACTAAAGAAGAACTATTTTATATTAAGTAGAGAGAAAAATTATCATTTACGAATTTTCGTAACTGTTACGTCGTTTCACAAGTGAAATTGTTCAATTCTATAGAAATACGCCTTATTTTCGTAACTGTTACGTCGTTTCACAAGTGAAATTGTTCAATTCTATAGAAATACGCCTTATTGTTCACTTTATCGTTCATGAAAATATATAACTTAATCAATAGTTATTATGCTAATGTTCTTGAATGGGTTGTTAATGGATATTTGTATGCAAGAACCCTTCCTTATTGAAATAGGTATATTATTCTCTAACGTTTTGGTTTACATTATTTGCAAGGCTCACCAATAGATGGATCCCCTAGAATGATATAATATATTACTGTATGTAACCTTTGGGAGGTGGTGGAAGGGTCTGGTCTCACTTGATTTGTTGAACAATAATGTGAACCTTCAATATTCGGTCTGGCGGGCGTTTATCGAGTCATAACAACCAATGCTGAGAAACGGAATAATCCACAATGTTTCAGTCAAATGATATTAACGTAGAATTACTACTTGAATTATTTTGATTAAATTAGCAACGGGTGCGTCAGTTTTATAGACATATATAAGAAACAATGAGATTAAGGGTAGTATTTGCTACCTACTCATAGTTATCAGTAAATAACTCGAGCCAGTCATATTATTACGCAGAGCGCTAATTTGTGTATTTTTGCTTGGATGGTATATGAACAAACAGCCCCCCTCCACGGCGAAAAGGCTCAAGAAGTTTTACAGATCCAATACAACATAGATGAAAAGCGTTTCTTGTATGCCAACATACGTGATAAGAATTTTTAAATAACAATATTTTTTTTGTTAACATGAACACATCTATAAATTCCAATATTAAGGTGAAAATATTGATCTTTGAGCTGTATACAGTCAAGTGATTGGTTTAAAAAATTGGATAACTTGTTATAAACCTTTGACTTGAATATTTTCTGCATGAGAAATATAAGTAAAAATAATTATTTTATTTACAAGAACAACAAGAATTCTTCTTCTTCTTCAGCCTGTTTTTTCCATTCTTGGACATAGGTCTCCCCCTTGATCCTCCACAACTCCCTGTCTTGTGGTCTGATGACATCAAGAAATGTGCCGGAGGGAGATGGATACAGTGTGCCCAATAAAACTAATTAAAACAAAAAAATTACCATAAAATACCTATGACTCCGAAAATGACTCTTGTGCGAATATTATTTTACCCGGTTGTCGGTATGAATCAAAAAAGTCTTTGTATCAATCAATCATTTTAAAACGAAAATTAAACGAGTGAAAATTAATAATAGTCGTTAAAAAAATATATACCCAGTGTGTGTAATTTTTTTTTTACATGCTTAAAAATGATTTATTATTACTATCAAGTGTATCCAAATAAAGCAATTGATTTGTAAAATTAATAATGCTTGTAGTTTAATCGGAAATAAGAGTGTTGTAAGCTGAATTTGCGAAAATTTCGAATTTCATTGTTCAGGAATTTCTGTACATGCCAAATCCGGTATATTGAATAGCTATTGATCAATGTAGATTTTCCATTTATCCATTCTCATTGTACTTTGAATCTCACAAAAATTTTAAAGATTCAATGTAACAAATTTATGCAGAAAACGAAGCCACAGAATACTTAGGATATGTTACAACAAAATTGACAATAATGGTATACATGTGTACCGTATATTTTATTCATATTTTCCACGAGACCCAGATACTGAAATATGTTTAAGTAAACATAATATGTACCTACATATAACGTCCTACGTGTGTCACCGTCTGTATATGTATTGTAGAGTATAACGTTTTTTCTGTAAAACTTCATCACATTACGTTTGGAGTGAACGAAACTAAAAGCGAAATCTGCGGGCTTCTTCAAGATAAATCCAACCAATCCTTTTGTACCTTATCTGCCCTCTTCAACAAAAACCCTTGGAATTGAATAGCGCGGATAAACCCCTTTTGGAGAACATTTTATTGACCTCTTAAAATATTCATTAGTGCAAGGATTCTTTACAAAAGAAGTTATTTGGAATAATATATTCATTCTATTATAGAGCTTCTACTGCACTTATTTTTTTGCAAAGAAAAATATTTTATATTAATTCTCGGAAAACTAACAGGTACTATGTCAAATATAAATTTAACATGCACCCACAATATAAAGTGACCACATCATTTTCGATATTGATCGTTTCACAGAACCACAGACAGAAAACACAAATAAAAACTGTGTTTTCACCAGGAATCGGACCCGGAACCTTCGGATCAGCAGTCAGATACCTAACTAACTTAGTCACGAAGGCCGACAAAGTTTTTCATCATCTTCTTCAGATATGTAGAATAAATTCACAAGGATGTATTACCATTCCTCTTTTACGTACAACTAACTCACAACATTTCTATAAGTATAAAGGTACTAAGTGGTGTAATGAACTTCCTTCGAGTCTTCAACTCGAAAAAAAAAAAAAAATATATTTAAGAATAAAATCAAAAAATTGTACTGATTTATTTTTTTGTTTATTTCATTCTTGTTTTGTGTAGCTTTTTATTTGTTTTGATAATTTTGTTTAACCTTTTTACACGATCCTTACATATTAATTATTGATTTGTCTTCAAATAAATGTTAACGTTAGTGATAAAATGTTTTATATATTATTTAGTAGATGTGCAATTTTTGGTGAATGTAACATTACAAAATAGATACTCCCTTTTTTAACACGAGATTTTATCTTAATTAAAGAGGGTTATTATGAAATATATCATGGAACTTGTTTACCCTGTTAATTGTATTTTTTATGCGCCTACATTAAAAAAATGTCCATTTAAGAGATGGGTACATTTTCAAGGCAACCATTACATACATATAGTCGAAAAGTCACTTAAAAATAAAAAGTTAAATCAAAATTACAATACCTACCTATATACAGAGCATAACTTCGGAACCATTTATGAAAAGCTTCATATTATAACGTCGGAGTTTCCAGTAATTTAGTTGCCCGAGAAGCAACTAAATAAATAAATAAATAATAAATGTATCAAAAATCCACCCATGCTGATACTTTTACATTTCTAACAAAAATGAAAATATATGTTTTTTTTATTAATTAAACTAACAAAGGATATCGACCACTCTATAATACAATAGAACAAAAAACGGGACAGATATTTTACATAGGATGAACGGATCGATGTGTAGCGGACGGAATGCGAGCTTAGTGAAATTTTTCCACATTTCACACGAATCACTAGTATTCACACAATACGGGTCGTTAGTTTTTGAACCTATTGCTATGCGTGATTGGTTCACGGTGGCGGCGGGCAATGTTGTGTAAGGGGAAGATGGTGTTGAGAGTGGTGAATGTGGAATGTGCCGCGTCATATTATATTAATTTGCATCCCCAAGACATCCAATCAAGCGCTAAATCACCACTGACATGACACATAATGCATAAAATTATTATATCATGGATCTCACTCGGTTCTTTGATAAAAATCGTAACATGCTTTTGTTTTTTAAATTACCTACAGCCATTGTACATGGATCGCGTTATGAATATTTAAAATTAATTATAGTTACAGGTCTAGTATTGTTAAAAGTGATAATTTTAAAAAGTTTTTTTAAGTTTTATTTTCATCGATTATATCGAACGGCGTCAAAGGAATCTCACAAATATTTTTTTTATTTTAGATCATATAATTTATCTTTAAATATAAAAATATGAAATGAAACAATTGATTTTATAAGAGAAAAAAGTGATAAATTATGCAAAATCATATACGTTCTAGGAATAAAAATGTTTAGGTTTTCCTAGTTAATATTAATGTTAAATTATTGACAAATTTATAAAGTTATAGTATACATAGAATATCAATAGAATTGTCATTGAAAAGATTTTTATAATATGAACCATAAGAACCAAATGATACAAACATAGTTTTAATACTTTGCAAAAAGAATATGTTTCTGGTTGGTTGGAAGAAATTGCCTAATGGCAATAAGCCCGCCAGTATGCATTATAATTGTTTATATTATGTACAAAAAGTTAAATAAATATGCATTTATACATACTTATAGTCAAATTCCTCTTGCGTCATAAAAACCTAAGTGATGAATCTGCAAAAATATTTAGAATAATCCTTCTTATAGATTTTTGAAGAATATTTTGTTTCCTAATGCTAGTGATCGTTCGAAATTCGACCGTAATTCATTATTTTTTAATATTCAAGTCATTGGACCTGACATATGATAAAAAAACATGAATTATATATTATTAAGGGGTAAAAGGTTTCTTTTCACATGTTGCAAATTGTAATTGTTTAAGTACAATTTATTTTGTTTCACAGGACAGTATGTATTTTCTTAAACATGTTCTGTATTTGAATCTGCGTTTGAGATTCGTAGTATAAATGTAAACAATCTATGGTTTGACGTGAAATACATTTAATTTAATTAATTTATGTGTAACTCATTAATGAATCAATTTCAGCTTTCTGCGCTGCTTCTTCATATGAACTTTAACTATGCCAAATTTTAAACTCCAGCGTGCGCGCAATTTGCTTAAAAATGGGTCCGAAATTTTGGCTTCACGTCTCAATAAGTAAATTTTAGATAGGTTTATAGATAATTTTACCCGCACTTCGCAATTATGTAATATTGTTAACGACAATATTTATCAATATTTACAAATATCACCTGTTTTATTCCAAAACATATTTCAATTTAAGCTAAAAGGAAAATAATAACTCTCAAAGAATACCTGTTGTAGGTATACAGTGAAATGAAAACTAGACAGGAGTCGCGTGACACATGAAATTGTCTCATACGTTCACTAAAATATACCTCCTCAGCCAAAACACAATAAATTGACATAGTTGTATGTTTTGATACCCCCAGACCCAGACCTATCGGTTTATCATTTTGACACGTTGCGTTGTATGCTTTTGAAACTTATTACCGAATTGCGTTGTATTTGTCAAAGTAAAATAACTTTGAAATTTATTTACTGTTTCTTAAAATATTTATTAATAGTTGAGGTAGAATTTTCCATTATTTTTATATTATGTACCTAGTAAGAATAATCATTTACAAATAATGATTCTAAGACCTTTACAATTCAAAATAAAACTGTTGATGAAATTCAAAATGAAACTGTTATTGAGATAATGGATAAAAACGTTAAGATTTTTACAGTATTTTCAGCATATTATCGTACAAGGGAACGAGAAAGACAAATGTAGGGTGAAAAGGTACCAGGTAGAAAACATATTTCTTTATGGTTTGAAAGAGTGGCAAAGTGGTATCGACACAACACAAAGAGGAAATCTGTTTCCTGAACTGTGGCAATTATGTTGGAATTGTCAATCAGTTAACCTTAAAGAGTCAACAGTACCTATTTGAAGAAGAAAAAAGGGATATTCTGTCAATATCTTAGCAAAAAGAGACTAAAGAATGAATTTTCTTATTTTGGGGTAGGTAGTCATGTTGAAGCGTCATTATCTTATATATAAAAATCTCGTGTCACAGTGTTTGTTATCGAACTCCTCCGAAACGGCTTCACCGATTATTATGATTTTTTTTTGCGTTTATTTGGTAGGTCTGAGAATAGGTTGTAGGCTATTTTTTATACCCCTATGTGATAAGGGTGGCCCTCTCCAGATTTTTTTTTTTAGTTTTTTGACAATTTTTTTTTATGAATTGGCATTAAAAAATACTTATAACCCTAAATTTACACCCTTTTACCACTAACCCCTATTTTTTAATAGCGATATTACTAGTTTTACTTTTATCCACAGATGCGCAATACGGTTGTAAAATGGCAATTGATTGTTGTCGTACGATAATTTTTTGTTTATTTACTAGCTGAGAAGCTTCGCTTCGCTCAGCTTCTAAGCTAGGGCTTGCAGCCGGCTTTTGCCGCTGCGCGGTGGATGACCGCCTCCGGCGGTCCATGGCACTGAGGGGTCTGAAGGTACTGAACGGTCTGAAGGTACTGAACGATCTGAAGGTACTGAGGGGTCTGAAGTTACTAAAATGTCTGAAGGGATGAAAGATTCGGGAGGAAATGAAGAGGGGTATGAGGCATTGACGGAACGGGAGGTACAGAAGGACCTGAAGGGACGGGAGACACTGAAGAGACGGGTGGCACTGAGGGACAGGAGACATTAAAAGGACAGGAGGCACCGAAGGGACGGGAGACACTGAGGGACCATTTTTAATTATACAGGCAATACGAAGATTACTGAGTTTCAACTAAATCAAACGCCTATAATCCGCAAAGTGGTTAAAAAGGTTGCAAACCCTATTGTAGAAGTCAAACGAAACTTCTCTTTTAGTTTCTTAATTTGCGTTTCACAAACCATGACACGGAGCAAGCTTTATTTTTCGCTGCTGTGTTTGTCGTCTCCGCACAAAAACGTTATTCTTATAAAATATTAATTTACAAAATAATAAATTGTTTAATTTTAGAAAGATTGATATTTTAAACTCCTTGTAAATAAGCATGTAATAAATATTAATATTTTTTCATGCAACTCTCCAATAATAAATAGTACTTTAAATCCTGGCAACACCGTGGTTGACATTTGACTTGACGTTTGACAAATGACCGATAAATTATGTTTGCAAACTCAGCATGTAGTCTAAATCTAAACTAAATGATATTCTTAAATGATCATCTATTGTGTGTTATGTGTATTAAGATTGTATAATTTTTTATGCTTAAATAAGGATATTCGCCTTTTCAGTTAATTTAGCAAGCATTCGCAGACTCTTATTTTAACTGCAGACATTAAAGCGGTACTATAGTTTGGTTATGGACATTTTATATTTAATTCACCAGAATTTGATGTATTTCAGATTAGCATTACAGTAGCGAGATGTATTCTAAGTGCAATTTTTTTAATACTATAATTTATTTTGCCAACTGTAACCACTAAAATATAAAATCATGTATGTTCTCTTCGGTGATAATTTTTTTTTCTTGTTTATGTTTACCTCCGTTTCACGATGAAACTTTATCTGTTACAGAAACATATTATATTATTATGTTATATTTTTCAACTTGCAACTGACAGTATAGCCAATCAGCGGAGACTTCTAATTGGCTGTTAAATTTTTATATTAGATGTAATATATATGCTGTTAGTCTTCCAAAAATTTATAAACAAATAAATATAATAATTTTAGTCTAAATTTAATACTTAAACTTTGTCGTATGTCTGTTGAATAACAAATGAGAACGTATGAGGCCGACTTAAAAATTATTTACCAGTTAAGACTAAAATCACTCTAACTCGACGTCTTACGTAGGCGATTCAAGGCGAACGCGAAGCGGCGCGAAAATAACAATCAGTCGGTAACTATTGAAGTGTCCTGCGTTACCGACCGCGAGTAGGGTACGGTGTGACATGGCACGATGCGAAGCGAACGCGATCAATTTGTTTGATATTTTCGCGTGAATTGGAAGCGGTGCCATAGTTTTTTTTTGGTAAAGTATAATGTCAGAAGCACGATTCGCGTGCCCGTAGGACAGAGCCGCAGCGTCGCACCGCATCACTTTGAATTCGCATGTATCCGTTCGGAACGCTTCGCATTCGCGTTCGCTTTGAATCGCCTACGTAGGATGTCGCGTAACTCAACGACACATGCTACCATTACTTGACTACTGACGTTGCCTACGCTGAGATTCAACTTCCCGTGAAGAAGAGATTCCCGTGTTCTTTCCCTTTATATATTTTGTATTTTTAATTCTATAAAAGTCTTTAATTATTATTATTATTAGGTGATGTATGTATGTCGAGTATCGAGACGACAATGCGTATATGTCAGAATAGGAAAATGTGGTGTTCGATTCAATATGGTTATATAGTTTTTATAGTTCGATTCAAGTTTTTCCAATTAAGTTTTTGACAAAGATATACATTGTTAAAGATATGGAGAAAACTTACCACGTTAATAAGTTTTGTTGAATTTGATAGTAATATATTTTTATCGGATACCTACCTGGATATTAACAAAACACGATGAAAACAGAGTGGATGCCTTTGAAAGAAAAATCTTATGCAGAATATACCTATGTACCTATTAACGACTGTCAAACATGGCGTAAAAGATATATGTATCACCGAGCTTTATGATCTTTACCAGGACATCAGCATAGTCATGAGCCATGGGGCAGCAGAACTGGAAGGTGATGATATTTTTATGTGAATAAATTAATTGATTGTTGGCAATTATTTAATTTTATTTTCTTAAATTTATCTTCATAAATTTGAAAGTAAAATAATTTGTTAATTAAATGAAACATACAGAAATGTTTTGAAAATATAGATTTCTTCTTCCTTGCCTCTTCCCAGTTCATCTGGAGCGGCCCTTCTGGTACGACCTTTCCTTTCTTGCCCTTCGGAGATCTTTCCATCTTGCGTCATTTCTCTGGTTAGTTGCTCCTCCCTCAACTCCTTAATATTTGTCCACCAGGTGGCCTATGTACGGCCTCTATTTCTGGACTGAGCGCGTATATCCTGTGTGAGTTTAACTATATGATCCTCATTTCGTCTGGTAATGTGTCCGTACCATCGGTGTCTGGCCTTTAGTTTCTCCGGAATAGAGGCGACTCCAAAACTACCTCGGACGTATTCATTTCTAATTCGATCCTCCTTTGTAACACATCTAACTCTATCACTCATAATAATAACTCATAATTCTTTAGTTTATTCCTAAAAATTTCATTTGAAAGCAAGCATTACATACATACCATCACGCCATGTCCCTCGCGGGGTAGGCAGAGAGAACCAAACGCTACTTATTTCTATCTTGACACACATTCATCGACATTCATACATTGTCCTATACATATTCATTTGTTGTTCATGCTTCTGACATCTCCGCCTTTCAAAATAGCGTTCCCATGGATATGCCATCCCTTACTTGGGCGGCCCCGACCTCTCATTCGATTCCTGTCCGCAATGTATATTTTCTTCGTCAGGCGTTCCTCATTCATTCTGCCCATGTGTCTAAACCATCTCAATGTGTTCACTTAAATTCTATTAATGACATCTTTCTTTATCTTACATTCTTTCCTTATGTCCTCATTTCTGACCCTCTCATACATCGTCCTATTATATCTTCTAACATGACTTTTAAAATACTTAATTCTATAATGGCATGCATTTATAGAATTACCTGTTAATAATGTATTTAAAGAGGCTCTGGAGGATATCTATTGCAGGTATGTGTACTATTCCATTGTTACAACACATTCCTGGGTTTTCTCCCTTCCATTTCGAATCACCACAATATGTACAAATTATAGACATTCTACCAAAAGTTGATACTGGCTCAGAAATAAATTGCAACTATAGGTTAATATCTATATTGCAACTATAGGAAAAAGCAGAATTTTCCTTTTGTCTCCATGATTCATGTTTCAATGCCACATCTGTTATTTTACATACAAAAAAAATAGTGTTTGGCGATATTGTTAAGCGTTTTCAATTTGACTCAGGGGCCTTATGACTTGAAGACTTAGAGGCTGTTTTATACTTTTAATGCTGCTAAGATGGCGCATTCAAGTGCAGTAATTTCTATTACTTCAACGTCTTGCATATTCATCTGATCTATTATCATTAAATTATCACGACTCCCTACCTCTATCCAATTACTTGAAGACTGAAAATCTGTACTTCCTCTTTCTTGCTGCAGAAATTGTAATACCCTATACGCCGTCATTCGTAATCTACTGGCTTCACATCTCCTTTCTTGCTGTTCTTTAGATTCGTTTGCCCTAAGTGCAACCATTCGCAACATGTTATTTTCATGTGCCATTCCTTCTGCACTCTTTCACCTACTCCTAGAAGAATAACAAAACCTGTACACCGAAATACAATAATCACCAACTCATTTATGAAAATATCTTTAAACAAATACCTATGTTCTTTCCATATGTGAATGTTGATTTAAAATTTACCTAAATTCATCGAGAATTGAAATTTCAACTTACATTTTTTTGTAACTATATAGGCTAAAATTTGATTCTGAAAGAAAATAAAATATAAAGTTATTAAATATTGGAAAATAAACTAAATCAATACATATTAATTACGATAAAAATATAAAGTAGGTAACTTTCGAATATTTGACAGCTGAAAGAATGGTGGAACAACGCGAGGAAAGCAAATCTGACCCACAATGCAAAAGGGACCATTTGTTCAACGTGAATTGCTCACTCTCCCTGTGTCGGATTTTATTACTTCGTGCCATTTGAGGTCTAATTACGATAGGGACGCATATATCAGAATGTTGGTATTTTTGTCATCTTCAGGGTTAATTCACATAAATCAATTTTGGCGACTCGGCGAGTAAAGCATAAAAGCATTCTTTAATTCTTATTATATAACATTTAAACTAACTTTCTTTTGAAAATAATAAAAAAAACATATCACCTTGTGAGGCTTTGTGTTTTTATACTGTTTCAAATGTAATATTATAAAAATGTAATATTGTAATTTTTTTATTCTACTGTAAAATTGCCGATTTCCACATAGAAAGATTTCAAACGAATGTAAGAACAGGCAGCCTTGGGCAGACTGACATGAATATAGTCGTGCACAAAAATTCGCAAATCCAGAACGACAATCTTACCAGGTCTACTTTATTTATATGCAGATTTATGTAACACTTTTTTGTACATATATAAAAGTACATAGTACAAATGGCGGACTTATTGCCTGGAGGCAATTTCTTCCAGTCAACTATCTGAGATCAAAAGTACATAACATAGTTTCGGCATATACATAATAACACAATAACATAACCAGTATAAGACAGCAAAACAAAAAGTGAGAAATTACACAAATTCGGAAAAGAGAGGAAAATTAGAAAGGGAAGGGAGAGGATGAGGAGCGAACAAAAGGGATGGAAAAAGAAATTAGGATATATGTTCGTTATGGAATTGAGAGGAAGAGTGAGCATTTAAGACGAGATTTGTAAATTGGAAGTGATGTGGCAGTTCTAATATCAAATGCTAAATTGTTCCACAGCCGTCCAGCATGAATAGTAAAGGAAGATGAATAACAATCTGTAACTTGAGGTGGGATGGCAAGGGTTTTCTTCTCTAGACTGAAGTGGGAGTCCATGAGAGGCCAACGGTTGAAATCTTTCTTTCAGATATGCAGCAGCATTTTATGTATTTAACCCAGTGAAAACAGAAAGTGCGATTGTTATACAGGCGTCACCTCTCAACCAGCAAACAGCAAGGAGTAGGGACGAGAAAGATGGCGGTCTCCTATCTCTCTCACACAATAAGCTTTCTCTCACTCTCTTCACAGTTTTCGGCCATTATTATTGTTTGTACATCGATTCTATCAGTGACGAAATCGATAGTATAATTTCTGCGGAAATTCCAGATCCGTCTACTGATCAACTACTGTTCGATATTGTTACAACAAACATGATTCATGACCCATGCAGTAATCTGAATCGTAATGTCAACTGACAAAAAAGATACCACAAAAACAAATAGGAGATCATTATAGGTATTAACAGGAGTTTTGATTAGACCAAAAGTGACAAGAGATTAATTAATTAGGGTTATTGATCTTTATAGCCAAATGATTTAAGTAATAATATGTTGTGAAGGGGTTATGGCTAGACTATCAAATTCTACTATCAAAAGGGCAATAAAAGGAACACGGACCAGAAGTATAAACTGGAAATGTGCAATTTTTGCACCGCTCATGGAATAATTGTTTCTGTTATATTTTTATAGATGTCTGCTGCAATTTTCAGTAACAGAGCTTTTCCGCTGTAGAAATATTTTTATTAACCTGGGAATTTTGTTCAACTGATTTTTGCACCCAAAAAATAAACCGAAACAGACACATATTTACGAAATGTATTTTTTGCAGCGAATTCACTGTTTTAAATATTGCGTGAATATAAAATGTTGTTGGACTGGAATAACAATTATTTTGATTTGCCTATATTGTTGAATCTTTGCCGGAATTATTTTTTAATATCATTACAAAACTGAATTATCAGGAACTATACAAACAAATGAAATAGAATAAATGATGAAATGTATTTTCACCTGCCATGATTTGTTTATTGTGGTTTTTTATTATTTACTTGTATAATTATGAACTGCTGTGAGGCACCGGGTTAGAATAGTGCTTCCACTCTTCTATTATCATAATTGTTTTAGGGTATCCCATCAAAGCCAGGTAATCGAAAATACAAGAGGTAAAATAACATCTCGCATAGCTCAGCAATGAGATTCACCATCCATTCTGGATGTTGTCTTTTTAGGTATGAGGAGATTGGTGTGTGGGGATACACGCATTTGTGTTTACCTTTTTAAGGTAATGCACACCCGCACACCTGTCACTGGTTACCCCACATTGTGGGATTATAATTGAATTTGAATACATAATTGAATTTGGTTAGTCTCGACACGCCAGTCGATGGAAGGACAGCGCTTTCGAAACATGTCGCGAAGTGACTCATAAATATAGTGGTTTATAGCTAGTTACATAACTCAAATATGGTTAGTATTCCAACTGTCGATTCGTTCAAGAGAATGAAATTCTATTGAAGGAAGAGGCAGTATAAATTCAAGATGCGTGTACGAAGGAACATTTTGTATGGCGTAGTGAACTTTTTGCATGCTAATAACACCAACTAGAGGCCTCGCAGCATATATGTTCCCATACATCGATTTACTCAGACTTCAGAGTAGAACATTTTATGTGAGTTTTGTGTGTGTGTGTGTGTGTGTCCCCTTATAACTTTTGATCCGCTCAATTTACAGAGCTCAAATTTTCAGAATATATAAACAGTTATAGGCCTACAAAACTTTTATACTCAGAATTGTGAATTTTTGAAACTTTTGAAATATTGGTTTATTTTTCCATATATCTCAGAAACCATAAAAGCTAGAACGCTGAAAATTGGTATAAACATAGACAAATACAAAATCTCAAAATGTTTTTTTTTCAATTCCAGGGTTTCACAAACATTTTTTATTAAGAAAAATATTTTTTTTATGATAAATTTATGAGTTTAACTGTCTATATTTCCAAATTTTTAAAATATATCTAAAAAAGCCGAAACACCCCAACTAGATAATTTAGTTTTCCATAGTGACGACATTGCTTCATACAATTTGTATGGTAGTCGTCTACACAGAATATCTAAGAGGACTTAATTATTTGATACTAATCTCCAAACATACATACATACCATCATGCTGCTTTCATTTTCCGGGTAGGATCAAAGGACTGACCTCCATACTATCCTATCTTGACATACATACCTAGGTACATGTGTTGTATAGAAAACCAAATATCTTAAAATATTAAATAATTTGTATATATGGGTTTATAGTTTGGTACTTATTCTTCAACTATACATACTATCGCTATCGACAGTTGGATCTCATGTGTTACATGCAACTAGTAACTAACAAAAAATATCCGCCGAATCATTAAATGATATTATTTCATTCTTTTCTTCTTCTTGTCGTTCCGGTTAGCACATTATGTGCCTAAATGTCCACCCGCTCCCAGAAGATCACAAACTCGTTTGCATCGTCCTCTAAGTGGGCTCGTTCATTAAGAATTTTGCAATCACACTGGCCATTATTTAATTAATTAATTTGATTATTGGGTGTAAATTTTGTTTTATTATTGGAATAAAATAAAATAAAAAGTCGATCGTATTGTTACGGAATACTTTTTTAAACATAATTGCATTTGGTGTAAAACAATTATATCAAAAAGTCCTGTAGAACACACCCTATGCAATTTGGTACTTGAAAGCTAATAAATCTAGTCAAGAGTCACAGACGGTCGTATCCTGCAAATTGTATACTAAGTGGATAGATACAATGTACAATAATATACCCAACGAAAATTTAAAATGTAAATACAGAATTTATGTTGTGTATACGTAACGAGCTTTATTATATAGTTGTTTACTTAAATTTTTATTTTTATTGACAAACATTTTTTCAACATCTCAATAGATACGAAGTTGGGATATTGTAGAAGAACCAGGATCTCGAGGCACCAACAGGGCTTACGACCTGTCATCGGCTGGTTTACGTGATCAGTTTTATGCGCTTGCGCAACGTTCACCAATTATGCCTTCTTATTGAGTTCCCTTATCGATGAAATTTTTGAAAGTTCTATATATTTGAATAGTGTGTAACATTTTACCTGAAAATAATGTTGCCTTCTATGGAGAAACGGAGAAACCTTTTTGTAACGCCATCTATTGAGAAATTGAGAAATAAATTTTTATTTGTAAACAATAAAAGCAACAGTCCTTATAAATGAGATGACGGTGTCACACACAGATGTCACCCCTTAACTGCAACAGAAATATTATTTCATTTTTGGCTTGTTTACCTACTTGTACCAATGTGTATGTAAATCTAATATATTTTTTTTTTAAACCTACATCCTAAAATGACAATTTTGATAATACGTTAGTTAACTCACTAATATGTGATCATATATCATAAAAAAATACAAAGTATTCAGTTCCAGGTGTATCAAATGTTGCAATAAAAATTGCAGTTGCGCCATGTACAAATAAATCATTAGCACACAAAAAGTTTGATGATTTGAAAAAAATCTGAAATAAAAGAGACAAATGTTCCTATAAATCAAAAAATGTTCTTGCAAATTCAAAAAAAAAATCTACAGCAAGACCATTTCTTTTTCATGGTCATAATCCTAGGAATGGTAAGCACCAAGCACTCCTCTCCTTATACATAATATCTCTGTTATACGCCAGCTCATTTAGATAATTTATTTTGCCAAATAAAAAGAAAAGGCCACCACAAGAAGCCTTAATGTCAAAATAATTGATATTTTTAAATATGGATAGACATGAACTTAAATAATAGATCGTGTTTATAGTAAAATAAACAACGAAGGGCACATGGTAAACGTTGTGCTTTTACATATAGTAATCACACTAACTAAGTAATAAATTACAAATCATGACTTCTATGAAAATAACATCTGAAAGCGTATAGCAAAAATTACTTGTTAATATTTTTTTACTTGTAAAAAGGTAGCAACATAATTGGTTTATTTATTTACCAATTTCCCTCGAAGTTTCATTTGTATTGCCTCGAATCGAAATTATAATTTGAAAGGTAACATTTCACCTGAATGGGTAATATAAAGTTTCTTAGGTATTTAAGACAGTTCCGTTCAGATAAAATGCTATTCATTAATAACAAAATGAGTTTTATTTGTGACAAAAATCGTATCCCGCATCTAGGAGTGGTATAAGTGGCGACCAACTTTGTGTGCAGTTGAAACTAAAACGAAGAACCAATTTTAATTAAAATCGAGTCAGTGCTTTTCGAAATCCGGTGATTTAGAGCTGGGAAGTATATTTGGAGTTCACGGAGTAAGCACAAGTTTTAATTAACTTTCTTTACGACCTACAAATTTATGACAACTGTACCGTTATAATTATGAGATTATTGTTATGGCCGCTATAAATTCATTTTCAATCCGTCTGAAGGTCATTCCCGAAATTTGTCTTTAAAACTGTAAATTTTGAATATCTCGAATCCGAAAATTCCCGCTTCTTTGTCTATGTTGAGTTATGAATAAGGCTTGACACATAAAAAGCTCCGTAGCAGAAGGCACTCTGCTAGCTTTTAATATCGTTTGTATTTTTGTTAGCCACAAAATCTTCGTTGACCCGGATATAAAAGGCATTCCTTAAATATTTCATGAACGGTGTAAAATGAACCCAACCCGAGCTGGAATTATGAAATATTAATTTCATACTTTAATTCTGAAATTTGTGTCTTCTTAAAAGTAAATGTGAAATTATTTAGATTGTAAAACGTGTCAATGGCAATATAAAAATTTATGATTACGAGCATATAAATTTATTAGTGACAACGTATGCGAAATTTCGAAGAAAATTTTGAAAATTGATATATTTACTAAAAATTACGTGCGTTTCTGGTTTTCAGATTCGCATTATCAAGATGATGGGATGTTCTTCAATACTAAAACCCGCGTGGTGTTCATAAAGTATATTAATGTCATAGAAAAAATCCTCATCTAACTTTATTAAATGATTTAAAGTTTTTAGTTAATCCAGTAAAAGTTCATCAGAAATGAATAATTAAACTGTTTATAAAAATAAATAGAAAAACACAGTTTTAATCCACAATAAAAATGAATAAACCTAATCGCTTTCGCACACAGCAAGCATCGTAGAAGGTAAATAAAACTTTTTAGAAATAAAAAATGAGGACATAGGGAGAAAATGCAAGATAGAGAAGGATATTATAAGTAAAATGAATATGAATGCCCTGAGGTGGTTGAGGCATATTGAAAAAATGAACGATGGACGACTGACTAGAAAATATACGGGGGTGTAAGAGATGGAGTGAATAGCAGGCGATGCCCCATAAAGTAATGGCATGATCATGTGTATGATATTTTGAAAGAAGGAAATAAAAAAAAACCTTGAACAATTGACGGGCATGTATAATATGATGCATGGATATAAAGGAAAGCAAGAATGTGTTCGAAAATAGATGCGTAAGCTCTCATTTCTCTTTGCCTACCCCGTAAGGGACATAGCGTGATGGTGTATGTATGTTTGCAATTATATATGTTTGTACGTTTAGTGGATTATTGTTTAACAAATCTATGTTAAAGGTTCACATACAAAGGTAAAGATGTAACATGAAACAATATGAAGCTGAATTTAATATTTAGCAATCTTTAGTCTGCTTTATTCGGGTAAGCATATTAGAATGATATTAACATTCAGATTCGTAAGAGAAGGAAAGGGTATTAAAGGATATGTCATGATTTGGCACATTATTCAAATTGAACTAAGATCATTAAAATAAGCTTTTCTGGGTAGCCCTTTGTAGTTGAATATTCAAATACTAAAGTACCTAGCGCTCCTTCAGTTACCTACATAAGTGACAGATGTGTAGCTATGTATATGAACATAGGTATGATTAAAGTTTGTATGGAAGCATTCAGTTAACAATTGTATGATTTTGTATATAATATTAGGTTATGATTTCTACATGTACCTACCTAAATAAGATTGTCTTTATATCATCAGCTTATCGAGTTGTAATATTTTTGAAAATGTTTAAAGTTGAGAATAAATATACGGAATATTTCTGCTCATCAAATCAGTGGATCTGCCATTCACTTTTACATTAATATTGCATGTAACACATGCGATCCAACTATCTATGGCGTAAGTATGTATAGTTGTTGAATACGTACCCAAATAATAAGTCTTAAATCAAAAAATATTATAGTTGCATGTAATACATGAGATCCAACTGTCGATAGCGATAGTATTTACATATAGTTGAAGAATAAGTACCAAACTATAAACCCATAAATCCAAATTATTGAATATTTTAAGATATTTTGTTTTCTATACAACACATGTAGGTATGTATGTCAAGATAGGATAGTATGGAGGTCAGTCCTTTTTTCCTACCCGGAATAATATGAAAACAGCATGATGGTATGTATGTATGTTTAGATATTCCAACTGTCGATTCGTTCAAGAGAAAGAAATTTTTTTTTAGGAAGAGGCAGTTTAAATCCAAAACGCGTGTATGAAGGAATTGTATGCAGGGTCTACTTTTTTCACGGCTTTTCCAACTTTGAAGTCAAAAAACACCAATTTAGAGGCTTCATAGCATATATGGATTTACTCAGAATTTGGAGTAGAACATTTCGTGTGTCTGTGTGTGTGTCTGTGTGTGTGTGTGTGTGTGTGTGTGTGTGTGTGTGTGTGTGTGTGTGTGTGTGTCAGGGTGTGTCTGTGTGTGTGTGTCTGTGTGTGTGTGTGTGTGTGTCCCCTTATAACTTTTGATCCGCTCAATTTACAGAGCCCCAAATTTCAGAATATATAAACAGTTATAGGCCTACAATACTTTTATACTCAGAATTTTGAATTTTTGTTTCAATCAGGGGTTATCAAGTTTTGAATTTTTACTTTATTTTTCCATATATCTCAGAAACCATAAAAGGTAGAACGCTGAAAATTGGTATAAACATAGACAAATACAAAATCTCAAAACGCTTTTTTCAAAAAAATTCCAGGGTTTCTCAAACATTTTTTACTAACACACATACACACACAAGAAATATTCTACTCCGAACATATACGTTGCGACGCCTCTAGTTGATGTTATTTGACTTCAAAGTGGAGAAACCATGAAAAATGTAAACCTGCCATACAAAATCTCGCGGATCTTGGCTTGATACTTTGTCGATATGTGGAGAGAAATAAATTATTTTGAACAACTATTCAGTTGGATAACATAACTATACATTATGCTGCGAATCCTCTAATATGGTGTTTTCATCCTCTGATATGGTGTTACTTCAAACTTGATAAAATATACCTAGCCATTTGAAATCTCGCGCATCTAGACTTGAAACTATGTCGATATGTTAAGAGAAATAAATTCTATTGAACAAATCTACTGTTGGATAACTGATACATCGGTCACACTTTCTTACATTGTAACATTTACATTTCAGATTGCTATTCTAATTCCGATTCACTGAATCAAAAATAGCTTACTATTTCCACAAAGTATAGGTATTTAATATCGAAATTCTATTTATTCATTCATGCCATCACGTCATTGTAGGGTGACCAGCCACAAGTGCCCGGATGCATTACTATTAAGAACAACACATGCTTGTATCCCCACATATCTCGTCTCACCCAAGAAGGCACTACTACACATAGGCCTGTTTTTAAAATGTGTCTTTCCAAAATTATTACTATTTTTTTTTGTGATAAACATTTCAGGGGGGCAAGTCTGGTCCGACCGGCGAAATCAAAACCCTCATGATTACCCATATCATGGATATAATTATCATATGGAGTTTTATGACATCTAAAGATATTAAAGAACTCCATATAATAAATTATATCCATGATATGGGTAATCGTGTGGGTTTTGATTTCGACAGTTGACCATACTTGCCCCCCTGGAAAATTATTTTGAACACTTTTATATTATTGTAATTTAATCAAAATCGTGTTTTATTCAAATGAATTATCTAACTACGTCCAAATGAACAAATTAAATTCACTTGCATTAATGAATAATTTAGTGGTTTAAATATAATTGGTTGATATAAATCAACAAAAAAATAATGAATGACTTAAATAAATTTATTGTGTATTGTATTTACATATTTAATTTTAGTTTTTGACAAAAAAAAATAAATGTTAGACATTTTCCAGTAATTTGAAATTCAGAATTGACGCTTTTCAAAACGATAATATTTTATTGAATATTTGATTGAATCAATATTTTAGTGTGCATATTTGGTATAACACTTTATTTACATAGGTATGTGCCTTTTAGATTCAATGTATGTTACAAAATGATCGCATAAATATTTGTTTTTTTTTTAATTTTTACTACACATTCTCGGGTAATTAACAGGTACCTTTATCCTTCATCCTATATATCCTTCATCCATTCTATAATTTCTTTATCCTTCATCCATTCTATAATTTCTTTATCCTTTATCCTTCATCCATTCTATAATTTCTTTATCCTTTATCCTTCATCCATTCTATAATTTCTTTATCCTTTATCCTTCATCCCTTCCCAACCCATCCTTTCCCTATTTTTGGAGATTATCATTATTATTTTAATTTATGTTTTTTATACAAAATTTTGCATTTTTGTAGAATTTACTTTTTCTTTCTCATTGTCATGTACACCAATTAGTTTTTATTTTTTGTTATATGTATAAAGGTAGTTAACAAGATTAAAATGACAAAAGAACACTAAATATTATAAAATGGATGTAGTTGTATCTGGTGAACACATTTTTGTTTTTAATGACTTTAATATATTCTTCTTGTGAATTGAGCCCATTTTCGCAAAACCAATTAAAATTAATAAATTGCATTAAAATAATTCGCAATCTGCGTAGGATGTGACAGAATATTAAAATAGCTGAATTACTAATTCAGCTATTTTATTCCAAACTTCCCGACGTAGAGCTCCGAAACTTCAGAATTAACGTATTCCAGATGACAATGCATTTTAAAAAACATACCGTTTTCAGCTTGATTCATTTGTTATTTTGATAAAATTGAACAATTTTTATATTTCATACTATTCCATTCTACTACACTAGTAAAATTATTGCATAATACCAGGAGTATATTAATGAATTTTTTTGACAGTAATAATTTCAACGAGAAGAAAATTTGAAAAGAGTGTCTTTAATTTTAATTTTTGATTTACTTGTTTGAAATTCTTTGCGTAAATTCAATTATAAAAAAAATTCTTTTTTATAATTGGATCTACGGGCAACATCTTTTTTTCATAACCCGTTTTTTAGTATTTGAAAATTAAATTACTTGTGACGTAAGTTATATATGTAACTCAAAAAAGATTAATGAGTTTGACGGTAACTTTATGGTGGTCCATGATAATAGTAATAACGGTGCATATTCAATGCCCTTAACCACTTATTGAATAAACTTTGCAAGACTGGTTTCGGAAGTTTTTCCATCGACAGTTGTGCTACGTTTCCTCTAGGTGGTTAAGAGCAAAGAATTTGCATCATTGTTACTATTGTCTAGTTTTAAATAATCTGACGAAGTTTAGATGATATTTTCATAGCGAAGGTAAATTTGGAAATTGACATAAATTAGTTTTCTAGTGGAACTTTTGCCCTTATCAAGACTGGAAATTTATCTAGTTTTCTTAATATTATTATTTGTAATATTGACTGAAGGTGCTATGAAAACTATGTAAATTTATTTACCTCATTTTCATTTTCATGAATATTTAAATATTCAAGAAAATCGAAGACTGACAAACGGGCCTTAACAGATTTGTGGTGAGAAATGTACTGACAATAATTATTCTCTTTGGTGAATTAGTCATAATCCTTTGCTTAATGGAGTGGAAAGACTTTCAAAAGATCAATCAAAGTGTTTGAAATTCTCCAAGATTTCTATCCATAAATTATATTTTTTGTATCTTAAGTCAATAGATTGAAAAAAAAAATAATAACAATTTCATCTGGATGATATGTTTTAATTTCAGCGTTATCCCGCGAAAGAAAAAAATGAATTAACTTTTTGGTCCAACTATTTATGAAATAAGTAGAAATTTACTAAACATAGTCCATTCTGACTGGTTATAGGGATATACGCACGTGTCGTTCTTTATTTTATAAGGTTATGCACATCCGCACACCTGTCGCTGATAACCGTGAAATGTGCCGTGATGGAATTGATTCTCTAATTTCATGTTAGTTAAATAATTATGAATTTGTATTTATTTTCAAAAATAAAATAGAAAGAAAAATCTTGCCTTGAGGATGCTAGCTGTGTCTGGTGAAAGCGTTAACTCTAATAAAATTCATATACGTGGGTTAAAACTTTGTCATGTTTAATTTTTATAAATACTTACTATCTCATTCCTACTACTTCTAATCCTATCATAATCCTCTTTACACATATGTATTGTTTAATTTGTTATTTTGATAAGTTCTGTATCTTTTTTGTTATATTTATTATTGAATAAAGTTTTTCTTTTCTATTTTTTTTTATTGATCATATTGTTTTAATTTGCCGATTGATGTTTTCGCGCATGTTTCATATATTTTTTGTCGTCGGTGTTTTCTACTCCAAATGATTAAATGAATAAACTTATAACCTATATCATAATGAAATAGCAGTGTTTACAAGAAAAAAATTAAATTAAATTCAATCATCATTTCTTATAAGAATATATTTTGAATTTGTCACATTATAACCATCAGATATGGATTTTGTTCAAAATGAAAATGATCAATCCCTTTTTCCGTTATTATCCTCTCTTTTTATCCTACTTTCTTGGAGTTCAAAAGTGTCGCATTTCCCCTATGCGAAATTAATATTATGATACAAAGATGGCACCAGTTGGGTTGATGTTTTTTCTTCATAATATTGCATACATGGCAGACGGTGAGGAATAAAAAATATTCGGGACTCGTTTAGGTTCGTAAAGGATTTCATTATAATTTGACAAAAAATGCTTTAAATATATTTTGCTTGCCTTATGTTCTGTGTATATTTACATAGATGTATTGAATTTTTAAAAAGGTAAACAGTAGAATGAAAATTTTGAAATAAATGTTTTCATCCATAGTAAAAACATGTAAACTCGTATGTGGATGAAAATTCAGAAAACGACTAGGATAATAAAAACTAAGCGACATGTAAAAATATGTATCCTGAACACCCATTAGCGTAATTAAGAATAGCTAGCTTTGTTATATTTTTAAAAATATAAAATAATAAACGAAATAAGTAATTATACACAAAGTATTTATTAGCACGTTAATTTTTCGAAAAACTTCTTCGATGTTCGCCTCAAACTTTTTAATTTTTGAAATGATTAAGTAGCAGACACGAAACGATGAAATGTCTGCCTACTTCAATACCTATACGAAATAGTAAAGACGAATCTAAAACTAATTACATTAGGTTTCCTTCGATTTATTACTTACAACCTTCAGAGATAAAGGCAACGGCACTGAATGCCCATCATTAAATAATGAAACCTTTTTTTATGACTATCAAGCTAAAGATTAATGTACAAGACCTAACAGAATGATTTTTTCATTTCAGTTAGTGATCAGAGGGGTTAACTCAACCGAAATACATTTTTTACAAATCAAATAAGAGTGCCCGTTAGCATTAAAAGCCGGTCATAGGCCCAGTATTTCTGTCGGCCCTTAGGAGTTTAACTCAAGTTTAACAAAAATATTGCGTATTTCAGTACCTAATCTTCCCTTAAATACGTCACTAAACGACAAATATTTAACTCAACGTTTCTGGCGGATCGCGTGGCTTAATCTTGAGTTAAGTATTGTTTCTAGTCTATTTCGCCAGGTGGCGTACTAATCGCCGCACGCTTTAATGTTTTATTTCATTTTATACTACAAATAACTATGCATAATAATTATAATCATGATTTATTTTTGTTGTTAAAATAAAAGACTTGATATAGAAGTGGTTCATGTATTTAATATTTATTTTCTTTTTTACATAATTATGATGTATTGCCTGACAACAAACGAAATAAACTGTCAGCCATAATGAAACGTCAGGCACGCAACTTTATTTTTGCGATGTTTTTTCATCCCACTTTTTAAATTGATCCATCCTGTTTCTATATATATATATATGTATTGTGTATTCTTAAATTTTCTACATAAGACACTATTTTACCATTATCACTTAGTTCCATATCCATCTCTAAAATGTACATACATTTTGCATTGAAGAACTACGTGCGTAGTACATATTCAATGACATTTTTTCACTACAATGTTTGATTTTAATTAAAAAAAACATCGATCGGTATAAAAAATTGAAAAAGTAACATGCTGTGTAATGAAACAAATAAAATAATGTGTTGTTATAATAATAAAATAATATTTAGTCACAGCTTCGCGTCACGTATCATTTAAGGTTATTACAATTTTGACAGATCCGTTATAGACAATAACCATAGAAAAACGTAAAATATATCTATAGTTGAAGATTACGTAACTGACGTTTCATTTTGCACTGAAATACGCGAATGAAATTTAATCTTCCTTAAACTTTTAACTTGGATTACCAAATCCAACGATTTAAGGGCCAACTGATATCTCGGGCCTTAGACAGCAAAACACAGTGTTGCTTTAAAGTAATTTTTACATTCGAACCAATACATATATATGATGTTTTATTAAAAATTAGTGACGGGTATCTTACATCTCATCTCTCATTTTATAATTTAATGCATACCCTTTCACCTGTCGCTGGTTACGCCACATCTTGAGATAAGGCGTGATGGTATGAATAATGAATACATATAAAATATGCGTTCATATTTAGGTAGGCACCTACTCATAAATAATTATGGATTTCTACAAATTGGGATACCATCACAATCGAAAGATAATTCTATGGTCAAAATTATAAATAAATTGACTGTCAAACCGCCTCTTATGAACTCAATGTCAAAACGCAGTAGATCTTTGAATATATATTTTCACGTTTATTTACCCATTTATGTAGGTACATATTTTTTTATGAACATTGTATACACCTACTTAAAAATTTGATAGACTCAAGAATGAAGCACTTTCTTACGAAAAATTATAAACTCACCGAGGATTGGAAGTTGGATTAAGTGGAGATAATCATTAAATATTTAAAAAGCAAACTCGTCCAAGCTGAATTATTTTTTTTGTGAAACAAACCGAACCTTAGTGAAAAAACTAATCAAAGTTTCAATGGAGTACTCAACGACAACTCAGGAAGATATTATGAATAATTTATATATTTGTTAAACAGTCTTAAGGAAGTTTCTTTGTTGCGTCGTTAAACAGTCGTATACTTACTAAGTTGTTAAACAATGGAAAATACAAGTTTAAATTATAATCGTCCCAATTAAAAGTAAAAGTGATAAAAAATAAATAATGATCTGAAAATTAGAGGTTGCGTATTGTGTCAGAAAATTACATTTTTTATCTGAATTTGAAAATAAATGCATGTAATTTTTTTTTATATTCCTGTTTCTGTAAAATCGTTGTTCATTTTAAAATAATACTTAATAACATTTTCGTGAAAATGATAAGTTACTCATAATATATCGAGATAATAAATCAAAATTGTTTATAATTTGAAAACAACTGTATATTGAAAATAACTAAATAACTAAATCAATCAATCTTAATGACCGATGATTGCTCCATTGATGATTGCTCCTCTGATTGCCATCGAGATTCTCTACGTTTCATGGCATTAAACTCGATGAAATAGAATATAATAATGTTTTTTCATACCTTTAATTTGTTAATTTTTAATTTAATTTAAGGTCAATGACCTAAAAATATGTTAAATGAACAAAAAGCGCGCTTGAGGTGAGTTCTCACGGCGCTGTCTAATTATATATGTATAATAATCACATTCTAATTTTGTATTTTTATAAGTGTAAACCTGTTATCGGTTTTTCTGTCTCTTACATTGTATTAATATGTTTTTACATATTTAAATAACTCTTGGTTTACCTTAAATAAACAAATTATAATAAATAATTGGGAAATGGGTTACGCCTTTTAATTGCTAATTTGATTGAATTGGAATTACATTAAGGAATTAGGTGTTGCAATACCTACTCAGATGCGTGTTGAATTTTCATAGAAATCAGTGACACAAGAGGTAAGATTTCCATCATTGCATTAGGATCAATTCAGAGAGTGAACAATTTCAAAATGTGGGCGAACACAAGTGAAGTTCGTTCATGTAGAAAATTTCAGCTGAATTCTTCGGTATGTGTTGTTGAGCTCAAAATATATAGAATTCTCTTTTTGTAAGATTTAATAAAGATTTGTCGAGATCGTTAAAAGTAAACAACAAAAGAAAGCAAAACAATTTATATAGATGTTTCTTATAATCTAGCTCTTACTTCTAATCTAAATTCTAAAATCTTTGGATTCATATCCACTGATACTAACTTTATTTGAATACTTACATAATATGGTTATCCAAAGGGTAGGCTTCTTCAAACATGATTTGTTTTGTCAGCATTTATCAAAGGGACCGATAAGCGTCCTTAAATCGGTGATAGAAATAATGGCATAATATCATGTTGCCGTGTAGCGATTTTGTGATAATACAAAAAGAGATTTGAAATCCAGCAAACCTTGCGTCTCGAAAATTGGTACTATTATAAGAAACCCTACTTCGCTTTTGTTTTTTTATGTAACGCGTGGTTACAAATAACAACCACCCACATGTTTGTTCAGAATACGAGAATACAAGAGATTTTCATAAAAGGAAACGTGATTTCTGCCATTGTGATAATTTAAACAAAACATGATGTATCTTTTAACCCGGAACTTTTACAAAAACAACATCTGAAGGTCTACATTTCATGCATTATAAAAATATTCCTCCATATTTTGAATGTTTTTACAGATCGTAAAATGAAGTCAGCCTCAGTTGTAAAGTCGTTTTATTTATGGAAATCTTGGGAAGAATCCCTTTAGTGTCTTCTTGGACGTTTTTCACTGAGGTCTACCACAAACCTTGCAAACGGTTAATTTTATATTAGAGAATCCTTCCTACAAACGATTTGTTTTGAAAATAATGCATGTCTATGTATGTAACCCCAGGGTGCATCGCTGTCTAATAATAAAAATAATGAACACCTCCTTCCACCCTACGCTAGTGGCGAGTTTATCGCCATATGCCATCTCTGAGACCCTAGAGGTTTATGGTAGCTGATTCCTGCTTTGTTCATTTTGACTGCGAATGCCACAACCTTACTTTCCCTCTTTTTGTCCTTTTTCTTCTGAATTTTGAGTACTTACTAATTTTTAATAGGATTTTTTTTACGCTATGCAGCTTAAAAATATAATGTAATATCCGCAAACAAAATTAGTCTATATTGTTCAAATTGAATTTGTTGTAATATTTGTTTGTATGACTGTATGAAATGAAAAGAATTTTTTTTTTCCATTATTTACACACACATATATATATATATATATATATATATATATATATATATATATATATATATATATATATATATATATATATATATATATATATATATATATATATATATATATATATATATATATATATATATATATATATATATATATATATATATATATATATATATATATATATATATATATATATATATATATATATATATATATATATATATATATATATATATATATATATATATATATATATATATATATATATATATATATATATATATATATATATATATATATATATATATATATATATATATATATATATATATATATATATATATATATATATATATATATATATATATATATATATATATATATATATATATATATATATATATATATATATATATATATATATATATATATATATATATATATATATATATATATATATATATATATATATATATATATATATATATATATATATATATGTTATATTTGATGTTTTCACGGGTGAAATATGTTATAATATTTTTATCTCGGTATATATATATATATATATATATATATATATATATATATATATATATATATATATATATATATATATATATATATATATATATATATATATATATATATATATATATATATATATATATATATATATATATATATATATATATATATATATATATATATATATATATATATATATATATATATATATATATATATATATATATATATATATATATATATATATATGTTATATTTGATGTTTTCACGGGTGAAATATGTTATAATATTTTTATCTCGGTTTTCCCGTGTCAGTAGGTCTTGACTAAGACCATTTGTCTTCCGACGTTTCGCCTGAATATCACCAGGCATTTTCAAGGACTTAACGAAAAGCACGCGCGCGACACACGTCTACTCACACTGAAAGCTCACCGTCAAGTGACTCGTAGCGTACAAGATGGCCGCTTATGTCAAATATTGTTAGCGCGACGTGATTGGCTCCTTGTGACACGCCCACCTGCTGTCGTGTTCGTTGGTAATAATATTTTATCATTATTTTTGTGTTGTGATTTATTGTTAATTTTAGTTGTGACATTAATATTATTATTGTTGTGTTTTGGGGTTATTTTCGCTATGGTATTATTAATATTATTATTGTATTGTTTGTCATATAAAATGTTCTTCCAGGTACTAGGCAAACGAACTCCGTCGTCCCGATTGTTCATTATATCCCTTCTCTTATATATTTCTATAGCTTCCCTGTAAATTCTGAGAGGTTCACTGTTTAAACTTGCTATTATTTTTGAATGGTCAAAATCTATTGTATGTCCTTCTGTGAGCGAGTGTTGTACAAGTGAGGATGTAAGTTTTTTGTTTCTCATGTCGACTCTGTGCTCCGCTATTCACTTGAATTCATGGAGTATATGAAATACCGTGCGGATCGTGCAATAAGAGTTATGTAGGAAGAACCAATCGAAAAGTTGAAGCACGAATAGCGGAGCACAGAGTCGACATGAGAAACAAAAAACTTACATCCTCACTTGTACAACACTCGCTCACAGAAGGACATACAATAGATTTTGACCATTCAAAAATAATAGCAAGTTTAAACAGTGAACCTCTCAGAATTTACAGGGAAGCTATAGAAATATATAAGAGAAGGGATATAATGAACAATCGGGACGACGGAGTTCGTTTGCCTAGTACCTGGAAGAACATTTTATATGACAAACAATACAATAATAATATTAATAATACCATAGCGAAAATAACCCCAAAACACAACAATAATAATATTAATGTCACAACTAAAATTAACAATAAATCACAACACAAAAATAATGATAAAATATTATTACCAACGAACACGACAGCAGGTGGGCGTGTCACAAGGAGCCAATCACGTCGCGCTAACAATATTTGACATAAGCGGCCATCTTGTACGCTACGAGTCACTTGACGGTGAGCTTTCAGTGTGAGTAGACGTGTGTCGCGCGCGTGCTTTTCGTTAAGTCCTTGAAAATGCCTGGTGATATTCAGGCGAAACGTCGGAAGACAAATGGTCTTAGTCAAGACCTACTGACACGGGAAAACCGAGATAAAAATATTATAATATATATATATATATATATATATATATATATATATATATATATATATATATATATATATATATATATATATATATATATATATATATATATATATATATATATATATATATATATATATATATATATATATATATATATATATATATATATATATATATATATATATATATATATATATATATATATATATATATATATATATATATATATATATATATATATATATATATATATATATATATATATATATATATATATATATATATATATATATATATATATATATATATATAGGATGAGCCCATCGGAGCACCTTCTGTTTGCTTGTATATTTTTTCCTTCAAATTGAAAGTAGGTATTATTTAGACAGTGATCGATTAAATTGATGATATCTTTTGATAATTTTAACTTTGTTTTTAATAATTCGATTGACTCTTTGATGGGAATTTTAGTGAATAATGACACTACATCAAAGCTTACCAGAGTGTCAGTGAGTGAGCTCATCCTTAAGTCCGGTTATTGCCAACATATTCATGACATTCCTAGAAACCGATATTTTAAAACAGACAAATTTAAAACCACTCTTATGGCGTAGATATGTCGACGACATTTTTGTTATATGGCCCCACGGTATCGTGACAGATTTTCTAAAATATATTAATAGTTTCCACTCGGACATTCAATTTACTATGGAAATCGAAGAAAATTATAGCTTACCTTTCTTGGATGTCCTTGTCATCAAAAATGACGATGGCACACTTGGTCATACAGTTTATAGAAAACCTACTCACACAAACAGATATCTTAATGCAAATTCAAACCATAGCCCGGCTCAATTATCTTCTATAATTAATACTCTAGTGACCCGATCCTTCAGACTATCTGATAATAATAACATAAACAACGAACTTGACTGTCTCAAAAACGCTCTCATCTCCAACGGTTATTCAAAATCACGAATCGAACAATCTATTAGACGCTACAGTAATAAAAATATCAAAAAAACCAGAACTTCCTCCGACTTCAATAGCTTTTTTGCCATATATCAAGGGCACGACAGACAAGATAAGCCGCATTCTGAAGAAAAATAACATAAAAACAATTTTCAGAACAGAAAATAAAATATCTACCTTTCTTCGCAATCCCAAAGATTCAGTTGCACTCGAGTCGCACGGAGTATATAAAATTCCATGCAATTCGTGTGACAAAGTATACATCGGTCGCTCCAATAGAAAAATATCCTCACGAGTAGCAGAACATAGAGTGGACGTCAAAAATAAGAAGTTAACTTCGTCGTTAGTCCAACACGTTCTTAACGAAGGCCACACTATTGATTTCGAAAATTCATCCACCATCGCTAACTTAAATTCCGAACCACAACGCATATACAGAGAGGCAATTGAGATTTTCAAACATGCAAATAATATGAACAGCAGAAATGACGCGATAAGAATTCCTCAAACATGGACAAATATTCTAGATAGTAATACTCATAAAACTAAAGTAATAATTAGAAATTCAATACCTCCACATATAACAAAACAAACAATATTTGAAAAACCCACTATTAAAATGACAACTCGTTCGCAAAGTCGGCTTAACGGTACAAATAATAGAACAAATAGCTAATAGGTGCGGGGAGTGAAGGGGTAGAGGGGGGAGGGGAACCTACCCGCTCGCTACCTCTGCGCTCATGCATAGACTGGCGCTTCTCACTTGACGGAAAGCCTTAGGTGTGTGCGGTCGTGTTTCGCGCGCGTTCGTTCTCGCTCGGTTTTCGTTGCGTTCCTTCGACAATGCCCGATGATATTCGGGCGAAACGTCAGGTCTTAAACAGTCCTTCTCAGGACTATCTGACACGGGTTAACCCAGAAAATTCTTTTTCATCTTATACCCGTGAAAACCTAAAAGTTAACATATATATATATATATATATATATATATATATATATATATATATATATATATATATATATATATATATATATATATATATATATATATATATATATATATATATATATATATATATATATATATATATATATATATATATATATATATATATATATATATATATATATATATATATATATATATATATATATATATATATATATATATATATATATATATATATATATATTTCACTTCTCGGGCAACTAACAGGTACTATGTCAAATATTGATTTAACACGCACCCAATAACAAGTTGCCAAATTCTGGAGACTTACGATATTATAAACATACTATGTACAATTGTACCTATTTGGAAATTTACTGCCTCACTAGACAAGTCTGTTCTGAGGCAGTACTTTTTCAATTTGGCCTAAGGTTACATGTTTTTGAATGCAAAATAATAATAAAAAATCATAATAATATAAGGTGATCTCTCAGTTATTTTCTCCCATATAATTGTAGTGGAAATGATGGATTGCACCAAGCTATGGTACAATTTCTCAGGTTATGAAGGCACAGAGCAGTGAACTACGTAAGGATATTTAACAGGACATGCGCAGATTGTTTTCTGCCATTTCTTTTCAGCCAGTCAATTACCAGTTTTTTGAAGTTTGTTTGGTTTAAATAAAAAAAAAACAATTCCTTCTAACTAACCAGTGTGGTTTGGCAATAAGTAATATTGTGCTATTTTTTTTATTCTATACAATTATTAGCAAGTCGACTATTTGATCGGGGTCTGCCACATATGGAATGGACGGTCATTTATTTGTGATTTATTTTGACGTCCGATTATATACAGAGGGCAGATCTATGCAGTTTTGCGTTCTACTTGTGCTGTAAACGTCAGTTCGTTGGCCGACTTCAGCGGGATGAATTGATCACCCATTAAAAAGTGAACATATTACATATTTTTGGTGCTGTGTGTTACTACTTCTGAATAAGATCCTATTCCGTTATACGTCTGGAGATTATTAAACTGGCAAGTCTGGCAAGGATATTAAACGTCAGAGTTGTTCCTGTGTAGATAGAAAGATACATCTCAAGTAAGTGACTGTCTTTATATTAACAGGTGGAATAACAGATCTGAATTTGTTGTAGACTTGCCAACAACAATTTTTATTTCGGGGTAATTAAGCCCCAAACCCCCGGAAAGCGGGTAACTTAGACGCCTGCTCGTCCACAGTGTTTTCTGCCCAGAAAAGCAATATTTGCGTGAGAAATAAATTTAAATAAATATATCCTCTATTTCTAACAATTTTTTTAAAAATTGAATTTAGTGACGACATCGCTTCATACATTTTGTATGGCAGTCGCCTATACACAATATGTAAGAAGACTTAATAGTTTGATACTTCATCTCCAAACATACATACCATCATGCTATTTTCATATTTTGGGTAGGAAAAAAGGAACTTCCTCCATACTATCCTATCTTGACATACATACCTACATAATATATGTTGTATAGAAAACAAAATATCTGAAAATATTCAATAATTTGTATTTATGGGTTTATAGTTTGGTACATATTCTTCAACTATACATACTATCGCTATCGACAGTTGGATCTCATGTGTTACATGCAACTAGTTATATGAGAATATTTGAATTTCAGAATAAGACTTTGAACCGGGTTCAATTGAACCAAATTTATTTTCCAACTGTCGATTTGTTCAGGAGAACTTTGTTCTCTTAACATATCGACAATGTTTCAAGCCAGAATACGCGAGAATTGTATGGAGAGGTCTACTTTTTTCACGGCTTTTCCAACTTTGAAGTCAAAAAACACCAACTTAGAGGCTTCGTAGCATATATGTTCCATAGACGGATTTACACAGAATTCGGAGTAGAACATTTCGTGTGTCTGTGTGTCTGTGTGTGTGTTTGTGTGTGTGTCTGTGTGTGTGTGTGTGTCCGTCCCCCCCTTATAACTTTTGATCCGCTCAATTTATAGAGCCCAAAATTTCAGAATATATACACAGTTATAGGCCTACAAAACTTTTTTACTCAAAATTTTGAATTTTTGTTTCAGTCAGGGGTTATCAACTTTTGAATTTTTATTTTATTTTTCCATATATCTCAGAAACCATAAAAGTTAGAACGCTAAAAATTGGTACAAACATAGACAAATACAAAATCTCAAATTAATTTTTTCAAAAAAATTCCAGGGTTTCTCAAACATTTTTTTTTAAGAAAAGTATTTTTTTTATCATAAATTTATGAGTTTAACTGCCTATTTTTCCAAAACTTTTACAATTATCGAAAAAAGCCGAAACACCCCAACTAGATAATTTAATTTTCTATAAAAAATATTAGCATTGTAGTAGAAGATCTCAATTTTTTTAACAATTTTTTTAAAAATTGAATTTAGTGACGACATTGCTTCATACATTTTATATGGCAGTCGCCTATACACAATATGTAAGAAGACTTAATAGTTTGATACTTCATCTTCAAACATACATACAAACCATCATGCTATTTTCATATTCTGGGTAGGAAAAAAGCCCCTTCCTCCATACTATCCTATCTTGACATACATACCTACATATGTTGTGTAGAAAACAAAATATCTGACAATATTCAATAATTTGTATTTATGGGTTTATAGTTTGATACATATTCTTCAACTATACATACTATCGCTATCGACAGTTGGATCTCATGTGTTACATGCAACTAGTTATAAATAACACTGTGTTTTTCGGAAGCAAGATATAGTTCAAAGAATATAAAAGCATTTTGATGAGATAAATAAAAATATTTTTAATGAATTTTTGGTGTGTGGTAAAGTTGTATTTCTTTAACATCAACATACCTATTTGTAAACGATTAGTGAACACGCGCTCATCAGTAAAACTTCTTATCTCTAATTACCGTTCTCGTATGCCTACATATATTTTTGATTTAAAAAATAATGTTTATAATGCAACAGTCGATTTTTTCAAGAGAATTTTATTCTCTTAACATGTCGACAAAGTATCAAGCCAAGATACGCGAGATTTGTGTTCCGGGTCTTAGAGGCTTCGCAGCATATATGTTCTATATGTGGATTTACTCAGAATTCGGAGTAGAACATTTAGTGTGTCTGTGTGTGTCCGTCCCCCCTTGTAACTTGTAATCTGCTCGATTTACAGAGCCCAACATTTCAGAATATATAGATAGTTATAAGCCTACATAACTTTTATACTCAGAATTTTGAATTTTTGTTTCAGTCAGGGGTTATCAACTTTTGAATTTTTACTTTATTTTTCCGTATATCTCAAAAACCATATACGTTAGAACCCTGAAAATTGCTAGAAATATAGATAAATACAAAATCTGGATTTTTAATCTCCACACTATGGAATAGTGGAGTCATGATTTCACAATTTTTAAGCATATTTTTTTACTTCAATTTCTCAACGGGTATCATGTAGAGAGTGCACACTGAGTTTCGTCGTGATGTGTTTGTATGTATGACGTAGCCGTATGGCGTACAGCGTTCGGTGTACGGATTATCCTTTTTTTTTATCCTCTCTACAGCCCAAACTATAAGTCTTCATATTAATATCATATGTGTAAAGTGCATAAACCTAGAGCTGATTAGTTTTTCACAGATATCCGTTAATTTCTTCTGTATGTTTTCATCTGTCCAAATTTTCAAAATTCTCTCACGGTCTGGAAAATCGAGGATTTTTAGACTTTAAAATTTCAATACAACAAAAATACACTCATCAAAAATGCATTCAATGATTGTCAAAATTTAAAGAAAAAAATCTATAGTTTGCCATATCAATGTGAAATAAATTTCATATTTGTATGAAAAATATATATAACAGAAGTAAAATAGCTAATGTAAGGTAAAATTGGGTGATCAACTTCATATTGATATTGTATGTGTCTCTGAAGTAACACTAATTCTAATCAAAATGAGTTTATCAAAAGGGCTTGTAACTTCTATAATGTCAACCTCTCAGCCAGTATCACACATTCTGATATATTCACCGTTAGTAATAACGCATACAAAAATTCTCTCTATAAGTGCATAGCATGAACTCGTATGTTGAATTTTTTTTTTGTTAGATATTTTTGTTTTTTCTAATATTATCTTTTGTATACTTTTATTTACATTTTGAGTTGTTGTTTGTAACAAAAATATAACAATTTAATTGTCACAATCCTTTTCCCATCCTTTTCCTTTCCCGTCACAGGCAAACATACATCTTAGTTATATTTAAATTTATGATGTTTGAAATGTTTTATATTTAATATCTGTGGACATATGTAATTGGTCTGTTTGTTTTTATTTTATAGTGTATTATTCCATTTTAGTATTTTAAGACTGTATTTGTCCCTAAATAAATAAATAAAGACAAGTTTATTTTTTACTCTCCACTTTTATCTTCCTCAAGGGGTAGGCAGTGAGAACCGAACACCGCATTCTTCTATCTTGACACATACATCGCCTCATCAACATTGATACACTGTCTCATACATGCTCATCTTGCTAGTTATGCAATTTTACTTACAATTTCTCAACAGGTATCATGTAGAAAATACATACTATGAGTTTCGTAACAATATTTTTGTGTGTATGGTGTATTGTGAAAACTTTTGTCCTCTGGAAATCTTACATTTGTTTAAGAATTCAATAGATCAGTGGTTCCCAAACTTTTAATTTCACGTACCACACACGAAATTATAAATCAGTAGCGTACCACTGAACTGTAACCGTAAAAAAAACCTTCAAAATGGTAAAGTAATAAAAACTGCAACAACTGTTTATGACAAAATTATCATTTTTTAATATAGGAAAAAAAACAATATTCTGAGTACAAAAAATGGCGCTGCATGTTCGAGACAAGAAAGGAAATATCTGGCTCAATCGTACTTAATTTTTAACGCAAATTGGGGTCTACGTTTAGCTATATTTGTTTTTTATTATCAACATAGCAGAAAATCCGCTCTCACAGAGAAATGTGGTTGTAAATGGAATCAGAAACAGTAATGCTTTTCTGGACAGCGATGGATATTCATTTTTAACTTTTAGTCAAAATTCACACAGCTCTACTTTGTTGAATTCCGCTGGCCATGGCTGCTTGCGTACCACCTTAATAATTGTCGCGTACCACCAGTGGTACGCGTACCATAGTTAGGGGATCACTGTAATAGATATATACTTCATAAAAATGCATTTAGAGATTGTCAACATTTCAAGAAGAAAAAATAAATGCTTACTATGGTTTGGAGAGTTTAGTGTTGGCCACAACCCACGCAACGAAATCGCTTCATCTACTGCAGTGGCCAATACACAGTATCTAAGGAGACGTAATAGTTTGATACTTAATCTCCAAACATACATACATTCCATCATGCTGTTTTGATATTCTGGGTAGGAAAAAAGACTGACCTCCATACTATCCTATCTTGACATACATACCTGCATGTGTTGTATAGAAAACAAAATATCTTAAAAAATTCAATAATTTTGATTTATGGGTTTATAGTTTGGTACGTATTCTTCTACTATATATACTTTCACTATCGACAGTTGAATCTCATGTGTAACATGCAGCTAGTAAATAAATAAAAATGAATTAATTGTTATAAGCAATTATATACATAGGTACATACATATGTTTATTTATTGATTGACATGGATATAAAAAAATTACTTCAAAAATCGAATCGAAACATTGATTAAGTATATAAATATTTGGTGACTGCTGCCAACGTACCTATTTTTTCAATTTGAATTTGCATCATTACTACAAAACGAATCATTTTGAAAAAAAATAACTTAGTTATTTTGGATATTAATAAAGAACATATACCTTAACTTTTTAATTATGTTCTGTATATATTCTTGTAGGAAAATAATAAGCAAACCCCGATTTTTGACATTTATCTTACATTTCTAAAAAACTATAAGGTATAGAGCATTATATTTTTTTTACAAATTAAAGAAGATCAATACATCTGGAAAAATACGATGAAACGTTGCATTAATGCAACAGTTTAAGTTAATAATCCAAAAAAACTTCGCAATGGCGCTGAAGATAAATTAAATGTTTTTTTAGGTTTATTTACTAAACCTGAAGCATTAATGCAACGTCACATCATATTTTTCTAGATATTTTTGTCTTCTTTAATTTAAAAAAAAATATGTTGAACTATGCCTTATATTTTATTAAAAATATAAGATAAACGTTGAAAATCGGGGTATGCCATTATTTTTCTACAAGAATTAATACAGAACATTATCAAATAGTAAAAATATATTTTTCTTTATTAATACCCAAAATATCTAAATGATTTTTTTCAAAACGATTTGATAAGAAATAATGATGGTATATCAAATTGAAAAATAGGTACGTTGGCAGCAGTCTCCCCTTTAAATAAGATATATAGGCCTACTTTGACCATCAATTTTCCAAAATACATAATATTTTGTTTTAGATTGCTTTATAATGAGGGTCAATGGATATGTCAAACACCGGTTTATTCCTGAGGGAGGGATTTATCCCAATCAAGATATATGTATAAATATGTAAGTACCTATGAGTAGATATAAATTACTTAAACCATTAAATTATCCTAAACTATGATTTATTTTGATCACCATTGCGTTTCAGCCAAAATCGATAGCCTATTAGTTGGAATGGAAGTAATATCAGATATTTAGAAGCGCATATCTTAGTTGTTCTGACATTAGATAACTAAGAAAGCACACTTTTTATTTATTTTTATTTATTCATAATAAACATGACATTTTACAAAAAGAGGTTTGACAACAATATTAAAGGTATATAAAATAAAATATTTGATGTTTGTGGGCAAATATTTTTGAGTGTTCTATTATTTTTTTTATAATATACACTTAACGTAGTTTACACCACTTAACTATGAGTACTAACTTCTACCGGTTTCAAAAACTTTAAATGTTTTCTTCGTCAGGAAGACTTACGTACGTAAGTCTTCCTGACGAAGAAAACATTTAAAGTTTTTGAAACCGGTAGAAGTTAGTACTCATAGTTAAGTGGTGTAAACTACGTTAAGTGTATATTATAAATAATTTATAATGTCGCCACAAAGTTATTTTCCTAACATTAATAATTCAATTATTTAAGTTGGTAGCAAAAAAAGGTTTACATAAAAAATGTTCTCGAATTTTTAAAGTGTATGTAATCAAACTAACGTTGTTAGAGTCCGAGAGATAGCAAGAGAGTCCGGTGAAAACACTAAAATGGCGCTATATAAATTATCCATTTGTTATTATTATTAAATAGAGTCCGAGACATAGCAAGAGAGTCCGGTGAAAACACTAAAATGGCGCTATATAAATTATCCATTAATTATTATTATTATTAAATCATTTTAACGACTGATTTTTTGATATTTCCTTTCTTTTTGACTATAGGTATGAAAAATGTAAGTCTGGCACCTGGGAGTGGTTGCGTTTACCAGTGCGCATCCTCTTTATACATGAAAATTGTATATTTTAACATTATTTCAATATAATATGTATTTGTATGTTATTGTAGGTACCAATAAAACCCACCCGATTGTGAAATATGTAAAAAAATATATAAATAAAAGAGGAGAAGATTTTTTTCAGAAATCTTCCCAGGTGAGTACTGAACAAATCTCCAAGTTTCATTGTTATTAGATGGATGCTATAAAATACAAAAAGGACTTACAAAGATACAAATGATACTAAAGTTTGCAATTTTCACCTATAGAAAGTGGATGCACACTGGTAAACGCAACAACTAACTAAGTTTGTTATTATTTTAGAATTCCATTCTGAATATTATTAAAATGAAACACTGTGTTTGCATTCTACAATATATTTTATATTTATTATGATAGCTATTTCGCCTTACTAGGGCATTATCAAGACTATTTTATTTTATTTTTATTTTTATTTTATTAAAAGGGTACATCGACAGACATCCAGCTCACAATTCTAACAAAAAGAAAACAATATTGGTTATTACTACGAGTGCTGGACGTCTAATTATGGATGCACACAAAATTACATGAGCTCTCACTCAATCACACACGCAAGTTACACAAGTAGGTACATAAATTAGAATAATTCGGCTACAAAAGTTAAGTAAAAAAGAAAAAGAAAAAAATAGTTACACAATTCAAGAAGAAAAAAGTTACACAATTCAAGAAAAAAAAGTTATAGAAGTTACATAAGTAGAAGCAAAAAAAAACAGGCACATAAGAAGTCAAAAAAGTCATAAAAGTTGTAGTCTTGATAATGCCCTAGTAAGACTTATAGTCTTGATAATGCCCTAGTAAGGCGAAATAGCTATCGAGATAAGTATTAAATATATTGTAGAATCCAAACACAGTGTCTCATTTTAAAAATATGCAACACTTACCTTTTTCATACATATTTTCAATAAGGAAGGTATTTTTGCCTCATACACAAGTGTCTACACTTTCAATGGGGCAATAACATTGAATTGTTTTATTTTGTTTTTTATTTCGTGTGTATGTATGTATGTATGTATGTATGTATGTATGTGAGATTATGGATGAATGTGATTGTGGTATGTACCTACTATTTATTGAATTGTTATAGTAAGTACCTATGTATATGTTTTGAAACTGCTTGTGATAAATGTATTATATCGAAATGTTTAAAGTTTGTATTGTAGTTACAGCAACTAGGTCAATGTAATTGTTTTGAGTAGTTTATGTAACTTTTGTCGACATAGAATAAAAATTGAGATCTGAAATGCAATGATGGGAAGTAAAAATTTTATTCAATTTATACAATATATCTACATGTAATATTTTGTTATTACAGTAAAAAAATGTGTTTATATATTAAAATTCAGTGATTAAATTAGCAACTAGATTTTTATAAAACTTCTGAATTTTATTTCAATAAAAAGTGTTTACTTTTAAAAACAATGTCAGTTTTTATATTGAAAAAAAAAACGATTTTGCCATTGAGACATTATTGGAAATAGCATAGAAAATATTGCTGTTGTCGATATGGATTTTCTTACCCAACTCGTTATTCATCTCAGCTCAATACGAGCATTTTATCGTGGCATAGTATATTTATTTTACTTTCAGCAAGACATAAAATCGGGAATATGAAAAATTTTAGTGGATCGCGTTGGCAGAAAAAATATTGAAAAGGTGAAAATATTTTGTCGAAATATTCAATACCATTATAATTTATAATACCTATTACGTTTACGTAACGCCACACACATAAAATGTTCCGAACATATTATATTATGTAGGTTTGGAATACTAACGCTATGAAATTGTCGTATTCAAAAAAATAAAGACTTATATAATGATTGTATATAGACTTTTTTCTTTTTATATTTTTAACTTAAGACGTTGTTTTTTTGTTTTTGTAAATTTTTTATGTACATTGTTTTTTACCGTAAATAAATAAATTCCGCAAAAAACGTGGTTTTTAAAACAAACAAAAAAATTTCTGTGACAAGTGAATAATAAAAAGTTAAGGAAATCCTTTTCAACGTTATTTTTACGTTGAAATGAAGAACACGTAAAGTTAAAGAAAACTGAAATAGATTTAAATATGATATAAATAACGCCTGATTTTATGCAACATGTATAGCAGTCACAATTCATGTTTAGAAATACAATTTTTTTCAATTTCATCAAAATATCAAATGGACCAAGCTAAAAATAAATTTACTATTCCTAAATTGTCTGCAGGAATCCTCTTTCCTTCTTTTTAAATGTTTTTTTTTATGTGCCCAGGTATTTTTACCTCTACTTTAAGTTACAATATTTCTATTGAGATTAAATTAAAAGTATAGTTGAAATACTTTGATTTCATAAAATTTTTCAAACTTTTAATTGTTTCATAGAAATGTAATGTCATCAAACGACTCAATTTTGAACAATTTTATGAAATCAAAATAAGTATTTCAACTATACTATTATCGATACTTTTGTTGAAACAACCCAGCCTAAGTGTTTCTAAAGTTTCTTATTCTCTACATATGTATAATTTATTTGTTATTGCTACTATTCTTATTCTCTACATATAATTTATTTGTTATTGCTACTATTCTTATTCTCTACATATAATTTATTTGTTATTGCTACTATTCTTATTCTCTACATATAATTTATTTGTTATTGCTACTATTCTTATTCTCTACATATAATTTATTTGTTATTGCTACTATTCTTATTCTCTACATATAATTTATTTGTTATTGCTACTATTCTTATTCTCTACATATAATTTATTTGTTATTGCTACTATTCTTATTCTCTACATATAATTTATTTGTTATTGCTACTATTCTTATTCTCTACATATAATTTATTTGTTATTGCTACTATTCTTATTCTCTACATATAATTTATTTGTTATTGCTACTATTCTTATTCTCTACATATAATTTATTTGTTATTGCTACTATTCTTATTCTCTACATATAATTTATTTGTTATTGCTACTATTCTTATTCTCTACATATAATTTATTTGTTATTGCTACTATTCTTATTCTCTACATATAATTTATTTGTTATTGCTACTATTCTTATTCTCTACATATAATTTATTTTTTATTGCTACTATTCTTATTCTCTACATATAATTTATTTGTTATTGCTACTATTCTTATTCTCTACATATAATTTATTTGTTATTGCTACTATTCTTATTCTCTACATATAATTTATTTGTTATTGCTACTATTCTTATTCTCTACATATAATTTATTTGTTATTGCTACTATTCTTATTCTCTACATATAATTTATTTGTTATTGCTACTATTCTTATTCTCTACATATAATTTATTTGTTATTGCTACTATTCTTATTCTCTACATATAATTTATTTGTTATTGCTACTATTCTTATTCTCTACATATAATTTATTTGTTATTGCTACTATTCTTATTCTCTACATATAATTTATTTGTTATTGCTACTATTCTTATTCTCTACATATAATTTATTTGTTATTGCTACTATTCTTATTCTCTACATATAATTTATTTGTTATTGCTACTATTCTTATTCTCTACATATAATTTATTTGTTATTGCTACTATTCTTATTCTCTACATATAATTAAATTGTTATTTTTTTAAAATGATTGTATACCTACTTTTGTTTTTGGAATTATTATAATATATTTATTATATTTTCATCTACAGTTTTATTTTAAAAGTCAAATTGTGTTTTTTTTTAATAAAATATGTAGATTGACTGCTACATTTTTTTAAAGAATAGACATGTCCTTGAAACAAGTACGTATACATCCTCATATATTTTCTAAATAAAGCATAAATGCTTGTGCTATAGGTGTACGAACTCGGTCGTAGCAGGATTTGAACTTTCAACCACTGGATTACTAAACCAGCGCGCCAACCGCTCTGCCACCACCCATCTTAACATAATATACAGTATATAAACTAACGAATGCTTTTTTCTAAGGTTTTTTTTATGATTACAACATTAATGTATACAAGATCCCACTTATCAAAAAATAAGGTTATCTGTGCGTTTATATAGCATAATAATCTATAGGTACTTATTTTGACATTATATTACATACAATAGACATTAAAAAAATAAAAACAGAAAAGTTCTCTAAAATACTGTTTTTCGCATGGACAATTTTATGTAGCCTGTTCAAGAGTAAGCTTACCAAACTCTCTGGTATTATTGGCACCTAAAAGAAAAACGGTTCACGTTGTGTACAAAGAAGTCCTGTTATTTTTTGTTATTTTTTTTTTAGCTATTTCTCCACTGCTTGATGTAAGCCTCCATCAACTTTTTCCACAATTCTGTATCCTGGGCGTCACTTTACCATTTATTTTCCGCGACTGTTACCATATCTAATTATAAGTACCTAATTAGTAAAATGCTTGTGAAATTGAAAAAAAATAAATAAAAATATCGAATCGAATCGGATATCGGATCGAATATTATCCGCACTTACTTCCGAAACCTTTCTCCATTAATTTACTCACGATACATCAAGGGTTACCTTCTATAACGAATTAGGAGAATGCTGGTGCACAATGAAAATAGGTGTCTTGCTTTCAGGCAGATTAGATAAAAAAATCCAAATTACACGTGAGACAAGCCACCGACAGCCGAAAACTTCGATTCAGACAACGAAATTCGATGTAAAATAGAGATGGCACGTTAAGCATTTAATCTGAGCCTCAGAGGTGAAAATTATTCACTCATCATCGAAGGAAAGATCGAGGAAACGCGTGGTGTGGGCAAATAAATTATTATAAAAATAATCATTATAATATTTATTATAAGTGATCATAAAAAAAACTATTAAAATTAAAAATTCTAACGAAATTGGTTCGATGCCACTTAAAATTAAAAATCAGGTCGGAAATAAACACAGCCTAATTGGTTGGATGGTTGGGTAGGGTGTGGGTGGAACTCGAAAAAGCGAAATTAGCGAAAAGCTGCATTTTTTATTATAATATTAATACACCTTTCAAAATGTTTATTTACATCAATTCACTTTATGGAGGCGGCGCGAAACACAAACATAATATCTACAATCCGTCGAGTGCATTTCATAAAACATTTGTTTGGTGTCAAATTAAAAAAAAAATATACGTAAATAAATATTTTGCATCTTATGTGTTTCTTAATCATAATCATAGTATTACGTGTTGTGTTAGGTGTAAAATTAATGAGATTAATAATTGCTTTTATTTAATTTATACTGCACGTCGCGTATTATTTATGAAATTTATTAATATGTATCGACATTCAAATAAGTAAAGCAAGCGAAGCTGCGGGTATTCAGCTAGTTTAATATAATCGTAGAATAAACACGCCATACATAGTACCCAGCAAAGACACATATACATTGTGATATAACTTTCAGAATACAATCTAAGTATGATACTAGTTGATAATTTGCAATAAAAAAGTAACCTTTAAAATTGCGAATTCATTATTCCCCACTATATCCACTTAGGGTTGTGATGAGTACAAAAATAATTGTATTATCTCTTATACAACGGTTCTTTACAAAATACCCAGAGCTTAAACATTTTGTTACAATAATTTTTGATTATAATATTAGAAAACATGTTTACTCCTACGAAATAAAGCAATTAGAGATGTTCAAAATATATAGTAATATAAATATATGGTGGGTAAAATTATATAATTAAAACACTAATTGATAGATACTGATGTTCCAAAGTTGGTAATGATAATATTAAAACCGTAGTATTTCAGTAATTTGAGATAATTATATTTTACGAAGGATAGAAATAGTGTGATTGACGATATATGTATATTCAAAGCAGCATTATAGAGAAGGTATTACAATAACGAGAAAGAGAATAACGACACATATCACGATGTAGTGATTTGGTAATGATTCTAAAAACCAGAATTCCGTCCAAATATGTGTTAATGCAGATATTTTATGGGATAGCAAAAAAAAATATTGGGACAAATTTGTTAATTTCTTATTGTTTTTTTTTTGTTTCATCGAAGCTTAATCAATTGATACATTTGTTTCTTAGTGTAAAAAATTTTATTTTATACTTTTTGTAAGGTGTCCAATTCTTTTTTGTGTCTATGTTTATTTCTTTATTTTTATCTGTTTCAATATTTTTATCTGATCCTCTTTTTTAATCTGTAATGAATTATTTTTAATATTGTAACACGTAAATGGCTTATGCCGTATATTGTGTAAATAAATAAATACATTTTGATTTATTCAAAAGTACATATTATGTATAATAGAGCAAGGAAGACATTATTGATCTGTTGTATGAACCTATTCTATTTTTTATATTAAACATACAAATATTTTTCCCAGTGAAGGATTACAATTGCTTTCACTCCTTCCATTTCGCCACTTCGAGGGATTCATTTTCAATATGCTTTCAATATCCTTCTTATTTTGCATTATTTGAAAATAACGCCATTCGAAATTGTAAAACACATACACATTGCATACGTAACTAAGAAATCGACACATTGTATTTAAGTACGAAATACTAAATGATATTTGAACATCTGCGCGGCTTGTCATTTATTTGTTTTTAAATTAATTTTTCTCATCACTTAACCGAATCAAGTTTAAAATTTATAAAAAAAAAATTCTGCCTACATATTTAGTACGTATAGAAAATTCGCAACAATAGTGCACTTTTCATATCACGAAGTACATACCATTCGATTCCATTTCATTGCCTGTTATCCTATGCATAGAGGGAGTGTTTTGAATCCAAATAGGGCCATTAGTCCTTATTTGTGCCCAGTATTCTTCGCATTTACAGTGTGACAAACAATTCAGTTAAAAAAATATTTTTTTTGACTAAACATTTAGAAAATAAAAGTTTGGCGCAAGAACCAATATTTCCATATTAAATAAACTACAGATACGATCTATTCACATCGCATTCTTTACTTTTAAGAACACACTGCCAAAAGAGTTCCTGCTAACCTAGAGAAGCTCATAGAAAAAGATACCAGAGGTTGAACATACAAGTCCACAGATCTGTTCATATCTGTCCATTACACATACATACCACAGACTATTCGTCGAGTTATATTGTGTAGCCACCATCCTCAGTTATGGGAAAGATGAAGAGAATTCGAGTGATTTTTTTAACATTTGATTTCAGAGTGCGAATTTTATCCCTGCTTATTCATAAATATACAAATGATCTGACGACATTATTCAAACATAATATATGTAGGTACTGTGACAACTCCCGACATGACATCTAAAAACAAAGTATTTCGAGACACTATATTGCTCTCGTGACAACCATGTCAAGAAAGCATGATTGTCTGGAACATTCTGTCTCCTTTGAGGTTGTTTATTCTAAGGGGATATGCTCAGATTAGGTATTTGTTACCTCTTTAAACAATTTGGAAGAAATATATAGTTAAATCCTAAAGTTATCCCCAAAAAAAAATTATAAATTTGAAACTAATAGAATCTCAAGAGGTTTTGCACAGGTTGTTTGTTTAATTTAGGGACCAGATACTGCAAAAGATACGGGATTATGCCCGTATTAAATATTAAATTATATTGCAAAGGCTTTGTGAAATTTCTATTGGTGCTTCAGAAAATATGTACATAACAGAATTGTTTATCCGACATAACAGCGCAATATAACCAACTCCTTAAGAAACTTTCATATTCCTTGGCCATAATAAATTTAATATTATAATACTACAGACCCATTTTATGACCAAGGAACAAAATGTGTTAAAGCAATAAAAACATTGTGATACCAAGTAGTACTTTGCCTATATTTTGCATACTTTAATTTCCTTTTTTACGTATGAAAACAATATACACACAAAAAAAAATATGAGTGTAAAAAAATGTTCTTCAATGGGGTTAAATATTTATCTACAAAACGTACGTGGACTCAGAAGCAAAACAGAAACATTCTTAATCAATTGTCTAAGTAACGAATTCGATATCATCTGCCTCACAGAAACATGGCTCTTGGAGAGCATCAATAGCTCGGAACTCTTTGACTCAAGATACGTTGTATTCCGTAGAGATCGTGAGTATGAAATAGTTAATCAAAAACTAGGAGGCGGAGTTCTTACTGCAGTTAGGAATGAACTCAATCCGAAACAACAGTTAACATGGATATCTCACGCTGAAGACATATGGGTATCATTAAATGTAAATCCATCTCTTAAGGTCAACATTTGTTGCAGTTATCACCCACAGGGTGTAAATTACTCTGACAATATGCAATATCACTTAGACAATGCTAGTAACCTAATAAATAACTTCCCTGATGACATTTTCATACTAACTGGAAATTACAACTTACCTCAGTTAAATTGGTCTCTTGATATCAATTCTGTCCCCATCCTACAAATAAATTCTACTACACCAGCTAGCACGCTACTTCTTGATTTCCTTTCACTCACTGAAACTTATCAAATTAACACGCACCATAATTCAATGGGTAGAATTTTGGACTCTCCTCATGTACCAGAAGATTCGCATCACAAATCCCTAATTATAAATATTAATATGGCAACTATCAAGTACATGAACCCAAATTCACGTGAAATATTTTTATTCCACAAAGCTGACTATATAAACATCAAGCATTGACTTTCTGATATAGATTTGACTACTCACTTCAATAACCTAAATTTAGAACATTCATTATCTCTCTTATATGATAAGCTCAATGCATTAATCGTAGAATTTGTTCCTAAAAAATATGCTTCAGCCAGCAAAAATTATCCTGCTTGGTATAGCAGACCCTTAATCAAAATAATAAAAGAGAAAACCAAATATCATACGAAATGGAAAAAATTTTCTAACCCCAGAGATTACGATAGTTTTGCCCTATTGCGATCACGTCAAAAAAACCTCACAAGATCCTATTTCAATTTGTACGTCGCTAAAATAGAAAACTCGCTCAAATCCAATCCAAAGAATATTTGGTCATATGTTAAATCAAAACGTCCATTAAATAACTTACCTCTCACCATGCATTATAATCAATCTAATGCAAATGATGGTCCAACTATTTGTAGTAAATTCAATGAATATTTTGATTCTGTATTTGTTGACAGTTCTGAACAACCACCTCCAATGGATATCCCAGATTCTAACTCACAAGTATTCTTACAAGTCACTATCAATCCTATTCTGGTATATAACTATCTCACAAAAATTGATACTAGCAAAGGAGCTGGTAACGATAACGTTCCAGCCCATTTAATAAAAAAATGTGCCAATGAATTATGTCATCCATTATATTTAATTTTCCAAACATCCCTTAATGAGGGTCATTTCCCAAGTATGTGGAAAAAAGCCCTTATAACACCAATCCACAAAACTGGAGACAATTCAAACATCGAAAATTATAGACCAATCTCGAAATTGTGTATTTTCAGTAAATTATTTGAAAAAATCATTATAGATCAAATTAATCCTGAAATCAGAACATCTTTAACTATTAAACAACGTGGATTCCTTAGTAAAAGATCAGTGGAAACCAATTTGTTATAATTTACCGACCATTCATTTTCTGCCTTACTCGAAAATAACCAGTTAGATACAATATACCTAGATTTTGCCAAAGCGTTCGACAAAATTAACCACAATATTCTGTTGTTTAAATTATGGAACTTTGGCGTACGTGGTGATCTGTACAGATGGATAAAGTCTTATATAACAAATAGATCACAAGCAGTAGCCGCCAAAGGTTTCCAATCGTGTTTTGTTCCAATTCCCTCCGAAGTACGACAGGGTTCTCACCTGGGTCCCTTGCTTTTCCTGATCTACATTAACGACATAACACAATGCATAGCTACCTCTGAAATAATTCTTTTTGCCGATGACAGTAAATTATATAAACAAATCTCATCTACACATGACTGCTCACTGCTACAACAGGATTTAAATAACCTTTTTTGCTACTGTGAAAAAAATCAATTATATATAAATATAAATAAATGTTTCTAAATGAGTTTCAGTAGAAGCAGAAATGTAATTAAATTTCACTACACTATTAATAATAATATCTTGTCGCAAAAACTTGAAGCGAGAGACCTAGGCGTTATCCTTGATAACAAACTATCATTTATTCCTCATATTGATTCTGTCGTAAATAAAAGCTACAGAAACTTGGGTTTCATACAAAGAATAACCAAATCCTTCAAAGAAACAACCTCGCTTGTTCTTCTATTTAATGCCTTCGTTAGAAGTCATTTGGAGTTTGCATCAACTGTATGGAGCCCTAGTTACAATATTCACATCGACAGAATTGAGAGGATTCAGAGAATGTTTGTTAAAACGCACAATTTTAGAAAAAAAATTTACCGCCATGATTATGACCAATCTTTAAAATTACATGGGTTTATATCACTTGAAAAAAGAAGAAAGATATCCGATGTCTATCTGCTTTATAAAATACTTAATAACTTTGTAGACAGCTCTTACCTATTCCAAAAAATTTCTTTCAACTGCCCCATGAAAACAACACCCCAAAATCGCCTTTTCTATACACCATATTGCAGAACAAATTACGCACAGAATAATTATGTCAACAGATGCTTAAATTATTACAATAGTCTTGACCCCCAACCTGATATATTTAACTCCACACAGACATCGATGAAACGCCAATTACGCGCAGTTATTGGTAATATTACTGGTTAAAAATCAAACCTACTTTCCTTAAACATTCATCCCTTCCTTATCAACGCTTTCCTATATCCATTACCCTTCCCTTTCCCCCACATACACTCACCATCTTACAATGACTACCCAACATCAATAATATTAATATATAATAATTTAAATATGTGAAACTTTATAATTGGCTATTTATTTTGTATTCTCATTTGCAAATAAATATTATAAATGTATAGCTGTTAAGTTTCCAAACAAATAAAAAATAAAAAAATAAAAAAAATAAAAAAATAAAAAAAAATTGTCTACAAATGGTTCAATCAAATATTATGTATATGATCTTATACTGTGAAAGATTGGAAGTGAAATGATCATTTATTGGGACAATCACAAAGTCGAGAAAAAATAAAACTGCAAATATGTAACGATACATCTTCCGCACTTTATCACTATTATGATTAAAGAGCCTTCAGTATTTTGCCACGAATATTTTGCTGTAGAATATAAGTAAGGCAACATTAAAAATGGTCCTAGCATGTTTTTTTTATTTTGTTTATATAATACAATACTTATTCCAAAATAGACAATCATAAGATACAAAAAAGATGCACTTTAATCAAATAATGTAGGTATGCTTACCCAGTACCAAAGTGCAAGAAATAAAAATAATATGTCTACACAATTAATGCTATACAAAATGAAGTGAATATAATTTACAAATCAGTAAATCAATCAAATCAGTCTATTTTTTAATCTATAATATAATTACTGTACGCCATCTTTTTTCGTCCTTCAACGGATCGCTAGTGAAATAATTTTTCCTTAAACAATTTTCGCATTCGAAATTTTTATTTAAAATAAAAAATAAATTGATGCGAAAAAGTACAAATTAATCGTTTAAAATGTATTTTCTGCATAAATTGACAATATTATTGTTTAAACTGCCTTTTTCGGTGAAACGAGACTGGTGTGTCGGTATACATAGATGTGTTGTTCTCCCTTTTATAAGGCAATGCACACCCGCACACCTTTCGCTGGTTACCCCACATTGTGGGATATGCCGTGATGGTATGAATGAATGAATTATTGTTTAAAAAGGAATTTTAAACATTCAGAATAAATTTTAACCGTAATAATCTGCGGAATATCCATTTTGAATACTGACAACATTGCTTTCAATATGTCATAATAATACGCAAAAATGTGGTAATGTTTTTGTAAAATCGCATTATTTAATTATATACCTACATATATGTTTAATTTATCATTATTATTGTATTATTATAAAAAGATATTCAGTCTTAACTGTTGTGTACTGTTCTAAATGATATTTCGAATATTCACATACATTCAAATTATCAATGTTTGTAATTTCAAACGTACGCATTTCATATAACGCATTTCTTTCAAAACATTGTCGAAAATATTTTTTCTATAATTTCCGCATTTTTACTATAAAAATACTGTTTTATTACTTGATTTTAACGTTTTCACGTAAAGATATTTAGTTTTTATGTGTTGTGTAATGTCCTAAATGGTTTATTAACGATATTTAGTTTTACAAGGTTATTTCGCAACTACGCAAATATGCCGCGCAGCGGCCGTTGGGGGTTGGGCCACGATAGCGGCCAGGGGCAGAGTCCCTAGTAACGATTAAATACAGTAGCCAGTCTTAAATTTGTTTCGAGTTGATTGAATCACACTACCCCAATGTACGTGTAGCAGTGTTGTGCAAATCTGTATCTTCGATTTTTGTTTATAAATAGCAACCCAAAAATATAAATAATCATGAGCAACCCAAAAATTTAAACAATCATGAGCTAATATAAGTTTTATAAATAAATCAATTGAGAGATTTATTAATAAATCGAGTGTTTTCAGTGAAAAAAAAATACTTATGCGCACAACCATTATGTAATTTAATATTGATTTTAATTTACGTTCAATAATAAAACGCTTCTTTGATTTAAAATTTGATAAATATATAAATCGCATAAAAAGGTTTCCTAGTCTCTCCAGTCACATGTAAAAGTATTATATCGTGAAATATATTTTATAGGTAGGTACATCTGGTACATAGTATTTAGATAGGTATGTATCGGAAAAGCAACGAATATAGGTAGGTATGTGTATATAATATAAAATAAGGAATGCGTGTGTGCTGAGAATATTTTATGTAGCGTTGGTTCCCCATCACTTGAATTGCTAGAAAATTGAAGAAGTACTTCCAGAAAATACCAAAAATGGGGTTTCGATCATCTTAATAATAAAGCACACACTATTGCGGTGATGTCAGTACAGAAGCAACCTTATTATTCAGGTTTATTACATTTCTATTACCGACGTGACGGACGTTTTGTCCACTCTGCAATAAAATATTAATTGAATATAATAGGCACTAAGTTTTATGTCGGTTGATTCACAGATAGGATATTTATGAAAAAATATTTTTAGAAACACAATCAAATCACACATAACGTAATGAGTTAATTATAAGATGCTCGAAAGACAGTCAAAATATAAAGTTCCAAGCACCTATGTCCTCCACGGCTTAAATATTAATTATATTTTTATTTTTTTTATGTTGATTATTATTAAAATTAACATCCACTCTTTATTTCTACTATGACTTCTTTTATCATGAGACATACTTCTCCTATCATGAGACTTCTATCACTTTCCTTTTTTTATCACGAGAGCGTTGCCAGCGTTGTTTTGATACAAATAAACGATATGTATGTATAATCCATTTTTGAATTATAAATTTGCTATAAACCACTTGTTTTTTGAGTCACTTCGCGACATGTTTCGGAAGCGCTGTCCTTCCAGCGCTTCCGAAACATGTCGCGAAGTGACTCAAAAAACAAGTGGTTTATAGCAAATTTATAATTCAAAAATGGTTTATATTAACTACCACAAAATATCCGCCGAATCATTAAATGATATGTATAATACCTAAAAAGGCATAAACCTTGTTTGAAAGATCTGTTCTTAATGATGCAACAATGAAAACTAATATTTTAATATTTTCATATATTTAATAAGACTTTTTTTTTTAAAAAAAAAGAATGAATATGTCCTTGTATAACAAGTACATATACATCCTTATACATTCCCTAAACTAAGCATAAATGCTTGTACTATAGGTGAATGGAAATCGGTCGTGGCAGGATTCGAGCCCGCGATCCTCTGGGTTGCTAGCCCAGCGCACTAACCGCTCTGCCACCACCCATCTCAGATTAATTGGTATTGTCTGAGATCGCGTCTACAAGAATAAATATTCCAAGAATGTTATGATAACTGTTTAATGAAAACTTGTTGGCAACCGAAAAGTAGCAACAATGAAAAGAAAAAAAAATGGAAGTAGTATTTACATCACAAAATCAGTTTTTACTCTACACTACTATGGAATAGTGGAGTCATGATTTTACAATTTTAAAGAGTATTTTTTTTTTACATCAATTTCTCAATGGGTATCATGTAGAGAGTGCATACTTTGAGTTTCGTAGTGATGTTTTTGTGTGTATGCTGTATCCTGTATGCCGTACACTAATATGAAAATTTGTGTCCTCTGTACAGATCAAACTAAAGGGCCGATGAACTTAATATTGATAGCATATGTGTGAAGTACATAAACTTAGAGCTGTTAGATTTCCATAGATAACGGTTCATTTTTTCTTAATGATTCTCTATGATTTCATCTGTCAAAACTGAAAAAATGCTCTCACGACCTGGAAATTATAAACTATTTATACAATACCAAAAACTGTGTTCAAAGTTGGTTAAACTGTGTTCAAAATAAGCATAAAATAAAAACATACAATCGTTGAAAAATTATGTTCATAATAATAAAAAATATATATAAAAAGTGAATTTTTTTATGTTTGGCAATGTTCAGTTATTTTTTCATATTGATATTAGAGTGTAATACTAGCAGGGAAGCTTAATTGTGTAGTGAAGAGTTTAGCGTTGGCCACAACCCACTCGTTTAAATTATCATATCATAAATAAGATATAGTTATATAAATATATACATTTCTTTGGCGCTACTGCTCAAATCAAGCCTTGGCCTTCTTCAAACTTTGCCTCGAACATTTTGTTTCCTCAGCTGCTGCTCTCCAGTTAGGAACTTGCAGGAAATGTGCTGCATCTTTCCATATATGCCGTCCTCCCATCTCAATCTTGGCCACCTTATCTATCGTCTACCTCCAGGGTGATTTTTTTGTTTTATGTTATAAAATGTTTCAAATTATTATTTACAACCAATGGCGTTAACATATTTATGATGTCCCTATAAATAGGAACATAAACTTATACAACATGTATGGACATTTTTTATGTATGAAAGTATGTAAATGAAACGACTGCTTCAATAAAATATTTTAAATATAATCAAATGATATGGCATGGTATGGTATCGAATGTGTGTTTTGGTTCTCTGTGCTTACCCCGCGTAGGAAATGGGATTGTATTTTGTGTGTATAAATTTACTATTGATAAATAAAACAAACTGGAATGAGCATCGAATAATACCGTGTTTTCATAAAACCATTGAAAACATTCAATGTTTGCGTATATGCAATTAAAAAAGAATATTCGATTTACATACACATTGGTACAAGTAGGTAAACAAGCCAAAAATGAAATAATATTTCTGGCGCAGTTCAGGGGTGACATCTGTGTGTGACACCGTCATCTCATTTATAAGGACTGTTGCTTTCATTGTTTACAAATAAAAATTAATTTCTCAATGTCTCAATAGATTGCGTTACAAAAAGGTTTCTCCGTTACTCCATAGAGGTAAAATGTTACACACTATTCAAATATAAAGAACTTTGAAAATTAGATTGATATGGAAACTCAATAAGAAGGCATAATTGGTGAACGTTGCGCAAGCGCATTAAGTGATCACGTAAACTAGCCGATGACAGGTCGTAAGCCCTGTAGGTGCCTCGTGTTCCTGGTTCTTCTACAATATCCCTACTTCGTCTCTATTGAGATGTTGAAAAAATGTTTGTCAATAAAAAAACCATTGATATTATAATTTTTTTGTCGAGTGTTTTTTTTTGTGAGAGCACATTAAAGTAATTGTTGTGATTTGTCTTTTGTTAAGGGTTTAAAATAAATTTATACCGGGAGCGTGGAAACAAGACGAGGAAAATGCACCATTTCCCGTGTGGAAAATAATTGTACTTACGTAGCGTAGGTAAAAACGGGGCTACTTGTTTGAGATTTCAAACACGCTAACAATAAGCATAAAGCCTTTTTTTCGAGACACTTTTTACATAATACACAGTGCTTATCCAAGCACTTCTGAAATCTTGAGAATCGGAAGTTTTACAGACATGTAACAAAGTCACAAAGAAATTGAAATATTATTGATAAAAAAAAACCACGTAACAAAAAAAAGTTGATATAATAACGTATTTTTTAACAATTATAAACGCGGCTGTCTCAATCTCTAAAATCAAAAGTATATTTAATTTTTTAAATTCATGTAATATCTAAAGTACAAAGGCGAGCAATTTGGAGTACATATGTACACAAGTAAATCAACAAAAAAATGAGAACACACTTAATGAATTCTTTTCATTTTAATTTGTAATCGATTTTTCAGTAAGCATAGGTCCCTACATTAATTTACTCAATATTGTTTTCTTTATTTAAATTCAGTTCACAATAAAATCATGTTTAACAGTGTATATTATTATGATTTTAACTGTTTTTACATTGAAAACATGTAAAACAGTAAAATATTATTACTGCATATAAACGAATAAAATTCAAAATTTATAAACGCTCAGCCGAAAACGCATAAAATTGTTGAATTTTATCAAACAAATATAGATTTTTTACATGCATTGTCATCGGGAATACCTACGCAAATTCTGAAAGTTCAAGAACTTATCGGGAAGGTAGTTGCAAAATTTCAGTATAGGCAGGATACGCGAAGAAAATTGAGTAAAAAGCAATTCCTTCTAATCAACCCAAGAAACGTAATACTTCAAGTAAATTCGGTACACATGAAAAAATAAACATTATTTTAAAGGCTGATCACAGTAGCGAGGAAAGAAAGGAGAGATCCGAAGGACCTACTTATTGACTTTCTAAATGATATTTTGTAATGTATCAATTGATTTTTACGACCTGGAGTTGAAGACCGTACACTGTACCATTCAATGTCACATAATTACAGATTAATTCACATTACTAAATAACTTACTGTTCTGATGGAATTTATTAATTAATCTGCCTAGGGAGAAATATACAGTCCGCCATACATATTATTCAAACAAAAATATACTGCTGGTAGTTTACATAGATTCTTATCAATATCAATTTTCAACATAATTATATTAAAGTTAGTTGCTACAACATTGTACTTCATCATGAATATTATTTTTATCGCGTTTGATACAATGAACAACAAACATAGATCGTCCATTACATGCGTCAATATTAAAATTCAAATAAACTACTTTCTAATATTAGAACGTATCCAAAAAAACGATAAGTGAAGGCAAAGTTTCAAGGTGATTTTTCCTGGTGGCAAGTTACAAACTAGGCCTTAAAAAACACCACAGCTCATTTTTACCAAGATCGGATGCGCTGTCGACATTAAACGCAAGTTGACATTAAACGCAAAAATTTTCAACATACAAAAAAATATGCAGTATTAAAAAAAGAAGATATAATATTTTGAGGTATTTTGAGACATTCAATTTATTTTATTTTATTTGAAAAATGTGATAACTAGTTCCTAACCTCAAAGGTGTTGATAACATTTTTCCTGCAACCAATTTCCATTCAATTTATAGAGCAACTCACGCGAATTGCTATTATGATTAAACATTAACTAAACCTGCCGACAGCCTAACTAAACGTGCCGACCGCCGTGGCACAGTTGGTAAGCCGTTTAGCTTCTGTGCGGACGTCCTGGGTTCGATCCCCAGCGGAGGAGAAATTTATTTAAATTAATTTCTCACGCAAATATTGCTTCTCTGGGCTGGAAACACTGGTTAGTTGGAATAAATTGCCACAAGGCAATAAAATCGCCACTTTCGCAGGGTGCAAAGAAGTGTTTTATAATATTATTAAAACATAACCAAAAAATTAACGTTAATAGAAATTTACGTACACACCATACAATTATTTCGCTGTATTTTGTAGCATCCCGTATAATTTTCGGTTAGATTTAGTTATTATTCAACGACAACAGCGATTCACGTGAGTGAGTTGCATTATAAATTGAATGGAAATTGGTTGCAGGAAAAATGTTATCGACACATTTGCCATTTGAGGGTAGGAAAAAGTTTATAATGTATTCTCATTTTATCACATCTTTCAAATAAATTATATGTGTCAACATATTTTTTACCTAATTTTTATGTTTAAAATTTTCGCGTTTAATGTCAAATTTGACAGCTCATCCGACATTGGTAAAAATGAGCTGTGGTGTCTTTTTAAGGTCTAGTAAGTTACAACAGTACAAATAATGATCCCGTTTTTTTAAGTTTTGATTGAAATACGCCAACCATCAGAACATTTGTATAAGAAAACAAAAACAATCTTATTGTACATTCAAAAGAATGCTGGAGGAGTTCAAAGCCCACAACTGATATCGCGTCATCTTATAAAAGAAGGAATATTTATGTTTTTTTTATATTACCTTATGATAGTGTAATGTATCGTTTCTTTGTTTTTTGCTTTCATTGTTTTGTTGATGTACATACATAATTTTGTCATACTTTGTAATCTGGTTGATTGGAAGAAAATTCTTAATGGCAATAAGTTCGCCTATGTGCATTATATTTGTTTATATTATCTACAAAAAGATAAATAAATAAATTAAGGGCTGTAGAGCCATAGTTGGTTTAATTTTTATTTATACATATATTTTTTTTTTACCTTTTATCAGTGATGAGTTCAAACATAATCTTCGTCTGTTGTATTTTTCTCGAATCTTATATATGTAGGTATGTAGGTAGGTGCATATTTTGGTTTTCGCATGGTGTACTTATAGGTAATGTACATAAATTATGAAATAATGAAATACTAGAATGTTCTGTTTTTCATTATCAACGAAAAACTGAAAATAAAACTCGCATGGTATCATATTCAATAAATTTATGTTTTATAATAAAACAGAGCAATTTTAAATTCTTTTCTTGGTAAGAAAATAATTGTTGATATATTGTTTTATGGAAATAAATGTGAAATATTGTATTGTCGGTCTTTATGGCTCAGTTGGTTAGATATGTCCCTTCCGAGCGAAAGGTCCCGGGTTACCCGCGGAGACATAGTTTTTTAATTGTGTTTACATTCTGGATCTGTAAGAAGATAATTATCTCTAGAAAGTGGCAACATGTTATTGAGTGCGTGTAAAATTTATATTTGACATAAAACCATTATAATCATTCACATAGTACGGACCTTCTTAATTATTATAAGACAAACAAATTTTCCACCTCACTCTCGTTTAAGTTTCATATTGTGGATGAAAACACCATAGCAAAACATATAAGTAGTATCAAAACAAATGCAACCGGTTGCGACAATATAAACGTTAATATGATAAAACTCATTTTACCTCATGCTCTAGGTACTATTACAAACATAGTAAATAAGTCACTAATATCTGGCACTGTACCTGAGGTGTGGAAAAATGCTATAGTCAAACCACTTCCCAAAAAGACTCCTATTGTGGGATTAAACGATCTAAGACCTATTAGCATACTTCCTACACTTTCGAAGGTACTTGAAAAGGTCGTTTATGATCAAGTAGTGAAATACACCGAAAGATGTGAAATAGTGCCTCCTCATCAGTCCGGGTTTCGTAAGGGCCATAGCACCACATCTGCGTTGCAATGTATTACAGATGACTTGCATGCATCTGGTGATGATGGAAAAACCTCAATAATAGTACTCTTGGATTACTCTAAAGCATTCGACATGTTAAGTATTCCACTTCTAATTGAAAAGTTGCGATACTTTGGTTTCGCATATGACACTGTCGAATGGTTTCAAAGCTATTTTCGGTACAGAACGCAGCGCACAGCATGCGGCGAAATTTTGTCATCTGCTGTTGAACTGACTCGTGGAGTTCCTCAGGGTTCTATACTTGGGCCATTGCTGTTTGCCATATACACATCGGACATGATGCATGCTCTCAGATTCTGCAAATCACATATGTACGCAGATGATACACAATTGTATTTATCTTTTGAGGAGCGCAATGCGGGGTCTGCTGTGGGTATGTTGAACAGTGATCTGGAAAGAATTCTGACATGGGCACAAGACCATGCACTAGCTCTTAACCCCAAAAAAACTATTGCAATAATAATCGGCTCACAGCATGAAATCAATGCTGTAAAAAACAGCAGCAGCAAAATTCAGCTAAATGGTAACATCATCCCTTTTGTAAAATCGGCGCGGAATCTTGGCATCATAATGGATGAAAGATTAAGATATGAGGAGCTCATTAATAAAAAAACGCAATGGTGCTTTTCGAGGTTGCGTCTTTTGTATGAGATCCGTCCATACATTGCAACGGGTGTTCGCAGGTTGCTTACTGATAGTTTGGTTCTCTCAATATTGGACTACGGGGATTCGATATATGGTACGTCTCTGTTAAAAAAAACACAAAAACAAGTGCAACGCGTACAGAATGCATGTGCCCGATTTTGCTTCAATATACCTAGACGAGCACACATATCACCTTATCTTAATCGGCACGGGATTCTGAACATGTCTAACAGAAGGAAGCTGCACTTTCTTTGTCAACTACATAGTGTGATAAAGAAACGTTCTCCTTCCTCTCTGTTTGATAGACTACAGTGGTCACGTGATTTGCACGTCCACTCAACGCGACAGAGAGGCCATTTACTCGTTCTCCCCAGACATCGAACCTCCGCATTCGAGGGTAGTTTTAGGTATGCTTCCTCAAAGTACTGGAATGAGTTGCCGCAGAACATACGTGCGATGAACTCTTTGCAGAGTTTTAAGAAACACTGCAAGATATGGTTATTGAACCAACAAGGGTTCCAGCAGTGAAAAAAGAGAAGGAAGAAATACATTTTATTTTATTTTTGAAATACATTTTATTTTTATTTTGTTTTTAATTACTATTAAATCTTTATAGGTCATGACATGTGGTCTGTCCTCAATGTTTTGTGTTGTCCCAAGGCTTTGCTGAAAACCAGCAGCCGACCAGGGATACCTGGTAGTGCGCAGCTGAGCAATAGCCTTTTTGTTGTCAATTGTAGTTCAAAATTTTGTATATATTTTTTTTTTGTTTGATGTAACAATAATGACAACAAATAAACGGTTTATTATTATTATTATTATTATTATTATTAAAACCTGTTAGTTGCCTAAAAAGCAAAATAAAATAAAATAAAATAAGGGTTTTGAAGTAATAAATACCAATGTGAGGTTTTGGCAAGATAAAATTTCCTCATATATCAGACCCATATTGAACCGCACAAAATACCAATACAAACCCAAAATAATTTGTATTGATTTCAACCGAGAATTTGATTGCTACCAATGTTTAGACTAATGAAATATTCAGAACAGGGATACAATGGGAAGGGGTCATGGATGAAAGCTTAAATATGTTCTAAACTTGTAATAATATAAGCTTGGTCGAACACAGAATAATATTACAACTATACTTCGTGAATCAGTTGGAGTCATAGATTTTTGACCCAATTACAATATTTTATTACTAAAATGTAGCATCATTTTAGATATTAAATTACATGCATATTTATTGAAAGCAGAATATAGAAATTGCAATCATTTTTTCAGTTTCGACGAGGACAGTTTTTCTTTATTACTAGTTTGGAAACTGAAGAACTTCAGTGTGGTACGTAACTAGTTTCAGTGTCTGAAGTTTAGTCTGTATCTAGTTCCAGTGTCAGAAGTTTGGTATGTAACTAGCTTCAGTGTCTGAAGTGTGGTTCGTAACTAGTTTCAGTGTCTGAAGTTTGGTTTGTAACTTGTTTTTTCAGTGTCTGATGTTTGGTATGAAACTAATTTCAGTGTCTGAAGTTTAGTTTGTAACTAGTTTCAGTGTGTGAAGTTTGGTATGTATGTATCTACTACCAGTGTCTGAAGTTTGGTATGTATCTAGTTCCAGTTTCTGAAGTGTGGTATGTGACTTGTTTTTAGATGCGTATTAAATAAATACTCAAGAAAACCTCTGTTATTTTTTATATAGAGAAATAAAAAAAAACCTAAGAAAAACTGTCGAAAACCCATCATTTCCCAAAAGAATTGAATGTGTAAACTTACTCTCACCTCAGTATCGGAATGTAATTCTGATTTACTAAGCCGGTTTCTTAGTTTATGGGTGATACGCACTGTTTGCCGGAAAAAGAATTGGAATATATCAAGGACCCGAGCGAACAATAGTTTCCCTTGTCAACCCTGCAATTCTCATACATAATTCTGTGCACGACACACCGTACCCAAAGGAAGGTGCGACGAACTAAAATACTTTGCCCAGTATTTTCTGTGTGGACATGTCAAACCAATAAACGTCCGACGTTTTCTAATATACTCGTACAGGAACTGTTGGATATTAGCGGACATACAGGTTATTTGTAGATTAATGACACATTTTGTTTTTACTCTCCACACTATGGAATAGGGGAGAGTCATGATTTCACAATTTTTAAGCGTATTTTTTTACATCAATTTCTCAACAGGTATCATGTAGAGAGTGTACACTGTGAGTTTCGTCATGATATGATTGTATGTATGGCGTATGGCGTACGGCGTACGGAAAATCCTTTTTGTGTCGTTTCTACAGCCCAAAATATAAGTCCGATCGAATTCATATTAACATCATATGTTAAGTGCATAGACCTAGAGCTGATTACTTTTCCATAGACAAATTTTGATTTCTTCTCTATGAATTCATCATTTACGTTGTTTTTTTTGTGTCCTCTCTGCAGACCAAACTATAAATCCGATTGACTTCATATTGATATCATATGTGTTAAGTCCATAAACTTAGAGCTGATTAGTTTTCCATAGACAACGGTTCATTTTTTCTCAATGTTTCTTTATGATTTCATCTAATAAAATTGAAAAAATACTCTCACGACCTGGAAATTAGAGATATTTTAATTTGGTTTCAACTATTTATACAATACCAAGAATCTTCATAAAATTGTATTCAAAGTTGGTCAATGTTAAAAGAAAAATATTCAACGGTTTGAAAAATTATATTTTATTTAATGGATTTTTGTATGAAACTTAGTTATATGTAACAAGATAATTTTTTTATGTTTGGAAATGTTCAGTTCTTTGATTTCATATATATTTTTTTTTTTTTTAATAAGGCACAGCCACCAATAGAGGCGGATTTGTGCTGTACAATTTAGATCATAAAAGAAGAGTAAAAACAGAATTCCATTGGATCTCAGAGAAATAGGGGTTTACATTAAATGATTGCAAAAGGGAAGCATATGTACAAGCAATTAAAGAATTTACAATAAAACATTAAATGCGTCAGTCACCTTCTAATGGTTGAGTGAAAGGCTTCCTACAATCAGCTATATCTTTATACCGGTGGTGGAGATGAATTTAGCGATTTCTAATATTACATGTCGTGAGCCAGTCGCCAACAGATGCTCCATATTAAAGGGTCTTTCTATTTTCACCACTTCTCCGTACATACCTCTATCCGAGACCAACGGGCAGGCAAAGAACACATGGTTCAGTGTCTCGAGATCCTGACCGCACTCGCAGTATGGGCTGTTAACAACTCCTATTCTGAATAGATGAGGGGCTATTGAGCAATGTCCGATCCGCATTCTACATATAGTTGAGACGACACATTCAACTGATAAGCTGTATACCAAGGCTTTCTTGGAATCATAGGTTGAATATCTTTATAAAATCTGCCTTTGTTCGAAGTCGGAGAGTTCCATTCCTTCTCCCACTCGTTCCAAGTTCGAGACTTGAGCGATAGGATTACGTCGTCGAATGTAGGAAAGAAATTATTTAAATTTTCGCCCGACTCAATGGCGGATTTGGCCAACCTGTCCGCAATTTCGTTGCCCTCGATTCCTCGGTGTGAGGGAATCCAAGCAATCTTTATATCCTTACCTACGGAACTCAGATTGTAGAAATTTTTACGTATTTCACAGAGATTTATGTCATTAGGTCTTGTATTTAAATTAGAAGCGATTGCAGAGACACAGCTGAGTGAATCGGTAAAAATGATTGCCCTTTGAAGATTTAGACTGTGTATGGAGTCGAGTGCTATTTTGATTGCCACACATTCCGCAGAGAATATAGAAGTTTGGAATGAAAGTTTATATTTGCTCTCAATTTTGAGACTAGGAATGAATACCCCGACTCCCAGAACAGAATCATTTGACATTTTAGAACCATCAGTAAATATGTGAATATGGGAGGGATGGGATGAAATAAAATCCTGGAAAATTGAACGGTTCTCAGAAGGGTTAAAAGAAGATTTGAGAATACCAATGTCTTTATGTACCTCTGGTATGTGGATAATTGCCTCGTAAGGGATATTGTAGTAAGGAGGAACATAGATTCTGGGGGAAGGTAGTGAGATTGAGAGAAATATATATAACTCTTGCAAAGACATGGAATTTGTTTGCCCCTCCTTATATGTTCCTTCAGCAGAGACACAAGGATTTTTAATGGGTCTGTTAGCAATTTGTTTGGGGTTGAAAATCTTCTAAGAAGGAAATCTGTCTGATAGAAATTGTCTTCGGAGAATCAAAGGGGGGTCTACACTCTCCACTTGAAGGACATTTACAGGTGATGATCCCATAGCTCCGAGCACCAGTCTAAGGGATTTTGATTGGACTACATCGAGTCTCTTTTGGAGATATTTGGGGAGAGGGTCGAGAATGAAACTTCCATAATCCAGATGGCTGCGGATTAAAGCATTGTACATGAGTTTCATTGTGGTCGGGTGACTTCCCCACCATACTCTACTCACAGCACGTAAAATATTAAAATTTTTCTCACATGAGGAAACCACAGTATCAATGTGTCGTTTCCATGAAAGCTTTGAGTCAAGGATCATACCTAGGAATCTGACCGATTTAACACAGGAGACTGTCATGTTGTCAATAGTTACAACGATATTTGGGAGCTTACGTTTTTTTGTAAATATAACAGTCTGACACTTGGGAGGGGCCAGATGCAGATTCAGTGAATTAAGCTTGCCATTTAAGTTCTGAAGATTCGTTATCAGGTTTTCTTTTGCAGTCTCTATATCTCTACTAAACGAGTATATTACGATATCGTCCGCATATTGTAGGATTTTACAATCTTTCGTAACAACGGAATGTATTTGTGCACAGTAAAGATTAAAAAGTATGGGGCTCAAGACAGATCCCTGAGGCAATCCTTTATATATTTTTCTAACTAATCGGGAATCGGTAGTCTCAATAACTATACTGCGCTCAGAGAGAATATTATGGATCAAGTTCGTCAAAAGACGCGGTACTCCCAAGCCCAATAGAATCTCACTCAATCTCTCTAATAAGACGTTGTCGAATGCAGAAACGATATCCAAAAAACTGGCAATAACCGCTCCTTTTTTATTAAATGCAATACGAATATCTGTAACAAGTATGCTTAAATTATCCAAACACGACTTAGTTTTTCGAAATCCAAACTGATGAGCAGGTATGAGTTTGTTATGTTCCATGTACCAATCCAACCTATTCTTAATCATGTGTTCAAGTATCTTTAAAACGCAAGAAGATAGGGCAATTGGCCGATATGAATTACTGTAAGTAGGATCCTTTCCAGGTTTCAAGATGGGGATTATTTTTTGGGAATGCCATTCCTCAGGTATGTAACCTGTAGATAGACATAAGTTAAAAAATGAAAGGAGATGAGTTTTGAAGTCATCTGGAAGGAATTTTAAAGCAGGGTAAGGGATGTCGTCTAACCCTGGAGATGTATTCCTGACAGCTTTCAAAGGGATGATCAACTCACTCAGCGAGAAAGGAGAGTCTAGCATTGACAGCCGAGGTTGAGGAATAATAGTCTGCATCTTCAGTTCACTATAATTGGGAACAAAAGGAGGTGCCAATTTGTCGCAAAACTCTTCAAGACATGAATCAATTCTTGTTGAGTTTTTTGGGGAGACGACTGAGCCTCTGAAACGTCTTATAGAGTTCCAAACCACTGAAGTGGGGGTTCTAGGCGACAAAGAACTGCAGAAATTATACCATCCTCTTCTTTTTTTTGGCGTAACATTTTTTTTGTTTGCGCTTGGATTTGTTTGGCATACAGAAAATTTTCCATGGTCATATTATTTTGAAAAGATTTTACTGCAAATTTACGCTTTTTAACCATTTCAGTACATTCTCTGTCCCACCAAGGTGGAGAAGGACGGGTTTTATTTTGGTGTTCAGAATATTTGGGTACAGAACAGTCAATTGAGTCGTGTATGATACCCTTCAGAGTTTTATAGCATTCCTCTACATCTGGAGAAAAAAATAAACTGCCACATTCACTATCAAGTTTAACTTGGATGGAATCATTATATTCCTGCCAATTGGCCTTGTTGAATTTTTTTTCCCTGCCTAGGAAATCTCGATGTGAGGGAAAATCTAATGTGCAAATTCAATATAATGGGATAGTGATCACTAGACAATGGATCTCTCATTACCTGCCATAAGGACTGGCAGGCTAATGAAGAAGATACTATTGATAAATCCACTGCGCTAGGGTTTTGAGAAGGAGGGGAAAATCTGGTTGGAGAACCATCGTTCAGTATGCATAAATTATGCAAGTCTACAAATGATAGTATACATCTTCCTGAACTATCTGTCCATGCGGATCCCCAACTCACTGAATGGCTATTGAAATCTCCAAGAATTACATAAGGTGGAGGAACGAGATCCATTATTGAGTTCCAATAATGTTCATCGAAAGATTTATGGGGAGGAATGTATGTAGAGATATATGTAATATTTGAAACCGAGATAGCAACTACTTGAACTTCTTGATTTGGTGGTAAGGAGATTCGTTTCCAAGAAAGCGATCTATGTATTAAAAAGGCAGTGCCTCCACCTCTAGAATATAAACGATCATCCCGAACACAATCATAGCCCGGAATGTTATAATACTGGCCACTTTGCAGCCAGGTTTCATTTAATGCACAAATTTTAATTTCATATTTTTGTAATAAATGAATTATATCGCATCTATTAGCAATTGCGCTTCGACAATTAAATTGTAAAATGGAGAGAGTATTACAATTAGGTATTCAAAGCCATTATGATTATCTACTTTTTTTTGGCTCAGTAAGTCAAGTAAAAATGGCATGGCAGAGGCAACGTGGGACGGTAGGTTAGGAGTATCAGATATCAACGATATTAATATTTTTGCAATGACTTGTAAGGTTTCACCATAACTCACATCAACTGATTTATTATTTATTATCATTTTGTGCGGGTTATTTAATGCGCACCCGTTTTGAGGGTCATTTAATTGGCCATTATTATAAAGTAAACAGGCATCATGGCCTTTTTGATCGAATATTTGGGTGTTTTGTGGATTTCGAGAAGACTTAGATATACTGTTTGAGCGGTGTAGAGATGGTATAGTATTTACAGTTTTAATTGCCTCAGTATAACTCTTCCGAGGAGCGGGGATTTTACTACTTGCTTCTTTGTATGAAACACTGTCTTTGGCCATTATGTACTTGACTTCTCTTTCTCTAGTCACAAAGGAACATGTAAAACTATTTGCCGGGTGCTGACCATTGCAATTAACACATTTTTCTGAGCCTGCTGGGACAGGGCATTCCGATGCTAGGTGGTGGTCGGCACATTTTAGACATCTCGGGTTGTTCTTAGATTTGCAATCTTTCATAATATGGCCAAACTTACAGCAAATATAGCATTGAGAAGTGGGGTAGGTATACAGTTCAACGGGTAGCGAGTTGTGGAACAGGAATACGTTCCTGGGAAGGGACTGTCCCTCAAATGTAAGTACCACCGTTTGGGATGGAACCCACTTCGTGGAACCTGATGACGTATCCCTCCTGTTCAGTCTCCTGGCTTTTATTATTTTACCACAAGAATCTGGTACACTTGTAAATTCTATAATTTCTTCTTTACTTAAGTCTAAATCTACGGACCTCACTAAACCCATTTTAGTTATTTTAAAAGTAGGTATGTACGCTTTTATATCATTTTTAGCAACAAAATCGCTTGTAATGAAGTTGTTTGCACTGAGTGCAGAGGTAAATGTTAGTACAATTTTGTTCCTCCCTTCTCCCTTAACTCCACCGATAGCAATATCTTTGATTTTGTTATTAAATAATTTCCTTCCAAAAGACATAGTATTAATATTTTTATTTTCTATATTTTGGACGTACACTATAAAAGGCCCTGTAGAATAAGCAGGGTAAAATTTCTTAATATAATCTTTTTTGGGCGGGGAAGGCTGAGGAGAGGAACGACCTATTACCGGATCCGAGGAACCCTGCACAAGTATAGCATCATCAGCCTTACGTTTCAAGGCCCTCGGATCAGGAGGCTTAGTCTCGTCCACCTCCATTTTCACGATTCAGCACTTAAATAAAATAATAAAGGTACCTATGTAGGTACTATGTAATTGAAAAAATTAAAAAAACAAAACAAAAACTGCAGCTGTCAAATAGCTGTCAAACAAATCAAATGCAAAACAGAAATAACCTAAAAATCAATAGCAATTCATCATATTGCGGTCAAAATAATAATAAAATCAAAATAAAATATGAAAGAATAAACTTGAAATAGATAAACAAAAATAACAGCAATAAAATCTTATCTGTTCGCTGTGTAGTTAACGTAGGTAGATCAAATATTCGTACGAAGCACAACTGCACAACCGTTCACTAGCAACGTTCATTTTCGAATCCTTGATTTCATATTGATCTAAGAATATTAATAGTTTGAACTTAGAACTGATTAACTTTCCATAGATATCATAAAATTTCTTCATAATATGATATCACGTGTCAAAATGCTCTAACGCTCTTTGAAACAAAATTTATCTGCTTTTAATAAAATATTTCATACAACATAAGCATTCTTCACCATACTGCATTAATAGTTTGTCTATCATAATATAAAAATATTTTTTCGTTAGAAAATTTATATTCCTGGTAGTAAAATTTTAGTATGAATAAAAATGTATTTAATATGATAAATTTCTTGTGTATGGAAATGTTCAGTAATTTGATTTCATGTTATAATGTAAAGAGCTTGAACTTAGAACTAATTAGCTTTCCATAAATAACATAAAATTTCTTCATATTGTACCGAAATTTATATTTATTTATTTTATTATGGTTCAAAGTCTTATTTATTTTTACAATTTATATTTCTACAATTTATATTTTTACAAGGTTTGTCTAGTTTTTCCAACTCACTACTCAAATCTTTTGTTTTCATTTTTCTTGGGTTCTTATTTTCAAAATATTTCTATTTAAATTTTCAATTTAAATAGAAATAGTACTTAATTTCATAACACTGCCTCCCTCTTAGTTCAGTTCGTCCCGAACAGAATTCTCTAGATGAATAAATCGGCATTTTGAACCTTCTCTACAGTGAGATGCTTTGAAAAAGTAACATGGTACATTTTTTTTTATATTTTTACTGTATCTTGGATTATAGCAGCAAACTAGAACATTAATTCCAGTATTATGAAAAATCTCTTCTATCATATTCCGAACCACTTTCCAATCCATACCATCACTGATCTTTGGAATGCCGAGCTTCATAAGATTCAACTGTAACATTTGATCCCGCATACTTCGTAGACAGTTCCACATCTGAGCATACTCTGCTCGTTCCTCAGACGTTTCCTTATTCGTCATGTAGAATAAATGCTGTTTTCCATGCTGTGAATGGACCGCTTCTCCAATCTTCAGATTCTTGGCTTTTAGCTCATATAACATCCCATACTTTCTCATGATAACTTTGGCTATACCACTAGTCATCTTCATGTCTTGAGCCACACAGTAAGCTAAAACATTATCTTCTGGGATATCGAAGAGGTCTTGCTCAATTTCCACAGTCACACCATGGCGAGTGCGTCGATAAGGAGTCATCATGAATTCCTCGAAGGTCTTTTCTTCACTTTGGACATTGCAAACTTGAGCAACTGGATTTTTTTTCTCATCCTTGTTATCACCTAAAAAAGGGAGCCAGGCGATTGAAATGTACCACTCTTGGCTTCCCATTTGGTTTTCTTCGTATACGATAAACCACATCATTAATCCTTTTGATCACTTCATACGGTCCTTCCCAGGATTTCTGAAGCTTTGGTGAGTAGCCTCGTCGTCGTTGTGGATTAAATAACCAAACCAAGTCTCCAGCCTGATAACCACCTTCCACAGCTTTAATGTCGTATCGCTCCTTCATCTTGTCACTAGCTACTTGAATATTGGACCGTACACGGTCATGTATAGCATTCATTTTCCTCCGAAGATCTGACACATAATCTTCTCCAACTAGATCTTCTCCAGGCTTAGATCCATACTGCAGGTCGCAAGGTAACCGTAACTCACGGCCAAAAATCACACTTGCCGGTGTTTGCCCTGTTGTCTCATGAATTGCTGCTCGATAAGCTAATAAGAACAAGTGGATGTATTCGTCCCAATCCTTCTGGTGATCGGACACTGCTTTTGACAAAAATCTTCCAATTGTTCGATTCATTCGCTCCACCATTCCATCCGACTGTGGATGCAAAGCAGTTGTTCTCGTCTTTCGAATTCCTAATGCTTCACAAATTCCCTGGAATACGGCTGATTCAAAGTTTCTTCCCTGGTCCGAGTGTAACTCCAATGGTACTCCAAAACGACTTATCAGTTCCCTTACCAAGACTTCAGCAACAGTGGTAGCTTCTTGATTCGGTAGTGCATAGGCTTCTGTCCATTTACTAAAATAGTCCATTGCTACCAGAATATATTTATTCCCTCTTTCCGTTGTGGGAAACGGCCCCGCTATGTCAATGGCTATCCTTTCAAATGGGCTACCAACATTATACTGCCTCATTGGCGCACGCCTTCGTTTCTGAGGTCCGTTTGAAGTGGCACAAGTTACACATCTTCTACACCAATCTTTTACATCTCCATTGTAATTGACCCAATAAAAACGTTGACGAATTTTTTCTGTGGTTTTTTTAACTCCCAAGTGTCCCCCAGACACATCATTGTGAAGCAGTTTAAGAACTTCAGGAATTCTCTTCCTTGGAATCAATAGTTGTTGTCTCTGCTGTGTTCCATCTTCATTCTCCAATACACGCTTTAACAACCCATTTTCCACGACAATGGATTGCCACTGAGCCCAGTATGACTTAATATTTGGAGATAGTGAAGCTATTTCTTCCCATAAAGGTCTTTGATCATTTTCCTTCCACTGCATTACAAACTTGAGATCTGGGTCTTCCAATTGGTCTGCTCGTATTTCATCATCTTGCCAAAAATTGTCAACGACCGTGGTTCTACAAGCTATAAAAAACTTTTCCTCAGCCTTATTACAGTGCTGGCAATCCTCTGGACATGGTCGCCTTGACAGTGCATCGGCATTTCTATGATGAAGTCCGGCTCGATGTTCAGAATCATAGTCATATTCTTGCAATCTCTCTATCCATCTTGCCACTTGACCTTCAGGATTCTTGAATCGCAAAAGCCACACAAGTGCCGAGTGATCTGTCCTTAAAAGAAATTTCCGTCCATATAAATACTTGCGAAAGTGCTCAACTGACTTGATAACAGCAAGCAATTCTCTTCGTGTTACACAGTAATTGCGTTCTGGTTTCGACAATACTTTACTGAAGTAAGCAATCACGCGTTCTGCCCCATCTTGTACTTGGGAGAGCACACTTCCGATACCAACGTTACTTGCATCTGTATCCAGAATAAACATTCCTTCAGCTCGAGGATAACTCAAAACCGGAGAATTAATTAGAACCTGTTTTAATTCTTCAAATGCATGTTGGCACTTGAAATCCCATATGAATTCACTGCTTTCCTCCGTGAGTTTTGTCAGTGGCTTTGCGATGTCAGCAAAGCCTGGAACAAATCGTCGATAGTAGGTACTCAGACCCAAAAAGCTTCTTACTTCATGTTTGTCTTTAAGTACTGGCCAATCTCGAACAGCTTTAATCTTCTCAGGATCTACTGCTACTCCCTCCTCAGAGACAACATGACCTAGATAGTTGACTTGCTTTCGGAACAATATACATTTCTTGCAATTGAGTTTAAGGTTGGCCGACCTCAATCGTGAAAATACCTGTTCCAAATTTCCTAAATGTTCTTCAAAACGCTTCCCAAGTACGATGATGTCATCTAAGTATACCAAACAGGTCTCCCACGATAATCCTCTTAGCACACTTTCCATTAGTCGTTCAAACGTAGCCGGTGCATTGCAAAGTCCAAATGGCATCACTTTGAATTGCCACAATCCACTTCCAACAGAAAACGCCGTTTTTTCTCTATCCTTGGGTTCCAATCCAACCTGCCAATAACCACTCTTTAGATCCAAAGTTGAGAAGATCTTACAACCAGCCAATGTATCTAGGGTGTCATCGATTCGAGGCAGTGGATAACTATCCTTCTTAGTTACATTATTCAATAAGCGAAAGTCCACACAGAACCGAGTTGAGCCATCTTTTTTTTTAACTAACACTACTGGTGAACACCATGGGCTGCTTGATGGTTCAATAACGCTATCCCTTTCCATGTCTTGAATAATTTGATCTGCTTCCGCCCGCTTTGCTAATGGTAGCCTTCTAGGTAATTGGCGGATAGGCCTTGCGTCACCCGTATCTATTTGATGTTGAACAACATTGGTTCTTCCTTTAGAAAGACTCGCATTCTCAAAAACATCTTGATAATGAGCAATGAGGTATCTAATTTGTTTGCTTTGTTCTTTGGTAAGTTCCTTACAAGCATCTTTTACAAAGTCTTCAAGATGTTTTGGTACATCCTCTGAAGAAACTTGTGCGATGCAGGCATTTTGTGTTACTGATGAAACTGATGAACACACACTTAAATAAGCTCCTTTTTTGACAGTTACTGGATATTCATTTATGTTCATTAATCTGACTAAAATTTCCTTTTGGTTTTGAATCAGTGCTCTTGCAATTAATACTCCTTTTCCTGCTTCATTGTTGGCGTTGGACTCCACAACCAAAACATGTCCATTCGGGATAACACAGTCTAAATTGACTCGTACTAACATCTCACTTTGTTTTGGAATAGTTACAACATCCGCTGCAAGAACACGTGTAGAAAATTCCTCACGCTCTTGCACGAGAACATCTTCATCTCCAATTTTCAAAGATCGCCTCTTTAGATCCAACTGGAATCCATATTTCGCCATTATGTCCATTCCGAGAATAACTTCCTCCTCTATATTCGCCACTAGCACCTGATGATCGAAGATAGAACTACCAATTTGAAAGTTGGCATATGTCTCACCACATATAGATGCCGACTCCCCAGTAGCTGTTCGTAATGTCCATTTAGTTGGTGTAATACACTTTTTATTATAAAGCAAATCTGGTCTCATGATTGTCATCGTTGCTCCAGTATCCAGCAAAAGTTTCAAATTCTTTCCATTTACTTTGCCATTTATAAACATACTGGTATCTCGACCACTGAATGATGCAACAACTGCAGATCTCTTTGAGGCATTGGTAATGTAGGTCAACAGTTGCCCCTTCCCATCAACCCTTTTTAGTTTTCCTGTGGCTGTTGCTGTTGCGTTGTTGCTTCATTTGGACACCGATTACGTAGATGTCCAGCTCGTCCACAACCCCAGCAGCGAAACTGTCTTTTTCTTCCTTGCAATGCCTTCATCACCTTTTCGACAATGCATTCGATGAGTTTTTGATTCTCTTCAACGGCCTCAACAACGCGGGCTTGAGCATGACCTCGTAAAGATTTTTTTATAGATTCAAATTCGAGTGCCTGGGTTAGAGCGTCACTCAAAGTTTGTGGTCTAGCTAGTTTTACAGCTTGTTGTGTCTCATTTGCCCACAATCCATCCAAGAACTTTTCTACTGCAAGGCTTTCACACACATCATCAGGAACCGTAGGGTATGCATATCTAATTAGACGCGCTATATCCGCCTCAAATTCCTGGAGAGTTTCATTAGATTTCTGATTACGATTCTTAAGTTGTGACCTGTAAAACTGTTCCATGTGCTTATGTCCAAATCGCATCTCAAGTCTCTCAATCAACAATTTTAAATCTCGTCGCTCAGCTAGAGGAATTGTCTCCAAAACTTTTAAAGCATCACCTCGTAATGATACACTCAACACTGAGGCCTTTCTTGTCATGGACCAGCCATTTATCATGGCCACTGTCTCGAACAATGTTAAATATTCTTCCCAGGGGCATTTTCCATCAAAGGTTGGCATATCATTTCGCACGCACTCCACTGTTGGTACTCTTGTATCTTCTACACACTTAAAATTTGTATCTACAGCTGAATTTTGCTCGGAATTCATTGGCGTGATTGAAGGAAGCACTTGATTCTCCAAAACTTTCATCTGTTTAGTTAATTCATTTATCTTCTCATCAAAGGTCATAGAATAATTCTGGAATTTCTTTTCTATAGTATTTGAATGCTTTTGAAGCATCGCTACTTCTCCTTTGATTTCTTTAATTTCTCCTTTTATATCTCTAGAATGTTCTTGAAACTTCTCTTCTATGTCTCTGGAATGTTCTTTTAAGACTTGACAAAGATCGTTGTTAGAGCAAGGCATTTCAAAAAGGTATGTGTCTGGATCCTCACCTACTTCTTGCATCACTTTTCTCAATCGTAGTTGAAGTGCATTTTTATTTCCTGATGTATCAGCGTCTCTCTCCTCCAACTCATGTTTTAAATCAACCACTTTCAACTCTAAAAGAGTTATTTTTTTTGATGCCATAATAAATGTCTTTATAAATAACTATTTTATTTTATTTTATTTTTTTCTTACACAAAAAATACTTGGGTATTTTTATACCCCACACCTGACACCAAATGTACCGAAATTTATATTTATTTATTTTATTATGGTTCAAAGTCTTATTTATTTTTACAATTTATATTTCTACAATTTATATTTTTACAAGGTTTGTCTAGTTTTTCCAACTCACTACTCAAATCTTTTGTTTTCATTTTTCTTGGGTTCTTATTTTCAAAATATTTCTATTTAAATTTTCAATTTAAATAGAAATAGTACTTAATTTCATAACAATATGATATCACCTGTCAAAATTTTCAAAATGCTCTCACGTTCTTAAAACAAAATTTATCTGGTTTCTTTTTTAACATGTCTACGTAGGGGACACCAGCTATTAGGATTTGGATCCATTTTGCTCTTCCGAAAGCGCACTACGTAGCGTTGGGAGGGGTTTGCAGTCTAGAAAAGAGTTTATTGATTCGGATTTTAAAAAGACCCGGGTTGTATGAAGGTGGAAACACAGATTTCGGAAGATCGTTCCACAGTCGGGCTGCTGTATTAATAAAGGAGTTCGAGAAGCGACTTGTTCGTATATGTTGAAGGTCCACTGTGAATGGATTCAAGAATATTAAAATATTTCATACAACATAAGCATTCTTTACCATATTGAGATTGTCAACATTTCAAGAAGAAAAAATGAACACTTACTATGGTGTGGAGAGTTTAGTGTTGCCCACAACCCACTCGTTTTATGTAGCAGGCAGTTCATCGATTTAATGAATTCGAAATAACATTTTAACTGTCTTTATGTTTGTTTATGGGTCAAATTATTCATAATTTCATAAATAATTCCAAATATTTTTGTTGTGCTAGCAAATCTGTATTAAGGTTGAAATTGTGTGATTATTATATTTTTTTAATTTTTTTATATTTTTTGTCAAGTATATATGTAATGAATAATTATCATGTTTTATTTTGTTTATTTTATATTCACCAACTCATGTCACCCAGTACTTACTTATTATTTTAAACCATTTCATGCATTCCATATTTAAAATTTTTTTTTGCGATTCTACATATTTGAAATAAAATTGTAGCTGTCTTTCCATTTTCAAGAAGAAAATTAATGTCGTTTTATAATGTTTATTTTAAAATGAAACAATGTGTTGCTCAGTTGTTGAGAAACGACATTAATTGTTTTTATTTCAAATTATCTTTACAATTATTTTTACCACAGAATCACTTATGAAAAACACAGATAATGAAAAATGACTTAAAAACTTTGAATCATAAAAATGAAAATATCGAAACAAAAAAATATTTTAAATATGGAATGCATGAAATGGTTAAAAATAATAAGTAAGTACTGGGTGACATGAGTAGGTGAATATAAAATAAACAAAATAAAACATGATAATTATTCATTATATATATATAATTTAAGTAAGGCTACTGCTTTCCTAAATACAAGCAATAAGCATCTATTACTAAGGAAACATTTACTCATTTGAAAACATGTAATGTTATTTGTTATTCTCTTAAGTCATTTTTATGTATATTAAAAAAAATTAAACAAAAAATACGACTCAAGTAAAAAAATAAAACAGCACCAGCTGAAATTGGCGACAAGTGAAATATGAAAGTAATTTCATAGAAGACATGCCTACACAATATAATCCATTTTTTGCGTGAGGTACCTACCTTCCATACACGACTCAATTTTTACTTTTACTTCTGATGGCCATTCAACTCCGGCCTTTAACTTTTTAACATTTTGCGAAATTCAACAAAGTTACAAAATACATGAAACCTTAGTTATAAAATATTCCTACTTTTGTCAAACTCGCGATGAATACATTCTATCGGCAGCAGTTACCAGCCATTGAATGTTGCCTACTGTCTCAGGGGAAAAACTAAAAAGTTGCTTTTGACGGATAAAAAGTTTCAAAGGGTGGGATAATTCTGAATCGCTTCACCCTTTCCAACCATAACATTTAATCAAAAGAAAACACTTTGAAGAAAACTTGAAGCGTTTACACTGCCTCCATGTACAATTTTAATCAAATACAAAAAAAATGTGATCTTGGTGTGCGTTTTTTACTACACTTTAATAAAATACCTGTACCATGCTGACTTCAGACAAAATACGTCGCCAACCATTCATAAGTAATGAATGGTAGGCGATTTACCTTATCGTAATAAAAAGCTGCCACCATATGATGATTCTTACTAAAGATAAGTTCTATAATAACTTATTTATTTATTTAGTGTTGATACAAAGGAGATTAAGAGGGCATTGGAAAAAAATGTGGAAAGAATGGACTCCTAAAGACTACCACACACGAGTAATTACTAATAATTTTATAAGTACCTATGGTACACATTTCAATGATGCGTAGGCGTTAAAATTAGTTTTAACATTTCACATTTAAATCATTTTCATACAACGGTTTAACATTAATTTTAACAAATTATACACCATTACAAAATATCTGCTTCTGATTCGTTAATAAGGAGACGAACAAAAATTACATTTGATCTCAAAAACATACAATTTCCTTCTCGTATCTCTGAGAAGAAACATTAAAGAGAATTCACTGAACTGTATTCATTTGGCATTCCTCGTTTTCTTTTCCTGTAAATAAGCATATGATTCAGTCGTTGTGAACCATTTCAAATGAATATTTTAACATTATACGAATAAACAAAAAGAAAATGAAATAAAACAAAAGATTTTAATTTCTTCACTCTATACAAAGTCACTATTTAGTTTTTTTTTTAAATATAGACTTGGTGGGATTCTGTAACAATATAGACTGGTGATATTTATGTAGTAGTAACTAGTAACTTTTCTATATTTCTCCACAATAGTGCCTAACAAACTATCATTCGATAGTTTCATTTATCCATAGCGAATCATTCGATTTTTAGTTTTTACTAGGTTTACGATCTAGATTTATTGAAACGCGAGTTGAAAATTGTGAAAATTCGTTGTTGAATGCATCTTTTATTTTTGACATTTTACATGTTAGTTAAATGTTATTAAAGCCTCTCAGCTTCTTTTCAACAGTTTGGTCCGAATGCAGAGTCCAACCTAAATAATAAATTCTAAATACTAACTATGTTTTAATTGCACAGTCGCTGACTAAAGTCAGGAGATCACGTGGCTTCCTAACTGGAGAATGCTAAGAAGTTTTTGTATGAGAATTGCATTGCAGTGACATATCTAAATACTTAGCGCATGCGCATTGGCGCAAACTAACATTTGCGAACTGTCAATATGTAAGGTTGATCGCATGGAACTTTAAGAGTGGTTTAATAGTAAAATACGAGATGTTTTCGATGGATGATGATTTTAGCGACTTCGTCAAATATGTATTTGGTAATTTTGTCAAACCAAATACCAAATGGATTATACAGCGACCTATAGGAGATGCCGAAAATTCGCTGGAATTTCAGAAAAATCGCGACATCGTGCTGTCAGTGTGAGCTTAAACATTTAAAACGTCAGTCTAAACCCTATCTCTTAAACTATCTATCTCTTTTCTTCATATGCAATCATGTGAAACGCGAACTCAATAATGACATCATGATTGGAGTACGTCGTGCAAGTGCTCTCATTCCCCAGTTATGAGACCACAGGTCAACCTATATAAATGACAAAAACAAAATTTCTTGGCACTCAACGCCACCAAAATTTGGTGGCAATCAATATATCGTAAGTCTTTAATTGAAACAGTACTCAATATTAATATCAAAAAATTAATGTTGTTAATAAATAAAGAATTGTCGAAAATCAACTAATTTTTATTTATTTATTTAAAGAAACACCAACAGAATACTGCATATAAATATGTCATTAATATTCATAAAAAAACTTTTGGAATACCCCCCCCCCCCGTTCCTCCTCACATTATGTAGCAATCCCCTGTCCTAAAGTTATAGTTTATGTCAGCTCTGTATATTCTTTACTCTTTGGGATTTAGATATTCCAGTTTTTTTTAGTATGACCTGTCACAAAAAATAGTGACAGCATTTCGTTTATTTATTTTTCACACCTTTATCACAAAAACTATTATGAGGATTACTGCTGCCCAACTAGGTAACCCTGTTCTAGGGCTAGCAGTTTACAATTTTACCAAGCCAAATATTTGACATTTCGGTTTTACATAGTTATTTTGTATTTTCCAAAAAATATTAGAACGAATACCAGACACCACAACATAGTTATTACATAGTTTTAAATGTTAAAAAAGGGAAATGTTTTAAAGTTTGTTTTTCTTATAATAAGATGCATTGTTAAGACATTCAATGAGGAGTCCGTGTTTTTTTGTTGAGTTTTGAACTATAGGTTTTCTGAATGTCGATAACGAACCACCGGTAAAGTAATTCTGATATACGTGATCATTCATGTGTACGCAAATTGTTTCAGTGAATATGGTATTTGTTATAGTAATATAATGTACCTATAACATTTAAATATGGATGCGTGTGTGTATATTAAGTGTCTCTGTGTGTGTGTGCGTTGATGTGTGATGTGTAAGTGTAACTACCTACATAGATACATATGTAAACCAAAAGCGGTTGGATGATAAACGTCCTATACGTTTGACAAAAGCTTTTGTTGTGAGGGCTGACGGTATTTGGAATTCCACGAACAACGCCTCGTTTTGATATAATATCAAAAATTTGCTCACATTTAAAGCAAAATACATACACTTAATTAATTACTTGTTATAGACAATGTATTCAGATTCTTGCATAGTATAATATTCCATTTCTGTTAACAAATGTTTTAAATAGAACACCTTTAAATAAATTTATTCACAATGATCCGCTGTGATTTTCTCGCTAGTAACATCATCAACTGCTCCGCACATGGTTACAGCCACACTTCAAAATTATTATGGAATTAGTCACTTCATAAAATGTTTAGTGAACGACAAATATGCAATGGAGCCCTTTAGATTGGTGATCTCGACACCACGATACAAATATACCAATATTTAGAGTATTGAGAAGCAACCAAGATCTTTGGAAAAAATTGAGTCTTCAAATAAAATGGCACAGTAAGAATCTAAGCGAGGATTTTTGTTCGTTTTAAAATTGTACCTGTATACTTCGAAATAAAAAAAATCACGTGATCCGAATAGAACAATGAAAAGTTTATATGTAGAACAGTTTTGATGAGGTACATATTTTGTGCCAAAAAAAATTCGTAATATACATACATATTTACAAATTATAATGCCATTTTTTTATGGAGAAACCTGATAGATATTTTAGATACCGTAACTTTAACGTGTAAACAAATGTAGATTCTGTAGAGATTGCTTGGCTGATAAAATCTAAAGTTTATTGTTTCAAATGTAATCCAATAACTTTAAATTCTACCTCAGCTTGAAGCTGTTAAGTCTGCGTTTTATGTAACGTTCACCACTGAGATTTAACTCTAAGTAATATATCTAAAACTTAATCGACCGAGGATAAAACGAATAATGTAATATGATTATATTATAAACATAGAATTTACAAAAGGTTTTTATTTTATTTTATTATCAATGTGTATTTTATCAACAGAGATCTATATTTTATGTCTTATAGTTCATCGGAGCATGGTCTCCTTATTAACCCTTCTAAGCTCTGTACATCAATAATCAATGTATTACATTTACCAGGGTCGTGAAAGACCTTGGGGTCTACATTGATAATACCCTTTCTTGGTATGAACAGATATCACATGTCAGCAAATCCTCTTTCGTTGCCACACACTCTCTAAATGAACTTAAGAATTTCCTTCCTCTTCATTGTAAAATACACCTAGCACAATCACTTCTCCTACCTTTGCTTGACTAAGCTGATGTTAGATATTTGGATGCAAACGAGGATCATCACAACAAATTTGAACGCCTTCAAAATATTTGCATCCGTTTAAGTCTTTGCATTAAAAAAATGATCACATTTCTCATCAATGTAATTGGCCCAATATGCAACAACGATGTACATAATTTGCATATATTAATGTCATTTTCATACAATGTCCTTTCTTATCCAAACTTACCTCAGTCTTCTTCTTTTTCTTGACCTTATCCTACTTTAGGTAGGGTCGGCTCTCTTATCCTTTGGCGCCATGATGAACTATCCTGTATTGTCGGGGTTGGTATTTGGGCTTTATCCATGAGCTTACTCATACTACTTCACCACGTAGATAGTGGACGTCCTTTTCCTTTCCTGTTTTCTGGGAGTGCTAGAGCAGTTTGCTCCACATGATCATTTTGCCTTCTCATTATGTGTCCATACCATCTGTATCTCAAAGCTTAACTTAAATTCTTTTAGGCCACGGGTGTCCTCTTAGATCTGCTGAGCATACCTTAATATATATTACAATTTATTGTACTATTTTTTTAGTTCTTTATTTGAAGTACAATCAGCAAGACTGTGGAATAGTCTTAGATCCTTATATTACATCAGATATCTCATTGAGCATATTCAAAAAAGAGACTAATCAAAATCTATCTGATAATACCCAATTTCTTCTTTCTATCCTCTCCCTATCTTTTTGTTTTCCTAACATTGCTGTGAACTGTAAATATATTTAAAAATTTTGTCTGGTTCTTTTTTAATTTACTTCTGCTATCTTTATTTTCGTTACGTCATTACCTTAATACCATAGTTCGCATTGTATTGCTTATTGACATTAACTCTGGTTGGTTGAAAGAAATTAACCGTTTATCAATAAGTCCGCCAGAGTAGAAATGAATGTATAAGAAATTACAAAAATAAAAAATATTGTACAATGAATGAAAATACCTTTGTATTGAGTAAATTACATTCCTATTCTTTGAAAGGTAAGAATAAAATGCGCCTACTTTAATATGTTTGCATAAAAGTCGGTGACAAACATAAACATTTCACGAAACTCACTCTACGAATCGTAGGGTACCTACGGCAGTCCGTACACAATCAATCTGGATCTCGATTTATGATCAAAAATCAATGATTGCGATCCAGACTGACTGTGTACGAGCTGCCTGTTTTTGTTTGGCAACGACTTCAAAAATTATAATTTTCGTCAAACATCTTTAACGAGTTTCCGGTTGCGCAGAGCGCATATTTGTGTATTTTTGTTTCGTTGGTTTACGTGCACATCGCCCCCTTTCTCGGCTAAAAGTTATTTGGCCACAACTTTAATTGATGTAAATAAAAATACCTACTTAGCAATACATGTGTATGCTAGTTATATGTGTTGTGTTAGATGTAATAATAAGGTCCCATTGGTCACGCGGATTTTGTGATCTCGAAGAACAATTTTAAAGATTTTAAAAAGTTTTGTCATAGTTATGGTGCCTTACTATTGTTAGATTCCCATCTTAGTCATTCCCCTGATATTTCTCATTTAATAGATCTGAAGTCCACGAGTGTGAAACTTCCATTCACATTCGTCGATTGTTCTTTTGCATTATGCTTCCGAGACTGCTAATCTAGAGGGCTCCATGAGCTACTTTTCGTGCTATGCATTTTTTTTTCTTGTCGTTCACTTAGCGTCCTGTGAAGGGGTCGTTTACTGTCCCCGTATGCAGAGCGGGTGGTGGTGAGAGTAGCAAACATACATTATTACTTGCACTACAAAATATTAACCCAATTAAATTAAGTCATACTTATTTCTTACTTTGTAGTGCATGTAATTTTTCAGTTCTGTTAGTTTTATTTTTTATAGCATTAATTTTTAAATTAAAAAAAAAAAAAATCTTATCCTTGCTTCAGGTTAATAAACCTGTTTTTCTCAGGACGTGTGCCTCTCCAGCAAGTTCTCCTGTGATGCCGTTCTCTAGCAAGTTCTTCTGTGATGCCGTTCTCTAGCTATCGTTCCATCGTATAGAATGTTTATTTTATTTTAATTTATTCGGAAATAACAGCATTTTTAAATAACAAAGTAGTAAGCCAATTATAATGCTTCACTAAATTATATAAACATTTTTCATATATTTTCATGAAGAGAACATTGACCAGGTTAAGATAAGGTAAGGAAACTGGAAAACGAACTAGAAGGATGAAATAGGATAATTTCACTTAATTATGCTTGTAGTCGCATTAAGTATATGTTTTAGTCCTTATAGAGACATATTAAATAGATCGGTTTGAGGGTTAAGGTTATTGTATTACCTAGTTGTTACAGCAGCGTTTAATAAAACTGTTTTGATCGTAATTTGTTTTTTTTTTTTTTAACATGTCTACGTAGGGGACGCCAGCTATTAGGATTTGGGTCCATTTTACTCTTCCGAAGAAGCGCACTACGTAGCGTTGGGAGGGGTTTGCAATCTAGAAAAGAGTTTATTAATTCGGATTTTAAAAAGACCCGGGTTGTACGAAGATGGAAACACAGAATTCGGAAGATCGTTCCACAGTCGGGCTGCTGTATTAATAAAGGAGTTCGAGAAGCGACTTGTTCGTATATGTTGAAGGTCCACTGTGAATGGGTGCTGCGATTGAGTGAAGCGAGTGACTCTGTTGCGAGTGGGTGGAGGAGGGACCAAAGATGCAAGTTCTTCTGAGCAATTCCCGTGGTAGTATCTATAGAATTAACTTAAAATACCAACTCTGCGTCTGTGTTCTAGTGATTGCAATCCATCAGTCAGTGATGGATCAACAATCAGACGTATAGCACGCCTTTGGACAGCGTCGAGGGTATTCAGTAGGTATTGGGGGGCGCCACTCCAGAGGTGACTGCCATATTCAATAATTGGACGAACATTGGACGAATTGGACTTCTTGACAGAGATGTGTAAAATAGACTATTGTGGTGTGATATTCTATACGGGCAGTTAAAAGGCATTCATAGATAAGGAATATCGAAAACTAGATGGGTCGGTGGCAGAGCGGTTAGCGCGCTGGGCTAGTAATCCAGTGGTCGCGAGTTCGAATCCTGCCTCGACCGATTTCGTTCACCTATAGCATAAACATTTATTTGCTTATTTTAGGGAACGTAGGAAGATGTATATGTACTTGTTTAACAAGGACATATTCATTTTTTAAGTTAAAAAAAAAAAAAAAAATTTAAAGATGGTATACTTCGTGGTCGAATACCAAAATATATTTTGGTATATGTGCATATCTTTATTTTTTTTTTGTATCTATCTTTTTAAATTTTCTTTTATCTTGTATTTTATTATGAATTTTTCAACTTCGGCTCAGCTTTAATACAATAAATGTAATGTAAAATAAATAAATTATAGCTGTAGCTTTCTGAGAGAAAATAAATAGATATTTTTGGGACACAATTTTGGGCAACCTATTGTCTTTCATTATTGGAACGTGATTCCGCCCGATCATCTTTGATTCCTGAACCATCTGATAAGATCTTCCTTATTTTTATATTCCGTGTTTGGTCCATGAGTGTGACCCTTACATTAGAGTGCTTGGTTCTCCATCGTACTGATAAATGATTAAACAAAACGCAATAAAAAATAATATATAGGTAATGAAACAAGCATTTTTTCATTTTGCTTTTAAATAGAACACGCAGTATTCTGTCTCAAAAAGCATCAAATCACAGAGATAAATGTAATATAAACGGGAAATGAACTCAGGTTTACCAAAATTCTCTATGTTTAAATCATTTGCTTAATAAAGGCATAAATATCTATACTGTTTTCTAAAAATAATGAAACTCGGATAGTTTGATGTTTATATAATAACTAGAAAACGTATACCTACGCTTAAGTCTATACGTGTTACATTCTTGGCCTAACGACGCATCATACTAATCTCATTTATATGCGAATGACGCCATAACCCGGAAAAGCTTTTTTATGAGAAAAACCTTTTCATACGGTTTGAGAATTCCATACATAATATATTTGAAAATGGAAAAAAATGGATGAAATATAAACGGGTGAAATATGTAAACGACTTATGATGATGGACCGTGTATAGTAAAATAATTTGCAATCATATAGATAATTTCGCAGAACAAATCTAACATAAAAATCAAATCGTTTTACTTTTCATGACTACATAAACACATTAAAAAAAAACAACAAATATTTGTGAATAAAAATAATACTAAGATATGCTATTCCCAAAAGATCGGTCTGGAAATCAACATTAACAAAACCAAAATCATGTCCATTCAACAGCACTATCACAATTGGTAATATAGTACTGGCGCTGGAAGTAATTTCGTTTGCAAAATCCGAGGACCGGCAAATATGTTTGGATTCTTGTACTTGAGACCTCAAACAATGAAAAAATACATCTTGCCAGGAGCTGCGGTGGTCCCTTCATGTCCCTCCCCCTCCCTTTTACACGACGTATGGTAATCATAGAGCACTCCGCTAGTTCAATGCGTTTTTGCATTGTTTAATATTAATTTTCGCTATTTTTGAGTATCTGTTTAATGCATTTTTTAATAAGAAACATAAAAATGTCGTAAGAAGTAGTAAATTTGAAAAAAAAAGACCGAACGAATTTTGGTGCTTATTTTGTAATAAAATAAATTATTTAGTTATAAAACCAAAATCAACCGCTATGCTCAGTATAAAAAAGCAGCAGATAGGATACCTAATGTTACTGAAAAGTTTGAAAACCTACATAATCCAGACTCCACCAGACAAGAGTTTTCGTGGCACCAAGACTGTTTAACTAGCTACATATATAAGTGAGGAGAAAATAAGGCACCGAGAAATAGGGTTAGGTACATAAAAAAGAACAAGAGTCTCCTTCAACTTACAAAACAAGTTTGTCAAGTTCTCGAAATTATCTTTCTTCATCTTGGCAACGTGTAGTAAAGAATAAACAGTTTAAATGTTTCATATGTGAAAAATTAACGAAGAACAAAGATAAGATTATTTCAGCGGCGGAAATATTTTTTTAAATACTGTACGTAGAAAGGAAGACCATGTTTTTACCCAAATTAGCACTTGTCAACGACCTGAGGATTTATTTGCTATCGAAGCAAGATATCACAAGCAGTGTAATCGTGATTATTTAAGATTGCTGAGAAATTCTACACTTCCAGCAGGTCGACCTTCTAATCAGATCCCCCAAGAAAAACTTCACAATGCATTTGACAAACTGATAGATGAAATTAAAGACACATTTTCAACCCATTTTTTTGTGTGTGTGCTACTTGGCTCAGCGGTTGGCTGTATACCTACTTAACAAATATAAATGATGCAGTGATCAAAAATCGTGTGATCATTAGAGCAAAATCTTTATTAGTGTTTATGGGAAATATACCACTGGAAGAAGTAATTAAACATGTTCGTAACATTAATTCAAAAGATAATATTATATGTATAAGTGCAAAAGCATTGTGGCAAGGATTATTAAAAACCAAACGAATACCAAATGGCTATTTACGCGTTGAAAATTTTATTCAAAATTTGCTAGAAAATGGAAAACTACCGTGAACGAAGATTTTTATGCAAGCATTTTTAAATGTAAAAAAAAACAAGAATTGGGCGATAACTATCCGAGAAGAGCAATATTATCCGTGTTTCATGATATATTTTTTACTGTTACTGAGAAACAAAATCCAAAACATATAGCTTTAGCTAAATCAATTCATTACTTGACTAGGTCAAAACATTTGATTAGTATATTGAATTAGTTTGGACATTGCATCAGCTATAAAGGATAACGAGATTTTGATTTAGAAGAAACAATTTCAATTACGTGTGAAGATGCAGAAAAAATGCTTATTCCTAGAAATTAAGTTAGAAATTCATGCTATGGGTATAGATTCTACCCACGTAACAGCAATAGTATTTACCAAGAAAAACAAACCATCGAGAACTAAATAAATCTCGTCAAAGAGAAGCCTACATCGGAGCAGTGTGAGTATGATTTGAAGGCATTAAACTCTCAAGAAATTTTTCACTTCAAAGCAAGTATGGAGCCTTCAACATCTTCTTATGTTAAGAGAAGCTGTTTACTAACTCATACTCACGATGACTCGCAATTTGATACTTTGCTCTGGCTTTTATGTACAATGCAATATGATAAATTGGTGCACAACTTCTGTCGACCATTGAAAAACTCAATATCAGGATAGACTACTTTCCAACAATTACTTTTATCTGAAAACTCACCTATATCTACAGTTGGATTTATCCCGGTAATTTCTCAGCCACCAACTTTAAAAAACGTTGTGTGTATACATGAAAAATTTCGTTAACTTATGTCTAGTATTAGATAAATATATTACTTTTCTTTCATGCGACATGTCCATATATCTCAACAAAAGACATACAACAAAGAAATCAAGAATTTCAAGTTGATATTGAGAAGTGGAACATTTCGTCTACAAGAATATTTCTTGCGAGGCTTGGGCCAATAACTCAAAGATAAATTTACTTATCTTTATAGCCATGGGCGTCCGCTTCGATCTGCTGAACGTACTTTACTATCTATTCCTATTCATAGTTCTGAATTTTTTAGCTCTTCATTTGAAGTACATTCAGCTAGACTATGGAATAGTTGAAGTCCTGATATGTATTTTTATTTATTTATTTATTTAACATAATAATTTTATAATACAAATCAATATATAAATTCACTAGTAATAACATTTTTACATATTTTTCTTTGCAGTACCTCATCAAAAAGATTACAATCTTGTGCTTGATGAGTGAATCACTTATAAAAATATAAAAAAAATATCAAAACAAAGCAAAGTCAACATAAAAGTAATTAAAATCAAATCATACATGAACAAAAAAAATCAAATAAACATTAAAAAAGTTTAAAAATAAATGAAAAAGAGGAATACACAAATGAGAAAACATATCAGAATACATATTCAAACCAAAAAAAGGAAAAACATGAAAATAATTGAAAAATGAGTAATATAGACGATTCAAATATACCAAAACACATATTGAAAAAAAAATACTGGAAATTGAAACAAATCAAAACAACAAAATCGAAAACTACTATTTCAGAATGATAAGTGCAATTTTAATTTTTGTTTAAATTTTTTAAATTCTTTTATCTGCTTTAATTTATTTGGGAGGCAATTGAAAAATTTTATTCCCAAATAAATGTAGTTGTTTTGGAATTGTCCTCATTTGGGTATTTTGAAATCGTTTTGGAAACGCGGAGACTTATTTTTTTTCAAATTTTTGTAAAATATTATTTTTGAAAAATTGTAAAAAAGACACTTTTTTATAAATATTATCTACTTTGGGTACTTTGAATGTGTCAAATAGTGTTGTAGTGGGGAAAGTGCGTGTTTTCTTAAGTACATATAACCTTTATAATTATTTTTTTTACAACTCTAACTTGGTTTAAAATATTGTCATATGCTCGTCCCCAACCAATGATTCCATAAATAAGCAAAGAATGAACCGTCACATAATAAATGTTTTTTAGGTTTTTTAAGTTTAATACATTTCTTAGTCTTATGAAAATATATATACATTTCCTTATTCGTTTAACTAAGTCACCTAAATTTACGTCGTCTATCTCACTAAACATCTTCAAGAAAAGGCTAAAGCAAAAATATTTATCTGACAATACTTGATTACATCTTCCTCTCCTCTTCCTTTCCTTATTAATTATTTTTTTTATCATTGCTATGAATTGTTCTTATATGCTTTCTCCTTTGTTTTTTTTTACTTTTCGTCGGATATCTTAACGTTTTGCCATAGTACACACTGTTTTGTATATTTAACATTAACTCTGATTGGCTGGAAGAAATTGCCATCAGGCAATTAGCACGCCATTGCACTAATCATATGTACAGAAAGTAAATAAATAAAAAAATAATTAGAAGAAACTAAATATAAATAACTGAAATTATCATTCAAATGACTTCACAGTATATACTCCATCGATTACCTTTACAAATAAAAGGGGAGGGGGTAAAAACAAAATGGACCAAAAAATGGTCCGACAAGATCCGTATTATTAATCTATGAACTATTCTCAACTAAAATCCATTGTTGGAATTCGGTCCTCACATTTTGCAAACGATAGTACTTCCAGCGCCCGCTCTAATAAGAAAGTTAAAGATGTCGAGGAATACCTACGTATATCTGGGATATAAGATAAATTTTGGAAACGAAAACAGACAGCAGAAATTTATTTATTTAAATTAAGGAGAACAACAATTTGCAAATAACAAAAGACAACAATGAATTATTTTAAATATGCAAAAATAGTTCACTCATCATAATATCATTAAACATAATATAAAAATAAAATAACTGAAAAAAGTATAAAGAGTAGAGTAAGCTTTAAATTATGATATAAAAAATTGAAATAAAATACATAGAATACAAAAAAAACACAAAGACCATAAGTAATTCAAAATTATAAACACACAAATGGGATATGTATGAATTGGGGAATTGGGGTGGGGGGAGGGAAAATGGAGTTAGGTATTATATGCCTCATAGCAATGCGTCATTGCCGATATACTCCTGTGATATGTGTGATATGATTATATGTGTTGAAATTTGAGCATGTGTTAAATCTGAGAGACATAATTAGAAATAAGGAAATGAGGAAGGGTTGTCCACCGTCGATGTCATAGATCGAGTTGCCAAACTTATATCCCAAAAAAATGATGAGTAAAAGTATTTAGAAGAGGCCTACATACACCAGTGAAGAGATAGCCGATGGAAGAAAGAAGATGTTTATTACTTTAGAAATACTTTTATTTATTTATTTATTTATTTATTTTTGGATATCCAACAGTACAGTAGAGCATAATGATATTAAAGACAATGAAAAAAAACAAGTAAATATAGACTACAGTACATAATAATAGGACATCATATCAAATAATTTTAAAAGCTTAACATACAATTTACGAAAAATGAGAAAAAACAAAATTATAGGAACACACCTGAAACATACAAGGAATAGTACAGAGAGGATTATATTCTAGAATCATAACATGGGATTCTAACTTACTTATGGATCAACGAAGAAGGTGTTGCAACCATTATGGTGACACATACATATACTCATGTATATACTAGATAGTGGAATTTTGAGTTATGTTATCAGTGCAAAGTTGGCGCTTTATCGCAATTTTGAACGAGTGTAGAGATTGGGTATGAAAAAAGTCAATGTTATTGAGCAGGTTGTTAAAATTGGAGGTGGCCCGGTTAGTAAAGAAATTTTTCCTAAGATTAGTTTTAGAGTGGGAAATAGAAAAAGTAGGTTTTGATCTGACATTGCGGTTTGGAATGTGAAGAGAGATATTTTCTAATAAATTTGGACAATCAATAATGTTATGAAATAGTTTAAACAAAAATAGTGAGTCTGCAGTTATTCGTCTAGATGATAGTGATGGTAAATTAAATTTTGATTCAGCTAAGTATAGGTGATTTATATGATTATGCGGGCCCATTAATTCCCGACAGCCAGATTTATAGATGAGGTGTTTGAGGAAGCGTTTTTGTACACTATCCAGTCTATTTATGTACTTAAGATACATCGGGTTCCAAATTTGCGATCCGTACTCCAGATGACTTCTTACCATAGATGTATATAGAATTTTGAGGCATTCAATATTTGAAAAAGGTTTACAGTTCCTGATGATGAAGCCCAACATTTTATTGGCTTTTTTACTTATATTATTATTATATTATTATTTATTTTTAATTTCCAATCTCACCGAAATTCATCGAATATCTTCAATTTAAGATGCCGAACTTCTTGAATTGGTGAATGTTTATAAAAGAAAATGAAAACGAATTTTTTTTTATTCATAAATTAAATCAATAATTGAAAAAGATGAATCTTAAGCTCAAGCTTGTGGTGGCTTATAAGACAAAACAAAATTAACGTCACAAGTCGAGTAAATACACATTTATTTATTTGACGAAGCTGTAATGCTTTTCAGATAAGATATAGGTGCCTATAACTTTAGCTACGCTAAAATTCTTGGGGTTTTAATGTTATGCATGAAACACAAAGGTGACTGAGTCTCTAGAGAAATTTTCCGCACCGTATTGTATGTATGTATGTTTCTCATCCTCATAATTCTGTTATAATGTAAACAAGAAATATATGTATTATGTAGCTTAGCAACCTTGTTAAAATTAACGATCTTTTACGGTCCACAGCGTTTCGCCACTTTGATGAGTTTAAGCATTATTTTTGGACGCCTCGGATCTACTGAAAAATCATTTGCAATGTCTAAATCTTATGCATACTTGGTTACCTTTAATTAATTCCAGTTTAATGACATTTTATGATTTTATTCAACATTTTAAGAAAAGACTAACAAATGTAATTACTGGAGTACACTTCTAGTTTTAAAATAAACAAGAATGCTTTTACACGTGTTTTTTTGTGAATTATGTTTTAAATATATCGATGGTATCAATCTGCCAGTTTTCATTCACGATCATTGATAAACTTAACAAAAATATTATATACTTTAATTTGTATAACTATGAATTTTTCATGAAACGTCTAAAAACTTCAAAGATTTTTAATAATACTTTGATATTTATAAGTATGTATGATTATGGCATATATTTACAGAGATGTTTTATGTGGGATTTTCATATATTTAGATGGGTCGATGGCAGATTTGTTAGCGCACTGGATTCGTAATCCAGTGGTCGCGAGTTCGAATCCTGCCTCGACCGATAACTTTCACCTATAACATTTATGCTTTATTTAGGGAATGTAGGAAGATATATATGTACTTGTTTAATAAGGACTTACCTATTCATTTTTTTAAAAATAAAAAAAATATATATGTATATATTTATATGCAACAAAAGCATATTTTTTAATGAACTCGAAAGGGTATATCAAAATTTAAGATTATGATATTCTTGAAAGAACGTTTTAGCGACAGACGTATAAGACAGCATCCGAATTACGAAGCAAAATTCAAGAGAGGGCAATCAAAAGTCTTTCGAAAAGATTAACGATAAAATAAGGTCTGCTTTTGATTAAACGAAATAACAAAATAAATTGTGTACAGTTTATAAGTCGAGTAGATATTAAATTTCGTGAGTGAAAATAACTAGTAGGTAGGTACTTGAAGCAGTAACAAAATTTATTGATATTCGTATTCAGCATCAATAAAATCTAAAGTTAATCGAATAAAATGTTGAAAGGCTTTAAAAACAACGAAGTCTTAAGTTATATAAGATGTTTTGATCTGGAATGGTGTTTACACTATCTTCAACACTTTTCTATATAAAAAGTTACGATTTCATATGCGTAATAAATTAAACGAAAACATTTCAAAGAATAAATATCCTCCAAGTCAAACAGAAATCGAACAAAGAGATTATTTCTTATTGAAAAAAAGTTATTATAAGAGATTTTTAGATTTCTGAATATACATAATGTATTTAAATAACTAGATTTATTAATTCATAATGTATTTAAATAATAGTATCTTCGCGTGCCTTCTGAATGTTTTTATAAGTTGTTTTGTTTTTATAGTTGTTCTATGCTGAAAAATATAATATATTTTTGGATGGGTGGATGGCAGAGCGGTTAGCGCGCTGGGTTTGTAATCCAGTGGTCGCGAGTTCGAATCCTGCCTCAACCGATCTCGTTCACCTATAGGACAAGCATTTATGCTTAGTTTAGGGAACGTAGGAAGATGTATATGTACTTGTTTAACAAGGACATATTCATTTTTTAAAAAAAAAAAAAAAATTTTTTTGTTATTTTTTTTTATCAAAAGATAATCGAATTTTAATATATATCACAATATTTTCTACATTGCACAAATGCATAAAAAGTACTACTAACATCAATAAAACAAAGCTGTTTCTAAATAAATATTCCTCATTTATCTTGGCGAAAGAATTTGAATTGCTTCTAGGGGCTATGATTAAATCCGGTAGTGATTTTTCTCGGCAGAAATAAAAAAAATCCAGGGATTCCGGAACATTCGACGGCATGACAGGGAAAGCTTCCTATATTTGAGACGCTGTCAAGTATCATTATAGAAAATCTTTAAAAATGGCAAAGGAAAACGTGAGATAAAGTACCAATACGATAGAATAAACTAAAACTTAAAATATTGCTCCTAATTCTATCCCATAAAGCTTAGTTTGTACACCAGTTTTTGATTTTGACACATCATGTACGGACAGTTTATCTAGTATTCACACCAATTTAAAATATTAAATAATTTGTATTTATGGATTTATAGTTTGGTACTTATTCTTCAACTATACATACTATCGCTATCGACAGTTGGATCTCATGTGTTACATGCAACTAGTTTACTTAAATTATTTTTGCAAACTTTGTTGAACCATATTAATAGCAAAATATTTTAGTGAAGTGGATAAAAATAAAAAAAAATAATAAATACAAAGTTTTTTGGTGTTCATTTTTTGAAAGTTAGCATATTTTTCTTTATAGTACAGATATTTTTTTTGTTTCGTTGACTTTTTTATTTTATTGAATGTTATTATTTTTATATTATTATAAATAAAGAAATTACATATAATAACTTTGTATAAAACACGAACTTTTCGTATTTACTGTATAATTTTTTCGAAGCTAACCGCTTCTTCCTCCGGACAAACTTATACATATAAGTTTGTCCGGAGGAAGAAGCGGTTAGCTTCGAAAACGTTAGAGAGTAAATACTAAAAATTCGTGGTGTGTACTAAGTTATTATATGTAATTTAATTTATTTATAAAATAAAAATGTGCAACAAATTAGTAGCAACATCATATGAAGATATTTTTATTTTATTTTATAATACTCATATGTATGCTTGTTCATATTTCATATTTTATGTTCCTTGTAATCCTGTTGATAACTAATGATTCTTTGTATATTGCATGGGAGTGTCAATATTTTCGTAATCTGTAATGATTTACTTCGTTTTTTGTAAATGGCTATTAGCTGTAAATAAACCAATAAACCAATATAAATAAGTAACTTATTAAATAAATAAAGAAATATATAAATTAATAAATATATACTTAGTTAAATATCTTTCAGATATGGAACTAGAGAGTATTTAAAAATTGAAATATTATATGTTATTGAAACAAAGCTATAGTGAAAATACGAGAAAAAATAATTAAGATTTAAAAATTCATTTAGAAATTATTTATAACTTCCCATCGTACTTCCTTTCAAAAAATCTTATAGTCTCACCTTTATGCTGCTGTGACTTGGCTCTTCAACTTTTCTGAGTGCTCAGATACAAAGTCATATCTCATTTATTCGCTTCCATGAACATGTAATTTCCAAAGGACATAATCTTTTCCACCACTGGCATTTCGATTTTAATCCTTTAAAATCATTACGTACTAAACTCTAGGTTACGAGATTAGTCGTTACTTTATATTTAAAAACTCGTGAGTTAGGGCACTTGTTCGTAAATATATCACTGTATACTGTAGGAACATATATATATTTGTTAAATTTTATTATGTAGCCGTTAATGTTTACGAGTTTTCTGTTTTATGGCGATGTCCGGTGGTTATCTGCCACGAATGTCAAGAATTTCTGTTTAAATGCGCATCGCGTTATAACAACATATATTAAATTTGTATTTATCATTACATTATAGTTACATACCTACTCTAGATTAAATCATTTCAGAAATGGAACGCATAAATGTACATGAAAGGGAGTGAACTTCAGTTTCCTTCGGCATTTAAAAATGTTAAACTGTAATTCTAGGAGGAATTGGTATTTGGATAACAACATAAAAAAAGTGGAAAAGTGGAAGGTAGAAAAGTTATCCACCATGCCTTTTCACACAATGGAACATGGTAAATGATATCTGAGTGTCTTTTGGTAAGATATCGAAGATAACCCAATACACCGAAGTAATATAAATTTCCCAAATACAAATGCCTGAGACGTGCCGTTGAGTTTCAATAAAGAAAGAAAAATAGCTGCTGCGTATGTGGTGTTTACGCACACGTGACGTACAAACGATTTTTTTCTTGATGTAAAAAAAAAGATTCACTTAAAACATATGACAATAACTGTTTACTGTGAAATTTTGATTTTTTCAACAGATCATAATTCAGATGAAAAATCCCCGTTAGGTTCTTTTTATTGAAGAGTTACCGGTAGTTTAACAAATAAAATCCCTTGTGTGAAATAATGTTTTTTATAGTTTTTATATTTTTTAATAATTTTTTATTTATATGAATTTAGCTAAATGAATTTTATAAAAACCTTTATCTACTTCTGTAAATTTTAATATAATTATGATTATTCGTAGCCTGTCTTCCTAACAAGAAATTTCGGACGTATTAAAAATTCTTTCAATTATTTTTTGCATTAATCTGTACTTTTTCGGTCCGCTGTTTAAATCTAAAATGGTCACAAGAGGGCAGTACATTCTGCCTGCCTAATGTCTGTGGAATGAAATATTAAGGGTAGGACTCAAGGGTGAGGTACCTTCTTTTTGTATAAATTACGAAACATTATTTTTTAATTGATATCTACCTACTTTTTGTTCAAACCTTAAATATAAACCTTAAATTTTACAATTTTGCTAAGAATGTGTCTCGTATGCTTTTCGACGAACTAAGCAGAAATTATTGCACGCACAGTATTTTAATTAAACTTTTTTATATTATTTGAATAATAAATACATATGTCCTTATGAAAAGTACATTTATTTCCTCATAAATTTCCTAAATAAGCATAAATGCTTGTGCTTTAGGCGAACGAAACATTTTAATGCACTTGTATTCAATGTTATTCCAATTTCTCTTTTTAAATAAAAAAAATAAATTGATACGCTGCATTCGAAAAATGTTTTCATTTCGTTCTATTTAGTTGAAAAACGACATTCACTTCGTACTCTTCTATATTTCGTAGTAAAAACGACATTCACTTCGTACTCTACTATATTTCGTCGTAAAAACGACATTCACTTCGTACTCTACTATATTAACTCACTAAAATGACGTTCACTTCGTTCTACTATATTTAGTTGCTAAAACGACGTTCACATCGTACTCTACTATATTTCGTCGTAAAAACGACATTCACTTCGGTTCTCTACTATATTTCGTCGTAAAAACGACATTCACTTCGTACTCTAATATATTTAGTCGTAAAAAAATATACCTACATAAATATGAAAATCTCCGATAGTAATTAATTTAAATATCTGGCTTTGTGAAACATTAAACCATTGAATTGTTCACAAATCTTGAATTATGAAAAGTATCTTCAATTAGTTACAAAAGGCACGCCACTAATTCAATTCTAAATAAAATAGTTTTTATCGAAACAAAGAAAATGCCAAATCTTTCGTAGATCAAAAGATACTTGTATTGCTTAAAATAAACCAATTCATTTGAATTTAAACATTTTTTGTCGACTTTCATTTACTAATAGAGATTCGACAATGTGCTTGACTCTTAGCTAAAATCTCGAAGAAAAAATTAAAAGATTGCAGCGAATTATTCACTCAGCGATGGATAGACTAAGAATGATGACAAGAGAGAATGATTAATTATATAATATCAGAGCGTCTTTTAAATCTAATTTGAAATGGTCATTTACTCTAATTGCTTTTCTCCTTTAAATAATTTATAAAGAATTAGGGGTTATCAATTAAAAAAATCATTGATTTATACCTGTTCCTTTCTTGTCGGTCTTCTTGGCTCAGATCGATAGATATCTGATTCCTGAGCGAAAGTTGAAGAATAAATTTCAAGGAGACATTAAATTTATTAATTAGAGTGATTCAATGATTCAAATAATGTTAAAATTGAAATAAAAATTAATCATTATTTTTTTTAGAAGTTTTCTTTGGATAAAAAGTTATAAATACTAGGTTTGTATTTTCATACACGGAAGAATGCTTGACTCGCTGTGAAATTACAAAAACAAATATCGTATTCTCTTTGTAGTGGGTATAATTTATGAAAAAATATTACAATGTATCCCTGATCTTATTATTAAATTTCACTTTAGAAAGAAATATATAATTATTAATTCTTACAATTTTAGAATAATGTACATATATTGATTTGGTAAGATCAAATATTTTCTGGCTCAAAAGCGGTAAAAAATATGATTTACTTTAGGATTTATCGAATAAATACGAATACAACCAAAATAAAAATGACGTGTATGTATCGAAAACAATCTATTCAAATATTTGGTTTTCGAAAGAATCTCAATAAAACCCGAATATAAAAATAGTATCGTTAAATTGATTTTACAATTTTTATGTATCGACTATTGGAATGAATATCATGTTTACATTTTCATATCGGATTTGAATAATATTTGAAAATAAGAAAGTATTATTCAAATAACATCACACATTGTTCAGCAATGAAGTGCACCACCCATTCTGAATGTTTTGCTTTATTAGGTGAGACGAGACTGGTGTGTGGGTATACACATATGTATTGTGCTCCCTTTTTATATGGTAATTCACAACCGCACACATGTCGCTGGCAATCCCACTTTGATATGTCGTGATGGTATGAATGAAATAATATACCTACATAATATACCTTTAATGGACCTGCACTGTAAATGATGTCATTTCTTTTGGTCAAAGAAATTTTTCATTTATTGCTCCTCGGCTCTACAACAGTTTACCTTCCTCTCTTAAAGAAATAACATCAAAATAAATATTAAAAAATACACCATAAATTATGGGCGAACAGAACTAACACAAATACATAGTATTCAACAATAACTACTTAAATAATTCAAAATTAAAATTATTAACAACATTTGTAACTATGCCGTATTGTGTTTGCGATGCTCTTTGAGTAACATAAAAAGATTTGATTTGATTTGGGAAGCATGTGATTCATATTAACTACACAAACATAGTTAACTAGTCTCTTTCTATGGTTCTGAAATAAAAATCGCGTCAGAGATTGGATTTATGACAGGTACTATAGCAGACACTAGGACCTGGGGGGGGCTACTCATGTCGTAATCTTAAAAATGTTTAAATCAGTACTCGATCATAATGTAATTTTTATCTTTCTCTACGTTTGATCATAAAAAAATGTTAATCTCAACGTTTAGTATGAAATTTTTATTTAATTTGAAGCTCAAGGGTTTCTCAAGTCTGAAACTGATCTTAAACTGATATTGATCAACTTCATGAGTAACCATGGTGGTTAATCTATCTTGTGTGAGCCCATATGTTTGTTGAGGAACGTAAACAATCACCTGGTTCATAATTGCATATAATTGTCAGTAAAAATTGTAAAAAGCTAGCCCTAGAACAGGATTTCCTAGTTGGGCAGCAGTAATCTACTTATTGTTGTCATTATAAATCTTCTTCTTCTCTTCTTCTTCTTCAGCCTATTTCCGTCCACTCCTGAACGAAGGTCTCCTCCATTTGACTCCACGTCGTCCTGTCCTGTGCAGTTTACATCCAGGATGTGCCAGCATATCTTGTTATATCGTCCCTCCACCGCAGCTGCAGCCGCCCCACACCTCTCTTTGTCATACGCGGTCTCCAAGTTAGCACTCTCTTAGTCCACTTCTCGTCCGAGCTTCTGGCTACGTGTCCCGCCCATTTCCATTTCAGAGTCGCCACACGGTGGATTATATCTGTTACTTTTCTTCTTTCTCACCGTTTCGTTTCTTACCTTGTCTCTTAGTGACACTAAGAGTCACTAAGAGTCATTATAAATATGGTGTGATAAAAGGTAAATAAATAAAAATAAATAATACTTTGCATGTTGATAAACAATATGAATTTGATGGGATATTTAAGAAACTTTTTTTAAATTCTAAAATCAGCCTACGAAATGAGCATTAATTGATTAATTGGTTTCATTATTTTACACACCAGAGAAAATGTCATTGTTGCGCTTGACTTATTTTTATCAAATTGGAAATATATTTTTTTCAAATATCACTATTCAATACGCACCTAAACAATATTTGAAGCGTTCATATACCAATTATTGAAAAGAAGAAGAATTGAATATTTTTTAAATTCAGTTAACGAAATTTACGTCATTAATTTGTTTTGATTATTTTACACTCCCGAGAAAATGTCACTAGTACATATTATACCTTAAATTGGAAAAAAAGTAATTTTTTTTTAAATGATATGTCCTTGTTAAACAAGTACATATACATCTTCCTACGTTCCATAAAATAAGCAAATAAATGCTTGTGCTATAGGTGAACGAAATCGGTCGAGGCAGGATTCGAACTCGCGACCACTGGATTACTAGCCGAGCGCGCAAATCTCTGCCATCGACCCATCTATTATTTCAAATATGCACTATTCAATGCGTACGACTGGCAACCCTGGTGATAGATTGTGTTGTGTTATTTTTTCGCTCCGTAGTATTTACTGTTTTTAATATAATTAACCTCTGTTTCACTTGTTTCCATACTGCTATCGCATGCTAGCAAGTGTGTTAACGTAATTATATGTGAGGTGTAGTTCATTTGTGTTGTGCTGTGTCTCTTTAATTGTTTTAAATTTGTGTCCAGATTTGACATTTGGTAAGCCGACATTTATTTAGTAGGTAGTCAATATCAGCTGTACGGCGAACCGCCCCCCCCGGCCCGCGCCACGACTCCGCGGTACGCACCGTCTACTGTCAACTTGACATTTTATTTACCTGTTGCTCGGTTAAAATCATAATTATTTTATTGTATTTTGAATTAATTTTAGGTTAATTATTCTTATGTTCGATGCCTTGTAGACGGTCTCAGGCCCGGCCGATCATTTTTCTCTGTAAACAGTCTCGAAAACAATTAACGAGTTTGTATATTTTCTCAACATAGTTGCATTCGAGGCTGTGTTCTGAGCGAGCGGAACTGATACCTGTTTATGAGGAATTGTCCACCTCAGTTTATTTTACAGGATATCAATTTTAGATTTATAATATAGTTATATACATATCTCTTCTCTACATAAGTAAAATAGTTTTGTAAACACCTATGCATTTTGTACTAAACCCACTTGTATTTTTGAATAATTATTAAATTAGTCTAATTTACGTCTTAGTTACCTATTACTATTAGTCTAGTTTATTTATTTTAATTTTTATAATTTGTTTATATGAATACATATCCTTTTTTTGTTTTTTGTTTTTTCTCCTAATTAAAAGAATTATAATTAGCTTGCTTTTTTTTTGTTTGTTACTATACACACGTATATTGGTGCGGTCTGCTAAACGTATTTTTATATTGATTATTTTTTGTCTTTTAGTATTTATTTTATTAACACTTACTTGTACATAGTTTTGTAAACACCTATGCATTTTGTACTAAACCCACTTGTATTTTTTAATAATTATTATTTGGTCTAATTTACGTCATAGTTACCTCTTACTATTAGTCTTGTTTATTTATTTTAATTTTTATTTTTATAATTTGTTTATATGAATATATATTCTTTTTTGTTTTTTCTCCTTATTAAAAGAAGTATTATTAGCTTGTTTGTTTTGTTTGTTACTATACACACGTATATTGGTGCGGTCTGCTAAACGTATTTTTGTATTGATTATTTTTTGTCTTTTAGTATTTATTTTATTAACACTTACTTGTACATAGTTTTGTAAACACCTATGCATTTTGTACTAAACCCACTTGTATTTTTTAATAATTATTATTTGGTCTAATTTACGTCATAGTTACCTCTTACTATTAGTCTTGTTTATTTATTTTAATTTTTATTTTTATAATTTGTTTATATGAATATATATTCTTTTTTGTTTTTTCTCCTTATTAAAAGAAGTATTATTAGCTTGTTTGTTTTGTTTGTTACTATACACACGTATATTGGTGCGGTCTGCTAAACGTATTTTTATATTGATTATTTTTTGTCTTTTAGTATTTATTTTATTAACACTTACTTGTACATAGTTTTGTAAACACCTATGCATTTTGTACTAAACCCACTTGTATTTTTTAATAATTATTATTTGGTCTAATTTACGTCATAGTTACCTCTTACTATTAGTCTTGTTTATTTATTTTAATTTTTATTTTTATAATTTGTTTATATGAATATATATTCTTTTTTGTTTTTTCTCCTTATTAAAAGAAGTATTATTAGCTTGTTTGTTTTGTTTGTTACTATACACACGTATATTGGTGCGGTCTGCTAAACGTATTTTTATATTGATTATTTTTTGTCTTTTAGTATTTATTTTATTAACACTTACTTGTACATAGTTTTGTAAACACCTATGCATTTTGTACTAAACCCACTTGTATTTTTTAATAATTATTATTTGGTCTAATTTACGTCATAGTTACCTCTTACTATTAGTCTTGTTTATTTATTTTAATTTTTATTTTTATAATTTGTTTATATGAATATATATTCTTTTTTGTTTTTTCTCCTTATTAAAAGAAGTATTATTAGCTTGTTTGTTTTGTTTGTTACTATACACACGTATATTGGTGCGGTCTGCTAAACGTATTTTTATATTGATTATTTTTTGTCTTTTAGTATTTATTTTATTAACACTTACTTGTACATAGTTTTGTAAACACCTATGCATTTTGTACTAAACCCACTTGTATTTTTTAATAATTATTATTTGGTCTAATTTACGTCATAGTTACCTCTTACTATTAGTCTTGTTTATTTATTTTAATTTTTATTTTTATAATTTGTTTATATGAATATATATTTTTTTTTGTTTTTTCTCCTTATTAAAAGAAGTATTATTAGCTTGTTTGTTTTGTTTGTTACTATACACACGTATATTGGTGCGGTCTGCTAAACGTATTTTTATATTGATTATTTTTTGTCTTTTAGTATTTATTTTATTAACACTTACTGGTACATAGATATACACTTTATATATTAATTATTTTTTGTTGCTTATGCTTATTAATTATTATTTCTTATATTTCCATTCTATTTTATAATTTTATTTTATTTTGAACTTCTACATACACTTTAAATTAATATGTCAAAAACCAAAAAAACCCGAAAAAGAATCAGAGGTGGTCACGATTCCATACCACTAACCACTGACCCGACCTTCAAATCACCACCCATTGCCAAACTGAGGTTAACGAGTTCTCTTTTAGGGCTATCTGCTCTCTCTGGTGAAGATTTATCTTCGGAAGTGCCTTCTGCTCAAAGCTTTCGAACCGTTGGCGTGCCCAGTTCTGCCCCTCTCGTAACCAGTGATGGCCCCTCCGTGTCTGGTGCCGCCCCCCTTGAGTCCTGCACCAGCCGGGTGCCCTCACCTACTCCCTCTGAAAAATCCATAAGCTCCGCGTCTGGCGATTTTTTGAGTGATGTATCAACCCACCTTGAACCCCAACTTGGCGCTACCTATGAAGCAGTTTGCGCATTGCAGGATATCCTCGAGGATGGGCCTTCTAAGCTGACCAAAGACCAATGTTCTCGTATTGGCCGTCAGGTGCAGACACTTCTGACTATTGCAGGAAAGCTTGACACCCGCATTGCTATCTCGGCAGGACGCGAAGCTGTCTTGCATAATCGAGTCAGATTTCTGGAGAGCGAGAAAGCCGTGCTCCAATCTCGAATCGAGACTCTAGAAACTGAGATGACTCCAGTAATGCACAAGATAGCTGACTCGATTGCTCCCTAAAAAACTGCCCCCACATACGCTTCTAGCATAATTGATCTGCCCCCCCCTCCCCCCCTTTCTAGTTTCGGGTTTCCTGCCTTGCCGGCTAAACCCGCAGTATGCTTCTTTCCGGTTAAAGAGGACATCCAGTCCTCGGTCGAAACCAGGAAAATCCTAAAAACCACTGTAAAACCCAGCGAGGTTGGTGCTCAGATCACGAGTGTTAGAAATATTCGTGGTAGGGGCGTCGTTGTCAACACCGCTACTCTAGCGGATTCATTAAAACTCTTGAATGATCCAGCTCTAAAAACTTCGACGGATCTGAGTGCACGTTTGTCAACGAAGCGGAACCCTCGGATCCGCTTTATGCACGTTCCCAGGGACCTTTCGGATGGTGATTTCCTTCGCCTGGCTTTCAGGTCGGTTTCCACGCTTGACTGTTCTGAAGATGAATTTGTAGGTGGTGCACGTTTTAGTCACCGTATGGGTCCACGTACTGGTCCCACCTGCGATAGGATCTTTGAGGTCCCCCATATCATTCGACACAAGCTGATCGAAGCTGGACGAATCTACGCTGACTGGAATGTGTGCCGCGTTATAGATTTTTTACCCGTGAGCACTTGCCCGCGATGTAGAATTTATGGGCATGGTGAAAAATTCTGTAAAGATTTACAACGCTGTGGTCACTGTGCAGAACCGGGTCATGATATTCCAGCGTGTTCAAAAAAAGATGCCCCACCTGTATGTGCGGCATGCACTGTTTTTAATAAACCAGCGGAACACAAATCAGGATCAGTCGAGTGTCCAGCTTTCCAAGCCAGTATGAGTCTTTGACTATTGATTATGGCTCTTAACCTCAACTTAAGATCATGTCACATTGGGCAGTTGAACCTAGGACGCGGTAGAGCAGCCACCGATGAACTGAAACAACTTGCTTTCAGTTTGAAACTGGATGTTTGCTTAATTCAGGAACCATATTCCTGGGGTGGACGCCTCTTGGGTTTTGGTGCAGACGTGCGCGTGGCCTATTCAAACACCTGCACTACTGCTTTTCCTCCCTTAACATGCATTTCCATCTTTAATCCAGCCCTCAGATTTATTAAATTAGACCATCTCTCTACGAACACCGCTACCGTCGTAGAGTTAATTCTTCCTGGTGAATCTCTTTATCTTGTGTCTACATACTTTACACATAGTGATTCTGTAGATCTTCACTTGCATCACCTGAGAAAAATCCTGTCCCATCTGAAAGACAAGTCCGTCATAATTGGTGGGGACTTTAATGCTGAATCACCACTTTGGTGCAACTCAGCAATTGTGGGCTCACGTAAATATGTTAGGGGAATGGCCTGTGAGGACTTCCTCGCAGGTCGTAACCTGGTTATTTTAAATGACCCACATAGTGCTCCAACATTTGTAGGCACCATGGGCACTGGTCATATCGATGTCACAGTTACAACACCTCGGTTCGGATGCAGGGTTGGAGATTGGCGTGTGCACTCTGGCTCGTCATGTAGTGATCACGAATTAATAACTTTCTCCATCTCACCCATCATACCTGCTATTCCTTTCACCTCACCTGTACCCCGTCGATTCCGCACTAGAGGAAGCCGCTGGATGGAATTCGATGCTGACTTTGTGCGATTCCTAGATAATTTCAATCATGACTTGTTGAATACACAGAACATGGCAACTAGTCTTACTCAAGGCATCATCGACAGCGCCGAAAGAACGTTGGGTAGAACTGTTCCACTAGCAATAACTCCCAATATTTGGTGGCACCCTTGCCTCAACTCTCTCAAACAATCCTCTTCACGTGCTCGCAGGGCACTACGACAAGGAAAAAGCCATGGTTACGCATCTAGAGTCATCTCCATCTTACATACCGAATACAGAAAAGCTGACAACTTATACAAATCTGAAATTATCCGCGCTAAAAGATCAAGTTGGCAACGAATGGTGTCCGAGGTGTCAACATCAGATCCATGGGGTACAGTTTTTAAATGCGTTTCCGCCAATAAAGCAAACGCCTCACCAATATCTTGCATCCGTGACCCAGCTACGGGTGAGTTGACAGATAGCCTTGATTCCACTGCATCAGCTTTTCTCGCAGCGCTTATATCTTCAGACGATCCCTCCTTAGACAATTATTTTCATCAGCAAGTTCGTGCTGCCCAGCACACTGTTCCAAACAGTCAAGCTGCAACCCCAACTTCTGCTGAGGAACTTGATATTTTGATAAAAAATCTAAAAAAGAATAAGTCACCGGGTTTCGATCGTATCGACTCAGCCATTGTACAAAGAAGTTGGATCCTAGCCCGCCACGAGCTGACTCAAATATTTAATAAATGTTTAACTGAGGGCATTTTTCCGGATTGTTGGAAGAAGGGTTTGATGACAGTTATACCAAAACGTAGCGATAGACCGAGTACAGATCCAAAGGCGTACAGGCCTATTACCCTCTTGCCTATACTTGGTAAAATCTTAGAACATCTTATCTGCCGGAGAATAGAATTCCACCTTTCGCACACACGTCCCTTGTCCCTCCGTCAATTCGGGTTTCGTCCAGGACTCTCAACCACTGATGCTATAAATGCAATCACTGATTTTGTAAGTGTCTCCAATGAAAAATATGTAATTGCCATCAGTCTTGATATTACAGGAGCTTTTGATAATGCATGGTGGCCCTTAATTCTCTGGAAGCTTAAAAACCGTCAAATTCCGAATAACATATATTCCATTGTTAAAAGCTACTTTTCAAATCGATGCGTAGTCACTCCTGGTGGACAACAGCTACATGAGCGGTCTGTGAGTATAGGGTGTCCGCAGGGTTCGGTTCTTGGTCCTCTGTTATGGAATATACTCTTTGACGACTTCCTTGACTTACCCCTTCCTGAAAATTGTGAAATCTATGCTTATGCTGACGATGCCACTATCCTTATTCGTGGAAACTCGCGTCGAGCCATTGAGCGCTCGGCAGATCTTGCTCTGTCTTTGGTTTCTGATTGGGGTGAATGTAACAAACTCTCGTTTGCTCCAACAAAGACATTTGGTATTGTGCTAAAAGGTACCTTAAAAAGGCAACCCACTATTCAGTTCTTGGGAACTAATATTATGTTCAAGAGTCACATTACATGTCTTGGAGTTACTCTGGAGAGGGGGCTGTCTTTTAATCAGCATGTCAGCAGTGCTGTTGATAAGGCAAAAACAGCTTTCTACAAAGTTGCCCATATATCTCGGGTCAATTGGGGTCTGAAATTCCCCACAGCACGGGTGTTTTACAATGCAGTCTTTCTTGGAATTGCATGTTATTCTTCGGGTTGTTGGTCACAATCTTATAGTCTTCAATACATTCGCAGGAAATTGCTCTCTGGCCAAAGGTTCGCACTCTTGGCCCTATCCAAAGCCTATAGAACATGTGCGACGGATTCTCTCCCTATTCTTACGGGACTGGCTCCGTTGGACTTGGAAACTCAGAGGCGTGGCGCTTCTTACCATTTGATGAAACGACAGTCTTCTGAAATTGGTGGGATTCGGCTTCATCCCCCCGAAGGTCCTATTTCCCCCAGAAACATTAACAGCATCACCATGGAAGCTCTGCTGGACTCTTGGCAGGCTCGATGGAGCTCGTGCCCCGTGGGACGAACAACATTCTCGTTTTTCCCTGATGTGAGGACTAGACTTCGTCAATCTTGGGCCGTCCCAGATTTCTGGACATCTCAGTTTATTACAGGACACGGCAGCTTTAATAGCTACCTTCATAGATTCCGCCTTGTAAACTCGTCCTCATGTCAGTTATGCCATCACCCTGACCAAACTTCAGAGCACATCCTCTGGGAATGCTCTCACCCAAATGTGTCCTACAACAGAACGGAGCTCCTCGCGGCAGTCCGTGGGCCTCTTCAAGGTCCCATTGGGCATGCGGATTTAGTGGTCTCTAAGAAGAACTTTACAGCCTTCAAATTGTTTTGCCATGGCTATAGTGCCCTTCTATCTGCTGAATAAAAAAAAAAATTAAATTCCAGAGTGTCCTTGGTCAACTCTCTGATGCCCAGTTTTACAGTCACAGGCTTGAAGTACTCTCGCGACAATCCATGTTTGTGAATATTATGTTCACTGACGTTGATTGTTATTTTTTGCACAATTGTGCCGAGACCACGAGTCTAGAGGAGCTTCTAGAGCTACTCTTCGTGCCATGCATTCTTTGTCATTCTTACTAGCGTTCTGTGAAGGGGCCGTTTCAGTCCCCATATGCGGAACGGGTGTAGGTGGGCGTAGCTATTCAATGCGTACCCAGAACCATATTTTAAGTGTTCATATACCAATTGATACACTGATGATGTTTGATAATGTTGTAGGATAAGTGTAGGTAGTAACAGTATCAGCATGTGGTTTATGTCGAATAACAAGATGGATAGGATAAGAGGACTGTATTAAAAACGATCTCACCGATGCTTCCTATTTTGCTGGTTCACAATGATTCTTTTTTTTTGAGCACTGGTCGATACATCCATACGCGTTGATCTTCAAACTTGTACAAAACTTTTTTCTCTTGTCACTTATTGTCACCCAAAATAAAAGGGCTGTAACTCTCCACTACACAATGAAGCTTCCCTGCTAATATTACGCTCTAATATCAATATAAAATCAAATATCTAAACATTGCCAAACATAAAAAATTTATCTTCTTATATATATTTTTCATATCTATTATTATGAACATAATTTTTCAAATGTTTTTCTTTTAACGTTGGCCAACTTTGAATACAGTTTTTTAAAGATTATTGATATTGTATAGATAGTTTAAACAAAATTAAAATATCTCAAGTTTCCAGGTCGTGAGGGAATTTTTTCAGTTTTAACAGATGAAATCATAGAGAAACATTGAGAAAAAATGAACCGCTGTATATGGAAAACTAATCAGCTCTAAGTTTATGTCCTTCACACGTATGGTATCAATATTAAGTTCATCGGCCTTTTAGTTTGATCTGTACAGAGGACATAAATTTTCATATTTATGTACAGCATACGGCATACCTACAGTATACAGTACACAGATTACGGATAACGATATACACACAAAAACATCACAACGAAACTTAAAGTATGCACTCTCTACATGATACCCATTGAGAAATTGATGTAAAAAAATACGCTTGAAAATTGTGAAATCATGACTCCCCACTATTCCATAGTAGTGGAGAGTAAAAAAACAATTCCAGAATGCCTCGGTGAGGGGACAATAGCAAGGATGGGATACATAGAAAATTGCTTCTACAATGATCGTGTGTATATTTTTTATAACAATATTTAATTTATGTATATTATCAAAAGTCAGAAGGAGGATAAATAAATTGGATTATTTAAAATTAAAATATTTACGTCTTTCTTGGTTCAAAATAAATTCTTCCAATTCTGCAAAATATACAGTTCGTGTCTTGGTAGCTTGATGCAGCGAGTTAAATTTGAATTTAATTAAATCATTTCAATCTTTATCAACTAAATTTATTATAATATTATACGAGATAAATTTAATAACGAGGTATAAAATAAGACATTTCTCCGGGGAGTTTTGAGTAGCGACTACCCATATGCTTTCGCTTGTGTATAATTAGGAAAATGCAATTTACACAAAGTATCTTCAAACCTAAATAACCTATTTTTTTCATTCTTTTTTTTTTAATATTTTTATGATTAAGAATAAAGTTATGCTAGCTGGAATATAACAAAAAAACTTCATGTAGTGAGGAATAAAAACTTTAAAGTTAAAAATAAATAATATACAATTCATAAACTATGTGTCACAAATTAAATGATTCATGAACCATGGTTATATTGGAGAAACTTGTGGCTCGAAAGTAAGTCCTTTTTGAAGGAGTCTGAAAGTCTAAATTGATCAAGTTTGATCACATGATGGAAGAATGATCAAATTCATCCATTGCTATATACAACTGCTTTCAGCTTTAGGATAATCAAAAAAATTCTTAACGGACAGTGTATTAATTGATCTAAAAAGTTTTAAAATAAATCAAGCGTGAATTTTTTTGAATTGGAAGTGCTCTTCCATTTTACATATATACCATCACTCCCTTTCCCTGATTGGGGTAGGCAGAGGGAACAGAACGCCAGACATATCTATCTTAACATACATGTTTTGCCTTATTTACATTCACGCATGGCGTCATACGTGCTCTCCTATTATTCTGGCTTCGTACATTACCATCTATCAAAATCTCGTTCATATGATCATGCAAACTCTAACTCGGTCGGCACCTATATCTCATTTCACTCTTTTTAGCCTTCTATACTTTCATTGTTCATTTTCTCTACATGTCCGAACCATCGTAAAGTATTTATCTTTATTCTTATCACGATATCTCTTTCATCAATCTTACATTCCTGTCTTATATCCACATTCTTTATTTGATCTTAGATTATTTTGTCATACATTCGTCTAAAGTATCTCATTTAAACTGTGTTAATTTTTCTATGCCTCACTTGCATGCATTATTGTTGAAACAACTTACTATTACATTGTGCTCAGCGAGAAATAAGTCCCTTATATATTTTTTTAAATTCCAAGATAGGTAGTTTATTTACTGTTTTAAAGATTTCTCAATAAAAACAGAACATCTTTACAGATGAAGAAAAAGTTATATCAATGTTCAAAGTGAAAATTTAACGAGTCGACATGTGTGACTAGATAAATTTTAATGACTGAATTAGATTTTAATGACTGAATACGCAAATGGTATACATATATACCAAACTACTTAGGTATTAATTCGGTTGTGAGAGATTTGTTGATAGCCATTAAAATGAGATAAAGGATAGAGACGAACTCGTCTAATTGATTTATTTCTGACTCAGTTCTAAAGGATTATTGAAACATAGAATAGAAAATTGATTATTAAGTCTTAGTTGTTACTTCATGCGATATTTTTTTTGAATAAGTACCATCGTACCAATTTATGGTATTCGCAACATTCTTCACCAACACCACATCTATATTGTCTATATAATTTTAAATAACATCAACCACTGTCTCCATATGAAATGACCCACAAATAAAAGGATCGGTTGTCATTCATCTGTTTTCAGTGTATCGCAATAGACGAGTCTCTGATAATGTCGAGAAGTTCGTCATAATTGGAAGCATGGAAAGTAGAAGATCGAAAACCGACCCGATATAGTGGTCGTGTCTAGTCTGCTAACAATTTTCCAAATAACCTTCAACTCCCTAAGACCGAGTATTGCCGAAAAAGATGTAACTATGGAATTCAAAATGCATCTTCTAAACTAAGGCAGGACATGTGGCGATACAGAGCTTTGAGAGACAGACATCAAAAATCCTCAAATGGCGGTCATAGAAGATGGCATAGGAGAGTTTATCGATTGTATTACTTTTTCGCTGTTTCCGTTTATAAAAAAAATCTTTGGAGTAACGATTTCTGGTAAAAATAGTACGAACGTTCAAAATTTTTATGATGAAATATGAAACAAAATTTTGCTGGATATTTTCATTTATTCAAATCTCGCAGTATACTATGCTCCTGTCAAAGAACATTTACTTGAGCTTATACTAAAGCAATTCAAAAGGAGCTTTTAAAAAGCTGTCTCGAGATGATATAATATCATAAAACTAGTCGTTTCAGACGAAATCTCCCGGCTTTAGCAGTTTGTTTGAAGACATGAATTTTCAATTTCCATAGTTATCAGGATTAGGTACTTCTAACATTATCAAAATGCATTTCAGTTATAACGCTACATGATTTTTTTATTATTTATTTATTTTTTAACACAATGTTTTATTAAAAAATAGATAACTTACTATTTGCAATTTGTGTTTGAGCCGATACTTACCCAGTTTTTTGTATGACCGAAACTGACTTAACATCGGATTCAACTCTTATTTTAAATAGTAAGTAAGGCCCATTGTGTATGTAGTTATCTTTGTCATTTTTATTTGTTAATTGCACAAATAATCTGAAAAAGTATCTCTTGGAATACTGAACTGACAGAGCAAAGATGTGATCCGCCAGTCATATCTTTATTCAGTCGAGTCTCAGATCAAATCAAGACAGCACAAAATTTATAAAACAATGTATAAGTGAATATACCTTTTTCTTCTTCTTCTTCCGGTGCCATGTCAGGAACCCCCGACGTCGGCTATCACTCTGGCAAATCCCTCTCTGTCCTGTGCTGCTCGGAATATCTGTTCCACGGTCTTGAAGCCGGTCCATTCCATAATGTTGCGCAGCCAGGACATCTGTCTCCTTCCAGTCCCTCGGCGACCTTCTATCTTGCCCTTCAGTATTAGTTGGAGCAAGTGATACCTTTTTAGCAGTTGTATATTATTAGTTTAACTTTTGATGAATTCACCAACACTTTTCAAATGAAATATTTTATTGTTAATAGATTTTGATATATTGATTATTGATTGTTTCATTTCATTGATACGAGAATGCTCAGATGGGCTGGTGGTGTTGCAACGTCCATATCTGTAGCAGCTCCAAAGTCGCGCCAATCAGCGAAAAACTGACCGAGAACCTATTGAAATGGTATGAACATATTATGAGACTACCAAAAGATCTGATAAAAAGAACTATGGACATAGAGGTGGGCACCAAAAGACCAGAGGCCTTATTCCCATTCACGTGTAATATTTTGCGATAAGTTCCGCTAATCTTTACGTATCACCACACAATGTAAAGTGCAAGTTATGTATCAGGAGCTGTCATTCATAACTATAATCTGTTAAACGAACGAATGTGTGTACACGTTGCTTTGTCTTTACACAAAACTTAAACCACCTATGTAGATATGCCGCATAAAACATTGCGAATAAATTCACCTGTCGAATGTCATACGTATTTCGCTCCAATCAGTAGGTGTACCACGTTACGAACGGCGAACGGAGGTTTTCTCGACATAATACGCAGAAATTTACGTGGGTTAGTGTCCGCGGAAAACAGAACAACGATCTGCTATAAGAAACACGTTTAGCGTACACACTTGTGTATATTGCCGCGATAAAAGAACCGGAATCCGCTGGTAGAACATTGACCACTTGGATGTCTACAATAACCAGAGATCTCAAGGAGGCAAGGTTTCGTTCGGAGGAATTGGAAGATGAGGACTAGGAGAACCAACCCCAAGTAAATGAGACAAAGGCTAGGGCGAAGAAAAAGAACTATTGTTTGATTTGGCGAATTAACAAATATTATACTTCGACCGCCGCGACAAAAGTGGCCAGTCGTTTGGCTTCGGTTCTGGCATACTGCGTTCGATTTCCAGCAGAGAATTATTCCCAGCAATTTGTTTGAATTCATTTCCTACACTAATCTTGCTTCTCTGAACAGGAAACACTGGATATTTTAATATTTTCACCACTTAAATAGGGTGTAAGAAAGTCTTTAGTAAATATGTATATAAAAAAAATATTCAACCTCCTTCAAGATATTTTTTCAAAACATTCAAGATATTTCTTACGTTTTTACTACATCTTATTAAATTGAAAGATCTATCCAGATTACATTCTTTCGAATTGCATGAACAATTTCGATCTCTGCCTCCGGTATCTTATTATATTCTGCTGTGGGGATTTCGTTTACGAAGAAAAGTATATCTGACATTAAAAGCCTTCAGGCAGACTAATTCCACATCTTATCTAGAAGTTTTCTGATGTGAAACATTCAATATTCGAGAAGAAGCTTCTTGAACTTTACATAAGATTTGAAATTCTGATACAATGTGGTATGTACCGAAGCATAAAAATTTAAGTGAGATTCTCCCATTAAATGGAATAAGTGTAAGTTTTCATACAAAGAAGTTGTCCAAATTAATTTGTCCGAGCACTGATATAATAAAATGTATAAACTCTATTTATTTTTACTTATCTGAAAATCGTTAATGAAGTTGTATGTATAGCAGAAAACAACGATGAAATTCATTTATTCATTCATTAAAACCATCACGGGATTTCCCATAACGTTTCCCAGGTGTGCAGATGTGCTTAATCTCATGAAACACGACACGGTCGTGCAACCACACACACCAGTTTCGTCTCATCCAAAAAGGCACTACATTGATTATGTTATCATCCTTCTCCAGCGTAAAGTAATTATCCCCATACACATTTATATTTTTAGTATACATAAATTTATGAAATTATGTTTCAACTATATGAAAAATTTATTTTAGGTTATAAGTAAGGACTTCTTATCTTATTTGATAAGATACACTTTTCATTTTTTGTTTTTCGCATGTCTGTACTAGAATTTCTTTAATTTCAACTTCTGTTCTGGAATTTAGTAATCGAATTTTAGCTAACTTCCCGTCCAGTTAGAGCTCTGAAACTTCCAGAATATGTGTATTCTCAATGACTTTGCACGTTAAAACTGATTATCAGCCTGAATTATTTGATCAATCGATAAAATTGAATAATTTGGTTTTTATATAAATCGACTAATTTGTTTAAAACCTTCCCGAAACTGAATAGCTTTCTCGTAAAAACAGGTCTACGATCGAATAAGAAGAAGATAAATATCAATCAGGAACAGTTAAATAATTAAACATTGGCACGTGTATGAATAAATCTGCCAATCAAACCAAGATAACTGTAGGAGTGGCTTTTGCCTACGGTTTGGGGTACATAACTAAATTTATTTACGATCCATGTTTTCATATTCTTTAGAATCTACAAATAGGCCTAGGCAATGATGTATAGGCCTAGGTACGTCATTATCATATACGTATCCCTTTTTGTTACCCATATTATAGATATCCCCTTGTTAATCGGATTTCCTCAGAATGTGTTTGAAGAATTTTCTTTTTTGAATATACCTTTCCATTTTCATGTTAGGCATATAATATTTGATGTCTATGGAGAGCCCCAACAACAGAAATGGACAGAAAAATTTGTTCTTCGTGTAAAAAATACTGAGAATGAGATTTCATCGAAAAGTTTGCATGTAGTATTGTTATTGGATAACCCCATTATTTGCTGATTATTTTTTATCTGAAGTATATTTATACTGCTCTTTTTATTTTTATATGTACCACCACGTTTATGTATTCACTTAACATAAATGATATAAGTATAACAGTACAATTGCATGCTAGAAATAATGTGTATGCATACTTGTATGTGTTCTGGTGTGTGTTTACGATGGAACAATGAACACCTCACTAGGAAGTCCTGTGCTGAGGTGTTCATTTGATCAGTTGCGTAGCATAAATAGTACATAGTGTATATTGTTCTTTGATTAAATTATATAGCAATTTGTTTTTGTAATAAACATAGGAGTTAATTATGTTTGATTTGGTGTTTAAATGTTATTTATGTGTTCCAAAACGAGATTATATATCCTTGATGCTATGTGTTAAATAAATATTAAAATTACATTCTGTCGATTTTCAATCAATAAGAGAATTATCTATCTTCTTCTTCCATCAGCTATCTTTCCACTGCTGGATATAGGCCTTTCCTTTTTTTTTGGTTTTTTGGAACCATCTGCTTCCAGCGACGGGGACAATATCGTAGGCTCACCATTTCTGAGGCCGGCATAATCAAGCCATAATAAATATGAATATCGCAAACAATTTGAGACATAATTGTATAAGAAGTTTACGGTACCTACATCAATAAGAATCCTTGTTCGTACACCAAATTTTTTCCATACACCAAGAATTTTCCCTTAGTTTAAAATATAAACACGAAAATTATCGACTGTGCAAATATTTTCATTTCAAATCGCAGAGTTCCTGAATTATACAGCATATTTTATTAATATCTCCACAATAGAGCCAGATACTGAATTCTTATAATAAATTAAAACTATGAAAAAAAAAAATTATATTTAATTTTACGTTCTACTTAAATTTTTCGCAAACGCGACTCCCATTCACCGGTATCGCTCTATGATGAGCATCGTCAGAATGGTGAATGGGAGTCGCGTTTGCGAAAAATTTAAGTAGAACGTAAAATTAAATATAAATTTTTTTTTTCATAGTTTTAATTAGTTATGGAGTTCTACCACGAAGTGACAGTGCCTAATATTGAAAAAATTAAAGTTGCTTATAATAAATCTAATTACGAAAGTATTGTTATTGTTATCTCTGATATTTTGTTCTTCATAATTAAGGCAATATCCTTTTTATGTTTCTTTTGTTATTCTTTCACTGCAATGTATATGTTTTTGTTATTTATTTATTTATTACAATTCAATACAATTGTACACATAAATTACAATTAAAAAAGGTATACAGATTCCATTATATGATTCATAATAATCCTCTTTAATTGAGATATAATCTCGTTTTTAAGTAGAGGGGAGTATTTATTTTGTATTGTTACATTCGCCAAAACATTGCACATCTACAAACAAATAAGAAGCTACACAAAACAAGAATAAAATAAACAAAAAAAAAAATCAGTGCAATTTTTTGATTTTATTTTTATCCAACTGTCGATTTGTTCGGGAGAACTTTGTTCTCTTAACATATCGACATTGTTTCAAGGCAGGATACGCGAGAATTGTATGCAGAGGTCTACTTTTTTCACGGCTTTTCCAACTTTGAAGTCAAAAAACACCAACTTAGAGGCTTCGCGGCATATATGTTCCATACACGGATTTACTCTGTGTGTGTGTGTGAGTGAGTGTGTGTGTGTGTGTGTGTGTGTGTGTGTGTGTGTGTGTGTGTGTGTGTGAGTGTGTGTGTGTGTGTGTGAGTGTGTGTGTGTGTGTGTGTGTGTGTGTGTGTGTGTGTGTGTGTCTGTATGTGTGTCTGTATGTGTGTCTGTGTGTGTGTGTGTGTGTGTGTGTCTGTGTGTGTGTGTGTCCCTTATAATTTTTATCCGCTCAATTTACAGAGCCCAAAATTTCAGAATATATAAAAAGTTACAGGCCTACAAAATTTTTATACTCAGAATTTTGAATTTTTGTTTCAGTCAGGGGTTATCAACTTTTGAATTTTTATTTTATTTTTCCATATATCTCAGAAACCATAAAAGCTAGAACGCTGAAAATTAATACAAACATAGACAAATACAAAATCTCAAATAAAGTTTTTCAAAAAAATTCCAGGGTTTCTCAAACATTTTTTATTAAGAAAAATATTTTTTTTATGATAAATGAGTTTAACTGCCTATATTTCCAAAACTTTTACAATTATCGAAAAAAGCCGAAACACCCCAACTAGATAATTTAATTTTCTTTAAAAAATACTAATATATTTTTTTAAAAATTGAATTTAGTGACGACATCGCTTCATACATTTTGTATGGCAGTCGCCTATACACAATATGTAAGAAGACTTAATAGTTTGATACTTCATCTCCAAACATACATACCATCATGCTATTTTCATATTCTGGGTAGGAAAAAAGGAACTTCCTCCATACTATCCTATCTTGACATACATACCTACATAATATATGTTGTATAGAAAACAAAATATCTGAAAATATTCAATAATTTGTATTTATGGGTTTATAGTTTGGTACATATTCTTCAACTATACATACTATCGCTATCGACAGTTGGATCTCATGTGTTACATGCAACTAGTTAAGTCAAGATGCGTGTACGAAGGAAAATTTTGTATGGTGTAGTGGAAATTTGCATGCTAATAACACCAACTAGAGGCCTCGCAGCATATATGTTCCCATACATGGATTTACTCAGAATTCGGAGTAGAACATTTTATGTGAGTTTTGTGTGTGTGTGTGTGTGTGTGTGTGTGTGTGTGTATCTGTGTGTCTGTGTGTGTGTGTGTCCCTTATAACTTTTGATCCGCTCAATTTACAGAGCCCAAATTTTCAGAATATATAAACAGTTAGAGGCTTACAAAACTTTTATACTCAGAATTGTAAATTTTTGTTTCAGTCAGAGGTTATCAACTTTTGAAATTTTGGTTAATTTTTTCATATATCTCAGAAACCATAAAAGCTATAATGCTGAAAATTGGTATAAACATAGACAAATACAAAATCTCAAATTAGTTTTTTCAAAAAAATTCCAGGGTTTCTCAAACATTTTTCATTAAGAAATTTTTTTTATGAGTTTAACTGCCTATATTTCCAATTTTTTTAAAAATGTCGAATAAAGCCGAAACACCCCAACTAGATAATTTAATTTCCTATAAAAATTATCAACATTGTATTAGCACATTTTTATAAAAATTGAATTTAGTGACGACATTGCTTCATACAATTTGTATGGCTGTCGCTCATACACAATATGTAAGAAGGTAGGTACCTACTTAATATCCAAACATTCATACAGAACCATCATGCTGTTTTCATATTCCGGGTAGGAAAAGAGGACTGACCTCCATACTGTCCTATCTTGACATACATACCAACATGTGTTAAAATTTGCAATAATTTGGATTTATGGGTTTATAGTTTGATTCTTATTCTTCAACAATACATACTATCGCTAACGACAGTTGGATCTCATGTGTTACATAATTTACAGAATACAGAAATTTTGTGAGGCAGTTGTTCGTAAAAGATTGGTTTTAATTTGAAAGAATATCTTTATGAATTTGGAACAATGAAATTTTTTTGTAGATATTTTCAACAGTTGAAACTTTAAATTCTTGAAATACATTAATAGTTGGATGATCAAATCTCTTTCTTAATAAAATTTTAATAATGATTCTTTGAAAAACTTCTAAAGGCACTAAAGTGGTTTTCAAAGCTCCCCCCCCCCCTATTATATTTATGTTCAATATATTTTATTGCTTTGCTTTTAATTTAATTATTTGATGTTTTTGTTTCAACACACGATCATTTAGTAAACTTATTGCTATGACGCACATATATATTATAAAAATTAGTTAGGATTGAAAGAATGTCATAAACGCATGAAAAGTGAATAGAAATAAATATCTGCCAAACTATTTCTTCAATTTGAAGTCACACAAAAAAATAATTTGAATAGATATGTACTTATGTTTTTCGTCAAATTTGTTTATAACATAAGAAATCAAATCAATATAAATGAAATAGGTTGATGTATCGCATGATGTGTACTTTTGTTATTTTTATTTGACGATATAAAGGTTTCATTTCAAAGAGAAAAATATTATGTTGAGTTCTGCGATACGGTCTCTATAACTTTTCCTTCAGTTCCATTTGCCTCTAGCAACACAGCTAGGGCGACGATAAAGGGAGAGATTCTATTCATTGTCGCCGGCATATGTCATGTAGGTCCAGCATTCAGCATCCAAGATAGCAAGCACACAAAGCGATCTTTTATTTCAAGACTTGTATCTTTATTGCTGTCACATGCTATGTTTATTCTGCGGGAGTATTTTATATTTCAAACCATTTCTAAGATCAAAGCAATATTATGAAAATAAAATATGCCCCACTGAATACATTCTCCCAGTATTTGGTATACTTTTATTATTTATTCTTTCTTTCTCACAATACATGCATATATATAAGTTGATCAACAACGCCCCACTAGGTATTACCTGTTCTGGGGCTGCTGTTAGCTATATTACAGTATCGTCAATTTGATTATACAGCAATATAATTTATACATCATAAATATTAACACAAAATACAAAACAAAGAAAACAACATAATTTAAAAGTACAACATAATTTTAAAAAAGTAACATAATTATTTAAAAACATCAATAGATTCACATTATGAACTCACAGAATAAAAAACAACCGAATATAATAAGTGTAGTTAAGACATATTAGGGGTCGGAGACTATGGGTGAATACTCTCCTCTGCATAGTGTCTGCCTTTTACTAATAGCCATTCCTTTATTTTAGTTTTAAAGGAATGACTATTTTTTGTCTCTTTGATTCCTTTATCGAGTTTGTTGAAAGTTCTAGGAGCAATGACTCTAAAACGTCTCTGTCCAAACGAGGTTTTCGTTATAGGCACAAAAAAGTTAAGATCATTTGCTTGCCTAGTGAAACGCGTTTGTTGGCTTCTACTATGCAGAGTTATATTTTTTTGGAAATGAACCAATGCGGCTTTCAAAAACAGCTGTCTTGGATCAAGGATAGGAAGGATCCTAAACAAATCGTCTGTAGGGAAGGTTCTATTTCTTCTGTTAATAATGCGCATAATATATATTTGAGCTTTGTTGAGAGGACTCATGACTGTCTTGACACATCCACCCCATAAGTATATTTTATAATATATAAGTATATTTTACTAAATTTAGTTTAGTTATCTCTTGATAAAAACTCGTTTTTGATATTAATACAATATATAAATAATAAGTAGTATATCATTATGGGTATATATCATAAATATGTTATTTTATTTTATTTTATGTAGCTTCTCGGACAACTACCAGGTATATGTCAAATAATTATTTTACACGCACTAAATAACAAGTTGCCATATTCTGGAGACTTACAATATTAATCGTCTCACAGATCCAGACTGAAAACACAATTTTAAACTGAGTCTCCACCTGGAATCGAACCCGGGACCCTTGGATCAGCGGTCAGACACCTAATCAACTGAGCCACAAAGTCCGACATATCCATATACAAATGTTGTATCCTTGCTATTCAATGTACCTATTAATGTTGGTTGTAACTTGTAATTACAATTATTCTTGTTATATATTTGTGTCGCAAATACAGTACCTACTACCTAAAATGTCATTTTTGATGTACGTGAAAGTTGTTTGTATACATTTTTTGAACTGTTGGTACTTTGAAATTGGAAAAAAATCATCCGGGCTTGTTTACAGAGGTGCTTCAGATGGTTTGTGAATGAATTTTGAAGCTGTTTGGATACTTTCAATATTGAAGATGACATTCTCTTCCGTAGATATTTTATGTGTATCAACAGAAAGTATTTTTTTTTACTTTTATGACAAATTTTTAACATCTCAATAGAGACGATGTTGGAATATTATATTATAGGAAAACCGGGAAACCAAGGTATTTACAGGGTTTTTGACCTGTTACCGGCTGGTTCACGTGATGAGTTTATTCGATTGCGCAACATTCACCGAGTTCTCTTCCAATCCAATTTTTGAAGGTTCTATATATGTTATTCATCGAAATTCTTTCACTTAAGAATAAGTTGAAAAACACCATGGCCATCTATGAAGTGACGGAGAAACTTTTTTGTTAGGCTATCTATTGAGAAATTGGTTTGTAAACAATGAAAGCAACAGTCCTTATACATACTATTCCAACATACAATAATATTCCAACTACGTTTTTTTAAATTTATTTATTCAATAAAACAATATAATAAACAATTATTTGAATTTGTACACTGTTTTTTTTCTCTCTCTCTCCCAAAAAGCATAAAATGCTTGTGCTGAGAAAGTGAGTAGGTACATATAGAACGATTTAATTACATAAAAACATAAAGATATAAAAAATATAACTATAGGTAGACAAAAATAAAACGTCAATACAAAAACCATCAAAACAATAAAAAAAAGCATCAATACAAAAAAAAACGTCAAAACAAAAAAAGCATCAAAACCAAAAAAGCATCAATACAAATAGCATAAAAAAGCATCAAAACAATAAATTAATTTAAACCCCAAGATTCTATTAATATATTGATATGTTGAAAATTTGTCACAAAAATATCATTGACTCCCTATAGGGAAAAAAATCCAATGTTAACGTACATATATGCAACGTAAAAAATATTGATTTATTTATACTTTTTTAAATAATACTACAATGAAGGTACGCTAATTTGAATTGATAATTTTACGAGAAATGATTCTATAAGGATTTAGATGGATGGTGGCAGAGCGGTTAGCGCGCTGGGTAAGTAATCCAGTGGTCGCGAGTTCTTATTATGCCACGACCGATTTCGTATACCAATAGTAAAAGCATGTATGCTTAGTTTAGGGAACGTATGAGGATGTATATATATATATACTTGTTTCATTCATTGTTTTTAAAAAAAATAAATTAATTGGCTTTAATGATATGTTTGTTACATTTTATTGTTTTCTGAACATAGATTATATTATTTTAAACCTTCTACTACAAAATCATATTTAGGTATATCGATCACAATATGGTTGATAGTCAGTATAGGAACCTACTCAAAGCCTTGTCCTTTGATATGCTAATTTTCTTGATTTTTGAATTAATTCCATTTGTTATTTCATTGTGTTTGTCGAAGATCGTTTTACTAAAATTTTCATTTAAAAAATATTGACCTGGATAATATCCAATCCAATAATATATTATATTATATTAAAAAAGGTATTTTTTGTCTAAATTGACGATGTTAGTATTGTTAAAAATCCATAGAGGGGTTAATACAAACCAAATACCGTATTTTAGTTTCACAATTAACCTAGAAAATAAATTATGGATATTTTTAACTAAAATCAATTTATTTATTTATTTATTTACTTATTATATTATTTATTTATTTATTTGTTTGTTTATTTATTTGTTTGTTTATTTATTTGTTTATTTATTTAGTTATATACAGGTGTACAAAGGCGGGTTTATTGCCATAAGACAAATTCTTACGACCAACCCGAGCTTATTTATTCAGTATTAGTTCATATTTTTTCTTTGTATCAACAAATTGCACATTTTATTTATTTATTTATTCATATTTCTGTTGACGGGCTTATTGCCATTAGGCAATTTCTTCCAACAACCAGAAACCATTTTGAATTGCAAATCAATCTAAAACATACAAATTTCAAATATTTTTGGTTTTATTATTAATATTGAACATGGATGTTTCACTGGAACATGGCATCTTTTAAATTATTCAAGAATGTGATCGATCAAGACGTTTCCCTTAATAGAAAAGGACTATTGACACATGCCAAACAAAACTAAAGTTTTATTAGGTACCACACACACACACATACAACGGGTCTGGAAGGGTTCAATTTACTGTCTGACTTCATCTTCATCTGCCAACAGTAGTTTATTACTACACGATTTTGGACAAAACGATGCGGGATCTGTTTTGTTGATATTGAAATATGGGATATTTATGAAGTCTGGCTTTTTTACCAAAATGTCACAACATGTGACATTTTATATTAGAAAATGTCTATATTCTGTATATCCAGTCTGATAGATATACGTTGTTCTGATGTAATGTATTTTCCGAATATAGTTTAACGTATATTTTCCTAATTTGGTAATGTGATATACAGTAAATCTAGGATTATTCTCCAGAATGTGTCAACTTGTTATTGGGTGCGTGTTAAATTAAAATATGACAGTGTACCTGTTAGTTGCCCAAGAAGTTATGTCAAATAAAATAAAATAAAATAAAATACTCGGTATTTTTATAATGAATATTCTCAATAATATCTAATTATTGACATTGTGGTATATTTTAACAAAATTCAGGCATATTTTCAACGTGGTCGCAAGTTAAATAGATAATAGTTTAACAAAGTTAAAAATATATTTAAATAAAAAAAAATTAAAGCTGTGTTAAAACAATTCTACACATTGATTTTATTTATTTTATTATTTTTAAAACATTATTTATTTATTTATTTAGTTGGTTCTCGGGCAACTAACAGGTATTATGTCAAATATTAATTTAACACGCACCCAATAACAAGTTGCCACATTCTGGAGATTTACGATATTAATCGTCTCACAGATCCAGACTGAAAACACAATTAAAAACTGTGGCTCCACCGGGAATCGAACCCGGGACCTTTGGATCAGCAGTCAGATACCCAACCAACTGAGCCACGAAGGCCGACAATATATAAAGTATATTTGAATAACATCATTTAGTAAATGTTAGCAAAATTGTAATATTCTTTTTCTCTTTTTTATACTTATTAGGTACACAAGAAAGCTGAATTATGGTTGTAAAATAAATGTGTTTTTTTTACTTACATGCAATGCGGTAGGTACTCAATATTGCAATTAATCTCCCAGATATTTTAAAGGATCTGAAAAATAAAGAAAGTTTTTTTCAATATTCTATTCAAAAGTAACACTTTTTCAATATCTTAGCATAATTAAAATAATTGATTTGTTATTAACGATTAGGTACCACGAAACGTTACTATGTGTGCCATGATTAAAATTGTGGTGTTCGGTCCTCTCTGCCTACCCCGCGAGGGACATGGCGTGACGTGATATATATGTATGTTACTATTTTGTATAGGTACACACCTTTTTTTATATATTGACTTTTAATGAAATGTATTCATTCAAACCATCACAAATTCTATGAAATAAATAAAAAAATCGCACTATTTCGGTTAACTTGTGGCAGGTTTGCGGGTGTGCATTATATTATAAAGTAATACATGTATAATTTGATGTATAAACTCAATTTTTCGAGAAAAAAAAACACGACGATGCCAAATAAAATGCTTCCAATAATGTGAATTGACGACATAATGATGTTGATATTGTTATTGTGACTGAAATCCCAGAGAAAGAACACTGACTAACTTCTTTGACTCAACACCTATGGCCAGGAATCATATTATATTCTACAAGCTGAGCACAAAAGTCGTTTAAAGGATTTTTTTCTCAGGAACATCACTGTAGTAAAGAAACAAGTATGCAAGTGTACGGGTGCAGAATAACCAATATAATATGATTTAGTGTATTATGTATCTTGGCTCACTGAGGTATTTTATGGGTGTGAATATAGTATTATGTAGGTCTGCAGATGATACTTCACAAATATAATTTTGAAATTTTGCGATGTACGAAGAACGTATCGATGTTCTCCGTATCACGATTAGTGCAAAGAATTTGTATACTACTTACATTATTACTAAAGATAAATAGTTCTATATGAAACTGGCGTGATACATATAAATAATGGCTTTATTTGTTAAATTTTAGAAATGAACAACGTTGACTAACCAATATTCCGAACTGACCGCTTCTTCCTCAGGACCGACTTACCGTTTAGTTTAGTACGGTTTAATTATCACCATGAAGATAATGTACCACATTACGGTAACACGGAAGATGATGCAAAGGGGTGAGGTTTACCGTTATGGCGAGATAGTGGATATATACTCAGTAGAGGTGATTTTTTTTAAAACAATGAATATGTCATTGTAACAAGTACATATATGTACATCCTCATACGTTCTCTAAACTAAGCATAAATGCTTGCACTATATGTGAAAGAAATTGGTTTGGCAGGATTCGAACTCGCTACCACTTGATTACTAACCCATTGAGAACCTGATTATGATATTTTCGTTTCTTTAAATCTCCTTTTTAAATTTCAGAGGTTCCAAATTATCCAATTTCACACCATGCAAGATTTTACCGTTTGTATCCATGAAATAAGTTTTTAGACTAATTAGGTGGTTAGCAAACTCGGAGAAACAGTAATAAGATAAGCATCGAATGATCTCTTAATTCGTATAACAAATTTACGCGCCTTTTGCCAATATAAAAAAAAATGCTTACAATACCTACTATTATTAAAAGTGAACATTTTTTTATCAATGTCTCTTAATGGCATGGATTAACTCAAAAAATATATCGGAATATTTAAATTGTATTAACGAATGATCAGAAAATCTGTTTTAGTCTTTTTTTTTATTTTTAAATGCATTATTGTATTCTTTATATATGTATTTGAGATTGTTTAATTTTCTTTATATTCCAAAATTGTGGAGTATAATAATAATAATAAGCACTTCCTTTGGCAATAAACTCGCCTGCGCAAGTGGCTAGTTTATTGCCAAAAGGCAATTTCTTCCAACTAACCAGTGTTTCCTGCCCAGAGAAGCAATATAAGCAGAGAAGCGAGAGAAATGAATTTAAATAAATTTCTCCTCTGATGGGAATCGAACCCAGAAGCCCACACAGACGCCAAATGGATTACCAATTGTGCCACGGTGGTTTCGTAAAACTCTGATCGTTTGATATGGGCCTTATCAGCCGAAACGATCGTAGTGTGAAAGATAATAAAACTGTTTTGAACATAAAACAGTGATTTGATTTTATTAACCTTGAATACATTGTACATGTACATATATTAATTTTCTATGCAGGCATGAGATGCTCAATTATGAAATAATATACATACCTTTGTATGTAGGTACTTCAATTGAAATGAATATGTATGGTAATATTGCAGCAAACGCTTTTACATTTGAATTAATTTTAACAAGTCGCTGTCACTAAAGTGCGAGTTTATTCCCTTTGTAGATTATTCCATTAGTTCAACGACATAAACTTTGTGCAAAATCAAATATACGAGTAATACCACCTTTGTGGAACAAAAAATACGACACGAGATGAAAGTATTGAGTAATCAACCCCATACACGTGTACTCGTATCGATATGATATATTTGAGAGAAAAACGTGATTAATATTCATCAATGTTTCCGTGGGTATTGGTAGGTACATAATCTTAAAGAAGAATATATTTTTATAGCCGAGTTTTTTTTGTAATAAAATTGATAATTTCGTATACACCTACATTGAATTAATTGAGTTTTATTTATTGTTAAGTTAATATAATGTAACTCGGTATATAAATTTGATCTAAACAATTCCAACAAATGCTTTTAACATGTAGAGAGTATGCAGATTTCATCCATTAGTAATATTATGTTCTCCAGTTGTTTTTTGATTTGTAATCTTCTAAAGATAATAACTTATTCAAATCAGATTATAAAAGAATAAAATACAAATAAGACAGAGAAATAAAAGTAACACTGATCATAGGAATGATGAAAGGTACGATGTAAAAGGAATGTTCAGGAACCATTTGATACATAAAGTTTTTCTAGTAATACTTTTAAAGATTGAGATGATGTATCTGCACCACTTAGGCCATTCCATAGTCTAGCTGACTGTACTTGAAAAGAAAAACTTAAAACTTATGTAGTGTGATCGGGGATAGCTAGTGTGGTACATTCATCAGATCGAAGAGGTAGTCCGTGTTTTGTCAAGAGAACGACCTTTTTTTTAAAAACTGTGGTGAATGGTGATGATAAATAATCTTACAAAGCAATGATAGTAGGTGAATGTTACGACGATCTCGTATCTTTGGGCAAAAAGTACATTTCTACAAGTCGAAACACGATCATGTTTTTTGAGATTGAAAATGAACCGTATACAGACATTCTGTAAGAGTTCCAATTTATTTAATAACTCTTCATTGGCATCCAGATAACACACATCACCGTAATCAAGCAATGGAGAAGTAGTAAAGATTGAACTTGTGTGATTTTACAATGTATTGGAAGAAAGTTTTGGGAGAAGATTAAAAAGAATGATAGAATTTAGGCTTTTAAAAATAACATAAAAATCTATAGTATTTAACATATAAATAATATGTTGTACATTACTAAAATGATCAGAATCTATCCTACAAATTTCATACGAAAAACCACAAAACATAGCTAGTCTAGTTTGTATCGTTTAACCACTTTCGGTTAAACTCCGTGCGGCAACGATGCAAAATTATGCAATATTAATTTGTTACGTAATTTGCATGACCAACTATTTTGCAAACACGTTATATCTCTATATATATGTTCCTACATACATACAAGATGGGTATGATACGTGAGCGCAGGAAATTATTATGATGTTGAATATCAATATTGCACTTTACCTGCCATAATGAAAACACGTCTGACTGAATTTTATCTCTTCAATTTATCAAAACACTGCATATTCGTTAAGTATTTATGTTAGCAGTACCTATATTTTCATAAACCATTATTTAGAATAGATTATTAATTGTTGAACATTTTTGCTGTACCTAGTATTGTTCCTATTTTTAGTTAATAATTTGAACTATTATTATGATTGTCAATACCTATCATTATCCAAATAATACATATTTTTAGTCCCTTAATTTCTCCTGTGTTGGGAATCGAACATCACGAAATAAGTCCTGTAATTATGAATTCTTTAAATAAATGTATGCATTAGTTAATATAAGAAATCTTACATTTACAAGGCTAACCATCCATCGGCCAACCAACGGTTAGTATTTTTATATTGACATAATATATATTACTGTCTAAAAAGAAATAATTTGTTATATAGTTGCATGCATTCAGTAAGAAAGTTGAGATAGTTGTAGGCACAAAAATCTTAAGCAGAGTGGACTCAAAAATAATAACACAACAATACATGTGTCTAAATAAATATATTATATTATATTATGTAAGTAACTACGTATTTAAATAATTGTATGTCAAAAAGTGTTGCAGGATATATATGTAAAGCGGGCTGTAAAACTGCACTTTGGATCCATTTTATTTATTCATTGTCTTCGGAATTGTTATGCTGGAAAAGCTTTGATTACTGTTGTACACCGTGCGACTCGTTAGCATATCAATCGAATAAAATTACCATGCATTACATTGTTATACTATATCAACAAACAAGGCTTTACTCCAACCAAGGTTTGTATATTTGAGGATTAAAAAAACGTTAAAATCATTAATTAAAAAGTCATCAGCGTCACAAATAAAACCTCACAAGAGGTTTTGAACTCCTAACTCCACCCCATTGGGAACGTTTTAAGACCTAGGGCCGAATTTATAAACAATTCTCAAATGGTGACTCTGAGAATTCTCACGTAAGCACTACTCAAACGAATCTGAGAACTATTAACACTGTCCTATTAATAAACAATACTTTCAGTTTACTCAGTCGAGAACAACGTTTGTCAATGATTTGTATTTTTTGCTTTATATTACCAACACATTTAAGGGCCGCTGCGTTGGGATTCTGAATACTTATTGCATAGACACGTGTGCACATTTATAATAATAATAACAACTATGTAGATATGGGATGGTGAATTGACAATATAATATAACAATGAATCTCCATTGCCTCTCTAGATAAAAAAAATATAAAGAGAATTACTAATTTTGAATAACCATGAATAAAACCAAAAATATAAGTACATATTAAAAAAATGTATTAAAAATCTAGCAATAAAACATAAAAATAATAATAAAACTATGGTTATGGATATTTATGTATATTTTTACTATGATGGAAAAAAATACAAATTCTTACATCTATAATAGTATAAATATTAATCGAATATATATGCCAATTTTTATTGGCATATATATTTGATCATATTATAAAAAAACAATCAAGGTAGGTAGTTTTACAGATAACATCACTCTCCCTATTCAATCCCTGAATTCAACACATCATAGGTATTTATGGCAAGTATCAGTCAAATAAAAAAACAAATAGATATTATACAAATTGGAGCTCAAGGCGAAAATTTAACGAGATGCAATACACGAAATTGACAACTGTAAATTAATATAATGGCGAAGTTATGTATACGCATATTATCATCTCTTTCACTCGGTATAGCTCTGTCCCGTTCCGTCTCTCTGAGTAGTTCTCCAAGGCAGGTAGCCGGGCGACTTGAGCATTCGATATATTTCTATAGACTGCGCTGCAATGCTTAAGTACGCGTTTACGACATAAGCATTGCATATTGTTTATTAATACGCTTTTGGGGTGCTAAGCATAGAGCACATACTAAGTACGTTTTATAAATTCGGCCCCTAGTCTTGTGTTCATCCCCGAGATGGCTGCTGTTCAGACAACACAACTAAAACCTACCATATAACACCTACCACAACTAACACCTTCCGAGGGGGCCATGTACTGACAAGCCGTTGACGGGGGCCCTCTCCCCTTGGTTCTCGTGTTGGCGATTCAAACCGAACCTTTACCTCATTTGGTAATTCACTCAAACCCTTGATTCGCGGATTCCTAACGACGCAATTCGCGGGAATCCTCACATTCCTCACCACAAGCGATGGCTCTAAATGAACATTCGCCCGGGTTGACGAGTCACCGTCAATACATTAAGGCGTCTGTTTGGCTCTTCCAGGATGAGAGCCAGGTAGACGGAAGACTTGAAAGGAGGACCGACCTGTTGCCCAAAATACTAGGAAGGGGCTGCGGCCACTCCCAACTTTTATGGCTAGGCCCCTTAATAAAAAAATGGCCCTTAATTAAAACCTCGGAAAAAATATCGGTAGTACCTACCTACTACTAATCTAATAAATCCTAGTTCGGTCTTGGCCAATTTTATTCACCCATAGTGCAAACATGAGTTTTTTTAGGGAAATTATATATAGAATAAATATACACAAGCGTCAAAGGCATAATCTTCAAAAAACATTATTTCTAACCATGAAAAGCCATGATTGACGACATCCCAGAAGTAAATGATTTAACACTGCCACGTATGATGCGGTTGGCATGTATGATGCTTATATCGTACATATATTATGTCCTTGTTATAATGTGATTTACACGGCTACCCTGTATAAATCCTTAGCATATTTTAAATGAAAACACATTATTTTGATTAAAGACCATTGAGTAATGACAGTTAATGAACTGTTACTCAATATAAATTAAGTAATTGAGTTAATGTTCACCAGCGGTTTCAATAAATAATGCAATCAAATTAAGATCAATAAAATTGTTACTTGTTAGGTACATTAATAGACCAAATAAAATTAATCTGATTTAATTCATTTTATTGATCCAATTTAATCCTTCCATTAATTATTTTATAGGTATAAATTTTACGACTCAGGTAAAAGATGAATAGAGTTTTTTTTACAAAATACGAACTTATTATATTTCATTGAATACGAACTTACGTATGATGTCTTTATGGTTATTTTTTTTAAATATTGTATTAATTGTAATACATTCATAATTTAAACTTAATATTTGTGCCTACACCTATTATGTAAATTAAAATAAAAATCTCATCGTTACATTTTATTTTAATTTATTTATTTCATAATATTATAATAAAAGTATATAAAAGATAACTGCTTCACGAAACAGATTCTGTTTTGAAGCAACTACCTGTAAAGTTTGTATAGTTATTACATTTTATTATTATAAAATATATAAAAAATATTACACATACATATTTTACAGAAAAAACAGTAAAATGATAAAGAAAAAGAAGAAAAAATAATAATAATCGTAACAAATTTTGAAATAAAATTTTAACACCAAAAATAACCACCATGGAGTAGAAAGACATTAGTTATATTATTATTGCTTAATCATTACTTTAATTTTGATGTCTACCTACTTCAAGTAGCCACCTTGTTCCGACACTTTATTTTGACAATTATCTTCATTGTAACATAAAACATTATTATTCTATGCTTAAAACAAATGATTTTTCTTATCGTTAATGTTTGATCGAAATAATGTGATATATGTACCTACATATATGAAAATTCATATTCTATTCGTAAGTTAATATCCGAATAGAATTATTATATTTACATAAGAGTTTTGGTAGGAAATAGAGTGAAAACTTAATCCAATAATGCTTGGTACCAGCCAGCGTTTTACAGGAAGATTATATTGCCTCTTATCCATGTGAAACTCGGATGTGCAATAGAAATAAAATAAATTCTGTTGAAAAGGAACGTGCACTTTCTCGTGCAGTAGAATATGAAGTATGATAAAACGGTGAAATATTAAATAAGAAGTCTGAACAAAGTTGCAATGCTGTGAAGCACCGGCTTAGAATAGTGCTTCCTCTCTTTTATATTATAATTTTTGTCGGGTGTCTCATAAGAGCCGGGCAATCGAAAATGGAATTGGCAAAATGGCATTTCACATAGTTCAACAATGAGGATCACTATCCATTCTGAAAGAAGTGCATTTCGCTAGAGAAAGAAAATAAAGTGCTTCTGCACGACCCATCGTGCTTCCTATCATAAGGTTATGCAAACCCGCACATCTGTCACTATTGAATAAACACGCCGGGAATGCAAGATGAAAAAAACATAACATTATTAAAGTGAAATTAGTATCTACCTACAAATAATATAGTTAACATAATTGTTTCAGAGAAAAAAATTGAAAGGCATAGAAAAACGAGTGGGTTGTGGCCAACGCTAAAATCCTCACTAACAAGTCATTCAAATTTTGTATGGAAAATATTCAGCATTTTCATGAAACGAGTTTGTTAAATTATTTTTTAATAAAATATTTCATTATGAAAACTTAATAACTCTTCAATGGCATTTAATGTAAGTGGTGTGCTTTCTTACCAATTTGAAAATAAAAATTTAAATTTATAAGTTTCCTGAGCTTGGGGTCACTTTCAAATATTTGACAGTTGAGAAGCACTATTCAGATATCTTTCAAAATCTAATGGGGTCTAAGCGAGTATTAGATGTACATATTTGCAAAATTTGAAAAGAATCGAATGAGTACTTTAGTCTATAATCGATAAAGTAAAATAAACACGCTGTACATAGCATACATCACACTGCACATAGCACACAGATACATTGTGATGAAACTTTTAGAATATTTATTTATTTATTAAACAAATTTTCGGTACATAGTATAATATAAATAGAAACAAAAAAAAACATACACACATATTACACAGATCATATTACACATTACACCTAAATAAAATTTACAAAGGAAGATGTTGGTTGCGCGTTACAATTAAACAGTTTTTAGGCAACGCAAGTTGAAAAATCATAAGTACCTACCTAAATGGTGATAAAGAAAATTATACAAATTACAAGTAAACAATATTCTGATCACAAAAAAGCGTTAAATCATAAATTAAACAAAGAAATACAATCTCAGCATGATACTAGTTGATAATCTGCAATAAAAAATATCCTTAAAAATTGTGAAATCATAACTCCCCACTATATCCCCCTTGTGTTAATGAGACTTGCCCCACAGGTCAACATTCATGTTTACGAGTTCTATAGTATCTCAAGAACTCCATGATAGAACTCCATGTGATAATTACCTATATAGAACTCCATGTGATATTTATATACATGATATGGGTAATCACGAGGGTTTTGATTTGCTCACTGACCAGACTTGCTCCCCTGTTTTATATTTTAGCCTAATTATATACACATTTTACATATTTATCTTTAATTTTTAAACTAACTGATCGATTCTATAATATTGCGGTTTGAAAATGTAATACAGTTCTCAACCATTGGTCACAGAATTTCAATAATAGATACAGACACCATCATGCCATGTCCCAGCACCATTCAATAATTTTGCAATATAAATGATTTATTTTCTTTTTGTATTTGTACGCTCCGCTTTGTTTGCTAGTTTTCTTTGTCAGTTCTTTCTAGCAACACTAATTGAACTGACGAAAAAAAAAAATGTTGCAAACGCCTTAACCTTAAACACCTCTTGTTTTTTCACACTTTGAAAATGGTCACTGGATGACCGAAACTAGCCAGTGTCATTTATTTATTTGAGCATTCCAAATTTATTTATTATTTTAATACAGTGTGTATATTTACGTACTCCAAACATCAATGTGAAGTTTGTTTTGAAAATGTATTAGGAAAAGTATATTACATACCTATATTTACATATGAAAATTTTAACACTGGGAGCACGTTTACGGATTTATCAAGATTTCCTCTCCTTGTCCTGTCCCAATCCTTTTTTACGCTATGAAATATTTTTTTTGTTTAAATTGTTATTTTAGTGTAAGATAGATAGATTACATTAGATAGATAGATTATTAGATTTTTTTGATAGATTCTTAGTTTTACTGTCAAATATTAATTTAACACGCACCCAATAACAAGTTGCCACATTCTGGAGACTTACGATATTAATCGTCTCACAGATCCAGACTGAAAACATAATTAAAAACTGTGTCTCCACCGGGAATCGAACCCGGGAGCGTATTTACCTTTCCGTGTTTAGGAGGCAAGTACGCAAATTATTGAATATGGAACATATACATATAGACATGAAGTTCGAGCGCCATTATCTGTCACTGTCACATTTGTATTTTGTTCACAGATTATATGGTTGAAAAACTAAACAAACTTACGTTGTAAGTATTAGAAACACACTTATTGAATATTATTAAAAAACACACTTACGTTGTAAATTGTTGCAAATAATGTTTAAATAGTAGAAAATGAAATTCAGATCAGTTAAATGTATGTTATTCAATATTATTAAAAAAAACACACTTACGTTGTAAATTGTTGCAAATAATGTTTAAATAGTAGAAAATGAAATTGAGATCAGTTAAATGTATGTTATTCAATATTGCAAATAATGTTTAAATAGTAGAAAATGAAATTGAGATCAGTTAAATGTATGTTCCAAGGAATATTTTTAGTAGCTACTATACCTCCTTGGAGTTGTCAAAGTTTGACAGCACAGATTATTAACAGTTCTTTTGGATCGTTATAAATTTTTCATTTGTAATCTTGTTTCATGAGTACCAATCTCATACAAAAAAAATGAACTAACCAATTTTTATGACATTATGTAGATTTGTAATGTAGATCAATTAAAAAAAAACAATCATACACAAATAATGCCTCTAACACAGCTTTGTAACGCTCAATCAATACGCATGGTAAAATTTATAAACCTGTGAACGATTGAAAGTCTTGAATTGAAAACGTAGGTATTAGCAGGAACAGTTTGCGTTGCTAAACCGTGTGCATTTGGAGGACACGTGACTTGAATTCAACACGAGTTTTTAAGTGCATTAGCGCAACAAACTAGTGCCTAATTCGAAGAAGTACTTGCATCCTAATTAACACGGAAAAGTAAATACGCAACCCGGGACCTTTGGATCAGCAGTCTGATACCTAACCAACTGAGACACAAAAGCCGACAATTTTTTTTGCTTTCTTTCTTTTGTTGTTGTACATACAAAATTTTATCATACTTTGTTATCTAGTTGGCTGGCAAAAATTTCCTAATGGCAATAAGCCCGCCAGTGTACATTATGTTTGTTTATATTATTTACAGAAAGATAAATAAATAAAAATGTCAGATATCAAGCAAAGGTTTTAAACACCACACCAGACGGAAGAAGAGCTAGACGATGTGGAGGCTGATATACGAGCGCTGGGCCTTACCAACTGGAAGAGAGCCGCAGAGTGCAGGGAGGAATGGCGACGGATTCTGCAGGAGGCCAAGGCCCACAACGGGCTGCATCAGGGCCAATGATGATGATGATGATGATGATCAAGCAAAGAGTTCGTTATTAAACTATACCAATTATTTGGTGTTCAGAGAAAGAGAAAAATGAATGTTGTTAAACATACGTGGTACCTACCGATGACGATAAAAAAATTCAAAAATGGAATTGGCATGTACCTCACAAAGAAATTCTCTCTGTCTTTTTCTCTTTTCCAAATGATTTCATAAAGAAATCCAGACAATTTATGTGAAAACCGAGATATAAACCGCAATAATTCACACTTGAGTTGAGTAGTG